>BTHU01000014.1:74480790-75850790 GCA_036184795.1 Tokudaia tokunoshimensis
TCCCAACTTCTAACACGGCTTAGGGGCTGATCAGCAGGCAGGCCTTAGACTCCCGTCCCGCAGGAGGCAGTGGAGGCCTTTGGGACACTCTTCATTAGGAGGACAAGGAGACTGACGCTGAGGGAACGCTCTACAGCCTCAGGAGCAGAGGACTCATGGGACTCTCCCTTCTCCAGGCCAGTGGTCACTGGAGGCTTGAGAGCGCTGAGAGGGGCTCCCAGGGAAAGCCAGTCCCTCCTTTACAGCTACCGCATCTGGCAGAGGCCCTCTGGGCCTGCCATTTCCTCCAGACCTGTCCCAGAGCCAAACATGGGCCCTCAGTTAATCCCAGTTATGTAATGTGCAATCTAAAGAGTTGTCCCAGGGGAGGCGCCTGAGCCACACCCAGGAGTGGGGAAAAAAGGCTCCAGCTGAGTCTGGGCAGACAGGTGAGGCTGGGCTTCTGCCTTTAGTGGTCACTCACTGCTCCTCAGTCTCAGTCAGCACCATGAGTGGCCGAGTGGGAGACCTGAGCCCCAAGCAGGCAGAGACCCTGGCCAAGGTGAGAGATACCCCCTTCCCTGTGGGGTCTCAGGGGAAATGGCTGGGGCATGGGGTGGAAAGGATGGCCAGGACCCTGCCTCCATCTGTTGATTCGGCATGACATTGTCACTCTGCTGTCACCTCCAAAGGGGGTTACATCCTACACAGCCGAGTGACATCAGTCCTGACCAGAACGGTGTTAAGGGGAAAGCTCCACTCTGGCAATCATGTGGGTGACGTGCAGAGTGGGCTCGAACTCACCCAGGAGCCAGAGCAGACAGCTTTACCCGGCAGTTGTCTCCACTACCTCCTCCCTCCCTGCCCACTGGTGGGAACTGGAGGATGCAGCCCCCTGCCCTCTGATGGATACATCTTCCCTGCGACCCTGAGAAGAAAACTAATCTCTAAAAGCCAGATCAGAGAAACAGAGCAGAGTGTTTGGTGCGCCTGCAGCTGAAGGGAACAAGGACCTTGATCATAAACCCTGTTCTTCCTTCCTTCCTTTGTTCTTCCTTCCTTCCTTCCTCCTTCCTTCCTTCCTTCCTTCCTTCCTTCCTCCTTCCTTCCTTCCTTCCTTCCTTTCTTCCTTCCTTCCTTCCTCCTTCCCCCCATTCTCTCTCTCTCTCTCTCTCTCTCTCTCTCTCTCTCTCTCTTTTCTCTCTCTCTCCCTTTCTTTCTTTCTTTCTTTTGGAACCATGTTTTTGTAAAGAATAGGAAGATTAGCAAATGTAACAAGTGAACCAGGGAAGCATCTAGTATTCTGTCTACTCACCCATTTATGGATTTTTCCTTCCATTTCTCTAACCTTCTTTTCACCTGCTCATCTTTCTCTCCACATTCATCCATGCATCCACCCACACACCCATCCATCCACCCACCCACCCATCCATCCACCCATCCATCCACCCACTCACTTATCCACCCATCAGTCCACCCACCCACCCATCTATCCATCCATCCACCCATTCATCCAACTACTCACTCATCCATCCATCAGTCCACCCACCCACCCATCTATCCATCTATCCACCCATCCATCCACCCACTCACTCATCCATCCATCAGTCCACTCACCCATCCATCCACCTACCCACCCATCCACCCATCGATTGATTGAGCCTTCAATTTTCTTACCACCCAACCGATCATTCTTCCCTCCATTCTGACTTTGCTCACACACCATTTTCCACCCAACCACCTGTGCCACAACCCAACTCGCCTATCCATCCATTATCCCACACTTCTTTCAAGCTGGGTCAGACTGAGTGGCAGAGGGAAGGAGAGATGGTTGACGAACCTTTGAGTTGGGAAGTCAAGACTCAGTGTGAGAAACACATTAACAGAAATATCTCTTTTCAGTTCCGAGAAAATGTCCAGGATGTGCTGCCTGCCCTGCCAAACCCTGATGATTATTTTCTTCTTCGTTGGCTCCGAGGTGAGGGGAGAGATGGGGGTGTTGAAGATCGGGGAACAGCAAGAGGACCTGGATCTCCAAAGCTCTGTAACAATCTATGGCTCTCAGAGTCTGACAGTACCAGCTTAAGTTTTACAAGTCTAAGGAAGGGGAGAAAGAAGCAGAGTCCCACCAACCCCCCAGGGTGCCTCATTGCTCTCACTAGAGGCAGGACAAGACAGTCTTGTCCTACCTTTTCCTCTTCTTCCCTCAGCTCGGAACTTTGACCTACAGAAATCGGAGGCCATGCTCCGCAAGGTAAAATACTGTCCCAGAGATTTGGAGACAGTATTCAAATGGAGGGAGGGATCAATCAGTGCCTCATATCCCAAATTCTATGCCCTGCTCAGGGTGACGGGAGCCTCACAGGGCCTAACCATCCCTTTCATTTTCAGTACATGGAGTTCCGGAAGACCATGGACATCGATCACATCCTTGACTGGCAGCCCCCAGAGGTGAGCCCCACCTGGAAACACCTCAGTCTCAATTTACATATCACCCAAGAAGCCTCTGGTCACTGGAGACCATGAGGGAAAGACAACAAGCAGAGATGATGGCCTTAGAAGCCATAAGTCCCATGGGACCTTTTCTGTAAGAATAAGGAATAATTCCTGTGTCAAGAGTTCCAGCATTGGCCAGGTGGTGGTGGCAGACACCCTCAATCCAAGCACTGGGGAGGCAGAGGCAGGCAGATTTCTGAGTTCAAGGCCAGCCTGGTCTATGGAATGAGTTCTAGGATAGCCTAGGCTACACAGAGAAACCCTGTCTTGACAAGCCAACATATTTTAAAACTCCCTGAATGAGTTCATTTAATCATCCACCCAGACATTATCATCCTTTGTCCACTCTCCCACAACTCTCCCACATTCTTAGCAACTCTCCCACAGTCCCACAGTCCCACAGTCCCATTGTGTTTCTGGAGTTTGAACTTAGGTCTGTCTGGCCTCCCAAACTTGTATCTAGGCCACTATAACCCATCAATCCCTCTGAGCTCCCACCCCAGAGTTTTGAAGTGTCCTGTTCAGGTGGAAAGCAACTGCCTATCAATGTACACCACTGGTAAGGGTAGGACCGACACTGGGGTCACAGTAACATGAGAATCACAGCTGTGGACTGTATGTCATCTTTGCCAGCACTGTCTTGGAGAGCAAGCATCTGAGCCATCCTATGCAAGAGGAGGTGTGATGGAGCTCTGTGTCACTTGCTCAAGGACATGGAGCGTGGGAACAGCAGTGCATCCAATTAAATTACAGCTACTGACTTTCAGAATGGCATTTGCCATTACTAAACCAGACACAGAAGACATTGCCCAATGTGCCCCAAAGCCTGAAGCCAGGCCTGGCTGATACTGGGCCTTTTGTATTCACAGCTGTGACCAAGGCCCTCCCCTGCAAGACCCTTGGGATCAGGCAAGCCAATGTTCTGTCCCATGGCAGGGTATATATAGACTTGGGTACAATAAGTTAGTAGATCTGAGGACTCCCAGGGAAGTGTATGATTCCAAGGGTCGTGTGTCTTTCTATGCCCAGGTGATCCAGAAGTACATGCCTGGAGGGCTGTGTGGCTACGACCGTGATGGCTGCCCTGTGTGGTATGACATCATTGGGCCACTGGACCCCAAAGGGCTGCTTTTCTCAGTCACCAAGCAGGACCTGTTGAAGACCAAGATGAGGGACTGTGAACGTATCCTGCATGAGTGTGACCTGCAGACAGAGCGGGTGAGGGTCTGACTCGGTGGGGTGAGTGACTAGAGGTAGGAGAGGCTGTCAGGGCCCATGGTCTCAAGAATACACCTGTGTTCTCTCTACCATGGTCAGAGGGCTCTCTGGTCAAAAGCCCCACCGCTTATCAGCTGTGTGACCTCAGAAAGTTCCTTACCTCTCTGAGCTTGTCTTCTCCCCCTTGGCAGGGTAGTCTGCACTAAGTAAAGAGATGACAGGATGCTCCTCAGTTATTATGGGGTTATATCCTAATAAACCATCCTAAGTAAAAAAATAAAAAAGAATACCATTAGTTGGAGATACACTTAGAACCCACTCAGCATCATAGCTTAGCCTAGCCTGCCTCACATATGCACAGAGTACTTTTATTAGCCTATAGTTGGACACTGGAAGACAGCATCATCATGAATATCACTAACCCAGAAAAAAATTAAAATTCAACATTCAGTCTAAGGGTTTGAGTGAATGTGTGTTGCTTAACACAATCATAAAGTTTTTAAAAATCATTAAGTCCAGCTATTGTCAGTGAAAAGATGAGTAGATGGATGATGGGAGGTGGATGATGGATGATGGGTAGATAGATGATGGGTAGATGGATAATGGGTAGGTGAATGATGGGTAGGTGAATGATGGATGATGGGTAGGTGGATGATGGATGATGGGTAGATGGATAATGGATGATAGGTATGTAGATGATGGGTAGGTGGATGATGGGTAGATGGATGATGAATGATGGGTAGATAGATGATGGGTAGGTGGATGATGGGTAGATGGATGACGGGTAGATGGATGATGGGTATATGGATAATGGATGATGGGTATACGGATAATGGATGATGGGTAGGTGGATGATGGGTGGGTGAATGATGGATGATGAGTAGGTGGATGATGAGTGGGTGGATGATAGATGATGGTTAGGTAGATGATGAGTGGGTGGATGATAGATGATGGTTAGGTAGATGTTGGATAGGTGAATGATGGATGATGGGTGGGTGGATGATAGATGATGGGTAGATGAATGATGGGTGGGTGGATGATGAATGAGTTGTAGGTGGATGATGGGTAGATGGGTGGATGAATGAATGTGGAGATGTATTTGTTCTTGTCCACTTGCTACTCTGGGGACAGAGCGCAGGGTTGGAAGCGTCCTGAGGAGTCATGTACTTGAGTTGCCCATTCCCAAGCCCATGCTTGACTCTGGGCATTGCTCCTTGCTCATCCTCACAGCTGGGGAGGAAGATTGAAACCATTGTGATGATATTTGACTGTGAAGGTCTTGGACTGAAGCACTTCTGGAAACCTCTGGTGGAAGTGTACCAGGAGGTGAGGAGGCCCAGGGGTGGACACACTCACACTCACGCATGCATACACACATGCATGCACACACATACGTGCACAGACATGAGTTCACACCATATACACATACCACACACACATGTGTATACACACACATGCACGCACACACGCACACACATACACACACACACACACACACACACACACACTTGGGTGACCGGCTGGCCCTGCTTTGCCCTTACAGTTCGCTTAAAGCACAAATTAATAAAAGGTGTTTCCTTCCTAGTCCCGCCCTGAAAAGAAGCCTTAATAGGACTCCTGGGAAGTGCACAAGAGAGCACAGGGCCTGTTTCCATCCTCATGTCCTGTCTTCCATCCTTCCCCACCCCTCACCCTCCATGCTACCACGCTTCATCTTCCCCTCCTCCAGCTTGGAGACAGTCAGACCCAGGAGTGGGTCTGTAAAGTACATGCACAGTGTGGGGCTGATTCTGAATGCCTGGCGCAGTGCAGTCACTGTGGTTACCATCTGTTGTTAGAGTGGCTGTGTGGTTACTATGGGCATCTGGTTCTAACTGTCTGAGGTGGATGCTGCCCTTCAGAGGCCAATGGAGGTGATACCTAAAAGGGTATTTCCACTAAAACCTACAGACAAGATATGGCAAAGGAGGGGGAGGGGAGAAGGTGTGGGTTCTGAGGGGCTTTCTTGGTTCCACAGTTCTTTGGCCTCCTTGAAGAGAATTACCCAGAGACCCTGAAGTTCATGCTCATTGTGAAAGGTAAGTGAGATGTAGCTCCCCCTACTGGGGCCTCCATACCCCTATCTGTCACCCTTAGGGTCTTGATGCCTCTTCCTGGGGCAAACCACCTGGTGTCTTGCACAGAGGAAGTGCTCAGGAAATGCTAGCATCTGGTTTCACTCTGAGAAGGGCAGCTCCAAACTCAGCCCCCCCTAGAAACGCCTCTTCACTTCTCTAGACCATCTTTCCGTCCTTGGGCTGTCTGTGGCCCTATGCTGCCCAGGCTGGCCTTGAACTCACTGCGTAGACCACATAGGCTTGGTACTTGCAATGTTCCTGCCTCAGCCTTCAGACTGTATGGGATTATAGAGCTACGCTCCTATTTAGTCTCTTTTTCTTTCTTTTCTATTTTTGGGGGCATTGTTTTGTTTTTGTTTGTTGTTTGGTTATTTGTTGAGACAGGGTCTTACTATGCAACTCTGGCTGTCCTGAAACTCACTATATAGACCAGTCTGGCCTCAAACTCACAGAGATCCACCTCCCTATCCCTCCCAAGTTCTGTGTCTGAAAGCATGCACCACCATGCTTTTCATCCACCATGCAGCTCATCCTGCTTTTTTGAGCAAGTTATCTTCTCCTTGAAGGCCTCTGAGCCTATGCCTATGGTAATGACCCTGGCCTGGCACCACTCTGGGGGCTTACTAACCATTCAGGTTGCTGCTGCTCAGGTATGTAGGTTGGTGGAAAGATGGCTTGTTTGAGAGTTGATTAACCCATTGCTTGGCTGGCTGTCCAGCTGATTGGTTGTCTGATTGTCTGAGTAGCTAAGTAACTGGGGATGGGTTGAAGAGTTGACTGGAGTGGCTGACTGGCTGACTGGCCTTTAGATTGGTTGGTTGTCTGGCTAGCATTTTGATGACTGGTTGTTTGGGTGGTTGCTGGCTGGTTTGTTCTGCAGCTGAGTTTGCATGGTCAGCTGGTTATTTGGAGATTGGCTCTTTGTGTGACTGGTTGGAAGCTGGAGAGAGAAATTGATTAGCTGCTTGGCTGGTGGCTGCTTAGTTTTCTGTTTAGCCAACTTGTTAAGTTTGGTGAATTGGTAAACTGTTTGTTAGCAGGCTACCTAGTTTGTTAGCACTTGGCTGGCTGTTAGTAGACTAGTTAGCTTATTGGTTGACTGATGAGGAGGAGGATGACTGGTTCATTTGTGCAGTGGGTAGGTGGCTATTTCTTGGGTGATTGGGTCTGAACCAACCAGGTCCATTATGACTTCTGTATCACTGGCTGTGTCCATTGTGGAAAGGTGACCCAGTGGCTTGATCTTTCCCTGTTAATCTTCTTGCATCTTTTCAGCCACCAAACTGTTCCCTGTGGGCTACAACCTTATGAAGCCATTCCTGAGTGAGGACACGAGAAGGAAGATCGTAGTGTTGGGAAGTAGTAAGTCCTTCCAGTGCCCTGGCCCCATGCTTCATACTTAGGCTGTAGAGTAAGGCTGGTCCATCCCTGGGCTTCACACCTAGGCTGTAGAGTAAGGCTGGTCCTTCCCCGGGCTTCACACCTAGGCTCTAGATTGACGCTGGTCCATCCCCAGGCTTCACACCTAGGCTGTAGAGTAAGGCTGGTCCTTCCCCGGGCTTCATACCTAGGCTGTAGAGTAAGGCTGGTTCATCCCCAGGCTTCACACCTAGGCTGTAGAGTAAGGCTGGTCCTTCCCCGGGCTTCACACCTAGGCTCTAGAGTGACGCTGGTCCATCCCCGGGCTTCACACCTAGGCTGTAGAGTAAGGCTGGTCCATCCCCGGGCTTCACACCTAGGCTGTAGAGTAAGGCTGGTTCATCCCCGGGCTTCACACCTAGGCTGTAGAGTAAGGCTGGTTCATCCCCGGGCTTCATACCTAGGCTGTAGAGTAAGGCTGGTCCTTTCCCGGGCTTCACACCTAGGCTATAGAGTAAGGCTGGTCCATCCCCGGGCTTCATACTTAGGCTCTAGAGTAAGGCTGGTCCATCTCCGGGCTTCACACCTAGGCTGTAGAGTAAGGCTGGTCCATCTCCGGGCTTCACACCTAGGCTCTAGAGTAAGGCTGGTCCATCTCCGGGCTTCACACCTAGGCTGTAGAGTAAGGCTGGTCCATCCCCAGGCTTCACACCTAGGCTATAGAGTAAGGCTGGTCCATCTCCAGGCTTCACACCTAGGCTGTAGAGTAAGGCTGGTTCATCCCCAGGCTTCACACCTAGGCTGTAGAGTAAGGCTGGTCCTTCCCCGGGCTTCACACCTAGGCTATAGAGTAAGGCTGGTCCATCTCCAGGCTTCACACCTAGGCTGTAGAGTAAGGCTGGTCCATCCCCAGGCTTCACACCTAGGCTGTAGAGTAAGGCTGGTTCATCCCAGGCTTCACACCTAGGCTGTAGAGTAAGGCTGGTTCATCCCCAGGCTTCACACCTAGGCTGTAGAGTAAGGCTGGTCCTTCCCCGGGCTTCACACCTAGGCTCTAGAGTGACGCTGGTCCATCCCCGGGCTTCACACCTAGGCTGTAGAGTAAGGCTGGTCCATCCCCAGGCTTCACACCTAGGCTGTAGAGTAAGGCTGGTTCATCCCCGGGCTTCACACCTAGGCTGTAGAGTAAGGCTGGTCCTTCCCCGGGCTTCACACCTAGGCTGTAGAGTAAGGCTGGTCCATCCCCGGGCTTCATACTTAGGCTGTAGAGTAAGGCTGGTCCATCTCCGGGCTTCACACCTAGGCTGTAGAGTAAGGCTGGTCCATCCCCAGGCTTCACACCTAGGCTGTAGAGTAAGGCTGGTTCATCCCCGGGCTTCACACCTAGGCTGTAGAGTAAGGCTGGTCCTTCCCCGGGCTTCACACCTAGGCTATAGAGTAAGGCTGGTCCATCCCCGGGCTTCACACCTAGGCTGTAGAGTAAGGCTGGTCCATCCCCAGGCTTCACACCTAGGCTGTAGAGTAAGGCTGGTCCTTCCCCGGGCTTCACACCTAGGCTGTAGAGTAAGGCTGGTCCTTCCCCGGGCTTCACACCTAGGCTGTAGAGTAAGGCTGGTCCATCCCTGGGCTTCACACCTAGGCTGTAGAGTAAGGCTGGTTCATCCTCAGGCTTCACATCTAGGCTCTAGAGTGACGCTGGTCCATCCCTGGGCTTCACACCTAGGCTGTAGAGTAAGGCTGGTTCATCCTCAGGCTTCATACCTAGGCTGTAGAGTAAGGCTGGTCCATCCCTGGGCTTCACACCTAGGCTGTAGAATAAGGCTGGTCCTTCCCCGGGCTTCACACCTAGGCTCTAGAGTGACGCTGGTCCATCCCCGGGCTTCATACCTAGGCTGTAGAGTAAGGCTGGTCCATCCTCAAGCTTCATACCTAGGCTGTAGAGTAAGGCTGGTTCATCCCTGGGCTTCACACCTAGGCTGTAGAATAAGGCTGGTCCTTCCCTGGGCTTCACACCTAGGCTATAGAGTGACGCTGGTCCATCCCCGGGCTTCACACCTAGGCTGTAGAGTGACGCTGGTCCGTCATCCCTTCCAGAACTCAGCACATCACCTGCAGCCACAGGCTCCTTCTTCCCCTCAGTGAGCCGGGGCTCATGGTGTAGAACCAGGACACTTCCTAAGCCCCATTCCCTGCCTTAGCCTCGGGGTGAGTGAGGCATAAGGCCGCCCTGACCCCTATGTTTCATCTCCATTGCTTCTCAACCTCGGTTTTATGTGCCCTGGCTTTCTACACTTGCAAACCCAGTGCTTTTAATGGCAACTCTGACTCTGAAGAATACCACCTTAGGTTATCCTCTGACCTCTGTGCACATGCACACATGTGCATGTTTATGTGAATGCTCATGTGCACCTACAAACAAGCCATATGGACAATATAATTTGTTTTTATAAAACCAAATGTACTAGGCCAGAAGAATGGCTCGACTGCCACCAAGGTTGATGACCTGAGTGTCCCCAGAGCCTACATAGTAAAAGGAGAAAACTGACACCCACGAGTTATCCTCTGATCCCCACACATATGTTGTGATGTGTGACCCCCTCACACAGACAATAAATATAATTTTAAACAGTAAAATGAGATATATATAAAACATATATATTTTTAGAAGGAAACACAAACAGAATAAGTATTTTTTAAAGGTACTATTTATATTTTCCTGTTGTCTCAATTTTGCATATTACTAGAAGTAAAAAGTAATAAGAAAAAATATACTTTTAATTCCTCTTTTTGTTTTGCATTTTAAGATGCAGAGGCCTTAAACTCACCATCTTCCTGCCTCAGTCTCTTGAGTGCTGAGACTGCTATCATTGTATGCCATTCCCTTGACATGAGTTGTTTTTAAAAGTGGCAAAAGTGGGTTGTGTGTATATCTCAGTCACCAAGGATTTTCCCAGGACATGTGAGGCCCTGAGTTCCATCCATGACACTGTAAGATAGATAGATAGATAGATAGATAGATAGATAGATAGATAGATAGATAGATAGATAGATAGAATAAGATGAAGAAAACTAATTCTCAAACCCAAGTCAGTGAGCCAGTGCTTGGAGGAAAACCATCCCTCAAGCAGAGTGTTCAGTTCTTCTAATTGTGAAGGAGGATCTAGAAATAAGGGCTGGAGTCTTATGTTCCTTACTTTCTCTTTCTTCCCAATACCTCCACCTCTACCCATTTCCACGAGGAGTGAGAGCTTGATGAGTGAGAAAGCAGCCTGGCTATGGGGAAGACCAAATCCAGAACAATATGAACCCAAGTTCTCTGTTTCTCTGAGGCCCACAAAGCTCAGTAATTTTGCCCTAGTTTTCCAGGCACTGTACTGTTTCCCACTTCCCACTGGAGGGAAGGAATATTCCACTGCCTAAGGGTTAATTAAGGTTAGCCACAGGGCTAGGACCACAGCAATCCCTAGCACCCAGGACCCCTAGAGACTCACATATGAATAACAGCAATGGCATGATACCTCATGGTTGTAATGATGAAAGAGGTAGGTGATTCTCTAGACAGAGCTGTTCCCACCACAAGATCTTACTGACTGAGTAATCTCAGCAAGGACCTGAACTCATGGTGCTTTACAGTCCCCTTGAGATATTCAAGCAACTCTCAACTTTACTACTCATGACTTGGAGACCTTCGAGAATGTCCAAACCAATCACCAAGGGCAAACACGTTTCCAGAGCAACCAGGTGCTAGGAATACCATTTCCTATAGCCTGAGGTCTAGGTGACTTGGGAGTTATCCCTGGCAGACTAATTCTGTCAGTGTTTGGAGACACACGTTCAGGGTGTCCTGGTGGGTATAGGAGGCTGTCTGGTCCCTTCCAGGTGTGATAACCATCATTGAATCTTCTTCCTCCCAGACAGCTGGAAGGAAGGCTTGCTGAAACTCATCAGCCCTGAGGAACTGCCTGCCCATTTTGGGGGGACTCTGACTGACCCAGATGGGAATCCCAAATGTTTAACTAAGGTACACAGAGCCTTGGGCCAGGAAGGGGTCAGAGGAGTATAGCTGAGTTCCTTTCCTACCCACCTATCCATTTCATAGACATCTCCAGATAGACTGCTGGGTATAGAGACCAGGTGTTGAACTAGGAGTGTCCAGCTTACTGGGACTTAATAATGAGAAGATGTGCAGAGAAAGATGAAATGCAGAGTTTTGATTTGGAATTAAGCTAAAAGAAGCTTCCATAGGATGTGCTAGCCTTTCTAGAGAATCAAAAGAGGGTCTGGGGAAGGGGAGTGGTAATCTTCCCAATAGTGATAAATGTATCTCTGGCAAGAGAAATGACTCCAGATTCTCTTATAGATCAACTATGGTGGCGAGATCCCCAAGTCCATGTATGTGCGTGACCAGGTGAAGACTCAGTATGAACATTCAGTGCAGATTAGCCGTGGCTCCTCACATCAGGTGGAATATGAGATCCTGTTTCCAGGCTGTGTCCTCAGGTAGGAACAAAGGGCCGCTCCTCCCATAGCTGGGCTCTGGCCCCTCAGGAGCCCGTCACACTGAGCGGAAAGCTGTCCTCTTCCAGGTGGCAGTTCTCATCTGATGGTGCAGACATTGGCTTTGGAGTTTTCCTCAAGACCAAGATGGGGGAGCGGCAGAAGGCAGGGGAGATGACCGAGGTGCTAACCAGCCAGCGCTACAATGCCCACATGGTCCCTGAGGATGGGAGCCTCACCTGCACTGAGGCTGGTGTCTGTAAGTCCACCTGAGCTGTGCGCTGGCTCTGGAGACAGGAACCACCTTTACATGGTTTAAAGGATTAACATGGGTAGTGGTCCTTTTCCCCAGATACACATCCAAGACACATAGTCTAGATTAGACCCTTCATTCATTCTCAAGTCTTATTCATGAACACTTATTATGTGCCAATGGTCAGAGACACACGGACGCCAAGGAACTGAGGGTGCTTGGATCACAGGACACAGGCATGGGACAATAGGGCAGGTGGCGCTTTCCCCATAAGGTCATGAGAAGTAAGCCAACCTACATGTCGCCTCGAAGTTGAATGTCATGCTATCCTAGGTCCATATCAGCCTCAATGTAGTTGCTCAAGTGCAAAACTGCCCAGTGTGGGAAGGACCATTGTTTGGGTCATCCATGGTCTGAGAATTAAAACCATTACCTCAGGCTTTGCCAGCACCCCCTTTGTCCAAGAGGACTAGGAAGCTTCTGTTGCTCTCAATATATGTGAGCATCCAGGTGTGAATACAACTGAATTATCATAATTAACATCCATTGTTCTCACTATCTGCTGATGTAACTAAAGCCAGGCTGGGTGATTGTCAAGAGGAGGTAATTTCTGTTTACAGGCTCTGCTCAGGGCAACAGGTCCCACAGGGAGGTAAAAGGCACCATGGGGAATTACACCAGCTCAGCAAGCACAGCCAGTGGAACTCATCTCTCCGTCTGTCTTCTAGATGTCCTCCGCTTTGACAACACCTATAGCTTCGTCCACGCCAAGAAGGTCAGCTTCACAGTTGAAGTGCTTCTACCAGACGAGGGCATGCAGAAGTACGATGAGGAGCTCACCCCTGTCTAGGTGGATTCCCCCACTTCTCAGAGACCCCAACCCTCTGTTTTCTCTCTTCTCTCCTTTCATTCCTAAAATTGATCATTAGACCGACTTACTCTGTAACACCAGTGAGCAGAGAGAGATTGCCTGGAGAAGATTTATCTGCTGTAATCAAAATTTAAAATTATTGGAGGTATAAAGATTGAAAAAGAGAAATAAGCTTGAGGGAAAGACAGGAGATGGGTGTCCTTGGGGCCCAAGAATAGGGAAATGACTCTATTTGACTTCATCTCTCCTAAGATGTTTGCACTTGAGTCCCTCCCTGTGAGCTGTGAGCAGCTTGAGCTGGAGATTATCAGAATCCTTTTTATTTTCATTCACTATATAGTAGATTCTTACTGTATTTCTGTAAGTTAAACAGGAACAGAGGCAGGGAACACAATGCTCACAGGAATAATAAGAGAGACCAGACAGCAGATTTCAGCACCCTGGACAGAGCCACCCTTGGCGAAGACCCAGGCCATCCAATCTGACAGTGGTTTCCTTTTGGGAATCTCAGATACAAAAGCTCTATACCTCTGGCAGGAGGTGCCCGCCTCTGACTTTGCCTGACCCAGATATTATTCTCATAATCACCTCCTTCCTTTTGAACTCACAGCTCATGTTTTAACCCATTGAAAGAATTTTCCCCTGGGCTGGAGAGATGGCTCCAGCAGTTAAGAGCACTGGCTGCTCTTCTAAAAGTCTTAAGTTCAATTCCACATGGTGGCTCACAACCATCTGTGGTGGAACCTGATGCCTTCTGACATGCAGATGCACATGCAGACAGAGCACATAAATAAATCTAAATAAAAAAAGTTAAAAAAAAAATTTCCCCCAAAGCAAAGAACGTCAATACCTACTCTCAACGCTGCAAACAACAACAACAATGGCTGCTGTTTGCTGAGGATTGTCACTGTCCCAAGAGCTTTACAAGGTAGGCTCATGCCATCCTCACACCATCAACAATACACCTTATCAGAGCCACTTTATGAATGAAGACACCGAGCTCAGAGAGACTAAAGTAGCCACTCAGTGACATATAGTCTTAAGCAGCATATCTAGGACCTGAGGGTTTTATTCTTTATTTAGTCAGAAGGCATTGCTCTAAATTGCTCCATGATGCCTCCCTCATAAGATCCTGCTCTGACAAGAAGATACTGAATGTTTTGATTGCCCTGCATCTTTAAGTAGAGTTATTGGATATCCCCATCCCTCTAAGCCCTTTTTATAGATGGAAGAGATAATCCCCCAAATTGGGCAGCCCAGCTAATGGAGACCCACACATGTGAGGAAGTTGTTCAAGAAACCTCACAGAGGGCTGGAAGGGCTTGTCCCCCGTGATCTGTCCTCTGTTCACACTGATGCAAGGATGATCACCTGATGCGCACCATGCCCCTGGGGAACTGGGACAAGGCACACAAGGCCAAGGTTCCAGTTTCCTTCTCAACTTCCTGACCCTTGCTGGGTGCACAGACACTGGCTTGAGCCTCGGCCCCTGACATAACTGTTGCCAAGAGATGATTAATTAGTCCAGAGAATAAAAGGAGGGCAGAACCCAAGGGCTCTGCTGTTTCCATGAGATGCACTGTGGGAACAAACTAAGAGCTGAGTACAAAGCCTGGTGCTCACCAAGCCAAGGCCATTCTGTGGCAGGGAGCAGAGTCATGCACAGACTTGTGCCTACACTTCAGGGCACAGGCTCTTATGCCCATCTTATATATAGGGGCTGTCTTAGGGTTTCCATTGCTGTGATGAAACACCATGACCAAAAGCAACTTGGAAGGAAAGGGTTCATTTCTCTCCGTTTTACATAACAGTTCATCATAAAAAGCTGTAAAGGCAGGAATTCACATAAGGCAGGATCCCGGAGGCAGGAGCTGATGCAGAAGCCGAGGAGGGAGGCTGCTTACTGGTGTGCTCCTCATGGCTTGCTCAGCCTGTTTTCTTATAGAACCCAAGACCACCAAACCAGGGATGGCACCACCCAAAATGAACTGGGGCTTCTCCAGTGATCACTAGCTAAGAAAATGCCTTTCAGTCAGATCTTGTGGAGGCATTTTCTGAACTGAGGCTCCTTCCTCTCTGATGACTCTAGCTTGTGTCTAACCATGACAGAAACTGAGCTTCCAATAGCATTGACCTCATCTTCTTCAGCCAGTGGGCGGGAGAATTGGACCAGAGCCAGGGTGCCCTCTTCACTTTATGACCTCCAGGTTTCTGTGTGATGTTCCAAACAGGGTGAGGCTGCCTCCTCCTTTCTGAGCAGTCAGGAGAGGGGAAAGTAACAGGGATCACAAAAGAGGAGAAGAAAGATGGGAGAGAAAAAGCTGTCAGACTTTGAAAGTCTCTTTTTGAGTGATATTGGATGGTCCTCAAAATGTATTCATTACCTGACATTAAAGTTTAACTGAACACCCCATATCTTTTCAAAACTATTTACCCATTCCTTATTAATTCCACACGTGAATACCATGTGCTTAGGTCATAGTTACTCCTCCTCCCATTCCAACGCCTCCCAGAATCCCCCGCACACACATCTCCTCAACTCCATGTCTTCTTTTGTTTTCCTAACCCACTGAGTGCAATCAGAGCTGCCCAGATGCTCGATGCTCACGGATATAGGACTCCAGTCACTGTAGCATGGGAAACCTGTCATGCACCACGCTGTCGACGAAGATAAACTCTTCCTCCCAGAGGCCATCGACTGCCAATAGAGCTCCTGCTCGCTGACAGGCCTCATGAATCCCTTTCCTTTATATACTGGAGTATTGAGTGATTGATTTTGCATGATTGATGGTGTGCTGGCAACCGCAACTACTGCGAGATTGAGTGCATTGATCCACCACACCCAGAAGACTCCCTAGCTTCTGACTCTTAACAAACTTTCTGTCCCTTTCTGTGCCTTGTGCAGGGAGTGACAGGGATGTGCCATTTAGGGCTGCATACTCCACTTATTCTCTGCACTCTGGTCAGTCATGAGTCTGTCTGGTCAGTTGTGAGTCTGTCTGGTTAGTCATGAATCTGTATTTCACCACCATGTGCAGAGTAAAGATGATTCTCTGCCTCGGGTGAGAGTAGCAGCTGGGCATGAGGTTAAAAACTTAGAAGGCACTGTGATGCCAACATCCCTTTAACAAGGCAATAGCGGTTGGTTCTATGAGCTCTCCAGTCACGGGTTCTTGGCCAGGTTTACAGTATCTAAGGTGTGAGCTGCATCCTGCAGAATAGACCTTCATTCCAATTAGAATGTGTTGGTTACTCCAATATCATCCATGTCATTATTGGGCTGTGGGCATATCTTCCCAGGCTGGTCATTACTGTGGCTGACATCATACATGTCTGGGTAAGATTCCTGATGGCTTTTCTGTGCCGTCAGCCTGCATAGCCCCTCCTGGCACTGGAATCTAGCCATCCAGGAGGATGCTTTCAGATCACCACCAGGTTGATTTCTCTGTGTCCTGTGATCAAGGTATGTAGTGTCTTCAGCAGTGGGGTTTACCTATTCCAGTAAAGTCTGGGTAACCAAGAGTGATGGTGATCGTCTTACTGTTTTGGGGGTCTGTGGACCCCACATCAACACCATGACAAAAGGTATCCCACGCCTGGCACCAGGACTTTTGTTTAATTATCTATGTCTTCTGGGAGGAGCATTCTGTGTAAGGTAATGCTGATGAGACCTTCTAAATACATATTTTTTAGGAAGTTTATAAAACAGTAGCTTTCATAGAGCTTTTCTTTTCCATATTACCTTTTCCAAACATCCCTCTCCCTACATTACGTTTACCTGGTAAGTCTATAATGAAGAATGAGGGACAGAAGCAAGTGGGAGGGGGCTGAAGTTCAGAGGTCAAGAGCACTTCCTGACTTACAGAAAACCTGAGCTTGTTTCCCAGCTCACAGACTTGGTACTTCAGCGACACAGGAGCCAGCTCCCTCTTCTGGCCACTATCAGCACTGCACCCCAGTACTCAGAAAATTAAAATGAAGTAATTTTAAAATAAATGGGAAGGATAAAACTAATTAGGGAGGAAGGGTGGAAGAAAGAAGGAATAAATAGGCCCCAGAAATACAGCGTGGCAAGCACCCATTTGTGCAAAGCTTGTTACGAGAACCTTGGAAGAAAATGGCTGAGCACCAGTGAGACAGAGCTGGAGAGAGGCGACCCCCGCCCCGCGCCCACTGAGGCCGCAGAGTCAGAAGACAGAGTGTGGGCTCTCCGCACACTGGGGGCCGAGGAGCTGTGAGTGGTAGTGTTGGTATTTCCTTGTTAGGGCTCCTCTCCCTGCAGCTGCGCAGAGGGACTCACTACCAGAAAGCTGGGACTGTGCCGTGCAGGTGCGAGAGAAACCCGAGTTCCTGTTTCTTCTTCCTTCCCTAAGAACCCATTGCCGGGGAGACAACACCAAGGGTCCATGTCTGTCTCCCACACAGTGCAAGAGAACATAAGAGTCACATGAAGTGAAGGTGGGGACAGACCGAGAGAGAGAGAGAGAGAGAGAGAGAGAGAGAGAGAGAGAGAGAGAGAGAGAGAGGAATCTTCATTGTAAATCTATTGAAGAATTGCTTGGAGCTGGCCATGGTGGCATATACCTGTCACCTGTCACTTGGGAGGTGGGGACAGGAAAAAAATCAAGAGTTCAAGGTCATCTTCGGCTACATAGGCAGTTTTGGGCCAGGCTAGGCTACACAACTATATTCCATGCAACATTCAGAGTGCCTTTCTAAGAGAACCACCAGAAACAGACGGGGCTTAGGCTCCTTATTTTGTTTGGTAAACCAGTGTATTCAACGCCCGGTTCCTGAGGTGACTTCTAAAGAGCCCCAGGGAGGAAAGCAGAGTGACAAGAAGAAACTTCCCAGCAGAGCCTGGGGCATGCCTGTAGCTCCTCACCGCATCCTCTCCCCACACCACTGAACAAGAAGTTGTTGACACACACTCAGTGTCTCGGGTCATCCTGTGCTCATGGATGGGACTAGACCTGGGAACCAACACTCAGGGAGGTTCGGTGACTTGTCCAAAGTGACAGGGATTATGGAGTCGGTCCCTCTGACTGCTCCAGACTTCAGCTCTTTCCTTCCTCAGCTTGAAACTCCTGAGGAAATTTTGAATCCTTCAGAACCGTTGTTTTAACAGCCTGACAGCAGAGGGAGGGCACACGTCTCTGTGGAACAGTGGTTCTCAACCTTCCCAATGTTGCAACCCTTTACTACAGTTCCTCACGTTGAGGTGACCCCCCCAATCATAAAATCATTTTCATTGGTACTTCATAACTGTAATTTTGCTACTATTTTGAATTGTAATATGTGTGTTTTCCCATGGTCTTGGGTGATCCCTGTTAAAGAGTCATTTGACCCCCAAAAGAGTCGTGGCCTACATGTTGAGAACCTGCTTCTCTAGAATGTCTTCACTCCTGCCAACTAGATCACAGTGGCCAAGCTTTGGACTCATCGCCATCATAACATTTCCTGGAAACATTTGATTTGATTGGTTGGTTGGTTGGTTTTGTTTATTTATGGTTCCAGACAGGGTCTCTCTATATAGCCCTGGCTGTCCTGGAACTTACTATGTAGACCAGGTTGGCCTTGAACTCCTGAAGGCATTTACAGTCAGTGCGACACTGTTACATTACTGCACGCTTGACTTCATGTTCTTGGGACACTCAGCACAGGTAACTGTAATGAAGACTCATCCCCACCCCATCTCTTTCCAAGTCTCAGTGTGTAACATAGGCTGGCCTGGAAAACACCATCCTCCTGCCTCAGTTTCATGAGTACACAGATCACAGAGATCACAGACCTACCCCAGTTCACGACAGGGATTCACAACATGTTTAGTACAGTCCTCTATGGCCATCACTTAAGAACTCTCATACACGAGGTAAAAGGAACAAGTTAGGAGAAGTTTGCAGCAAGACGATTTGAGAAGGTGGTCTTGGGGCTGAGCATTGAAAGGCTGAGAAAGAAATGTGGAGGGACACATTCCTGGCAGATGGCACAGCCCAAGCAAAGACAAGGAGGCTAGGTGTGGAGGGCACATCCAGAGAGAGTTGAAAGTTGGGAGAAGCAATTATGTGGACACTGGTGTGTCATGGGGAGAGATAAGACTTGATGGTGGCTCTGAGGAGCCATCAGAAATCATGGAAAGTGTCTACCAAAGGAGGACTTGGGAAGATTCAGCCCCACATGATCTGGTCAGAAGACTCTTCCTTTAGACACGGAGCAGAAAAAGGGACTTCCTACACATTTGTGAGTTTATGGACAGACACACACACACACACTTCTGAGGTCACACAAACATTTCCTCTAAATAAACTATTTCATTAAGGGGAGAGGATGACAAGGTCTTGCTATGCAGCCCAGGATGGACCTCAAACTCACATTCTTCCTTCCTCAGCCTCTTAAATAGTAGGGCTACAGGCCTGAGATAGCATGCGTGGCTCGGAAATCCTCATGGGTGGAATTCCTCAATGCTTTGCTAAGATCGGCAAATCATTAGGTGGGACAACTCAATCATTTTAAAGTGGATATCTTTTGTTACACTGGTGAGAGCCAGCAGCCATGGAATCTCCACCCAGATGATTTTGTTTGTTTGTTTGGTTGGTTGGTTGGTTTGGTTTGATTTGGTTTTCGATACAGGGTTTCTCTGTATAGCCCTGGCTTTCCTGCCTCTGCCTCCCAAGTGCTGAGATTAAAGGCGCACGCCACCACTGCCCGGCCCAGATGAATGTTTTTCCAGTCATTCTCCTGTAATCTTTTTAGTTGCTTCAGATAATTAAGAATTTCACACTGAGGGAACAAAGGCTCAGGAGAATTAAATGACTTGTCCAAAGTCACACAGCCTATGGGTTCAGTTCTGCCCTGACTGAAGAGTGCCACAGGCTTAGTGGTGGCAAGTGGGTGGCCTTGTGAGCTTGCGCCTGCAATTGCAACTCAGGAGCAGCTCACTAAGAGTTCACTAAGAGACTGGCCGCCATGACCAGTTGGACCAGCAAACAAGCGCATGTTAGGACATGCTTCCCCCTAGTGGCGATTTTGAGCATTCCATAAAACTAGCCAGGGCTTCCCAGGGACCCGACTGCCAGGCTGCTTGTTCCAGGACGCAATGCCACAAGGTCAGGGGGCTGACTGACCGTCCCTACTCACTGTAGCCTCCTGCCCATCACTCTTTCCTGAGGACGCCAGGGGTCCATCGCAGCCCCGCTGGCCTCTGTTGGTGTGGACCTTACCCTCTTATGTTGTGCCAGTTCCTTTGTGAGGGGAACCTCCTAGGGATATTCCATGTGAGCCTCAAGGAGCCCAAAGGGGACCCCCTTAATCAATTGAGAGTCCTGCCATGAGGAGAACTTGAGATTTCTGTGGAGAAAAAGTGGTCGCCAAGTTCTTGCCGGCTCCTTGGATAAGGGAACTGCTTGCTTATCATAGGGCATCTTCTGGACTATTAGGTGACTCCCCAGCCCATGTTTGGCAGCAAACACCTCAAAAGTGCTGAGAAGTGGGAGCAAGGATCTGAGGCAGGCAGACCTTAGCCTCTCTCCTCTGCTCTGCCTAAAACCACAAGTCAGGTGTGGCTGACCCTGGCCTGAGCCCTTAGAATCTAGCTTCTACCAGAGGCAAACTCATTATGGGAAAGCTACCTCTACCCATGTCTGGATTAGGAGAGCCTTTGGGGGGGGGGTCCCATAGCTGATGGTGAGGCAGCAGAGGGGCTCTGGAAGCCAAGACAAGTCGACTAGAAGTTTTTAATTTATTTTCTTTGTCTCGCTGCCCTTGAACTCAGAGATCTGCCTGCCTCTGCCTTTGAAGTGCAGGGACTAAAGGCTTCAGCCACTAAGTTTTTAAACCCAAGAGTTTGGGAGACATGTAACTCTTTGACCTCCTTACACTCAAGGAGAGTATCAAGTGCTGCCCCCTATGCTGTTAAACACTGGTCTTTGCTGTCTGCCTGGGGCATATATTGTTCAGTTTAACTCTCCTATCCTTCCCTAAAGTCCTCTGTAGCAGCCACAAACAGGCCCACTTCTCAGATGAAGAAACTGAGACTTTAGGTCATGCAGTTTGAAAGACAGTAGTACCACCTTGGTATCTACAGAGGATTGGCTTCAGGACAACACCATCACTATGATATTGAAATCTGAGGACAGTCAAGTCCCTTATATAACGTGGCATCGTGATGGTTTGAGTCTGAAGTGTCTCCCACGGGCTCATGTTTGCCTGCTTGTTCCATGGTCCTATATTGATACCTTTAGGAGCTGGGGCCTGGCTGGGCCCGGACTTTGAAAGCTTTACCTGAGCTCCGCTTCCCACCCCATATTCTCTCTGCCTTTTAATCCACTGGGGTCTGAGCGGTCTCTCATGCTCCCATAGCCTCTCCTGCTGTGATAGCCTAAACCCTCTGGAACCATGAGACAAGTAAACCTTTTCCCCCTTAAGTTGTTTCTGTCAGGTGTTCTGGCCAGTGGAGAAGCAACTAATCCAGGCGTGACAAGATCTTCCTGCCACATATCTCTTGGTCACTCTGAATACAAAGCAAATGTCCTTTGGTAGTGGGGGGATGGTGCATGTGTGAGACAGGGTTTCTCTGTGTAGTCCTGGCAATCCCGGAATCACTCTATAGACCAGGCTGGCCTTGAACTAGGAGATCGCCTGCCTCTGCGTCTGCATCCTGGGTGCTGGAATTAAAGGTATGCATAAATGTGCTTAAACTGTGTTATGTATAGAATTGTGGCAAGATGTCTGTATGCATACCATTTGTTTTCCAAATATTTTTCATTTGTGGTGGGTTGAATCTGCAGATGTGGAAGACGTAGATACGTGTGACCACCTCCCACCTGAGCTATATCAGCCAGACTCCTCCCTCTCCGGGTGGTTATACTTTCTGTCTCTAAGCTCTAACTGGCCTGGTCTCTTACATAGAAAGCTACCCAGCTCACTGGCACTAATGAGAAAGTCTGCTCATGGTGACACCTACATCATCCATCAGCTACTGTGGGTGAAACAGTGGGGTCTGAGGAGCCCTTACCACCCACCAGGGTTTTACAATAGTAATGCTTGATCACTCAGTCCTTCTAAGTCTTACCTGTGGAAATGAGGCCCTCAACATAGGGGCCCCTGAAAGGGGAACAGCCCTGTGTATAGAAGGCCTGTGTCTACTGTGTGGACTCAGACCAGGCTGTAGGGGTTGTCCCTTAAACCTGTGGCTGCCTAGGAATGGTTGTGTCCCTCTGTCCCTAGTGGAGGGATTACAGAACCGTTAGGGCAGACAGAGGTTGTCTTTGAAAGAGAACGGACAGCATTTGAGATCTATTTGCCCAGCCTCTTGCTGTGGAGCAGATCTAGCTGGTAGGAACTGGAGCCAGAGACAGCTGCTGATTTTTCAGGAATCAATGAGCTGTCAGACAGCCATGTCAACCTTCTATTGTGGTGACAAAAAAATGCCCGTCATAACCTGAGGGAGGGAGGACTGGTTTTCATGGTTTCCGAAGTTTTAGGTTGTTGTTGATCAGCACCCGTCACTGTGAGCCTGGAGGATGTGGGCAAGGATGTAATTGGGCAGAGATGCTCACCTCTTGGTGCTAAGAAACAGAGAGACCAAAAAGGATAGAACAAGAAGTAACCTTGTGGAGCTTGTGGAGAGAGATGGCCATCGCTATGGGTACTAAAGGCCAAGATGATTAGAGCAGCCATCCCGAGGCAGGAGCAACCTCCCTGGGGCCTTTCCCACAGGACACTAGAACACCATGTCCTCACCCAGAGACCAGGGAGGGACAGACCTGCCTCATCGACAGCTGTGTCCAGAGGCCTCTAGAAGCCACTGAAGGTCAGAGTTCCTCAGGCTGCAAATGGAGGGGGAGTGCTGTGATTCGAATACACATTTTCATTAGCTCTAATCATCAATCCTGGAAATGAGGGGTTAGAATGGAGTAGGCCAAGAGCAGCGGGCAACTGTGACAGCCCAGCCTTCACAAAAGGGCCCAGCAGACTTCAACCAAGAGCCGATCCGAAGCTCATTGGAAGTTGTACCAATCTGGAGAACCTGACGTTTGTAGGATTCTAGAGAATCGTTCGTTTGCTGTTTCATTTTGTTTTTGTTTAAGATGGGATCTTGGTAGGTAGCCCTGGCTAGCCTGGACTCTGTGTAGACCAGGTTGGCCCTGAGCTCACAGAGATCCACCTGTCTCTGCCTCCCAAGTGCTCAGATAAAGGTATGTACCACCAAGCCTGGGTATCGGTTTCTGTCTCATGACCTTTCCTCAAGCTGTCCTTTGATTTTCCTCTATTACTTAGAGCATGAAGCCATTACCCTTGGCTGTCACATCCTCTCTCCCATGGTACAATGTTAAGGGTCACTGGTGAATTTCAGGACAATCTATAGGGCCTCCAGGACTTTAACTGCTTTTAGCCCCTGAGTCATCTTCTCATCCCTATCAAGATTATTTAGATCTCCCTTCAGCAGCCTCATTGTTGGTCTTCCTTTCTATGCAGCAGCTACCTGTAATAAGTTGCAGTCTAAGTATTAAGTGGGAAATTCCAGAGACAAGCAGTGTGTAAGTCTTGAATAGCTCTTACTATAGGATGGGATTCCCATCATTCTAGCTTATTATTGCCATGGTAGTTGGTCGCACAGGACTCTTCTGTAGCATGTAGTTTAAAAAAATAATCCACGCTAATCCGGCTAGGCACCGGTAATGGCAGTCTCCTCCACCCCCATGGTTCCTGTGGCCAGCTGCTGCCAAGCTACTCCAGTCTTCCTAGTCCATCCACCCCCTGTGGCTAGCCTGCAGAAAGGCAGCTACTGCTAGTTCAGATACTCCTAGCCTCCGTAAAATGATAATACCAGAGACTTGTAATATACCAGCCAGATTTATAATGGTTAATCTCCAACCCCAAAATGCCTATGCAAAGAACACAAAACTCAATTGATATGAATTCAAGCTACACAGCTAGATGAGGCAAATGTACCCTACATTACTCTATTTCCCATCTGTGAAATCCCTAGCTACTTGCGGCTTCTCCAAACCTCCTGGGTCAGCTCCATCTTCTCCTTCTGGTTCCATTTTGTCTCTCTCATCCTCTGTCTCATCTGACCTCTTCTTCCTCTTTCCCCTTTCTAAAACGTTCGGCTCTGCCCCCTCCTTCCACTGTCCAATCACAGCTCTAGCTTTATCTGACCAATTAAGATTTCACCTGAGTACAGGCACCCCTTTTGAGGGAGCAGAAAAAACAGACAGCAGCTCACAACACTCTCCTAAGAGCCAAACTGCCACCCTTCTCATGAGCTCAACTGTGTCCACTCATGAAAGACAGTCACAGCTGGACTTTGTCGACCTGACTATTTTTCATAGGACAGTGTCCAACCACTCCTCTCATCCAGGTCTGTGCAAGCCTGTTCTAATGACACGAGGCCTCAGAGAACAGCTAGACATATCTAGATCGGGAAGGACTAGGGAGGTGGAGTCATCTATATAGCCATGGGGAAGCCATCATCCATGAGGGGTGCAGGTCTTCCTGTGTGATTTTAGGTCACTGGTGCTCCTATGTTCGACTCCTCAGGCATGCTCTGTAAGCCTAACAAGATCACTGACTCCCCAGAGTGAACTTCAGTGGAAACAAACTGGTTTGTTGCTGGGATCTTACGAGATGGGTAGATGCCTAGTTTTTTTGCCTAGTTTTCTGCAGAGGCGCGGGGGGTTGGCTTTCAGGACATAATTATTATAGTTAATCCCTATTCCTGTATGTGCCAGATAAGACACAGTATAGAGGGTCTGCCAGCATCTGTGGTTTGAGGCATCCTTGGAAGGAACGGCTTCTGGCAGTCAGCTATATCACATGATTTGCCCAGCTGTGGTCTAGGGCTTCGCTTGGATGGTTTCAAAGACGACAGGGTGAGTGCGTTTTCGCCATGAAAGTGAATAATTGTCTTCCTATCCTAAGGCAGCCAGCGGTTAAACACTGACCAGCAACATACTGCTAACCCAGGAGGAGGGCAGATGGCATGACTCTCCTTTCCAGATTCTAAGGAGCAGAGAAGGCAAATACCTAGCAGAGGCCTCACTGCATAAACAGCCACAGGTCTTCCATCCGTTTGCTTAAATTTTCATTTCCTTGTTAATAGACAAACAGAACTCCATTGTGTACCCCATTTCCATTCCCCACTCATCTGTGGGTGAGCTGGCTCCATTTCCCAGCTATGGTGAATAGAATGGCAAAGAAAACGGATGTGCAAGTGTCTCTGCGTGAGGATACAGGGCTCTCTGGGTCGAAGCCCAGGAGTGCTGAGGCTGGGTCAGACGGCCATTCTCTTTTTAATTTTTTGAGGAGCCTTCATACTGATTTCCATAATGGCTGCACTAGTTTGCACATCAGTAGCAGCAGATAAGAGTCCCTCTTTCTCTACATCTGCTCCAAGATTTTCCAATCACTTCTTACAAGGTCTAGAATCTAGTTCAGACTCCCTGCCACAGCTCTTGAGAGCCCCCATCACTTGGGCAATATGACTGATGGTGGTTTGAATACACTTGGCCCATAGAGTGGTACTGTTAGGAGGTGTGGCCTTGTTGGAGGAAGTCTGTCACGGTGGGGGATGGGCTTTGGAGGTTTCCTTCTATGCTCAGTCTCCACCCATTGTGGAAGAGTCAGTCTTCTGGCTACCTTTGGATCAAGATGCAGAACTCTCAGTTCCTTCTCCAGCACCATGTCTGCCTTCATGCTGCCATGCTTCCTGCTATGATAATAATGGACTGAACCACTGAAACTGTGAGCCAGCCTGCCTCATTAATGAGAGTTGCCTTGGTCATGGTGTCTCTCCACAGCAATAAAACTGTACCTAAGACAGAAGTTGGTACTGAAAGAATGAAAAATTTTAAGTTGGACCCTCTTCCTCTGGGGCCTGAGAATCTGAACTTGTGAACTCTGAGGGAGTGCCCACAGGGTGAGAACTTACAGAACAATCCTGAGAACTATAGCTGTGTATGCCAGATAAGGGACATGAGCCCAGTTACTAAGGACCATATCCTGACCATCTGGAGACACCCCGTGAGAAGTGCTTCTGACTAGAAGTCTCTACTCCCCCTCCCCATTATTATCAGCGGACCACATCCTGTCCATCTAGAGATACCCCCGTGAGAAGTACTTCTGACTAGAAGTTTCTACCCTCCTCCTGTCCTGAATTTTGTGGTTTTTACCTTTATAATCTTGTGTGATTTTAGGCTCAGGGCTCTTCTCCTCCCCTCCTGCATGGGGTATGAGTTGAGTCCCAGCTAGCTGGCCCTGAATAGAAATCCTCTTGCGGTTTGCATCAAGGATCATTTCTTGTGAGTGCTTTTGGGGTGGTGCTCTCTCTGGGCAAGAGCAAGGGTCCTCTGGACTGAGGATCTTTCATTTGGGGGCTCGTCCTGGATCTGCAACCACCCCTCGCACTCCAGAACCGACTTGGAGGTAAAGGGGATCCCCCTCAGTTAAATGTGTGTACTGGCCGGTGATTGTGTTCTGTTTGTCTGTATTTTGGAACGCGCACGCTTTGGTTTCGCAGTTGTCTCTCAGGCCGTAAGGACTATGGGACTGTGGTCAGCAGACGTGCTAGAAGGACCACAGGCTGTCGCCCTAGGCAACGCCCTAGGTGTTCTGGAGGGCCAAGGACGCTTGGTGACCTCCTCTGGGGACCCTAATCTGGTTGATCAGGTCCATCTGGTTTGGCGGTCCAACGGACTGCCGACTGTATAAGCGCGGCTGTATCTGTCTGTTTGGTTTTGTCTTAATATCTTTGTTTGTTTGTTTGTAACTGACCTCCCGACTGACGATGAGACAGACTGTGACTTTTCCATTTAGCTTGACTCTTAAATATTGGACTGAAGTACAGCATAGGGCTCATAAAGTCTCAGATCTCCTCTGCCTCCTCCTCCTTCTAGCGAGTGGCTAGAGGGTGGCGGCGGCGGGCTGCGCCAGGGCTGAGACTGGGCACCAGCCCTGGAGGGGAGCGCCGTGGTCCAAATTCCATATAATAGGCCGCCTCCCTGTCAGCGGCCTGTGCTCGGCCCCGCAGATGACATCGGGGCGCCCCCTGAGGCGCAGGCATCCCCCAGCTGGCCGCCGGACTCTGGGACGCTGCGTGACTGCGTGCACACTGAGACAGTCATTCAGATGAAATTCCAGTCCCCGGCCAGAGACCGGGGCTGCCTCTGCCTTCCTCCTCCCTTCACAAAAAACGCCAGGGGGGAGAGAGAAAAGTTTAAAAAAAAAAAAAAAAAAAGAAGGGCAACCAGAGAGGGAGGGAGAGATAAGCCTGGGAAGTGCTCCAGCCTGACCCCTCGCTACTGGAGTCCCACTCAGACTGTCCCTGCGCTGGGTGGGAGCCTCGCCTGCACTAAGGAAAACAAGGATTGATCAAACTAGAAAGGAATTTTTCTCAACTGCTAATGAACAGGAGGCTCGGCTCCCAGCCCTCCCCTCCGCCCTCCCCTCCCCCTGCCCGCTCTTTCCCCTATTTTGCAGTCAGAGACCTCGGCCCCTGGGTCACAGAGGCTTGTGGCCCCGCCCTTGCTAAGCGGCTACCCCTGATCTCTCTTCTGATTGTGGCCCTGCCACTGCAGGCCTTTGAACCCCTGCTGGGGCCGGGAGAGGATGGCTAGGCACCCCCTTTGCAGCCACTCCAATACTGGCCCTTCTCCTCCTCTGACCTCTATAACTGAAAAACTAACCATCCTCCTTTCTCTGAGGACCCCCAGCGTTTAACTGGGCTGGTGGAATCCCTTATGTTTTCTCATCAGCCCACTTGGGATGACTGCCAACAGCTTTTGCAGCCGCTCTTCACTACTGAGGAGCGTGAAAGGATCCTGTTAGCCCTGAGAATGATGGGCGCCCCACACAACTGCAGAATGAGATTGATGCAGGTTTCCCTTTGACCCACCCCAGCTGGGACTTCAATACCGCTGAAGGTAGGGAGAGTTTGAGAGTCTATTGCCTGCGCCTCGAGAAGGCCCACCAATTTGGCTAAGGTAAGAGAGGTACTACAGGGACCAAATGAGCCGCCCTCTGTGTTTCTAGAAAGACTCATGGAAGCTTTTAGGAGATTTACTCCTTTTGATCCTACTGCGGAGGCTCAGAAGGCGTCGGTAACTTTAGCCTTCATAGAACAGTCAGCTCCAGATATCAGGAAGAAGCTTCAGAGATTAGAGGGGTTGCAGGACATTGAGCTACGTGATTTAGTAAAAGAGGCAGAGGAAGTTTACTATAAAAGAGAGACTGAGGAAGAAAAGGAACAAAGAAAGGAAAGAGAAAGAGATGAGAAAGAAGAAAAACATAAAAAGAGACAAGAGAGGAATTTGACTAGAATCTTGGCCGCAGTTGTAGAAGGAAAAGATAATAGAAGAAGAGATAGAGATTATAGGAAGCCCAGAGTAGGGCCTAGACAGACAGGGAACCTGGGCAACAGGACCCCCCTCGAGAAGGATCAATGTGCCTATTGCAAGGAAAAGAGACATTGGGCAAGAGAATGCCCCCCCCAAAAAGAAGCAGAAGGAACCCCGAGAGGATCATAAAGTCTTGACATTAGAAAAAGATGATGATTAGAGGAGTCGGGGTTCAGACCCCCTCCCCGAGCCTAGGGTAACTATCAGTGGAAGGGAAACCAATCGAATTTCTGGTCGATACCAGGGCTGAACACTCAGTGCTCCTACAACCTTTGAGAAAAATAAAAGATAAAAAGACATGGGTAATGGGTGCCACGGGGCAATGACAATACTCATGGATTACCCGAAGAACAGTCGATCTGGGAGTGGGATGAGTAACCCACTCATTCCTAGTAATCCCCAAATGCCCAGCACCCTTACTAGGCAGAGATCTCCTAACCAAGATGGGAGCTCAGATTTCATTTACAAAACAGGGACCAGAAGTATCCATAAATGATAAACTTATTACAGTACTGACTTTAAAGTTAGAAGAAGAACAACATTGGCTAAGGCAGTTTCCACAGGCTTGGGCAGAAACGGCTAGAATGGGACTTGCCAGGCAAATTCCCCCTCAGGTCATTGAGCTCAAAGCCAGTGTGATGCCAATAGCTGTAAGACAATACCCCATGAGCCTAGAGGCTAGAGAAGGAATTCGGCCTCACATTCAGAGACTGATTCAACAAGGTATCCTGGTCCCTACCAAGTCACCATGGAACACACCTCTGCTGCCAGTAAAAAAGCCCGGGACTAATGACTATAGACCAGTACAGGATTTAAGAGAAGTTAACAAGAGAGTTCAAGACATACACCCCACCGTCCCAAACCTTACAACCTCCTGAGCTCTCTCCCACCTGAACGGATCTGGTACACTGTACTTGACCTAAAAGATGCTTTTTTCTGCTTGAGATTACATCCTTCAAGCCAACAGATTTTTGCCTTCAAGTGGAGAGATCCAGACAAGGGATGAGCAGAACAACTGACCTGGACTCGATTGCCTCAGGGGTTTAAGAACTCCCCCACCATTTTTGACAAGGCTCTTCATCAAGATCTTGTCAGTTACAGGACCAAGAATCCCCAGAAAGAATTTCCTTCGCTCCTCCAACCGTCCTCAACCCTGCCACCCTGCTTCCCAAAGAAGCTGAAGAACCAGTGATACACGACTGCCATCACCTGCTGGCCGAGGAATTAGAGTCTGTAAGGACCTGGTTGACCGGCCTCTGACAGGAGAGGCACTATCCTGGTTCACAGATGAGAGCAGTTATGTAGTAGAAGGTAAGAGAATGGCAGGGGTGGCGGTCGTAGATGAGACTCAGATAGTCTGGGCCAGCAGCCTACCAGAAGGCACTTCAGCTCAAAAAGTCGAGCTCGTGGCTCTCACTCAGGCTTTGCGCCTAGCGGAAGGACATTCTGTAAACATCTACACAGACAGAAGGTATGCATTTGCCACTTCTCACATACATGGGGCCATTTACCAACAAAGGGGGCTACTCACATCTGCTGAAAGAGAGATAAAGAACAAAGAAGAAATATTGAGCTTGCTGGAGGCTCTTCATGTACCCAAAAGAGTGGCTATCATACACTGCCCTGGCCATCAAAAAGACAACGATCCCGTATCTCAAGGGAATCGGATGGCTGATACTATTGCCAAGCAGGCCGCCCAAGGAGCCAACATCCTGCCCGTGCTGAGAGACCACACACCTGAGACCCCCCCGCACCCAGTACACCCTAGAAGATATACAAGAAATAGACAAACTGAGATCTCACTCTTAGACTCCAGAGGGAGTACGTTTAAACCAGGAGGAGAAAGAAATACTGCTTCAAAAAGAAGGCTATGAATATGTTCAACAGCTACATTGACTGACCCACCTAGGATTGAAACATCTACAGAAACTGGTAAGGTCATCTCCTTTCCATGTTTTAAAGTTAAATGAAGTGACTGATGCTGTAGTAAAAACTTGTGTGCCTTGTCAGTTGGTCAACTCTAACTCATCAAGGATGCCACCTGGAAAGAGACTCAGAAGAGACAGGCCAGGTGCCTACTGGGAGATAGACTTCACAGAAGTAAAACCTGCAAAGTACGGTAACAAATACTTGTTAGTTTTTGTAGGTACTTTTTCAGGGTGGGTAGAAGCATACCCCACCAAAAGAGAGACTGCCACTGTAGTGGCCAAGAAAATCCTTGAAGAAATTTTTCCACGTTTTAGAATACCTAAGGTAATAGGCTCTGATAACGGTCCAGCTTTTGTTGCCCAGGTAAGTCAGGGATTGGCCAAAGTATTGAGAATTGATTAGAAATTACATTGTGCTTATAGACCCCAGAGCTCAGGCCAGGCAGAAAGAATGAATAGAACATTAAAAGATGCGCTGACTAAATTGGCTGTAGAGACTGGCATTACAGACTAGATTACTCTCCTTCCCTTCACCCTTTTTAGAGTTAGGAACACACCTGGAAAGTTTGGGCTGACCCCATATGAATTGCTCTATGGGGGGCCCCCTCCTCTGTTAGATGCCACTTCTGTTCATAGTTATAATGTACCATTATCCCAGCCTTTGTTCTCTAGGCTTAAAGCACTTGAATGGGTGGGGCGCCAGGCGTGGAATCTGCTTAAAGAAGCCTACGTTAGAGACGGGGACCTCCAGACACCCCACCACTTCCAGGTTGGAAACTCTGTGTCCGCCGCCACCGAGCAGGAAACCTTGAGACCCGGTGGAAAGGACCATACCTAGTCCTCCTGACTACCCCGACGGCTGTGAAGGTTGAAGGCATCCCCACTTAGATCCATGCGTCCCACGTTAAGTCAGCCCCACAGCCAGATGTGGGCTGGAGTAGGGACTGGGACTGCTGCTTTAATTACTGGACCTCAACAATTAAAAAAGGGACTTGAAAGTTTACATGGTGCCATGACAGAAGACCTAAAAGACTTAGAAAGGTCAGTGAGCAATTTAGAAGAGTCCTTGACGTCCCTATCTGAGGTAGTTCTACAAAATAAGAGAAGATTAGATTTGCTGTTCCTCAAGGAGAGAAGATTATGTGCAGCCCTTAAGGAAGAATGTTGTTTCTATGTTCACCACTCTGGGGCAATCCGAGACTCCATGAACAAACTAAGAGAAAGATTAGAAAAAAGATGCCGAGAAAGAGAAGCTAACCAGGACTGGTTTGAAAGATGGTATAGAAGATCCCCTTGGCTGACTACTTTGCTTTCTGCACTTATGGGACCCTTAATAATTTTATTTTTGCTCTTAACTATAAGACCTTGCGTGTTAAATAAGTTAGTAGCTTTTATATGAGAAAGAATAAGTGCAGTGCAAATTCTTATGCTTAGACATCAGTACCGTACTCTGCAGGGCCAAGAAGAATTATAGTTATAGAAACTCAGTTCTAAGATTAGAACTATTACCAAGACAAGAAGTGGGGAATGAAAGAATGAAAATTTTAAGTTGGATCCTCTTCCTCTGGGGCCTGAGAATCTGAACTTGTGAACTCTGAGGGAGTGCCCACAGGGTGAGAACTTACAGAACAATCCTGAGAACTATAGCTGTGTATGCCAGATAAGGGACATGAGCCCAGTTACTAAGGACCATATCCTGACCATCTGGAGACACCCCGTGAGAAGTGCTTCTGACTAAAAGTCTCTACTCCCCCTCCCCATTATTATCAGCGGACCACATCCTGTCCATCTAGAGACACCCCTGTGAGAAGTACTTCTGACTAGAAGTTTCTACCCTCCTCCTGTCCTGAATTTTGTGGTTTTTACCTTTATAATCTTGTGTGATTTTAGGCTCAGGGCTCTTCTCCTCCCCTCCTGCATGGGGTATGAGTTGAGTCCCAGCTAGCTGGCCCTGAATAGAAATCCTCTTGCGGTTTGCATCAAGGATCATTTCTCGTGAGTGCTTTTGGGGTGGTGCTCTCTCTGGGCAAGAGCAAGGGTCCTCTGGACTGAGGGTCTTTCAGTACCAGGGACTGGGGTATTGCTGTTATAGACCTGACCATGTTTTTGTTCAGAGGAATGTGAATTTGGAAACATTGGATTTAGGAAGCACCGGAATGCTTTAGGTGGGGCTTAACGGATTATCCTAGTAGGAATATGAAAGACATTGGTGCTGGGGGCGATTTGAACTGAAGGAGCCTGGCTCTAGAGGTTTCAAAGAAGAGGAATTTTAGTATGCTGCCTGGAGATCATTCTTAGAATGTTTTGGTGAGGAAGGTGGCTGCTTTTTGCCCTTGTCTGAAAAGCCTGCCTGGGACTATGGTGAAGAGATTCAGATTAATTGCATTGACAAAGGAAGTCTCAAAAAAGCCCAGCATAGATTTTATCCTCTGGTTTACTCTCGATAAGAGCAATTTGATCAAGTGTAGCAAGCTTAGAAAGGAAAAATACAAAAATGTATCATTCAAAGAGTAAAGGGGCACCAAGAAGTGGAATGGAGCTAAGCCCTGTGTTCAAGGGCATTAAATGGAAATAAGGGAGCGGTAACCTCGAGGCACAATCCCACCCAGCTAAGTTTATTCTTTGTGTTCCCATTTCTCTCCACCTAAACCTTCAATTCTAACTCCTACCCCCCCCCCCTTTCTTTTCCTTGGATCTGATATTGCTCTTGAACAGGCTTGGACACACCCCTCCCTTGTTCTCTGCACAGCCCTTCCTGCAGACCCAGGAGACCAGCCCACATCTCCCTCAGTTTACCTGCTCCAGAAGAAATGCCATGCTGTGGTCACAACCCTGCTTATCCCCAGGAAGAAAAGAAAAGAAGATGCCAGTTTGAAAGTTTTATTAGGTTAGCACTTGGGTTGTGATTGTCCTGCCTCTCAACCAGGCCCCAGCAGCTCCTGCAGCAGGGACGGGCTGGCCAGAGACTCTGTCCTGAGTGTCCCAAATGCTGTACCTCTGTATCTTTCCCACTCAGCCACATTACTACAAAGTGACTTAGAATAGCTGGAAGCCTGGTCCTCACTTGTCACGTGATCTCAGGAGTATTCCCTGCCCTCTCTGGGCCTCAATATCCTTCTCCTCCATGGGAGGATATAACTTTTCCATCCGAAGATAGGCCCAGAGGCTACGAGGTACTTTAGCGGTTACAGCACTGGCTGCTCATGCAGAGGAACCAGATTCGGTTCCCAGCACCCACATGGTGGCTCACAACCATCCCTAACTCCAGTTTCAGGGGGTTCTAATCACCTCTTTTAACCTCTAAGGGTGCTGCACATACATACATACATGCAAGTAAAACACTTATACACATAAAATAATTACTTTTAAAAAAAAGATTTCAAAAGACAGGTCCAGCCAGAGTTCGTTCCCACTCAGCACAACCGTGGCTACTAATGCAGACAGGGTGGGGTCCTACTGGGATTCACTGACCACAACTCCTCAAGACCTTCATCTCTAAGCACCCATCAATTTGAACCCACCCAGATGGCTGCGCCATGGACCCCAAACAGCCACGTATCCACGTTCTTTGATGTGAGTGGGCCAACCCCGGGCAAGGCACAGGACAGGGTCAGGGGGTGCTGGGCTTCCCCACTGACGGGTACAGCTTGCGCAGGCTAGAGTCCAGGAGGAAGTCCACTGACCTACAGAGAGAGAAGGCCTGGTGAGCAGGTAGCCAAGGGTGAGGGGATGCAGGAAACACACCACACAGACTAGGGGAAAGACTCCTCGATACAGGGTAACAGCAACCGTGTCAAGACCCATTTTATTATTCTCCTCCCTTCAGGAAGCCACACTTACACCCCTCCCCCAAAGATAACCATCTTCCTTTTCTTTCTACAGATGGAGAAACTGAGGTACAGTGGGTAAAGGACTCACTGTGAGGCTCAGGGTAAGTTAGGCTCCCCTCCCCCTCCCTCTCTCCCTCTATCTCTCTTAGATTTTTTTTAAATGATTTATTTATTCTATATATATGAGTACATGTAGCTATCTTCAGACACACTAGAAGAGGGCATCGGATCCCATTACAGATGGTTGTGAGCCACCATGCTGAGAATTGAACTCGGGACCTCTGGAAGAGCAATCAGTGCTCTTAACCACTGAGCATTATCTCCAGCCTGGTTTACCTCTAGTACTAAGAGCAAGCTTAGTACTAGACACAGGCTTGGCTAATCAGAAGGACGATGGCTCAGACATGGGCCCCTCATCTGAATGAGCCAATAAGAATCTTCCTTGGGATCTTTGCTATCACTATGGAGAAGTGTCGATGGGCCTTAAGACATTGGGAGGGACAGGGCACCATGAGTCACTGGGACATGGCAGGAGAGTGAAACCCACAAGGACAGGATGGAGAGAGAAGCTGAAGGATGGGAAGATAAAGGATGCTGGGCGGCAGCATCGCTCGGATGCCTGGATCCAGCCGTGCGGGAAACATCCAAGACTTTAATTTTGTATTTACCTAGCAAACTGAGCTTGATTCATGTCGCTATCAGCTCCCTCCAATCCAGCACCCCTGGCTACCTCTGGCTGTTTCGCAGCACTGGTCTTTCCTTCTGGGAACTTACATGACCTTTGTCCAGTACCCATAAGGCACTCTGCTTCCTTTTCGGCCGCTCTTCTGCTCCATAAGATAAGAGCACAGATGGCCTCTCTACTTCAACCCTGCCTCTGCTGCCCGGCTCTGCGCCCACAGCTCACAGAGCCTAACTCTAGCTGACTGGTCCCTGAGACCAGAAAGGCACCTACCTGTCAATGGGGTGGATGATGACAGGGATGGCCAGCAGCCCGAGTGTGGTGGTGGTCCATTTGCGGACAGTCGGGGGCCAGCGGGTCATAGTACCCAAGACATAGAGAGAGGCAGCACACAGACGGTTGATGGTGAAGCCTGGGATGACCACAGAGGCCAGAGACTGCCACACGAAGGTGTCTACCACAGCCAGGGCCATTCTGGTGCTGCGGCCTGCTTCAGGGCTTGGCACCTGGGAGGTACAAAGACATTTAACCCACCTGGGGCAGAGGCAGGCAACCTATAGGCAGAAGCATGAAGGTGGACCAGGGAGAAAGAAAGAGCGAGACGGAGTAGCAGGGTAGAAGGCAGCCGCGGGGAGGAGGACTCCGGTCTGTACTACGTTCAGGGTTGAGGGTGATTTGCCTGCACCCAGGAAAGGTACCAACTGTCACCACCAACCCATGTGGTTTGGTCTGGTGCGGATGAACGATTCCTACAAACAGGATTAGCTTATGGACTGCACTATGAGATGCTAACCGGGATAGGACTGTCCCACATTCAAGACTGTACACCCAACCACACTAGGGTGGGTTGGGAAGGGTTAACTAACACTCACCTCTCCAGCCTTCTTGCCTTTGTCTATGGCATCGGCCAGGACATAGGAGCTGGACACGCCGTAACTCAGCCACACCACGGCTGCAGGAACCAGGGAGCGGAAAGCCTCCCCCACCTCATTGGCGTAGCCTGGAGGGAAAAGGCATTTAATTCTCTGGCCTGTTCCACAAGGGGGCGCTACACGGAGAACTGCTTCTAACCCTAACCTGCTAAGCTACAGTGCGGCAGGTGACCTCAGTCAAGTGACTTTACCTTTTGGTTTCTAGGCTCGTGGACTGACAGCGACAATGAAGTTCATGGCTCACTGATCAAAGTCCCCAGCCGTGGTTCTGGGGATCTGCACCAGGGAGGCGACCGGAGGCCAGCGAATAACTGAGCGTGGGATCCACTGACAAGTATCAATCAAGTCTTTTAAGGCCTTACCTCAGCCAGCTCTTACAATCAGCACCCGACAAGAGTGCCTCGCGTTCGGCCCTTTTTACAGAAGAAAAAAACTGAAGCTTAGGAAAAGCAGGCTCCTCTAGGAGTCCAGACCCTCTGACCCCAGGGCTAGTGCACGGTCATGGCAGAGGGCAACCCACGCATTCGGTCTGTGCCTCCAGAAGAGCCCCATAGACAGAGCTGAACCCACAGGGTTGTGTGACCTTGGACAAGTCCCTAGCCTTCTCCTGAGCCCAGTCTCCAGCCCGAGCCGAATAAGAACTAGGCCCCCTTTCAGACTCCAGATCGGCAACCCAACACCACTGGTTCTTTTGTTTGTTTGTTTGTTTTTCGGAGTGGTGGGGTCGCTGCGTCTGTTACCCCCACGCTCACCCAGGTAGCGCACCCACGTGTCCCGGTAGAGGTCGCGCTCGGCGCCCTGCCGCTGCTGCTCCGACATGGCTTCCCCGGCAAGGTTGGAGTCACTGCAGATTAGAGTCTCACAACTGCCTCCACTAGCACTTGGCTAACACCAGGCAAGAACCCGCCAGTAGTCCGAGGCTGAAGGACAGGTCGGGCTATCGCCACTGCAGGGAGTGTCTGAAAATTGCCTTATACACACACCCAAGCCCCTCTTCTAGGCTTGGGTTTTGCAGACAGATGGTCGTGTTTTCTCTGAGCAATTATCGCAAAAACTCTCCCAGACATGATTAGTTTTTGGAGTTAAACAGGTCAGAGTTCCAATCGGAGGATGGTATCTTCTTAAGTGTGCGGCTTCTAGGAAAGGTGTATTTCTCTGAGCCTCGGTTCGTGTGTAAATGGGAGGCATGCCAGCATTCACAGCTTTAGACAGCCACGAGGACTAATTAATTATAACAGTCATCATGTATTCAACAGACTCAGGTTTGCTTCATTAAGCTCTGGTACTAGCGTCGGGTCTTATTTTACAGTAGGGAAATAGAGACAGAAAGGGGACAGTCACTCTCTTGACTCATGCAACTGTTAAAAAGGAAAAGGGAGTTATTACAAGAGGGGAAGCGCTCTGAATCCTCTGGGATTTCAGAGGGGCAATGCTATGGCTCCTGGAGACAAATCCTACTTGGGACACCTCGTAGATGTGAGCCACTTCCTCCCCCAGCCCCAGTGACCACGATCGTAAAACAAAATGGATGAGACCGGAGAGATGGCTCAGTGGTTAAGAGCGCCTACAGCTCTTCCAGAGGACCCGAATTCCATTCCCAGCACCTACACAAGTATCTCACAACTACCTGTAACTCCACCTCAAGGGAATCTGACACTTCCAGTTTCCACAGGGGAGTATCACCCCCCACAAAACACACACACACACACACCCCTATACATTCACTCATAGAGGCATACAGATAAATACAAATAAATATGGTCTTAAGTCTTTTTATAAGCCAGGTATGGTGTTGCATGCTTTAATCTCAAAATTTAGGAGGCAGAAACAGATAGTATTATGTGAGTTCGAGACCAGCCTGTCTACACAGGGAGTTTCGGGCCTGGCCAGGGCTACACAGTACAAAAATTTCCAGCTAGATAAGGAGAGGGTTTCTGCACAGCTCTTTTAGATTTTTTAGATCGGAAAGGTGTATACCGACTCCCTACGAAAGCCACCGTTTTCAGCCTGTGTCCTTTTGAAACGTGGGTTGGCGGGGACAGGGCCCGGCACGGGTGGGGAAGGTAGATCCGCCTTCAGGACCTCAAACACCGGTAGTGTTGGAGCGGAATTAGGAGATGGTCCCTAAAGCCACGTGATGCCAATCTCTGCCTCCCTCCCATTTAGTACCCGTTGCGGACGCAGTTCACGCCCGCCCCGCCGGTCGGCGCGGAAGAACCATCCAACACGTCTTGAACCACCGAATGGGGCGGGGCCTCCGCCCTCACCGTAAAGGCTCTCGGGAGCATCCGAGTGCCATGAACAAAGATGGCGAACGACACTCACCGGTTGAACCAATCGGAAGGCGACTTGTTAGGCCTTCGTAGAACGTTGTCGCGAGAGTAGAGGAACGGAACGCCTCCGTCTCTGTGTGCGTGCGTGTCCGTGTGTCGCGAGAGGAAAAGAACAGAACTCGCGCGCGCGTGTGTCTGTGTGTGATTTTAGGAACAGAACGCGCGCGTGTTTTTGTGTGTCTCTGTGTATGTGATTTCAGCCTGACACTTGGCATCTGAGAAGTTTGAGTCTAGTGTAAGAGACCGCTAGGAAGCCGGCGATGGGCAATGAATTCTGCTCTTTGCTTTGAAAATTGATTACTTTATTCATTGGTTAATGTATCTAACAGCGTTGTAAACCAAGGCCAGGATATGCTCCTGAGTTTGTGACTAGATCCTGGGTAGCCTCGGCCCTCCCTGGTTGCTAACCCTGCACCTGCCCAGAGCTCCCTCCGCAGGCTGAGCCGAGGCCTCATTCCGAGGAAAAGGGTCTAGGGCTTCCTTCCCGAATTCTGGGCAGCCTGCAACCTGGCTCGCAAGTTGTGTGGGGTCAAGAGTTGCTATTGCAAAATCACCTGTGCCTGGTCCCCCTTTCCCCTGGCTCAGATGCTTGTCTAGCCTATGGCCACCTTCCCGGGTAACCTCCCACCCTGGCTACCTGCGAAGCCACTGCTGCCATTACACGCCTCCACAGAGAAGGGCCTGCCAAGCCCTTGCTCATGTCAGAAGACTGGTTCTCAGGCACTGTGGGAGACTAGACTGGGAAGAGCACTCAGTGCTGTTTCAGCCCCACTTGTCATTTTTGCGTAGGGTTGTTCAAGTGGAGGTTTACTTAGTGAGAGGCTTGGGGCCCACCCCCAGCGTCCTTCGCCCTGTCCTATCTATGATCCCTGAAATTAATTACCCTTGTGCTTGTGGAGGATTTCTTTCACTGGAGGACAGTGGCCTGGTACCAAAGTCCCACACAGCTCTGGGGCACTGGCAACCATTAGTAATTAAACAGGCAGCCAGTGGAGCCCAGGGGTTGGTGAGGTTCTCAAGGGGAGAGAGAGGCCCTCTGTTAGCCTTCCAGTGCTGACTTAGGCCACTCCTGAGATTTGGGGTTGGGGAGCGGTGAGGAAGACAAGATATTCAAGGCTTATGACAAGTTTCAAAGAGCTTTGGATACCCATCACGTCTAGCAGTCTGCTACCTTGCACCCATCATTACAATCATGGAGGTTTGTTCCATGTTCATTTAGGAGCAAGTTTTTCCCCAGCAGCTGGCTTCCCTGAGTATGACATTCCAATCTCTTCACTTCTTCCTAAGTTCTTCCCTCCCACCACCCTGTGAACCCTTCCCCTCCCTGTCTCAGCTGTCCCTGGGCAGTTGAGGTTGGCAAGGTCTACAGGGTAGACACCATTACAGTCGGTCTCTGGAGACCCCTTAGTATTCTGATGACGAGGACCCCTCTAGCTATTTATCCTCTTCTGATTCTGAACGGGAGCCCCGTCCAGTCTGAAGTCTTCCCTCCAGCCCAGTTTCTTTGGGCTAATCGGTTGTAGGAAAATGACTATAAAGAAACTGACAGGAAGACATTGAGGGGGCCAGGCCTGCTGCAGGGGGAGATGTTATTTGGGGGTGCCTGCCCCCTGCTGATTCATCTTCTCTTCTGCTGCTTTGTCTGGAAGCAGGACCTCCACAGTGAAACTGACTTTCTTGGCATGGATGAAGCTGTAGGTGTTGTCAAACCGCAGGACATCTGAGGGAGTAGAAAACCAAGCATTCAGGCAGTTCCCGCCAAGAGGCGAAGGGTGGTGAGTGGGACTGGTTTGTACTGACTGAGCAAGGTGCAGTGGTAGGAGGTGGAGGCCAAAGTGGTGCAATAGTCCTGGGTCTTCTGGAGCTCAGTCTCGCTGAGTGTGAAAATGAAAAACCGTGTGATGCCAACAGGCCTAGCGAGACGAGGGACAGACTCACATCTGAAACCGCTTGGAAGGAAAAGGTCCCCAAGGCCAAAGTCATGGCTTCATTACACAGGCAGAATAATGTTAGCAGCCACAGTGCTCGTGAGGATACTGTCTGTGTGTGAACGAGTGGGTTTGTAGTCTATATGTGTGATCACATTCTTCCTCACCACGAAGTCAGCAGCAGTCCGACTTTAGCTCAGCTCAAAGGGTTTTAGGTCACACTGAGCAAGTGATGGTGGGGTTGGACTTTCCCTCTGGTTTGCATTCCTGGCCATAGTACTGACTCATTTGGACTCTGGAAACCCCAACCCTTTCTGCTTCTCTGCAGATTGTATGAACCAGGTGCTTACCCTTTGGGAAGATTAATGGGGGCCGGGGACGCTCACTGCGAGCCTGCCCATAACGACAAAAGGGTGGGCTGCTCATAGAAGGAAAGTTGCCCAAGGAATTTGTGCTGCAATCTGTAGAGCGGAACACATTTCTGACATAAAAAGAAAGAGCTTGGCTGGGCACGGAGGTACACCTGTAATCCCAGCACAGGAAGGTAAGGATCAAGGTAAGTTCAAGGCCAGCCTGGACTATATACACTGTTTGAGTCCAGACTGGCTATGCAGACAAAGGAAAGGGTGTTGGAAGGAATGTTTAGGATACATGCAGAGGCCAAGTAAGATACATGCAGAACAATTTGTAACATTTTTGTTAATTTATGTATAAAAACAAAACTCTTTTTGGCCTTTTTGTTTGTCTGCACTTAGAGGCTCTCTGATACCAGCAACTCGGGAGTAACACTGTTTGGAAAGGAAGGTTTTCTCACATCCTGTGCAAGCACTTGCCAGGCTTGTTACAGAAATGCGTCTCTGAAGGGACAGACACCCTTTGGTAGCTGGCAGGTGAGAAGGCCATTAGTTGTGGTTTCCTCTGGGAAGAGGGTGGACTCAATTGGCAGAGACAGCCTCTAAGCCTTGGCAACTGAACAGGCTTGCTTTTACTCTCGCGCTGTTTCTTTGCAAGCTTGTTCCATTTCACTCAAATGCCCCTTCAAGACAGCTAAGCACAAGAACAAAAGCAGCAGGGCCTCCCTTCTGTGTCGCTCTCTGGCTTTCTCAGGGACTTTCCCTGGATAAACTGCATGAGGCCGGCAGTGGGCACAGCACCTACCTGCTCCTATTTCCTCATCTCTACAAGAGGTCCAGCAGATGCTGTACTCCTTCCTCTTGGTCCTGATGACAGCCTTGGAAACCCAAGTTCATTAGACTTTGATCTCCTTAAACCAGCATTGAGATACTGTGCTCAGCAAAATAGCTGCCCTCCAACACAAAGAAGTGCCTTAAGGCAGACAGAGAGGAAGGGGTGTCACTGCCGCTCCAGCATCCGAAAGTCTCAGTGTGGCACTAGTCATGTACTCACAGGCTCATGGAGGCCCTAGCAGCCTTCAGGTCTAGGGCTTCTAAACATGTGTTGGGTAATTAGCCCCTTTGAGCATCTTAAGGTTATCAGGGGCAGTGCGTTGAAGGGAAAGATGCTGTTCTTTAGGGAAGCAGGACAAAAAGTATCCTCTTGCCCTCCCATGTATATAGTGGAGAATGTATAAATTACAGATCTGGGGCCAAAGGTTTGGGTTAGAGCACTTGCCTAGCATGCAGGGAGCTCTGGGTTGAATTCCTGCTGCTTCATAATTATTATATTCACATTGGCTTCCTTATATTCCAGATAGAGTATTGATTCTAAAGCTGTGTGTAGGTGTGTTACATTATCTGTGAGTTTCATTTCAGAATAGTAATGGGGACAGTAGACACTATAAGAAGGAAATGTTGGTTCTTAGATTCAGAACCACTTCTCTGGGGAGTCCGTGGACCCCAGAAGGAAATCTGCTCTGGTCCACTTCTCTCATATTATGGTGAAGGAGAATGAAGTCCATTCTTTAACGGTACTTGGATCTGAACTCTCCCGAAGAGTCGGTGGCAAAGCTAGAGGTTCTCAGCAAGCAGGTACTGGTGCTGTCCAGCCCCTTCCTACAGCGTCTGAGATCTTCCTAACCACACTGTGTCCTCCATCTCAAAGCCCATACGTTTCTTCACTCTTTTCAGTCCTAGTTGAGCATTCCACACAGTAGGCTCTCAGTAAGTGATTGGGAAGAAAAGGTGAAAGCCATCCAAATGTTTAATATACCTGAACATGGGCCAGAGAAGCCCAGGAGGGTTGTGCTCGTACCATTTGAAGCTGACATACCCAAAGGCTTAATTCTCTTTGGGGTGACAATACTCCACTTTGTGGGGGTTATCTGACCCTCAGAAGCATTGCCCTCCCACAGGTAAGCTTTAATGAATCCATGGTCTCAATAACCCTGCCTCCAAATGACACCCGATCCTACCTCTCCTACCTCACTGCCTTTCCATCTGGGAAGGGGAACTTTATGCTGTGGCCTGACTCCACTACTCCAGCAAATAAACAGATCCCAAGCAGGTAAGTATTCTTGTAGGGAACAGATCCAAGAAGGAATTAAATAAATTGAGGATTTGCAGTCTATCCTGGTTGTATTGAAAACCTGTTTATCCTTCAGATATGAGGGAGAAGCAACTGAGTTGGAGCCCTTCATCTCCTCCATGGCCTTTGTGGAAGTACTTCCTTGATCTGAGACTCTTGTCACATCAAGGATAAATGTCTTAATTGTTTCTTGGACAGTCTGTGACTAGGAGCCTCTAGTATCCTCTCAGTGTCTACACTAGCAACATAATGTGAGAGAGAACATCTCTTGTCTATACTGTAGCTTCTTCATCTCTTAAAGATTTATTTATTTTAATATTTGAGTGTCTGTCCTCATGCACATTAGAAGAGGGCATCAGATCCCATTACAGATGGTTGGGAGCCACCATGTGGGTGCTGGGATTTGAACTCAGGACCTCTTGAAGAGCTCTTATCTGCTGAGCAGTCTCTCCAGCCTCCAGCTTCCTCATCTTTTAAAGAAAAGTCAGCCTCGAGTATGTAATGAGCTTTCTCCTTTGTGGATGACGATGTCTAGCCTGTGCTAAGCCTTGTTCTTGATGCACCAGAGTGCGTGCATTCTCCTGAGACCTGGCTGCTCTCTAAAATGGGTGATCACACTCCTCGGAGAGCCGGATTGTGCACAGTGTACCTGAAGGTAGGGAGCACCAGAACTGCAGCTACTAGATAGAGGGTCTCTGCAGGGCTAGTGCAGATACCCCTGTGGTGCTGCCTCAGCAACGGAGCTCAGGATGTCTCCCATCTTCCCCATAGTCTCCGGGGATGATCCTGCTCTCCAGTCACCCTGGTAATAATAACACTGATGGGCACAGGTACTGAGTTGCATGCTCTATCTCTGGCATCATGCCCATAGCTGATGGACCTCACAGATCTTATCACATATGAGCTGGCATCTCTGTGAGATCCCAGTTGCAGCAATCAGGAAACAGTCTTAGGAAGGCTGAGTCATTTGCCCAAGTCTACACACATAGCCAGTGGGCAAGTCCAGCTCAGATCTGAGTGCAAAGCCCTGGCTTATCACTTTTCTACTCTCCATCCCTTGGCTCTCTTGGAAAGGAAACTAGAAATCTGCCTGGCTGGGGTGTAGCTGCCATACATTTGTTCTTTCTATACTACTATGCTAATACTATACTATATCTACTATACTATACTAATACTATACTAATTAGTACACTAGTATACCATACCATGCCATATCATACCATACCATACTATTTAGTACACTAGTATACCATACTATACTATACTATACTATACTATACCATACTATACTATTCTACACAACACTGTAGAATATATTTGCAGAAATAAAGGAAAGAGAAAGCCCTCTATAAATGTCCTGTTAGTGTAGGTTTCCCAGAGTTCCTTTCTGTATGTACTCAACCTCAGTGACCATGTACCACACATGCAACATTTCACATTTACCTTCTTAATGTGAATTAACATCTTAGCTGTCAGTGTGTCCTCTTTAATGGCTCCATGGTACTTTGTTCTGATAGATGGACCTTCTTGTGGCCATGAGCTGTGCCTCTGGATTTATCAGCAACTAGGAACTTCTTGGTCCCTCTAGCTTTATGCATTTGTAAAGGTTTCTGCTGGACACATTTCAGGACTATAACTTCTGGGTCGAAGGGATTTGAGCCAATACCAAATGACCTTCTATGAGGGCTTCTGTCATGTGTAAGCTGCCTTCTCGTGTCCTGGACCTGCTTTTTGGTCAGACTGGAGGTGAGCATGCTCAGAGTTCAAGGCTGGCCTTTTTTGGCATGCTGTGCCCTGTGGAGATTCCCTCCACCACACTGTCAGCTCTGCGTCTCCTCCTCCTAGCTGGCTGCCGTCTTGGACCTAGTCAGCCTTGGACAAAGCTGTGTACCTCAGGCTGGCCTCAACTTGCAATCTGTCTTAGCCTCCTAAGTGCTGGCATTGCAGGTGTGCCTCACCATGCCCAGCTCCCAAAAGTAGATGTTCTGAACCCCTGTGCTCCCCTGTTACAGTGACTTACCTCTGCTTGGGAATATCAGGGGAGAGCCCCAGCCAGCTGTTAGCTACCTGGGCCCCCTTAAGCAAGTCACTGCATCTTCCCAATTCTACTTTTCCTGATCTGTACCAGGACAGGTGACCCCAGAGAGTGCCCCTTCCTGCTCTAACACCATGAGGTGACCAGTCCACTGAGGAAGGGGTACATCATAAGCAGAAAGATAATGTGCTTCAAGTGTTGCCAAGACCCAGATACTTACAGATGCCTGGCTCACTGCAGGTGAGGGTCCCATCCTCAGGGACCATGTGGGAATTGTATCTCTGGTTAGGCAGCACCTCCGTCATCTCCCCTGCCCGCTGCCGTTCCCCCATCTTGGTCTTCAGGAAAATCCCAAAACCCACGTCTGATCCTTCCGACATAAACTGCCACCTGCAGAGGACATCCACCTGTGTGTGTGTATGTGTGTCCATGGTAACTGGGTTCTTCCACCCCAGCCTACCCCCTGGCATTTGCAAAAGCTCGGGTCCCTAGAAGCAGCCAGTCCTACCTGAGGACACAGCCAGGGAAAAGGATCTCATATTCCACTTGGTGGGAGGAGCCTCGGGAGATCTGCACAGTGTGTTCATATTGCTGCTTCACCTGGTCTCGCACGTAATACTGCTTGGGGATGTCACCCCCATAGTTGATCTAGAAGCAGAGTACAGGGTGAGATGGGGTGCACGTCTGAGCTAAGATCCTCCCCATTGACATACAGCTGGTAGCCCATACCTTGGATTTACACTTGGGGTTTCCATCAGGGTCGGTCATGGTGCCTCCATACTCCACAGGCAACTGGTCAGGGCTGATATGTTTGAGTAAAACCTCCTTCCAGTTTGCTGGCAGGAGAGAGGATAGAAAGGTGTCACTAGGCAAGACTTCATACCTCATGGACAGCCCTGAAGAGGCAGAAAGGGAACATCATATGCTGGGCCTGGGGCACAGTTGTAGGAGAACCATTAGTTTGAGACCAGCCTTGGCTCCATAGTAAGACAGTCGGGGGGGGAGCACTTCCTGAGCATGGGACATATGCTCATGGACTTAGGAAGAGCCACTACCCAGAAAACAACCCTGCCTGCTCTAGGATTCAGAAACCGGGGGCTGCTGTCATCATGGCGACTGACCAGCTCCACAACTTCAGGAGCCTGCTCCGTTCTCAGCTGCCTGCTGTGCAGGACTGTGAAGGCAGCAGAATGAATTAAGGATATGTGAGAGGGCCTTATACATTAGTATATTACCTCTCCCAGGAAAAGATGCAAACATTAAAATAAAAGCCAAATGGGGCAAAGGCCTGTATTCTGTGCAGAGGAACACACGGAAGGACCAGAAATCTTGAATCCCCGGGTTCTCGCCCAGTGATACTGATCTCCCATCTTCTCCCACACTTCACTGGGCTGAGTCATGACTTACTGAGTGAGTACCTCACTGTAGAGTGACCCCTTAAATGGGCTTACTTGTCTGTACCCTGCCTACTTCACTTGTATTCTTGTTTTGGGCTGATTGGCTGCTTTTTGTTGTTTTTCTAACTGATTAGAGTAATTATTAACTCTCAAGTTAACTCTCAATGCTAAGAACCATTTTCCCAAGAAATACTAGCCTGGCACAATACCTTAATACCACAAACCACTCTAACTGTATAGACTATCAGCTGACTATAAGTCAGCAGCTCCAGGCCAGGGACTAGCCTAGTATCTTCTGCACAGATGACTGGAACCCTGACCATCCTGTGTCTGCCTGCCCTCAGGTATCTGTGGCCTTGGGGTGATTTCATTGGCACTGCTAAATTCCAGTGACCACCCTGGAGTAACTTTTATCTACCCTCTGTTGGGATCTCATTTCTTCCCAATGTGCCCAAGGCACATTTGGTTGAAAGAATTTTGAGAGTGGGTAGGCGAACAGACTGAACCTCCTACATAGCTCTGCTGCCAGGGAACCAAACCGCCTCACGCACTTGGTGGGTGGCAGCAGCAGTAAAACCAGAAACCATAAAAACCTATTGCTCTGACTTTTTATCTTCTCCCCGCTGAGCAGGAGAGCTGGCTTAAGGGAGAGGCCTTCCCATCTCTAGGAAATATCGGCCACAGCCAAAGCTAAGACTTTGGTGCCTAAGTCCTAACGTCCTTTTGTTCGGTCTCTGTAACTGAGGCTGGCCTTGAATTCACTATGTAGTTTGAACCTGCTTCTGCCTCCCTAGTCCTGGGATATTATCATAAATGCAGTTTTGTTCTTTTTAAAAAAAATTCTATTGCTGTCATATGTCTGTGCAGTGCATGTGTGTGTTGGGGATGGTGCATGTGTGCAAACAAAGGATGACCTTTGGGAGTTGTTTCTCTCCTTCCACTGTGGGATCTGGCATCAAACTCAGGTCATGGGTAACAAGCCTTGGGTAACAAGCATATGTTTACCTGTGGAACCAACCCAGCCCACACTGTTGTTTTGAGATAGGGTCCCAGTATGAAACCTGGGTTGGCTTTGAACTTAGAACACAGCCCAGACAGACCTGGAACTGGAGCTCCTCAGCCTCCTAAGTGCTGGGATCATAAATGTTCACCACCTTCCCAGTTGCAAGTTGCCACTCTCACTTGACCTTAGCCCAAAGGTCAAGAAGCAATCCACAACAGCCACTTGCAGTGCATTATTTAAAGGCAGCCTTGCCGACACCTTCAGAATCTCTAGTACCACTGCCAGTTCAGCTCCAGAACGTGTCTCAGCCCACCTTCATAGCCCATCAGTGCTGCCAGGGGGCCTAGTTCCTGTGTGTCTTCCTGGCTGGTCTGGGGGGGGGGTCACACATTCTGCCCACTTCTCAGCACATCCAATCCCTGCTTCTCTGTCAGCGTCACTAATGACTTCCCACTCTTCCCAGTGGGCTCCACATACTCTGCCTGCACTTGAACTTGGAAACTCCCCAAAGTTCACTTCAGACTCCTGCATCCTCGGCATAGGTAGGTCTTGCGCAGTCAGACCCAATGTGCCCACACTCGTCCTGAGAGCTGTTTGCTACCATCCATTCATCCGTTGAATTCTGATGTTTTGCTTCCTAGGTAAGGTGTAAATCTAGCCAGTCTTTCCTCCCTTTTCCCTGAGGCTGCTGCCTCAGTTAACACCATCTCTTTCGTGGGCAACAGCATGGCATGCGAACTGGCATCTGGCTTACATGGCCTTATTGGTAAGTACAAGCCAGTTGAGAATCTGACTATGGTACTCTCTGTCAAGCACTTCTCTGGTTCTCAGGGCCTAAAGAGTCATGCTCTAGCCTCTCAACATGGTGTCCTGGTAACTGTGTGTCCTGGCTCTGGCTCCTTCTCCAGCCTCACCTCTTACTGCACCCTGCCTCATAGTCTCTACTCGGTGTTCCTCTTTCTGCTCTGTTTCATGTGGCCAGCTCACTCACAGGGCTGTATGAGCTTGGTGGACATGGCTCTCATCTCAACTGTGGCGGGATGGGTGTTGTGCCTTGGTGTGACTGTGCACTGTGGTTTCCTCTGTCTTCCATGTAGCACACCATGCTGAAGCGCATGCTTGTATCTCTCTTCCCTGAGAGCTAGCCAAGGGACTCTGCCTTAATAATCCTGGCAGCCTGGCTCTGGCAAGGAAAAGGTATTTGTCCCAAACTGATCTCCATGGCACCCTCTTGATGCTCTTTCTAGTGCCTTCTGGTTTGTTCCATAGCCTTTTCTCTGCAGTCCTCTCTCCCCTAACTTAAGCCCCTTAAGGCTAAGCACTGGAATTCCATTCCTCTCTGACAGTGTGGTGAGCCCAGGACTTGCTTCTAGAGTGTGTAAGAAAAATGACCTTATAAAACCAGGCGCTGCGGGAGCTGCTGGTTACTGCGCAGACATGGCCAAGTCCAAGAACCACACCACACACAACCAGTCCCACAAATGGCACAGAAATGGCATCAAGAAACCCAGGTCACAAAGACATGAATCTCTTAAGGGGGTTGACCCCAAGTTCCTGAGGAACATGCGCTTTGCCAAGAAGTACAACAAAAAAGGCCTGAAGAAGACGCAGGCCAACAATGCAAAGGCAGTGAGTGCGCACGCAGAGGCCATCGAGGCCCTTGTGAAGCCTCAGGCCATCAAACCCAAAATGCCAAAGGGCCTAAGCTGCAAACTCAGCCGCCTGACTTTCATCTCTCACCCCAAGGTTGGGAAGTGGATTTGAAGCTACATGGCCAAGGGGCTTAGGCTCTGTCAGCCAAAGCCCAAGGTTCAAGCCAAGGCAGAGGCCAAAGCTCCAGCTAAGGCCCAGGCTTCAGTTCCTGCTCAGGCTCCCAAAGCTGCCCAGGCCCCTGTGAAGGCCCCATAGAAAAGGTTTCTGCCAGTGTGAAGACAGATGGACTGCTGTGACACACCTTCCCACACACTATTTGCAGATGACCAGTGTCCTATGATGTTTTTACAAATAAACTTGAAGCAAGAAAAAAAAAACCAGGAAGGCACAGACTATCTCTACTTGCCCCTGTGTCCCAACTCCTAAAGCACAAGACAGCCCCAGAGACTGTGGCCATACCTCTAAAGCCAGACCCAGCTCGGTTCACACACCTTTGTAGAGTTCGGGCTACTTACCTCCCAGAACCATGATCTTCTTCCGAGTGTCCTCACTCAGGAAGGGCTTGATGAGGTTATAGGCCACAGGAAAGAGCTTGGGGGCTGGAAGAGAGACAAGACCATTGGAAGCAGAGCGCAAGAGTTAACTCAGTCTCTAAAACCCACCTCTGCCCACGGGGCAACTAAGCGTGGGGCTCAGCCAGGCATATTTGAGGTGTAGCTCCCAATCTGTACAAGGGTTGTAACCAGCTAGCCTCCTCCTGTGGCAACACCAGCCTGAATCCTACAGGGCCTGGTGGCTCAAATGCTCTGGGAACGGTAAAGCATCTGGACAGGTTAAGGTCAATGTCAACTTCTTGGGCCCCTCCTTTGGCTCACTGTTCACCCAGTCTGCCCCCAAGTAATGGTTTCAGTATCTTGTTCCCATTTGACTTCATCACCAGAACTTCCCAACTTACCTTTAACAACAAACAGACGCTTCAGTGTTTCAGGATAATTTTCTTCAAACATGGTGAGAAACTAGGGGACAGAATTGGTCTAGTTTCAGTAGCTCAAGCCTGCAGGCCATGGCGCCCCCAACCCTCTGAGTAAGCCTAGCTGAGCAGTCCCTCCTGCCCCCACACCCTGCCTCTCACCTCTCCATAGGCCTCCACTGCAGGTTTCCAGAGGTGCTTGAGGCCGAGTCCCTCACAGTCATAAATCATGGTGATGGTCTCTATCTTCTTCCCTAGCTACAGGGAACAGACAGACAGGAAGCCATCACTCCACCCTGCTGGAGGACTGAATCAGGGCAATGCTAATTGCTCAGGTATATACAGAATAAGCAGTGGATGTGGGCTGGGCCCAAGGATTTTCACATGTAGATATCGCCTAGGGAGGAATACTGACCTAGACAAACTGTTCTCATCTAGCAAATGACTAGGTGGATCAAGATCATGTCTGAGGTCCCCTCTGTCCTTCTGGTCCTCCTGAGGGCCTCTGTCTTTTTGTCAATTACTGTGTGCTCCCTGGGTAGCACCCATGCAGTCCCTGAGCCTCTCACTCAGGCATAGATGCTTCATCTTGCATAAGATCTAAGGAAGCGTCAAGTTGAACCCCTTTTACATGCCCAGCCTCTCAGGGGTTCTGTACTGAGTCTGCTTTTTGTGAGTCTCTTCAAATAATAGTGCTGAGAGGCACCCATATTTTAATACATCTGCAACTGCTGGGTGGGGGTGGGAGTTGGGGAAAAGGTGAGGGACACCTCCGTCTTGGTCCTCAGTCCTTCCTTTCTTTTTAAAAAATTACATTTATATCTGTGTGTGTGTGTGTGTGTGTGTGTGTGTGTGCCTGTGTCTGTGTGTCCCTGCTACAGTGTGAAGCTCAGAAGACAATCTGGGGAAGCTGGCCCTCCTCTTCCAACCCATAGGTTCTCAGGCTCTCTGGCATGTCTGTTTACCCGCTGAACCATCTCTTCAGTCTTTGTCTTAGCAAAGGAATTGTCTCCCTGATCTCTTGAAAGTAGGCTTAAAGGAGCAGGGGTACTGGGGTCATCTGTTCCAGGAGTTCCCCCATCCCCATACTTGCCCAAGGGTAGCTAGTTCAAAACAAGATCTCACTGGTCCTCACAGAAACAAAAGAAGTTCTCCAACAATGTAGTGAGATGGTTTCCTTTGTCTTTCTGGGTTTTTTGTTGTGCTGAGAATTAAACCTAGGCCCCTGCCTGTGTGAGGCCAGAGGCCTATCACTGAGCGACATCTCCAGCTGTATTAATTTATAGTTTTTGCTTTTCTTTTGCTTGTGTCTAGGGACTCGCTATATAGTCCAGGCTAGCGTCAAAATCAAAACCCTCTTGCCTCAGACTCGTGAGTCGTGGGATTGCAGGCGTGTTCCACTCAACTTGCTGCAATGCAAGGTGGCTTTTGCTGCAGTGGGTGGGGACGTCCTGAATGTGCTGTGAGCTCTGCACCAACTGAGCTCCAGACCTCACCCTACTGAGGTTTTATTAAGCAGAGCGTCTTCAGGGTAAAGCGCTGCCTTTTATTCCTGGCTCCTCCCTGTACACCGTTCCTATACTTTGTGGGAATTCATCGTGGCAATAACTGATGGATACTTTAAGTTTTACTTAGCAAAAGCTTGACAATTTGGAGGTGTAGTTCAGTGACACTTGCCTAACACACTCAAGGCCATGGGTTCAGTCTCCAGGCTAAGGAATGAAGGGAGAGGGGAAACAAGAGAGAGAAGAGAAGAATGATGGATTGATGACATTGTGTTCATCTAAAACCCTGAGATTTCAGTTCTGTGAAATGCAAACCCTGAGGCTGTGCCTCCACCCATGTGTCATGGCCTGCCTCTCCTTGAATGCTACCGCCGTGATCCGGTCCCTCTCAGTGGCAGACAGGTCACCCACCTTTGTGGTCTGCTGGATACATTCCTGCAGAAGCAGCTCACAGTCTCTCATCTTGGTCCTGAGCAGGTCCTGCTTGGAGGCGGAGAACAGCAGACCCTTGGCATCCAGAGGGCCAATGATGTCGTACCAGACAGGGCAGCCGTCCAGGTCGTAGCCACACCTGCCGCCTGACAGATACTGTTGGATCACCTGGCCAAAGACATAGTAAAAACACCTGGTGGGCAGGCCCAAAACATCCACCCTTTCCTAGGTTCAATAGTCTCTCCCTCCACCTCGCTCCCTTGGGTGCCAAAAGATACCTATTTTGCAACTATAGGGACTCCTTTGGCATTATCAACCTGTCGTCTGAGGCTCCCAACCCAGAAGACCATGATGTGGACTGTGAGTCTTAGAAGCATCCCTTACATAGGAATGGAGTGGTACCATTTGTCCTCACCTCTGGTGGCTGCCAGCTGATGATTTTGTCAATGTCCTTTTGCTTCCGGAATTCCACATGCTGCAAATACACAGATTTAGGAAGCACAGGGCGGAAGAATTAGGAAGCATGAGGTATGTGGTGGGGGTGGAGTCTTGAATAGGAAAGACTAGGTCAGGACAAGCTGACCACCAGACCACAGGTGACCCCCAGAAGGACCTGACCAGGAGTAGAAAAGGAGGCCCCAGCTTCTTCAGATATCTCAGCAAGATTATCATTGTTGGCTGGTCGGGAAGTAGGAAAGCCTGATAATTCCAGGGAAGGAAATGCACTTTGGCCCTCGGGGATAAAGCAACAGTCGTTGGCTAATAGCTGGGTCACACAAACCAAAATCTATGATGGGGTGGGTGATGGGTAGGCAGGAGAAGTCCAGGCAAGATGTGAGTCGGGTGGGAGGAACCGTGGTAGCCGTAGATGCTCACCTTCCGGAGCATGGCCTCGGACTTCTGCAGGTCAAAGCTTCGGGCTGTAACAAAAGCATGGTCAGGGTTGGGCATCAGACTGCATGTCTTAAGGACCCGTTCCCAGGCTGGGGCCAAGTCCCCTTGTGGGTTCCCCCAGCCAACTGTCAGCTTTGGCTCAGAGCCTTCACCAAGGGCTTGCAAAACAGCACAGCCCTGAGTTTGTGGAATAGACAGGTCAAGTTCAAGGCAGTTGGGAATGGGCAGCATTGTAACCGTGGGGTCAGAGTATCCAGGCAGATAATCAGGTAAAGGGTCTTATCTCTGAGAAAGTGAACCCTGGATCCTTTTATCAATTGGTCATATCCCACAAGGACAAAATTTATCTCTGCCAAAGTATAACATTGAGCCCTGAGAAATTGATCCACAGTTCAAAGATGAACACAGCTGCCCCAGAATCTGGGGCCAGAGTTGGCCAAGCATCCTGGAAAGGTAGCAGAGTCGATATGCCTCCAGCTAATCCTGCCATTTCTCTAAATGTCTTTAAAGGAGTATAACGGGTTCTTGAGTCAGTTCACCTGGGCCCACTCCAACAAGTCCTCAAATGTGAACCCAAGATTTCAGTGTCTCTGAGGCCACTCCTGATAACCAGAGTTGCCACGTGTACCAGTCAGTTGTATACTGCCCTCTACTCCAGAAACAGGGCTGTCTCCCCCACCATGTGACAGCCCTCCCAAAACATGCATTCTGTGCCACCCTCAGGGCCTTCCCTCCCACGGTGCAGTCTGTCCTTGGAGCCTTTTCTCACACTCAGCTTCATGACCATCCTAATGGCTTCCCTTTGGATGTTGTCCCCCTGGTTGGGGCCCCTCCCAGGTGACCCTCACGAGCTGAGCCCAGGTGTTGTTTGCCCCTTCTCCAATAAACCTTCAGAATTCTCTTGGCAGCAGTCATGCCTTTCATTCAAGTGGAGCTTAGAGTCACCTGAAACCCCAAATCCTTCACACCTGTGTGCCAGCTAAGTCTCCACCCCCCTCCATAGAGAGGCAGGGCCTTGGACACAGCTCCCATCTCTTCACCACAGTCCCCTTCATTCCATCCATTCGAAGAGTTTCTGAGACTCTAAGCCACTTGGCCTCTGATCTATGAACTGTCCCTCCTGGCTGCACATCCTCCATGGATTTAATTGGCATCTAGATCTACTGATAGTCCTGGAATCCCGACATACGGGCTGCCCTTTGGGCTGTCAACGATCCCATCTCCATTGCTCTCTGGGAACAGGGGCGCATACTCCCTGACTCTGCATCCTTAAAGTCCGATCCTCTATCTGAGTCAGGAAGATATGTCTAAAGGTCTGACCAATCCTGGGTGCGGTGCCTTGGTAGGCTGAGACAGCTGCGTCTCAAGTTTGAAGTCAGCCTGGATGACATAGGATGTTCAGGTTTACTCATGCTAGATATTGAAACACTATCTTAGGAAGAAAGAGAGGAAGAAAGGAAGAAAAGAAAGAAAGGAAGATGGGAAAGGTCAGTAAGATGGTTCAAAGGATAGAGGAGCATACTGTGCACGCCCAGCCACCTGACAACTTGAGTTTGCTCCCCAGAATTCCTGTAACAGAAGATAACTACACAGAGTTATCCACTCCCCTCCACGTGTACACTGTGGCATGCTCTCCCACCCCCAATCTCTCTCTCACTGCCCTTGCTCCTTGCTCCCCCTACACATGCTACACATCTTAAAGTACTTTTTAAATACAAGAGAAAACGAGAAAGGGCTGGCCAGGCCACCGCCACCACGTGTCCCAGACCCTTTCTGGCAGATCTGAGCAGTCACTCTGGCAAGCGGGCTTTGGAATCTCCTCACTACCACCCTTCCTGTGCCAGCAGCAGCCAGGGCGGCTTTTGGACAAGTGTAATGTGGGTCTGTATCTCTGCTCCTCCACCTTGTATGTTTTATCTTTGACAAGATGCTGTGTATGCCTGATCATACATGCCACTTAAGAAGCTAGAACCACATGCCCTTTTGTAACAGAGGAGATAGACCATGAAAAAGAGTTTTTCACAGAAAGGACTCCCCTCTCGGACTCCCCTCTAGAGAGGAGAGTCCTTACCTTCCTAGAAAACAGGAATCCAGTAGTAGTGAACAGTACTGGTCCTTATCTGGGGGAACTTCTCCAGTTGACGATTATCTGCCAACATTCAGGGTCTTCTCCACTGTGTCTATTGAGTCTGGTCTTTCTAGGCTCCTTCCACCCTGTCCACAAGCACCTGAAAGCCAGGCTTGGCGCACTGAGCAGTAGCCTGGCCTAGGAGCAGTTAGGTTTCCCATCCCATGGCCCTGTAAGCTGCAGACTCAGCTACGCCATGTTCTCTCCCAGGGCTCCTACCGCCTCTGTTCTGTCTTGCTCACTGAGCTTCCTTGCTGGGGTGGGTACCCAGATCTCACTTCCAGCCAGAGAGGCAGTGGAAACCCATGTATCTGTGGAGAGGACCAGCAAAAACCTGAACCCAAAGCTCATACCACATTCCACTGCAAAGGTCTCCTTTAGACTCAAAGAGGAGGGGCTGATAAAAAAAAAGGTGTTTTGTTCTTTGTTTGTTTGTTTTTTAAGGCAACAAAAGCCTCGATTCAAATTCGGAATGGGGTCTGAGTAAGCCAGAGCTGCTTCCCAGAAACAGGAGACACGAATACACCACAGAGCGGACGCTTTCTCCGCTCTCTACGAAGCCGACTTTGAAACTGGAGTGTAACTCAGAGATAAAAATGCTTGCCTGGAGGGCGTCAGACCCTGGGTTCAATCCTCAGCAGCTCAAAAACAATTAGGAAGCAATGCTTGCCCTGAGGAGCAGGCAGCCTGCTGCGAAGGAGCCTCGGTTTGCTGGAAAGGGTACTGGCCCTGATCGTGAGCGCCATTGTCTTTGCACCTTCAGGTAAGTCCTGTCTGGACTGATATTAAGTTTTCTCATCTGGAAAATGGGAATGACCATCCTACAAGGGTATGGCTAGTACCAGGCATAGGTCCTGGCTAAACTATCAGGCCTTATACAAAGAGTTTGTGCCATTCCAGGATAATGATAGCAAATGTTTAGTGTCTAGGAAACAGCTGCTAAGACCTCACACTGGCCTGAGCTGCAGAGCTGTTTAATAACTCTCTCTCTCTCTCTCTCTCTCTCTCTCTCTCTCTCACACACACACACACACACACACACACACACACCCCTCTGCCTCCTAGCAGCAACTCCATGGTCAGATCATCTTGGAGCTGGCCCTTTAAGGAGGCTACTATCTTCCCACTCTCTCCACCCACCTTCTTCTAGCCTTACCCTTTCAGCAAATGCTAGGCCAAAATTTCCTCCAGCACAGACTGACTTCACTGCCGCCCCCACACCACCCCTCCACCCTCTCTAGGTGGACTGGGAAAGGGGCCAGATCATATAGGTGGTGGGGTACGGGCGGGCAGATGACACTTCCTGTGAGCATTGCTCTCCTGGGTATACCTATCCTGGGGTGTTGCTAGCAGGCCTTCAAAATATGCCAACTTTATTAAATTTCTGGAAACAAAAATCACATCTTTTTTTTCTATTGCAAGTCTTCTGGGGCCCAGAGATGTGTAGATGTGCCACAGGGCAGGTCTTGTACTCTCCCATTTATAGCAGAATTCTACCCAAAAACTGGAGCTCTGCTAGTCAAACTCAGGAGAATTTCTCATTTTTATGGCTGGCAATAAAATTTCTATAAAGAAAGATGAAAGTGTGTCAGAAGAGCCCGGAAGGTGGTACTTGCCTTGAATAACGGGAAAGGAGAGGGAAGAGGACACAAGGTACAAGGAGTGGGGGCTGAGGCTGATCCTGACTCTGGCAGCATGTTCCCGCCATTCCATGGATGGTCCTTGTCATGCTGTGTCTTGCAAAAAGGCTAGGCACCCTGTCTAACCCACTTCTCAGAGGAGGAGCCTAGAGGTCTGTGACCTTGGCCCAGGTGTCACAGCCAAGCTGGCACACGGCCAGAACTAGAACTCAAGACCCCAGTCTGTGGAGAGGGAGCGGGTGTCCTCCTCAGTCCCCATGCACAGTCCCCTTCATTCAAGCTGACAGGACCAGGACCCCTGGTTCTAATCTCAGCTCTGCCTCCAACTTTCCACATACTAGGGCTTTTCTGGGCCTTAACTTTCCTTCTGTCTGCAGAGGAGACTTACAGAGTAAAAGAAAAGGATGCTGACAGCCCAGACCCAGAGGTTCATATCTTCTTCCCGCCTGCAGCTCACCCAGCAAGTCCCTTCACCTGTCTGAGCGTCCATGTCTATATCCTGTAGAAGGGCTGGGGCTTGGGGGGACTGACAGCCCTCTTTTTGTCTCGGCTTGCAGGGATTCCAGAGGACATTCTTCTATTGTTCAGAACACACCTGTGTCCCAGCCCCTCTCCCCTCACCTCGGAGCCAGCGAAGGAGAAAGTAGTCATCTGGATTGGGCAGGGCAGGCAGCACATCCTGGACATTTTCTCGGAACTATAAGGAGAGACAAGCTGGATAAGTAGGAGGTCCCCAGTCTCCCTCTGCCCAGACGGCCCCTCCATCAGGGGCCTTTGCCAGAGCCTTCCTTTACAACTATTGTAGACACTGGCTGAGTAAGGTCATGCATGGGCTGTGTTGCAAGTGGAGCTGGGTAGAAGAGGAGGGCACAGAAAGGGAAGAGGACACTACCCTGCCTCACCTATGAGCATATCTCCATGCTAATCTGGTGGGCAAGTGGGTGTGTTCCCAGCCAACTGTGACAGACAGCAGGCGCTCTGGTCATGCCACAGTGAATGCTGTCCATATAGCAAGCACCCGGCTGTGCACAGTACTGATCTTGGCACTGTGTCTTACATCTCACCCAGAGCCCCTGGAGGTATCACTGTCCCCATTTTACAGATGGAGAGATGAAAGACAGAGGTTCCGCAACACTTCCAACATCTGGATACAGATGTGAGTCCAGACCCCAGGCTCTTTCCGCTGCAGCCTTCCTACCGCCTTGGTAATGGAATGGGGGGAGGGGCTGGTAGTCTCAAATGACTTCATTCAAAAAGTGGTAGTGGAGCTAGTTTGAGAAACTACAAAAGCAGCCGAGGGAGGGGATGGACAACTAAGACGGGCAGACAGCTTCTGCAGGGTGGCCACAAAAGGGAAAAGTACTAAGAAAGCCACCAAGTGAGGGGACAGTAACCCAGGTCAGCCACCCCTGTCTCCAACATCTCACTACCCAGTAGTAAACAAGCAACCTCCCCAAGCCTCCTGCCTCAGCAGAGACCTTTATCTGGTTACTGACCTGTAGGACACCTCCAGAGGGGACCAATGAGGACTGGCCACCTCTGCCCTTTGCCTTAGGTCAGCTAGGTCTAGTCAGACCCTCCCATCCCCCAAAAACAGCTCCCAGAGTTAGGACAATGTTCATCTAAACAACAAGCAGGCCACCCTTCACCAAAGACCTCACCTAGCCCCTGGCTTAATCCCCACCAAACCTATGTCCAACAGACTTAGCCTGCACATCAGCAGCAAACTTGGCATGGGAAAAAAGTCCCACACAGCAGCCACATCAGCTGCCACACTCTGGAATACATAAGAAACTGCACAGCTGGGAACACTGGGGCCGGGCCCCATCAATGCTGATTCCATGCGACTAAGGAGATAAAGTCTTTTGGCCAGAAGGGCCAGCTCCTGAGCTTGAATGGAGTAGATAAGTCCCTCTCTGCCCAGGTGCCAGGGCAAAACCTAGTCATGTCCTTTCCTTTTGAGTGGCATCACTAAGTCCCTTGTCAGGCAAGGGTCTGGGTTGCCAGTGAGGAGAGCTCTTCTCTCAGAAAGGATCCCAACCAACTGAATCCCGGGCATCTTAGACTTCACACACAAGAGGTGCCCAACAGCCAACTCCTCTAATTTCATCGAAGAGCAGACAGAACAGGGCTTGGCCCAAGGTCGCACAGTGACTCGGTGCCTCGCAAGAGCTATGGGGAGTTTGCCAAGGAGCTGTTTGGGACCCTTCCATATGCCACTGCCCCGCAAGAGGAAAACCTTCCGGAAATGGGAGGAAACCTGGGGCCCTGCCCCTGTCCCACGGCCCTGCTACCAGTCCCTGCCAGCCCCGAGGATGAATGTTGCCTTTGTGCCCTCAGCTGCCTCCAGGGCTTCCAAGCAACCACTTCTTCCCAAGGGGGCACCTCCGGGGCTGCTCCTGCTGGAGATCGCGATGACCAAACTTCCCGAGGTCCTCACCCTGAAGGAGAAGCGGTCCGCTGGGCACTAGTCAAGCGGGGGCGACCAGTCGCCCGCCCGCGGGGACCGTTCTCCGCAGCCGCTTCTCAGCCAGGAGCGAGGGCCACAGACAGGCCAAGAGCAGGCTCACCTTGGCCAGTACCTCCTCCTGTTTGGGGCTCAGGTCACCGACTCTGCCGCTCATCGTGGCTCAGCTTCGGGGCGCGGCGCCTGCGGCAGCTGATGAAGCTTCGACTCGTTTGCCGCCCGCAGCCGCTGGAGTAAAGTCCCAGTCTTTGGCCGAGGCCCCGGGGCTGGCGGCCAAGACCCGCCTCTTAAAGGAGCCTGAGGGGCGGGGCGAGACGCGCAGAGGCCCTGGAGTGGAGCCAGGATGCTTGCTTATACACCTGAGGAGCTACTTGGGTCTGGATCCTCATCCTAACCAAAAGGAGACTGGAAAGACGTCTTCTAAGGTGCGACCCCACAAGGCTGGACCGGGCTGTTCTCATCGCTTTCCTTATCCCAAAACGTTGGCAGATCTCTGGTGCCCACTGAGAAGGGATGCCCTTAAGCGTCTTTCCGCCTGCCATCTGCTTATGGTCACTACTACCAGCTCTACTTGTGAGCGAGAGGTGGCCCCCAGGGTTGCCGATGTAACTCGGTTGGTGGCAGAAGGCTTGCCTTGCTTGCACCACCTTGAGTCGGATTCCCAGCACTGCATGCACGGTCATGGTGGCACATTCCTGCACATGCCTGTGATCCCAGCCTTGGAGAATGGGAAGTTCAGATCACCCTTAGCTATTTATTGGGTTTGAGGCAAGCCTGGAATACAAACAAATAAACCAAACAGAGTGAACAGCCTTTTTCCTCTACCTGCAGAACAGACATGGTAAAGACCATGGCATGTAACCGAGGGGAAAGGAAGACCGGCCTCCCCACCTAAGACCCAGTTCTCTGTTCTGGGAGCCACGCCCGGAGCTCACACATCTCGGCTGGCACGCTCTGCTTCCTCTGTGGGAATGAGGAGGCTCAGGTCTGAGGGCCCGTGTTCCACGGGTGTCTACAGGGTCCTTTGCCTCACTGTACTGTTGCTCCTTCACTGACTGGGGGTGATTATGGGCAGGAGGCTAACGGAAGTTAGCGTACACAATTCCCAGGCTTGACTTGTGGCCACCTCCTCGCCGGCCCTGCACAGTCGTCCTTTGCTGGCTGCCTAACCAGATCTTAGCCGTAGGCTACACAGAGAAGAAACCACAGTGGAAGCCAGGGCCCACAGCAGCCCTGCTGTGGCTTATCTACTTCCCAGCTCTGGCCAAGGGCCTGTGGGCTCCCCACTAGTGACAAGTTTGACTAGTGGGTGGACTCTGGCAGCTGTAGCCTAGCAGCTTCTTGTCCAGCCTATGCCAGCAGACTGCCTCCCCCCCCACACACACACCCCCAGTTACTGCTTCCAACTCACACAATAGAGTTCAATAGCCAGCTCCTGCTAGAACCCCTGCCACTTTGATCTTACTTCCACCATAATACCTGGTCACAGGGCCGGGCCACTTTTTCTTCCTAGTGGGAGGCACTGTTCTGGAACCCAGGAATATTCAGACACCACCTTTTGGTTCCAAATGTACTAAAGAGAACACAAGAGCAAGGCAGATAGCCAAGAAGAGGAATCAACATTAGGGCCTTAGAAAGGATGATGTTTCCCTTGGATCCTAGAAGACTCCATGGAAAGCGTAGAATCTGGCCTGCACCTTAAGATGTAGGAGAAATGGAAGAGCCTCCTCAACTACTATCAGCACAGTAGCCTGAGCTAAGTTCTGGTGACACGTGCCAAGTGCAGCTACAATCAGAGCTGTGGAGGCCGTAGGCAGCCTGCTGGCGCGAGGTGGCTGGTGCCTAAAACCTTGGTGTGGCCTTCTAGGCCATGAGGCCCACAGTACACACTGCCTTGCTTCAATTATCAGAGTTCCCACAAACCCTGCATCCCCCAGTATAGGCTCCTGTAAACATGGGTGGAACATACATAAGTAATACAGCACTCAGGACTGGCACAGGATGACTAGTCTGGGCCAGCCTGGGCTTGAAGAATGACAAGTAGTAGAGGGAAAAGCAGAGAGGAAGGAGAGGATGGGGAAGGGGCTTGAAGCTCTGTGCTGGGGCTGGTCTAGAAGGAAAGTAAGCTTCCCTCTCATGGAGTTCATGTGGCCTCACCTAACAGCAACAGAGGCGGGGATGGGGGTGGGGATGGAAGTGGGGAACGGGCTCAAAGAGCCCATGGCTTCTGGTGGTGCAGCCCCCGACAATTTAAACACCCATGCAGAAGGCTTCTCTTAGAAGGGCTGGCCAGTCCTCTAAGGTGACAAGTCACATGATATATGGAGGAAGCTGAGGTGAGGGGTGGTTACAGAGGAGCACCTGCAGTCCAGACAAATCTGGCAGCAGGGCCAACTCAGAAAGCCACAAGGGGCATGTTTATCCCAAGGGACTTAGTCCCTGAGGTCTCTCCCCAAGCCCAAAAGCTGTGGATACCCAAGAAAAAGACTGGGCGAAGAACTCGCCCTTTTGTCTGCCCCTTTCCAGTTCTCCACTTCCACTGAGATTTGCCACGTCCAGCCCACTGGGAAGCCAGTGGTTAATCTGATAATATAAATGCCTCTGAGCTGGTCCCGAGGCTCTCTCCTTCCTACCTTCCCTTTTCTCCATTTCCCTCCCCTGCCCTACACTTCTCCATCCCTGCAAGGTATATGGCTGCCTTCTGCTCAAGAAACACCACTTGCTGACCCTTCAGGAGTCACTCCTGCTTCAAGGCCTACTCCATCTCTTCCCAGCATGCTTTGTTACCTGAACTGCCAAAATCCCCCTTTTCATTCACTTCCTTATTGGTCAGAGATGTTCCATGCTGCTCCCCAAACACACTTCTCCCCTCCGCCCTGTTGGTTATTCTTTTTTTTTTAAATAATTATTATTTTTTTAAAGATTTATTTATTTATTATATGTAAATACACTGTAGCTGTCTTCAGACACCAGAAGAGGGCGTCAGATCTCTTTTCGGATGGTTGTGAGCCACCATGTGGGTGCTGGGATTTGAACTCGTGACCTTTGGAAGAGCAGTCGATGCTCTTATCCACTGAGCCATCTCTCCAGCCCCCTGTTGGTTATTCTTATTTCTTCCAGCCAGCTCTTGCTTGGCTCTCAAAGCTTTGACCCAAAGTTGTCTCCAGAAACATCTCCCCTATCTGCCCATGGAAATGTGACCTCTGCCAACCAGAAGCCTTTTCCTGGTCTTCACCAGGACTCTTCTCTGTTGTGACTGTCACCTAGACTGACAGGAAGGGCCTGACCTCGAGGGTAAGGCTGCCTGGCTGTGTAGGCTTTGGAAGCGTAAGTGTGTGTGGTTCTGAGTGTGCCTTGCTGGGAATTGAGGCAGAGGGAGTATGGACAACTAAGAGAAGAGCTTGGGAGCTTTAATTTTAGGAATTAGGGCACTGGGATTTACATTCTTCTCGGGAATGGCTCTGGGCACAGGAGGAGCTCTGGACTGGAAGTGTCAGCCTTGTTCCATGTCCCAGGACTAATGTGTTATGGGGGCCATTCAGTACCAGCATGCTCGGGCGTGAGAGCAAGAACGGGGGCACCGTGTTCCCACCATGGCCACCTGCTTGTGCCTCTGGGCATCCCCACCCAACGGAGAACATTGGCCTCAGAATCAAAGTCCCTCCCCTCGTGCCCTGACCTCAGATCTCCTGATGCCCATGGCAGGCAAAGTGGTATGAAGATTGGCACGGGGATGTGAGACAGAAAACACAGCCCGGTCTTTTAAACCCTTCAACAAATATTTGTGGAACACTCTACTTCCACAACCCCAGGGCTGTAGGAACTTTCTGGAAAGCCCTTGAATTCATAGGGCAGCCCTGGAGGAAGGTCCCCTCGTCTTAACCCTGCCTTTTAGGGCTGCAGCTGCCTCAGTTTACCTCTCTTCTCCCAGGGCCAGTGAAAACTAATTCTTGCCTATCCCCCTGGGGCCACTGTGGTAATTCCAAATGGCATGCTGGGAAAGTTGTAAATACACAGAGCGAGGCACCGTTATTATTGTTGTTGTTGTTGTCATGGGTTATTTGAAGGCAAAGAGAAAATGAGAACCTAAGTCCACCCCTCTGCTCCCCTAGGTCCCCACTTCCTCCTCAGTCCCACAGTCTACCCTGGCTTTGTCAAGAGATACAAATCCTCTCCAGCCGTACTTCCCACACCTGAACCCCTTCGATTAAGTCCCTTCCCGGGTATCACTGTCTAATCCCTAAGTCCTTTCTCACCAATCTCCGGTTGTCTCAGAGAATCAAATCCCTTTAGAATGAGGTGGCCCAGTTAGCTGCCCAGGGAGAGGCTGGGGGCAGGGATCTGGGGCCTCTGGACTGCCTCAGAGACTAGAGGACCGGAAGGGTCCCTGAAGGCCTTACTTCAGTCTGGCACTAGTTGGCAAGAGGCTGGGGACTTCCCTGAGTGGATGTGTGTTAACACTTCTGCTCCTTCCCTGCATCCAAGATGGAGGCCAGCTCTCAGCACCAGGTCTGTTCACTTCCCACCATGGACTTGGGAAACAGAATGGTGGCCCACCAACTCTGGAACCAGAACCCCTGATTCTGTTACCTAACAAAGTTGGTTGTCACCGTCTTCAGGTTCTTATTGAGAAAATGGCATGAAAATCTCACTACCTCACCACTGGAGTTAAGTAAACTAGTTTATGGAAAAAACACCTAGAACCTAGAGAACACAGCAGCTTTTGTCTACTCGCACTTCCTGTTTCCTGCCCCAGACTTTCTGTAGGCAGCTACCCACACACCATCTGGGAGTGGCTTTCCTGTGCCTGTCTGGAGACAGAAGTTGCCCCTGACCCCCATGCCTATTTTTTCTGTTTTGTTCTTCGTGTGGCACTCAACTGTGGTCTGGAATGGTGTGGCAGTGTATGTGGTTAGGTTTACTCTCTGCTCTCAAGGGTAGGAACCATTGTACGCCAGGGCTATGGCTGTATGCCCAGTGTCTGGACCCCAGGTGGATGAACAAAGGAAGGAGCAGTCTGTCCCTTCCTCCTCCCACCATGTGACAGTTACCCGCTGCTACTCTCTGCCTGGCCTGTGTGACCCTGGGTGACTGCCCCAGTAACCCTCTCTGGGCACCCAAGGGGCCCGTCAATGATTCTCCTGTGTTGGTTTGGGTTTCATGTCTGCAAGGTGAAGAGACTTCTGAATTCTATGAGTACCACCCTTAATGTCTAAAATTATCACCAACTCTGGAACCATAATGTCTCTTGTCATTGCATGGAATCTCAGGCCCCTAGGCAGGGCATTTCTTCCCTTGAGGCTCCTTTGTATAAAACAACAGGAGTGCCAAGGTGGCAACCTTTCCCCTGGGACTAGGATGCCACCTAGTGGCAGTGTGCCTCATGGCTCTTCCCGATTATTAGAGCATATAACCTGCATGTAGTTTGCACTTCCTCCCCTGCGAGTACCACAGTCCACAGCAGACTCGCCTACCCCAGTGGGGTTTACACAGCCTTACTTGGTGGAGGAATTTGTTTCACAGTTAAGTGTGCAATCAGAAGGGAATTTTGGGGGCTCCCTGACCTTACTGTGTTCCCCATTACTGATACCAGTCTTCCCATCTGCCATTGGGGACATGTCTATCCTCACCCTGGATCCTCCTATAGCTTTAGGTCTTAAGAAAAGATAGAAACTGGGGTCCTCTCTGTTTCCAGGCCAGGGTTGGGAAACCTAGTATAACCAGAGCAAGCTGGCTGGAATCAGAGCATGTGTGGGGAAAAGGCCCAAACCTTTTCATCCAAGATCCATACGAGATGACCAAAGGAGAGATGGCTTGCTTGGAAGCATGTGATGGGAAAATGGCTGTCCTGTCCCTCCTAGCTCCCCATCCTATCCCAGAAGTCAAGCAAGTTGGAGCTGCAGACCTGACTCCTTCAAAGGCTTCGAGTGTTGAGCATCCTGTCCATCCATCGCTGGGAATGGGGGGTCTTCCTCACTCAGTCCACTCCTTCAACAAGGTCACACCTCTTAATCCTTCCTAAACAGTTCCACCAACTGGGAACCGAGCATTTAAATACATGAGCCTGTGGGACCATTCTCATCCAAAGCACCGTGACCCCTTAGGCTCATAGCCACACCATGATGCAAAATGACTCAGTCCAAGTCCAGAAGTTCCCAGAGCCTTTCAGTCTCAACATTTAAAGTCCAGAGTTCAAAGTCTTTTCTGAGACTGAAAGCAATCTCTTAGTTGTACCCCCCATAATATCTAAAAATAATTCACATATTTCCAACATTCAATGGCAGAGAATATATAATACCATTCTAAAAGGAAAGGAAGACTTGTGAGGAAATACTGGACCAAAGGGATACCAAAACCTAGCAGGGAAAATTTCAAACCCCTGGTTCTACCCTCTGGCTTTGTTGCCTGCAACATCACCCACCCAATGCCCTGCCAAGCCCAGGCTGGTTCTATTCCCTGTCTATGACTCTCCTTGCAGGTATCCCGCAGCTCGGTCACCAGTTGTGACCCAGGCTTTACCTTCACGTAATGGCCTCTCAGGGTCTTCAAGGCAGGGACTTCCCCGCCATACATTTCCTGGCCTCAGCAGCTCTCCTTAAGCATGGAGGAAGATTCCACAGGCTCTTTACTTGTGTTTCCTTCATGATGCTGAAACCGGACCCACGTGGACAGCACTGCCTAGCTTGGCTGTACACTTGGGATGCATCTTGCCCCCACTTCAGTCACAATAGCAGTAGCTTTCATCTGTGGTTTTTTAAAGAGCAGAAAATTCCCAGGCTTTCTCCTCTCACAATTAGGAGCTTAGTTTGTGGGGTCTTGCCCCAAGGCCCCCTCCTTCATTCCATTTCAGATCAGGCTCTCCTTAATCTCCTTCCCTCTTTTAGCACAAGCCTTGTCTCCAACATTAAGTTTCCTGGTGCTCTTTCTCTCTTTAAGTTGTACAGTTTATCTTGCTTGTTGTCATTGTAGACCTATGTAAGAGTGGTCACTACTAACCACATGACAGAGTCAATGTTAGTCTGTCTTGAATTCTCCTCTGCCAACAAATTTAGTCCATTGCTTTTCATTTTAGCCTCAGGCAAATTCTTAGAACAAGGGCAGAACAATAGCTACAGTCTGCCAAAATGTAACAAGAATGGTCTCTAGCCCAGTAGCTAATATTGTTCCCTCTGTCATGGGCCACCATAGTCCCCATTGCTCTCAGTACTACTGTTTCCCAAGCTCCTTCTAGGATCACCCATTAATCCCTACTTACAGAGTTCAACCATTCTCCTAGTCCAAAGTTTCAAAGACTCCTACATTCTTCCCCAGATCAGCACAGGCAGGCCCTTCATGGCCAAAGACCACTCCCTGCTACCAGTTCCTGTCTTAGTTACTCTTGATTGCTGAAATAAGACACCACCATGACCAAAGTAACCCATAAAAGAAGGTGTTTAAGTGAGCTAAGGATCCAGCGTTCCAGTCCAGGAACCAACCGTTGGCTGGAGCGGCAGCAGAGGTCACGCCTTGATGGCAAGTTGGAGGCAGAGATTGCAGTGGGGCTGGCATGAGGCTTTGGAAACCTCAAATCCTGCCCCCAGTGACACACGGCCTCAACCTCCCAATACTTCTCTAACAGTCCAGCAAGTGGGAACCGAGTGTTCAGACATGTAAGCCTCTGGGAGCCATTCTCATTCCAGCCCTGGGTTGCCTCAGTTGCTTCTTCACCTTAGTTTTTGAAGCAAGGTCTCTCATTGAACTATGACCTTGGTAATTTTACTAGACTGGCCAGTGAGCCCTTGTGGTGCACTTGTCTTCACCCACTGTGGTCGGCTTTTATGAGAGTGCTTGGACCCTGTGCTCGGGTCCTCATGCTGGCACAGCACCCGCGTTACCCACTGAGCCGTCTCCCCAGCAACAGACAAGGATTCAAGTTTCCCCACACCTTCACTAACATGTACCATTTTCCAGCTTTTGAGGAACTTTCACAGAGCATTTGAGTAACTGTCTTCAGAGGGACTGCACTGTTATACATTTCTGCTGAGGAACCATTTTACATTCATTTTGCCTATGACATTAGGTAAGGGTTTTAACTTTATCATTCTGTAGGTTGCTGGTGAAACAGTTCCATTTTCCACTGAATGATCTTGCCATCATGACTTGTTCAAATCAGTTCTGTGAAACCTCGAGAGATGGCTCGGAGGATGAGAGTGCCAGATGCTCTTCCAGAAGACCCAGGTTCAATTCCCAGTACACCCTTGGTCAATTTTTTTCTGTAACTCCAGTTCCAGGGAATCCACTGCTCTCTTCTGGCCTCTGTTGGTACTGCATGTACATGGTACACAGACATACATAAAATAAATCCTAAAAAGTAGAACAGAAAATCAACTCCCTGGATGTACGGATGATTTATATCTAGACTCTTGATTCTACAACTCTCTTCCGTTGCTCATTGGCTCTCTCTGTGTGTCTTTAAGATTGTTTTAGATTTTTAATTCTGTGTATTTATGTTGGGGTGGGTATGGTTTCACACATGAGTGTCAGTGCATCAGAAGGCCAGAGAGGTCATTGGGTCCCCTGGAGTCGGAGTCACGGGTGATTTTGACCTGCCTGATGTGCATGCTGAGAGCTCCAGTCCTGTGCTAGAGCAGGGCCACCTCTTGAGCACTGAGCCATCTTTCCATCCTCTGACATTATGTGACATTGCCACACCATTTGGCTGCTGGAGCTTTAGTACGAGTCCTGTAGCTCCTGGTTATGGACTTTCTGTTTCAATGTGCTCTGGCTATCCGGGGCCCTTATCATTCTACAAGCACTGGGGCAGGGCCCTTCCCTTCACTGAAGGTCATTACAGCTGTGACAGGGACTGCACAGAATTTTTCTGTTGCTTTGGGTAGCACTAATACTTTAGCGATATTAATTCTGCTAATCCATCCGTGCAGATGCCTTTCTGGGCCTGTCTATCTGTCTGTTTGGTTTTCTTATGCATTTCACTAACATTTCATAGTTTTCGGCATTCATGTCCTTTACTTCCTTGTTTGTATTATTATCCAAAGATATTTCATTACTTTGTATGATATTATTATAAGTTATGTTACTGCTTTAATTTCTTCTTAAAATTGTTTCTTGCTAGTATATAAAAGCAGACTGACCCTTGTGTGTTGATCTTAGACACCCAATGTGCTTGTCGGGCTTCTTATTAAGAAGTTGCCTTTTGGGCTGGAGAGATGGTTCAGTGGTTAAGATCACTGACAGCTCTTCCTAGAGGTCCTGCATTCAATTCCCAGCAACCATGTGGTGACTCACAACCATCTATAATGAGATCCAATGCCCTCTTCTGTTGTATCTGAACACAGTGACAGTGTACTCACATATATTAAATAAATAAATAAATCTTTAGAAAAAAAGAAGAAGAAGAAGTTGCCTTTTAAGGTGGTTCTCTGTGAGAACCTGTTGGCCAGCCTGGTCTACAAAGCTAGTACCAGGACAGCCAGTGCTACACAGAAAAAAAACTGTCTTTGTACAAAATGGTGCCTTTTGTACTCAGCATCCTGTAAGAATCATTTGTGCTGCAAAGCATTCATCCCTGGTTTATAATAGTCTGCATATGAAGAATCCGCTATTCATCTCTTCTCTTCTGTGTCTACATCAAAATGCTTAGTGTATAGGCATGTGCCAGCATCTTAGGATTTGCTAAGCTTACTTTTAAAGATTCTTTTTATCTTGTTTTGTTTTGTTTTTTTTGTTTTTTGAGGCAGGGTTTCTCTGTGTAGCCTTGGCTGTCCTGGAACTCACTTTGTAGACCAGGCTGGTCTCGAACTCAGAAATCCTCCTGCCTCTGCCTCCCAAGTGCTGGGATTAAAGGCGTGCGCCACCACCGCCCGGCAAGATTCTTTTTAAAAATAGTATTAATAGTCTGTCTGTGTGGATGATCATTATTGTAAGCTAGCTACTTAGAACTAGAATACCTACAAAGTGTATGCATCCGGTTTCTCCTGATGAAAATAGTTTTCTAGTGTGACTGTACCTTACTAGCACAGCAAAATGGTTAAATCCTAATCCTGAAGCTGGGTGGAAAGGCCGCAGCCCTAACAGTGCCTGACATTGTCAGACTCCGGTTACTCTCTCACAAAACTTAAAATTCTTATTTCTTTGCTCAATATTTAATTTCTCCAGGTTGCAGTGGTGCATGCCTTTAATTCCAGGACTCAGGAGATAGAGGCAGGTGGAACTCTGAGTTGAAGGCTGGCCTGGTCTACTTAGTGAGTTTCAGGACAGTCAGGATACACAGAGAAACCCTGTCTTGAGTACTCCCCTCAGAATAAATAATTACTTTTAGTTTTTCAACACCTCCCACACCACTGAATCCAGGGCCTTATGCATGCTAAGCACATGTTCCATCTATGAGCTACATCCTCGGCAGACTTCCACATTTATAGACCACTCTTGTTCACCAATCCTATTGGTGTCTTGTTCTCTTATCTGTGCATTATGCATTCCGGGGATGAGTCATTTAGTTACAAACATTTTCTTCCAGTTTTGGGCTGAGGTTTCTATCACTTTACTTATTTACATACTTGTTTGTGGAAGGTTTTTTGTTCATGTATGTAGGTACATGAGAAAGTTGGGGAACACCTATGTGTACGTATATGTGTAGAGGTCATAGGAGACATCTACATGTCTTCCTAGCTGGATCTCCACTCATATACTGAGGCAGATCTTTAATTTGGACCTGAGCTAGCTAGCTTAAGGGGTTCTCTGTCTTGGGCTCCAGGGCTGGGATTGTAGCCCAGTGGCCACCTAATATTTACACTAGTGTTTAGAGCTGGTCGCCGGTCCTCATGTCTGTACTGCAGGCAGCCTCACCTTTTGACCAGTCTCCCCAGTCCTTCTTTCACTTGAGATTGCTATTTTTCACTTTATCATGGACACACTATTTATTTATTTTTTTTTGTTTTTTTGTTTTTTTGTTTTTTTTGTTTTTTTTTTTTGAGACAGGGTTTCTCTGTGTAGCCCTGGCTGTCCTGGAACTCACTCTGTAGACCAGGCTGGCCTTGAACTCAGAAATCCGCCTGCCTCTGCCTCCCAAGTGTTGGGATTAAAGGCGTGTGCCACCACTGCCCGGCCTACTGTTTATTTTTAAATATTATTTATTTATTAATATTTTTGTCCTAATTAGGGCTCCTATTGCTATGATAAATACCATGACCAAAAGCAACTGGGGAGGAAAGGGTTAATTTGGCTTCCACTGTCACATCACAGTCCCTCACTGAAGGAAGTCAGGGCAGGGTCCTGGAGGCAGGAGCTAATGTGGAGGCCATGGAGGGGTGCTGCTTACTGGCTTGCTCCCCGTGGCCTGCTTTCTTAAAGAACCCAGGACTACCTACGAGCCCTGGGATGGCACCGCCCACAGTGGATGGAGCTCTCCCCTGTCAATCACTAACTAAGGAAACGCCCTGCAGGCCTGCCTGCAGCCTGATCTTATGGAGGCATTTTTGGGAAAGGAGGTTTGAGATGGGGTTTCTCTGCATAACCCTGGATGCCCTGGAACTCACTCTGTAAACCAAGCTGGCTCAGCCTCCTGAGTGCTGAGATTAAGGGCGTGTGCCACCACTGCCCGTCTTGGAGGCATTTTCTTAACTGAGGTTCTCTCCTCTCAGATGACTCCAGCTTGTGTCTGGTTAATATAAAACTATCCAGCACATTTTTATATTTATTTTTTTCGTGCAAGGGGACAGCATATATCATGGCACATGTGTGGAAATGTGTGTCAAAATGTGGGTGTGAGTGGGGGAATGCCAAGTCATGGGTGAAGGCCAAAGGAGACTGCAGGAGTTGGCTCTCTTCTTCTATCATATGAGTCCCAGGGATGAGACGCAGGCCCTCAGGTCACCAGACTTTACCCACTGAGCCATCCTACCAACTCTATTTTATATGTAAGAACTTTTTTCATTTTTATTTTATGCTTAAAATAAAAGAGTGTTGCCTACTCCAGCAGCAAGCAGTGTACCTTGTACATGCAGTGGCCTAAAAAGGCCAGAAGAGGGCGACAGATCCCCTGGAACTGTAATCTCAAGCTTTGTGAACTAGCAGTGGGGAGGGTGTGGGGGAGGCGGGGTGCTGGGATATTAAATCCAGATCTCTGAATAAGCAGCCAGGGCTCTAATTACTGAGCCATTCCCAGTTACTACTCAAACTCACGATCTTCCTCCCAAGTTCTGGGATTACAGGCATGTCTATCATAATGTAGTTTTTCTGTCATTAATAAATAAGTAAATAAAACAGCCTTGCAGTGGTGGCACACGCCTTTAATCCCAGCACTTGGGAGGCAGAGGCAGGTGGATTTCTGAGTTCGAAGCCAGCCTGGTCTACAGAGTGAGTTCCAGGACAGCCAGGGCTACACAGAGAAACCCTGTCTCAAAAAACCAAATTAAAAACAAACAAAACAACAAACAAACAAAAAACAAACTCTCATGCACTTGAAATCATCAAACTCTTGTTCTTTATTAAAATGTTAACGTTGTACTTGTCGTGTTAGGGTCTTTAGTTCACATGAATTGGTTTTCTCTGTGCACGGTACAGTAGGGGTCCAATTTCACTTCTTTTCCCGGTGGTACCTAACTTTGTTGTGATTTAGCAAAGAGCGAGCCACCGCACCTCCTCCCAGGTCCCAGGCGCAATACCTCCTCTGACAACCAAGTCTATATATGTGCTGGCTGGTTTTATGTCGAGTCCCTGTTTGCAGGCCAGGCCAGCTTCTTCTCTTCATCCCTGTCTTCTTTAGAAATATTTTGGTCATTGCATACTGGTGGCTAAACAGGTTTCTATTTTCTGTAGATTTAAATATTTTATTAGAACATGGAGGGGGTGTTGCAGCTCATCTGCTCTTTGCCTTTTTATCAGAGTACAGTTTGTAAAAGGCTCCGGTTTCAGACTGAGCCAGCTCCCAGCAACCAGAAACCTCTGGATTGAAGGACAAATTTTAGGACAAAAGTGAAACCTTCACTTTCCAGTAAGCATTGGGGATCCTATTAGAAGTGAGGTAGTGCAGGTTTAGATCAAGCCCATTTTACAGACGAGGACAGCCCAGTTCTCTGTCCCACTATGGCTCTGTGTGTTTTGTCCAGCCCCGTGCCTGGTCCTTCTCTCTGCTCCTTTAAAACCTCAATCTCCCCACCTGCTTTTCATCTCGGATTCTCTGCTGCCTGCTCGTTGATCCCATGAAGGAACGCTGACTCAGAGGAGGATGGGTCACAGCCTTGGCCACACCGTAGGTCAATCAGCCCAGACCCCTACACCTCCCTTGCCCTTACATTTCTCCGATCCTGAGACAATCGGTACCTGTCTCCACTGACAACCTGGTGAGCGAGCTCTCTGAGGCCTTCCGCTCTAAGATATTCTCCCGATCTCAGCTCCTCAAGCCTCTTACACTAGGTTTCTCAGGAGACACCAGGAGGCGCTCTTGTTGCCAAGCCTCCAACTCACCCTCCCGGCGCACCGCCCCCTCCGGCTGCGGCCCCGCCCCTTACGGTCCCGAGCCCCGCCCCGTCCGGCGCGGCCTGGCTCACTCGGTTCTCCTGGCACACCGGACCTTAGACTACGGCCTCGCCACCTCTCCGGTCCGGTCATGGGCCCTGCCGATCGCCCCGCGCTGAGGTCGCCATCGTCGCCGCCCCCTCCCCCATCGCCGCCGTCGCCGCTGCTGCTACTGCTGCCCCTGCTGCCTCTATGGCTGGGCCTGATGGGACCCGGAGCCGCGGCGGACGGCAGCGAGTCGGCGGCCCGGGCGGGACGGGGTGGAGCCCGCTCAGTGCGGGTAGATGTGAAGCTGCCGCGGCAGGACGCCCTGGTTTTGGAGGGCGTCAGGATAGGTCCCGAAGCCGGTCCGGAACCTCTGCTGGGCGGCCGCCTGCTGCTGGTGAGCTCAACCCTGTCTAAACTTGCCATGACCCTCGGATAGACCCCGCTGCCTTCATCCAGAAGCTAGTCCTTGACAGCCCAGAATGCTGCTCCCCAGCATTCAGGGGTTCGCAAAACCTGAGATCCACATGTCCCTTCCACACTCATTCCTGTACCCCGACCTTGCGCGCTTTGTGGAAGACCCTGACTGCCTCTTCTATTCCCCTTGCCTCTCTCTATTCATGGCTCCTCGTTACACAGATGGATGTCGTGGATGCTGAGCAAGAGATACCTGTAGATGGCTGGATTGCAGTGGCATATGTGGGCAAAGAGCAGGTCGCCCAGTTCCACCAGGAGAATCAAGGCAGTAGCCAGAAGGCATATCCCAAGGCTCTGGTCCAGCAGGTGCAGAGGGGGTTTCAGGGAAGGGGAGAAAGAAAATGTTTCAAACCATCTGCTAGAGCTGGGTCAACAGGTGGCCTATGAGGAGCCTTCCAGAGAAGCCCTGGGCCCGAGTGGGTCAGCAGACACCAGCACGGAGCATCAAAGCAGTGTGATGGGGCGGTGGGAAGGTTTGCTGGGGAAAGTGGACCTGTTCTGGTGATAGGAGTCGGCAAGGCTGGAGAGCTGCCTTGCCAGGACTAGGGCCAATGAAAAGAATTTTGAATCCTACAGAATGAAAGGAGTGTAAATTTCTCACACATATGGTTATGTGCAAATTTCTTAAAATCAAGAATATTCCTTATGTAACTATGGTATAGGAAAGTTAGCATCTATAAAATGTGATCTATGTTCCATATTTAAATATTACCTTAGTCCACAACCATCGTGTGTCCCCTTTGGCTGTCATTATTTCTTCAGCCTCCAAAACCATCCCTTAGTTTTGGCTTGACTTCAGGGAACTTATAGCTAGTCCAGAGGTCGTGCTCCTGAGAGCTGGGGCCGCAGGTAAGGCAGGCGTGCGGCAGCCCCTCACCTTCCGTCTTCCCTTGCAGATGCGCCGAGCCCTTTTCCTGGGAGCCTCTGCCCTGCTTCTCCTCATCCTAAACCACAGTGTGGTCCGAGAGGTAACCTGGCTTGGGCTGTGAGGGTGAGCAGGTGAGGGGACAGGGGACTGAAGCCTGCTGACCCTGCCTGTCTCCTGTAGTTGGACATATCCCAGCTTCTGCTGAGGCCAGTGATTGTTCTCCATTACTCCTCCAATGTCACCAAGCTGTTGGAGGCACTTCTGCAGTGAGTTCGGTTTGTTCTGGGCAGTCTGATGCCCGAGTGCTGTGGGTCTCTTGCTTTCCAGTGGGCTCTAGGGGAGGGGGTGTCTCTGGAGAAGGCCCTTACCTGTTGGCCTTTAAACTACTGTCTAAGGTTGAAACTGGGGGAGGGGAGGAGGAGGAGGGGTAGGATCTGGGAAAGAGCTGCTCTATGGGCGGAGGGGACTAGCCCAGCATGGGGAAGCTGGATGCCTGCTTGACAGGCTGTTCCTTGATCTGGCTGGGTGAAAACATAGGCAAAGAGCAGTCAGGAAAAGTCTGGGAGCCAAACCAGAAGGCCTATGGCAACAGTATCCTTGGGCAGCCACCGCAAAGCCAGGTAGATGAACTTAGGCCTCCCTTCCCAAAGACCTTCTGTCTGCTCCCCACCCATGACTCTCCTCTCAGGAGGACCCAGGCTACTGCTGAGATCAGCAGTGCAGAGTCCCTTTCAGCCAACATCGAGTGGAAGCTGACATTGTGGACCACCTGTGGTCTCTCCAAGGATGGCTACGGAGGCTGGCAGGACTTGGTGTGCCTGGGAGGTGCTCAGGCCCAGGAGCAGGTAGGTGCCAATGGGTCCTAGGACAGCCCCGTGGACATTAGAGCTGATTCTTTAGTAGAGTAGATCATGCAGTAGTAGATTATTAGCAGGACCATGCCACTTGGCCTAGGGTGGTGGGCAATGACCAGTCTGCCTTCATGGTCTCTGCTCAGTGGCCTTCACAACTCTCTTACTTGCCCCAGATTTTCCCCACTGGGGATAGAACCCAGGGCCATGGACCTGCTAAGCAAGTGTTCTGGTAGACTGTGTCGCCTCCACTGAGTCATGTCTCGCTGCCTGTGTGCATTACGCTCCAGCTCCTGTACGCATCCTGACTTCCTGCCCCTGGGCCTAGCCAGTGATTGGTATTCATTCCTTTTCCCTGTCCACACAAGTCCTTGGCTGGCTAGTGGACCTTCGCCGCTCATCCTGCCTTCCTGCTTTGGATGTTCCCCTTGCTCCTCTGCTCGTAGCCCCACTGTCTGCTCAGCACGGCTGGGCTTGGTCAGGCTTTCACACTGCCGTAGGAGATCCAAGCCTGTATGTTGGAGAGAGTGACTTTGTGTCCTCGTGGCTACGCCTGTGTTTTGTGTCCACCTCTTCCAGTGCTTGGCTTCCAGGGGTTCAAGGCATTCAGTGCACAGCATTTCTTGAACCCCAATCTGTACAGGTTGAAGGGAAACAGATATACTCTCTTCTCCTAGTGCACAGATTCCAATAGTTTGTGATGTGGGCCAGTTTCAAGTCAGACAGGTTAAAACCCTGGCTCCTAAACTTTAGGTGAGTCACCCGAGGTCAGGTGCTTTCATGTTCCTCACATACACTCTCTCTCGCACTGGGGCGGACTACACAGACCGTGGGCAAGGGGAGCATTTGGTGAAGGGCAGGGGGACAGGTTACATCTGGGAGAAGAGCAGGCTGGGAAAGGGCCTCTGTGGCCTGGAGGTGAGAATGTATAGTTTAGTCCAGGCTGGCAGGGACAGAGGACAAAGCTGAACAGCTGCGAAGGTACTGCCAGCCAAGACAGGGGTGGCCTGTTCAGTGTTACACGGCCATGGCAGGTGACATGTCCAGATTATCTCTAGGCTGCCCTGGTGAGCAATGGACTCCAGGCCCAGCCACCACCCTGAGCTGGGAATGAGGACGCTGTGCTGAACAGCATCCTGGCTGCCCCAATGGAAGGGCCCTGCCTGTCCTCTCTTTACCTGGGGCTTCCGTCCTGTCTGCTCAGACACAGGCTTCAGAGAGGCTCTGCCTTGAGAGCTGATTGGCTGGCCACACTGTAGCACAGGACACTGCACATAGCTCCAGCCTACACTGGCCAGGAAGCAGGTAAACACTGTCATTCTGTAGGGCTGACCCAAGCTGGCAGCAGGCACAAACTCTTCCAGGTCATAGCAAAAAGAATGTGAGCCCAACTGAATGTGGGCTCAGAATAGATGCCACCACCCCACTGTGATTAGAAGGGAAAGCGGCTGGGTTACAGACTCCTCTAATGACCCCCAGTGCTTTCCCCCCAAGCAAGGGCTAGTTTTGCTGCATTCACAGCTTCCAGCTTGGTCTAGGATGGTGGCTCTTTTGTCTGATCATTTTGGGCCCCTTTGCCTTGCTGTTATGAGAATCGAGCCTGTTAGGAAGAATAGTTCCAGGATTTTTAGGACCATTCGGACATCCCACTCTGTATGCTGTGATGAGGAGCTACTAGGAAAGCTGCAGACTTTGAAGTGAATTGGTTTGCACATCTAAACTCTGTGTGAAATGGCGTGCCTGGGTGGGAAAGCCCCTGTGGCTTGCTGCTGCTGCTGCTGCTGCTTCTTCCTCTTCTTCTTCTTCTTCTTCTTCCTCTTCTTCTTCTTCAGATTTATTTATTCATTATATATAAGTACACTGTAGCTGTCTTCAGACACACTAGAAGAGGGTGTCAGATCTTGTTATGGATGGCTGTGAGCCACCATGTGGTTGCTGGGATTTGAACTCAGGACCTTTGGAAGAGCAGTCAGTGCTCTTAACCACTGAGCCATCTCTCCAGCCCGGCTTGCTTCTTCTGCCACTTCAGTTTCACTTCCCAAAAACTGAGTCTGGCCTTGAGGACTACCTGGGACAGCAGCAAGGGAGCCCATGGCATATGGGTATTAGGAGGGCTGGGCAGGGGGAGCACTCACCCTGAGCATCGGGATGCTCCTGGAGCAGTAGGCCAAAGGCGTGAAGAGAAGGGACAATGAAGATTTTCAGGAGAGGGGACGTGTGGCCAGGCAAGGGACAGTGAAGGGAGGAGCGGGCATGGTTGTCAGATTGCTGATGACATCCTGGGGACGGGGTGGGGGGGGAGTTTTCTGTGCTGCTGCTTGAAGAGAGAATGATCATAGCACAGCGAGTGTTCACCAGCTTTTTCTGTGGCTTTGGGTGTGAACATCAGCTTAGATGAAGGTGAGTGGAGGATCTAGGGACTGAGAACAGACAAGGAGGAAACCTACGCTGGGGACAGAGTAGCAGTAGTATTGGGGAGACATATGACTCTCCATGGAGCTGGGGCAGGCCCAGAGGAGCACATGGGTAGGGTGGATGGAGACATCAGAAGAGCAAACAAGGAGCCTATACACAGCCCCTCAGTGTTTCCGGGGGGTAGCTAGCAGTCCTTTGGGGGAAGCATGTGGAGCAGCCTCAGTGCCCCTGACACCGGCCTCCCTCCACAGAAGCCCCTGCAGCAGCTGTGGAACGCCATCCTGCTTGTGGCCATGCTCCTGTGCACAGGCCTTGTGGTTCAGGCCCAACGGCAAGCGTCAAGACAGAGCCAGCAGGAGCCTGGAGGCCAGGTGGGAGTCAGACTGTGGAAGCCCTCATGCCCACAGCCCTTGGGCCTGCAAGACTGTGGCCATCCTCTTCCCACAGGAGGATTTGTTCAAACGCCGCGTGGTTCGGAGACTAGCATCCCTCAAGACCCGGCGCTGCCGGCTGAGCAGGGCCACACACAGCCTTCCAGAGCCTGGCACTGAGACGTGTGCTGTGTGTCTAGATTACTTCTGTAACAAGCAGGTTAGTGCCTGGGCACACTCAGCCACAAGATGACCTGTAGTGTCCCCAATCCTACTCCCAAGAGACCCCTCAAGTCTCCAACCAGGACCTTCTTCCAGTCCTTATTATGACTGCCAAATTATTAGGCATACCTGGAGAAGGCCTTGGAGTGCTGTGCATAGTCCCGGTAAAGGGCACAGGTCTAGCCCCATCTAGAGCCTGTGCCCCTCCTCCCACCCTGTAGTGGCTCCGGGTACTGCCATGTAAGCATGAGTTCCACCGAGACTGCGTGGACCCGTGGTTGATGCTACAACAGACCTGCCCACTGTGCAAGTTCAACGTCCTGGGTGAGCACCAGGGGCCGGGGGGATCCCAGGCTAACTCCCTAAGCTCCACCTGATACCTCTCTTCCTGTCCTTCCTTCCCCTACAGGGAACCACTACTCAGACGACTAACTGCCCCAGTGGAGATTCTGCACTTCGGGATGGGCCCTTCCCAGCCTACACTACAGGAGAGTGGGATGGACAGACCAGCTAGCCCTGTGGGCAAAGGAAAGGTCCCACCAGGCCATGGCGGGTAGGAGGGGCTCACAGCTCCAGGCTGAAGACACAGGACCCAGCAGGCAAGGAGAAATCATTAGAGCCCTTCTCTGCAAACCTGGGGTATTTGTGTCTGTCCTCATAGGCAGCTCCCACAACTCTGGGAAAGAAAATATTGCCATTACACCTGTCCCAGCACTCTGGAGCGCCAGTGTTGGATTTTATGCTATTTATTGGGGGTTAGATTGAGGGAAAAGATGTGTGGCCATGGGACCCACTGGCATGAACCTGTTTTCTGGGCCATGGCCTGAACAAATCAAAGGTCTGACGTAAAAGCGAGTCTGCTCCACTGCCTGTCCGGCTGGAGTCCTCCGGTCCGGCTGGGATCGGAGGCCTTAGAAACCATCTAGTGCTGTATTTCTTGGTTGGGCTAAATATTACTGGCCAGGATACTTGAGGCCACAGAATATATGTGGTGCATCTGCCAAGAGCATCATTAAAAGGGAAAAACAAAAACATAAAAACAAATGTTTGGGTAGGGAAGTTTTAATAGTAAAATAAACATGGAATATATTTTAACATAAGACATACATTTGTGTGATGTTTTCAGATGTTAAAGAAAAGATGGGTATGTGGTGGGGTATGCAAATAATCCCAGAAACCTGGAGGTGGAGACAGGAGGATTAAGAGTTCAAGACCAGCTGGGCACAGTAGTGCACCCCTTTAATCCTAGCAGAGGCAGAGGCAGGCAGATCTCTGAGTTCAAGGCCAGCCTGGTCTATATAGCAAGCTTCAGGACAGCCAGGGCTATACAGAGAGACCCTGTCTCAAAATAACAAAACAAAAAGTTCAAGGCTAAACTGGGCTACTGGGCAGTCCCTGTCATCCCCTTGTTCTGTATCCTCTGGGAAGGGAAACCAGAGGATCATGAACTCCAGATCATCCTTGGCTGCATAGTGAGTTTGAAGTCAGCCTGGGCTACTCTCAAAAAGAAAAACAAGCAAAATACCGATCACCTTGTTTTCTCTTGCTGGGAACAGGTAGAATCCTTACATTCCTCAAGGCCTTGCACTCCTGGGCTGCGTGAACATCCCTTGCATAATCTTTAAAATAGTGACTCTCAGAAGTTTTAGCCCCTGTGAGTGAGTTATGTAAAGTGACCTTCAGATGAGAGAGGCAAGGGCTGGGGCATAGCCTACTGGTAGAGCACTTGCCTGGAAAACACAGGGCCTGAATTCAGTTCTCAACACTAAACAGTAACAATAAAAATGAGGAAAGCATCTGGCCAATGCACGAGCCCATGGGAAGCAGGAGGAAGTCGGGCTGAAGGGCATTCCATGCCAGAGTACGTTCTATACATTCTCTGCCGCATACCCCTTTTCTTCCTTTTTTTTCTTTTTGAGACAGGGTCTGTATGTGACCCTGGCTGTTCTGGAGCTTTCTATGTAGATCAGGCTAGCCTCAAACGTGAAGAGATACTCCTGCTTCCGCCTCCTGAGTGCTAGGATTAAAGTGCTACCATGCCCACCTCTGCTGCCTTTTTGAAGATGGGTGATACGAATAAGAAGCCGGGCAAGAACAGCGAGGGCTGGGGACGGGGACCTCAGCCTAAGCCTAAGCATCAAGCTCTGTCACAGCCAGGAGCTTGGAAGAGGACTCTTGCCCAGAGCCATCTAAAGGAGACATCCTGAGTGATGCCTTAGTTTTCCCCTCTGAGCAAAGGGCCTGGTCACATAGATGGGCTTCCGGACTTTGTTTCCTATTGTTCTGTGCCTGCCCATCTGGTGTCTGAGTTAGGTCCTCGCTATATGGCATAGGCTAGCCTCAAGCTCTCAATCCTCCTGTTTCAGCCTCCCTAGGGTATGTGCCACCTAGATGAGAAAGGTCTAGCCTACTGACTGGCACAAGTGAGAGCTAATAAGTGGATGTTGGCTCAGCAGAGGCCTGGGATATTCAGCAGTCACAGGGCCTCTCTCAGGGGGCTGTGCCCAAAGCTGGCTCTCCCCTGGTAGAGTGGCTAAAGTATCCAGTATCCCCCAGAACCCCTGGGCTGTTAAGAAGTAGAGTTGGGCCAGCAATAGTGGCACACACCTTTAATCCCAGCACTCCGGAGGCAGAGGCAGGTAGACCTCTGTGAGTTCAAGGCCAGCCTGGCCTACAGAGTTCTAGGACAGCCAGGGCTACACAGAGAAGTACTGTCTTGAAATACATACCTCCCCAAAAAAGAAGCAGGTTGGGAGACCTGGCCACTGATCCTTCACTATAAACTTAGGCATTCAACCCTACTACACAATAAATAATGCTCACCAGGGTGAGTGTGCCCTGAGAAATCCTCAGTAAATATTTAGACCCTGTCCATCACAAGCATGACTCAAGGTAGGCTAGTGGCTTACTAAGAAGAATGCCCACTGTGTGCATGGTGTGGCTGGTAGCATCCTTGCTTGATCTTGAGTCATCCTGTACTGGGTGAGCCCCAAGGTCTAATTCTCATCAACCATGGCTGGCTAAGGTGTCCAAGGGCCTGGACTTTCCTCCAATGGTTTGGTGGGGCTCTGACCTCTAGGACTTAAGAGGGATCTTCCAGTAGTTCCTAGAGGAACAAGCTCCTTGGTGAGCTGCCTGGTGCTCTGAGGTCCTGTATCAGATGCAGAGCCCAGGTGCAAGGCAAAGGCAACACAGTTCTCTGCCTGCCTTGCTGAGCCAGAGGGCAAGTTCCTAGCCTAGCTCCTTGTTTCAGATGTGTCCTCGTGCCCCAAGCCCTACCCTGAGTGCTGGCCAGTGAATCCGGAGTCAGCCCTCAGCCCTTTCTATGGGACACAAAGGCTGTGCTTCACTTGGCTCAGGTGCTGCCCCTCAATGTGGTCCTCCCACAGCGCCTATCAGGACGCATACAGGAAGCTCCCACCTCAGTGAGAGGCTTCTATTGGCCAGCGACCTGCATGGTGGGATCACAGAGGACCTTACCCAACAAGAAGGGAAGGTCTATTCCCCCAGCTCAGCCACGTTGAGGCCAAGATCGCTGTGGGCAGATGGCTGGGGCTTTTATTCCATGGGGGTTGCTAGCCACCTGCCCTCCAGCCCTACCCCTGCTGCGGGTTATGTTGGCCGTTCCTGGGGCTGGTATGTAGAACCAGCCTGCCGGTTCGGTGAAAGCTTTCTCCTCAGCCTGGCCAAGGCCCTTATGGGGTTCTGGGCGCAGGTGGCTGAATGGGCTCCATCCCCCAAAGAGGGCTTGGGTGGCCGAGAGGGGGATGTTCGGGGCCCGCCCAGATGGGTCCTGCCGGTACTGCTTGTCCTGCTGCCAGGAGACTGCCGTCTGCCTGTGGGTCTGAGGGAAGACAGGAAAAACATCCTCTGTGATCAAAGGCACCATATCACTTCTGACTTATCTGCCCAGCCTCAAGGAAAGCCTTACTCACCCCGAGAGTGCACCCTGGGCCTGGGCCGGAGGTGTTGCTCCCTGGGTACCCTTGTAGGGAGGGGACCAGAGCTGGCCCTGTGGGACCATCTGTAAAGAAGGCAAAGCACAGAAGGTGCAGGAGTCCCTCCTTACACTGTAGAGTGCCCTAAGGCACACAGAGGCAGAATCCCAAGCTACACCCACAAGTCCTCTTCACTAAGAGACAGGGCTTGGGAAGCCACCCAAGGGCCATCCTCAACTGCTAACCCTGGGGCAGGCAATATATACTGACTCTTGAAGTAAACTAATGAGGGGCTGTAGTGGGATTGTGAGTTGGAAGGCTTGGACTTTCATAGTCTTGTAGTTTCTGATGTAGAGAAGTAACTTTTCAAGTGTCACATGTCATGAGGCTGGCTCTCATGGCACAATCCCAAAACCCGCCTGGTGGGAACCCTTTCCAAATAAAATGCCCAAGCCCTTCACAGGTTCACCTTGAGGCCTCCCTGCTGGGCCACCTCTCGGATTTTGGTCAGCATTGACTGGAGCCGCTTGTTCTCCTCCTGTAGGACCTGGATACGGATATCATTGGCTTGCATTTGCCTCTCCATGTCATGCGTGACATCGCTAGAGCCTGCAGACACAGATTTGGAGCCCCACCTCACCGAGTCTGCCTCTTGTGTCCAATTGGACAGGGCCCCAGAGGGTGGAGAGGGGTGGCACCCCAGACATCCAGCACATGCTCCTCAGGCTTTTCTTCCCACCCTGATGCCAACCTACTGTGACAGTGAGAGGGACATTTTAGATGCTGAGTCAGGGGAGTCCTAGAACTTGCAGATTTGGGTGTTGAGTAAAACAGTGGATCTTGGGGCTGGAGAGATGGCTCAATGGTTATGAGCCCTGGCTGTTCTTCCAAAGGCCCTGAGTTTAGTTCCCAGCAACCATCATGGCTTACAACCATCTGCAATGGGGTCTGATCTCCTCTGGTGTGTAGACATATTTACAGACAGAGCATGTATATACATAAAATACATGAATAAATCTTTAAAAAAAATAGAATGAATTTTATTCAAGGCCACTTGTCTTTGGCTGGCAAAGGTACTACTGGGTCTTGGGTCACAGGTCATCATGTATGGTCTTCCCTACACTATGTATGGTGGATGAATGAAAGCATCCAGCTCTATAAATTCAGGCAATGCTGCCCATGCTAGATCTTAGTTTCCTAGTTTATAAAAAGGGTGTCAGGCTGGAGAGATGGCTCAGTGGTTAAGAGCACTTCCACAGAACCAGGATTTAATTTCTAGCTCACAACTCCATTTCCAACCCTATCTTCTGACCTTCAGGCACCAGGCACCAACACAGTACATAGAGATAGATATATATACTCAAAACATCCATACACAAAAGAAATGATTTTTAAAAAAATTTGTAGGGCTGATATGACAATTCAGCAGCTAAAGAAAGATATTTGCCACCAAGCCACCTGAGTTTGATTCCTGGACACTGAACCCATATGGCAAAAGGAAAAAAATCAACTTCCATGTTTGTCTTCTGACCACACTCCTGTGGTGACAGGTGCACACACAACTAAAATGTACAAAAAGGTTTTTAATTTTTCTTTTTTTTTCTTTTTTCTTTTTTGGTTTTGTGAGACAGGGTTTCTCTGTGTAGCCCTGGCTGTCCTGGAACTTACTCTGTAAACCAGGCTGGCCTCGAACTCAGAAATCCACCTGCCTCCGCCTCCCAAGTGCTGGGATTAAAGGCGTGCGCCACCACTGCCCAGCAAGGTTTCTAATTTTAAAAGAAGAGGGTGTGGGTCCACCTCATGAGGCAGTTGTGGGCAGCAGACGGGCTGGTACTAAGTGCTCAGCAGTGACCACTCACTGTGACCAGCTGAACACTGGATCTCCTGACAGCTCTGAGGAGGGACCCATCCAACCCAGGATCTTAGAACTCTAGAAATGCTGGCAGGAGGACAGAGATCACCTGACAGGATTCTGTGCCAGTGTAGGTGCCCAGCGCTCTTGACCATGGAGTCCAGGATACTGGACTGTTGGGCCTGTGTCCTTGAAAATGGTCGTGTGGTGTATGACAGTAGGAAAGGAAATCTGGGAGTTGAGCAAAGCCTGGCATGTGGGCAGAGCACGTGCTGAAGGAAGACAGGCCTGAGCCTGGTCCACTACGGTGAGAAGGGCACGGTGCTTGTGGCTCATGGTGGCTCTAGGGACACACGGCTCACCCTCCTGCCCCCATCTCCTGTTGCTGAGGGTGAGAACAGCAGCAAACCCTAGTCACATCCAGGCAAGCTCCAGGCCCAAACGGGCCCCACCCTACCCTCGGCAGTACCCCCAGGCCCCTACTTTGGATCTGGGCCTCCTCTGGCTGGTGCAGGTCTGGGAAGGCCACCAGCAGGCGCTCCCGCTCCTTCAGCTCCTCCAGCTGCCGTTGCAGCTCAGAGATGGTCAGCTGCAGGTCTGTGGTCACCTGGTCCAGGTCCTGTTTCTCCTGCTGCAGGCTCTGCAGCAGTTCCTGCGGGCAAAGAAAAGCTCAGACCTGGCTCTACGCTCCCTTGGGGACACAGAAAAGGCCCAGGGACACTCAACAATGTTAGCAGCTCCTCAGAGGTGAGGACTGCCTTCCCTCGCACCCTACCCCACTGCACCTGCTGGGCCTGTAGCTGGCACTGTCCCTGTTCCCTGTCGCTCTGGAGGCTCTGCAGCTGCTCCTCCAACTCGGACCGCTGGGCCTCAGCGCCATCCAGACTTCCCCGCAGCTCTTCCCGCTCCTGGTCCAGACAGTCCAGCTGCTGTAGCAAAGTCCTCTGCTTGGCCTGCAGGGACTAAATAGGGATGCACAGGCAGGGAAGATGTAAGGACCCTGCGGCCAAACTAGCCACACTGGACTAAGGAGGCTACGGGGTGGCGTCTACGCTGGACTGTGCTATGTTTGGATGCAGAGACCAGCATGCAGATGTTGATGTGTGGAGGGAAGGCAGCATCTGTTGTGGATAGATATACGCCCAGTCGGAATAAGTCCAGGACCCACTGTTTAGAAGGCAGTGGATGACCCGACTTCTTTTCAACCATACAGTTCCCACTGTCTTTTCATTAAGTCTCCAGTGTCACATCTGCCTGTATCACTGAAACCCCAACACCCTGGTATATACTGAATATAAAGTCCGGCTCTGCCTCTCAGTAGCTACGTGGCCTGGGCAACTTCTTTAACCTTGCCAAACTCAGTTTATAAATGAGCCCATTTTATAAATGGACGACCACAGGAGTGCCTACCTCCTCCTATGCGGCAGGGAGTAAGGCCTCACCTCCTGATGACGGACCATGCTGTCGACGCGGGCCTTCTCCTTGTCCAGCTCTGTGCTGGCCCAGCGGATCTGCTGGCTAGCCTCATCCAGCCGCCCCGCCAGCAGCTGCACTTGCTCCTCCAGCCGCTGCACCTGCCTCTCAGCTGCGGCCCTACGCTCGCCTTCCTCCTCCAGCTGCTGGGCCTTTGCCTCTGTAGGATTGAGGGAGCAGATACAAAAGGGAGCCCCGGCTCGGAGTCTCTAAAACACCTGACTGGGAAAGGGGAGGTCACTTCACAGATCTGCAGCCCAGATCACAACATGGGGCTCAGGACCCCATGAGGTGGGAATGGAATACAGGGGCACTTTGGGCCCACTGATATTGTGACTCCAGTTGGGACCATCATCAAAGCATAGAAAGTGAGAACCGTCCTCTTGTGGTTCCCATTCTCTTTGCTCTAGAAGCTTGGAATGGAAACAGAGATACCTGTCTGGCTATACAATGAATTGGGGATGTGGATGGGGGTCCCACAAAGGGCCTTACCCATGGCCTGCATGGACTTCTGCTGCTGCTTCAGGTCTCCCTCCAGAATGGCCATCTTTGTCTTTAGGTCACACGTTTCTATAGCAGCCAAGAGAGAGGCCTTTCAGAGGATCAGCTGGGCCCATGGCCTTCAGGCCCCGTGCAGCCTGTATGGTGAAGGCAACATCTAGTGTGCAGGGGTTGCTTAAGTTGTCAAGGGAGGCCTGGGGCAATCCTCGGGTCCTTGGGCTCTGACATGCTCCACAGGCAGGTTGCTGACTTGCTCTCTGGACCTGGTGCTCTCCACAGATATAATGGTGAGACTCAGAAATGACGGTGACTTCTTGCCCTAAGCCCTCAGCCAGCAACAGGGGGCCCCAATACTTTCCTTGTGCCAAAGCCAAGAGGCTGCTCTGTTAAGGCAGGGGTGTGGAGGTAGGCTTGGGAGAAATTACCTGGAGTGGAGTCAGAGTAACCCCCCGGCCCTCTCCCCTCTGATGGGACAAGTCTGAGGCTGGGGTCCAGGAATTAGTCCCCGAGAGGGAAGAGCTCCAGCTGCTCAGTGTCGACACCCTTCCTGCTGCCTTCCTGTCCTGGAACTTCGGGCCATTCCCCAGCCTGGGTTTCTTCCATGCAGACTATTGGGACTGGGAGGAGGGACGGTCATCTTAAGGTCATGCGGGTGCCTGGCCTCTGGGGAGCAGACCTGTGAGCAGCTGCTGCCTGTCGCGCTCGCACTCGGCCAGGGTCCGCTCGGCCTCCTCCGTCTGCCGCTGCCGCTCCCCTTGCTCCTGCTGCAGGCTCTGCTCCAGCCTGCTTACCTGCTTCCTCAGCCCATCCTTCTGCCCCTCGGCCTCTTCCAGCTGGGCTCTGAGGGGCCCAACAAGCTGGGTGAGGGCCCCCACATGTTTATTGAGACGAGTCAGGTCTTTGCTCTGCTCTGCTGCCCAGTGGCCCACGGTGGCAGCTGGCAGTGGCTTAAGCCCCAGGCTGTCCTGCACCAACTTCTGGAACTGGCCCAAGGATGAAGGCAAGTTTTGGCTCTGACAGAGGCTGATAACCACCTTGCCCACCTCCCACAAGCTGCCCTGGACACTGGTGCAAGCATCACAGGGCACCAAGGCTGTCTCGATCGTCTGGGAGTGGACGCTCTTAGTTTTCTCAGAGGTCCCACCTGGGCTCCGCAGGGAGACTTTGACAGGGATGCTCTGCAGCCCTTGGCAGATCAAAGGCAAGCCTGGCACCGGGGAGGGAGGCTTGATGAACTTGGCAGTCATACATTCGGGGCTCCTGGCTGGTTCACCCTTAGCTGTGGGCTTGGTGATAGAAATCTCCCCTTGGTTTGCTCTTTTCTGGGGTCAGGAAAAGAAAGGGAAGACAGGTAAGAGAGATAGGTGTGAGAGGTAACCAGTTCCAGGAGATACTGGTGACAGCCTTGCCCAATGGTTAGATCTTCAGATGTTAAGTAAACTTGCATAAATCACAGAGAGCCTCCTTTTTCTCTTGGACTTAAACAAGGCCTGGCCTCTTTTCTGCTCTCTGCTCCTACCCTAGGCTTTACCTGGTTAAATATGCAGGAGACTGAGAGGGTACCAGTTAGCTGTAACGGTGTCAGTTACAGTATTGCTGCTGGTTTTTTGCCTGCTCTCATGCTACCCTAACCTCTCTGTACCAGGCTCCTCTCTCTTGCAGTAACTGTTTTTTCACAGGGTGACTGTGAGAAATTTGATATCCTGTTAGCAAACCAGGCTCATATAAAACCCACAGATGAACACACTGAGGTTCAGAATGGGAAGGCATTTTCTAAAATCTTACTGCATAAATGGCAAATGTTGGAAACTAGACATGACTCCCAAGGCCTGCTTTCTTGACTGCAAAGCTAGCAGACCTGGAATGGGAGACTTTAGACTGATGTTCCACGTGGGCAGTGGGGAGCCAGCAAAGGATGGGGTCCATGCACTGGTGTGGTGAGGGCTGGGACGACCTACCTGGGGCACTGCCTGCTGGTAGAGCATGCCTAGCCTCAGCAGGTTGCTCCAGAAGCGCCTGACTGTAAGCCCTATGGACATGCATGGACCTGCAGCCCGGGCAGGAGGCATCATCTGCTCCAAGCTGAGGTTCTCCACATAGCTGGCACAGCTCTGAAGCAGCAGCAGGAGCCTGTGGGCAGAATGGCTGTGTGGGCTGAGGCCCAGGCTGGCACTAGTACAGTCTTCACACACTCGGGGGGCTTGGAGTTCTGGGATTGACCGGGACATCAAGAACTAGAGGAGTCCACGCTTCAGGTTCAGCCAGGGCCCACTTCCCATAGGGTGTCCTCGGCGGCTTCCTGGATGGCAGTGCTTTCTGTTTTGTGGTTCCCAGCTGAGCAGGGAGCTGAGGAAAGGCGCCCTGGCTCGGAAAGTTCTGGGTGAGTAGCCGTCTTCCTTTACAGATGGCAAAGAGCATCCCAGTGTCCCGGGAAGCAGGGCGGGGCAAGGGCATGTGCGCGTTTTCCTGGTTCCAGTCAGAGGCACATCCTTCAGGCTTAGCGGTCTTTGTGACAATTGAGGCTTGGGGTGAGGACAGCTAGGCCTCTTTATGCTAAGCTCAAAGTTCAAGTTTAGAGTAAGCACTGATGTTAGGAAACACAGGTGTTGGAAGTACACATTTTCATGGCCAAGACTTACCTTAAAGGCAGATCTGTATGTTTGTAACACACACCTGGAAGGCAAGGGTTGGGGTAGGGGGTGGCATTCCAACCCTGAGGCCTCGAGAGGAGGTACCCACTGCCTCCAGGTCCGACCTCTGGGCCTTGTGGACAACTCTGGGAACAATCCGTGTTCTCTGAGAGCGGCCTATGGTGGGAGATGCTGTGATAGATGTACCAGGAGCCTACCATTGAACCATTGATATATCCTGAGCATCTCAAAAGGCCACACTGTAGGATAGAGGCCATGGCCTTTGCTCTAGGGTTTCCAGCTGAGCTTAGACTCAGTGGCCTCTGGCAGGAGTTACTTTTATACACAGGAGTCACTTATACACAAAGGAAGCTAGTACTAACTCAAGAGTCACTTATACACAGAGGAAGCTAGTACTAACTCAAGAGTCACTTATACACAGAGGAAGCTAGTACTAACTCAGAAGTAGGCAGAGCTCAGCTGGGGAGCATGGGGGAGGTATGTCAGCAACACCTTTTGCAGGAAACGGGTGAGTGATCAGGGCCCTGGTGGGTGAAGGGGTGCTCGGCCAGGGCAGGGCAGGCCTGGATGAGCAACAGCACAATGCCAAGCCCGGGAGAGAAAGTGTTCTGTCCTCATACCCAGCAGCCCTGCAGCAGGTGCAGGCACTGCTTTCATACCCAGAGTGCCTCTGGGCATTATAGGACTTCCCTGCCTTCTCTGTCTCCAAGAAGGTCACCCTGCAGCATGTCTGATGCCCACTGGTCCCCTTCCAATTCACTAGCACGGACAGGTTTTGAGTGCCAGAAGCCTGGGCTGTGGTCCTGACAAGGAAACTTTAGTGACAGTGGAGAGATGGTGGGGTGACAGAGAAGTAACTGGCCTCTTTCTAGCAGGGCTGGGGGTGGGAAAGACACCTCCCATTTTTGGCCTTGCGCCGCAGAGATAAGACAGCTCACAAGATGCCAGAGCCTGGGATGAAAATGCTATGCAATGGCTACACTGTTCCTGACACACAGGACCTTGAGGTGAAAGGGGGCAGAGCTGTGGGTATTGTGGGAAGCAACAGCAGAAGGTAGAGTGGGGATAAAGACAAACACTCCGAGGCAGACAGGATAGGGCGGCACAACACTGTACAGAATAAAAACTCAAGGTTTCAACATCTCTAGATGTCCAGTTTTGGTCCAGGCCTCACCTGTCAATGACCAGCTCCAGCAGCACGGCATGGGACAACTGTGTGAACTCAGGGTCACCTGGCACATGGTCATAGTGTTCCAGAAGGGCTACCATGTCAAGGTCACAGGCCACACGGTCAGGGAACTTCCAGGAGGGAAAACGCACAGGCCCGGCACGAGAGAACACATCCACAATGGTGCCCTGCAGGTCGGTGAGGTCCTTGCGCAGGCTGTCCATACAAGCCTGACTGCCTAGCAGGTGTGCCATCCCCACAGCTCCTGGGGTTGAGAGAGGAGCCATGGCCAGCCAAAGGGGTGTGGCTACTGCCAGGAGAACCTTATAAACCCCTGTCCTGCCTAGGCGGTCCACATCTACCTCTGAATTCAGGGAGAAATCCTGAGTGATCGGCTTTTTAGAACCTGCTTCTGGATGCCTGGGCCAGCTTCCCTTTCACCAACTCTGCCCTGTGACTACCCTACCTCCAGAGAACCTGCTGCCCCAGGCCTCCCTTGCTATATAGGAGCAGGGATGAATCTCCTACCTGTAGAGAATAGAGGACACCCTGAATGAGTGAAGTCCTGAATAAAAAATGTATGCTCCTGATATGAGCACAGCAATATTAAGGACCGCAGAGCCTCAGGCCCAGAGGGAATGGCAAGCTGTCCCTGGGGTACCAACTACAAGTGTTGACAGTGCATCAGGCCATGTCCACCACCGCTTTCTCCCTGCTCCCTGCTGTGTTTCAACATAGCTGGACAGTTACATCCTGAAGACTGCCCACCTTCAAAGACTGTGCCTACCAAGATTAGCTCAACCTGTCTCCTTGATACAGCTACATCCCCAAAACTGTGCCTCCTTGTTTATCTATTGTAACCTTGCCTCCTTGTTCAACTGTACGCAATAACCCTCCTTCTCCCGGTTCAACTCTAGTAAACATGCTGTCTGTCTGGGATGCTGTGGTTTCTCTGTCCCAACCTCAGTTTTTCTCTGTGTCTGTAGTTTGTACTTTCTTCATCCAATGTCTGCTCCCAGTCAGGTCTAAGTCAGGAGCCATGGTAGGAGACACAGTCAAAACACCTTGCAGCTTCAGCATGACGAAATGCTAGAATCCACCGCCACCCCTACCGTCACCCCACCCAGTGAGCACATGCATTGTGCCCTTTGAGCTCATTACTACATGGCCTGGTCACCAAGTCTGAGACTTGAGGACCAGCCTGGGCCCAAAGATACTGAGAAGCTCAGAGATACCCAGGGTGGTCGGTAGCAGACTGGGGTTCCCAGAAAACTTCTTCTGCCCTTACCTCTCACAGATGTTTGCCCATGAAGCTGGAGTGGCCGACTATGTCCAGCTTTTGGGCTAGGCTGTGAGGTCCAGGACTCATGCAGGTGCCTGGCTTTCTGGCTCCTGGCTTCCTGGTTCAGGGCTGGCCGCAAGCCGCCCTCTCATCCCTGAGAATGGATACACAGGAGAGTGAGTGACCAGTCAGAAAGGCGTCCTTGAAGATTGGGTGGGAGCCACATGCACGAAGAAGAGCTGCCCCAGGTGAGAGGAAGGGGATGAGGAAAAGACTGGGAGCACACTGCCTTCAGTCCACCCCAGTGCTGCCCTTCCCCAAAGCTGCCCCTTTTATACAGATGGGCAAACACTGGAGTCCAGAGAAGCCACTCAGGCAGGAGGAATTTATAGTCTAGCATCATTCTTCCATCCTTAGGCCATGCTGCTTCTAGAGCAGCAGAGTCCAAAAAAAAAAAAGAAGGGCGACGAGAAAACAGCAGAAGCACGAGACCACCCTCCCTTCCCTGACAAGGCTGTAAAAGCAGGTACTCTGACAGCTCTCCCTTCCTCACTGAAGACCTCATATGATAAACATCCTCTGGAGAATCCAAGTGGTAAGGAATATCACAGGAGAAGAAAAACGAACAAGCCTGGAGCCAGTGAGAAGGCTCAGCAGGTAAAGCACTGACAACCTGACTTTGATCGGTAGAACTCATCCTATGGTACAAGGAGAGCATCGACTCATAAAAGTTGTCCTCTGACCTCCACGCACGCACTGTTACACATGCATGTGTACTCGCACACATGAACACATATTAGTAAACAGGTAAAGTTTTTTAAAAGAATAAAATTGAACAGTCTGTTTTGGTTTGTGAACTGTCTCGCACAGGCTTATGTACTGGTGGCTTGGTTACCCACTGGTGAGCTTTGGGGAGGTGACTGATGTGGAAGGCTTTGACATACTTATTAGGTTCATAGATGCATAATATGATGGCATTTCTGGGATGTGGTAGAAAGTAGAAGGTGGGGCCTGGTTGGAAGAAGTAGGTTACCAGAGATGTGTCCCTGGGGCCATGCCTTGCCCTGCGCCTCCATCTGCTTTTACTCTCTGCCTCCTGTCTGCCAGCAGGTGAAGAGCCTCCCCCTCCCCTCCCCCTGCTCCTGCCATCTCACCACCAGTCCAGAGTCAATGGGAGACTTAAGTCTATGAACCAGAGAGCCGAAATGAATCTTTCTTCCTTTAGGCAACAGAAAAAGACATCCTAAGTTTCCCCTCTGTATTACTGTTAAAGTATAGACTTTATCCTCCAATTATATTATTTTGAATAGCTGTTCATAAAAATACAAAGATTTCCTGGTGTCTTCGGGGGTCTTTGTTTCTGAAAGCTCTAAAACATGAAAATATGTTTATTTACTTTTAATTAATATATAAATCCAGAATGTGATAGTCTGGATGAAAATGGTCCCTATAGGCTCATATGTTTGGGTCCCAATTAGTGGAACTGTTTGGGAAGGATTAGGAGGTGTGGCCTTGTTGGAGGAGGTGTGTCACTGGGGGTAGGCTTTGAGGTTTTAAAAGGCCTAATCTCTATCTCTCTGCCTGCATCTTTCAGATCAGATGTAAGTCCTCAGCCACTGCTCCAGCGTCCTGCCTGCCTGCCTGCATGCAGATGATCATGGATTCATCCACAGGAGCTGTAAGCTAGCCTTCAATTAAATGCATCCTTCCATAAGCTGCCTTGGTCATGGTGTCTCTTCACACCAATAAAACAGTAACTAAGACAAAGCATTTGAAACACTTCATTACTCTGTGTTATGTTTATGAAGGCTTTGCCTGCATGTGCATCCCTGGTGCCTGCTGAGGTCAGAAGAGGACTGTGGATCCTCTAGAACTGAAGTTGCCAGTGGTTATAAGCCACATGTAGGTGCTAGGAACTAAACCTGTGTCCTCTGCAAGAGCACCCAGTAACCTCTGAGGCATCTTTCAGTCCTCATAGCAAGACTATTATAAAATATGTTTTTATGCTTTTCTGTTTTTTTTTTTTTTTTGAAATAGGGTCTCACTATGGACATATATACCAGGCTGGTCTCCAACTCAGAAATCCAACTCCCTCTGCCTCCCGAATGCTGGAATTAAAGATGTGTGCATCTAGTCCTGCCTTTTTTCCTTTGCATATATGTCTTATTAGCTTTAGGGTTCTCAGTCATGAACCAGTGATGAGTAAGTTATAATTTTACTTTCCCTCACCTAAACCACATCAGAAGGAGTAAAAAGGAAGCTGGAGAGATGGTCCTCTTGTAGAGGATCCAGGTTGGGTCTCAGCACCCACAACCATTTATCTGTGACTCTGGTTCCAGACAATGTGATGCCGTTTTATCTCTGCGGTCACTGTACACACATGGTACCAGACATGCTTGCCAGCAAAATACCCACACATACGAGTATAAATAAGTCTTTTTCAAAAGGATTTTGTAAAAAACAAAAGCAAAAAAGAAAAAAACCACTAAAAAGGGACTTTAATTTTATGTAGCATAAATTACTAAAAATATTATTTCAACATGAATTAATTTCAATATGAAATTAATATTTTCATACATTATTTTTTATATTTTTTGAGATAGGTTCTCACTATGAAGTCCTGGCTGCCTGAAACTCACTACATAGATCAGGCTGAACTTGAACTCATAAGGATCTGCCTGCCTTTGCCTTCCAAGTACTGGGATTGAAGATGCTTATCACTATGCCTAGCTATTCGTTTTTTAATTTATTTGTTTTGTTTTTATTTGTATTTGTGTGTGTGTGTGTGTGTGTGTGTTATCTGTGAGTGCCCATGGAGTTTCAGGTATTGGATCTCCCACAGCAGACGTTACAGGTAGCTCAGTCCCCTGACATGTATGCTCAGAATTGAACTCGGGTTTGGTTGTCCGAAAAAGCAATACATGCTCTTAACTGCTGCGTTCTCTCTCCAGCCTGCCTTTTTTTTTTTTTAAAATGACAGTTTGGTTGGGGGCATGATGGACCATGCCTTCAATTCTAGCATTTGGGAGACAGAAGTTGATGCAAGCAGATCTTTGTTAGTTCAAGGCCGGCCTGGTTTACAATGTGAACTACAAACAGAGAAGTCCTGTCTCAAAAGACCAAAAACAAACAAACAATAAAAGTCTTCTTGGCTGGCCTGGGCCTTGAGGATGACTTTCAAGTTCCAATCCTTATGCCTGTATATCCCAAGTGCTGTAATTAATTACAGGTGTGCACCATCATATCCTACAGATGCTGGGGACTGAACTCAGGGTTTTGTGCATGCTGGGTAAACACTATGCTTATTGAGCCAGACCTCCCAGCCCTTTAACCTTTTCTTTAAAATGTATTAAGCCACAAAGTGAAGTGTTTATTTGACCCTCATGGTACATCTCAATTTGTGCCAGAGAGTATTTTTAAAAATGTATATTATTTTTGGTGTTTTGAAACAGTGTCTCTCTACATAGCCCTGGCTGTCCTATGACTCACTAGACCAGACTGGCTTCAAACTCACAGAGATCCACTGTCTCTGCCTGTCAAGTGCTGGGATTAAAGATGTTTACTACCATACCTGGCCCTATTTCAAATACTTGGAAGTTGCTTGGGACTGGCTAGTGGTTAAAGCACAGTGAAAGGCTTCAGGGCTTTGTATTCATCAACACTAAGCTGAACATCTATTACCTGCTAGGGTCAGGCCTACAATCCTAGCACTTAGGAGGCTAAGGCAGGAGGAACACAAGTTCAATGGCAGCCTGGGCTATATAGTGAGACTGGGGAAGGCGATCCCTCAGGAATGCTAAGTATATCTGAGTCTCCCTACATGAAATAATACTCACATACAAACAAACACAATTAACTCATATCTCCCATGCGTTGGCTTGGCAACTGCCTCTGGGGAGATAGTGCAGCCCAGGAGATTATGTCCCCAAAGAATGAAGTGGGGACAGTGTGCAGAGCAACAATGAAAGGACACATCCTGGAAAGGCCATGAAGGAAATAAAGCAAGCAAGAAACACCAGTCTGGGGAGAAGCATATTCAGGAGGCAAAGCACTTTAAACTCCTGAGCGCCAAAAAATATTCATGTTTACTGGGACCACCTTGGGTACCAATTCCCATGAGATTCTGGGTCAAAACATCAAGAATATTCAAAATTAAGCAGAAACTATGGTTTGACTATAGAACACTTGCTTAATGTCTGAAGCCCTGGGTCAATCATCAGCGCCAGAAACATTCAGCACACAGAATATTCAAGGTTACTTTCTATCGATTCCTTTAAAAACAGAGAGTATGCAGATGCATGGTGTGGAAACCACTGGCCGTGTGTCAGGTGGAAGAGCCTATGACATGGACTTTCTCTGTAATTGCTAGTGCACTCTGTAATTGCTATCCACTGTCTCTGCCTGTCAAGTGCTGGGATTGACCCCACAGGCGCTGGCCCTAATGGAACCAACATTATCATGAAAGGGGCAGCAGTTAATAATGTTACTTGATGTTTTATGATTCCCAAAGAAGGGTAGGAGCCTTTCCTTCTTTCTATTCAACCTCAAGTCCTCCTCTCTCAAACAACTAATGCCATGTCTGAAGTCCATGCCAGAAGGCCCACTGAGATTTAGTCACCACTAAGAAAACATTTTTGAAACTCTAAAACCACCTACATGGCAATTTCAAGTGTCTGACTGTCTTAGTTAGGGTTTTACTGCTGTAAACAGAAAACAGGATCAAGGCAACTCTTATAAGGATGACATTTAATTGGGACTGGCTTACAGGTTCAGAGGTTCAGTCCAGTATCATCGAGGCAGGAGCATGGCAGTCTAGGCAGTCGTGGGGCTGGAGGAGCTGAGAGTTCCACTTCTTTTTCCAAAGGCAGCCAGCAGAAGGCTGGCTTCAAAGCAGCTAGAAGGAGGGTATTAAAGCCCATACCCACAGTGGCACACCCAATCTAACAAGGCAACACCAATTCCATCCAACAAGGCCACCCATACCTCTTAATAGTGCCACTCCCTGGGCAAAGCATATACAAACCATCACATTTCACTCCCTGGCTCCCATAGGCTTGTTCAAATACATGAGTCTATGGGGGCCATACCTAAACATAGCATAATGCAAAATACATTTAGTCCAACATCAAAAGTTCCCATACTCTATAGCAGTCTCAACAATGTTCAAAAAAAAAAAAGTCCAAAGTTCAAAGTCTCTTCTAAGATTTAAGCAGTCTCTTATAAAGTCAAAAATACTGGACCAAAGCAAGACAGAAAACCAGTTGGGCAAACTTGGAAATCCATGTCTCCACATCCAATGTCAAAGCACTTTCAGATCTTCAGCTCCTTTCATCCTTGATGACTGCTTGTTGGCGGATTTGGCATTCGGCAGCAACAAATTTCAGTCTCTTGGGCTGGCTCCACTCCCTGTTTGCCGTTTTCCTCGGCAGGTATGTCATGACTCTGGCATCTCTAGCATCTTGGGGTCTCCAAGACAACTTCAACTTTGCAGCTTCTTATTCCAATGTCTGGGCTCCTCCAAAGGGCTTGCGTCACTTTTCCATCTCTGCCCTCTGTAGCACTCTAGGTTCTGCTGGACTCCACTCCACTGCTGCTGCTGTTCTTGGTGATCATCCTGTGGTACTGGAATTTCCAATACACTGGGGTCTTCAACTGCAACTAGGCTTCACTAATAGCCTCTCATAGGCTTCTTCTCCTCATGGTGTCAAGCTTCAACTATTTTGTATGACCCCTTTAGTCCTGGGCCATCAACTGTAACTGCATCTTCACCAGTGGCCTTCCAGGGCCTCTCACAGTGCCAAGCCTCAGCTGCTCTTCATGACGCCTTCATGCCTTCAAAACCAGTACTCCCTGGGTGACGCTTACACAGTGCCAAGTACAGCTGCAGCAACAACCTCGGTTATCTCTGGAACACAGTTTCTTTGTGCTCTCAGAAAACACTTCCCAGAAGATTTGACCTCAGTGATGCTGGTCTCTTTTTAATCACTGCTAATTTTTTAGCTCTAGCTAATCAGCATCAATTGTCCCAGTAGTCCCTTCTATTCTGGACTCTAATGCTAGAGCCACGCAACCAAAGTGCTTCTGCTTCCTTACTATCTTACCAGCTTTCTGTTTTCCAACTCCCTCACTGCCTAAGCTTGGCTGTTCTGGAAATTGCTCAGTAGATTGACTTTGAACTCAGAGATCTGCATGGCTCATCCAGAACTTGCTCTGTCCCAGGCTGGACTTGAACTCAGATCTACTTGGTTTTGTCTCCTGAAATTAAAGGTGTTAGCACCATATCCTGGGCTCTGTAAGGAGGGTTACGGAGGAGGTGGTGCTGAACCAAAAAATGGGGCTAAAGGTGTAGTTAAGTGGGGCTCAATGGCAACGGGTCTAATGGGAGGAGAATTCTTCAAAATACTAGGCAAAACTGGAAAGAAGACAGGGGCGGGGGCCAAGGAACCCGGCAGAGTCAGGAGGAGAGTTTAGCAGATGATGTAGAATGGCTTACCTGTCTCCGGCGTCGCAGCCTCAGCTCTGTGTCTGGCTGGCTCACTGAACTTCCTCCAGAGCTCCTGCGGCTCCGGGGATCCCTCGAAACTCTAAGCTGGGCGCCCAGGCCGCTTCCATGGCAACGGCGTACCGCGCCACGGTGCACGCGGGGAGGGGCTGGAAGTGCGACAGGGAGAGAGGGCGGGACCGGAAGTTCCTTCGCGGCTTCTCTCTGGGTCGCCGCCATCTTGCCATTGAGTCGGAGACTTCGTGTGGTGAGCTTCACCTTGTCGTTGTACCGGTTGTCGCCACCGAGGCGGACTGGCAGCCCTGAGCATCGCAGTCATGCAGGCCGGACCCGTGCAGGCGGTACCCCCGCCGCCGCCAGTAGTCACTGAGTCCAAACAGGTACCGTGCCCCGTGCTCCGCCTGCAGTCCTGCTGTAGGCCTAGTTCCTCCCCTCCCGCGCGGGCGCCGTGGCATCCTGCTGGAAGCTCAGGCCACCCTGAAGGACTTGGAGGGACTGCAAGTCCCAGGAGTCAGCGCGCTGCGTTGCCTTCTGATCTCTAAAAGAGCTCCCTAGAACCGGACTTTTCAAAACTAGCGTGCGGATTTGCACCCTCGGCTTCCTCTGGGGGTTTATTTGAACCACGAAGCCTCCATTCTAAAGAGGAGAGCCAAGAAAACCATTCTTTTCCCTAGATTAGGAATGGCTGTATAAATACAATATGGTTAAGGAAACTTGCCTTGTTTTGTTTAACTGCTTCCTCAGATGCTAAACCAAGAGTCTGCAGTTTGCAGGACAGACATTGCTGTCAGTAGTATCATGGAGAAATGCTGAGGGCTGGTGTAGCGTTTATGATAGCCTAGTCGAAGCCAGGGACGTTAAGACCTTGCTTCTTTTTTCTGTTTTCACAGCCAATTGAAGAAGAAGCATCATCAAAGGAGGATTCCACCCCTTCCAAGCCAGTGGTAGGGATTATTTACCCTCCTCCAGAGGTCAGGAATATCGTCGACAAAACTGCCAGTTTTGTGGCCAGGTAACAGCTGCTTCTGCACAGTGGGGTCAGGGAAATTGTAGTCTAAAGGGCTTTTGAATCAGCACGGGGGCATCATGGGGTGTTTTAGAGGCTCTGGCTTAGGCTCAGTAGTTCTTCCAAAACCACAGCGGGGCAGTGAGGTAGGTGATAGATCCGACTGGTATTATTGATATGCCACAACAGTAATCACAGTGAAAGCCATACCTAGCTGTATAGTCCCCAGGAGTTTCTGCTTCCAAAACAACTCTGAGGAAATTCCTGGTAGCTTCTTTTGTGACTGCTGATGTGTGTACACTGTGTGTTTGAGCTGCTGGCCTGAAGAAGGAAGAAGAAGAGGAGTCAGGATTTCTCTCAGCCTCCTCATCCCACATATTTCTGCATCTTTGGATGGAATCTTCTAAGGACCACTTGACTTTCAACGGTCAACAAATCCCCTGGCTTAGGGCATTTATACAGTATTCTTTTGGCAGCCAACATCATTGTCCAGTCTGCAGATGTTTGGCTTGCCCCTTGAATCCTTAAAAAAGAAAAAGTCCTATTACCACACTTAAAAATGAGGTGATTTCACAATCAGTCTGGATGTCTGGCTTTTCTTGAACCAGACTGCTTCTTACATGGCAGTGATCCTTGGCCTTGAGCTGTGTATGGACCATGTGCTGTCCAGGGCCCACACTTTGTCACTTCCTTTCAGGAACATCCCCTGCCACCTTGAACCATTTAATAATGTTTTGTTCACAACTTCCTAATAAAGTGAAGCATCAAAAGAGATTCTGACTGATACATTGTACAGTGTCCACTCCATGAGAGTTCATATCACTTTATGGGCTTTAATCAACTTGGATTTTCACTTAAAAGACGCCCTAAGATAGGGTTGTGTGTGATTGGCTAATATTTCATAGTAACCCTAATGCCCTTTCTCCTGTGATGCTAGTAATTGGAGAAAGTCGATTGCATAAGGGATAAGTGCAATCTTACTGTGAGGACAACTGCCAGCTGTTGTCACCGGTCGCTGTCCCCTTCTGCCCTTGGCATCCTTTTTAGATATGGTAATATCAACACAAGTGCTATCATGTCTTGATTTTCTTTGCATGCTAAATTGTAAACATTTCCTGATTACTTTTTTATTTCCCTCATGCTGCATGCTTTCTATGGAGAGGATGCAGAGTGTCAGGCTATGTGTTTTCTTTTGAGACTGTTTGCAGTGTTTCCATTTGATCTGTGAAGCTGTAAGAGGAGATTGAACATTGTCTTTCCCTTTTAGATGGTTTCTTTAGAAGAAACTATGTGAAACAGTAATGGCTAAGAGAGAATTGAAAGCTTCTAGGGTTGGGGAGACAGCTCAGTTCAGTAAGGTGTCTGTCACAAGAGTACAAGAACTTGAGTTTGGATCCCATGGTATATATCCCACAGACACCCATGTTAAAGCGAGATTGAGCAATGGCTGCATCTGGTAACCTCAGTACTGGGGGACAGAGACTGACAGATTCCTGGAGCAAATTGCAGGGCTTCATATTTAATTAGAGAGTGTTGTCTTCCGCCTCAAAAACTAAGGTGGGGCCAATGTATTCATGTACTCCAAAAGCAGGAGCATGTTGATCTTTTCAGGGATGCATGGACCCTATCTGAAATAAGTATGTAGATAAATCTAAGTAAGGCAGGGAATGATTGAGGAAGACAATGGACATCAGCCTCTGGCCTGCACAGGTACAGGTGCTCACAAATATGCACTTAGAAACATCTCAGTTTTCCCAAGTAGCTTTCTGATAATTGTGTCATCCTGCTACCACAGCCAAAAACAAAAAAAAGCACAACTGACCAAGTTCACTTAAAAATAAATACTCATTACTGGGCATAGTGATGTATAACTGTGGTCTTGGTGTTAGGAAGGACTATTGGAAGGTAGAAACTAGCCTGGCGACACAGTGAGCTCTATTTTAATGAGGAGAAATAGGAGCTGGAGAAGTGACTCAGAAGTTAAGACCACTTTCTGCTCCTACATGGGACCTGAGTTTGGCTCCCAGAACCCATGTCAGACAACTCACAACTACAGAATCTGAATACCTACATGCATGCCCTTTAATATGCACACATGCATACACAGAGTCAATTTTCTTTTCTTTTTCTTTTTTTTTTTTTAAGAAAAGGAAAACAAAGTGAATCGGAGTCGGTCATGGCACATCCCTTCAAGTCCCATAATGTGTGAGGCAGAGGCAGGTGGATGTCTGTGAATTCAAGGCCAGTCTGGTCTTGTGAGTTTTATATCCGTCAAGGCTAAAAACAAATAAAAAAATAAATGGGTTCGTTGTGTAGCTTAGTGATAGAGTGAGTGTATGTCTCCATGTACAGGATATGAGTTCTGTTTCTAGTAGTGTAAAAATCTCACCATGTTTCCACATGGGTTTTTATCCAGGGTGATCATTTTTGTAGAGATTCTAAAATCTGAACGTGAGATGGCTCAGTGGGTAATGTTGCAACACAAGCGTTAGGACTTGAGCTTGGATCTCCAGCAACTACAATAAAGCTTGGGGGGTTGCGGTCTCTGTCTGTCCGTCCCCAGCCCTGATGAGTAAAGGTAGTCCACTCCTTGGAGCTTGCTGGGTGGCCAGCCGGCTTAGCCATGTTGTAATGGTGAGCTCCAGTTCAGTGCAAGACCCTGTATCAAAGAATAAGAAAGAAAATGATAGAGTAGGTTACTCACTGTTGGCCTCTGGGCTCCATGTGAGCATAAACACATTTTCTCCCCTGCCCCTCAAAATTGTAAATAAATTCAGAACTTGCTTTTGCATGCTTTTCAGTGGAGGAACAGGTCAGAATCTTGGTCTGAGAGAGCTGGTTTTCAGATTTCCAATCTGCTAGGCCACATACTCAGGAGACAGCCAAGTCTGACCGAGGAAAAAGGAGCCTTTTCACTGTAAATGGGTCTTCCCATTCCTGCATTTTCCTGTCAAAAAGCTAAATTGGAAACTACCTTCAAAAAGCCCTGCCAGCTGGACTGAGTTACAGTCAGGCTCTTCTGCTGAAATCTGTGTCTTGTGCTGGAGGACCTAATTCTAAAATTAACAATAAGCCAACTTAGAGCACTGGAATTTCTTGGAATAAATACATCTGCCTTCTCATACCTTTTTAAGTGTTCCCTGATGTGTAGAGACCATGGTTTAGGAGGCAGTACTGCAAGAGACAACCAGACCTACTTTTCTAGAAGCCAGTAATCTCCATGGATATTTTCCAGGCATGGTGACCTGATCTGGCAGGACCCAAATCTGTTATCCTACTTGTGTATGGTTTGCATTACATAGGGAGGTAGGAAAATGTTTCTTTCCAAAGCATGAGGTTCTAGTTGAACTAATGCACAGTCAAATTGAGACCTCATGGTATTAGTCACACTACAGGGTGTGACCAGAATTTGCTAGAGGCTAAGCCTTCCACAGTCTGTGCCATGGATCGTTTGTGATGGCTAATCTTAACTATAAAGTTGCCTGCATTGCTCTTCTCTGTTTAATTGGCAGAACCATGGGTGTGAAAGTTGGGAGAAAGAGTGGCCTGTCTGGCACTAGTACCTGGAGCCTTAACTTGGTATATTTGGGCACCTCTGAATGCAGGATTCTGGCCAGAGAATCAGGGGAAGCCCCATGGGCATCTCCTGATAGGCCACTCATCTCCAAGTGTTGGTGGAATTGCCCCTTCTAAGCTACCCAGTAGTAACTGCCCTCTGTGTTTGCAGGCCATTGTATTCAAAAAGTCCTGAGCATCTCCTTAAATACTATATAAGTAAATGTTTGCAATATTTGAAGATACAGAGGAAAAATGGTATTAGCTACATTTGACATATGGGAAATCAAAGTAACGAACACTTTGGAATCTTGCTGTGTGTGAGATTAAGTCCTAAACAAGAAACTTGAAGGTATCTTGTGTCTTTTAAAGACTTGTGTGCCTTTTAGCTGACACAGATGTTATGTGTAAGTATGATGCTTGGAGCTAGGTTTCTTGGCACACTTAATTGCACCTAGAAGTAAAGGCAGGCAGATCAGGAGTTCAAGGCAAATCCTTAACCTGGGTTTGTAAGACCGTATCTCAACAAACAAAAGAAGATATGGCCTCTTGAGTTATATCCACTGGGACTCTAAAAATCAGAATTCTCCAAACATTTTTTCATTATCCTGGAGGACGGCATTTCTTTAGTGTGGGTATATATCTGTATGTGTGCATGACATGAACACACATACACGTGGATCAGAGTACAACTTGGTGAGAGTCAGTTCACCCTTTTACCAAGTGGAACCAGGAGATCAAACTCAAGAGTGTCCATCCTGTCAGCAAGGACCTTTACCCACTCAGCCACCACAACATGGCCTTACTCAGTATATGTACAGAAGACAGAAATCTTGCAGAGCAATTTTTCCTTTGTGAGCTTCCCAGTAATAAATGAAGTTACTTTAGGCAGTATTTGGGCAAAGCATTAATACTTATTAGCTGTTTGAGATTTTTTTCCATTTTCTTTTTATGGAACTTGGTACCAAATCCAGGGCTTTGTGGACCTTAGATAACACACTCTACAATTATGCTACATTCCTAGCCAAAGAATAAATGTTTTATTACAAGAACTAAGCAGTTGCTCAGCTGATTGTGGGTATTATAGAAGTGTCAGAGGAATTAAGGAATGGCTGTGGTGGAAGCAGCCAGGCCCACATTGTCAGATGGCACTGACTGATTCCTAGATGCTCAAGAGCAACTAACTCTTCCTATCCTGAGGGATGGACTGGTTTGGTGAGTGGGTGATGGCACAGATGTTAAAATAGAAGGAAATTTGGGTCTGAGTAGTCACAGAGGTTGTAGAATTCATCTTTGGTGTGTTGTTTATCTTATTTTAATTTTTTACAGAAATGGGCCTGAATTTGAAGCTAGGATTCGACAGAATGAGATCAACAACCCCAAGTTCAATTTCTTAAATCCCAACGACCCTTACCATGCCTACTACCGCCACAAGGTCAGCGAGTTCAAGGAGGGGAAGGCTCAGGAACCCTCCGCTGCCATCCCCAAGGTTATGCAGCAGCAGCAGCAAGCCACGCAACAGCAGCTGCCCCAGAAGGTTTGGAGTCCAGCCCCTCTTTGTGGGTTAGGGAGGAAGTAAGAGCAGGCAGTGGTGGGCATAATTACCTCTGCTCTCCACAGTCACAACCACCATGGGCGGAAGTCAAGTTACCCTCAGCCTCCAGCAGCACTTCTTGAACACTGGTTGGCGAAACTCTGTCCTCCGGGCTCAGATCATGAAGAGCCCAACAGAACAACTGTTTAACCAAGGCTTACGATTTAGTGATCCAAGGAGTGAGGGTTAATTGTAGTGTGTGAGCAACCTTTTGGCCCAGCTGAGCTGAGGGAGGTGATGTAGCCTTGTGCCATTCCTTCCCCTCTCTTGGAGCTACTCCAATCCCAGTTGGTGCTGATGGTCAAGAGTGTCAGTGAAGACAGGACCAGAGCATTGTAAAAAGGACCCACAGTGCCCGTTCTGTTCCCTGCTGCTCTTGGAAGTCATATTTTACATCTGATTTCCTATATATATTTGCCACCTCTTTAAGCCTTGATGTCAGGACTGGAGCAGAGATGAAGACTGTCTCACTTGAAGCAGATTGAGGGGGTTGAGGCACAGTTGGGTGAGACGTTGATGCCAGTCTTACAGCAGGTTCCAGTGATGTTCACAATTAATAAAACATTAGAGTCTGTGACTTTTCTGCTTCAGAGTTAGTTTATTCCTGTTCTGTTCTTGTTCTACACTATCTTAGGTCCAAGCCCAGGTGATCCAAGAGACCATAGTACCGAAGGAGCCCCCTCCTGAGTTTGAATTCATCGCTGATCCCCCCTCCATCTCAGCCTTTGACCTGGACGTAGTGAAGTTGACAGCTCAGTTTGTGGCCAGGAATGGGCGCCAGTTTCTGACCCAGCTGATGCAGAAAGAGCAGCGCAACTACCAGTTTGACTTTCTCCGGCCCCAGCACAGCCTCTTCAACTACTTCACAAAGCTGGTGGAGCAGTATACCAAGGTGCTGGATTGGGTACAGGGTAGTATAGTATCTTACCACCAGGCATGCAGCATCCACTCTCTGTCAACGAGGATATTTGCTTTGTGTAACATCTGGGGAAATGTGAATCCCAGCACTTGGGAGGCAGAGGCAGGCGGATTTCTGGGTTTGAGGCCAGCCTGGTCTTTAGAGTGAGTTCCAGGACAGCCAGGGCTACACAGAGAAACCCTGTCTTGAAAAAAAACAAAAGAAGGTTTTATATATTTGTGTGTGTGTGAGAGAATGTGCGAGTGTGTAGGTGCTTTTGTGCCTTGCCATGGAGCATGCTTGGCATCAGAAAACAGCTTTCAATTCTCTCCTTCCATTGAGGATCAAATGTAGGACATCAGGCTTCCATAGCAAGTGCTTTTACCCTATGAACCATCTCATTGGCTCTAAATCTCTTTGTTTTGTTTTGTTTGAGACAGGATTTTCTTTTTGTAATAGCTCTGGTTGTCCTGTACTAGTTTTGTAGTCCAGGCTGGCCTCAAGTTCAGAGAACCACCTGACTCTGCCTCCTGAGTACTGGGATTAAAAGTGTGCCTTAAATCTTGATTTCTTCTCTCCCCCCACCCCTTCCTTTCAAGACAATGTCTCACTGTGTAACCCCAACCCTGACTGACCCTTGAACTCACTATGTAAACCAATCTGGCCTCAAATGCAGAGAACCTTTTGTCTGGGATCAAAGGCATGGGTCCCCACACCCAGCTTGTATTGTTATCTGCTGTGTGACAAGACTAGATAGCACTATCTGCTTTTAGGTGTCTGCATTACCACTTGTCTGCTACATGGCCTGAGAAGCAAGCTCTTAACAGTTGCTTCCTGTTATCTAATTTAGTCCTCACAGAATTTTTAAAGTGTCGTTTTCCAACTTTCACAAGCAGAAACAGATGATGTCATGGGGCTCTAGTTCTTCCTCTGTGGTAGAGTACTTCTCTAGCATGCATAAGGCGCTGGATTCAGCTCTGTTCTCAAGAAAAAAGACCAAAAAGGGATAAAGTGTGAAATCATTCATGATTGCTGTGGTCTCGAGCTTGTAGGCAGTGTTGTTGAGATTGAAGTCTTTGCTATCTTTATCCTATGGAGTAACTTACATGAGGAAACATTCAGCATGAATCTACTAACATTGAAGACACACATGCGGCATCTTCCCAAGGGACCCTGATAATGTGTAAGGCAGCCACTGTTCTCAGTTATCCTGGCTGGGGTCACACAATGCTGCAGGGCTGGGACTGGAGAGTTAGCATATTTTTTACTCTGAACCCTGGGTTGCACTGCTGTAGTCAGGAATCAACGTGGCAAACCAGGCATGGTGGTGCACATCTTTAGTCCTAGCACTCTTTGTTGTTGTTTGTTTGTCAAAAAGACTGGGTCTCCTCATATAGTGTGATTTCATTCGAAACCCACTATGTAGACCAGGCTGGCCTTGAACTCACAGAGATCTGTCTGCAAGCCTCTACCTCCTAAATGCTGAAATCCCAGCACTCATAAGGAGGAAGGATCACTGAGTTCAAGACTAGTCTATGCTGCATAGTAAGTTCTAGGACAGCCTTGCCTACAGACTGAAACTGTCTTTAAAAAAAGAATCTGATACAGTAATCTATTTAAAATTAATCAGAAAGCTGGATATAGTAGCTAACATTTCTAATCCAAGGTCTATGAAGATTGAGGCATGAGGATTACTAGGAGTTTGAGGCCAGCTGAGCCCTTTAAGAGACTTTCTGTTTTAACAATACAATGTTTGAGATGTTACAAAGGCTACTCACCTGGTGTAGGTTCACCAGTGGCACATTTTACTTGTTTTTCTTTTCAATGGAATGGTCTACATCTATTGTGAATAGTTAGAAGCAGTGTTAGAGGTCTTAGTTGAAAGCACTCGCTGTGAAGAATAAAGTTAGAAGTATTTTAAAATGTGTTTTTAGGGGGCTGGAAAGATGGCTTAGTGCTCTTAAGCACTGACTGTTCTTCTGGAGGTCCTGAGTTCAAATCCAAGCATCCACATGGTGGCTCACAACCATCTGTAATGAGATCTGATGCCCTCTTCTGGTGTGTCTGAAGACAGCTAGCGTGTACTCACATATAATAAATAAATCTTTAAAAAAAAAAAAGTGCAGCCAGGCAGTGGTGGTGCATGCCTTTAATCCCAGCACTTGGGAGGCAGAGGCAGGCGGCTTTCTGAGTTCCAGGACAGCCTGGTATACAGAGTGAGTTCCAGGACAGCCTGGTGTACAGAGTGAGTTCCAGGACAGCCAGGGGCTACACAGAGAAACCCTGTCTTGAAAAACCAAAAAAAAAAAAGTGTTTTTAGAAAATGGCCAAATCTAGAATCTAGTAGCAGTAGAACAATGACAGAAACCTAAAGCCACAGGATTCTGTAGGTACATAGTCCAAGGGTTGTGGATTTATAAATGCTGTTTTATCTGTTTTTATTTTTTGTGTATCAGTGGTTCTGCACCTCTAGTGTGTGGGGCCATGGAAGTGAAAAGTGACTGTCAGACGTTCTGAGCCTCCATGTGGGTGCTGAGAATCAGCACAGTCCTCCCTCGGAAGAACAGGCACTGCCCCAGCTGCTGCTCTCTTCAGTATCAGGTCTGAGGATGGCTAGGTTCAGTTTGAACCGCTTCCGTAGTTGGAAGTTCTCAGATCTCTGCTTTGTTACTTTTTTGTGTCTTCCTCTAACTTTGGGATATTGGCATTAACTCCTAACTTGAAGGCCCTGGGGAAAGCTGTTCTGCCAGATAGATTGTAGGGGTAGGGATCCAAGGAGGGGCGAGGTAGAATTGTGTTGCTTTGGGAGTGGAAGTAGATATTGCTGGGAGGATTGGAATGGCTGTTGAAGTAAAGGCAGTCAGTGTTCCATTCCTCGGGAAATGCACGTTAGACATTTGTAGTTTTAGTAGTGAGAAGACAGGAATCTGTCTTGATGGAAATTCTCAGTGGGTAGGAGGATACAAGAGAGGAGTCTGTGTCGGATGGAGACAGACACTCTAGGTAAAGGTATGGAGTCTGTGTCGGATGGAGACAGACACTCTAGGTAAGGGTATGGAGTCTGTGTCGGATGGAGACAGACACTCTAGGTAAGGGTATGGAGTCTGTGTCGGATGGAGACAGACACTCTAGGTAAAGGGTATGGAGTCTGTGTTGGATGGAGACAGACACTCTAGGTAAAGGGTATGGAGTCTGTGTCGGATGGAGACAGACACTCTAGGTAAGGGGATGGAGTCTGTCGGATGGAGATAGACACTCTAGGTAAGGGTATGGAGTCTGTGTCGGATGGAGACAGACACTCTAGGTAAAGGGTATGGAGTCTGTGTCGGATGGAGACAGACACTCTCGGTAAGGGTATGGAGTCTGTGTCGGATGGAGACAGACACTCTAGGTAAGGGTATGGAGTCTGTGTCGGATGGAGACAGACACTCTAGGTAAGGGTATGGAGTCTGTCGGATGGAGACAGACACTCTAGGTAAGGGTATGGAGTCTGTGTTGGATGGAGACAGACACTCTAGGTAAAGGGTATGGAGTCTGTGTCGGATGGAGACAGACACTCTAGGTAAAGGGTATGGAGTCTGTGTCGGATGGAGACAGACACTCTAGGTAAAGGGTATGGAGTCTGTGTCGGATGGAGACAGACACTCTAGGTAAGGGTATGGAGTCTGTCGGATGGAGACAGACACTCTAGGTAAGGGTATGGAGTCTGTGTTGGATGGAGACAGACACTCTAGGTAAGGGTATGGAGTCTGTGTCGGATGGAGACAGACACTCTAGGTAAAGGGTATGGAGTCTGTGTCGGATGGAGACAGACACTCTAGGTAAAGGGTATGGAGTCTGTGTCGGATGGAGACAGACACTCTAGGTAAGGGGTTGAAGTCTGTGTCGGATGGAGATAGACACTCTAGGTAAGGGTATGGAGTCTGTGTCGGATGGAGATAGACACTCTAGGTAAAGGGTATGGAGTCTGTGTCGGATGGAGACAGACACTCTAGGTAAGGGTATGGAGTCTGTGTCGGATGGAGACAGACACTCTAGGTAAAGGTATGGAGTCTGCGTCGGATGGAGATAGACACTCTAGGTAAGGGTGTGCAGACACTAGGGAGAGAGGGAAGAGGTGGCTGCAGCCCTGAGCAGGACAGCAGAGGAGGGCTTCTCATTTTCAGTACGACAAGCGTCCTTCAGTGTCACTTCAGCAACTATAACAGCGTGTTCTAGGAAACCTGCCTATGGCCTGAGTGCTTTCCTGAGAGTCCTGGCAATGACTTTCTCTAAAGGTGCTTTCTTAAGTGGTACATCAACATTTGGAGAAGGAAAAGCACATTCTAGTTGTTAGTAAAGTGCCCGAAACCCCACAGGTGGAGCTGGACCATCTCTAGTGTCCTTTGATGGGCCCAGCAAGGCTGCCTCTTTGTCTTACACTGTGTGTGATATACTGACAGTTGCTCTAATCCTCTTTTAGATCTTGATTCCACCCAAAGGCTTATTTGCAAAGCTCAAGAAAGAGGCTGAAAATCCCCGAGAAGTTTTGGACCAGGTAAACAAAGGATTTCCTATTACCAGGAACCAATGCAGTGGGTTCTCTTTGTGTGGGTTTTCTTTTTGTTTGGAACAGTTCAAGTTGACTTTCCCTAATCTGAAAATTTTAACACTCCAGAATCTGAAGCTTTGTGAGCACCTACATGACACCAGAAATTCAAAATTCCACATCTGACCTCATGTGATGGGTCACTTCTAAAATGGAGGTACACCAATGCCATATAAACTTAACCTTCAGGCCATGTGCATGAAATCAAGTACAATATGTATGTAATGTATTTAATGGCGTGCAGGTTCTATCCCAGGGTATCTAATTTATCACCTCTATGCAGATATTCCAAAATTAGAAACACCTCTGAAACAAACACCAAAGCATTTCAAGTGATGGTCAGCCTGAACGCTAGGCCTGGGATGCTGTGAAGAAAAGCTTTGTGGTGTCTACTTTGTTCTCTCCAGAAACTTTAGCGAGTTTCTCTTCCCTACTCTAGGCAGAAAACTATCTCCCCAAGCAGATGCCTGGGTGGTAGGGGATAGACTCCTTTTGAAGTTACCAGGTTTTCACAGTTGAGCAGGCATATTGGTGCTGCTTGATTTTAACTGAGACAGCTGTTTCTCAAGACTCTTAGATTGGGGCTGCTTTTGAAGATGCCAGGTTTTTTTAAATTTTTAAAATGTTTGCCAGGTGTAGTGTCTCACTTCTAATCCAACTACAAGTTCACAAGTTCAAGGCCACTCAGGGCCACATACAAAAGGAGCTCCTGTCTCAAAAAACGAAGTCCACCCTACAAAAAACGTCTTTTTCAGTTTCATACATGTAAATACTGGTTTTTAGATGTCTTTGCCCCTCCCCCTTTATTTTCTTTCATTTTCCCTGCATCTTACACTCTTCCCTCCTACTTTCATACCATCTTTGGGGGGCGGGTGACCCACTGAGTTTAGGGGAGTTGTTTACACGAACATGGGCTGAGACATTATTTACTGGAGTGTGGCCCACTTAACAGGGACTACACCACTGAAGAAAATGACACCCTTAACCTAAGCCACCCTTAATGGCCAGCAGTCCCTCAAGGAGGGATGTCCCTCCTCCATTTTTGATGACCGCTGGTGGGTCTGGTGTTGTGCAGGTAACTGTAGCTGCAGTGAGTTTGAGTGCAGTGGCTGTGTTGTGTCCAGAGCTGACTTCTGCACAGCTCCCATCTTCTGGTTCTTACACGCTTTGTACTCTCTCCTACAAATGTTCACGGCGCCTAGGAAGGACAATATGACTATCCCATTGCACTGAGCATAGCGCTCATTTATCTCCAGCATGGGTCTCTGCATTGACTGCCGCAGGGTGTAATAAGAACTAATCATTATATAAACTTTGAACACTGTAACAACATGATCACCTCACAAAAAAAATAAAGGTGGGGGTTAGGGGGGATCTGATTGATTTCCCCTAGGGCCTATGCTATGCAGCCACTTGCAGCAGCCACTAACTTGTGACCAGGTTTACAGTACCAGTTACTAGGTTTTCATGCATATTTACTGCAAGAAAGTTTGCTGCTGTGAACATAGAATCCTTTTCTAACTCTGGTGGAAGTTCCCCTTGTGAACATAGGTACATCTCCGTCTGAAAGATACCATGAAGCCTCATTGTAGGTGCTATTTCCTATCTCCGTAGGTTTGTTACCGTGTAGAATGGGCCAAATTTCAGGAACGTGAGAGGAAGAAGGAAGAAGAAGAGAAAGAGAAGGAGCGAGTAGCCTATGCTCAGATTGACTGGCATGATTTTGTGGTGGTGGAGACAGTGGATTTTCAACCCAATGAGCAAGGTCAGTCTGGCATGAGAGTGCCTCCTGGTGGGAGCATCAGAGTCAGGCACAGGACTTTATTAGTATTTGTTTCCCTCTATTTCAGAGGGCTTCATTTGCCCACGTTAAATGCAATTCAACAGCTAATTACTGTGTTAGACTATGATATCCTCTGTAGATAATGAAATCAGACGGTTCTGCAGCCTCTGGGGAACTCATAGACAGAATAAGGATGGCCTTTTTTCTTCCCTTTGTTTTGTTTTGAGACAGTTCATGTTAGTGTTTTCTAGAGGACTAGAACTCAGGATGAATCTATGTATATAAAAAGAGGATTAGAGGGACTTACGGGCCATGTATGATCTAGTGACAGAAATTCCAGGAGGCTGGATGTCTCAGCCGGTCTTCATTGGAAACTTAACTAGGGAAAGAATGCTTCAGCAACAGAATACGCAAACTTTCTAAAAGTATGGGCAAGCGGGTGGTGGTGGCTCACACCTGTATGTAATCCCAGCACTCGGGAGACAGAGGCAGGTGGATTTCTGAGTTCCAGGACAGCCAGGGCTACACAGAGAAACCCTGTCTCGGGGGAAAAAGCAAAACAAAACCAAGAGTGTGGGCAAGCGGGTGAAAAGCAAAAGCTTCCTTCCACGTTCTTTCACATAGGCTGCCACTAGAAGGTATGGCCCAGATTAGGATGGATCTTTCCTCCTAAATTCCCTCACAGGTTCAGCTGCTTGGGTTTTAGATAATTCCAGATGTAGTCAAGTTGACAACCAAGAATAGACATCACACAGGGTCTCTATGTAGCCCTGGCTTAGAACTCGCTGTGTAAACTAGGCTGGCTACAAACTCACAGAAAGTCCACTTGTCTTAGCCCTCCAAGTGTTGGATTGAAAGCTGTTTGATTGTAACACACCAACTCTGAATGATATTCACCTTGACTTACACCTTTTAGGAAACTTTCCACCCCCAACAACACCAGAGGAACTGGGAGCTCGGATCCTCATTCAGGAGCGCTACGAGAAGTTTGGGGAAAGCGAGGAAGTGGAGATGGAGGTTGAGTCAGATGAAGAAGATCAAGAAAAGGCTGAGGAGACTCCTTCCCAGCTGGACCAGGACACTCAAGTACAGGACATGGATGAGGTAAATTCCTAGGTAGATTAGCTTGACCTTTTTCCTGTAGCCAAGGCTCAAACGGTTGTGAGCTCAGGAGAAGCTTTACAACTGTTGAAGCCCAGGCAGCACATCACTTCTTCCCAGCTCCAGAAACAAAGATTGAGTCATGGGAAGCATCTGAAAGCTGTGCCAGCCTTGTATAGTTTATGGCCTTCCCTTTGGCTCAGCGTCCCTGTCCCAAGCCACTCTCCACCAGCCCTGCCAGGGAATCATATCACCCTGTGCTTTGATGCCTTTCTAGTACTTAGACCTAAAGGATCACTAGTTCCCAAGCTTGTCTAAATGTAGCCTACACATCCTTTCAGACACTTCTAACCCCTTCCAGCTTGGCCTCCAGTAGGCACAGAATCCCGAGCCAAGCTGCTCTCCCCGCTCTGAAAGAATCTGTGCAGCTTGAGAAGAAAGGGCCCCAGTGTCTGTGGGAATTGACTTTTTCTCCTTCTCCCAGCATTGCTCTGGGAGCAGCTACCATTAGCGCTGACTTGGCTCCTGTATTTCTCCCCTGACTGTGAAGTGCAATTGGCCTCTTGGGACGGCCTGGTGCCTGCTGCTGGAAATGCCTGGGAGGAGTGTTAGCACCATGGCCTCTGATATTCCATTCATGTGTGAGGAAGCGGCTTGGCCTGCTGCCGTCTGACCTTAGCTGCCCCAAGAGACTTAGCGCTTGGATTGGCTGGCAGGGACTAGGATTCCTTGCCACCCTGAGTGCTGCCATAGTTTTGAGCTTTGGGGAAGTGGCCTTTCATCTCCTGAATTGTGACATTGCTTTGCTTTTTAGGGTTCAGACGATGAAGAAGAAGGACAGAAAGTGCCTCCGCCCCCAGAGACACCCATGCCTCCACCTTTGCCCCCAACACCAGACCAAGTCATTGTGCGAAAGGACTATGATCCCAAAGGTACAGTCCTGCCTCTCAGATATTAAAGAAAGTCCTGGATGGTCTTGTGTGTTTTTCAGATGGGCTGTTTCTAGGGGAACTTGAAGTGACCTCTATGTTACAGGCCTCATGGTAGGAAAGAGCGTGTAGTCATCTCCTATTTCAGGTTCCTGGTGTAAGAGTGGCAACGAGTGGATGTTTTCCATGAACAATGTCTGAATACACCAGTTTCTTAACCCAGCTACCAGTATTCTCACTTAGACATCTGTTTCCTCTAGCTTCCAAGCCCCTTCCTCCAGCTCCTGCTCCTGATGAGTATCTTGTATCCCCCATCACTGGAGAGAAGATTCCTGCCAGCAAAATGCAAGAACACATGCGCATTGGGCTTCTTGACCCCCGCTGGCTGGAGCAGCGGGATCGCTCCATCCGAGAGAAGCAGAGTGATGATGAGGTTTATGCACCAGGTAAGATGAAGGTTCCCAGCCTTTAGCTTGCTTTATGCGGACACAAAGTGGCTGAGGTCAATGAGAATTTGGGAGGTAGGTGTAGCCTATGATATTGCAAAAGATAAGTGTATTTTCCAGGACACTGTAGAGGAATCCTCCAAAATCTGGCACTGTCAGGAATGTCACTTGTCTGCTGGTATCCAGTAACAAGATTTAATCATAGGGATACTTAGTCCTTTGTTCTTTTGAACTCATGGTTAAATTCTCTCTCCTTGAGTGACACTAATTAGTCTAGTCTTACTATGAAGTATAAAGGAACAGGATAGGACTGGATGAGGTGGTATACACCTTTAAACCCAGCACTCTAGTGCCAGAGGCAGGTGGATCTCTGTAAGTTCGAGGCCAGCCTGGTCTGCTTAAGAGAATTCCAGGACTGCTAGGACTACATAGAGAGACCTTGCCTTTGTGGGGTGGGAGGTGGGCGTGCCACCTATGGCTAGGGACTTGGTCTTTGGTGCTGTTAATAGGAGTTGGACAAGCACCGTGTCTTTAGGCTTCATGCTACTCTGGCAGCCCTCCCCAGACCTAGAGATGAGTGGCATGAGGGGCCCACAGCCTGTGCTGTGGCTCCAGCTTCTACTCTACATCCCCAGAAGGCTGCTGACCTGTCAGAAGGGTACCACGCTTAGTTTCCCTTTCTTTCTATTTTGTTGTGTACAGGTCTGGATATTGAGAGCAGCTTAAAGCAGCTGGCTGAGCGACGTACTGACATCTTTGGGGTAGAAGAGACTGCCATTGGTAAGAAGATTGGTGAAGAGGAGATCCAGAAGCCAGAAGAAAAGGTGCATTTCCAGTGACTCCTAGTGCCTTCCTGCCCTCTGTCTCCCTCCCACATGTGAGCTCATGATAAGCTATGTCTTTGCTTTCCCATGCAGGTGACTTGGGATGGCCATTCAGGCAGCATGGCCCGGACCCAGCAGGCCGCACAGGCCAACATCACCCTCCAGGAGCAGATTGAGGCCATCCATAAGGCCAAGGGCCTGGTGCCAGAAGATGACACTAAGGAGAAGATTGGCCCTAGCAAGCCCAATGAAATCCCTCAGCAGCCACCACCTCCATCTTCAGCCACCAATATCCCCAGCTCAGCGCCCCCCATCACATCAGTGCCCCGGCCACCTGCGGTGAGTCAGAGTGTTTTAAACCTTGGTCCTTAGGGTGGGATGATGCTCTTGGGTGGGAAGGGCAACTGGTTTACAGTAGGGTCTGGATGGTATAGTGGGCGGAGTTGAAAGGAAACTCCTAGCTTGGTCTTCCACTGCAGAGGAGATTTAGATTAGGGAGTGGGCTGAGTGGCAAATGGGGAAGCAGATTTGAGGCAGAGGACTGTGGGCTTAATGGGTCTTTGAGAACTGGTGGTCTGTTCAGTAAATGAGGTCAGGGTTAGTCTATTTAATGGTGCTGTCTGCCATGAATTGCTGGTTGAATCTGAACCACTAAGTCCCAAATAGAGTATTCACCTGGAACTCTCAGCATCAAGTTTCTATCATCGGCCTGAGGTGAAACTTTAGTCTCAGTGATAAGCAGAGTGAGTTCAAGTTGTCCAACCCCCATCCTGAGTGGCCAGCTGGTGTGTCCCTGAAACTGACCCTTGTCTTCCTGTGACTTATGTGTTTCCTCCCACCCTCAGATGCCACCTCCAGTCCGCACCACCGTTGTATCTGCAGTACCTGTCATGCCTCGACCACCCATGGCATCTGTCGTCCGGCTGCCCCCAGGCTCAGTGATTGCCCCTATGCCACCCATCATCCACGCACCCAGGATCAACGTGGTACCTATGCCTCCTGCAGCACCTCCCATCATGGCACCCCGCCCACCTCCCATGATTGTGCCAACAGGTCAGTCCACAAAGCCATGGTTGCCCTTAATGATGGCTATTCCCACTGAGTATCCATCCAGAGGAAATCTTAACTGGGAACTTGGAGCCATATTTCTTGTCAGAGACAAAAGACTGAGGTGGCATAGCTAGTCTACATTTGGTGGCCGGGTCCTTGGCAAGTCCTGAAGCCTGACATAGCTATTGTATGGCTGACCTTGCCCTGCCTCTCATTTCCTGCTGCCTAATCCAGGCAGCCTCCCAAGGCTCCCTGCCAGGGAGTGTGCCGAGTGACAGACTTACCAAGGCACGGCACTTCACACCTCTAAGGAGAAAGCCTTGCAATCACCCGGTCCTGCCTCTTGGGCCTCGGCCTCTTCGCCTCTTCTGTACTTACTGGCAACTGTACTGTGTCTTTGCAGCCTTTGTGCCTGCCCCACCTGTGGCTCCAGTCCCAGCCCCAGCTCCAATGCCTCCTGTACACCCCCCACCTCCCATGGAAGATGAGCCTCCATCCAAGAAACTGAAGACCGAGGACAGCCTCATGCCTGAGGAGGAGTTCCTGCGCAGGAACAAGGTCTGTGCCCTGTAGTATCTGGCAGTAGCATGGGTTACCCAAGCCCCAGTTATGTTCCAGTCCCACGCTGTTAGTTTCTGGGATGTCGGTCAGCCATAAGAACCTTCTGGGTATGTTTGTAATGTGAGGTCAATAGCTGGGAGATGAGAAGGTGCTAGTGGTAGTTCTGGTAGTGTGGACTCTTGTGGAGACACAGCTGCTGAGACATCACATGAGTGAAGTGACAGGATCACTAAACCAGCTGTAGGAAGTCTCTGCACAGTTACTAAATTCAGATCTCCCCCAGCCCTGGGAAGGTGCTCGTTAGGGTAGGATTCTGCTGGCATTCTGGAACAAGGATTCTACATTGGCACTGGTGGTCTCTGGCAAAGCTGTTAGGCTTTGGTGAGAAGGCAATGACAGTCCCAGCTCCCAAGAGATTTGGCCCATAAATTTGACAAAATTTTACTTTTCTAAAACTACTGTCTGTCTGTTCCTTGAGCACCTACCAGAGGTTCAGACTATTCTCTTTCGTGTTCCCACCAGTCTGTTTTGACACAGGCAAATAGCGTTGAGCTCAGTTGTCTTGTCCACTGAGTTTGAACCTAGTACTTCACAAACCATGTCTTTGCCCTACTGGCCCTTGAGATTGCAGAATTCACTGGAAAGCATGGTGGGTCTAAGGAACAGGAATGAAACAGTGTGATAATATACACTTACAATTTCACAGCTCTAAGAAGCAGGAGGTTTGAGGCCAGGCTAGGCTAGCCCTGACCCCTGCCTTTAAGTCTGTCTAGAAAAATAAGAAGAAATGAAGCCTTGTGTGTGTCACTCCTGGCATCAGCAGTACATGGGTGAGAGGGGCAGGAGTCATTGTTGGGATGAGCCACTGATAGCAGAGCATAGTTCCTGATTGGCTTAGGACTTTCCAGGCATAATGAGCACTGCATTTTACAGGGTCCAGTATCCATCAAAGTGCAGGTGCCCAACATGCAGGATAAGACGGAATGGAAGCTGAATGGTCAGGGACTGGTCTTCACTCTACCACTCACAGACCAGGTATGTTTTGCCACCCCCAGTTGATACAGGTGCTTTGGAGTCAGTGGGTTGGGTCAACTTTTTCCAGATAGTCTTAACAAGGGAATGAATGGACTTTCTTTGATCTACAGGTCTCTGTCATCAAAGTGAAGATCCATGAAGCCACGGGCATGCCTGCAGGGAAACAGAAACTACAGTATGAAGTAAGCAAGGGTAACCCAGTCCTGCCCCTTGGATTCTAACTCCTCTACCATCCCTGAAACAACACAAAGTATTGTACGAAGTATAATGGAGAGAGAGAGAGAGCTGGATGTGGCCATTCTAGAAGTGATCCAGCTGGAATGCTGGGCAGATGAACCTGATAGTGCTGGATTCTAACAGCATAGTCCAATTCAGGGTCTAAAAACCTTTGTCTCAGTATGTGGAGCTGGATGGGGACCAGCCCAGTGATGCAATCTCAGACAGCTAGATGCAAAGGGATCTTAAGGTTTTCTGGGGCCTCCTCTCTTCCTCTAAAATAGGGTGTTGAATAAGGTAATCACTAAAGGCTTTTTGACCTGAGAAGTCAGCTGTGCCTTATTGGTCAGTTGGTCAGGGCTAACATTTAGGAAAGTTGAAAACTAAACCAAATGTTGACACATCTGTTGGAAAGAAGGATGGAAGGAAAAAGGTGTTCTAGAAGAAGCCAAAGTTCCATACTTCATTGACCTTCTGATCTTCCCTTAAGCTTCCACATTGATGAAGTCTAGAATATTCACAGCAAGCTCAGTTGCGTGAGGCTGCATGTGGTCAAAGAAAGGTGGCATACATTAAGACATTTGTCTGTCTTCCAGGGCATCTTCATCAAGGATTCCAATTCCCTGGCTTACTACAACATGGCCAGTGGTGCTGTCATCCACTTGGCCCTCAAGGAGAGAGGCGGCAGGAAGAAGTAGCAAGAGATACAGCAATTGGACTCCTGCCATTGTACCTCTTTCCACCACCAATTCCAGGAGTTTCCTTGGGACCTCAGGCACAGCCTGGGCATTTGTTTCTCTCTAAGCCAGTCTATGGAATGAATATCTTGTTTCAATTCTGGATTGGAGGTCCTTCAAGGAAGCCCATTAGGAATTGAAAACCCAGAGTTGTCCCACAGGACAGTTTCATAGTGTCAAGTGATGCTTGGCTTAATAGAATATGGTTACTACCATTCATCATTTGTATCATGCTTTAGTCTCTAATAAACCTTTTGAAGCCAGGCATGGTACATGCATGCCTATAAACCTGGGACTTGGGAGGTGCAGGCAGAAGAATTAAATGTTCAAAGTTCACCTCAGCTGTATGGCTTGAGGCCGGACTGGGCTGTGTGAGATACTGGGTTTTAAAAAAAAAAATTTTTTTTTTTTATTAAAAACTAAACACCTCTTAGACCTTCATGGAAGCAGTTTGTCCCTGCCATCAACAGACTGGCTTAGAAAACTCTGCCATTCTTACCTATGTCAGGGATAGATAGTGCACAGCAACTCTCCTAGGGACCAAGGTGAATTTCCAAATCAAGAGGGAAACAAATGGGCCTGTCCCCTGACACAACTGTGCCCACTGCCCTGTGCTGTTGAGCTTTGGGGTCTCGGCAGTCTTGGTGTTTATATATACAGCAAAAGGCTGCCATCGTGTCTCTGAAGTATTTCTTCTAAAAAGCATTATGGCTGGGGAGGTGGCTTGGTGAGTAAAGTGCCTATGGTGCAAGAATTGATGTAAAAGCCACTAGAGCAAGTCACTGCTACCCCTGTGCATGAGGAGACAAGACTGAGCCAGAGTCATCCTAAGCAGGCCAGTTAACAAGAAAGACCTTAGCCGGGCAGTGGTGGCGCACGCCTTTAATCCCAGCACTTGGGAGGCAGAGGCAGGCGGATTTCTGAGTTCGAGGCCAGCCTGGTCTACAGCCAGGGCTACACAGAGAAACCCTGTCTCGAAAAACCAAAAAAAAAAAAAAAAAAAAACAAGAAAGACCTTCTGTAAGGCCAGGTAGAAAGCAGGGGTGAACACCCATGACTGTCTTCTGATGTCCACGTGTTTGCCACAGCATAACTTTAGGTACACACGTTTTATATTTTTAAAGCTTTGGGACCCTCCACCACGCAGTAGCCATGCCTCAAATCACCCATCACTTGATAGGCATAGCAGTTTTAGTGATTTGCTCTAGGGTGAGCAAAGGCTGTTCTTTGCGATGTGTGTAGTTAATTGTGCCAAATCCACATGCTGATCTAAAGGCCGGTGTTGTATTTGGTATTTTTGCTTTTCTTTGGTTTTGAAATAGCTCCTCTGGAACTTGCTATCTAGACTAGGCTGGTTTTGAACACAGAGGTCAGCCTGCTTCTGCCTCCTAAGTGCTGGAATGAAAGGCATGGGCCGTCAGGCATGACACTGCTTCCTGTTCAAGCACTTGTGTAACATCCATGTAGTCCTTGTGTGATTATTCTTGTTTGAGGTACTGAGGGCAAGTCACATGCCCACCATCCCATGGCTCAGAGATGAAGAGTTAGTCCAAAACATGCGCCTTGTTCTTGGTCACTAACGAGGCCCTGATGTGGGCTATTTTTTGGAATTGTGCTCTTGCGGAGGCATAGGTGCGGCTGTGTGGGGAGAGCTTGTTGATGAACTGTAAACAAAGCTGGTTTCTTTTTTGAGGATCACATATGCTGAAAGCTTTTGAGAGTTCTCAGTACCTTTTCTTTTGTGGTCTCCGGAAAAGAACAGTCAGGATTGCAGAAGCAATATTCTAATCCCCAGTGCACTCCATTTCGTCTCCCTGCCTTGGCTCAGGCAGCTCCTATACAGTGCCAGTCACTTGGCTCCATGACACATTGCTAGGCCCTCACATTTAACATTGTTGATATCATGCTAGTCTGTACCCTGTGTGACATTTGCCTCACACCTGGTTGCTAGACGTTTGCCTAGGGACTAGTGCAAAATTTGGTTTGTTGGTGTGATTTTCTGGTTTAGGAACCTGAAACAAGCTCACTGCTAGACACTAATTGGGTAGCACCAGAAATCCCCTGGAGGATATTTCCAGGAGAAGCAGGGTGTGGGGTACTGTTGTGTGGGAGAGGCATCAGGAAGCCTCAGAGAATCCCATGCCCAAGAGCTTTTTGGTATTAGGGACATGGCATTGTGTCAGGGCATATGCCTCTGCAGACTGGCAAAGTCCACAGTGCCTCTGTGACTGAGGCTATGACATGCAACCAGGAATGTGACTGGGGAGAGTGCAAGTGAATGGGCCCTTTGATCCACACTCTGGAGTTAACAGTTCCCAGAATTCCTGAATGAATGCCTGTCCTGGCTCATATTCACTCCGAGGCTCATTGACCACAGAGCCTTGTGACCTTTGGTGGCCACAGACCAAGATTGTTTTCTAGCACTGCATATCCTACAACCTTAGGATAAGTTTAAAAAGTGCTTTCCAAATTTAAATTTTAAAATGTTTGTAAAAATAAGTTGCTTTATTAAAAAGAAGTACATACTTTTATATGTATTGTATATAAATTACTTTGGTCATATGCCCTCCATTATCCTCATCTTTTCCTAGCAAACACTTCTTTCCAACAAGTTTCCTCATGTTTGTGTCTGTGAGGTGTGTGTGGCCCACTGCATCTAATTAGGGTTGTTTAGTTGACCAATGGCAACTAACTAGTGGCTACACCACTAAAGAATATACCTTCCTCTACCTAGCAACTGTTAATCTGTCTGTAGGTCCTCAGGGAGGGTGGGGCCTTATGATTGCTCCACTGTCATCCCTAGTCCATGATGGTAAGTCCAGTTTCCTGTAGGCCTGGTGCTATGAATTCATGGGTACAACAGCCATATCATGATGAGCTCCATTGACTACAAACTGCTGATAGATTGCTGCTGTTTCAGAGGACCCTAGTTAAGTTCCCAGCATCCATGTCAGGTGGGCCACAACTGCCTATAACTAGCTGACCTGAGTGCACTTGTACAACACCTAATATATACAGACATATACATAGAAATAAGAAAAATCTTTGGAAGTACTCTGAAGTTTAAAGAAATTAACATTGAGAAGTAGAGAGATGCTGTAGTTGTGAGAGTACTTACCAAATAAGCATGAGGATTTGAGTTAGGGTCCCTACACCATACAAAACTGGGAATCATACCACATGTTACCTCAGCACTGGGAGACAGACACAAGGATCCCGGGAGCTAATTGCTGAGTTCATTAAGAGACTTTCAGTACAATTGAGGGAGACACTTGTCATTAACGTGGCTTTTCACATGTACCCATATGTACCTGTGTACACACATGCACCCTGACACATGCCAAGTGTGCCTTTCTTGTTCTCAAACTGACATCCCTATTCTTTCAATAACTGCACAAGGACACAGTAATTTAGGACAGCCATGAAACAACTCATGTGCAATGGTTTAAGCTGTTAACTCCACTGCTACACCTGTAGGCTACCTGTGGGAACAAGACAATCATGAATTGAAAATTATGAATATTTGTGCCCACTGTTTACTGCGAATTACCATCTATCAAATGCTTAAGGACTTGTCACACTAAAATCTCAAAATAAGGTTTTGTTTTTTCTAGTATTTCATTTTACTGATGAGGAAATAGTCTAAATGAAGCCAGGCATGCTGGTTCCAACTACTTAAATGTGACTAAGCAGGGCAATTGTTTGAGCTCAGGAGTTGGAGGGCAGCCCAAGTAACAGGCCCTGGTTCAGAAAAAAAAGAAAGAAAAAAAAAAGGCCTCAGATTTGATTTGCCTCATGGTCATCAACTTCAATCTCTTCTGTTTCTGAAATTTGGGGGTGCTACCCTGAGCTTTCTGGGTATCTCTGTGGTGGTTAATTTACACTGTCAACTTGGACTAGATTTGGAGTTACTTAGGAGACAAACTTCTGAGCACATCTGTGAGGTGGCTTCCAGGAAGGCTGAACTGTAGAGGAAGACCCACATGGGTAACAGGTTGGGGAACCCTTCCATGGGCTGAGATGCAGGGGGAAAGGAACTGGTAGTGCATGCCTTGTATCTCAGGGGTTACAGAGTGGAGACTTCTCTCAAGACAGGGAGAGAACAAGTAGAACTACCCCTTCTCAGTGACTGACTGGACCCTCAAACTATGAGCCAAAATAAATGAGCCTCGCTCCCTAACTGCTTTTGTGAGTTATTTTGCCACAACAACAACAAAAAAGGACAATCTGCATATTTGCCCTTAGAAGGCTGAGTGATAAGGTATTTGGGAGATAGAATCTTAGGACCAAGGTCAAACGTGGATACTACACTATCCACTGGTTCTATCTGGTTCCTCTCTCCATCCCTGGGATAGGTACCGTGCCTCCTGGGATCAATGTTCAGCTATAGGAAGGAGGAATGTCCGCCCAGATACTGTTTTAAGCTCAGAATGGCCTGTGCCTGCTCCTATGTCTGCTGTTGCCCTTTGTATGGAAAACCAGAAGCAATTGGAATGTAAACTGCAGATCTTCAAGAATGTCAGGCTATGTGGCATCAAGGAAATGGCTGGTGAGTCATTCTGGGCTAAATCCCTTTCTTGGAGCTTGTTTCAGACTCTGTAGCCTGTCTTTCCCGCTTATCTAGGGAGAGTCAAATGATACTGGTAAACTATACAAAACTAGTTGAATGAGGAACCACTCTAAGAATTGACAAACTTTAAGACTGAAAGTTGTGTGCTGGGATCAAGTGCATAGGAGTGTATTTGGCCCAATTCTAATACAAACATCTTGTGAGAACTGAGGTCCTAGGACTGCCATAAACTAAGCTGGGGTCTTAGACAACTGACTTGACTTTATAGAACCTTGATCTACCTACCTGTAAAATAGGGCATGTGTAAAAGTACTAAAAGATTACAAGAGATGGCACAACCAGTTTGGAAAGCAATTTGCCAGTTGCTCAAAGGCTAAATGGTCTATCGTGATGCCTCTGCAGGCAAAGGCTCTGGCTGCCAAGCCTGTGACCTGAGTTTGATACCCAGAATCCATATCCATTTCCATATAAGAAACGACTCCTGAAAAGTGTCTCTTACTTCTGCATACACAATTTTTTTTAGAGGTTAACCAGAGTTCTAAAAACACAAATTATTCTCCTAGGAAATTCTGCCTAGGAAAAATGAAAATGTTGCCTGGTTAAATAGAGAAAAGAAAAGAAAAAGAAAAAATATTCAAATGACTTTCACCAATGAATAGTGTATAAATGTGGTATGTCCACACAATGGAATATAATTCATCCATGAAAAGAGTAAAGCACTAACAGGTATGCCATGTAGATATATCTTGAAAGCAAAAAGAAAGTGTAAGGTCAGCCTGTATCACAACCAAGACAAGACCCTGTCTTTAAAAAACAAACAAAAAACTGGACACACAAAATCATTGATAATCATAGATATTGAAATATCTAGAAGAAGCAAATCTATAGATACAAAGGATAATGGTTACTAGAGAGTGAGGGAGAACTGGAAATGACCTTTACTGAATAGGAGTTTCTTTAGGGGATAAAAATGTTCTAAAATTGGATGCAATGTTTGCACAACTCTGTAAGGATGCTAAAAAAACATGGTATTGTACTTTTTTATTTTTGAGATGGGGTTTTTAGTTGTAGCCCAGTCAGTCCAGAATCTGTAAACTGTTTAGCCTGATGAGTGCAGGCATCTATTATCGTGCCTAGTTTATTTTTAATTTTTATTTATTTGTGTATGTGTAGGTGTGTCGGTGGGTGATGGGATTCAAGCTTAGGAAGTATATAACTTAAATAGATGGAATTTGTGGTATGCTAATCATATCTCAATAAAACCACTGGGGAGTCAGGCATGGTAGCTCACATCTGTAATCCCAGCACTTGGGAGACGGGAAGGGCCCTGGGCTACATAGTAAAATCGAAGCCTTTGGAGACCTTATCTCAAAGAAAAACAATACAAATCAACACTCACCAGAAAAGGTGTTGGGAAGAAAAAAGTAGTGCTTAGGTCAGTATTATTCTTATAGGGTCTCCCACGGACTAATTTACATCCCCGTAAGCAGAGCAATCAGGTGGTTCAGATCCCTAAACCCACTGGCGTCTCATCACTGTTCTTGAAAACCAACTGGCGAAGCAGCGCTACCCACGACCCTGTTTTCCATGGAGGCAGAGACCCGTAGGACTTCCAGGGAAGCCCTGGACCTTCTGCCGGAGAGCAGCAGCAGGTGACACACCAGCTCGGGGCCAAGCCGGAAAAGCCAGACGAGCTAGTCCAGGTGAGTTTTTGTGATTGGCAGCCAGGGAAGGCGGGTCCCTGGTGACTGTTGTCCCGCCCCCTCACGTCGGTCCACTTGGCGCCAGGCTGGAGGAGGGGCGGGGCCCGGGACATTCGGCACCCATTGGGCGCGTGGTGGGAGCTCCCTGGGTATCCGCCCCCAGCTTTGTGGCAGCCAATGGATGCGGTGCGTAGGCGGGGCGTCGGCAGCGTCGGCGGAGGCCGGGAGGCTCAGGCGGCTGAGGTGGCCGCTGGCGCTGTGGTGGCGGGCGCGGCCGATATGGCGAAAAGCAGCAGAGAGAATGGGCCGCGCGCGTCCGCAGCGGGCGGGAGCCTGTCTGGGACCCGGGAGAGCCTGGCTCAGGGCCCCGACGCCGCCACTGCCGATGAGCTGAGCTCGCTCGGCTCGGATTCGGAGGCCAACGGCTTCGCCGAGCGCCGCATCGACAAGTTTGGCTTCATCGTGGGTTCGCAGGGTGCTGAGGGCGCGTGAGTAGCTCTGGGGTCTGGGCCAGGCGCGGGACCAACACAGGCGTGGGCCTGACCCACCAACGTGTCTCCACTGTCCCATCCCCACAGACCCGCCACAAACGGCAGTGTACTTCCTACCTACGGACAGAAAGGCCACCCCCTTCCTCCCGGTCTCCCCCAAACCGACTGATCCGTACCCTCCAAGGAGGACCCAGTGCCCACCCGATGGGGGTTTCCCATCTCCAGCTCATAGTCTCACCAGGTCACTGGCCTCAAAGCTTTGCCACCCCCTGACATGCGCACAGATGGCTGTCCCATACTTTGCTCACAGCTATTCTCCATCTCCCCCTACCTCACAGAATCCTGGTCTCACCTCCTCAAAATCCCCACCCCTGGAAATCTTAGACTTCAGGACTCCGAGCTGGCCCCACCCCATTCCAGGTCGCACTAACTAACCCTTACATCCAGACACATAGATCTCAGAAGGATTGACACTGGCCAGCTCCCTCCCAGAGAGCCCCATCTTGTCACCCACAGTTTCTTTTCATCATGGAAAGGTCAGAGAGTGTCTCTCCTCATACACACCCTCTGCCAAAAGGCAGCTTTGTCCATTGTCACAGGCAACAGGTGGGCAGACACTCCTTCCTAGTAGTTATAGGGTGACAGCGCCTCAACTCTAGGACTCACTGTCAGCTTCATCACACAGGAGCCAGCCAGCAGACTCCCAGGCTGCTGTGTCTATATACTTCCTTCCCACATCCAGGTCTAGGACTGGAGAGGAGGGAGACAGTAGGCGCCTCACTCATGGAGCATCTCACCCTTGAGCACCAGGTACCCTGCTCACCATTAGAGAAAGCTGAGATAGGGGAGTAGCACCTTCCCTCCAAGCTGAGCATGTTGGGCTGCAGATTTCTGCACGGCAGAACCCCTAGAAGCCTGTCCTCCCAGAGACTGTGGGTGCAATCTGGTGGTCCCCTCAGGAAGATGGCCTCCAGGTTCCGCTTACAATCCACTTGTCTTGTGACAGGAGACTAGTGCCATGCCCAGAACTGACAAGCCTCCCTTTCATAGTGCACCTCCCGGTTATAGAGACAGAGCCTCACAGTCACCAGGGGAGCCCTACTCTGACTGATTGTGACTGCCCAAGGTGTCCCCAGCTGTTCGTGTGACTTACAGAAGTGCTTGACTATCTTAAGAACCCACTCCATAAAGCTGTCCCATATAAATGTCACTTCCATAATATCACCCTTCCTCCCCAAGAGTCTCTTATTCACCAGGCCTCCTCCTCCTTAGAAGGAGAAAATTTCAAATCCAGGCCTCTGACCTACATGGAGTTTTCCCCCGCCCACTGGATCTGTCTCTTCCAACCTTTCCTTACTTGCTCACATTAGACTAAGCCTAGTCCAGTTCAGAACTAGGAGAAGCCCTCATTCCCACCCTTCACCTTGTATGAGCTTGTGGAAACCTAGAGAGCAGAGCGTTAGGCTGTGTTTCAGTTGGGGCACGGTCATCAGGGATCATGGGCTCGGGAAGGGTGAGGTCTTGAGGGGGTGGGAAAGGAATTCTCAGTTTTATTTGTGGGGTCTTGGAAGTAACAGCTCAGAACTGCTGGTAAATTCTAAAGCTTGAGAACTCTTCCATGGTTTTTGGATATTTACCCAGATTTCGGGGTACAGGGCGATATGATAGAAGTGAGGAAGGGCCAGATTTAGGGATCTTACTTGCTGACTGTGTGACCTTGGGTAGATCTTGAGTCCCTAACCTGTTTAGTCAAGTGAAAAAGTAGTGTGTATATCCATTGCTGATGAAGAAAATGAAAATTGGATATATGAAAGCATCCCGCACCATGCCTGGCACAGGTTATAGCCCAAGAAATAGTTTTCTTTCTCCTTCTAAGGGTCTGAGAAATGAAGAGAAAAATTAGGGTGTACCTCTGGTATTTGTGGGAAGAGACACCCAATGGGAGCACCTCCCTTTGGCTCATCCCCAAATCTCAGCCAGATATTCATCTTCTCCACCTTCCAACTGCACACTTGGGATATGGCCCTGTAGATGCTCTCTCCATCTCTGATGTCTGTTAGGCTGAGTCTGAAGTGAGATCCCAGATCTACTTCTGTCTCCCTGCCTCATTTCCTTCAGTTTGTCTGTCAGCAAAATCTCTGGTATCAGAGAGCTTGGATCTTCCTTGTGTAGTTTATACTGTGATTCTAAAAAAGCCAAAAGTAAGTCCCTGCCCAAAGCCATATGAGGGGAAGTTGTGGGAAGTTTCAGGGTGACCGCCCTGAACCTAGTCTCGTGGTTGAGGGCTAGGAGTGCATGTGCTATCCCAGAGAAGTGAAACATTAGCACAAATGGCCTGTAGAATCCAGAGACTCTGTCTCCAGATTAAAGGTCCATTTCAGACACCCTGGGCCAAAGGTCCCAGCACAGGTCAGTTTTGGTGGTTGTCAAGGTCTGTGGGAATAGGAAAGAAAACAGAGACTTCCTCACTCTGGTGTCTGTTGCTTACTGGCCTAAAAGTATATCATAAAATTGTGGGCTGAGCTGGAACAGATCTTTTTTTTTTTTTTTTTTTTTTGGTTTTTTTGAGGCAGGGTTTCTCTGTGTAGCCCTGGCTGTCCTGGAGCTCACTCTGTAGACCAGGCTGGCCTCGAACTCAGAAATCCACCTGCCTCTGCCTCCCAAGTGCTGGGATTAAAGGCGTGCGCCACCACCGCCTGGCTGGAACAGATCTTAAGAGATTAACTAGTATAGGCTTTATATAGAAGATAAAACAGAGAGAGGCCAGAGAAACAAAAACATGCTTAAGATCACATAGCATATTGCATACATAAGATCACATAGGATATTACATACATGAGATCACAAACATAGAGCTGGGGTGCAGGATGTCAGAATCCCAAGTCAGGGCCAGCTTCACCCTGCATCCTTGGGGCCCTTGGCCCCCAGCAGGAAATCAGTTGGCAGACAGGTGAAGTGAAGGTAACTAACAGGAATCTGCTTACCATCCCCTTCCCTTGCTTCCTCAGCACTTCCTACACCCTCTGTCGTGTAGGAGGCTAGCAGGAATGGCCAGAAGGGCAAGAGCATGCTGTCATTAGTCTGATGAGCTTAGGGCTGGTCCAGCCAGGCTGGACCAAGTCAGAGAACTGAAAGTGGACTTAGAGGTGGCCCTGTCATACAGATCGGTGTAAAATGAGTATTAGCCTTTCTTTTTCAGTCTGTTAGGAGAAAAGCTGGGGGTTGAGCACAGGATTCCCCATGCTCTCTCACCTTGTCATCTTGCCATTCGGACTGGAGTGTTCCCTGACTGCTCTTGAGCACTAGCCAAAGGCAAGAAAGCAGCTAGCCCATGAATGACCCTGTGGGTGGCACAGGCACAAACAGAGGCCCTGGCAGCATTAGTTCTGGGTTGGTCCGTGACTTAGCTGGGCAGTAAAACCCCAAGAAGACCAGGTGTTCTGAGCAGGGAAGGATAGGAGGGGAAGAGCAACCTATCTGATGGTCTTTCTGCAGCTGAAAGTTGGTCAGGGGTGGAAACAGACCTAAGCTAAATCCCTGGTAGCTGGAGAGGTAAATCCCTAATAACCTTCCTCTCCTTTTTCCATGTGATTATCAGCACTAGCCTGAGGCTGGAGCTTCCTTCCCACCCAGCCTCAATCTGCTCAGTATGTAGGCCAGATGAGTCAGAAGTTATGCTCTTTGGGATCCTGTGGGCATTGGCTTCCTGTTAGGGGAGCAAATGATTTGAGCTGAGCTCAGGGAGAAACATCTGGAACAGCATGTTGTCCTCTTTAACCCCCCAGTTCCCTCTACTTCTAACCAATTATGTCAGACCAGTGACTTTGAAAGTCATAGAACTGGCTTAATTGGCATCCTTACAGATTGGTCTATACCAGTTTTTGTTGAGGTGGGGCCAGGGCTCTCCTGGCAAGCCAGAGCCTGCCTGTTTGCTGCTGTGCCACCACCGCCTTTTTTGCTTCGTAAGCTCCGACTACCCACTTCTCTTGAGCTCTGACAGGTCCCAGGAGAGCATGGAGCTGGCAGTGAGGATCCCTGGCTAGTCTGTTTGGAAGAATATAGCTAGCTGTATATGTGGGGCCCAGGTCTTTGACTCTAGGCCATGAGCCCTCCCATTTGTTCCTTTCCATTTTCTTCTCTTGGCCTCTAAGGAAAATCCAGTTCGATGGCCCTGTTCTCAGACAAGATCTGACTTGGTAAAGGAGGAGCCAGCTCACCAGCTGCTGTCCTGGGAAGGTGCCTGTGTGTCCACTTGCTAGAAACCCTAAGCTGTGGGAGAGAGATAAGCGGAGGAGCCTGCTTCATCTTTTGTCTTCCCAGCATCTGGCCTGAAACATGACCTGGGGATGGGCGACAGCAATACCTGACTGAGGCTCAGTCAGTCACCCAGTCTGATTCCATTGGGTGGTAGTTCCTCTCCTGCTACAACCTCTGGAGCCTGCCTGTCTGTATGACCTTCAACATGTTGCCTCTTTTCTGAACCCCAGTGTCTCACCCATGAAAAGGTTATACTAATACTGACCTTTGGGGCTTGCTGTGAGGTTTAAATGAACTGATGCATAAAAAGAGCCTGGGACAGAGTAGGTACTCAGTGATTATTCTTCCCCTCATAAAGACTGGAGTAGTTAGAGAAGTGATCTACTTCCCATCTCAGGTTACAGTGAGGCCCTGCCCTGTAGGCAAGAGAGAACCATAATTCAGATGAACCTCACTCTCCCTGAAGGGGTGCCAGTCTCCATTTTGTGCCCAAGCACCTAAAGATCTCAGAAAAGTGTGCCCCAAATTTATCACCTGATAAATCCTGAAGCAGCCAGGCCAGGTAGGTTTTTCCTCCCGCGTAGGTTCTGTTGGGGAATCTTAGAAGGGAGAAAATTGGCCTGGTTACTCCACTGGCAAACCAGCACTCCTGGTTAGAAGCTCCCTTACCCAGGGTTTTAGAGCAGCTGTCAAAATTTGGGTTTCTCTTTCGTCTTTCCTTTCTCCTACCCTTCCCTACCTACTCTTTTCCCTGTCTGGCTCTTCAGAGGCCGGCACAGATTAGCTCTTTGCTTCTGCTTAGGTGGTGAGGTAGTCAGCCAATGCAGCCGCCTGGGGAGCCAGCCAAAGGCTTTGTTTTGCTAGTTTAGACACTCATGCAGTGAGCTTATTTCCCAGACCCCCCCTTTGAGTACCTACTCTGCCAGATTGGGACGAGCTGAACAAGACCTCTCTGTCTTGTTGCCCTCAAGGAGTTCATACTGATTGGAAGACAGAACCACAAACAAATCTTTGCAGTGTTGAGTGATAAAGGCTGTAATTGAGGTGTGCAGCTGCTCTTAGAGTCAACAAGAGGAAACAGCAGCTTTGCCTGCAGGAACCTATGAAGAAGTGCCATTTGATCCCAGCACTCAGAAGTGACAAGCACGGTCTCTTCATTGAACAGAGGAGGACTATGTGCAACGTTCCACCGAAAAGCCAGCTGTTAGAAAAGTCTAATATGCTAAGAGCAGAGGTGGCAGGCAGGGTGAAAGCAAGGGTAGGCTGGGAAAAGAGGCTAGACAGACAGTCAGCTATGAATGCCAGCCCGAGACCTTTAGAGGAGTTAGTTGTTGAAGATGGCAGAAAGAGAGGAGTTAGATCTCAGGTGAAGAGAGTATCATAAGAATCCAAGAGAGGCCAAAAGAGCTCTGGTGGGACTCGGAAGGAATCTATAGCCAGTGGGAGGCAGAGCCTGGCAAGTCATTAGAGCTTGAATTGAGGCTAGCCCTGTGAGTGAGAGGTGGAAAGGCCTCTCACAGGGCTTGTCCTAGAGTCCTTGCAGTGGGCTGCTGCTGACTTAGCTATGTCATATCCCCAAGGTACATAGCTTGGCTGCAATGCCCAGGGCACATGAAGGGGCTCTTTGTGCCTCTCTAGCAGGAGAGAGAGTTGGCTGACCTGACTGGGGGAGGCAGGGTGGTGAGTAACACTGAGCTTCATGGTTGCCACCTGGTAAACAAATTGGATGGTAAGAAAAGCTGCAAGGAGAACCAGGCTCCTCTCCAAGAGGCTGGGAGTAAGCCTGAGGACAGAGTCCCACCTTAAGGTGCTACAGCAGCTGGGACAGGGGACTTGGGGCTTACAGAGTAGTGTAAACTGATCAAGGGGAAGCAGATGACAACCAAGGCCAGTTTGATTTAATGGATTTCTTCTACCTGGTTTCTTGGCTGGGACCGGTGAGTCCTGTATCTATGAGAAGCAAGCTCTAGGGGTACACCAAGTTTCAGATATTAGAGATGCTGGCTGGAAACATGGCTTTAGGCTCCGATATGGAGAAAGTACTCTTAACTAAGCACAAGAGTGTGAGGGTGCTGGTACCAGGTTCCCAATTGACTCCTGTGGTTCATGACTTAAGTAAGTCCCCTTATTCAGTCACAGGGCTACTTCCTAACACTTACTGTAAGTGTAGCCGTGTCAGCTTCTGTATAGAAACCAGTCTTTCTTTCAGATGACTTAGAATCTAACAGGGAAGTCATATACTAGACAAGTAGTTACAGGTGCAGCTGTGTACAAAGGATTGTGAAGCTCAAACAAGATAACTGGATTAAGAACACAGTACAAACAAAGGCTTCTGAGCAGGGATCAAGAGACCCAAGTCCTGGGCCTCCCTGAGCTACTAAGTAGCTGTGTGACCTTGAGAAGGCTGCTTGGTTTTTCTAAGCCTCAGTATCCCTGCAGAGAAACTAGAGCTCATCCATCTCCAACATTCTGAGGAATGACCTTGGGAAAATGTTTTGGTAGGTAGCCCAATACAAAGGGTTATTGTGGCACATTCTGCAGAAGCCAGTGCTTCCAGCGTATTTTGTCCCTCTTGTATAAGATGCTCCTTTGTGCACAGGGCCAGTGGTCTTCATATATGTGGAAATGTGATCAGACTGAAGGATGTTTTATCTTTCTTTTTATCAGATTTATCTTTTTAAAATATATTTTTAAAAGCTTTTAGTTTTTGAGATTATAATAGAATTATATTATTTTTATATTATTATATTTTCTCTTTTCTCCCTTCAAACCATCACACATACCCCAACCCTTGTTCAAATTTTTGTCGTTTTTGTGTGTGTGTGTGTGTGTATTTATTCTTAAATATATAAAAAACCTGCAGTCAGTTTAGTGTTCCTTATATGTATGTTTTCTGGGCTCACCATTTGGTACTGGATAACTAATAGGTGAGCTCTTGCCTGGGAAAGACTATTCCACTCTTCACACTTCTTAGTTGTTTGTGGTTCTTTGTCTAGGGTGGGTCCCTGCGTGCTTTCCTTCTTCCTCATTAGCATGTCTCATGTCAGTGCCATCCTTGTTCAGGTCATGCTTAAACAGCATGTTGATGGTACTTCCTGGGTATTTATTTACTTTTGAGACAGTGTCTCACTATGTTTCCAAGGCTGACCTGGTATCCCTGTATAGACCAGGATGGCTTTGAGCTCAGGGAGTTCTGCCTTATTCTGTCTCCTGAGTGCTGGAATCAAAGGCCTGTATCACTACACTGGCCTTTATCATTTTAGTCTCTGGTAGCGGTTACAGGAGTAATGGAAAATTGATGGACTAAGAGTTATTTGACTTTGTGTACAGACAGGGAAACTGACTGAGCAAGGGATGGAACTAAGCCTGCTATCTGGGCTTCCAATTTTCCACCCTACTAAAGCTGGTCACCTTGTGGTCTCTCTCCCCTCTTCCTGTCAGTCTTAGAACTTCAGCCCAGCCTCAAATGTTTACTTTTCCTAATAGGTCTTCTCTGTTGTTTTGGTAGCTGAATTGTTACAAGGAAGAGTGAAGCTCTTGTCTCATGTCTTCTCTCTCTCTCTCTCTCTCTCTCTCTCTCTCTCTCTCTCTCTCTCTCACACACACACACACACACACACACACACACACACACACACACGTATCCTGAGATGAGACAGGTACGGCTGAATGTGAGGGATCCAGAGAGGGAACCTAGGCGTGCATCTGGGCCCTGGGTACTGTATGTACAGAACAGTCTTCCTACTCTGCCCTATGGAAGATGCTATTTCTTTTATTTTTCCTCCCCGTCTTGACTTAAAGGGAAAGGCAACCTGGATCTGGGTCTGGGAGAGCCCAAGTTTAAGACATCAGCAAACTTAGCTTCCAGTCCTCCTTCAGACACTCTGCAGACATGTGGCTACTCTGAGTCCTTCAATAGGACATTGGTGACATTGGAGAGGGAGGTGTTAGGAGGAGGACATCTAAAAAGCATTCAATACATTTGTACACCATGGATGACTTTCATACTTTCACACATTTTTTTTATTTATTTATTTTTGGTTTTTCAAGACAGGGTTTCTCTGTATAGTGCTAACTATCCTGGAACTTACTCTGTAGACCAGGATAGCCTAGGAACTCGGAGATCCATCTGCCTCTGCTTCCCAAGTGCTAGGATTAAAGGCGTGTGTTATTACCACCACAAGAGCCAAGCAGATCTCTGTGCATTTGAAGCCAGCCTAGTCTGCGTAGAAAGACTGTCTTGAGGTACACACATACATAAAATTAGACTCAGCTCTCTCCTGCTCTCTCCCATCTCATTTGGGCTTTAGTGCAATTATAAAGAAGTAAGACAGTATAGGCAGGAAGATTCAGCTTCCCTCATGTGCTCTGCTCATTCACCCCATGGTCTTGGGGTAAGGCAGGAGGCCACTTCCACTCTGAGGTCAGGAGCTCCCTGACCTACCAGAGCAGGTTGGGAATTCCCCATTAGTTCCTTATTGAGTTCTTTGCAGCAAGGCCCTCTGACAGCCCGCTGGGACTGTTCTACTCTGCGGCCTGTAAAGAAAAAGCAGAAGTAAGAGCGGAAGTTTCCTGAGAATTTCAGGGCCAGTGTGTGGCCACAGGGCTGCCTGGTCTTGCTTGTACCCTCCTAGGTAGTAGTAGTCACCTGAGGAAGAGTCCCAGTTTGCCTCATAATTACCATCAGCACTCTCCCTCTCTCTGTGCCTTGTGATCCTTTGTCCTGGCTTCCTGGTACTTCCTAGGTGACACTTCCGTTCTCTCACCTTTGCTCTCATAATACTATTTTACAGAGGAGCTCACATATAACCCAGGCTGTCCCTTGCCTCTTCTCACTTATTTCTGTGAGATGTACTTGTCAGTATCACCCCTGCTTTATGTCATCAGAAGCCAAATCCCGATTGCTAAAGTGACACACTGCTTGTGGGTTGGAGTCTGTCCATTGAGCTCTCTAGTCTCCTGGGATCAAAGCTTGTATGCATCCAGCTGAGTAGATAACACTGAGTGCTGAAGTTGGGTAGCATAGTCAGAGAAGAGCAGAGGGTCTAGCCTCACCTGCCAGGGCTTGCTTGCCATAAACCCTAGGCAGCGATTATGAAATTCAGATTGCTGAAAATCTGAGTTTTCTCATCTCCTTAGTGGGGTTGGTAATTGGAGAATGACTCTCCTGGGCTTTGTTACCAGGGTTAAATGAAATGATATCAATTGAATGCTGAGCAGTGGCTGGTGCTTAGCAAGTGCCTGGGAAGCGTTATCAAGGACAGTCAGTTATGCTAATTGAATGGGAGAGCTGTAATGTTGTAAAAGGCCACTTGAAGCAGATCTGAGCTCAGCCCTAACAACCTAGAGCTGCTGTTAGGCTGCAGAGGGAGCGCTCCTACTGTATCTATATATCTGGTCTCAAGGCAGAGATCAATATTCCCAGCTTGTTGCTGAGAACTCAGGCCTGAGGTCACAAAGCAGATCGGTCACTATGTGTTGATCAGGTGCAGGCCAGGTATTAGGAAATGTTCTTAGCCTGAGACACACTGCAAAGAATGTCCAGATGGGGCTCTGGAGGAGCATACCCCGTCAAGGAATGCTGCCTCCGCAGAGCACGGGTCAGGTGGGAGGCGGGGCCTGCTCTGCTGGACTGCTCACATTCCCCACACAAGCCAGGCCCTTCCTATTAGCTTGCACTTGCACATACTGGGCCTTTTGCCTGGTATGTTCTTTTCACCTCTCTCAGCCTAGCCACTTCCTGTCAGCCTTCAAGCCCCAGTTTAAAAGTCAGCTCCCCAAACATCTCCATCCTCACCCTGGAGATGTCTTGCAGATTCTTCACACCTTTCACAAGCTCTGTGCTAGCACTTTGTGTGCGTGCTTGTTATTTATCCACCCAGCTGCCTCTCTGAAACTTTGGCTTCCTCAAGGGCAGGAGCTGCATTTTATTAATCTTTATAGCAAGGCTATGGAGATGTGTGTATAGAATGCACTGGGCTGACTGTGCTGTCCCTGGAGCAGTTAGAGGCTATGTAGAGATGAGAGGCAGTTTTGCATGAGGTCTTCAGTGGTGGCTGGGAGCCAGTTAGAAGAAATGGAGGGAGGCTGAGGGGAGTGGCTCAGGAAGGAGGACACCTAGAGGTAAACCCAGGAGTGAAAGGGACAGGAGGATTAGAGAACCAGAGCCTACAATTTCTGTTGGAGAGGGGGGACAATAGGGAGCCATGAAGAAGTTCCAGCAAGGAGGGACCTTGTGGACACAGTGAGTCAGGACAGTTAGGTGAGATCTATCAGTAAGGGTTAACAGTTTGGTAAGGATGACTTGGAGAGTCTCATATAGATCAGGGTGGACTCTGGGCATCTCTACAAGGGAGATTGTGACCTGGGTACCCAGCCAGTCACAGGCAGAAAATTCCAAGCACCACTCTGTCTGGCTAGGGTTAGGTTTTAGGGAAATGCTATCTTCTGAGAAGAAAAGTCTTCACAACTTCTTGTAGTTGTCCAGGAGCGGTGCCCTGGGGGATTCTGCTATCTGTACCCATTCCCAGTTCAGTGGACCAGAAGAAGAAGGATTCCTTGATTTTTGGAGTCTACAAGACAGCAGGGTGGAGCTGAGTGGAGTGAAGTGCTGGGCAGAGGCCCAGGATGACAAGGCCAGTGAAGGGTGGAGAGAACCTGTTTACCATTGTGCACTGACCCAGAGCCGGAAGGAGCAGAGCCAGTAAATGCCTCATGGGAAAGAGAGGCAGGCCCAGAACTTGCCTCCACTGGGAGCTAGGGAGAGTGAAGCAAGCTGGACTCTCTCACCCAGGAGCCACTGACAGTCAGTTCCAAGGCAGAATGGCTAGCACTAGACTACTACAAACATTACCTTTTCCCTACCACTCACAGCATGTCCTTGGGCAAGTCACTTACCCACTGGGCACCAGACCTATCCATCTGTCTGCAGTGGTTTCTTGTTGTTTGTTTGTTTGTTTGTTTGTTTTTAGAGACAGGGTTTCTCTGTGTATAGCCTTGGCTGTTCTGGAACTACCTCTGTAGACTAGGATGGCCTTGAACTCACATAGTTCTGCCTGCCTCTGTCTCCTGAGTGCTGGGATTAAAGTTTACTGCCTGGTTGGAAGAAGTATTCATAACTGTTTGGTCTGTTTGGCCTGACTAGTAACCATTTGCGTACCCTAACCTACCTTCTCCCATATTCTAGTTTCCTTTCTAAGAAACTAACTGTAAAAGTATGTGTACTTTCAGGCATTACTATCTTTTACAGTAATGAACTCTAGAAGTTGACATCCAATATATCGAGCAGACTAGCATCTTTATCCTCATTTCTCTTCCCAACTCCCCTTTCTTCACTGTCTCTGGACTCATGATTAACCATACTTTCTCTGCATATTTTCCACACTTTGTTTGGGCTTCCTTGGGTGACCTTGTCTTTATCCTGGAGACCCAGCTATGAAAATCCGTTGTCAGCCGGGTGGTGGTGGCGCACGCCTTTAATCCCAGCACTTGGGAGGCAGAGGCAGGAGGATTTCTTTTTTTTTTTTTTTTTTTTTTTTTGGTTTTTCGAGACAGGGTTTCTCTGTGTAGCCTTGGCTGTCCTGGAACTCACTTTGTAGACCAGGCTGGCCTCGAACTCAGAAATCCTCCTGCCTCTGCCTCCCAAGTGCTGGGATTAAAGGCGTGCACCACCACCGCCCGGCTGCAGGAGGATTTCTGAGTTCGAGGCCAGCCTGGTCTACAAAGTGAGTTCCAGGACAGCCAGGGCTACACAGAGAAACCCTGTCTCGAAAAACCAAAAAAAAAAAAAAATCTGTTGTCATATACTTCTGTCTTTCTCAACTTTTAAAGGGGTAGAGAAGAGTAGGGGAAAAGAGTTTGTGTTATATATGGGACACTATATCTATTAGACAGGTCAGTGTCTTGAGTGGCAGCCTACACTTCCAGGATATCTAATATGGGCAGATTACTTAACCATGCTGAGTAGAGATAATAAGAACTACTTCCCTAGGGAAATGTATGCCCTGTAGTGGCTTGGCCAAGTTACTTGAAACATGTCATCCTTACATTTGCTCCCTGGGCAGGTGACATAGCCACCATGTTACAGATGAGAAACTGGAAGCTTAGAGAGTGGAGAAACCTGTCTCCATTTCACACAGCTGTGAAAAGAAGTGATAGAAGCTAGGAATTTTACTTTATGTGTCATAAAGTAAATGACATCATCTCTTGTACCTCTGTGACTTCCCAGGTAAAATGAGGGTGATCTTGTCCTGCCTACCTCCAGGAACTGCCTTTGGGGACTAGTCAGATGAGGAAATGCATGTAAACATTGTGTCTACAAATATAAGTTGTGAACTAGCTGCCGTTTTCTGACTGTCCACAGTATGTGTTTATTCCTCATTGTAGTCCTGTGTAGTACAAGATGTGTATTGTGGTTCCACTAAAGATGAACTAGAGTTGGAGACGCGCCTTGGCGATGAATGCTTTTTTAACGTCATACACAAGGCCTAGGGTTTAAAACCAGAAGTCAGCAGGGTGGGGGAAAGCACCAGCTCATGGTTTCCAGCTAGTAGATGGAGGGGCTAAAGTACATTCATTCCTAGTCAGTTGATCTCAGGGGTATCCTCACTATTGTCTTCCATGTCCCGTTTAGTATCCCTGGCAAGTGAGATGAAAGGCCTCAGTCCTGTGGTCTGTGGTTTTAGGAAGAACGCCTACTTCAGGTTCACTGAGTGAAGCTTGGAGGAGAAGGACAAAGGATGTAAGGGTCCTGGGCATGTGCAGTGTCCTTACTGTGTTTGCCAGGTCAAGGTGTAGAGAGCAGAAGTCTAAAAAGACAGGGAAGAAAAACTCCCAGGAACCTTAGGAACTGGGCTTGTCCTTCTGAACTTTTGGAAGCTTCTAGCGTCTGAATTTTCAGAAGGCTTGTAGACAGACAGTGGGATACATGAAATGTCCCTGCCACCTTGGGGCACAGAATGGCTCAGCACAGCTAGGTCTATAGTGTAGGAGCCTGGCAGGTGTGTAGTCAGTTATCACCTTTGTCTTCTCTGAGCTCCCTCCTCAGGAGGCAGTTAGTGGCAAACAGCACATTGCCTAGGCACACCTCCAGCTGCAGTTGGCGTGCCTGCAGTGCCTGTCCGTCCTAGTGGCCTTGCTGAGCAGTGTTACACAGGCAGACTATTCACTATGCCTGTGAGAACAGATTAAGTAGAAATCAGACTCTCCCTGAGGCCCGGGGCCCAGATAAAGGCATGCAGCATCATCTGGAAAGGGTCTAGTCTCCCCACAGAAACTATCCCTGCAGGTAGTCAGAGACAGTGCCTGAGTTATGAGGCGGAGAGAAGCTCGGGTTCAGCCACTCAGTTTCCAGCGTTGTGACTTTGCCTGAACCTCTCTGGTCTAGTCAACTCTCTTTATTGAGCAAGTGGAAATTAGAGTTAATTTATGAGGGCGCCTTTTCATTGGGCATTAGAAAGACAAAGAAAATTACTATAGGTAGAAATGTCTTGTATGCCTGAATATAATACACATGAAAATAATGGAATCATAGAGAAAGCCATGAATAGAGTTGGTCCAGAAGCTCAAGACCTGATCAGTCAGGAGGGATCGTACTGAACAATATGAGCAGCCCATCGTGGAGTGACCATCCATTTCAGATTTGTGTCTTCATCCATTCATGCTTAGGTACCACAATCAATCAGTTGCAAAGAATTATACGTAACTTTAAACTTTCTTTTTTACACTTATTTAGTCTGTGTGCGCATGCGCATGTACGCACAGAGGTCAAAGGAACACTTAGAGGAGTCTGACATGTAGATCTCAGAGATCGAACTCTGGTTGTCAAGTTTAGAGGCAAGGACCTTCACCCACAGAGCCATCTCGCTGTCCTATAATTAACTTTTTTGTTTGCTTGAGTCCAGGTTAGCCTCAAATTCATTGCATTACTCCTCTTCAGCTGCTCAGGTGCTGGAACATATGCCACTATGTCCAGCTTGCCTAATTTAAAAATGCTGTATGAAATTGATTTGAAAAATCAGAGTGCATAGTGTATATTTATACATGTAAGGACAACTCATTTCTTCTTTTTGTTTATTATTTATTTAATGTATGTGAATACACTGTTGCTGTCTTCAGACACCCCAGAAGAGGGCATTGAATGCTATTCCAGATGGTTGTGAGCCACCATGTCGTTGCTGGGATTTGAACTCAGGACCTCTGGAAGAGCAGTCAGTACTACTCTTAACTAATGAGCCATCTCTCATTTCATAAAACATTTCAGTTATATGTATGTACACAAAGTATAAATGTGGATCTTACTATAGGTCTCAGTTCAATGTATGAATAACAGTGTTCTAGGTCAGGGTGAAGGTCTGTAAGTTTGAAGACAGTAAATGGCATTCGGGTACACAGATGGGCAGGCTGTAAGGATTCTGTGGGTTTAGCTTCTCGTGGGGCAGGACTGTAGTGTAAGAATATGGCCATGGAGTTAGACAGCCCTGGGTGTAGTCTCAGCTTGCGTCTTACAGCTATGCTCTTCTGCAAGGTTCTTAACTTTACTAAGTCTGGGATTCTACTCTTAATGGGGACAATGATATTGTCCTGGGGGTTATTAAGGAAATGTACATGTGATAACACACGTGTAAGAGAAAAAAATTAGCTAAGTAGTAAATGGTGTGTAAATGCTGACTACTGTTGTTGATGTTGCTGTTATTGGGGTTTTGATAGTATATAAGACCCTGAAAGAGTGCTGTGACTGAGAGCAGAGAGAAGAAAGAACATTCCAGACTAGGGTGGATGGGACAGGAGATGAGCATGTGTGTGTCTGTTAGAAGAGGGCCTAAGCGTTGTGTAGCTCCAGAAAACAGTTTTGAAATTACAGGGAGAAGATAACAGAAAATTTTTGTCTAAGCGTGGGAAAGAATGTTTAGCAGTAGAAGCTGTTCAGTGCCAGCTGCCCCTGAGGTAAAGCACTAGCCCTGGTGCTGTTCCAAAAGGACTGGCCCGGAGATTCTTAGTAGGCTCATTGGATAAAGAGAAGCCCTGCTATGGCCACCTCAGGAAAGAGGGATTTCTGGAAAGTGAGTGTGCTCCTGACTGGAGCATCCCCTACAGAACTTCCACCCAGCTTCTCTCAGTGGGAACAATGGCTCACACATTCTGTACTACAGGGGAAAGCCACCCTATGGCTTCACACTGGCATGCTGTTTGAAGAGCTCCCGTCCTCCCTCCCGGCATCACCCCACAGCTCCCACTTGGCATCCCTCCAGAGTCAGTTCACAGCATAGCCTGTCCACAGATAAAAGAGAAAAGCACAGAGAAGGGAGGGGAGAGGGTGACTTGGTGGCTTTGGTATTGGTTTGTCTTGGTTTTGTTTTGGTTTTAGATTTTATTTTTATTTACTGTGTATGGGCGCTTTGTCTAAATGTATGTCTATGTACCAGTGTCTGTGGATGCCAGAAGAGGCCGTCGGATCCTCTGGAACTGGAATTGTAAACAGCTGGTAGCTGTCATATGGATGCTGGGAACCAAACGTAGGTTTTTTTTCTGGAAGAGCAACTAGTGCTCTAAACTGCTGAGCTATCTCTATTCCCCACAACACCTCTGTGTTGTAGAAAGAATTCCTTCGGGGCTGGAGAGATGGCTCAGTGGGTAAGAGCACCTGACTGCTCTTCCAAAGGTCCTGAGTTCAAATCCCAGCACCCACATGGTGGCTCACAACCATCTGTAAAGTGATCTGATGCCCTCTTCTGGTGCTGTCTGAAGACAGCTACAGTGTCTTACATAAAATAAATAAATCTAAAAAAAAAGAAAGAAAGAATTCCTTCATCCAGAACAGATATTTCAGGGATCCTGACTGAGTCTACTGAAGGGTCCTTTAACCTTCTAAGTTTTAAAAAATGGACATTCAGCGTGGGAAGAGATACCTACTTGTAGTAAGAGAATGTCCTGAGTGCTAGGGACTGTGTCTACTTCTGCCCCGCCAACATCCAGATTAAGTTCTTCTGTTGGAAGAGAAGTCATTTAAGTGAGTATATTTCCTCAAAAAATTTCCCAGTTTAAGGTTTTAAATTTAAAACATATCTTCTGATTAATATACACATTGAGAGCAGTATCAGTTGTTTAGCTTTCTGAGATCCTGCCTAATGGTTGGTAAAGCCTATAATCAGCGCTGTCTTAGAATCTAGGAAACATGACCTTTTGTTTTCTACCCTATTTGAATTCTGGTTTGATGCTTGACACTGGGGCTTTGAAACTGCCAAAGCTATCAGCTGGCATCAGTTGAAAGAACTCTCAGCATGTTCCTCTCTGATTGCACTTGAAAGAATAGGTATCTCTGAGGCCTATAGTCATATTTTACCAACAAAACCAGTCCCCAGGGTTGAGGTCTCATACAGGCCCGGATTTAATCACGTGTGGAGTCTTTGGCAAGTAGCAATTTCAGTTGTAAGGCTCATCTTCACTGAGTCTTAGTTTTGTTATCTGCACAGAGGGTTCAACCAGATGTTATCATCTTTATAACTGCTAAAGCTTCCTGTTGATTCATGTGGGCACCCTACCCTCTGTTTAGCTAACTAGAAGGCTCATCCCTGACTTGTTGTATAAGTGAATACTGATTTTTGTATAAATGTCATCATGGCTGGGGGTGTAGGGTTCTTTGGTTTCTGCCTGTTGGGTATTCGGGGGTTGTCTGAGCACGTATATCCTTTTGTAAATTACTTGACCTCGAGGCTTGAACATTGCTTTTTTTTTTATATCAAAGAGAGAAAGAAAGAAAGTGTCTTTGTGCCTTGGTTCTGCCTCTCGATGGTGAGAGATAGCAGCTTGCAGCACAGTGACTTGCGTCCTTGTGTTGAGGGCCCAGTTTATTATCCTGGGCAGGTTCCTTCTCAACTGTTCTATTCCAAGGCTGAGTTCAGGCTCAGTTCCCCAGATAAAGTGCACTGAACGAGAGGACTTGCCTTTGTATCCTGGAAGCCCTGCCAGGGCCCCTCCCTCTGTTCTTACAACCAGTAAAAGTCACAGCAACTTGTTTCCTTCCGGCAGAGAGAATCAGAAATGCCAGCCCTGGGCCAGGCCCAACTCTACCATGTCCTGTTACTGAGAGCTCCCTGGAACTGCCTCAAGTGCCTCCCACCCCGTGTCCCTCTCAGGAAAGGAATATTGGGCTGAATGTCATCTTTAAGGCTCTATAGAATCTGGCTTGAAATTGAGTCCCAGGCTCCTTACTGATTTTCTCTTTGACTCTGAGCAGCATTCCCTCCCTGAGTATCTAACCTCTCTGAGCCTGTTTCTCTGAGTCTGTCATGTGTAATCAATCCCTTCTTCCCTCCTTTCTTTCTTTCTTTCTTTCAATGATTTTATTTTTTTACTTATTTACTTTACATCTCACTCCCTGCCCCCCCTCACATCAATCCTTTCTTAATAATGTCAAGTACTTAAAATTTTGTAATGATTTACTTATTTTTATTTTATGTGCATTGGTGTTTTACCTGCATGTATGTTTGTGTGAGGGTGTCTGAACCCCTGGACCTGGAACTACCCACAGTTATGAGCTGCCATGTGGGTGCTGGGAATTGAACCTGGTCCTCTGGAAGAGCAACTGGTGCTCTTAACCACTGAGCCATCTTGCCTGCCTTTCTTCCTTCCTTCCTTCCTTTCTCTCTCTCTCTCTCTCTCTCTCTCTCTTTCTTTCTTTCTGATGTCATCTTCCCCAAACTAGCCTTAAACTCCTGCCTCTACCTCCAGAGAGCGACATTATGTCCAGTTTATAAAATACTACTTTTCTTTCTCTTTTCTGGTGGTACTGAGAATTGAACACAGTGCCTGGCAATTTAGGCAAGTACTCTCACTGAGCTACATCTCACTAGACCAAATGCTTTCTTACTTGAAGAAACAAAACAAACAACTTCAGAAAAGCACAACAAAGAAATAAATGTAAGATTTTGATAATCTAATAGTTTAAAATGCATTTAAGGAAACTGTGTGTGTGTGTGTGTGAGAGAGTTGCACTCGAACATTTGTGTTGTGTGGTTGTCTGATTTGCCATCACTCTGTAGGCCAGTAAGAAAGCATATGTAGAATGCCTGCCTTAGAGAGCCGTGTGAATTCGGGCATCCTCAGGGCTCACTCCCTTCAGAAGCCTCATGGAAGAGTGAGGTGATTGTGCTTTCTACTTAAGACAGGGAGTCCTCCCCAGCTCACCCCTGCCCTCTTTGGTGCTGATCTGCCTGGGCTCAGTCTCGATACCCATCAAATGTCAGTTCCACAAGGGGCCTGGGAACAAGAGTCTTCTTAGCCTGTTCAGAAGTGATACAGCTGCTCAGTCAGAAGGTGGCATTTGAAGAGACTTTGAAATGTCTATATGGCTTTAGCACGTGGAGATGCAGCATTCCAGCCAAGGGACTGGCGTGAGTGGGGTGAGCAATGGGAAAGAGCAAGGGTGTGAGTGGGGAAAGTGAGTGACCGGCGTGGCTCAGGTGAAGGGTGTGAGTGGGGAAAGTGAGTGGCCGGCGTGGCTCAGGTGAAGGGTGTGAGTGGCCGGCGTGGCTCAGGTGAAGGGGCGAGCGTGTTGTTTCCGTGTTTATTTGACTAGTTTTTGCATTCATCTTTACTCCTGGCATGCTGGCCCCCGAAGAGGCTTATTTACTAAGGCAGGCCCAAGACAGGAATGCTTGAGTGTACAGAGGCACACACTCAGTCTTTGTCCCAGAGAGGCAGGGTGTCCCTGGCCCCTTGACCTATCGGGAGAATAGGCACTTGCCCCTGTTGGATCTGGCCTGTGACTTTTATGTGAGAGCAGCAAGCACTCTGTTCATCTGAAGTAGGCACCATGAGTGGGCAGACTTGAAGGAGGTATATAGACACAGGGCTGCAGAGCTGGTCAGGTTGGTGGCAGGGGCCAAAGCCAGGGTTTTTGCTTCTCCTGACACATCTGCTGTCCTGCCCTCTGATCCACAGGCTGGAGGAAGTTCCCCTGGAGGTGCTGAGGCAGAGGGAGTCCAAGTGGCTGGACATGCTCAACAACTGGGACAAATGGATGGCCAAGAAGCACAAAAAGGTAAGGGGTCTGGCCTGGGGCCTGGGGCTGGGAGTTAACGTCTGGGAGAAGAAGGAAGGGGATGAACTTCACTGTAGCAAACTTGGGGCTTCTCCAACTGTCAGGCTACTGAAGGGGTCCACCATTGGTCAAGTGAGCAGCAGAAGCTTGCTCTAGGATGGTGCAAGGTCTGTACCTGGCACATGCCACAGAGAACTCTAGCCAACAGCCCTCACAGGTAGCTTTGCTTTACCCCTGCCAGAAGAAGGGCTAAGAGCTTCCTTAGTACAGCTAACATGTGAGAGACAGTTCATATCTTGACTACAGTAATCTGGCTAACAGCCCAATGAAGTTAATTCTAGTGATACTCTTGCTTTACCAGTGGCCTAAGATTTGAAGACAGGCAGTAAACTGTAGTATCTGCACTATTAACCACCACAGGAAGGGCCTCTTCACCACCTAGACAAGTTGGTGATTTTCTACTTGTCTCCTGGGCAGAGTGGAAAGGAAGAAAAGTAATCCCACAATTTACAAGTAGTTTTATAAAAATGAGAATACCCATTCCCTGTCTAGTTAGAATGTCCTTAGGTACTGGCTTGCTCATCCTATGAGGACCCCACACTCACCCACCATTCTGAAGTTGTGGGTCAGAGTCCTTGGAGGCCCTTTGTGGCGCTTAATTACTGCCTGGCCACTCATGGCCACAGTCTCTGCATATTAGCCCATTACCTCGGTCTAGCTTTGCTTGTCCAGGGTTGAAAGTCTGGAGTGAATGTGAGCTCGGTCTCACACCCTGTCTTCATGCATGAGCTATGTAACGTAGCACAAGATTATGTCTTCCCCTTTTCAGACACAGAGTCATTAGTTTAGTGAGAGTAATAAGCCTTTTATGAGGATCCTTTCAAGGTGGCAACAGGAAGTGCTTCACAGACTGCCAAGGGGGAGAAGCTCACCCAGGCCTTAGCTCTTTCTCGCAGTTCTGAGTAGGATTTGAGGTGGAGTTCAGTGATAGAATATGTGCTTAGCATGGGTAAGGAGAGAATTTCCCCCTCCCTTTCTTTCTCTCCTCTCTCTTCTCTCCTTTCTCTCCTCTCCTTTTTACCCAGAGTGCCTGCTTGCATGTGTGCTTGTGTGTGTGTGTGTGTGTGTGTGTGTTGGTGTTGCTCTGTAGATCAGGCTGGTCTCCAACTTATTGTAGTTTGTCTATCTGCCTCCCTAGTGCTAGGAATATAGGCATGCACCACCACACCTGGAAAAATCAGTATTTTTAGAACACTTATTCTCCAGTTGTTCCCTGGTTAACTTTGGGGTCCTGCCTTATCTTTCCTCCGGTTCTTATCCTGAGCCATAGCTAGCTCTGTGTCTCTTTTGTGCCTGTGGGGAGTGCCTGCCATAGAACATTCAGCAGCCCTTCCTTTCCCCTTTGGCTTCCCCTGCACTGTGGGTAGAGGCCAAGGGCTGCCTTTGCCCAGCAGAGGCCTTCAAAGACACACTTTAATTCATTGTACTCAGAGACCCAGACCAAGACTGCTGCCTCAGCTGTAGCCACATTGGCTCTCCCCTGGTAACTCCTGCCTGGCCTTGGAAGCATGGCTTCTCCCAGTACAGGAAGTCATGACACAGGAAGGATAATAACTGTTTTGGGAAGTAGACTCAGATTCAACATTTCTCCAGGACTCATCCATAGTCCTGGTAGGAGGGCGTCTTCTTCCACCTCCCAATTGTGCTCAGGACGAAATGAGGGCCTGCAGGGAGCAGGGATCTGCCTTCCCAGCGTTCAGCAGGCAGGGTGTGGTTTCACTTAGCTGTCATGAGTGACCTCCTTTATGTTTGCTATAGAGACAGGTAATTTTCAGAGTATTCTGGCAGCGCTTCCTCACGTCTTATCCTAACTCATTCTGCCCGTCCTCCCTAAGGCAGGTTGGTGACCATCTCCAGCACCTTTGTGCAAAAGACTAGGTGTCTGAGCAAGGCTAGCTGTCCTCCCGACTCTCCATCCCCTGCCCTGGCTCTGGTGTCCATGAGGTTATCACAGTGGGCAGAGAGAGCTCCATGACTGCCCTGCAGCACGCACGGGTGATGCCAGACTCACCTTGCCCAAGTGTAAGATCTTAAGGACCTGAGGCTCTGGGCTGTCCTATGTCCTATTGCCAAAGCCTGCCCAAAGTGGCTTCCTTAAGATGAACTTGTCTCTCAGCAACAGGAACTTGTCCTCAGCGTCTGGCTGTTCTCTTCTCTCCGTTTTCAAGCAGTCAGAAGCCCCAGCTTGGCTCTTGTGAGTAGCCAGCTGCCCTTCCTCACTGACTGCATTCTACAGCCTGCTGCCTGTCTCCTTCCTAGTCCTTAACCTGCTCCAAGCTCTGGAAAGTTCTCTCTTGCCTATGTTGGTCATCAGGAAGGTCCTTTGTGCCCCTCTTCAAGTGGGACTGTTGAGGGGCTTTCCAGATGAGAACTTAGGCAGCAACTCGAGCCCTTGGCTCTTCTTTGCCAAGTATCTTTCTAGGGTGATGTGGAGAAAAAGCCCTTCCCTAAGCACGGTTCTCGCTCTGATAGAGCCTCTTCAAGCTTCTCTACACAGTCGAGGAATATGTAATGTCATCCAGATCTTAGCACAGGTGAGAAGTGGCTGACCCAAGGTCAGTGTGGGATTCAAACCCACATCAGCTGGTCTCATGCCACAAACACTTGTCCCTGACTCGGGCCAGGCTGCTCCGTGCAGAAGTGAGAGGGGGTCACTGTGTCTCAGGCTGTCCTCTGCCAGTCCCACATGCTCAGGCCTTTGCACTCACCCACCTGGTAGGTCAGGCGGCTGCCCTGAGAACTTTCTTTAGGATCAATACCAGGAGGAGCCCACTCTTTCCCCCATCAGGCCCCCGGGGACTGGTGAGAGGAAGGACACAGAACTGCATCTCCAGCCTGTGTGGCACAGTGTAGAAGTGGTAGGGTTTCTGATGGTGTGAGTTTTCCCGATTCTGAAGAAAATGTTCTGTTCTTTATTTTGTATTTGTTTTCAAATTACCATAGAAGTATAGATTGTACATTGAGTATATTCCGACCTGTACCCCTTTCCTCTCCTCTCTCTGTCTCTTTAATACCTTCTGTTCCTTTAAACAGTTTTGTGACTTCTTAAAAGACTTGGAAGAAGGCTGCCCATGATATCACATGCCTTTACTCTGGATTTCTGTGAGTTCAAGGCCAGTCTGTACTACACAGTCTAGCCTCGATTTGCCTCCTGAGTTTTTGGATTCGAGGCATGTGAATAATAATGTGTGGCCACTCCAAGGTGTGGCTGAGGAGTAGACTTGAGGGAGAGTATTAGCCAGGGGTATCTGGAACAGTCCAGAGTGGGGAGAGAAATAAGGAGACTGAACATGGCCAGCAGACTGAACTGGGCAGCGAAGGAAGTAAGGGCGAGAGGGAAAGAGAAGAGAGAGGGCAAGAGAGGGGACTAGGGGCAGGGGCAGAGGAGCAACAGAACTTGTGGTGGATGGCAGGTTATGTAGGAAGAGAAGCTGAGGGAGGGAGCAGCAAAGCCTTTCTTTGGGCTGGAGAAGCCTAAGGTAGGGAGTGTGGTGAGAAGAACTGAGGGGAGCCACAGGTACTGAGCGGGCCTGAAGCTCTGCATTTGCTTTGACAGGCTAATAGCACCACAGTTAGCTTCTGTCCTGGTTTCTTTGAGGTCTGACAGCACACGCCATCATACCTGACTTCTTTGTATGAGGGATTTGAAGAAAGTTTGCTGTCTGCAAGGATCCCAGAAGCCATCTCCCATGGATACTAAGGGTTGCTTGCCTATAGCTCTGGGGTCCAGGATTCTGTGGCCTGCCTCAGGAATGCCTGCATTGTCATTAGAGAATGTGCACTCTGCCATCACCTGGTGGCAGCATGTCTAATTGCAGCCCCCATCCTCCCCATGGGCTCTACCGTGCAGGGCCTCCATTCTTCCCTTTCTGCTCTTGCGGGTAGGCTCACTGCAGGCCCACCAGGCCTTAGCAGAGACACTGCCAGGGTGGGTGCATGGGCACAGCTGTTCTTTTGACTTTCAGATTCGTCTTCGATGTCAGAAGGGCATCCCACCTTCTCTACGGGGACGGGCTTGGCAGTACCTGTCAGGAGGCAAGGTGAAACTTCAGCAGAATCCTGGAAAATTTGATGTGAGTTTTCCTTTCTTTCTTCACCAACCTGTTGTGTGTCTGGATTGAACATCTTCCCTGGCACTGGATCCCCCGTGTACTATCCTAGACCTCAGTAAGATGGACAGTTGAAAGGATCTCGACTCATAGGCCTGACTGCTCAAGAACCACATTGTCCCAGTCTGTGGACTATGTCTACTGGAAGCTGTTGTTCACCTAAGACTCTACCCTTAGCAGGCCCCAGTAGTATAGACTTCATTACAGGTCTGCTGCCTTATTGTAGCCTTTCTCTCAACAGTTAGTCAAGTGTGCTTTCAGGGTTGAGCACGGTGCGTTTCTACACAGCTCTTGTCATCAGGAAGTGACCCTCAACCACTTCCCTGGCTGATGCTTTGAATGTGTGCTGTAGCCTTTTGGGGGGCTGCATGTTAGGACCACAAAAGCCTTCACATTTCTTGGCCCCTATCTTGTACTCTATATCCTGTTTCTAAGCCTAACTAGACATGATCCACTAGGTGGTCTTCAGGGCTACTTGGGGGTCAGAAGCCAGTCAATCAATGGTCAGAGATCATATCTTCTGTATCTTGATCCCTATCTCCCCCCCCCCCCCCATGGCATGGTACATTATTTTTCAATTCACTAAGCTGAACTGCTAAGCCTGTTCCTCTGGATAATACCATGGAAGCAGTTGGCTTCCCTGGGGTTGCCCTGGCTTACCTGCCAGACTTGGCCCCAGGCATCAGGGCTTCCCCCAGGCTGTTGGGACTAACGATTGGCAGTGAGATAGAGCTGCCAGCCCCCAGGACGTTGATATCCTTCATACATCAGTGAATAACTTCTCTCCGACCAGACCTGTTCTCTGTGAAGAGTGCAGGAGCAGGGCATGGCAGTCTGGAGTTTACACCATTGACCTGGAGAGGGCTCAAGCTATTTGTAGCAGCACTTGGGCCTGTGGACAGAGAGCGTGGTTGGTTGGCAGCACTTGGCTAGAGATAGCTATGAGTCAGGGGATTAGATATTCCCACATAGCACCAAGGTCAGGTCCCACAAGAGCAACTTCTTGACTCTTCCTTCTAGTAGCTCTGACTCCTGTGTTTTAATGGACTCCATCCTGGTCAGAATTGGAGGCTCAGGGGTGGGTGCTCCACCCAGAGTTCAGAGGGCTCAGGCATGAGAGTGGCCATGTGAGTGGCCAGCCTGCTGGGGGCGCTGTCGAGGAGTGTGTCCTCAGTGCAAGGAAGCACAGAACTTTGTTTGTGCTGGAGGGGTGGTTGGGTTTTTTTTTTGAGGGGTGGGGAGGGAGGCTTGTTTGTTTTTTGTTTTCTGAGACAAGTTTTCTCTGTGTAGACTTGGCTGTCCTGGAACTTACTCTGTAGCCCAGACTGGCCTTAAACTCAGAGATACTCCTCTGTTTTCTGAGTTCTGGGATTAAAGGCTTGTGCCACCACTGCCATGATAGAAGCACAGAGCTTTGTATGTAGAATAGTGTCCAGAGAGGAACTAGCCACCCCTGGGAAGTCTAGTAGGATGCTGATAAACCCTAGTACCTAGACAAGCACTTAACACCTGACAAATGTCACACCCCCTTCCTGAACAGGTGACACCTACAACAGGATGCAGGCAGCAGAGGTGCTGGGTTTGGTGGCTCTGATTGACATCTGCTCTCAAGTCCCAGCTCCACTCTTTTTCTAGTCAGGAGGCCTTGGATAAAGAACTTTCATTTAACCCTTTAGTTCTCTTGTCTCTGAACAGAGTGTAATGATGATCTGTTTTGGGGTAGGGAAGGGGCCAGCAAGTCCCATATGTGTTGCATACCCAGTTCCGCATCTGCTCCAGGCAGCGGTAACACCTGTAGCTCTTGTTGAGAAGAAACCCTCTGTCTGAAGGACAAGACATTATCCCTAAATAAACTGAGCCCTGACTACTGTGATTCTGGCTGCAGCTAGGATTGATACTTACTCATGTCTCTTCCAGGAGTTGGGAAGCCTGCTTCTATGATGAGATTAGGTGCCGTTGGTCCCTGAGACAGTTATCTCCTACCAGGGGTACTCCTCACTGCTTCCTGACATTATTCCCCTCCTTCCAGGAGCTGGACATGTCTCCTGGGGACCCCAAGTGGCTAGATGTGATTGAGCGGGACCTGCACCGGCAGTTCCCTTTCCATGAGATGTTCGTGTCCCGAGGAGGCCATGGGTAAGTATGTGGGCTGGAAGGTGGCTCTAAGCTGTCTCTTTGGCTGTCAGGAAAGGTGCAGTGAGCTTGGCTTCATGGGTGCAAAACTCTACAGTTGCCCTTTACCTTCTATGGTCTGGCAGGGTACTGACCCACTTTTGACTCTTGCGGCTGCTTGCATGATTAATTCTCCAGATGGTTAGAACTTTCTTGGTCAGGCCTTCTTGATGTAGAGAAAAGGGTTAATTGAGGTTGGTGGACAGACAGGAGCGGAGTGATGTACTGGACAAGGACAGAAGTACCCAGCAGGGTGGCCCTCTCTAGCCCCTCCTCAGCGTGTCTCTATCTGGCATCTGGCCCTGGTCCAGTCCTTGCTTTCTGTTTGAATCCTGTCATTGGGTCACAGGTCGGAGACTGACCCATTGGTGACCACAAGCACATCCTTTTCCAGGAAAGGCAGGTTCTGAGGCAGACCCATAGACATTCATTGGAGTACAGGGAGGTGATGGCAGTAGTCAACTTCTGCCTTCCTGTCGTGTTTGTCCTCTTCATAGCCAGCAGGACCTGCTCCGCGTACTGAAGGCCTACACGCTGTACCGCCCTGAGGAGGGCTACTGCCAGGCTCAGGCGCCCATTGCTGCTGTGCTCCTCATGCACATGCCCGCTGAGGTACCTGGGACCTGGGCGGGCAGGTGGGCGGGCATTGGGACCTGATCCCAGCCTCAAGGGCTCATGCCTCCCTCTCCCACAGCAAGCCTTCTGGTGTCTGGTACAAATCTGTGAGAAGTACCTACCTGGCTACTACAGCGAGAAACTGGTGAGTACCCACATAGCCTGCAGGCTGGATGCCTTCCTTCTGTGGCTGCTCCAAGGCCCTCCCTCTTCACTCATAGCCACTCCAGGCTAAAGTCCCAAGGCCTGAGAGAGGCCACTCATGTACCAGTTACACACTCACCTCCATCTGTGCCTCAGGGTCCTGGTCCATTCCTCCTTGACTTGGGCATAGGCTGAAGAGCTTGTTTGAAGCTCCATTCTGTTCCACCAGATGCCTTTTCCTCAGCCTTCAGCCCAGGCCTGGAGCTTTCGTTGACCTTGACCCAGCCCCACTGCCCCTCCCCCATTCTGTGTCCGAGGACTGGTTTCACTCTTCCTGAGGGGCCGTCTGTGTCTGGTCTGTTCATCTGTCTTCCAGTGCTCTGTAGGCTCTAGCTACCTGATGAATTACTGAGTGTTGACCCAGTACTAGGAGCTCATAGGGGGCTGTGGTCATGGCTCTGTGGCCTTGATGTCTCTTCAGGAGGCAATCCAGCTGGATGGCGAGATCCTCTTCTCACTGCTACAGAAGGTGTCCCCTGTGGCTCACAAGCACCTTAGCCGCCAGAAGATCGACCCCCTGCTGTACATGACAGAGTGGTTCATGTGTGCTTTTGCACGCACGCTTCCCTGGAGCTCTGTGCTGCGAGTTTGGGACATGTTCTTTTGTGAAGGTACCAGACTATGCTGGATTGTGGGGGGTGCAAAAGAAGCCCCAAAGCCTCCTTGGACTCATCACCTGCCCCCATACAGGAGTCAAGATCATCTTCCGCGTGGGGCTGGTACTGCTGAAGCATGCACTGGGCTCCCCAGAGAAGCTCAAAGCCTGCCAGGGCCAGTACGAGACCATCGAGCAGCTGCGGAGCCTCAGCCCCAAGATCATGCAGGAAGCCTTCCTGGTTCAGGAGGTGCGGGCCCGCGTCTCCCACCTGCTGTGGAGGGAAGGGGGGCTGGCAGTTGGCTATGGAGGAAGCCTTTTATGACCTTGACCCAAGGGTTGATTGGTCAGGCAGATGGACCGCATCCTTGTGCTGGGTGCAGAGGTAGGGCACAAGAGGCCCTTTGCAGTGTCTTCCTTAGCTAGTCCACTCCACTTTGAGAACAGAGAAGAGCTCTGATCTACAGCCCCCTCATTTTTCTTTTTGGATACAAATTACAAATTAAGAGATACATGCGTGGCCAGCTTGGGCCAGGCTCATGCCAGTGCACATTGCAGGGGCAGACATATAAGGTCATCTGTGCCCACTTCGAGCACTGTCCCCATTTTACACTTGCGGAAGTAGAGGCTCATAGAGGCAAAATTTCAAAGTGACTTCCCTTTGTCACCAGCTGAAAAGTGATAGGGCTGGAATTGGAGCCAGACTGCCTTGGTCAGTAGGTGACATACTGGCTGAGAGTAGGGTTGCCCATGTCAGCCCTGCCCTTCCTCCTGTCGTAGGCGTAAGGAGGGACGGTATGTGGGCTGTAGGTAGCTGTCTCTTCTGAGACCGTGGCTCTCATGTTTGGTGCTCAGAGCACAGTTATATCCTCCCTAGAGTCAGCCTTTAGCAGACAGTTAAGGGATGCTGGGGGCATGAAAGCAGAAGGGAAAGGTCATTCTGGGGCTCACGTGTTCCTCATTGCCCCAAAGGTGATAGAGTTGCCTGTGACGGAGCGCCAGATTGAGCGGGAGCACCTCATCCAGCTGCGGCGCTGGCAAGAGACCCGTGGTGAGCTGGAGTGCCGCTCTCCGCCCAGGATGCACGGTGCCAAGGCCATCCTGGATGCAGAGCCTGGCCCCCGACCTGCCCTGCAACCCTCACCGTCCATCCGCCTACCCCCAGATGCAGCCCTCCTCAGCTCCAAGGCTAAGCCACACAAGCAGGCCCAGAAGGGGCAGAAGCGGACAAAGACCAGTGGGCAGCTGGACAGGTCCCCAGGCCTCAACCAAGCCACAGTGGTGACTGCTTCAGGAGATGCATGTCCTCCTCAGGACGTGCCCCCAAAGGACCCAGTCCCCCAGGACTCTGCTCCTCAGAACTTAGCCTCCCACCATTCCCAGGAGAGTCTGACCTCCCAGGAGAGTGAGGACACCTACTTGTAACCCCAGGGGCTCAGGCCTCCGGGTGGGGTCTTCTCATGTCTTCCACGGTTCAAAGACTGACAACACTCCAGGTTCTCTGCACCTGAGGAGCCAACTGCTTGGCCATTGGGCTGGGACAGAATCTGGCTGACCCAGTACAGACTCTGCCTGAGCCTCCTTATTTATTTTCTCTTGAGTTGAGCTGGTCTAGCCAGCACAGGCAGAAGCTATGGCCGAAGGGGTTGGGTCTCCTCCCCGTCCTTCTGGGGGATGTTCCCCAGGGATAGGGTGCTGACATGCGGGGAAGCGGTGGGGTTCTCTTTGTGTAAAATAGAAATATGGTTTTGTACGGAAATAAACAGGCTTGTGTATAGAGCTGGTGTGTAGCTAGGGACCCAAAGGGATATCGCCCTTCATCCTGGGCCCCTCTGAGACATACAGGAGACACTGAGTCCAGAGCCAGCTGCTCTTCTTGGCTCTTCTCTCTCAGCCCATCTTTCTTCCATGTCCACCTTCTGACACAGATGAGGTGAGCCAGGCTGCAGTCCACCACCAAGGCAGAGCAGGGAATAGTCCCCAAGGCTATTGGTCCGTGCTTCTTCATTGGGGGTTGGGGGTAGATCCTGGGTAGGTAGCCTAAAGCTGTTCCTCCTCCAGGGCCAGACCTAGCTGCTGACCATAGCAGGGGATAGGGAGAAACAGACTTGGTAGGAGCTTCCAGGCATTGTCTGGGTCTAGATGGCATTGTCCTGGTACAGCTGGGGATGCTGAGGCTGGAGAGGTGAATGGTTACCTGAGGTTCGGGGCAGCTTCACACTCTGCCTCCTGCTTCCCGTGCTGTGGCTGTCCACTCTGTCCACACTTGCCATAGAGAGATGCGCTCACTTCAGATCCCAGTTACCTTCTGAGCACTCACACAGTAGTATCAGGGGCTGCCACCAGGACAAGGGACTACCGACGCCTGACTCAGACAGGTGAAGGGAGAAGTTGGCCTCCTTGATGAAATGCTACTTTCCGTTTGCTGACACGGCCCACATGCCAGGCTGGGCTTGTGCCTGACATAAGAGGAGTTCTATGTCCTCCTCCTCCAAGAGCCACATTTGTGCCCCAAGCCCCTCACCCAAGTGAGCAGATAGCCTTGGAGGGCAGGCAGGTGCTCAGTCACAACCTGATAACTGGCAGTGACGAGAACAGGGTGTCCCTGGGACAGGGCCCCCCTTCTGCTGAGGAAGCAGCTTTTCTGGTCAAACAATAGTGGTTGTTCCTGGCCTGAGACCAAGCTGGGCCAGACCATAGCAGGGAACAGGGAGGGAGAGACAGACTCACAGGGAGCTTTCCGGCATGGCCTGGGACAGCTGAGGGTGCTGAGGCCAGAAAGGCAAATGGTTACCAGGGGCTGTGGGCAGCTCACCTACTCTCTGCCTCCTGCCTCTCGCCTGGATGGTTTCCCACTCTGTCCACACTTGCCACCGTGAAATGGGCTCAGCCTTTGAAAAGCACCTCCCACCCCTCAGTCCTCCAGGGACAGGCCAGGATGTGGCGGCTGCACACTGTTCCGTGAGAGTCATCTGGAGCTAGTGAAGCCAGGAACAGGACTGAGCCCAGCTTCCGTCTGCCTGTGCTGCAGGGTCCTGAGCATGAGGGCCTGCATGGGCCTGCTGGGTCTTGACCACACCCAAGGCCTACTTTAAACTACCTTGTTCAAAGCCTCCAACCTGAAGCTGAGTGCCTGGGCCAAACAGGGCCCTTTGGAGCATGCCCCATCCTGCCACGAAATCAGCCTGTGCTGGCTCATTCCTGCTCAGCCTTGGGGGTTTTTCTTAAACCTTTAGACACTTGATCATACCTGGTGTGTCTGCCAGTGCTTAGGGGCCTTCTTGCATCTGTAGCTAATTTAGATGTGCTCAGGCCAGTTGAGTTGTGCTAATGATGAGAAGCTTTAAGAAAACGTCAACAGAGTTCAGGTCTCTGGCTTGAATACCCAGGGTACCTCAAATACCAGATGGCCTGTCCTCTCAGTGTTTGAGCCTTGGGCTCAGGTACTTCTGGGTTGTCCCAGAAATAAGATTCAGAGTCCACAGTATGTTGCTCAGAGAGGTGAGGAGGACCCTTTTTCTGTTTCTCCTCTTAGTGGGGAGCAGTCTACTTCAGAAGTTGGTTGGTCACACAGGCTAGGTTTCAGCTGGTCGAAACAACGACAAGGTAGGGATGCAGTATTATCAAACCAACCTTGGGCAGCCCATTCTTAGGATCTTTAGTCCTTACCAACCTTGTCAGCTCTGCAGTCCCTGCCCCCCACCCCAGGCAATAAAAGGAAGATAAGGCTCCACCCCGCTGTTCGGTCGATCTTCTTCTTCCGGAGATTTGTGCACTGCTCCGGCCCCAACAGAGCTCCAGCCCGGCTTCGGGCCCTCCTGCACCTTTTTTTGTAGGGTGGGGACGGGGGTGCAGACAGGGTTTTTCTGTGTAGTTCTGACTGTCCTGGAACTCGCTCTGCAGACTAGTGTGGCCTGGAACTCACAGAGATGCGCCTGCCTCTGCCTCCCTAGCGCTGGGATTAAAGATGTGCACTACCGAGAGCTTCCAGCAAGTTCCCACCCCCAACACAGCCGGCGTCCAGCGGAAAGGGCGTGTCTGGGCGTGTCCTGCAGGCCTCAGATGGGTGAGGGCCGACCATGATCCTCAGGCTAGGGCTAGATGAGTGGAGCTGACTTTGGCGGAGTTCGAAGGCAGCCCGCAGCGCCCGGTAGGCAGGGCCCAGGAGGAGGCGTGGCCACTTCACAGCGGCTGTGGGGCGTGGCCGCCGAAGAGTGGATCCCTGGCTGGGCGGGCCGGTAGCGGGCGGTGCTTCTTTAAGCCGGGCGCCACCGCCTCGCCTCCTGCCTAGGTCTAACTGGCGGCGAGGCCGGGACTGCGGGAATCTGCGATGGAACTTCACATCCTAGAGCACCGGGTGCGAGTACTGAGCCTTGCCCGTCCGGGCCTCTGGCTCTACACCCACCCGCTCATCAAGCTGCTCTTCCTGCCCTGTCGCAGCCGGTGCGCACCCGGGTTCACGAGCGCAGGTCGGGCGGGTGGAGGCTCCTCTGTCCCTCTGGGCCAGGGGCGGAGGACTAGAGTCACCGCGAAGCAGCGGGTACCGGGTGGGGACGCTGGCCACTCTGGCCACCATCCGGCCTGGGCCTACCCTCGCTGGGACGCCGCCTATCCGGCCCGGAGGGCCCCCCTCGGCCCCCCGGGCTTGTCAAGGTGCAAACTGCCTGGAGTTGGAAGTGTAGTTGCGGCATGTGTTTCTTGCCGGGCGGTAGCCCCTTCCCAGATGCTTCACGTTAAGTTTGGGAGTTGTCCAGGGGGGCCCAAAGCCTGACACCTCTAGGGTGTGGAATGGAGGGGAGATCCCAAATATGGAGCCTAGACTCATTGATCCAGGGAAGAAATTGAGGCCTGAGTGCAGGTCCGGAAAGCTCCTGGTGGGGGTCCTTTAGGGCTGTGGAACAAAGTTCACTTGCTGTCTCCATCCCATTCACTCTAGGCTGAAAGTCTTCCCACCCCTTCCCTCCCTACTAGGTGCAAGTTCTTCAGCCTGACTGAGACTCCGGAAGATTACACACTCATGGTGGATGAGGAGGGCTTTAAAGGTGGGAACTGGCTCCTTGCTTGCCTCTAAGCAGTAGTCTTACTAGGTTTAGGGACCCAGCTTCCCAGAGAGCTTAGACCTCAAAGGCATGTAGGTCTGGGTTCAAATCTTCAATCGCTCACTTAAGTACTGTTTTCTCTTGTGTAGAATGTAGTCGTGACAATTTAACGGTATTTCTGAGAGCTTTATAAACTTAAAACCCACAAGGAACTGGACATGAGTCCGGGCCAGCAGAGGCGGTGGTGGTTGGTATCTCACAGTTTTAGAGGAGAATGAGGGGGTTCCCGGCCAGCAGAGGCGGTGGTGGTTGGTATCTCACAGTTTTAGAGGAGAATGAGGGGGTTCCTGCAGCTATTTCACTCCGGACATTATTTCTTCTTGGACTTGTCTCCCAGTGAAAGCCAGCTCCTCCCTTACTGGCTTGGGAAGTCTAGGAGTCTGAGGGTTGGGGAAGGAATGCAGGAGCAGGCATCAAACCCACAGCGGGCCTCCTGGCTGGGTTTGGGTGAACAACAGCTATCCTGGCCCTTGTCCCTGTTCAGGACTGGGACCGGGGAACTGACTTCTGGCTCCCATTTCTGCCTGCTTGGCCCATCCTCTAAGGTCTGGATTCTCAAGTTAGCCACCTAGAGTTTGGCTGAGCCTGCCTCCCAAAGGATATAGATTCCCTGTTCTGTAGGGAAATCTCCTGGCTGCAAGGGCGCTTCCCCATCAGTTGATCACCGGGCGCCCTCTGGTGGTGCTTTGAAGCCCATTAAACCAAAAAGTCCATTTTGCAGATAGGCAACTGAGACTAAACAGTGTTTGTAATCACAGCACGTAGGAAGCTGTGGCGATAGGATCAATTTAAGTTAAATCTCAGCTTAATCTACATTGTAAGACTGTCTCAAAGCAAACAAACAATAAAAAAAAAACCCAAAACACACTTGTCCCAAGTCACACAGCAAAAATGGTAAACAAACAAGTAAACAAAAGTTGGGCCTTGAATCTAGTTCTGAGTTTGGAGCAGTAATGCTCACTGAGAATGTCTGCATGATGCACACTGAGGTGGAAATGATAGGAAACAGCCCCGAGCTCCAAGTCTGTCAGAAAACAGATCTGATGGACAAGGTTTACACAGAGAAACTGAGGCAGAGAGGAGCTGACTAACCAGGCATGTACCTCCTGCCCACAGAGCTACCGCCATCCGAGTTCCTGCAAGTGGCTGAGGCCACATGGCTGGTGATGAACGTATCTCACAGTGGTTTGGTGGCTCAGGCTGCCGGGGTAACGAAGATTGCCCGGTCTGTCATTGCCCCGCTGGCTGAACACCATGTGTCTGTTCTGATGCTGTCCACATACCAGACCGACTTCATCCTGGTGGGTTTGGGCAGGTGCTGATGCAGGGCATAAGCAGAGGTGCCTGGTGTTGCATAATATGTGTCGTTTGCCTTGACCCAGGTACGGGAGCAGGACCTGTCTGTGGTGATCCACACACTGGCCCAGGAATTCCAAATCTACCGTGAAGTAGGCGGGGAGCCTGTGCCTGTTACCGTGGACGATTCCAGCAATGGCTTTCCCCAAACCCAGCACGGTGAGGTCTGCCCGCCAGCACCCACCATAGAAGGGCTTGCCTTTTAAAAGGGTGCAAAACACTCTCAATGTATGAGATAGAGTGGCCCTTCCCTGACTTGCCACCAGGGGTCGCCCCAGTCCGAGATAACCTTTTCACCTTGCTGCCCCTGTATCCTGAGCAGGGCCCAGTCCCACGGTGCATCCCATTCAGAGCCCGCAGAACCGCTTTTGTGTCCTCACACTGGACCCGGAGACATTGCCGGCTGTCGCCACCACCCTCATCGATGTCCTCTTCTACTCCCACAGGTGGGCCACGCGTGCACGTGATCCTACTAGTGTTTCCTGCCCTCTGACCTTTGTCTCAGACCTTCTGTCACTCTGTGCCTTAGGATTCCTGATATCCTCTTAGCCCTTAACCAGAGGTGTGGGCAGAACCACTTCCCAGCCAACCCTGCCCATCCAGGCCCTCAGCCCAAGCAGGGCCCCCATCTCTGGCAGTTAGGGCTCATCCCTCAGGAAATCAGGGTCTCACAATGAAGTAGAGAGTCAAGGGCCTGCCCAGAGCTGCCCATTCCTGATCCTCCTCTGCGGTCTGCTGGTCAGGATATGGAGAGGGCCATGTGCCTGACAGAGCCCTTGACCCTGTCATCCCTCTTCAGTGTCCCCAAGGAGGCAGCCTCGGGTGGTCCTGAGTCAACTTCCATTCCGTTCTTCGCTTTCTCCCTCATTGAGGGTTACATCTCCATTGTCATGGATGCAGAGACCCAGAAAAAGTATGTAACTCCGTCCTTAATTCTCCATAGGCCGGCCTCAGGGAAGGTGGAGGAGGGGTGCCGGGTTCTGAGGTTAGCAGGACATGCCCCAGGGATCAGGCTAGATGGGGGTGTGTGTGGGGGGAGCCTTTCCCATCACCCACCTGCTTCACCAGGTTCCCCAGTGACCTCCTGCTGACCAGTTCTTCTGGGGAGCTATGGAGGATGGTGCGCATCGGGGGACAGCCCCTGGGCTTTGGTGAGGACCGCTCACTCCCCGTATGGGAGGGGAGGCGGGAGAAGGGCGAGTCTGTGGTTCTTCACAGCAGCTAGGGTAAGCCACCTGTGTCTCCAACCCTCAGATGAATGCGGGATTGTGGCCCAGATCGCGGGTCCCCTGGCGGCTGTTGACATCTCTGCTTATTACATCAGCACATTCAACTTTGACCATGCGCTGGTGAGGACCTGGCTGGGATGGGGGTTCCAGCGAGCACACTGAGGGCCTGGGGGAGGGGGTGGCAGGGCGGACATCACAGCTGGTTTAGGGAGTTAGGCATCCGTGACAATAGTCTGGTGTTTCATGCTGCGTTCTCACCCCAGGTTCATGAAGATGAGATCAGCTGTGTCATTGATACTCTCCAGCGAAGGCAAGAAGGCCTGGCTTCCCAGGACCCATAGGGAGCAGCAGACTCCCAGCATTCCCTTACCCCCTGGGTTTTCAGAGACTTCTGAGCTATATCCTGAAGCTTCAGAAGGAGCCCCTGATCCTGCCAAGGGACCCTGGTTCTGCTGTCTATATGAAAGCTGTCTGGAGCTGGACCTCATGGACGTGTCTGCACACAGAAGACATTTTGGTGCTTGGGGCTTAGACCCCTGATCCAACACTTTCATTTTTGTTTTGGTTTTTTTTTTTTTGTTGTTTTATTTTGTTTTTGTTTTTTGAGACAGGGTTTCTCTGTGTAGCCCTGGCTGTCCTGGAACTCACTTTGTAAACCAGGCTGGCCTCGAACTCAGAAATTGGCCTGCCTCTGTCTCCTAAGTGCTGGGATTAATGGCGTACGCCACCATTACCCGGCTGACCCGACACTTTCTATGTGACCTCAGCAATGCACAGTGCCTGCCAGAGGCTGAAGCTGCCTCTCTCCTGGCTAAGGCTCATGTCCCAGGCTGGGCGGGCTCTGACCTCTAGCCTGGGTTGCCTTCTTAGCCTTAACTGAGTTCCAACAGTGCCCTGCCTTCTCGGGGCTCCGAAGGAAGAATTACATATCACTTTTATTTTCATGACTGTTTAAATAAATAAAAGACTTGCGGAACTGTGCCCTTTGGTTCTGAGTGACAGCCAATGTCTGGTCTTGGTCTCTCCCAGACTTGTCCCCCCTCCTTGGCTTTTCAAGCAGTATATGTGACAAATGAGGAACTGAAGCCTCCAGCACATTTGTGACTAAGTCATGTGGTTCCCAGCCAAGGCTGTTCATCTCTAAAGTGGAGTGTCTCTTCGTTCTTATTTACTTACAGAGCAGCCTCGAGAGTTCCCGACACGGGGAGAAACTCCGCTGTCCCTCTTACCTAAGAGTCCACGGACTGGATACTGGAAACCTGTCCAGGAGGTCTCAGCGCCTTTCTCCAAGTCTACTGTCTGCATTCCTATGGGCTTTGCCTGAATTCTTATGTCCTTCTTGTGGAGAAGCCACACAGTTTATGACACTTGGAATGGTGGCCAGGCCTTTTGCTGCTGAGGTGCAGGGCTATGCAGACCGACGGGACCTAGAGCCCACTTGGAGCCCTTGTCCTCTACTGCTATATGCCTGGGCACATCTGGGCCTGGACTTTTCTGTCATGGGGCCTCCTGCTCAGTAAGACCAGGTCTCCATTGCAGGGCCCAGGGCCCCACACATGCCCTGGGAGTTTATCAGGTACCTTCAGTTCAGACCCGCCCATGTTCAGGATGGGAAGAAGGGTGTGACTTCTGTGTACCCAGGTCATAGTGACTCCCTAGAAAAGCCACCACACAGGCAGGCTTCTGGCAGTATGCCCGCCTGGCTCAGGGGAACCCCAAGGCTAGAGCCTCAGGTTGCAGATCAGATGAGCCTAGAACACAGCCCCGCATGGTGAGTGAGTGGTGAGAGGCCTTGGCTCCTCCTTTTCTTCAGCCTCAGTTTCCCCATATGCAGGAATCAGTTCCTTCTGGAACCCTGGGAGGGAGCGTTTCTTTGGAGTTTGTCTGTGGTTGGGAAGGGGATGGAGAAGTCCTGTCTCCTATAATGGGGGACTAGTCTACACTCAGGCTTGGGGGCGGGCAGCCTACACTGGAGGTGGGCCAGGCTATTCGGGGCTGCGCAGGCAGGAGCAGAAGGTGGGCTTGTCTGCCACTGGCACTGCACAGCCCAAGAAAAGCTGCTTCTCTCTGACCTCAGTGCCTGCCTCTGTGGAGAAGGGCTGTTAAGGGGGGATATGCTATTGATCCAGTCTTGTCCTCACTTTGCATAGGTGGAAACGAAGCCCAGAGAGTGTCTTGTTTAAGGTTACCACACAGGGATAACAAAGTAGAACATAAAGTAGAATTCTAAAAGGGTACAGGCTGGGGGTGGGGATGGGGGTGGGGCTGAGACTGACTTTAGGCTGAGCCTGAAGGATGGGAAAGATTTTGCAAGACCCCTTGTAATCCCAGCTGTCTGTGTTGGTTGGTGACCGGGCGTCTGCTGCTGGTGACCGTTGTTGTGTGGGCAGGCACGCGAGGTCTGGCCCTGTCTCCTCCCTGACCCTGAGCTAGATAGAGTGGAGATATTGAGCAATGGCTCCCGTCTGTATCGCTTTCCCAAGAGGACCATGGTGTTGTTCTGAGCCATGAGTGCCAGTTCTAGGGGTGCCCAGAACTTCTTTTTAGGGGGTTAGTTGTGGCATCGTGTGGATGTGGGTGCTGTGTATATGTATATATGTGTAAGTGTGTGTATGTGTGTGAATGTGTGTGAGTATATGTGTATGAGAGTGTATGTGTGTGTATAAGTGTGTGTGCAAATGTGTATGTGAGTGTGTGTGTGAGAGTGTGTGAGTGTATGTGTATGAGTGTGTGTGTGTGTGTGTGCATGTGTGTGTGAGTGTGAGTGTGTATGTGTACTGGGGAGCTCTTTGGTGCTTACATGGTCACATGTGCCCTCTGCCCCTATTGCTTTTCTCCAGGACCCTGTACGCCCAAGGAAGAGCTGACCTCTTGCTCTCCTGCCTACTCCAGCTCCCCTTGTTGCCTCCGTCTCTCCCACTGTCTCCTCGCCTGCTGCCCCGAAGCGAGCATGAGTGGCTTTCTGCCTAGAATCCACCCACTCTCCAGCCCTGCCCCTCCCTCATCACATCACAGCACTTTCTGGGTATTCTTCTTCCTGGTCTCCTGGGACCAGTGCCTCAGTTTCCCTGTCCTATCACTGCTCCCTGTGAGTTGTCCCCAGCATGTCCCTTGTGGAACACGGCCCCACAGCTGAGTTCCTTCTCCCTCCCTCCCTCTGTTCTGCATCTTTCCTTCTCCCTCCACCCTTCCTATTCCCTTCTTCTCTTCCATACTGAAGATAAACCCAGGCCTCTCACATGCTGAGTGATACCCCAACCTCTTGTTGTGTTTAAACTCTGCCTTAGTTTCTTTCTCAGTGTGTGTGTGGTGCATGCTTGCATGTATACGTGTGTATGTGGGTGCGGGAATGCACATCTCTGTGGAGGACAGAGGTCAAAGTCAGGTGTCTTCCTTTATGGCTTGCCACCTCATTTTTGAGGTAGGGTCTGTCAGTGAATCTAGAGCACCATGTTCCTGCTGAACTGGCTGGCCAGTGAGCCCGTGAGACATGCCCCAGTCCTTGGGCTTCAGACGGCCACCGGCCACCAGCGTGCTCAGCTTTGACGTGATGCTGGGGGTCTGACCTTAGGACATCATGCTGGTACCGCAAACACTTTACCCACGGCCATCTCCTTGGTTCCCTAACTTAAAAGAAAAGTTGTTTATTCTATTTTTATGAGTATGCATGTATGTATGTATGTATGAGTATGCATGTATGTATGTATGTATGTGCACTACTTATGTGTCAGTGCCTGCAGAAGCTGTCAGATCCCCCAGGGACTGGCGTTAGAGGTAGCTGTGAATCTCTGTGTGGATGCTGGCAACTGAATTTGGGTCCCTTGCAAGACCAGCAAGTGCTCTTAACTGCTGAGCCATCTCTCCAGGCTCTTCCCCAATATTTAAATTGAGATAACATTTGCATAATTTAACTTTTTTTGTTTTTTTGTCTTTCTTGAGACAGGTTCTTGTTTGGAGGCCAGGCCATTCTGGAACTTGTTATCCTCCTACCTCAGTCTCTCCAATACTGAGATTACAACACGTGTGCTGATAGCTATTTAAGAGCAAGGGATTCAGGGCTGGAGAGATGGCTCAGTGGTTAAGAGCACTGACTGCTCTTCCAAAGGTCAATGGGTTCAATTCCCAGCAACCACATGGTGGCTCACAACCATCTGCAGTGTGATCTGACGCCCTCTTCTGGTATGTCTGAGGACAACTACAGTGTACTTATATACATAAAATAAATAAATCTTAAAAAAAAACAAAAAAAAGTGAGGAATTCAAAGGTATCTGGCACATTTAGTCCAAAATCTTTCACCACCCCAAAAGGAGGCCCTGCAATAAATATATCAGCAGCCAGGCCACTCCCTTTCCTCTCTGTCCTACCCACAGTCAGTCCGCAGTCTCTCTCTGCATTGCCCTCTGTGGTTTATATTGATGGAACCATACAACCAAGTGTGACTTGTGACGTTGCTTTCACTTAGCTTAATGTTCTTTTTCTGATGTACACTGGTGTTTTGCCTGCATGTATGTCTGTGTGAAAGTGTCAGGTTTTGGAGTTACAGATATTTGTGACCTGCCGTGTAGGTCCTGGGAATTGAACCTGGGTCTTCTGGAAGGACAGTCATTGCTCTAACCACTGAGAAATCTCTTCAGCCCCCACTTACTCTTCTTGAGTGTCCTCTGCATTAGGACATGTCAGTATGTCCTTCTCATGAGTGTCAATCTCCATTGTACAGCATGCTACATTTTGTTTGTTCATTATCTTTTGAAGAAAGTTGGGAGTTGTCCACTTTGGTCTCTTGCACTCATAGTCTGAGTAAGGTGGCATGGTTCCTCCGTCCTGCTTTTAAGTTCATTCTAGAACAGAGTGACCAGGAACCCCCTCAACCCCCTCCGATCCATTGAATGGTGGCCACCAGGAAGCACTTGGAAACAGGGTGCTTTGAGGCCTCTCCTTGAAGCGCAGGATGAGTTTCTTTTCTGTATCAGTATAATCATGTGGAGTTTCTTTGGGGTCTCCTTAGGACCACACATGGAAGAAGGCCGCTTTTCACGGCCCTCTCCCAAGCCATTGTCTCAGTGGACTTGCTGATTGGCCCAGGATACCATCCCCTTCCCACACCTTCCTTGTGTGTGTGTGTGTGTGTGTGTGTATGTGTGTGTGTGTGTGTGTGTGTGTGTGCATAAGACAGGGTTTCCCTGTGTAGCCCTAGGTGTCCTGGAACTCACTCTGTAGACCAGGCTGGCCTTAAATTCAGAGCTCCACCTGCTTCTGCCTCCTGAGTGCTGGGACTAAAGGCGTGTGCCACCACACCCAGCCATGACTTCTCTTTCTTGTTTGTTTGTCTCTGGTGCTCAACTCCTAAGTGTGAAGAGGCAGAGATGTCCCTGCTTTAAATGCATGAGGATCTGAGTTCAAAACTCAGGCAAAAGTTGGGGACTGTGGGGCAGGTCTGTAGCCTAGTGCTGAAGGCAGAGACAGGCAGATCCCTAGAGCTTGCTGGATAGCCAGTCCAGTAAAACATAGGTACATACATACATACGTACATACATACATACAGTGGAGAGTGACTTAAGACATTGGACATGAACTTCTAGTCTCCACATGCACACACACACACACACACACACACACACACCCCTCAAGCTCCCTTTGTGAGGCAAGCAGGTCCTGCTTTTGTGGAATTCATGCCCAAGTGAACTTTACTAGGGAGGGGGACATGCAGCACGGTTTTTTTTTTTTTGTTTTGTTTTGTTTTTTTTAATTTCGGCTACTTTTCCTGGAAAGTGTTGCAATCTAGAGGAGTCAAAAAGCAAATTTTTGAACATGCTATATTAAAAAAAAAGAGAAGAAGAAAAGAAAAAAGAAAAGTCAAGGAAAAAGTCAGCATGTTTTCAAAGCTGCCCAGAAGTAAGATCATGTGCTCCGGTGTGACAAGGGTAACAGAAACTCAGTTCCTTGGGAAAGGGACCTAAGAGCCAACTGGACTGCCTGAGATCGGCTGCTCTGACTGGCAACCCGGGACACCATCCTTCTGGAGGCCTGGTCACAGACTTGGTGGAAATGTGCCAGCAAAGAGTGCCTGGGTTCTGCGGGCTGGGAGCCATGAGTCCCCTGTGTTGAAACTTCTACAGATGGCCACATCTGGATGGCTGTGCAGATGTTCCCTGATGTTTCTCCAGCACCTGCTGCACCACCCCCTCTCCCATGCCCTGTCTGCAATGGGAGCGCTCGGCACACTTTCCCTCCCTGTTCCCCCCCACCCCCACTGTCAGATACTCAGGACCCACCTGGTCCTGTGCTGTGCAGCCCAGCTCAGCATGATACCCATTCCTACCCTGGAAAAAGGCTGTAGTTTTGCTTTCCCTGAGCCACTTGACAGCATCAGTTCTGCACAATCCATTGACCACGTTGGTGGGTCTCTTGGCTTAGGAAGACTGTCTGGATTCCAGCCTGCATTTTCTTCCCTCTCAGGAGTTTGCCTTCTATGCCTCAGTTTCTCCATCAGCTAAATAGAACTGGCTTCTAAAGTCTTTATGAGGATCCAGTGGTGTGCCCTTCATGAATGTGTAATGCGAAGCCTGGCACATGAAAAATCTAGAAACCTACCCAGTTTATTGGGGCCGGGAACCCAAACATTTTAGGAAAGAATCTGATATTTCAAACTAGGTGTTCTAAGGGCTATGCAGGTAGATCGATTGGTACAGTGCTTACCAAGCAGGCAGGAAGGCCTGGATTTAATCCCCACACCCTTTAGGCCTTTGCATATAATAGTGGAGGCAGGGGGATGAGAATTTCAGTGTCAGCTACATAGTAGCTCAAAGCCAGCCTGGGATACATGAGACCCTGTCTCAAAAACGGGCTGCGTATTCTGTTGTCATTACAAGAAGAGTGGGGACACACCTGAACTCCTACCGTGTTACTGTAAGACATGGCGTTTCCCTTGAAGTGACATAGCTCTGGGGCCAGGGCTCTGCCTCTCACCTCACAGACACAACCTGAGCTCATAGTGGACGTTGGGGTCATTGGGGGCAAGCAGTCAGGAGACTGCTGACAGCCTCTGCTCTGTTGCTAGCTTGTCAGTCTGCCTGTTGTCACTGTCCCCAGGGCTTCCCTCAGTCTGGGTTTCCCTGAGGCTGGTCTAGTCATAGTCTCTGGGGCGGGTGGCTCACCAGTCTGGGTGGCGGGGACAGAGAGTCATAGATCCGAGAGAACTCTCCAGTCCCCTCTCCTCTGAGTCAGGTTTCAGACCCCTGGAGGGGGTCAGTTACTCAACACAGAACACAGCCCTTGGCAGGCCAGGTCCCAGGAAGACCCCATGGCAACTAGACAACAAGCGCTCTCTTGGGCCCCACAACCTCTCTGACCCGGCATGTCCTTGCTCACTGGGGCTTACGTAACCCTGCCTTTCCCAACTGCCCCAAAGCCACTCAGTGACATAAACCAATGTGTGCCTTTGTCTACCCCAGGAACTGCAAGGTACGTGTTTACCAAGTGCCCACTGAGGGTCAGGCTCAGTCCTTGAGTAACACTAAGTATCTCAAGGGGTGCCTGGACCATTCGCTACACTTAAGAAAAGTCAGATACAGCCCTTATATCATCTGATGTACGGAGTTCTGTGCTTTTTCCTCCATTGGGATTATGAAGCCATCTCTGCCACCTGTTCTAGCATCTTCCTGCTGTTCCTCCTCAAACTCTGCTGACAGTCACTCCCATCCTGGTTCCTAGACCTGGTGTCTGTCTATCTGCTGTCTATCCTGACATCCTGTGTGAGCGTCACCACACAGTGTTAATGGCCTTTTCTTTTCTTTCTTCTTCTTCTTTTTTTTTTTTCTGTTTGGTTTTTTGAGACAGATTTCTCTATGTAGCCCTGGCTGTCTTGGAATTCACTCTGTAAACCAGGCTGACCTCAGATTCAGAGTTCCGTCTGCCTTTGCCTCCTGAGTGCTGGGATTAAAGGCGTGGGCTATGACCACCTGGCCCAGTTTTGCTTCTTATTGGAACAAGGGTTTTGTTTTGTTTTGTTTGCCTGATGGGGTGGTGCACACCTATAATCCTAGTGTTTGGAAGGCTAAGGCAGAAAGATTACTGTGAGTTTGAGGCCAACCTTGATTATATAGTGAATTGCAGATTAGTGTATGGTACAGAGTGAGAACTAGCCTATTTTACAGAATGAGGACTAGCCTATGGTACAGAGGAAGGACTTATCTCAGAAAAAACAACTAAAAGGTGTTTTCGGGTGTGTTGGGGCCTGAGTTTAGGCGTGAACTGGACCGGTGCACTCTTTGTGTTTCTCAAGCTGCTTCCCAGGCAGGGCCTTGCATTCCTGCCTGCTTTATACAGGCTTCTAGTGTCTTCATGTCCTCAGCTCACCTGTTACTATCTGTCTCTGACTCCGTCCTGAATGGAGCAGTGTGGCTCTGTGCCTCCATGGTACCTCATGGTATTGAGCAATCTTACACACACACACACACACACACACACACACACACACACACAGACACATACACACACACACACACAGACACATACACACACACAGACAAACACATACACACACACACACAAACACATACACACACACACACAGAGACACATACACACACACACACACAGACAAACACACACACATACACACACAAACACATACACACACACACACACACACATATGGTGGTTTTTGTTTTTTTTTTTTCACACAGGGTTTTTCTACATAGCTTTGGCTGTCGTGGAATTCACTCTATAGACCAGGCTAGCCTGGATCTGCCTTCTGAGTGCTGGGAATAAAGGCGTGTGCTTCCACCACCTACTTCCTGCCTTTTTTTCTTCAGGAGGAAATGTCTGATCAAATCCTTTGTCAAGGGTGTGTGTGTGTGTGTGTGTGTGTGTGTGTGTGTGTGTGTCTGTGTGCATATGTATGTCTATGCATGTGCATGTGGAGGCTGGAGACAACCTTGGGTGGCATCCTTAGGAATGTCATCCTTTGAGGTAGCATCTCTCAATAACCCAGAGCTCACCAGTTAGGTTGACTCCTAACACTAACCCTGACTCTGACTCTAACCCTAATGGTAACCCTAACCCTAACCAGTTAGGCTGGCAGGATCCTAACCCTAACCCCAATCCCTGACCTTAACCCTGCGTTTTCTGTCTCCCTGGTGCTTGGATCACAGGCCTGTGGCACCACGCCCGGCATACGTGTGGGTTCTGAGAGTGGAGTTCAGGTCTGTGCTGTGCAGACAGCGCTTCCCCAGTGCCCTGCCTGGCTCCCAGGGCCTCTTTTTTCTTTTTCAGGATCTCCTGTACTGCACATCGCCTTGATCTCATTGTGAACTGAGGTTGACCTTGAACTCCTGATCCTTCTGTTTCTGCCTCCCAAAAGCTGGGATCACAGGCATGTGCTACCACACCTGGCCTTTTGCCTATTTTTAATTGGATTCTTCGCGCTCCTCATTTAACTGTACCATTGAAGTTTACCCTAGTTTATTGAAGAGAAACTGAGGCCCTGGGAGATGCTGTGACTGTGTTTAAAACATCAGGTTAACAGGCAGTAGAGGCTGGACCTTGAATCAGTGCCCATCTCTGCCACAGCAAATACAACTCAAGCCGAGGCAAATCCATTCCGTGTAATTAAAGGGGCAGGGCCCTCTCAGCCGGAGGCTGGGCCGGAAAGGCTGGGAGATAGCAGTTCTGAGGAAGCAAACCCACCCTCTCTTCCTCTCCACATCACGCGGACCTGGCTGACGTGGCCCAGGAAGAGAGGACGGCCCGGGCCCTGTGGTTGAAATCCTATTTATACTGACTGTTGCAAGCCTTTCCTGCTGGCGATAAGGACGTCACTGGGCACTGACCTCACCAGAATCGCTGACGCATCTTCCCTCACACTTTGCCTGGGTGGTAGTGAGGCAGGCCCTCATCCTCTGGGCCACTCCCACTGCCCCTGCATATAGCACCCTCCACTCCTGTCCCCATGGCCAACCTTGGCCGCTCTTGCAATCTGTTATGGGCTGGAGCCTGTTCCCCAAGTCAGAATGTACAATCCAAGCTCACGGCACCTCAGACGCGACTGCAAAGAGGCACGGTGAGCTCTGAGTCACTGCAACTGGATTAGGACAGAAATGAGCAGGCAGGAAAGTGGCTCTCTCAGTAAAGGGCTGCTGTGCAAGACCGAGGACCTCAGTTCAAATCCTCAGAAGCCATGAGAAAAGCCAGGTGTGGTCATGCAGGCCTGCAACCCCAGCACTTAGTAAGGACTGGAGCAGGAAGTGCCTACGGCTCTCAACTGCTGGCCTACGGCTCTCAACTGCTGGCCTACGGCTCTCAACTGCTGGCCTACGGCTCTCAACTGCTGACCTACGGCTCTCAACTGCTGGCCTACCTCCAGACCAGTGAGAGATCCCATCTCAAGGGGTGAGGTAGAATGACAGAGCAGGCTGCACGGTGTTCCCCTCTGGTTACACACACACACACATGCATCCACACACTACCTCCACCACACATACCATATCTCACACACACACACACACATGCCTCCACACACTACCTCCACCACATATACCATATCTCTCTCTCTCACACACACACACACACACACCATATACACACATATACATGCATCCACACACTACCTCCACCACACATACCATATCTCTCACACACACGCATACACACACACCATATACACACACACACACATGCCTCCACACACTACCTCCACCACATATACCATATCTCTCTCTCTCTCTCTCTCACACACACACACACACACACACCATATACACACATATACATGCATCCACACACTACCTCCACCACACATACCATATCTCTCACACACACGCATACACACACACCATATACACACATACACACATGCATCCACACACTACCTCCACCACACATACCATATCTCACACACACACACGCGCATCCACACACTACCTCCACCACACATACCATATCTCTCTCTCTCTCTCTCTCTCACACACACACACACACACACATGCATCCACACACTACCTCCACCACACTTACCATATCACACACACACACACACACACACACACACACCGTATACACACATCCACATCTACCACATACACACACACAACCATATACACACATCCACATCTATCACACAAATTATACACACATACCCCCCACACCCCATGTATACATACACACCATAATACACACAGCATATGCACCATATATAGATGCCATATATACACACATCCACACACCACCTCCACCACACACATGCCATATGAACACACATATACACACACACACCATATACACACATCCACATCCACTACACACCCATATATACACACACATATGCACACATACCCCCATACCCTATGTATACACATGCACCATATGCACCATATTTAGATGCATATATACACATATTCACATACAACATACATACATGTACAGTCTTTATGCAAAGGTAGAGGGTAATAGGGAAAGACACTTTACTCTGTTTAACTATGACCTCTGGCCTCTGCATGTACAGACAGGAGTACATGCACTTACTTTCATAAATACACACACACACACACACACCACTTACAAAGAGTTCAAGATAACTGGGTGGTGGTGGTGGATACCTTTAATCCCAGCACATGGGAGGCAGAAGCAGGTAGATCTCTGAGTTCGAGGACAGCCTCATCTATAGAGTGAGTTCCAGGACAGCTAAGGCTACATAGAGAAACTCTGTCTCAGAAAGAAAAAAAAAAGGAAAGAAAAAAATGGAAAATAAAAACAGAGAGATCAGGGGACAGAAACTGCAGAAGCGGTGGAGGGCTATGTAAAGACACAGTGGAAATTTGGCCACCTACGAGCCAAGAAGCAGCCATGTCGGGAAGCACATTCCAATGATCCCAGCACTAGGGAACCCAAGGCAAGAGGACTAAGAATCTAAAGGCAATCTGGGTCACAGCGGAAGCTGGAGGTCAGCCTGATATACAGAGGAGAACTTGCCTGAATAAACCAACAGCTAAGGAGAGGTACCTGGGAGAATCCAGCCCCAGAGACAGCTTACTCAAATGTTTAGCCTGCACAATGGTAGGAGATACACTGTGTCCTTGTTGTCAAGGCTGCACAGCTTGTGACACAGTAGGTCCCCACATCAGAGAACTCAACTGTGTGCAGAAATAGAAGCCAGGCAGAGATAGGCTCCTCTGTAAGGAACATGTGCACATGGTCTTTTTGTGATTCTCCAGTGACATCATTAATTACATAGATCTGTCATCTAGGGAAGGTTTCTATCTACAGGAGGCCCTGTGGAGGTTCCATGCATACACTACACAATTTTTAGAAGGGTCTGAGACTTCCTTAGATTCTGGTGTCTTTGAGAAAAGGACCCCGGCAATCAGTCACTTGTGGGTCTGTTGCCTCCCATTTTGACAGTTCCAGGAAATAAATAAGCACACAAGCCTTGCTCTTGATGACCTTAGACCCAGTGGCCTGTACAGCACAACACACTGGCCCCCAGCTAAGACACCAGGTAAATAGATGCATGCTCTTCCTTCCACCCTCTCCTTTTCTCTAGTAGTAGGAAGCCCTCAGGGTGTTATGCTCCAAGGCTAGGCGCTGGCCTAGGTTGACTCAGCAGCTCCTTTGATTTTATTTATTTATTTATTTATTTATTTTTGAGACAGAGTCTCCCTGCTGGCTTGGAACTTGTAGTGAGTAAGTCACCATCTCCCAAGTGCTGGGACTATAGGCCTAGCTCCTTATTTTGTTTTGAGATCGGTCTCCTTGTCAATCCCAGGCTGGCCTCTGATGCACAAGCCTGTCTCAGCCGCTAGAGAAACAGAGATTACAAATGTGTACCAACCCACCCCACCCCACGCTCTGGACTCCTCTCAACTGTGCAGGTGACCTCCAGCAGGGCAACTCACCCCTTTGCACCTTTGTTCTAAACAGAGGAGGTAGTGTATGGTCCATGGGAGAGAGGAAGGACACCTGAGGTGAAGGAGGGTCTCTCGCCAACATATGGGTCCCGAGAAGCACTTTGTAGCACTCTCCTCCTAGGTCTGGGCTGCTCGGAGCTTCCCTCTGTCTCCTTGTCTCAGTGAGGGCTTGAGTGTAGGGGTATAGGGAATGCCCCAGGATGACATCATGGATATGAAATGCAGAAGGATCCCTGGCCAGGGCCCTGGGGTGGGCAGAGGTGAGAAATTCAGTAGGAGGAAATGAAGACCTTAGGAGAAGGATCTAGACTAGGCTGCACTGGTGGGTTCTGCAGAGAACGGGTGGATGGGGGCACAGTCGCCACCTGGATAGGGCGTGGGGTGGGGGTTGTTGAATGAATATATGAGGACAGGTACCTCTGGTTCCTGAGGTTACAGCCTAAGGATGCTCATTCTAGCTTGGCAGACATGCTGGGGCTTCCAAGCATGGCCTGTGGATCTGGGTCAGCCTGGGCCTCAGTTTACCATAGTAAAGAAGTAGACCGACTAGGAGACACTGTCTCCAGGGCCACAAGCCATCACTTTCAGTCAGTGCTGAGAAGCAGAAGACCCACCCATGATGGACCGCTATCTTTCAGAGAAAGTGAAACCTTGTGTCCAACTGTCACAGCACCTCCACCCCTCCAGCTTCCCCTCTGAGCTCACAGTTTCCCCGTCTCCCCCGCCCCCCTCCATCTCGTCCCCCGAAAACCAGTACTTGGAATTCAAGTTTCGTCTTTTCTTTTTCCTTCAAAAGTTCTTTTGCCTTTTATGTCCATGTTGGCAGTAACCTCGTGAGTTGAACCAAGGAATGCTTTTCTCTCTCCATTTCTCAGGTGAGGCTGAAAGTGGCTGAGTGACTGGCCTCAGACGACACAGCCTGTCAGAAGCTTTGAAACCCGGTCCCTAATTTCTCTTTCTCCAAGTGTCCTAAAGGATCCTGTCTACAGAGAGGGGACCTGGGACTGGGAAGCCTGCCAGGGGATAGTTAACGGAGACAATGAAAATGACTTGGTCTAGAAGATGCTGCCCTTGGGATCAGAGGCACAATCTTGGGGCCCGAGTCTGGCTCTGTGCCCAGAGCCTGGTGGTTTCCGCTCACAGATGTCCCGACAGCCCAAGCGAGGGTAGGAAGAGCACTCAACTAGGAAGATGTCTGGCTCCCCTTAGCCCTAAACCTCTGTGTCCTATGAGGTTGGTGGCTCCTGGACCAAGGGTGGCCTACCTTGCAAGCCCTGCTCTGACTCCTGGACTGACCCCTGAAGATGACACGGACCCCCATGCTACCTGTTCACCCCAAGAAGGCTGCGGCTGCGGCTTACATCATCCTTGGGCGTGGGGCTGACCTCGAAGAACGAATTCGAAGAAAACGGGAGGAGGAGCGGGCATGTCATGGCGCCTGGCGCCCATTGGCCGCCTGGGAAGACTTTGGTTTTTGGGGTCATGTTCCCAGAAGGCCTGCCCTTCCCCCTCCCCCTCCCCACCCACCTCACGAGGTGTTGGCCAATCGCCCCGTCGGGCATAAAGTGGCTGCCAGCCCGCAGGACACCCAGCCGAGCCGTGTCACCCCTGAGAAGCACGGGCCGCATCACCAGGACCCAGCATGCAGACACAGCTTCCACCAAGAACACTGCTCAGTAAGTCCTTCCTTCCTCTCTGCCATCCCAGGGCACAGCTGTGCCTACTGGCTGCGGTAGGCAACCCCTGCCCTCGGGAGCCATAGATCAAGTGAAGGATGCGGATGAGAGGGAGAGCTAGAAGGTCAGGGGTCCACTGAGACCCCAGCATATTCACAGGTGGAGACGTGGAATCTCTGGAAGGTTTCCAGAGGGAGGTGTGAGAGAGACCATGCTGGGGTCCAGGGTGTGAGGGAAGAGGAGAAAGAGTGAGAAGACCCTGGAGAAGTGTGAGGCAGGTAGGAGATGAGCAGAAAAGGAAGTTTCAGATCTGTGAGGAAGTGGATGGAGCAAGGGCTGGGATGGGACTTCCTTCTTGTTCTGATTCAATTCTCAGGCTCTGGGGTAGATGGAAAGTCAGCCAAGCCAGAGGTCCTTAGATCATCCCGCCACACATACAACTACACCCACACGGGGACCGGCAAACCGAGCCATCAATGTGGGTGCTGGTCCTCCTCGCATAATCTCGCCTGCAGAGCAGAACCCCCAGTGAACAGGGCAGGTACTGCGGTGTCTCACCTCGGTCTACAGGCACACCCCTACGGCCACTGGCCACGTGCACCTGTTACACGCTCGCTGCGGGCCCTCACTGGCAGTGTAGCTACAGACAGCGGGGGAAGATGGGGAGGGGACTTGTGGTTGGCACGCCTGGGCTCCTGGCCCTCCCCAGGGGGCTGGTTGGTTTGTAGGAAGGGAAGAATGGTGTCGCAGCCTTCCGGGCCATTGCGCCACGGGCCCCTTCCGACCACGTGGCTGCCGGTGCCTGAGAGGGTGGGGGCCGGCGAGCTGGAGCTATGCTCATCTGCCCTCACCCCCACAACCTTCTCATGGGTTCCCAGTATTTGTGGTGTGTGTGTGTGTGTGTGTGTGTCTCGGGGGTTCATGTGTCGGGGGCAGGAAGGTCAAGGCAAGTACTGGGCGTGGGTGACCTGGGCAGGCTTTTTCTCTTGCACCTAGCTCATCTTTCAGGAGAATGGGTGTCAGCACTGGCTGGTCCCGTGGGTGGAGAGGTGCCTTTTCTGGTTCTGTGACCTGATGTCCTGGGGCTGCACCCCAGGCTGGCCCCCTGGTCCACTCTATTCTGCTCACAGGGAATGTTAAGGTATATACAGGAGTCAGGGACTCGACCTGTCAGTCTCAGGACAAAACTAACCATTGTATGAGGCCAGAAATCTTATAGAGGACGCATCCTGTCTGTTCGTTGTGCCTTAAGTTCAGGACAGGGATGATGTGGGCTAAAACCCAACTTCTGCCCAAAAAGCTGCCGGGCAATTGCAGCAACCACCCTCTCGCTCACCCTGTTCGGTTTGTGATGGAAGGTGGTGGCCCCTGTGAGTGCTCCTGTGTAAACCCAGTGCCTACTGCACACCCAGCTCCTCCCCTGGGCTGCACGACCAGGCGTAAGGGGCTGTACACACCACCAGTCGGCTAACTAAGCCCTTCTCTGCCCTAGGTTTGGCCCTCGGTCTCCTGTTCCTGAGCATGGCGTGGGCCAGGCGCGGCTGCTCCAGCTCCTCCCCACAGCTCGTCAGGCAGCTGCAGAGTCAGGCGAACATCACCGGGAACAGGGCGTCACTCTTGGAGCCCTATGTAAGCCTCAGCCCTTAGGCCCCTGAACCTCAGAGAATCCTGGGGACTAGTGAAAGAGTGAACACACGGAGGACCAGGAAGGGGCAGGAGGGGAAACTGAGTCATTCTAGCTCCATTCCTTGACTGTCTGGAAGGTTTGGCACTTTGTTCTAGGTTCCCAGATGCAGCACTGAGTGAACCTGTCAGAGCTCCTGCAGCCCTCACCACACCTAGGGACCCCCACTCCATCCACTGCAAGCACAGTCACCCCAGGGCCCCGACTGCCCTCCTGCCCATCTCTGCTGATGGTTTTTCATCTCTTTGTTGGGAGACTCATACGAGAGCCCATATTTTAAAGGCAGCAAAGGCGGCTGTTTGAGAGATTCTGTCATGCATTCCTCAATCTCTTCCTTCCTCAGATCCGCTTCCAAAACCTGGACACACCTACCCTGAGAAACGCCTGCACAGAGCACCCTGTGGCCTTCCCCAGTGAGGACATACTCCGGTCACTGAGCAAGCCTCACTTCCTGAGCACTGTGTACTCCACATTGGGCAGAGTCTGGCACCAACTGGGTGCTTTAAGACGGCAATTTCTGAACACCGGAGCTTTCCCAGAGCTGGAGAGGGCCCGGCAGAACATCCAAGGCATAAGGAACAATGTTTATTGCATGGCCCGGCTGCTCCACCACCCCCTGGAGATACCCGAGCCCACACAGGCAGACTCTGGGACCTCCTTGTCCACTACCACAGCACTGGGTGTCTTCCAAGCCAAGATAGACAGCTGCCGCTTCCTCTGGGGATACCACTGCTTCATGGGCTCAGTGGGGAGGGTCTTCAGGGAGTGGGGAGATGGCTCCAGACGCAGCAGGAGACACAGCCCGCTCCGGGCCTGGCGCAAGGGAGCCCGCGGCATAAGACCTTCCAGGAGCGGCCAGAGCCCGATGCCCAGGGCCCAGGTGCCCCGGTAGCCTGAGGACACACTGACAGACAGCACAGTCTATTGTTACCAGATGTTGCCTCTCAGAGGTTTTCAAAGCTGCTCCTGTGTCCAGGGCCACGTAGAAGAGCACTTTAAGGGGTAAAGTTGAGTGTCCCCCTACTACTTACCACTCAGAACTGCAAGAATAGTCAGGTTATTGTGCCCCGGCTCCAAGCCTCCAGTCCTAGGGGGGAGGCTGGGTCCGGCCACGTGGGGCCGGAGGCTTCGCATTGATTCAGGGGTCTGATGACACAAGGTGATTCACCGCTGGGCTGAACCCCTTGGGCTCTTGGTCCTTTCCTCTCATGACTTGAAGCTCTTGCCCCCAGACTTCCTCCTTTCCCTGTGGCTGGGTTCCAAAGAGAGGTCTGGTCCGGTGCTGTCTCTCATGCCTTGTCCCACTCAGGACAGATACCTGGACATCTCGGTGACCTCACACTTGGCAGTTGCAACAGAAGCAGTGTGTCCTAGAAGGAACACTGATCTGCGAGTTCAAGGGAAGAGAGCTCACAGCTTGTTCCCTAATTCTCTGTGTGACTGTGAGCAAGACACTTTATATATCCGAATGTCAGCGTTCTTTGTGGAAAGCTGGTTTGTGTGTGTGGGTCCTTATGTAACACCCCCCTCTGCCGGTCAGCTGCTGGACTCTGGCATAGGATGGATATCAAAGTCTCTGTAAATGGGAACCTATGGTGCAAACGGTCGTGGGGTGGGTTTATGGGAGATCTCCCAGTGCCTGCAAGCCCCGTCTTGGGTCCTCGCTGCTCAGTGCTCCCTCTGGTGGTGTGTCGTGGAATTTTTCACAGGCTGAGCCAGTCCTCTTGAAAGGACTCAGAAGCTGGTGAGCAATTACTTGAGGGACATGACTAATTTATTGTTTTATTTTTTTATCACTTTGATCCTTTTATATTTATAAGGCCTATTTATAATGTATATTTAATGTTAATATTTTGCCAACATATTTAAAACTTGCCTCATTTCTAATGCTGGTGTCAGTCTTTTATTATGGGAGGGGGTTTTGCAGCCTTCCTGGTCTCAAGGTGGCAAGGGCCAAGATGTCATTTCTCTAGGATGGGCTGGGGGGGCTGAACATCACTCAGAAAAAGCAGTCACATGATGCATGGGGCATCTCCTTTTTCTTAGCCGTGTGTGTGTGTGTGTGTGTGTGTGTGTGTGTGTGTGTGGTGTGGTGTGTTTACCTGGGGAGATACAACACAATTCATCCCAGAAAGGGAGCCCATGACAGGTTAAAGTCCAAGTCCACGGTGATGAACCAATGAGCTGTTACTGGTGTTATATACAGGAGTGCTGGTGAGGGCTTACTTATGGGACTAGGAATGGCCCCCCTCAGCATCAGAATCTCTGAAAAGCCCACCCAGCATGCTGACAGCTGTAACAGGAGCCCCGAGCAAGGTGTAGTCAGCGGGCAGCCCACTATCCCCTCCCTGAGTTAGCTCAGTGTCCTTCTCAGGCAGACTCAGGTTCTTATTCCCCTTGACCTATGAACTTTTGTTTACCTCTTGAGGTTTTTGTGCTTCCGGTCTCCTGGGGAGCCTTTGCATTCTGAGGAAACTGCCACAGCCCCCTGGGGAGGCTGCGGGTGGATACTTCAGTCTCAGTCACCTTTGCTTGAGGTGGTCTCCGAACCTGGAGCTATGTGTTTGCTAGGATAGCTGCTCAGGGAGATCCAGAGATTGGTGTGACTTTCCCTGCCCGACTTGGGGGCTTACAGACACACGCCACCTGTCCCCTCTTTAAAAGACTTTATTTCTATCTGTGTATATTTGTGTTGGGGGAGGGGGTTGTGCACGTGAGTGCTGTGCTAGTGGGGACCAGAAGAGGTGGTCAGATCCCCTGGAGTTGAAGCTGTAGACAGTTGAGAGGGAATGTGTGTGCTGGGAACCAAACCCAAGTCTTTTGCAAGAATACTAAGTGTTCTTGACTGCTGACCCATCTCCCCAACCCTGGAAACAGATTTTAAATAGCCAAACTTTGTCTTTTAAAAAAGATTTATTTATTTTATGTATATGGGTGTTTTATCTGCATGTGTAGATGCATGCTAGAGGAGGGTATCAGATCCCGTGAGACTACACATATAGATGGTTGTGAGCCATCATGTGGGTGCTGGGAATTGAATCAAGAACTTCTAGAAGAGCAGTCAGTGCTTTTCAATAGCTGATCCTTCTCTCCTGCCCCCCCTAATTTACACATTTAATAAAAGCTAGATGGATGTATTCCCCCATATTGACAGTTATGTGCACTGTATGGCTGTCTTTAAACAAGTAGCTTGTCTTTCAATTTATTTATTTATTTTTTGTCCATTTTTGATGTTATAGCTATGACCTCATGTGGAGTGGCTGGCTATAAGTCTAGGGAAGACTGGTCTTTTAATATATACAGTATCAGTGCTCTTATCTGTGAATAATGACGATCTGTTTTATTAAATTGGTTTTAAACCAGATTTAGTTTGCAAAAGTAAATGGAAAACCACATTAGGAAAGAAATGAGGTAGAAATTCTTCACACTTTAGAAAATAACTTTCTCTTTATGTTATTAAATATTAATAACATTAATAGAAATGAGATTAGAACTGTTAGAAATCAGGATTTTGTAGTCCTTGCAGGCATTACTAAATCTTTTTGTTTTTTTCATATAGGGTTTCTGGGTGTATCCCTGGCTGTCCTGAAACTTGCTCAGTGGACCAAGTTGACTTCAAACTCAGAGATCTACCTGCCTCTGCCTCCAAGGTGCTTGGATTATAGGCGTGAGCCACTACCGCTCAGCAAACAAATCTGTGTGTGTGTGTGTGTGTGTGTGTGTGCATGCATGCGTGTGCACGTGTGTGTATGCGGCTCTGACTGTTCTGGAACTCACTCTATAGACCGGGCTGGCCTTGAACTCACTGAGAGTTGCTGTCTCTGTTTCTCGAGTACCAGAATTTGTATGTGAACTACCAATGTCTGCCATCTTTTTATTATTTTAATGGTAAGAAATGGAAATGGGAGTCCAGAAGGAGTGATTGTCATGTTGACCACTTCATTTCTATTAGCAAAGTGTAAATATTATTTAATTAATATTTCAATCTTGGCTAGTTGCATCACAGGACATCTTAGATATTAATTTAATGAAGAAACAGCACTTAAAATATAAAACATCACAAACATTATTAGAGTTGGTTTTTTGAGACAAGGTGTCTCTATGCAGTCTTCAGTGGTCTGGAGCCCACCCTGTAGATCAGACTAGCTTCAAACTCACAAAGATTGTCATGAGCACTCACATGCCAATCTTGTACCAAGTAACTTGTGTAAAGTATAAGTACATAAATAATTAGGATTTTAAGATTTTATAAAACTCTCAATAGACTCAATGACATAATTTTGATGGATTTTAAGAAGTTCAGAGCATCAGGCCTTTAGATTTTTATTGTTATTATGTTTATTGTGTTTATTTTATGTGTCTGAGTGTTTTGCCTGCAAGTATGTCTGTGTACCACTTGTGTGCCTGATATCTGAGGAGACCAGAAGAGGAGTCAGAGCCCCTGGAACTGAAGTTACAGATGGCTGTGAGCTGCCATGTGGTGCCGGGAACTACACCCGGGTCTTGACCCCTGAGCTGTGTCTCCAGTCCCTTTTCCAGGCTTTTATTTTATTTTATTTTATTATTGGTCTTTTGATTTTTGAGGTGATTTCTTTGGAATTCACATTATAGACCAGGTTGGCCCCTAACTCAGAGATCCCCCTGTCCCTGTCCTGGGATTAAAGGCATGTGCCACCACACTCAGCATTATCAGGCTTTGAAATACACCACTAAAATACAGTCAGTAAGTCCTCGAATGTATATTTTAATTAGGAATGCCAAAAATAAATAATTTGGCACACAATAAAAATGAATTTTAAAAAACGAAGTGGTTAGAGTTTGTTAAATTGTTTTTCACATACAATACATGAAAACAATTGTCATAGGCACACATGACATTACATGGAATTCAGTAGGTGGGCTGGAGAGGTGGCTCAGCGGTTAAGAGCACTGACTGCTCTTCTGAAGGTCCAGAGTTCAAATCCCAACAAACACATGGTGACTCACAACCATCCATAAAGAGATCCGACACCCTCTTCTGGTGTGTCTGAAAACAGCTACAGTGTACTTACATATAATAATAAATAAATCTTTATAAAAACAAAACAAAACAAAAATCCAGTAGGTTATACCCCTCTGTCTCTAAGCTCGAGAAGCCGGCTGGGTGTGGCTCATCGGTGATGAGCTCCAGGTGCTCTTCCAGAGGACCCGGGTTCCATAACAGGACTTTCTCAGACCTGTCAGCAATATAAACAGCAATATTTATAAACTATTGCTTATGACTATTTTAAAGTTTAGGCCTTTTGCTGAGCAGTCTCCCAACTACTCTAATCTCAGCTCTGTGTCCTGCCTCGGGGCTGGGTCTGCCTCTCTGTCTGTTTACCTTCGTGTCCGCTGACTGATTCTCCCAGAGTCCCTATCTCTGTCCGGACATTAGGTCTTCCATTTCCTGCCAAGCTATTGGCCATCAGATCTTTATTTCAGCCAATCAGTTACAATTCTAGATTGCCCTAGGCAGGTGAGGAAGGAACAAATATTTACAAAATATGAGACAGTTGATGGGCCATAGAAATAACAATAATAATAACAGGTCCTGCCAGCATTTAGCTCTCTTCCAGTACAGAATTAACAATTGAATATACAGAGCTGTATATGTGTTGGATACACAATGTACCAACAGGGTTTGATTCTCAGATGTGAGAAAAAGTGAGCAGCTGTGCACTCAGCTTTTTGCCAGGTTGACACAGTTGGGGTCATCCGGGAAGAAAGATCATCAACCAAAAAAAAAGAAAAAAAAATACCTCCATTAGATTGCCTGAAGGCAAGACTGTAGGACATTTTTCCTGATTAGTGCTGGTGGTCCTGGGTTCTATGAGAAAGCAGGCTGAGCAAGCCATGGGGAGCAAGCCAGTCAGCAGCACCCTCCATGACCTCTGCATCAGCTTCTGTCTGGAGTTCCTGGCATCCCCCTCCACCCCACCCCTGTGATGGAGTATGAAGTATAAGCTGAAAAACCCCTTTCCTCTCTCAAGTTGCTTTTGGTCCCTGTGTTTTCTCACAGCAATAGAAACCAAGTTAAGATAGTAGCATAAAAGATCAAAAGATGTGTTTGTCATGCAGGCTTAAGATAATATCACTTCCTCATTTAAAAGCTAAGCAGCCCAGAAGGAGATGCCTTTACTGATGAAAATGGTTTTCTCATTGTTGCCAAAGTATGTATGTGTGTATATGTATGTATGTATGTATATGTGTGTATATGTATGTATATGTGCATATATGTATACATAAACATATATACTTTTAATACATATGTATATATATTAATATATATGTATATATAATAATAAAGTATACACACTTTTAATTTACAGTAAATCATATCCTCATGACTGTATTTGTATATGAAAGAAAAAGGAAAGAAAAGAAATGAAAGAAATAGAGGTTTTTGGTTAGGCACCATCACTCCCTAGTATCCATCCAGGTTTTGGTTCCTTAATCTAGAACTGGTGATATTGGGCCTGCTTCTTCTCTTGGAGCACAGACCTGTCCCATATAGCCAATTCCCCAGCTACCTTTTTAAACCTCTTATAAAGTGGAAACGTGTAGAGCTTAAACTTACATATTTTGACCTTAAAGTTTAGAGAAGTCAACCTCTCATTCAGAACTCTGAGAGGGAGGGCGCAAGCGGAGTCCTCCCTGTGTTCTCTGCTGGCTTTCCACACTGCGGAGGAGGCAGGCAGGAGAGCAGAGAACAGTGCTAAGAAGTCAGCCGACGAGAGCCCACAGAAGCAGCTGTTTCCAAGGTGCTGCTCTGTGGGCAACCCTCAGCTTTCACTGGGATGGCTACCCCATCTCTCACCCCCTCCCAGCCACTGGGTCTCAGGGTAGCATTGTACAGATTTACAAGGGGGCTCAAGACATGAGGTGATCAGTCTTATGTGTGTCTTCCTAGATGAGCTACCAAGGTTCCTTCGGAATGAGGTGTGTTTGTTGGGTTTCCCATAAAGCCATTGTGCTGCAGGGTTTCCTCTGCCCTGTCTGGTTGGAGGGAATTTGAGTTTCTTGTCTTCACTTCAGTGTCTTTGTGATGGAGCACACATGTTCCTAAGCTAAAGTCAGCAAGGTTGCAACAGGCGGAGGCCACAGAAAAACATAAAATTTGGTATTTGAAGAGTATCAGGAAACAAAGGCCAAATGGTGGTAAATCAAATACTACCAAAGTACAACCCAAAATGTCTTCGAAAGTCTGAATGTGAACAGAAACTGAAAACAGATCAGTCAGAATTCAAGACTACCTTGGAGATCCTGAAAGAAGCAAACAAAAACCAAACCCAGTCTTCCAAAAGACACAAACAAAACAGATGCCTTTACCCAAGCAGAAAGGGGTCTGCCAAATAGGATTCTTAAATAACCAGGCCAGAATAAACAAATGGACATTGACCAAACCAAGGAAGTCTGAGAGAACCGGGGAAGGAATTCCCTGCACTCACTAAGAACACCAGAGAGCCTGGACCCAGTGTGTCTATCCAGGTGACTCCTCTGATAAAAAGTAGATTATTTTCAGAGCCCCATGTTGGGTGCCAGAACAGTTAACACAGAAATACAGTTCTTATCTCAAAGGGTTTGCAGGATGATTTATTCTGGAGCTGAATATGAGTGACCATGGACTGGGAACAGACTTCCATCACTCCAAATTCCATGTTCCAGTCTGGAAGTAGTTTCATTACATTTTTATAGTAACAGGACAAAGGAAGTCACAAATTGGGGCTGGAGAGATGGCTTAACAATTAAGAACAGGTACTGGTTTTCCAAAGGACCCAAGTTCAATTCCCAGCAGCAAGTGTAACTCCAGCTCCAGGAGCTTCACTTCTCTGGCCTCCGGAGGCACAGACCCACACATAATTTAACATAACAGGGGCTGGAGAGATGGCTTAGTGGTTAAGAGCACTGACTGCTCTTCCAGAGGTCCTGAGTTCAAATCCCAGCAATCACATGGTGGCTCACAACCATCCGTAATGAGATCTGACACCCTCTTCTGGAGTGTCTGAAGATATACATACATACATACATATATATATATATATATATATATATATATACTTTTAAAAAATTTAAAATAATAAAAATAAATCTTTTTTTCAGTCTTTCATGTGATTTTATTTTTTCCTTTCAACCATAATAACATGATATCCAAATTTTGTTTTAACTGGTGGGTCTGTAAACACAGGCTTATTCATCCCACTTACAGGCAAGGCAAATGATGCTTCTTGAAACGGCCCCACCATGGATCCTCTGGTCATCCAACCCAAGTCACCCCCTTGTCTGGCTTTATCTTCACTATATCGTGTGGCCACTTCACTGGATCTCATCCCAGACTTTAACTTTTCCATGGCTTCCATGATTTTCCCGTGTTTTTCACACAGAATGTGTCTGACCTTTACTGCATCACCACCACCTTTAGGACCCTGAGACTTCTTGTCAACACTGTCACTCCCAGAGCCTACGCCTCCTTTCCCTCCTTTTCCGGCAGCATCTCTTAAGCTTGCGGTTGAACTCACCAATAAAAATAAGCTTGTGCCCGCACTTATGACGAGTCTGTATGTGCTAATGGCTGTATATGATGGGTGTGTGTTGATAAGTTTGTGTGTTGATGTGTGTTGTGTATTTTTCTGAAGCCTCATCTTGAAGCCTAAATGATAGTTTTGAAACAGACACTTAGAAAAGTATTTTTTTGATGGCGTATGTGGGAATAGAGTGTGTCATGTGCACAAGCCATGTGTACTAGCGCCGTGTGTGTGGGAACAGAGGGCACAGGTCTGCCTGGTGCTTGGATCATGGTAAGTGTTGTCAGTGTTCTTGGAATGATTCACAGCCACACCCCCGCCACCAACACCCTACTGACTCTGTGGCAGGTCAAGAAGACACAGCACACAGGACACAGTGGTTGGCAGTGTGGCAGAGACAGGCAGACCTAGACAGTTTGTTCTCCTTTCAGGTCCTTCTGTCTGTCTGTCTGTAAGACACTAGGCAAACTAAGGGCCCCAGAAGCACGATCTCATCATCTGTGGAATGCACAAGGCAGAGCTTATGACTTGATGTGGGTAAAATTGCTTTCTGATGTGTTTGCATTATAGTTTATACGGGAGGTCCAGGAAACAGTGTGTGGGGCCCTCCAGGCCTACAGATCCTTCCTTGGGAGAGGGACATGCCTATAGGCCAAAGGCAGGGGAGGTATGAACAAAAGTCAAGAAATTCTCTTTTATTCTTTTATTTTTGAGTTTGCAATTTACTTACATTTCTCCCCCCCCCAAACCCTCCCACACACCCCTCCCCACCTTCCTTCAAATTCATGGCTTCCACTTTTTAACTAACTTATTGCGTGTATGTATGTGCATCTGTGTAGACAAAAGGATTCGTGAATATGACCTGTTAAGTCTGTATGACGTTAGGTGTGTGTCTGTTTTCAGGGCTGACTACTTGGCACGGGTCAACCAGTTGGTGTGGTCTTCCAGGGGAAGATCGCGTCTTCTGCTCCCAGCTCTCCTCAGCTGCCTGTGGTTCTGTTTAAGGTTGAGGCTCATGGAGTTTCCCATTGGCTTGTTCTCTGGTATCATCCTGGTTCTGCTCATGTGTGAACAGTCGTGTGGGTGGGACTTTGAACTTGGCCTTTAATATGCCTTAGGCATGTAGTAAATTAGCATGTTCTTTTTCCTATAAAAAGGAGCCCTGGGGATGCAGCTCAGCGGTGGAGCCCTTGCCTGTATGAGTAAAGCCCCAGGTTTGACCTCCTGCATTACTAGAAAGAGACAAATGAACATGACCTGACCAGTCCCCGTCTCCCCCACTTCCTGAAACAGGGTACACGATGAAACTGCTGTGGGACTCAGTTACAGATCTGAGGGTGCAGCTTTGACGCCTGAGAGTCCGGTGTAGGTTCTCCAGCAAGTAGCTGTGGGCTAGTACTGTTAGAATTCAAGCCCCTTGGGCCCCAAGACAGGGGCATCTTTCTGGTCCTACCTCTTGCGTCTGCCCTGAGCTCCGGGGCAAGGGGCAGACAGACAGCAGACCAGCAAAGGAACCAACAGGAGCGTATGAGGTTGCATTAACCGGGCAAACACAAGGGATGATGTAACAGAAAGGCGATGATCAGGCCATGTGGGTGGTCAGGCTAGTGTCTGGAGAGGTGACGTCCTCAGTGTGGTCTGAATGACGTGCAGGTATGAAGGGGACAGCTAGGGCAAAGGCCCCCAGTATTTAAGGGTCAGAGGTGAGCAAGTAAAGGATTGTGCTAAATCACAAAGCCCAGAAAGGAAGGGTGTCTGACACAAGCTCATAGAACACTTGTGCAAAGGCTAGAACCAGACGAGGGGCCCAGAATTCTCATGCAGTCATGGAGGGCAGCTGCCTATTTGCCAAGCACTGTATCGGGGAGATCCACTGCCCCCACTGGCTATCCCAGGGCTCCTGAAATTCTGCTATCTTGAATGCTGTTCTGTTTTTTGCTAAACTAACCGTCCTTCTTTACAGCTGTCAGTCCAAGGGCATAGGGCTGGGGCTCTATGGCTCCAAGGTTAAAAGCAGACACACTGTTCTTTGGAAGGACCTGAATTTGGTTCCCAGCAACCATGTCAGGTGGTCTGCCCTTTCCATAACTCCAGTTACAGAGGGATCCAATGCCTCTGCGCCCCCCAGGCACCTGCACTTACGTATCCACCTACATAATTAAAGAGAAATTAAATCTCAAAAGCAAAAGCTTAGTTTTTCTCCTGCCCAGGGCTGCCAAGTTGGTTGTGCATTTTCTCCAAGCCGGTTCATGTGGAAGCGTTCTCTCTGTGATGTTCGTCTCCCTGAGTTCTTTCCCAAAAGGCCTGTGGTGACGGAGGACAGGGTCATCATCGGCTGCCTTCTTTTTTTCCTGCCCTAGCACACCGATACACAATAGGAGCTTAACAAGGAAGGGGCTAGGCCCGGTCTTCAGCCCAGAGAGGATGGAGGACGGCTGTCCACGAGCCAACTGGAGAGTCCACTCTGCCCATCCCAACATCCCCATAGCTGGAGCACTGGGTCTGCCAAATCAGGGGACTGGCTCTCTCTCTCTCTCAACTGCCCTGACCACAGAGGAGAAGGGGGCTTTCCTTGGCCTGGGCTGCTGGGAAGCTGTGTGTGGGAGGTGGTACCCACAGAAAGACAGGCACCCCCGGTTTCCTGAAGCAGAAGGGGAGCTGGGTCTGAGGCAGGCGCTGAGGTTACCCACAGAGAGGGCAGAGGTTGGTCTGCAGAGGAAGGGCAGGGAGGCCTGTGGCTGCCCCACCCTGGCTGAGTTCTGCACCCCTGTCGGAGAGGGCTTCGTGATCTGCCTTTGGCCCGGAACAGCAGCCATCCCAGGAAGTAGCTGAGGATGCTCCTGGCTCTGTGCAGGAGTCTCAGGTGCATTGCCTGAGCCAACAAGGATCTGTCATTCACCCACAAAGCTGATGTCTCCCAAGGCTGACTCTTGTTCCTCCCCAGCTCCAGGAGACAGGGGGGCGTTTTCAATCCCAACTTGCCATCATCCCGCCAGCCCTGTCCACAGTCCGCGTTGTTTGCTCCACCCACAACATGGCAGGAGCCCAGTCCATCCCTACACTCTCCTTCCATATTCAGTGCTCCTACTCCACATCCCGATTCTTCTTCTCCATGCTCAGCCTTGGTTTCCCTTCCCCAGCCAGAGTCCAGCTCCCTCCACACAGTCAGACACCTCGGGGTCAGCATATCTCCTCCCACTCACAAAACATCCACAGCAGCACCTCCCTGACTTCCAGCCAGGAGCCACCTTTCTAGATTTGTCCAGGTTCATCACTCCCCTGTCCTGAAGCCAGGCCTCCTGTCAGACCCCGTGCATCTGTGTTAGTCACTGCTCTGTAGTGGCTATTCCTGGTCATCAACTTGACTGTATCAGGAATGAACTACAATCCAGAATTGGAAGGCTCACCTGTGATCCTAATCTGGAGGCTGGGAGATACAAGTTTCTGATCTGGGTCTCGGCATGGAGGTCTTGAGGCGTAGTGGCTATGAATTCCAGAAGATTAAGACAGGGAGATATCTGAGATCAAGGTCATCTGGGACAAAGCAAGTCCCAAATCCACCTTTAATCTGGGCCACACCTTCTGTTGGAGACCTAGATAAATAAGGACATTGAAAGAAGGAAGATGCGCTCTTTCTTCTTCGCCAGATTGCCTTGTTGCACTGAGCAACTGCTAGATCCTTGGACTTCCATCCACAGCTGCTGCTGACCATTGTTGGTGAGACAAACTACAAACTGTAAGTCATCAACAAATTCCCTTACTATATAGAGACCACCCATAAATTCTGTGACTCTAGAGAACCCTGACTAATACACTGCTCTATTGCTGTGATGAAACACCAGACCAAGGCAAGTCTTACAAAAGAAAGCATTTAACTGGAGGGGGCCTGCTTACAGCTTTAGAGGGTTAGTCCATTATCATCATGGTAGGAAGCAGACAGACGTGGTGCAGGAACAGTAGCTGAGAGCTTTATGTCCTGATCCACAGACAGCAAGCAGAGAGAGAGAGAGAGAGAGAGAGAGAGAGAGAGAGAGAGAGACCTGGCATTGACTTTAGAAACCTCAAAGCCCAACCCCATGGACACATCTCTTCTGACAAGGCCACACCTCCCAATCCTTCTTAAGTCAATTTCCCTGGTGGGTGACAAAACATTCAAATATATTCAAATATATTAACTCTTGGGGGCCACTCTCATTCAAACCCACCACAAAATCCCTGCCCTGCAGTCTGACCACCTCTCAGGTTCTGCACACTCCTACCCAGCAGCCTGACCTCCCCTGAGGGCCAGCACACCCCTGCCCTTCAGCTGCCTCTCAGAGTCTGCCCCCATCTCTTATCCCTTGTATCAATGCCCTCCTGCAGCTCAGGTACTCCCATCTCCTCCGGCTCCGGCTCCGGCTCCTCAAGGGAAGGGCTGTGGGCTTCCCTGTTGCTGACACTCCATATTGTTGTGCAATATGTAGAGTCTGCACAGGTCCTGGTCACATGTGTAATGACACTCAAGACGACCTGCTGTGAAAGTCTCAGAGGCAGGACTCTAAGCAACTGCTTCTGAGCCCCCAGGGGAAGATGAGCCCCTATGAGGTGGCTTACACAAGTACACTGGTGTCCTCTCTACTGTCCTGAGAAGGACAGAGCACTCACTGTGCTCCAGGGAGCAAGTCCCAAGGTCAGGAATACAGAGAACCCCAGCCAGCTTGAAGCTGAGGGTTCTGGGGTTGTTTTTGGAGGGGATGCTAAGAGGTTTGGGAGTGTGACAGTCACAGACCTAGTCATTGATATCTATCACACAAAAGCTGAGCCTGGAGAGAGGGCTCAGCTGTTGACAGCTCTTGCAGAGGACTCGGGTTTGGATCCTAGGACTCAAATGGTGACTTACCGCTACTTGAAACTCCAGGTCTAGGGGATCTGTCACTCTCTGTTGCCTCTGTGGGAACCAGGCACCATATAAACAAAGTTAAAAATAAATAAATAAAAGCGTTAGTGTTCCCCAGGATAAGAGGCCTGATAGTCAGAGAAGGGGTTCTAAGCAGATGTATTGTATGCTCCAATGAGCCCATAATCTGGACGCCCACATCCCAGACACAAAAAAGCCACCTGAGGACCTGGGGTTTCCTTGGGCCTCTGTGGACTTCACCGTCCCAGACGTCTTTGTTTTGGTACTGGGAACAGAACCCTGGGCCTTGAACATGTATACATGGGTCCTGCCACAGAGCGACACCTCAGGTTTACTGTGGTTTTGTTCTGTTTGTTGCATATAGGATCTCAGTGTGGAGTCTAGGCTAGCCTTGAACTTACAACCCTCCTAGATGGCAGTGGTGTGCCACCACATCGACTTTCTCAGACTCATTAAAAACAAAAACAAAGCCTGTGTGCGCACTGCACATAATGTGGTATTTACCCGAATAGGTCATGTGTGGACATCGGAGGTTGGTATGAGGATGCTCCTTAATGTTTCTGCTTTTTTATTTATTTATTTTTATTTAAAAAAAAAAAGGATTCACGGGGCTGGAGAGATGGCTCAGTGGTTAAGAGCACTGACTGCTCTTCCAGAGGACCTGAGTTCAAATCCCAGCAACCTCACGGTAGTTCACAACCATCTGTAATGGGATCTGATTCCCTCTTCTGGTGTGTCTGAAGATAGTATGCTCACAAACATAAATTAAATAATAATTACTTAAGAAAAAAGAATAAGGACTTATTTGTGGGGAGTGGGTGGTGGCACCACCATTAATCCCAGTGTTTAAGAGGCAGAAGCAGGTGGATCTCTGTGAGTTTGAGGCCAGCCTGATCTACAGAGCGAGTTCCAGGACTGCATAATAAAACCTTGTATCTAAAAAAAGATTTTATCTTTATTCTACAATGATGTGTACATGTGCGTGTGAGTATGGATGCCTGTAGAGGCCTCCGGGTTGGGGTCACAGGCGGTTGTGAGACACCTGACATAAGTTCTGGGAAATGAACTTGAATCGTCTGTCAAAGTGTTCCTGTTCTTTAACCATCTAGCTATCTCTCCAGTCCCTTCAACTTATCATTTTTTTAGATTTATTTATTGTATGCATATTGTGTTTTTCTCTGTGTCTGTCTGTGCAACTGATGCCCTCAAAGGTTGGAAGAGGGCGTGGTATCCTCTGGAACTGGAGTTGTGTAAGCCAGCATGTGGGTACTGGGGATGAACCTGGATCCTCTCCAGGAGCAGCAAATATCTTAACCACTGGGCCATCTCCCCAGCCCCATCCACCTTATTTTTCTGAGACACAGTTTCTCATTGAATCTGACACCATTTGCCTAGGTTGCTTGGCCAGTGTGCATCCGAGATCTCTCTATCTCTGCCTCCCGTGGGGGTCAGAGGCTGCTACCAAGTCGAGATTCGAACTCAAGGGCTTACGCTTCTGCATCAAACACTTTACCCACAGAGCCATCTGCTAGCCACTCTCCCAGATTTTATTATTGTTGTTGTTGTTGTTTTCTGAGACAGGATTTCTCTGTGTAGGCCTGGCTGTCCTAGAACTCACTCTGTAGACCAAGCTGGCCTCGAACTCAGAGATCCGCCTGCCTCTGCCTCCTGAGTGCTGGAATTAAAGGTGTGTGCTACTACCCAGCCCCAGTTTTAATTTTTAAAATGACTTTTATGTGTACGGGTGTTTCACCTGGTAGTGTGTCCTGGGCCCTACAGAGGTTAAAGGGGAAAAAAGCCATCTCTCCACCCCACCCCCTCATTCCAACTTCAGTGTGATTATTTTCTCTTCAGTGAGAGACCTTACAGGTGAAATAAATGTGACCTCTGCCCTCATCTTACTCTGCTTCATAGGCCAAGCCTTAGTTTTCCTCTGCTCAGTATGTTGTTGGAGCCCACAGGATTTCCTGGGATAGGTGAAGGACTAGTAGGCAGGTTTATAAACAGTCCCTCCTCCTCCTTCTCTCCCTCCGTCCCTCCCTCCCTCCCTCCCTTAATCCCTCTCTTCTCTTACTCCCTGTCCCCAACCATCTTCCGGCTGTCCATGCCAAGCCTGTCCAGGCAGTCCACAGAACTCCTTGTAGCACCACGAAAAAGGTCACAGTCCACGGTGAATCAAGAGGCCCTCAGCACAAGCAACAAAGCTCCTTGCTTCCAGGAGTGTCCCCAAGGGCAGGGCTTGCCCAGGGAGGGACAAGGTCCCACAGCAGGTGGGGCCCTGAAGCCTGGGGCTGATTGCAGATCAGAAGGGCCAGGTAGCTCCCCAGGTTATGAGGTGGGGGCTGGGACAGGGGCAGCTATAGGCCTGTGGCTCTTGGGACAGAGACAGAGGATGGTAGCTGTGCACACAGCCCATGGCAGGTCTGAGTCAAAACACCTAAGGTCGACCCCAGCTGGTCATGAGGAGAGCTGCCCAGTCATTGCCTTATGCTGGCTTGGGTCACCCAGACAGGCTAGGCGCGGCTCAGTCAGCTGTGACTCAGGCCATAGTGGCTTTGCCACGCAGCCCAGGGGCATCAAGTACAGGGACGCCCCCCTCCCCACACCCAACCCTGCTTCTCCTTCTAACAACACCTTTCCCACCCCTGTGTCGGGCTCCTTCTGTGGTGTGGGCTCTCTACCTCTCTGGTCCTCAGTTTGGGGGTGGGGTGGAAGTGGGGGGAGCCTCAGGCCACCAGCTTCAGACGGAAGTCAGGTGGGGGGCAGGGTGAGGAGCCAACGCCAGAGAAGCCTCAGCAGGAGAGAGAAGCAGAGGGGCCCAACAACGATGGTGTGGATGGTGTCGTCCTGAAGACTGAACCCTGAAGACTGAACAACAGTGCAGACTGGTGGGCTGCGAGATCACGGTAGGATTCCCTTGAGGGGCCAGGGCGGAGGGGCACTGCTGCTCCCCACACTTATCCCCAGGAGGGTAGATGGTCCATCAGTTGCTCCCCTGTGTATCAGGGGCACCCGCTGGCCCACACGACCCTCCAGGACTTGGTCTCCCTGTCTGTAATGGATGCATTGTAAGGCAGGGCTGGAAGGCTCTCTTGGAGGATGTCCAAGTGAAGCTGGAGGACCAGCTGTGAAAGTGCCCTGAGGGTTAAAGTTCACAGGATGGGTAAAGGGCAGTGGACAGTGCACATGGATTCAAATCTTGCCCTGTACCATCGTGGTAGGGTCAGCCTGATTCTAAATGTAGTCTTGATTCCTGGATTCCCAGGGGACATCAGATTCCTTTCTTTTATCAGAGCAGTGAGTTCTGAGCTTGCAGAGTTCTCATTTAGCCTCCAGTAGATGGAGCATTTGAGGGCAGTCCCTGTCCATCCAAAACGGGCTGCCGCAGTCCACGGGGGCCATCATGGGTGCTCTGGGGAACTTGATCAGCCAAGGTCATTACTCCTCTGCTTTTGACCTTGGGCCAGATCGGACCTTGGCTGGTCTTCGAACCCCAGCATCTGAGCTCCAGGACAGTGACAAAGAAAGAGAAAAGCAAAAACCAGGTCTGTACAGAGCCCCCTGCATTGGGGGCTTGGCATTCCAAAGTTACAGGAGGCTCTTACCTCAAACTTGGCAATGTTTCTCCAAACCTGCTAGGGGGCTGCCAAAAGGGCGGGAAATTGTTCCTAGGATCCTGTCCATGTCATGCCATGCCGGGACAGGACAGGGCAAGGGGAACCTGGGACCAGTCTGTCCAACCAGGAGTCCCTGGTTTAGTTTGGTTCGATTCTTGCCTCTTGCTGTGTGAATTTGGGCAGTTCATTTTCCTTCGCTGGGTCACCGTGGCCCCTCTACAAAATGGACAGACTAAACCCCATCTGGAAGAACTGTCAGGGCAAGGTGGAAACAGGTAGCAGAATCAGGAAAAGGCCACTGCCCCCTCCCCTAGAGCCGTGGCAAGGCCGTGGCCCACTGACCACTGCGTGTGGTTCTGGCACCCCCTTGTGGCCAGTCTTTTGGGCGACATCCTGCAGCTATTAGGGCAAAGCTTCTCTGGGAGCTCCCAACAGGAGCCTTCTTCCCCTGTGTTGGCGAATGGCCTCTGTCCACCCCCACCCTGAAGCCCAGGCACCCACTCATTTCCTTAAACCCAGCAATCCAGCCCCACCCACCTACTGGGACCGGCTGAGCCAGCGAGCTGGCGAGCAGACTGTACTTGCTGCTGCTGGGCAGCAGGTGGCGTTGCTGACCAGGGCTTGGAGCTGCTAAGCGTTTACAGGGCAAAGAACCCTAAGCTCAGTTTGCCAGGTTACTGAGGAAGCCCGTCCACACCCCCAACGTCAATGACTGGATCTAGTCAAGGCAATGGGATCTGAAGGAGCAAGTCCTCTCTGGGATCCTCACAAGCAATTAGGAAGCCCTGGAGTCCCATCACCTTGGGAGCCCAGGACAAGCACCAGGGCATATATTATCAAGGACGGCCCACTGACTTATTGTGTGACTTTAGGAAAGTGACAGCCCCTCTCTGGGCCTCACTTTTGAAGCTGTACCAGATAAAGATGTCTGTAATGAAGGCGTATCTTGTGGCTTTGCCAACTTATGATTGACAATGCTGTTACCAATTTCACACATGTTCTAGCTGAGGTTTAAGGGATGATGCCACCTGCCTCAGGTGGCACAGCTTCTAAGTGACAGGGCTAAAACTGAACCTGAGGTCTGACAGACTCCAGGGTCCATGGCTCCTCTGTTCCAGCTAACAGAGTCATGCCCTGCTCGGAAAGAGAGGCAAGGACTCTGTGTGTCGTGGGGGTGGGGGTGGGGCCAAGATGTGTGTTAGAGAAAACCGTCTTCCCTCTAAAATGGTTTTCAGCTAGCAGCCTACAGGTCCAAGTCTTCTCAGGGGAGAACCCACTGTGCTATGAGGGCCAGGCACAGGTCTCACCTGGAAAGGCAGGGAACGGAAGCAGGATCCAGGGGTGCAGTGGGGTGAGGCGAGCCGGGCAGGAGATCAGAGCAGATTTTGTCATGGAGCCCTGTGGCTGATAAGCGTTGGCCACCTGGCCTGCCTAGGCAGAAGGGGGTGCTCCCCTGGGATGACTGGCCCCAGAGCCCCTCACAGATCTTGCTACCCTGAGCATCTCCTAGCTGCCCCAACTACCCGTTAGACTTCCCCCAGCCTTATTTCAGAGAGGGCGGGCTGGGATGGGGACACAGAACTTTGCACCCTCTGTGACCCTGAACAATTCAACTCCCGAGTCTTGGTTTCCAAGTGCGACAAAGGAGAAATGGGAGTGAGGGCTGGAGGCCTTAGGATGTCTTTTGGGCATTCTGCATGATTTTCTGGAGTGGAAAGGGGTCCCTGAGGCTCGTGGGTATGCCAATCGTGTGCCCTGGAAGGGTCTTCAAAATTTGCAGAGGCCCCAGGGTATGGGACTAGTGTGAGACCAGAGTCTGTGCTTCCTGACCAGGCAGCCAGTCCTGTCTGTGTCCCATCCCCCTGCCTCAGCGGCTCCGCCTGCTTCTGTCCCCACAGCCCAAAAACTTAGTCTTTTCTTTCCTAGGAAGTAGACAGACAGTTCACCCAGACGAGTCTTTCCCCATCCTTAACTCAAGATGGGACCCTTCCTTCATTCTTCCCTCTCATCTCCCTCACATCTCCCCTTCCTAACATCCTTGGGGGGAAATCTTTTCTCAAGGCTTCCTGGTGCTGAGGGTTGAGACAGGACTTGGGCCACCTCCCCAGTGTTATTTCTTGGTTCAGCTAGGTGGCCCTTGTGAGTTTAACTGGAAGGGGGGACAGAGCTGAGGCCAGGCCCTACCTCTGTGGCCAGCTTGCAGCTTCCTGTGTGTCTGTCCACTGTTGCTTCCTGTTCTGTTTATTGCCTCCAAGTTCAGGAAACCAATGGGTGCCCCCCCCCCACTTTACACACCCGTGATTATTTAATAGCAGCCGCGTTACAGCCTCCCTCTCTCTCTTTTGGAAAACCCAGTGGGGAAAGGAAGCTCTGACATCAGCGTTGTCCCTGTGCCAAAAATCCAGGGTGGCCGGGGGGAGGGGGGGAGGGCGGGGAGGGACCCAGCTGCTGGTGGCCCCCGTGACACGAGGCTGCCCTATGGTTCCCAGGGACAGTGGCCAGAAAGTGAAAGGCAGAGACACAGGGGCATACACATGCATACACATGCACAGGGCCATGCCTGTCTACCACCACCCAGACCCACACAGGCTCACACAGGCATGAACACACAAAGGCACACTCACGTGTGTACCCATGCACGTGCGCACACACATGGGGCGAGGGGAGGACTTGCAAAGTCCAGCTCTGTCTCAGCCACACACACACAAACACTCTAATCAAATGCATACACACGCACAACAGGGCCAGACACTGATGAACACAGACTCAACACTGACACCGCGCAGGCGCACACGCTCCCTGAGACTCAGACACTGACTCTGGGAAGCTCACTCACAAGGATTCTGTAGAGTGCCCTCTTCTGGATGCAGCTGGGCCCCTGGGCCTAGGCCACCCTGAAGGAGCCCAGCCACTTCCTCCTCCTGTGGTGTGTATGAAGGGCTCTTGATGCTTATGAGGAAAGGCTTGGTAGTTGTGACTGTCCCCAGCCTCACCTAGGTGAGGCAGGGAGCCCTGAGGGTCTGAGGCTGAGGGAGGAAGTGGTTCTGGAGAAGCTGGGCTCTGCCTGATGCCAGGCCTCCGCCCCCACACCATGCCTCTGGCCTGCCCATACCTGGGCCTACAATGCAGCTCTGGCCCATTCCTGAGCTGACTTCCGTGGAAGACGCAGAAGTCAGGCCCCCTGTGCTGTGGATGGCTGAACGGCCTTGGGCACGTCACATAGGCCTGCATTCATGTGGACACCTATGGGCAGCTGGGAAGAGTGCTTCAGGGAGCATGCGCACCCTCGCTCTGGCAATGTCGACATACTTTGTCATTCTATTTTTCTTTGAAAGTGCTACTGGCACCTTGTAACTTGTACCTGTAACTCATGAGGCTCTAGAGGCCAGTGTGAGAGCGTTGCCCTCCACCTCTGCAGCCTGGACATTCAGGGGAAGAGGAATTAGTGCTTATTCAACATGGACACAAAATCATGGACCAGGGGGAGAGAGGACTGGAGGGCGGTGTCAGGGTGGGGCTGGCCACCCACCATTCCACACCCTGGCCTCTGGCCCTAGTGAGGGTCAACTCTGTAGGCTGCTATTTCCTTTGCTGTTTCTATCAGAACTGGAGGGGAGGTGTGTGTGTGTGTGTGGGGGGGTGCAGACACTCTGATTCACCCCCAGGGGCTTGATTCCTGACGCAGCAGCACTAGTCAGGAAGTGTCGGGGTGATGCTGGGGCTGTTGGCTGTTGGCCAGACTGCTTCTGGCTGTTCGTTGGCTCTGAGCGGGCGTCGCCGCCGGTGTCGCCGGTGCCTGCCAGAGATCTGGTGGGCTGCGGGTAAGAAGCGGCAGATTCCACGGGAGCACCCGCTCTCCAGCACTGAGACAGGAAGGCTTGATCTCCACCCCCACCAGCAGAGTCCAAGCTCCCTGCTCCCCACTGGCCAGAGTTGACTGAGCATCTGTCCTGAATCATCCTTGTTTTCAGAGGGGAAACTGAGGCTCAGAGAGGAGCTATCACCCAGGGCCGGCCACACAGGGAGTATGTGGCTTGTGTGGATTCAGAGCTCACAGTCTTTCTGGCTGAACAACCCAAACCATCCTCTGCCTGGGAACACAGTTCACCTGGTGTTCCAAAAGTAACTCATCGACTTAAGGGTATCTGCTCCGCGTGCATCAGAGTCAGGGCTGCAGGTCTAAGGACACCCTCATTTCTCAAGGTGGACAATGGAGGCGCCTCTGCCTTTTGGGACACGTTATCGACTGCCAAGTCCATGCCAGGGACATTCTCAGGTCTCTCCTCTTTCCTTTGACACCTGTCATCAGCTCAGGCCTGGAGAAGCACCCTCCAGCCCCCGGCTTCCTCTCAGAGCTCACCTCACAGGTGAGATCACCGAAGCCCAGCCGAGGCTGTGTTTTTTGAAGAACTGAGATCCTCTAGGGGAGGATGCAGGGAGAACGGGGCTGGCCCGGCTGTGGATCAGCTCAGCATCTGGGTCATTGGTCTTGGGGAATTCCCAGTGCCCGGAGAGCTGCTTACTTACCTGCTGAGTAACCGCTGCCCACACAGGATGCCTGGCTCACGGGCCACCCCCCAAACCCTGCAAGCAGTCACTGCTCTGCGGTCCTCTCTCCTGAGTCTGAGAGCCCCAGGGCCCAGGAAAGAGACTACCCAGCAAGCAGGCAAGGGGCTAGCCCCCACCTCCGCGCGCCCTCCCCCCACCCCCGGGGAGGGGGAGGCTCTGCAGGGGGCAGCTGGTGATTCAAATTCCTTTGAGCTGAGCTTTCCAGATGGGGTCTGGGGGTGAATCAGCTCCTGGGGTGGTAAGGTCCAGCCAACTACTGTCTTCAGCTCAAGCTTTGATTGGAGCTGGCTATGAGGTGATGAGGTGTGTGTGTGTGTGTGTGTGTGTGTGTGTGTGTGTGTGTGTGAGAGAGAGAGAGAGAGAGAGAGAGAGAGAAAATGTGAGAGAGAGAGAGAGCACGCGCGCGCAAGCGAGCTGTGGGGTGAGGAATACCCCGTTTCCTGTCTGTTGTTGCCCTTAGCTCTGAGTGTACCCATCTCTTCATCTCTAGATAGGACAAAGATCTCTGTTTCACAGAGGAATCTTTAGGGTCCACACAGGAGGCTTGCTGGGTGCCAGGAACCTCTCTCTCTCTCTCTCTCTCTGTGTGTGTGTGTGTGTGTGTGTGTGTGTGTGTGTGTGTGTGTTATCATTCTCACTTAGAGATGAAGAACCTGAGGGTGAGAGGGATCCACTTCCCACAGGCAACCGAGCTTGAACCTCACTGAGCCAAATCTCCTGCCTGCTTCTGAATGAGGTCAAAGTCCGCACATGCTTCAAACCACCAGAGTTCCTCCTACCTTTGCCCAGACTGCTTTCAAGGTGTAAAATGCTTAACAAAGCTAGATAGCATCTGTGCGGAGTGCTCCCTCCTGACCAGCCCTGTCTGGAGCAGACCCCTTCTGAGCCTTCAGAGTAACGAAAATGGGCATTGAGGGCGAGTGAACGAGTCGGGGCTGCAGGGGGTTGAGGGGCTCTTCCTTCTGAAAGTCCTTATTGCCTCATAGAGGGATCACTGTATCTTGCAAGCTAGAGACTGGGGCTCTGCTGTTAACTCTGTGCATATGTCTTTACCCCCTTAACCTCCACATGTGAAAACCGAGCAGCTATGAGATCCTGGGAGAGAGTTGTGACTGCTAAGTGAAAGTCAGCGGGAAAATCAAGGCTGACTGGTCAGATGTGTCAAAGTGGACGGAAGAGAGAACTCCAAGGGGCTTTGGAAAGGCCCAGACTTCCAGACCAGCGAAGACACCACCATCAGGATACTGCACCTGGGCAGGGCCTGGCAGCCCCTATCCCTGCTGAGGGATTCCCTGTGTGGAAACTGGCTGTCCCACTCATCCTGAAGCCAGTCAAACCCCTAGCAGGCCCAGTGTGCAGGAGCTGGACAGGCTGCAGATGAAATCACAGCTGGAAGGGGCTGGGCTAGGACTGCCACTCCAGGGTGGGGCCCAGGGTCACAACCCTGGGAACAGGCAGCCAAGAAGGGAGGATGCCTTCTGTGAGGGAGCAGAGGGGAGACACACATACAGCAGCATAGCAAGGGAGGGACGGAGGCAAACTCCAGCTGAAGCCAGCCACGTTGCAGGCAGCCTGAAGAGAGAGGCTCAGCTCTGCTTGGAGACCTTTGCTGGCGTCTCCTCAGAGGCCTATCACAGGTGGTGCTCAGACATGGACTGGAGCAGGAGGCAGGGCCTGGGGCACCGAGGGGCCCAGAGCACTGGGGGAGCATGGACTAAGTCAGGTACTGTGAGAGGGGAAACTGAGACACAAATGAGTCAGCTAGTTCACTGAAGTTAAAAGGTCCTATTGTCAGTGTCTTCTGGAACCTGTTCCCACTTCCTGTTTCCTCTAGGGTGGAGCTGAGATTAAATGGCTTCTGAGTGGGGCCTGTAGGGTCCATGTGGGGTCTAGTGACCCAGAAAGCAGCGTGAGGCCTGGAAGTCCTCTGGAGGGATGTAGAAGAGAGCAGGAGTGGAGTGGTTAGGGCTGAGGCCTCCGTGACTGACACACTTAGTGAGGTGTTTAGCCTTGGGGAGACGGATAGAGAGGCCCAGGACGGCTTTCTGGGCTGATAGGTTTGGGGCCCATGTTAAGGATGCCAACAGAGTCAGACAGCAGCTCTCTGGAAGACATGATGGTGGACGAGGGCTGGGGGAGTGGCGCAGGGATGTGGAGTGTGTAGTCACATGCTAACCTATGTGTACAGGAATGGTAAACCCCAGATGGGGGTCAGCAATGGAGAGACGAGGTGTGTTGGGGTGCAGGGAGAAAGAAGGGGTGCCAACCTGGCCTCTAAGATTCCCTCCCCTCCCTGCTGGGAAGTGCCAGTCAGGAGGGGCGGTTTTATCACTCCACTACAAAAGACCACAAGGAACAAGAATCTGGAGGGGGAGGGGTGTATGTGCAGTGGGGCGGGGTGAGGAGAACTGGCACAAGGCATCCCGGTAGGATAAGAACACCTGAGTAGACCCTGAATGTGGCTCAAGGCAGGAGCTGGGGGGATGGGGGTGAGCACATGGGTTTGAACAGCCAGGCAACGCTTTGGAAAATCCGATTGTCCCACTTGGATCTGGGGTTAAGTCTAATGGAAAGGTTGGGATAGGGTCCCCCAGGGCAATGACATCTCCAGGTCTGGACGGACCCACTGGCTCAGGAGCTAGCATGGCCCTAGGTAGGTGTGTTTGGTCAGTGCTCTCTCACCGTACGCTTCTCTGTACTGCCTCATAATTAGTGGGGAGACACTCTTCTCATTTCAGCCTGTCTTCTTCCCCACTGTCCCTCAGAGAGTCTCTAATCTACCAGCAAGGACCCACCCCAGGGATCCTGCTGTAGACAGGAGAAGCATCTGTTAGAGTCACTTTCATACTCTGAGGCCAAGCACTAGGGGCTTCCAAAGAGTGTCAGCTATTCCGCTTCCCCAGCTGTTCCTAGGCACCCTGAGGAAGCGGGGGGGGGGGTATCCCATTTTCCCCAGCTTCCCTGATCATTGCTTTAGGGGTCCCTACAATGCAGTAAGGCTGAGACACCTTCCTCAAGTGCCTGCCCAGATAGTGAGATACAACCTCATATTCTTTCCAGACCTCACCCCAGGTACCAGTCCGTACAGGGGGCTGATGGCTGTAAGGCAGGCAAGACCCTCCGGCACACTGGCAGCACGCCCCTTTGTAGTCTCTTTGGCCACTGGCAATGGACAGGCTGAAGAAAGGCCACCCCTAAGGTGACTTCCAGCGTCCACATACTGCTCCACTTTATGACGGTCTAAAGTTCAAAAGGGCCCCAGCCCCCCCTTCTTGGAAACTGCTTCTCAGTGGAACCCCAGCTGGAATTCTCTTGCTGTCCCGCAAAGCCCCCCTACCCGGGACACAAAGGCAGCCTCCAGTCTGTTGCCACCCTCCTAAACCCAGATGAAACTGGGATGTCTGAAGGGCACAGGCTGAGGACCCCTCTGAATCCCCCTGAGACCTTCTCCCCACCAGACCCATCTGCAAACAACGCCCAGAGCAAACCACTCAGGAAAACCACAGGACGTTTTTGTTGTTGATGATGTTGAAGACTTCATTATAATTTTATCAATCAAATTCTTAGAAGAAGGAAAAAGTCTGCCCTCCCCACCCTCCCCCCTCACTCTTCCCCCCTCCCCCTTCACTCTCACTTTCTTCCATTCATAATTTCCTATGATGCACCTCAAACAACTTCCTGGACTGGGGATCCCGGCTAAATATAGCTGTTTCTCTGTCTTACAACACAGGCTCCAGTATATAAATCAGGCAAATTCCCCATTTGAGCATGAACTTCTGAAAACGGCCTGCATCTAAGGTCTCCTCCAAGGCTCTCTGGAGTCCAGCCCATAATGAAGGTCTTGGCCGCAGGTAAATCCATGCGCCGGGCGCCGATTACGAGTCCCCGCTGCGGGCGCGCCGGCAGCCTGGGGCGCTGGGCGAGCACTCGCGGGACACCCGCCCGCCGCGCCACTCGGACACTTGGGGCGCCCGCGCAGTCCGGGCCCGCCGGAGGCGCTGGGTGGCGGCCGGGAGCGAGCGCCGCACATGGTCCGGGCACCGCGCGCCCAGCCCGCCGGGGCCAGCAGGTTGGCGGTGAGGAACCCGGCCGGCGCAGCCTTGCTCCACCGCCTCCTCTCGTCGCCCCACTGCTCTCCCGCGCTGCTCTTACTTCTCCGCTGTCGCTTAGATTCACCCTCCCTCTTTCTTTTTCTTTCTTTCCGCTTTCTCTTTTCCAACTGCGTCCCGGGCTGATCCCTGGGAGGGGCGCAGGCGGCTGAGCAGCTTGCAAACTCCGGCCAGGACCGGCGCAGGTGCCGCTTCCGTCTGCTAGTGCCTGGAAAGCTGTGATTGGCGCGAGATGAGATGCAGGTATGGGTACCCCAGCAGCCATCCCGGGGCCCTAACAGTGTTTGGGGATGCTGGGACCAATAGAGGACTCCAGGGGAGTGAACTTAAGGTTCTGGGATCTTTTTAGTCCCAGTATGGGGATTTCAGGTGGGAGGTCTCCAGCCTCCCTTAAGAGTTGACTTCAGCCTCTATCACCTTCTGGTGTCTTCAGCCCGGTGTGAGAAAGGCTAAGCTGGGGTGAGGGCACCGGTGTAGCTGAAAGTGAAGGAGGGGCAGGCGCCCCGGGGGGAGGGGTGATCCTGGACAGGCCCGGACAGCTCCCGGCTCTCCTGACACCTTTCGCTTTCCTCTTGCGTGTCCGCCTGCGACCTTTTCCCCGGTCTCTTTCCTGGTTGCACCATTTCCTCTCATTCCAAAGTATGTGGAGTTGGGGGGCGGGGGGGGGAGCTGTAGCACGCACGGGTGAAAGATGATTTTGTTGGAGAGTGGGAACCTGAAGAACAAACAGGTGGAAAGTTCTCCATAGGTGACTAGCCTCATTGAGGAAAGTGGGATTAGAGGCATTTGGCCTAGGAAGTCAGAGTCTAGTGGCAGTTTTAAGAGATGGTCTACAGAAACCCCAGCTCCCAGGCTGCACGACCTTCAAGGGGTCCAGCTCAGGGTTCTAGGCTGCAATGGGCCAATGAACACCAAGTTAAAAATCTGGCCCACCCTGGAAGGGAAAAGACAGGGTTAATTTCTCCTCCCCTCTGCTGGACCTAATACCATCCATCTAGGGAACCAGGAGGGACGGGGCTAGATGGTTGAGTGGTGCCCCCACCTCCCACCCCAGGGCCTAGCTTGTAGATTGTACAAATGGATCCCTTCTTGATATCTTGCTTCTCTACTCAATCCAGTGGCATAGATGGGAAAACTGAGGCCAGGGAGCAGAGAAAGAGAAAGCAGAGAGAACTGGGCCGAGAGACCTGGAGTCAGAGAGTCAGGGAACCTCAGTAGAGCAGGGGACTAAAGGCAGATGGAGAGTGGGAGAGGGTGGGACGGGCCTTGCTGACGTGCCCCCCCCCATGCAATATGCCATGAGCCTCAGCCAGGCTTCCCGCCTTTCCATTCACCCTCCATGTCTCTTCCCAGGGATCGTGCCCTTCCTGCTGGTTCTGACCTGGAAACACGGGACAGGGAGCCCCCTCCCCATCGCTCCGGTGAATGCCACCTGTGCCACACGCCACCCATGCCACGGTAACCTCATGAACCAGATAAGGAATCAACTGGCGCAGCTCAACAGCAGTGCCAATGCCCTCTTCATTTCCTATGTAAGTTACTTTCCTGGGATACTGAGGAAGGGGGGAGCTGCCCAGCCTGGAGGGGAGCCCTTCGGAGCTGGAAGAGCACTGTGGGAAATCATGGCTTCCTCCCCACACTCTAGCCTAGGCTCAGAGACTGGCGGGCACTCTTCGAAGGTCACCAGCAAGTTGAGGTGAGAGGTGGGGACTGTGCTTTCTGTCTTGTCCCACGGCTCAGGGTACCAAGGAAGAGGCTATGCAGTGAATGGACAGAGAGGTGTCATTGAAAACAGTGGGGGGGCTCAGGAAGAGGCTGGGTGACTGAAAGTGCAAGTGTATGTGGTGTTCTGGCTGGGGTGACACCTGTGACATGCCACATTTCCTCTATCTATTGATGTCACAGTGACCTTGGTGAGTGAGTTCACATTTCTAATCACTGCTGACTAATGATTCTAGTTGCCTACAGGGCAATGAGTGGAGTCCCCGTGTCACAGGTGGGGAAACGGAGGTGTAAGAGCTTGCCCCGAGGGTTGGTGGTAGGCTGGAACACTCACCCGAACCCCCACATCACCTCTCCTCTCTTCTGCAGTACACAGCTCAAGGGGAGCCGTTTCCCAACAACGTGGACAAGCTGTGTGCGCCCAACATGACAGATTTCCCATCTTTCCATGCCAACGGGACAGAGAAGAGCAAGCTGGTGGAGCTGTATCGGATGGTAGCATACCTGGGTACCTCCCTGGCCAACATCACCCGGGATCAGAAGATCCTAAACCCCACAGCCGAGAGCCTCCAGGTCAAGCTCAATGCTACTGTAGACGTCATGAGGGGGCTCCTCAGCAATGTGCTCTGCCGTCTGTGCAACAAGTACCATGTGGGCCACGTGGATGTGCCATATGTCCCCGACAACTCTAGCAAGGAAGCCTTTCAAAGGAAGAAGTTGGGTTGCCAGCTCCTGGGGACGTACAAGCAAATCATTAGCGTGGTGGTCCAGGCCTTCTAGACCTTCTGGGAGGCCTTGAGTATACCATGGACTGAGGGATCTCAGGAGCAGGATCCAGATGTGGGGAGGGGGGCTCAAAACATGCTGGGGTTCGGGGCATTGTTAAATGCAAAATGGGGCTGCTGGCAGACCCCATGGATTTCCAGACATTCACTGCACTCTGGGCTGGGCCGTGATGGAGTCTGGCAAAGTTGAAACTTCTATAGGCAACCAGCACCAGCTAGAAATGGCCAGGAGGGTGTTGGACTGAGAGATTTCTGTCTCACTCTCTCACTCACTCACTCACTCACTCACTCACTCACTCACTCACTCGCTTGGCCCCTTACTCACTAAGTGTGAGAACAAGCTGCAAAAGTTGTCTACAGCAGACAGCAATGGGCTGGGGAGTCTCCTAGCCCCCTGCAGAGTCACCACCATCTGGTCCTTCACTGTACCTTAGAGAGACTTTGGAAGGCTTGGCTGGGATGTGAGAGGGCCAAGAGGACTGGGATCTAGAAGGACTCCTTCTTTCCTCCTCCTCCTCCTCCTCCTTCTTCTTCTTCTTCTTTTTGAAGTTTTGTGGGTGGAAGGGTACCTTGGGTTGGAATGCGTCTTCTCTTGAGTTGGATTAGAGAGTTCAGGCTTAGGGACTGTCAGATGGAAGATTCTAGAAGGTCACTAGTGTTCAGGCTCTTGTGGAAGCGTAGAGGCCATCTTCAGGTTGTCAAAGCCTGGTTGACTCAGTTATCTTCTCTGCAGTTTCCTCCACAGCCTGACAGGGTTGGGGTCTTCCAGCCGGACCTAGAGGTGAGGCGTGTGCAGGCGGGAAGAGGCAGGTTGCAAAGGCAGGTGAGGTTGTCCAGCAGGTTCCCAGAGTCCTCCCAGGGAAGGATCTCTAACTGTCTAGGAGCCAGGGAGGGAGCAAGGCAGCCATTGCTGGGGCAGTAGCCGACTGCAGAGTTCATCTGCGTCTCAACCCCTGAGCACAGGTGATCCTGAGCAGACAGACAGATAGCAGAAAGTAGAATGTCATGTCTGAGACCCTGGAGGTCACAAAGGTACTTGAAGGGGACCAGAGGGCTGTTTTGGGTCCCTGGAGCATGGAGAAGCAGAACTTGAGGTCAGGGTCTCAGGGAAGATGAGACCCAGAGTGCTGTGTCTGGTCCAGCACAGCCGTCTATTTATTACTATGTCCTATTTATATTAACTTATTGGTGCTTTAAATAGCAAAGTTAATTCCCCGAAATAGTGAGGCTCCTTACACGGGAGCTAGGGCCAAGACTCACCACCTGGTGGGGCCTGGTCGGGAGGCAGAGATGATTGTTACAGGTACAGCTCATGGGTCAAATCAGAGAGCTGGCTAGCTCCCCTGTCTCCCACTGTGATTCACTTTTAGGGTGTCAGGGTTCCCCAGAAAGAGCTAGGCCAGTTTCTCTGTCTCTCTCTGTCTCTGTCTCTCCCCCCCCCCATCCCTCCCCCCCTCTCCAAGGGGGTGGAGCGGTTTCTTGTTGTTTTGTCCCACTGAGCTCTCTGGCACCCCCTGGATTCCTGCTCTGCGGCGCACCATTCATAATGAACTGATTGGCTCTGGAACCTGGGGCGAAGCGGATTCCCGCTTCCTCAAATCGCAGCTGAGGAGTGCGGAGACGTCCTGACCCGGCACCCAGCGTGCTTCTCTCCAGCATGGAAGCTCCTCGGGTGGCCTGAACACCCACAGAGGGTGATCAACAAGAGGTTGGAGCAGTGCAGGCCCTGAACTCAGTCTGAACGGCTGCCCAGTGCTCCAGAGAAGGGGAGATCAAGGCCCGAGACGCCTGGGACGCGGACCAGGAAGCTGTGGTCCTTGCTTCATCGCTGCCTTCCCATTCCCGCCCATGTCTGGGCTCCCAGGCAGGGAATCCGATCTGATCTCTCCTTTGTGCTGGGGCCAGGCAAGCAGAGGAACGCCCTCGATCTGGGAGCAGGGTAGGGAGGAAGGCAGCCAAGCTGGGGCAGTGGCCGACCTCAGAGCTAACTGCTTTTCTGGCTCTGAATAGGGCGGTCCTTAGCAGTTGAGCTGCGGGATTCTGCTTCATGCATTTTTTTGCACCTTTCTCTGTCACTCTCTAAGCACTTTACCTGGACGCAGGTGGACAGGCCCTGGAGCTCTGGGTTAGGAAAGGCCTGAAACCGTAGATGCAACAAGGAGACTGTGGTGGGGGGCACACGTGTTGGAGACAAAGATGCTCCACCATTCTCCTGCTGCTGCTGCACCAGGCTCAGCTCAGGACTGGCTGCCCTTCTCCAAGCTGAGAGGCAATTCGTCTAAAAGCCAAGATGATGCCACCGCCTGGGGCCTGCTGGGTTTTGTCATCACTTCACATCCATAAGGACTCGGACTCTCTGGGCTCTGCCCACCCGACAGCTTTGAAGGCTCAGGGACCAATGGACTCACTCTGTTCACAGCCCGCCCCCCCCTCCAGCCCCTCCTCCCTTGCTCCGCAGTGCAACCACCTGCCTGCGTCTTACTCTTACAGTTTAGAGTCATGTTGCATGGCATCCCAGACCGGTGAGCCTTTGGGGCAAACAAACTTTAGGGGCGGGCAGTTGTTCGCCTTAACATCTTTCACCTGTTAGCATGACCAGAGAAGACGGACAGGACGTTTTGCAGTTTATCCAGAGAGAAGCGTGGGGGCCTTTATTTATTATTTAAGACTTCAAACCTGAAAGCACTGACAGTTTACTGGTCTATCTGCCCCTGCTCTTGCTATTTCTGTGTCCTTGATCCTGACTCAAGCAATCCAGCTCTGCTTTGCTGGCTGTGTGGAGCAGACACGGCATGAGGGCCAGGACCCCGGAGTCTTGCATGGTAGTGTCTTCCCAAGCGAAATGATATAGTTGTCTGCGTTCCAATGACTCCGCAGTCCCAGCCCAGCCTCACTTTGCACTGTTGGTTCAGCCCGTTGGGCCTCAGACGTCTCCCTCTTTCCTTTCCTTTGGAAGGGACTTGGCCGTGGGTGACAAATTCCTCTTTGATGAATGTACCCTGTGGGAATGTTTCATACTGACAGATTATTTTTATTTATTCAATGTCATATTTAAAATATTTATTTTTTATACTGAAGGAGTACCTTTTTTTAAAAAAGAAAAAAACAATGAAATAATAAAGAACCCATTCTTGTCGAACCTTCTGGAGTGTATTGATTTGGTAAGGGCTGGCTTGTGGGGGAACAGCCTGTTAGAAGGTTGGGAAGATGAGGTCTCCTCCATTGGTACAGTAAGGGTAGGAGGGTGGGATTTGGGCCCAGAAATAACAGAGTGAGTGGTGTTCAGAATATGAGGTACCACTAAGAGAGGGGACAGATGACTTCCAGGGGTGCTGGGGTGACATTTCACTACACACAACAGCTTAGCCAACTTGTTCCCGTTTAGCTGAGGAGGGAACTGAAGCCCAGAGAGACGGAACTGAATGTCCAGAGTAATCTGAAATGTTGAAGTCACCCCTCCCAGCGAGAGGTGCATCTAGTCCCCAGCACCGTGGGCGTGGGCCTACTCAGCTCCCAACCTCATGTTCTCTTTTGCGTGGAGTTTCAGGGATTTGGAAATGACAGCTGTCTGGGGCTCTGTCACCCAGGAAGGGTTCATAGGAACATAATCAACACTGGTCCAAAGAGCCGAGGTAACGGGAACAGCTCCCATCAGAATCACATGAGACACTATGCCCTAATTGGGCTAACTAATCAGACATGACAGCATTTCTGCAAGGCTTTTTGGGGTACAAATGGCTCCCAGGGAGCCTTCTCCACAGTGGCCTCCTCTATTCCTTGGGTCAAACTGGTCGACACAGATGTGTCTGGTAGGTCCCCTAAATGTCCCTGGGCTTTGCTCTGGGGTTTGAGTCTTGGACTCCCCAGGGAGATTCATTGTGGCAAGCAGGGCAGGGTTTCTGCATCTGTGAACTGGTGCGCAAAAGTGTATCTTGGTTGTTGCCTGGAGGCAATGGCTGACCCTTCTGAGAAGATACCAATGATGGAGAGCTCCTTAGGAGTCGGGAAGTCCTGGGCAGGAGGTTACAAACTTCCAGAGCCGTCGGGCATCTTCAGCCAGCACCCGTCTTCTCCTCTGTGCCAGGATAGGATTGACCGCCTCCCATGCCTCCCACACCTCCAGTACCACTTAGCATGTGCCTCATTGGGAGCTGATTGGGAATGTGGAATCTCAGTGTCTTGGCTCAGGGATGGGAGACTGCAGCTTCAGAAACCAGCCAGAATCCCTGGGCATCTGTGGGCATGTGAAGTGGGAGGAAGGCTACCCTAACCCTCCTGACATCACCCACTAACCTGGTAAAGTGGCCCAGGCCTGGCATCCAGCAGCGGGGAAAGATCTGGACCATCTCCTTGCTGGAAGCCCAGGCGTCCTTTCCTCCTGCAGGCAGATGTGCACTGCCCCACCCAAACAGGCCCTTATCCATCCTTAATCCTTATCTACGGTTCAGGGAAGAGCAGATTGAAGATTTTTAGAAGTGCAGTCAGGAGCTGTAGGGGTGTGGACCTAAGGCAGCCTCTGGGGTTGGTTTCTCACCCAGGGCTTTGGTTCTTGGGTTGAATCCAACACCTGCCTGCCCTCTGGGAGAGGCCCTGGCCTGGCCTGATAGAACAATGGACTCTTAGAGGCTATTAGGTCACTCTGAGAGGACTGTGACAAACACTGTGTGACAGGAAGAAGCAGGGGTGGGCCTCTGTGTCTGGGGTCCCTGCCTCTCTCCATCACCCTTTATCTCTCTCTATGAACCTGTGAGAGCAATCAGAGATGAGAGGGAGCCTGAGGGAGCTGAGGGACAGAAAGACAGAGATGTCATATGAATTGCATGTCTCTCTTGGCCTAGCCTGGTTAGCCAAGGATGATGGCAGGGACAGGAAGCAGGGTGAATGTCACAGTTCAGCTACCTGCTTTACCATGAGAGTCTCACAATTCCCTGATGGATGTGGAAGGGAAGGTTCTGCTAGTTCTGAGTCCAAAGCCAGGCTGCTGGGGACAATCTGGAGAGGGTCGAGCAACATCCCAACAACTTCTTCCCTGCTGGTAATTGAGACCGAGGTCCACAGGACTGGAGCACAAAGGCCTCATGCCCTTTGGTACATGATGGAGCTGTGGGTCCAGGTACTGTGCCTATGGGATCCCGTTTGAGTCCCTAGGAATTCAAGAGGACAAGGCCCTTGATCTAAGAGGACGATTGCTAACAGACATTCCACTGGTTCCACAAGTCTTTGGGCTTAGCTGTTTACAAAGAGCTCATCATTTGACAGTCACCTTTTGTTTCTGACCATGGACTGCACCTGGTGGGTGACAGCAAACGTGGTCAGAACTGATAAGGGCCTCTTCGTAGCGGGCTTTTTACCTAAGGGGCTCAAGTGTTAACGTAGAAGAAAGAGAATTTCCTGAGCTAAAACCCCAGTTTTGAAGAGAATGCGTCAGGAGAATTCATTTATTGTACCAAACCACCCGGTTTTCATCAATACACATGAATGGCATAATGGCACCGAGTGTGTTTATCTCCTGATTATAGTCTTCATTGTTCTCATTGCAGCGAGCAGCAGTTCACAATGGAAAGTACATAAAAAACACTGATAACCCAGAGAATCAACGACAGAGAAGATACAAACTGAGTAAGGAGACTAAGACCAAGGGGTGGGGTGAGGGTGTTCCAGGGTGCAAGGGGCCACACAATGACGGTGGTGGATTTCAAAGATTCCTGGCAGCAAAGGGAGAAAGGGAAATGTGATCTTGTTACGTGATTCTCACAACTAGAGAGGAGGAGGCTTGAGGTAAGAACTGCCTGGGCGTGGGACTGGGTTCCAAAGGGAACTTTCCCCTAGAAACCCCTGGCCAGTGTCAGTGGGAAGCCAATGGCCCCATAGGTCCCACTGTCAGCAGCACCTATAGCCCTGGGAGAGATGCTTTTTACTGAAGTCTGTGCAAATGTCGAGACCCAGTGCAAACCAACCGGGACTCTACTAGGGTTCAGGATGACAGACACATTGTAGGGCTTTGTCCCTTCCCTAAGGGGAGACTTTTGAGTCTTGGTACTGAATACTCTCAGAAGCCTCCATCTGCCCTCAGGGTGTCAAAGCTCTTCAGGGGAGGGAGGAAGGAGGCAGAGTTTCATTATGTGCCCCCGGCTACCCTTAAACTCAGGGCCCTCCCGCCTCAGCCTCCTGAGACCACGGGCAGTCACCACCTTGTCTACTTTCTTCTCTTTCCTCTTTTGTTTTTTCTTGGAGATAGAGTTTTTCTATGTGGCCTGGACTGTCCCGGAACTCACTCTGTATACCAAGCTGATGTTGAACTCAGAGATCCTGTCTGTCTCTGCCTCTGCCTCCCAAGTGCTGGGACTAAAGGCATGTGCCACCACTGCCTGGCACACTTCACGTTCAAAGTCCTTTTTGTTTACTGTGTGTGAGGGTTCTGTGGTACGTATATGTGCATGTGTTTCATGTGTTTGTGGTATGTGCCCCAAGCCAGAGTATCAACAAAGGCTTTCCAACAAAGGCTTTCCTCCATTGCTGCTTCTGCTTCTTCTTCTTCTTCTTCTTCTTCTTCTTCTTCTTCTTCTTCTTCTTCTTCTTCTTCTTCTTCTTCTTCTTCTTCTCCTCCTCCTCCTTCCTCCTCCTCCTCCGCCTTCTTCTTCTTCTTCTTCTTCTTCTTCTTCTTCTTCTTCTTCTTCTTCTTCTTCTTCTTCTTCTTCTTCTTCTTCTCTTTCTTCTTCCTCTCCTTCTTCTTCCTCTTCCTCTCCTTCTCCTTCCTCTTCTTTTTGAAAAAGGTCTCTCACTGAAACTGATGCTCACAGTTGGACTGGGCTGGCTGTCCATTGAGTCCCTGGAATCTTCCTGTTCTGCCCCCCCCACTAGGATCAGGGGTGTGTGCTACTGTGTCCCTCTTTTTCCCATGGGTTTTGGGGATCCAAACTCTGGTCCTCATGCTTGTATGGAAGCACATTACTACTATCTTTATTTTACTGTTTCCCCAAATCTTCAAACTCCTTTTACAGCTCTATAACAAACCCATAGACCAGGCAGCAGGGCCTTCTCCAGGAAGGTTCTGTGATGGTCAGAGTCCTGCAGCCAGGGTGTTCTGAGGGAGGCCGAGGAAGAGGCAGGAAAGAAGACTGGGCTAAGGATCGAAGACTTGTGGCCTTGAGTGTCTGCCCTCACCTTGTTCCAAGGCTACTTGAGTCTTCTGGGACTTTGATGGAAAGTCTTTGACCACTGACTTTGGCATTCTGGCAGCTTCCGGGGCTTCCTGCAGTCACAGAGACCCAGCTTGAATCTGTCCCTTTGACTTGGGGAAGTCTGGCTTCACCCCAAGCGCCAAATATTTCAATTATGAGGACGTGGTCCAGCCCTGCCCACTCCATTCAGCCTCGGGGACCGGGGGCGGGTGTATGTGAAGAAGAGAGGGAGAGCCGCAGACGGACCACAGATGGGGACCAGGCTGGGGTTCAGCAAGCAGAGCAGACAGGCTCTCTCCACTGTACTGACACTGAGTGAAACCGCTGGCTGAGAGGAAAATATGTGCGAGGCATTTTTCCCATTCTTAGCAGCCTGGCCAGCTCCTGCCCAGACGGTCAATGAATCAAAGCCCAGAAGGGCTCTACCTGTCAGTAGCCTGTTCTGGCCCCTCCAAGGCCCCATGCCTCTGGGCTTAGCAGGCCAGCTGGAACCCTTCCAGGTCCAGAAAGGATGATCATCAATCTTTACAGACGAGGGCCACATGTGGATAGCCCACAGGTTCATAACCCTGAACTCCCCTACTGACTACTCTCCCTACTCTGGCCCCTATCAAGGTGTCATTTAATTCTGCCCTATCCTATTCACAAACGTAGGGCTGGTACTAATGCCCTAGAGCCTGTGACCCCAACTTTGGGAAAACGTATCTTTACAGATGTCATGTATTAGGGATCTCAACAGGATATATCTTAGATTGTCCGTTCAGCCTGAATTCTAAGGGACTCTTAGACTCTACGAAGAGTCTGAGGGACTCTTCCTAAGAGATACACAAAAGCAATGCAGGAGATATGGCTATGGAAGGCAGACTGGCTGGTGATATTGTAGGGCCAGGAAGGGCTTTCTGGAAGCATGGCCCTGCCAATATCTTAACACTTGTGGTTTCTCAGAGAGGAGGGTAAGAGTTTTGCTGACTGAAGGAAGCTTGTGGCAATGTGTAAGGACAACCCCGAGACACTGCTATGGGTGTCTTGGGTGAGTGTTCTGTGAAGGCTTCATTGCCAGGATGTGGTGACACCTTAAAGAAGGGAATAGGAAGCTGGAGAGTGGTCTCAACAGTTAAAGCACTTGCTCTTGCAGAGGAGCCAGGTTTGATTCTCAGCACCCACACAGCAGCTCACAACCATCTGTAACTCCAGTTCCGGGGGATGAGGCATTCTCTTCTGACCTCTGAGGGCGCTAGGCACCCATGTGTGGAAAGCACTCATACACAGGAAATAAGATAAACTTAAAAAAACCATAAAGAGTCTATTGATCTAGGGTTGCTGGGAGCGTGCTGTGGTAGGGATTGTGGGAACTCAGCCTTTTCCAGCCTCTCACTCTACCACGCAGCACCTCATCACAGAAAGCAGGTCATTGGCCACAGTCTCAGACTTCCAAGCCTGTAAATCAAAGGTCAGCTCTTTTCAAGTGGTCTCGGGCATTTTGTTACAGCAACAGAAAGTAGATTAACCTGGCCCCAACACACCCACATCTTTCCTGCAGCATGTCTTCTACCTGCATCAAATCTGCTCATTGGATTCTGAGTGGCCTGAGGCGTCCCCCCTCACTGTGTCCCTGTTGCTCCCCTCTTGTGTTGTGGCAGCAGCCTTCGACAGCCTTCATCTTCTTGCCTCAAGGCCTTCGGTCTGATCAAGACATTTCACTTCAAAAGCTTTAAGTTTTCTACACAAGATGCCAACAGGATAAGGCCCATTTCTTGTCAGTTATAATCTAATCCCCACTCAAGGCTGACTTCATGTGTGTGGACAGGGTCCTCAGGCACAAGGGCCCTGAGCATGTTTAACCACCTGCTGTAGCTGCCTGGCATTTCCATCGTACGAGCTAACTTTCTGAGCTTGCCAGGTTCTCAACTTCTCTTCTTGGCCACAGTAGGGGCTTAGAAGTCTGCTCAGCCACACATCCTCCGCAACTTGACTTCAGCCTACGCTTGTTTGGTTCTTCCCTTCGTCTAGTATGTCAGCTCTCTTTTGCTATGTGTGAAATCCTGATTCCTGAAGGCTATTCTCCCAGAGGTTACTTATTCATGAACTCTGTAAAGTGTTCTGTGACTCTGTAAGGTTGGGATCTTCTGGGTCAATGTTAGCTCCTTGGTGGTGCTTTTCCAGGGTTGTGCAATCTATCCAACTTTCCCTTGACAGGATGATATTTCACAAGAATCTTGCTCATTGAGCACCTACTGCATACAGAACACGTGTGTAGATTCCTCACCCAGTGATAGCAGCCACACTTTCACTATCTGAGGCCTGGGCTAGGTGTCCAAACACACTCTGAGTGTGAAATGGGAACAGCAGTCAGCACTGTGCACACTCTGGAGAGCTTAAACATGTCGAATATTGCTGCATCTGGGGCATAAACCTGTAATGACACCTCTTCAGGAGGCTGAGGCAGGAGGATCATCAAATGCAAGACTTGTCTGGACTTCAGAGTGAATTCAAGGCCAACTTGAGAACTTAGAGAGACACTGTCTCAAAGTGAAAAAAGTGATATAGCACAATGGTAGAGAAATTTTCTAGCACTCTGGGTTCAATCCTTAGTAATAAACCCTCCTAACAAACAAACAAACACCAGCCAGAGTCTTGAGTCTTGGTCTATCTCAAAACAGAAAGGTGGGGAAAATTGGGGGGCGAGGCAGAGATAGTGTGAGGTGTGAGCCGCTCCTCAGTCAGGCATCTGGTTGAAGCTAAGGAGACTCATTCCAGCATAACTACCAACTGCTTAAGGCCACTCTCCTCCCCAGCTATAAACATGTTTTCTAGAACTCTCGCTAGAAGCTCCATTTACAGAGATAGGACCCTGCCCCGGGCATTAAGTGCCATTCTCCCTCGAGGCATCCATACCTACATGTGGACAGGGTTTCTCTGTGTAGCCCTGGCTGTCTTGGAACTCACTCTGTAGACCAGGCTGACCTCTAATTCAGAGATCCACCTGCTTCTGTCTCCCAAGTGTTAGGATTGAAGGCGTGCGCCACCACTGTCCAAATCCTGGTCTCTCTCTCATAACGCTCATGCTTAGACTTACTTTAAAATCTTTAGTAAGACCTCTGACTTGGTTTTGTAAAATAGTCAAGTTATTTTCCTGAAAATTATTAATAGCCAATAGTCCTGAAATTATTTTCAGAGTGGAAGTCACAAACTTAGGATTGTCCTGATTCAAGTTCTCTAAAAGAGTAGGGGACTTCCTCAGGTTGTCAAGGGTGGCAGCTTAGAAAGCCCCTCACGGCTGGTAAAAACAGCCCTGTTACAATCTGCACTTTGAGGGGAACCTCAGAGGTGATGTTCAATCCAGATAACTGGAGCTGAGGGACTGTAAGGCGCAGGCCCCGTGGCTTCTGCTAAGCTTCTTGAATTCTAGGGTCCACAGCCTCCTCCTCAGTCCCAGGGCAAGTAGCTGTGCTGAGGTTCCGATACAGCCAGGTAGCACCTGCATGTCAGTGTCCCATCTGCCACAGGCGTCATTAATTTTGGGGATCCCCACACCCACACTGCCATAGAAACTGTCAGAAGGCAAAGCCCAGCTCTCCTGTAGGGTAGAAGAGTTGCTGAATGAGGTGTCTCTGGGTCCAGCGCAGAAAGTTCTGCTGATCCCTGCCCTAGTGCAGGGAGGTCCAGCTTCCTAAAGCAGGGAAGGCCAGGCTGAGGGAGACAGACGCTGGCGGAGGGGGCTGGGCATGAGGTCAGGCCCACGTCAGCCCTTCTCTCTTTCTCTTAACGTGGCTGGGAAGAGGTTGCTGAGCGGGTGCCAGCCACAGAGGAGGTCCGTCCCCTGCTTTGGGGCCAGACCACAGGCAGCCATGCTGGGCTTCGGCCAGCCCCGGGGGAGGGGCGTTCTCAGCCCCCAGCTCCTCTCTGTCTGGGCCTCGGGACCCCTCCCCATCCCAGATCTCAGCAGCGGTCCAGGGCTCTTCCAAGCAGGTGAGGTCATTGTCTCCACCAGACCAGCCTGACGCAAAGAAGTCAGCCACCCACATGGCAGGATGCATACACCCGGGTACCCCACTCCCCGTGGCAGCCCAGGGCCCTTGACTCTCTCCAAGGGACCTGCAGGAATCCACTCCAACACCTGCTGGGGGTAGAGGTGGGTGGGCTGAGAACGAAAGAAAAGAGAGACTGTAGGACCCTCAGAGCAGCCGGCCTGGGTCCTGCGGAACACAGTGAACCTGGAGTCGATTTGTAGCAGACAGGTTCTGGAACGGTCCCCTTCAGCATGGTTATATGCATGCCCACGGGACTCTATTCTGTTTAGGACTTGGCAGTGTCAAACCCTTAATTCTGTGCTTGGGGTTTCCCAGTAATGTTTGGTTGGATTCTGAATACTAGAAGATTCTCAGGGAATGCTTGGGGAGATCTAAGGCCTTTGGGTCAGGGAAGGTCGCTCTCAAGCCCAGAACAGGCAAAATCAGGAATTCTTCTCCTTCACCAGGATTCTTGGCATTCAGGCGATATTTTTAGCTGGTACACACCACTTCTGGGGGATCCTGGCTTCTAATGGTCAAGTCCAATGCTGGGATGCTGCCTCAGCATATACCACAGCGCTCTGGGCAGTCCTCGTTATATAAATAACAATGAATGAATATAATACATAGTAATATAAATGAAACTATAACCATAATATAAATAAATAATAAACAAATAAATAAACATATAATATAAATAAAACTATAGCCATAATATAAATATAAATAAATAATAAACAAATGCAATAGACATAATAACATAAATAAGTCCATAACCATAATATAAAAATTGATAATAATATAAAATGTATAGTAATATAAATAAATCTATAACCATATATAAATAAATCTATAAATCTACCCACCGACCAGCCACCTCTCATCATCTTGCCCTGTCTAATCTGTTCCCCGGTCACAGTGACACCTGAGATGTGATCCAGACCTGCAGTGCTTCTGTCACGATTTGGCTCTTTGGCTGTGGCTCTGTTTGTGCACACACATGCTCGCTCTCCTGCATATACACACATGCATACGCATGGTAATTCGAGAAGTTATCACGGTCACCTTTGCACACAGAATTGGGGTGGCCCTGGGACCTGGGCGAGCAGGTCAGGCAGCTCTTTATTCTACCTGGAGCGAGCGTCCTTGTTGCTGAGACTCTAGAGGCAGCAATATTGTGCTGTCTGAGCTTCGGCCATCAGATCATGAAGTGTGAGCTGGCACAGGCTTGCTTTGGAGCCCCGACTGTCCTGGCTTAGTCTCTGCCCCTGACTAGCTCTGTGGGCCAGGACTCCTCATATTCCTTCAGAGTTCCCATTTCCTTGTATGTAAAATGGTGGACCCTGCTCAACTCCCAGGCTGCTGTTAAGACAACGAGATATTACACAGAAAGTACACGTGGTGTCACCTACGCTGTAGCATTCCATGACAATGGTTGTTCTTTTCGTTTTCATTGGCTTTCCAAACCAGCTCAGTCTGCACGAGGTCCGTCAGCTCTCGCTGTCCACCAGGCTAGGGCGGCATGTAGCTGAGCACCCTGAATCTTGTCATGTTCAATTCACCTGCCTGCCTGGTTTTTCTGTTGTTGTTTTTTGTTTTTTTGTAAATAAAGCTTTATTGAAACATAGCCAGCCCATTAATTTACATATCTCTGTTTTGGGGGGCTATGCCAGAGATGGGTGGGGGTGACAGACACTGTAACAGTCCACAAGGCTTATAACAGTTGGTATCTGACCTTCAGCAGAAAAAGGAGGCAGAACCCTCATCTGTGTCTGGAAATACTTGCTCAAGAGTGATTGGTCTGTGAGTTGGGCCTGTGGAGTAAGTGCTCCTCACTTAGGAAAGAGAAAGGGGTATGCATGGGAAACAGGACACTCCATCACCCTGGAGACACAGCCTAGAAGTTGGGAAAAGCCTTGACCTGGGGGGTGGGAGTGGGGAGGGTAGCCTGGGTTCTAGACCTGGATCGTCATGGACTTTGGAAATGATTTATTTACAAAATCTATTTACATCCTTCATTAGTTTAATATGTGCTTATGAAATTTGCATTATGTTCAAGATGCTGGCTGCACAGAGGTGCCTGCTCTTAGGAGCATCCATCCAGCAGGATGAAGGGCGAGGAGCAGGTCCATAAGCAGACAAGATCCTGGCAACTGCTAACAGGACACCCTGGAGTCTGAGAAGGGAGGGAAGGCTTAGCTGAGTACGAGCTCACCAGAGAGAAGCCTGCTTCCCCATCTGCTGCCCATGGCACTGCCAGGGATGCCGAGGCAGAAAGCAGTAGCTATACAAATGGCGTATGCCTCCTAAATCCGGGGAAGAGCCTGAGCGGAGCCGGTGGTCCAGCTGCGTCCTCTCTTCACTCCCAGAGAAGCATCCTATGCTCTCCTGGCTCTGTGGGAAGGCTTGTCTTGGGGGTTTCCTGTACAGTTCGGCCTCTCCAGGCAGAGCCCGTTTCCAGCCCTTCTCTCTGCTTGGTTAACCCTCTCTAACCCTCCAATCCCAGTGTCCTTTGAGGTAGGTAATAGAGCATAACAGGGTGGTAGCCTTAGAGTGGGTAGGCTATGTTCCCTGAGACTCCTGGTACCCAACGGCTTCATCCCACACCCCAGACTCCCTCTGGTTCCAATCCTTGCGTATAGACCGGTTTCTGAAAGGATTAATCTGGTGAGTGAGTCACCACAAGGATGACTGATGGGGATGGGAGGCAGGGTCAGGAAGTCTGCAGCTCAGAAGAGACACTGGAGGCCACACACTCACATTTCCACGGGGGCCTTCGGTGCTCTGAGGCAAGTGGGTGACTAACAGCCAAGTTTTAGGCCCAGAGCCAGTTGGTAGGTGTGGAGGGGGTGTGGGGTGCAGGTGTCAGGCCCTTTGATATATAATGTGTGTTAAACTTTGTTCTTTACTGGCAAGCAGGGCTTTCAAGTATTCTACCTTGAGCTCACCTCATAGGCACTCCTGGACTTAATTCCACGTTGGTTGGCTCGGTGGGTGGGAGAGGCAGGCCTCACTCTCCAGGTATTCATTTCACAGCAGGTACCAGAATCCTGCTGTGGAGGACAGGGCCCTCTCAGAGGAGGCCCTGTCCTCACACTGCAGTGGGTAAGACACCAGCCGGGAAGGTGCGGGGAGACAGAGGCCAGAGACTGTGGGTGTTCTTGCAAAGACCTTGCCTCTCAGCCCTCCCTCTCTGGTCTGGTGTTCTCTCCTCCATAGCAGCACTGACCCAAGACAGCTCTGCTGTCCTCGACTAACAAGGACATTCAACAGTATTCAAAGAAAAACAAGATTTTTGTACTCAAAAAAGTTTAGGCAACAGGATTAAACAAGACAAGACAAAACAAAACAGGAAGTTTTTACTGTAGGGCTTCTCAGAGCTTTCAGGACAGCTGGGTGGGAAAGGCGTGTACGGCATGCCTTCTTCAGCAGCCCTTCCAGGTCCGCATTCCACGGACACCATCTGGGAACCGTTGACCTAACCACCTCTTCTGAGGTCCCAATAGCAAGTCCAGTCCTGACTCTGCCCTCCCCACAGGTCCCGCCCTCCCCAAGGCCACGCCCTCCCCCACAGGCCCCGCCCTCCCCACAGGCCCTGCCTACCAGAAAGCTCCTTTTAGACTGGATTGGTCAGAGAATCTTCTCTGTGCTTCACCAGACCTTTAAGTCATGGCCTAAGGGTTTTATTATCAAGTGAATGGGACACAACTCCTCCTGTCCCAAACCACTTGCTTCACCCTACATCTGCCACAAGAGAGATCAGAGCTGAACTCTAGACTGCCTCCCTCACTCCACTGTGACTTCACCAGGATCTAAATCACAGCCTGGGCTAGCATAACCTTTCTAAAATACAAACTAGAACCAGCGAGATGGCCCAGCACGCGTTTGCTGCCAAGTCTGAGGATCTGAGTTTGATTCTAGGTCCCAACTATAGTCATTTGACCTCCATGTCTACTCGCATAAACAAACAAACAAACAAATGTTAAGAAATAGGCAAATAAACAAAGTAAGTGAGGTACTCCCGACTCAAACCCTTGGCAGCTCCCCCCCCCCCAGTCGTCTGAAAATCAAGTCAAAAGTCTACCTCTCAGTTTCGTTCCCCTCCCCCCCCAGTTCCTGTCATGTGTCCCATAACGAGGGGGTGCGGGGCACTGGCTGTGCCCTGCTCATTCTGGTCTGTGCATCCAGCCCGTACCTGAGCATCCCTCCTTGGTCATGTTCCCTGGATGGTGTTAGTCTTCCTTGGAGTGGTCCTCTCAGGCCTCCTCCCTGTGAGAGCCCTTCACACTCCCTGCGACACCCCCAGTTTACACAATGGCCTTTCTGTCTAGCTAAACCCCAGACTTCTCTACCCCCAGAGTCTAGTCCCCACACACTGCACCGACCCTTTTATGTCCAAATTGTTCCGATACCAGAATATATCAAGGGGACCGCAGAGCCGTAGGTGGGCTGCACAGTCCAGGTTCTTTTTGTGTCTTCTTTTTCTGCGGAACAGGTTCCTTTGAGTCACCAGACACATAACACAGAACAAGGTCTAGCCTGGACTAACTGATATGCCCATAGATCCTGGGACATCTGGGGGGGGGGTCCCAGTTTCACTGAATGGTTTATGTTCCAGCATCGCAAACATAAAACAAGGTTATGGGATGAGCAACTCCAGTCTTAGGTGGAATGGTGATCTTCCCAAATGACAGATATGAGAATGTGATCACATTTGCCAAAAACCTGGTCACCGTGGACGTAACTAAGTCAAGGGTCCCTAGATGACATCCTCCTGGACTGTGAGGGGAGGGGTCCCCTCAACCTGCAGGAAGCAAGGTGGGGTCCACCCAGGACCTCTGGGTGCTGTGTCCGTGGGACACCTGCTTCCAATGTCTGGCCTCCAGAACTGCGAATGTAGGTGCAATGCCTGCTGTTTTAAGCCACAGTTTTCTGTGATTTACCATGGCAGCCACAGGGAAAGAATTCTCTCTCTCAGATCCAATAAGATAGTTTTAATATCTCTCTGAAAAGATACATATTTGACCTGAGATATGCATCCTGGATACCTTGTCTTCCTTTCACATCACTCCTTAATGACTTTCTAGAACCCACAGAAGTTACAGACGGAAGAATCCCTCAAGATCTGAGATACGCAACCTGGATACCTTGTCTTCCTTTCACATCACTCCTTAATGACTTTCTAGAACCCACAGAAGTTACAGACGGAAGAATCCCTCAAGATCTGAGATACGCATCCTGGATACCTTGTCTTCCTTTCACATCACTCCTTAATGACTTTCTAGAACCCACAGAAGTTACAGATGGAAGAATCCCTCAAGATGTCTCAACACAGTAGCACGGTTTGTTCCCTCTGAGATGAATGTGCTTCCCCAACACTTCCTCTGTCACTGGCCTGCACAGTCCAAGAATAGCTTAGTTATTCTATTCCTGGTGAAATTCTGTATCTGCTCCCCCAGTCTCTGTCTTAACCAGCAGAGTAAACCTTGACCCTTTGTCCTAAAGGCCATGTCTTCATTGGTTTCTTAGTGGTCAGTGGTTAACTCAATCCTGCACCTAGTACACTCACTCAATTCCTGCTTGTTTCTGGTCCTCATGTAACAGCTTCATGTCAAATGTCCCCGTTTCTCGGTCAGGCTTGGTTCAGATTTGCTCCAGCCTTGGCGGGTGGGTGTAGAAGGTCTCTGATCCCGAAGCTGAGGCCTCCATCATTGGCAAATAATGCCATCTCTCAACAGATACAAATCAAAACAAAACAAAAACCTGCATGGCAAAACTCTGAGGACAGAGTGGATGCTTGCCTCGATTTCCAGAGCCCCAGCCTGAGACAGCTGTCCTCTTGGGGCTGTGGCCATAGCTACCAGTGTAGGTGCCAAGGCGGTGTCCTACTCTGGGCTTTGTCTTCCCGAATCAGCAAAGCTTGCCTGGGTCTGCTGGAGCTCTTGGTGTGTAACCCTTTCTGGGATAGCAAGTCTTTGCCAGGTTCTGTGAATTCCTGTTTATACTGAGACCCACTGAATTAAACAGAGCCTCAGCTGACCAGAATTTTCCAATCTAAGATGTTCAGGGAAATCCCAGTCACAGCCCTCACCCTGGCCCCTGCCTCTGAATCTCCCAGGATCCACTCTGTAATGTGGACGGGCATGTCACCATTAGGTGGGGGCAGTTGTAGCTTAGAGAGCCTCAGTCTCAGCTGGGGCTATAGGGAGACCCATGGGACTGGGGGTGACCCAGTGCCTCTTTGCATGAGATTTTCCTTAAGAAGTAGGGCTTCTTTCACTACAGACAAAATAAAAATGCCCGCAAAAGTTTGGAAACCACCAATTAGGTTGAATCTTCTGTGCTTTACAAAAGGAACCCAGGAAGGCACCCTTACAGGGCTGTGGCTTCCATGTGGTCCATCATATGGGTGTGGTTTCTATGTGGCCCCTCACAGGGCTGTGGCTTCTAAGTAACCCCTTGCAAAGCTGTGGCCTTTCTGAGGTCTGGGCTGTGGCTTCCATTTAGCCCAACTATTCAGTTAACTGGGCCTTCTACCTCCTGCTGTTCTCATTATTCCAAAGCACCCTCCTCCTTCTAGCTTGGGAGAAAGGTACTACTCGGGAGTCTGAGGTTTGGTGGACAAGTCTGGGGTCCCCACCCTTTGTAAGTCATTCCTCCTCCAGAGGGGAGTTCTGTCTACACCCTGCATCATCTTTCTTGTGCAGTGGGCTGTCTTCTGGGTCAGAAACCTGTGCACAGGGCCCAGGTAGAACATATCGCCAGCAGGCTGCCTCCTGAGAATGCACTTGGGGCCGTGAGTGCAGAGCTAGGCTGCCCAGGATGGGTCCATCAGACAGCTATACATTTCTCTTCTCACACATGGCAGCTTCCAGAGTGCTGGACACGGTGGGGGGCGGGGGGGACGACTTGCTGTGTGCAGACTCAGAATTGAGCCACACCCAGCTGACTCTCCAGAAGTAGGTCTGTTTCCCAGGGGGAACCTCACACAAAAGCACACAAACTCTATGCCTTTAGGGAATCACTAACCAGGAAGACCTGCATCAAGAGGGAGCTTCATCTAGAGAGTAAGTCAGTGCTGACTTACCAAGATAGAGCCCACATTGAATGGCATGGTTCATCCAAGACTCAGCATCATGGAGCCATGGGAGGGGGAGGGGGAGGGGAGGCTCAAAACATGGGCGAGTCTCGTGGTTCCTTGTGTACAATGAAGGCATCATAGGGTCTCTGGAATGTTAAGGGTCATCTAAGCTACTCGCTCTTAATCAGGGATGATTTTAGCCGGTTACACACGCTCTGTCTGGGAACAGGTTTAGTTCTCGCAATGCTGGGAGAGCGCTAGGGCAGATAGGTGAAAGGCAGGTTGCAGCTAATGAAAGGACAAGCTCGCTTCACAGGGTGTCACTGTGAAGCCAGGCTCTGGGCTTACTTCCTCTCCATAGTCCCTGTCTCCACCGGTCCTCGCGATGGTGCTTCAGTGCCCTTGGTGACGAGGAGCTCCCTACCTGCTTGTTTGGCTTTTGTCCATGGTTCTTGGCCTCTGACCCCGAGCTGCCTGGTCTGACAGGAGTTCAGAAGGCCTCGGTGTTCCCAAGCGGCCCTGCTCCATACACTGGAGGAAGACTACAGAGACTAAGATCTGAAGGCAGGCCTCACAATCCTCAGTCAGCATTCTTGCATACTCGATGAAATCTTCCTAAACCCAGAAAGACTAGGCTCAAGAAGTTTCTGGACAAAGAGAGGTTCCTTCAGGGAAGTGTCAGAGAGATGGAAGTTCTTCTTCCCCTGCGGGTGCCTCTTCATCTGCAGCCTTTGTAATGATCCCCGTGATGATCCTGTTCACTGTGGTGGTACCCCAAGTTCTGTAAGGGGCTCAAACAAGCTAATGGAGGGCAGGAAAGGAATGTGGGAACCTGCTTTATAGTTGGCAAAAACTGCTGGCTCACGCGGAAGCAGCCCCTACCGCTGAGTGGTGAGCGGAGAGCGGGAGAGCTCGTCAGAACTGTGTCATTCCCTTCAGAGTTGCTTGCTGCCGTGGTCACAGAAATGTTCAGAAGGAGAAACTGAGTCAGAAGTGGATTGGCTTTTTCTTTATGTAGTCTCAGACACCCACCTCAGACAGCCTGTGCCATCACAGTCCTTTGTCCATGGTCCTGTTATCTGCCCTCGGGGCTGTCACAGGGCAGCTTCATTCAGCCTTTGGTTGTGAGGCCTCTGCACATTTGAAGACATCTGTGTGAGTTTTCTCTGTCATACTGAACAGCCTCTATGGGACCCAGGACACTGCCTGTGTGTGTGTGTGTGTGTGTGTGTGTGTGTCTGTGTGAGTGTATGTGTGTGTAGCTGAGTATGTCTCTGTGTGTGTATGTGTCTGTGTATATGTGTGAGTGTATGTGTGTATGTGTAAGTGTATGTGCGTGTGGCTGAGTGTATGTGTCCATGTCCGTGTGTGTGTGAGTGTATGTGTGTGTCCGTGTGTGTATGTGTGTGACTGTGTGTATGTGTATATGTGTGAGTGTGTGTGTGGCTCTGTGTGCATGCATGTATGCGTATGTGGCTGTGTGTGTGGCTGTGTGTGTGTGTGTTTATGTGTGTGTGTGTGTGTGTGTGTACCCAGGATCTTGCCCATTCTAGGCAAAGTCCTATCAGCTAACCAGGACGCATGACCTAAATGTGGAGCTGATCCCCTGCTCATGCAGAGGCCCAGGCCTTCTGTCACCTGTCATGTCAGCTCAGAGCCACCAGGGCTGAAGGAGAGTGGTGGATCTCCAGGAACCTAACACCTTGACTGCCTCCACCAACCTCAGCTTATCGCTCACTGAACAGTTAGGATGTTTGCAGGCCTTATATGTGCTGGGACCCTAGTGGGAGCAAAAGCAAGGTGAAGTCACAGTCCAAGACAGCAAAGAAGTATCGTTATGCCGTGCTTAGCCCTACCCTAGAAGCTGTGTCGCTGGCCAGGGGTTTGAATTCCGACTGCAGACAGAACTGTAAGGGTGACACAGTCTTACAGAACAACGGCCATCAGTCCACAGTGTAGGAGCACCAGTCACGGGGTGGGAGGAGAAGAAAACAACTTCAGTGACAACACAGTGGCATCGTCTGCCTCCAGACTGAGAACCCATAAATCCCAGGGCCACAGGGACTCAGGGGCCATGGCAGTAAGGGAGACATTGTAGGGCTTCAGAGGCTGGAGGCAATGGAGGGATGGGGGAGGCCCTGTGGGCTGTGCGTTGGTAGAGTGTGGCCTGTAAGGCCTACGCCCAGGCCCCTGCCTCTCTCTCACACCCACCTCCTCTTTCACTTTCTCTCGTGGCTTGTGCTTCCTTCCTCCCTTCAAAGCTCGTGAGCTATCACCTCAGGAGCTTCTCTGTCTTTTCTTGGAATTTGCCCAGCAGGTGACACCTGTACTTCTGTTTCCATTTCTCCTCAGGCACCAATGTTTCCCCAGGGGGGCCCGGGAACAGGGGGTTCAGGGCAAGGACAGGAGGCCATTGTTACAGATAGGGAGACAGGCAGATGTAGGTCTGGGCTCACCTACATTTAAAATAGATTTATAGAGATAGGGTGCTCCTCCACTCAACCCTCTCATTTAAAAGGACAGTTGGGTGGCTTTTAATGTATTCAGATCTATACCTGCAACCACAGGCAATTGTAGAACATTTTCGTAACTGTAAAAACAACCACGGCTTGGCATGGTGGCACAGATCCTTGATCCTAGTACTTGTGATGTTCAGGCTCATATAGCCTGGGCTACTGTCCTAATAAACAAAAAAAAACTTGGTACAAATTCACTCACTCATACGTGTGGCCTGGGGACCAATGCCTGTCATTTAAGCTAGTGTTTGCAAAGATGGCCCTGCTGGAGCATGGCTTTGCTTTGCTTTTTCTTTCTTTTTTGTTGTTTATTTTTGTTTTTAGAAATAGAGTTTTTCTGTGTAGTCCTGGTTGTTCCAAGACTCTCTCTGTAGACCAGACTGGCCTTGACCTCAGAGATCCGCCTGCCTCTACCTCCTGAGTACTGGGATTAAAGGTGTGTGCCACCGCCGCTCGGCTGGTTTCTCTCTTTTCCTGGCTAGATAACATTCTAGGGACAGAACACAGTCTCTTCCTCTGGTTAAGTAGGTAATCTCTACTTTTTCTTCTTTTTTGAGACAATCTCATGGACTTGAACTCACGGTGCGGCCATCAACACCCATGAAACTCTGATTTCTCCTTCTTCCATCTCCTGAATGCTGAGATTATAGGCACACACCACCATGTCCAGTTCATGGGGTTCCGGAATCAAACCCAGGGCTCCGTGCACGCCAGGCGAGTATTCTCCCTCCTCAGCCTGCAGGTGTGTTTTGGCTTCCCTGAAGAACGCGTCTGTGAACACTGGTGAACACATTAGCGTGGACCTAGTCTTCATGTCTCGTTACCATATAGTTAGTGGGCAGTTCATCTCCACTTTCAACTGTGGGAGGACCAACAGCCAGTGTCCCATAGCACCTGTGTGGGCGGAGCCATGGCCCGAGGAGCAGAGTACAGGGGTCCTGGTGTATCCCTCACTTCATGATTCATCAAGCTACAACCTGATTTTGGGATTTTAGCTATCTCAGTAGGTGTGAATGGATCAACCCTAAACCTTGTTTGCTGAGCAATGAGGCCAGGCAGTGGAGACTAGAGTCGGCGCTGGGAGCATCATGAACTCTCCCAGCACCGATGTGAGGTGGATTATACAATGTAGACACAGCGTAAGGTGCTTAGTATAGCCGCCAGCTCAGGACTCAGCAGCAGCACTGACCGTTTCTCAGACTTGTCCCAAAGGCTTGTCTGATGGTCCTCGGTGGCAAGAGGGTGGCACGAAGAACTGACTAGCTGTGAGGAGGCCAAGGTCGTTAGAAACCCCACGGCCACGGCCTGTATCCAGACTGGGCCTTGCCTAGCCTGTGGAACTGCTTCCTTCTGCAGTGGTCAAAGGACTCAGCCCGAGGACGCCTCCCCCTGATGGTTTGAATTAGAAAGCAGTTGATGCTTTGTAGAAAAAGTTGAGGAAAACATTATTGCTGGAGGCCAGTCCTCTCCTTGGCAGAGCCAACTGCCCTGGTGTGGCATTTCAGAACCTAAGCTGGCAAAATCGGAGCCTCCCTGTCGGGACTCCCCGTCCTTCCTCCCATCTGGTCCAAGGGGCCTGGGAACCACTGGCTGCCAGGTAGGAGTTGGAGGAGATTCCTGCACCCAGCAGCCACTAAGTAGACTGAGCTCTGACTCAGCTCCTGGCCTGGCCCTGGAGTCTGGCAGTGTGGAGAAGCTATCTGCCAGAGAAAGAGGATGCTGGGGAGGGAGAGGAAGGGACAAGATGGCGACAGGCAGGCTGGACACAGTTCCGGACAGGAAAGGTGATGTTACTGTTGTTATGGTTGTGGAAACTGAGGCTCAGAGATGTGATGTCATCTGCCTACAGTCGGTCACATGGCCAGTGAGCCATGGTCTGGGAACTGGACCCGGAATGGGCTGATGCCCTGCCAAAGGTACCGCATGGCTGCCAGGGCCTTTAAGCATCCGTGTTGCTACTCTCCTGGGCATGTTCCTTCCTCAGATCAGAGTCGGTCCCAGGGAGGCCCTCTTTCAAACTGGCCATTGTCCTCATGGTGACTTCTGCTTGGTCAGCAACAGTCAGAGCCTCATGACCAGGGCTGTTTTATCTCTGGTTTGTCACATTGGTGTCTGGCCTGTGTGATTGCCGGATTCTACATGGTGCTGATAATGTCCTATGTAGCACAGGACTGAGCAGGCAGAGGGTTCCTCGTGTCCCTCCTGCTCCAAGTCGCTCCTCCTCCTCCTTCCTCAGGAGGACAGGCCCTTGAAGGTCCATGCCTCTGAGCCAAGGAGCCCCACCCCCAAGAACTGGTCCCCACTTAAGGCACCCCTCCCCTGCTTTACTCAGGCGTGAGTTGGCCTTGGGTCTAAACAGCCCCATTACAACCAATGGTGACAGGCACCTCACTAAGCTGATTTCCATCCTCAGCAGAGGGGACTCTGGTCTCCACCCATGAGTTGCTGAGATAACATGTGTTACACATAATAGCAGCTGGCTGTGGCAGGGGCACCACAGGAGGTCACATTGACTTCCCAGCCCTTCTGCCTCCATGGGACGCTCTCTGGAATTCCTCTTTTTTGTGGCCTTTTCAAACTCTTCCCCTCTTTGAAGGCCAAGTCCAAATTCCATTTTCTCCACAGGGTCATCCTGAAGTTCCCTAGTCCCTAGGCATCCCCACTCCCATTTCCCCTTTCTGTAGCACTCAGACTAAGCCCTATCAGAGGCTGAATAAAAAGCAGTGTGGAAGGGTGAGCTATCAAGTGAGCTGGGGCAGAGTGTGCACAGGCACAAATGAGTACAGTCTGCCTTTCCCAAATTGTGCAGAATGACCTTTAAAGGCTGGGCATAGCAAGCCCATTGGGGCACACCTGAAGTTCCAGTCCTTTAGGTGGCTAAGACTAGCAGAACTCTGCTTGTGGCCAGTATGAACAACTGAGGGAGACCCTGCCTCAAAAAGATCACCTTTACGATTGGGGATGGGTCCCAGAGACAAGCTGTTGGAAGCGTTTGTCCTCTGGTGCATGTGATGTACCCTGCTTTAGTTTTCACATCCACAGATGTGTGGATGTGGGTCTCTAGCCCTTGGACATGAGCCACACTTCAGCCTCTTGGGTATGACAACAACCAACTTGCGCCGACCTCAGCCCCATTGGCTCCAACCCTGAGGCACATCTGAAACAGACCTTCTGAGGAGTGTCTGAGGGTGATTCTAGACCGTCTCCTGTGGACCTACCTCCTGGGGTCTCCTGAGCCTTGGCTCTCTTTTGTTTCTTTGGCTGCTACAGGCTCCCCTTGCTAGATGACATGTTCTTTAAGAGTGGGAGCAAGTGCTGTACCACTGCCATCTGGTCCAGTGCTCACCCAGGGCTGGGTAGGGGGAGCCTAGAGGAGTCCCGAGTCCTGATCACTGACCTGAGCCTGTCTCTGCCCATCTCTTTAGTTGGCTTATGTCCTACAACACTGCCAGGCAATTCAGAGCCCCGGGTGGGGGCAGCTAGGTGCATCTCACTGAGGAGAAAGGGAGATTGTGGAAGGAGACTTCCTTCCCTTGGCCGTGATGGTCTAAGGCTTAGTGCAAGCAGAGTTGACTGGGGACAGTTGTGTAGACTCTTTGGTCTGGTGGAGTCAGTGTGTGCTGGCAACCCTGAGAAGGTGTAGACTCTAGGAAGAATGAGGACTTGGGAGGCTGCCTTTTCCAGGACAATGAGAGTAAATGTAACTGTAGTCCTCCTAGCTCTGTACGGGAGGGCTGGGTACTAGGCAGCCCAGATCCCCGCTCATCTCTCCATCAGCTGCCTGGCTCTGCTCAGTAACTCGAGCCGAGTCAGCAGTCCATCCGTCCCATCCATCCCCGTGGAAAGCCAGCTCCTGTGCAGGCTGAGCCCTGTCTTGAGAAGTTCTTCATTTCTGCTCCAATTCCCACCTGCTCTCCGTGTCCAGGAGATCTCAGTCACACGCGTGGACAGCTTTCCCCAGCCCCTACCAGTCAGCACTAGAGACTGGCAACAAAGTCTCCTCTAACAAAGCAATCGCACAGTGAGTGATACTTGTCTTATCTGGCCCTATAGTTACTCTAGAGGCTCCCCAGGGGCAGGGAAGGTCCATTTGGATCCTGCTGTGTATTAAGGCTGTGTGTGGGGCCACACAGGTAGGTCTCAGGGAGTGTTTTCTGACAGAGGAGAGGAGGGACTAATAGAGGGACACTTCCGGCAACTCCTTTCCTCATCACCACACAGCTCAGCCCTGAATCTATTTGGGTCTCCTAGAGGATGTAACAGGGTCCTGAGATTTTCTGCCGCAGATGAGTCACAATCTGGACTCTGACGGAACTCAATCTCTGCAATGGTTCGGAGCTGTGCAATGCTGGGGAAGTTATGCAACCTCTCTGTGGAATGGCCCATTAGCGATGACAACTATTTCACGGTGCTAAGAACGTGGGATTACACAAATTAGAGTTCACAATGAGTACGGGTGTAATTATTATTGCTGGTAATGAGTCAAAGGCTTCCTCTTTTCAATTAATGTTTGTCCTTTAGCAACCAGAGCCAAGGTCTTGGTGACAGAATTGGAAAGGACTAGGAGGTGAGCCAGAGACTGATACTGCAGCTCAGAGGACACTGGGACCGTGTGACCGGGAGGAAGACACTCCATCTCAACAGCTAAGCAGATGGTTTGCAGCAGCAGCAGTCCCATTTCCTAATTTGCTACCTGCCAGGGCTGTGAGGGAGATCAGAGAAACTGAGGGCGGCTGTTCCTTCACAGATATTTGCTGAGTACCTACTGTGCTCTTGGGCTTGGAGGGGGCCAAGTTGAGCAAGAGCCTGATGGCGCAAGCTCTCTTCTAAGACCACTGACAGGGAGGCCAGCACGGGGGGATCAGTGGAAGGCTGCAGTGGAAAAGCCAAACCCCCGCCCCCGCCCCAGCCCTCATCAGTAGGAGGCTAGCGTGGTGGGCCAGGCACCGTGGTAACTCTGCAGTGTGACCTAACTGTCCACTCCAGTTCTTCCTCCTTCCCATCATGTGATCTGGGGAACTCCTTTGAGCTCAGTGCCTGAGTCTCTGTTTGAGATGGACTTTGAGATGGACATAAAGATGTACCTTCTTCCTGGCTCTGGTGTGAGGATTAAGTGGATTCATTCGCTCAGTATCTTGCTCGATGAGTGAAGGGCTCAGCGCTAAGCCAGACATGTCTTAGGCGTCACTGAGGGCTTTGGTAGTTAACGGCTTGCCGTGACCCTGCCATGACCTTGCTGCTTGAAGAAGATGCAGGTGTGCCTCTGTCCACCAAAGAGTCGGAGACCAGGAGCACAGCTGACAATAGAGTTTGTCATCTTTCTGTCTCTGGGCTATTTGTACCTTAGAATCTTGAAGATTGGACAAGACGTATTTCAAACCATTAATTAAAAAAGTAGGGTTTTTTGGTTTTGTTTTTATTGGTTTTTTTTTTTTTATACTGGGCATCAAATCCAGGGCCTTGTGCATGCTAATGCTAAATCCATGCTGGATTTACACTTCAAACCCCGTAAGCTGGGGCTTTAAGCATGTCTACCTTTGTGCTCATGTACATACTATTTGAATAATTGCTTTGTATTTTGGTTTTATTGTGGTAAAATATACTTACAATTTTCCATTATAGTCTCTCTCTCTCTCTCTCTCTCTCTGTGCATGTGTGTCTGTGTGTGTGTATACGCATGGGACACAGCTGGAGTTTGATGCTCGGTATGCCCCCCAATCATTCTCCACATTTTAAAAGGTTTGTTATTTGTATGTATACATGTGTGCCTGCACTCCTTTCTATATGCCCCAGGAGCCCAGAGGGCATTGTACCTCCCTGGAAATGGAGTTATAGGCAATTGTGACCAAAACAATGTGGGTACCTGGCATCAAACCTGGGTCCTGTACAAAGCTTCCTAACCACCGAGCCGTCCCTCCAGCCCTCCTTAATTTCCAGACAGAGATTCTCACTGAGCCCCGAGCTTGCTGATTCAGCTGGACTGGCTGGCCAACCCTTGGGACCGCTGGGATTACACGTGCGCTCCACCACCCCAAGCTTTTCTGTGGGTGCTCATGTTTGTGAGACCAGCACTTTACCAACTGAGCTGCCCCCATCCACGCTGTAGCCATTTTTAAATGTGCAGATTAAAGGCATGAGTACATCCATGTTCTTCTGTAGCCACTGCTGCCTGACATCGCCAGGACCGTGGCACCTTCTCCCCTCTCCCAGTCCCTGGGAACATTCATTTTTTTCTGCCCTTGCTATTTGGACTGCTCTAGGTCCCTCGTGTAAACAGGACCATACGTGTGTGTCCTTTTGTACCTGGCGATGGGTGCTCTCAAGTTCATACATGTAACCTGTGTCAGAATTCATTCTTTTAAAAGCCCGAATAGCATTCAGTATATTGACCTTGCAAAGGATGATGGGAGAATAAGCAGTCCACTGCCAAACTCCATATATCTGCACGAGGGAGGGGCAGGAGGAGGCAGGGGACTCCCTGGAGTGGCTATGATTTGTGACTTGCCGATGACAGTCACGGTCAAGCAGCTGAGACTGGGGCAGGTGCCTGTAAACCAGCCCAAGGTCGCGTCAGCTTTCCCACTAGGGATCCAGCCTCCCTGTGCCATGACCTGCGCACAAAGAAGAAACTCAGCTGAGGCCTGTGACTCACGGGCCACCGAAGCCAGGCAGGGCCCCCGCACTTGGTCCTCGTGGCCCTTGTCATTCAACCTGGGTAGTGAGCAGTTGTCTGGGAGTCCCTGCTCCCTTCTCCAGCCTGGCTCCCCAGGCTCTAGGGATGACCCAGTTGGCCCAGTGAGTAAGGGCCCTGACAATTCCTTCTTTCATAAGCCTTGGGGCTGACTAATGCCTCCCAGTCGGGCTCATACTGGGCCCTTCCACTTCAAAACCAGTCCCTGCCCTGCAGTTGACCCCTGGAAGTTCATCCCCCTTCCTCCTCTCGAGTTCCTCTTTCCGACCTTGACCTCTATGGAGCCTGCCCTCCCTCTAGGCCTTGCTGCCAAGCTCCGAGCTGTCCCTGTGGTAAGCACTCCTTACTGAGGGGCTACTTCCATTCCCAGTTGTTCAACCTTAGGACACGATGACCAACCACTCACATCGGACTCCTGGGAAGTCCCAGGAATTACTCTGTTGAGGGGACCCAGATACTTAGGTCAATAGGAAATCTTTTTCTGAGCCTCAGTTCCTTTAAGGTCCATGCCTCCTTTTGGAAAGGTGTGGGCTCTGGAAGGAGAGCCATGTTTGAATTCTACAGGTTAGGGAAAAAAAATAGGATAAATGTGGGATAATTCCTCTCTACCAGAGTAGATACGAAGTACCTCCTGGAGGGCAGGCCATCCTGCGCCTGAGCTGAGGTGACATTCCAATGGGGAGCTCAGAAGTGGCCTGAGGAAGGCCGTAGCTAGTCAGGAGCTATTAATCTCTGCATTCATGGCACAGTGATTCTGAAGCTGAGAATGGACTGCCGCTCCCATGGAAGGAAGACAAATGACAGTTCTGAATGCCGCAGTGACTGTCCTCTTGGAGTTCGGACAGTGTAAGATATCAGATGGCTGAGATGATGCTTGGTCTGGAATAGGCTCTCTCTCTCTAGACTTTTTGGCAGAGAGGGGAGGGTAAGACTCCAGTGACCACCATGGCCTGCTCCTCTTACTACTGGGTCATCACGGAAATAGCTTGGCAGAATCTGAGAGGTAGCGGGGTGGGGTGGGGGGGCTGCTGAAAAGCTCCAGCTGGGGAGGCTGGGGAGGCAGAGGCTATGATCTGGTCCCAGCTGGCTCTTCCACCGGCTGTGTGACCACGGCTGAGTCACAGTCTCTGACTGACACATCCCTTATCTACAAAGGCTGGAAGTAAGATGAGAGGCCTTTCGAGGTCCTTCCCAGCTCTGAGACTCTGTAACTGCAGCCATTTTAAGGATGAAAAGCAGAGATGGTGAGCTAAAACAGATGTGCAGGGAAAAAGGTGGATGATCAATTGGGCCATGTTTTTCTCACCAGTGTCCCATGTTGATTCTGCATTTATTCTTTATATATATATATATATATAATTTATTTATTTATTTTTATTTTATGCACATTGGTATGTTTTTGCCTACATGTATGTGTAAGGCTGTCAGATCTTGGAGTTACAGACAGTTGTGAGCTGATATGTGGGTGCTGGGAATCGAACTCAGGACCTCTGGAAGAGCAGTCAGTGCTCTTAACCACTGAGCCATCTCTCCAGCCCCGCATTTATTCATTTTAATAGGTGGTCAGCACAACATCTGTTAGCTGGAGCTTTCAGCAGACAGCCTGGTCACAGCTCCTACCTGCTGCTCTATCTCCTTGCTGAACAGATCTTCAAATCCACAGGTTTTTCTCTCGGATCCCTCCCACCTCACCACCTCCCACATTCATCCGGAGGGTTGGGGGATCCCCATGCCCTGAATGAGTCTCCCCAGGGGCTGATGCTGATGCTGACTTTGGGAAACTTGTATCCTGGCAGAAAGGGGACATGAGCTGAGATGGCCAGGCAGAGACAGATGATGTGCTCTGTGGGTAAAAGGGTGACAATTTCAATTAGCAAGCAGCCCTGCTAGGTTCGATCTCATTCTAGAGCAGCCCCTCCCCGCACTCTCCTTCAAAACCCTGGTTTGTTTGCACCGCAATGGTCCCCTGTTCTAACTGATGTGCCCTGGAACCCCCCTCTAGAGGGAAAGCTCCACTAGAGTCCTGTGCCAAGAAGGGTCTGTGAAGACCTAGGTGGGGCGTCTAAAGGCTTGTTGAGAGGCGGCACCAGGTTACACTTCAGACAGAGTTGCAAGGCTAAGTCCCAGTCACACAAAGCCAACAGTTCCATCTTTTAAGAGCCTGGGACATGTTTTAAAACTGTGGCTCTCTAATCAGTGGCGTTTTGCCCTTCGCTGGCGCCCAGGGCTCCAAGCATCTGGACCCGGAACACGGATATGTGTGGGTGGGATGGGGAGTTGTGCCGGCCGCCCGGAGACATGAATCAGTCTTTGTCTCCATCTTCACGTGCACCTGTCATCCTCAAACCCTTGAAAAACCTTGTGACTTTTACCTTCCAAACCTCTCTGAGCCTGGGGGGATGGGGGTGCTGGCCAGAGACCACAGAGCTACATTCCGGTCATTCCAGCCTCCTCACAGCTCCTGGTACTGTAGCCTTCAATGTCCAAAAATTCCAGCTGACTCATCCGTGGGTGAACAAGGCCAATTTGAGGGGCGGGTGGAACCTCGTGGGGACTATGTCTGTGGAGGTCCCCAATTCAAAAGGTGAGCAGGGCACGGAATGGTAGCCTAGATGTGGTTTCTGTTCGAATGACATTCAGGTGTCATTTGAGATGTCGGTGCAAGGCAACAGATGAGACATGGCTGTGGAGTCGGCCTTGGCTGTGACCTCAGATCCCTGCTGGCTCCGTCATTACCGCTCTGTGGTCCCATTAACTCTGGGGGTCTCAAACATCCTGAGAAGATGCTTGTGAGTCGTGGTTCCCAAGCAGTAGAGGGAGGTGAAGCAATCACATGCAAATGAGCACTTTCCTTGACCAACTGGAGTTGCTTAGCAATGATGACCCGGATTGGGATGTCACCCCTTTGATGCAATGACGTGAGACCTGCTTCCGGGTGGGCAGGCGGGTGCATGTAATCATAGCTCACTTGGTCCCATGGGACAAAAAGACTGCCAAGTTGCATGGTGGTGGGAAGTCCCTGCTTGTTTTGGGATTCAGAGCGGCATTTCTCTCTAATTTTCCCATCAGACCAGAGTAGGACAGCTGAGCCTCCCGTGCATAGAGTTCTGTGACCACAGACAGAGGACAGGACTAAAGGGAAAGGGCAGTGGCTTCTTTTCTAGTGTTCACAACTCCAGATGGCTTTTCTAGTGTTTCTCCAGACGGCTGCTAACAAGATCCATGCCAAGTTCCTCCTGCCTCTCCCTAGACTTGTCTGATGCCAAAGTGTTTCTCAAAAGGGGGAAAGACAGGCCTTCAGCCACTGTGTCCTTACGGGTTCACAAAGCCCCCAGCCTAGCCCCGCCTCCAGTTGTCTTCCCAGGGACCATGGGCGGGAACCTGAGCTGTGGAAACAGGATAGGTATGAAAGGTGACCTGACCCTGGGGCTCTGGTTCTCTCTTTCTCAGTCTGCAAAAGGAAGACACACAAGAGGCAGACACAGAGAACTGGGAGACTCCACCTGTCCTTCCTCAGCAGACTAGCGCTGGGGTTAAGAGACAACTAGCTCTGGGTTCAAATCCTCATCCTACTTCAGATGTGGGCCTTGTCCCTTGCTCTTTTTTGTAAAGTGGCCATGACAACTGCCATCTCTGGAATCATCTTAAGCTCTGAGATGGTGAATGTGCAGTACGATGCCCCACATTCATGAAATTACACTTTTATTTTGTCCTCTGAGATGAGGGCTTGTTTAACTTTGCTGAACTTCCCACTTTCCAGATGGAGAAACTGAGGCCCAGAGGCTGGTGGTGGGAAGAGAACTCAGATGCTGTTTCCACGTCTCAGCCACTGTCGGTGTCTGCTTCGGTCCCTCGGGCAGCTCCCAAGGCTCCTGCCAAGCACTGGTTTGGCAGCTGCTCTTCCCCTCTGTGCCCGTGAGCATCCGTCCAGATGTCCCAGGCAGCAGCCCTGGGAGCTCTGTCAGGTTTTGCTTGGGGTCTCCTTCCCCAGAGCCTCTCTTTCCTTTGTTTGTCTCAGCTGGTCTCTGTAGCTTCAAACATGAAAACCTACAGTTCCAGTGATGCTAGAAATCCATCAATTTTTTTCTTCAGGTCTCTGGAAATGTCTCCATTAGCCAGGGAGAGGGCTGGATAGCTTGTAACATGTGCCTTGGAACGGCTACAACACAAACTGCCCTTAGTGTTTTCTACTTAGATATTATTAGCTCCCAATCCCAACATGGCCAGTGTCCTGTAAACTGGGAGCCTGGGAAATTCTGGTGACCTTAGGCAGCAAAACAGAACAAGCCCTCTCCTGAACACTTCCCGCGTGTGCAGTTTCAACTGATCCAGACCCCATGAGGCACGTGCCCTCGCCTCTCTTTCTGATTGGGAATCTGGGACTCAGAGGTCACGTGACTCATCTGTGGTCTGTCCTTTCTCCACGGTGGGTGTCTGGAGAACTGTTCTGCACCAGTGCCTGCTGACCTGTATACAGTCTATGTGAGCTAGACTGTCAGCTTCAAACAGAACTCAGTCCTGTGTAAAGTCCTGGCCTATGTTGTCATCAAATGGTGGGTCACATCGTTCAGGTATACAGACCCACATAAGTCTCTTGGAGAGAAGAGCCAACAAGGGGATGTATGAAAACCGGGGTACAGCTTGGGACAGTGCACATGGGGCAGTGCACATGGGGCAGTGCACATGGGACAGTGCACATGGGGCAGTGCACATGGGACAGTGCACATGGGGCAGTGCACATGGGACAGTGCACATGGGGCAGTGCACATGGGACAGTGCACATGGGACAGTGCACATGGGGCATACCAGGGGACTGTTTCATCTCGTCACAAATCCAACACAAAAACCAGAAAGGCATCTGTGTTAGAAAGTATGGATGTATGTGTGCGAGAGTATGTTTTCCTAAGTGTAAAGATTCATGTGTGTGTGTGTGTGTGTGTGTGTGTGTGTACACACATGTGCCTGAGAATATGAGGGTGAATGTGTGCACACTAACGTGTGTAGGTGTTCAAGCACAGACATGACAGCGTATGCATCTGGGTTGCACAGCATACACCTGCACTGTGTGAGGAGAAGGCAGGGAGATGAGGGATGAGATGGCGGCCTAGGGCAGAGGGACCGTCCTCTCGGGAGACTCATCTGCCGATGTCTGAGACTTTGTATGGAGCTGGATGTTTCTCCACACGAGCTGTGGGTATTGTTGATATGTTGTTTTGTTTTTTAGACAGAATTCTGCGTAGCCTAGGCTACCCTCGGCTTTGAATTTTCTATGTAGCCAGGGATGACCTCGAACTTCTGATCCTCCGCCTCTATCTTCTACCCACTGGGATGATAGGCAAGCGCTACCATGCCTAGGTGTCCAGTTTATGTTATGCTGGAACTCAAATCTAGGGCTTTGTGTATGCCAGAGTGTTCCCATGGGAGTTGCGTCTCCAGCCCCAATTTTTGTTTTGTTTTGTTTGTTGTTTTGTTTTACTCTGTAGCTCTGGCTGTCCTGAAACTATGTAGATCAGGCTGGCCTTGAAACTCACAGAGATCCACCTGTCTCTGCCTCCTCAGTTCAGGGATTAAAGGTGTGCATCAACACACCCTGCCCCCATAAATCTTTTAAAGCACACTTATCTTTACAATCAATCAAGAGCAGCAGGCAAGCACGCGGTTCCAGTCTCGAGTGACTAGCCACTCCCTCCTGGGCCCTGTGGTCTCATCAGGCCCAGCTTCCTGGGCCACAGCCTGCTCTGTACCTCAGGGAGTGGCCCTGCTTTACCCGGGCAGATGAACTTCCCTGGGACCGGCTTGTTTTGGCTCAAGAAGTAACAGCATAGGCTGGGAGCTGAAAGTCAGGCCTCTCCCTCCCACCCTGGGGCCTGGTTCTGCTGAAAACATTTGATTTAGGCTTCTCAATTTGCTTTCCCTGGCTGGGTGTCCTGGGCAGAGGGGAAACACCTAGGGCCTCAGCTATTTTGTCTGCTACAATTTGGGAGAGGGATTTGAAATCCTCGTGGAGGAAGCTCCAGCAGCAGCAGCACTGGTCTAGGCTGTTTGTTTGTTGAGTACAGGGTGGGTGGGGTAAGGCTAGGAACGCTGTAATTGGAAGCAGGAGGGTAGAGGCTGACACTTCTGCAGATAAAAGTTCTCTGCTGAGGGTCCAGCTTGTGTGAGAGAGGGAGGGAGCCTGCTCTTGTGCACGTTTCCTGCCAAGGCAAGGCTGTGCTTGTTTAAATCTGGTGTTTAAAACACGCCCCCTCACCCTGGATTCTGTCTTCATTTACATATTGCTTCTCAGGGATCATAAAGTGTCAACTCTGAAACCCTGAAGCACGCATCCAGTCAGCTGTGAGACCTTTTCAGGGCCCACAGCAGGCTTCCTGAAGGCCAGGCTGCAGCTCTCAGGTGTCTGTCATTGTCTCAGTCCCTGCCCCTGGTCTGTCCCTGGCACATAATAGGTCTTGTACATATTTGTCAGATGAGTGAAGGGTGAGGTCACTTCTGCTCTGGGTGCATGGCCGTGCTAGACAGCCACATTTCAAAGATCTTTGAGCCAAAAGTATTTTGAGCCAGTCCCAACTTCCCTCTGAATGCCATCCCCGGAACGATACTGATGAGGTGTACCAGGAAAGCCCTGGGCTTATGTGAAGGTGGACATTATGTGCCTCCGCAGGCCTGTAGCCAAGCTGAAAACAGTTCTCATGACTGTGTCTCGTCCCGGGGAAGAAGATCCTTCATGACACGGTCGCTTTCATCAGAACACGAGCTGAGTTTTCAATACTTACCAAAATGTGGTCCCCAAGTTAAAGAGGCAGTCTGGTCAGAGATAGGAACCTTAGAAACTGTGGGGCCACATGCAACCCCACCCATACATCGATGTCCTGACCCCCCTGGGTACCAAGAAGGACAGAAAGATGGAGAAAATTATGGAGACGTGGGAAGAGGAAGGAATCCCTTACCCAGGTTAAAGCTTACCAACTAAGGACCAAGAATTCTAGCACAATTAGCAATATTTGCTTAAGGCCATACCCCCTTCACAGCTATAAACCTACAATTTTCTAGGAATCTCACCAGAAGCATCATTTACAGTAAAAGATGTGTCCTAAATCCCTTGTGCAACTCCAGTGGCTTCTGGTTTTTACCTTATCAGATTATAATCCCACCCTATAATCCATTTACCAAAAAGAGAAAAAAGGTTTCTTAGCAACCTTTGAGATGTACTGAGAACCACCAAAAGCACCTATATGATAAATGCCAGTGCTTGATTTGACCCTCTCTTAAGATTTCTTTATTTTATGTATGTAGTTGCTGGGAATTGAACTCAAGACCTCTGGAAGAACAGACAGTGTTCTTGACTACTGAGCCATCTCTCCAGCCCCTTGACCCTCTGTTAAGCCCACACCACACTCTTTAGTGTGCCTTATTCTTTCCTTAAATAAAGCCTTCCTCTTTATTTTTAATAAACCCAAGTACACCTCCTGGGAGAAGGAAAAGACTCCTCAGTGTGTGGCGTCGTGCCTCTGTCCCAGCAGTCATCGACAGTACCTGAGATTATGACCTTGTTTGTTAGAGATTTTGGAGTGTCAAGCCAAGATGAGGCCATAAAAGTCAAGGCCTGACAGTCTTATGAGGGGAAGATTTGGAGATAGACACATGGGGAAAAGCCACATGAAGAGAGAGGCAGAAGTTGGAGCAATGCATTCCATAAGAGACTAGCGTGACTGCCAAGGATTATAGGCAGCTCCTGGGAGCCCGGAGGGAGGCGTGGGGTGGACCTGTGCATAGAGCTTTCAGGAGGAATTAAGCGCTGACATGTTGACTTCTGGCCTCCAGAACAGAGAGAATATACATTGATTGGATTTGCATACCTGGTGTTTTGAGAAGGCTCATGCTATGTGCTCCACACTGGGTTTGAACCGACAATCCTGCATTAGCCTGGTGAAGGCTGGGGTTACAGGTGTCTGTGACCACACTTGACCTGCTTATGTCTCTTTAGATTACCTTGTTTGTGGTATTTTGTTACAATAGTCCTGGGACATTAATACTTTGAACCGCTATCTGCCTTGACTTTTATATCATTCTTTGCAATCACAAGGTTGCTTTTGAAACCCAAAGGCTACTAAGCTAGTAAAAAGGCTTGTTATTGGATGTAAGATAAACATAAGATAAACAAGCCAAGGCATTCAACTGTCCCCATGGGCTACTGCAACTATAAGTCAACATTCAGATAACAATAGCATTGGAGGCCGTGACACCTAGCAACACACTTGTGTGGGATCTGACGAAGGAAGATAGGCAGAGGGAGGGAGGGAGGGGAAACTGTACTCAAGATACATTATATGAGGGGGAAAATCTATTTTTCATAAAAGAAGATCTTAAAGGAGATATAAATAAAATGGGTAGTGTTAAATAAGAAAATTAAATTTATAAATTTCTTTAGCTCCAAATTTCAATAAAAACCACCACAGAATTTATTGATTATAAAAAAATCCATATTTAATGGTCAGGAGAAAATGATGAAGGCAATTCTGAAGAGGAAGGACAGGTCAGCCCTACAAGTCATCAGAACACACTAACAAAAAAATACTAAGAATGCAAAACGGCACCACAGGGCGACAAACGCTGAGTCAGCATCCACTAGGCCCTCTTGGAACCAGACCTGAGTGGGATGAACTGTACTGAGAAGGGGGCCAGGTGAGTGTTTATGCTGAGTAAAGACGACCCTCCCCCAGGCATACTTAACAGACTGCACCTCAGAATGTCATCTTCACCCTGGAGGGCTCTGTGCTTATAACTGGACCAACTACGCAGCTTTCTGGGTAGAAAGGCGGCTTCTGTGCCCTATATCTGCAATGGCATGAAATGCTGTTCCTGAGGGTGAAGAAAGGGAGAGGCAGGAAGGACAGACGGTGACTGATGCTATCCGCTGACCACTCCTGAATGTCTAGGGCTGGCTCTGACACTTGCCGTGCTCTCCGAGCAATGTTTCATAACTAAGTCACTGGGACAACTTTTTCTCAGCTCAGTCATTTAAACTTCCGGAACCATATGAACTTAGGGAAGAACTCCGGACTTACAGACTTTATTTTCTCAGGTTTATTAAGTTTACTGAACAACTAGAATGTGCAAAGCTCTAAACTGGGCTCCAGATGTTCCTGAAGATTAGTGACACACAGTTATTTCTACAAGATGGATTTGCACCTGATACTCAGGAGTGGCAGAGGAAGCATCCAGTTGAGTGGTTATGAGCCACTGAACCAACTTGGGTTTTGCCACTTCATTAGGTGAGAATGACTAGATTTGATGCAAAAACAATAACTTTTATTGAGAATGAGAAGCAACCAAAATGCTGGTATCTGAAAGCATTTTATGGAGAATGTTTTTTTGCCACAATATGGGCACAGAGGCCACACTCCAGATGCTGGTCTAGAGTGGAACCAGGGTCAGGAACATGAAGATGAAACACTTCTGCTCACAACTCTGGGAAGGGCTGGAGAGATGGCTCAGCAGTTAAGAAAGAGTACTGGCCGCTCTTGCAGGGATCTCCAACATCCATGTGGCAGCTCACAACTGCCTGCAACGATAGTCCCAGGGGATCTGATGCTCTTCTCCAGCCTCCTTAGGCAGCATGATCACAGGCATACATGCAGGTAAAGCACCCCACACACAAAACAAACAAACAAACAAACAAAGACCGTGGAAAGAACTGTCAGCTGTGACTTGATTCTGTGGGTCGACAGAGGGAGTTACATCATAGGATGGACCTAACTCAGAGCATATGGGCAGGAACCCAGACACAGAATATAACCACCTGGAGGGCTTTGGGGGTGCAATGGGGAGGGAGCACGGATTCCAGGCCAGTTCAGCCAGAATCATAGAAGACCTTGACCTCTCAGGCATTTGCTGATGTGACTATAACATCTGCAGGTTACACGCTAGTGTAAGGTTGGGGAGCAGCTCTCTGGCCTCTTTTTTTTTTTTTTGATTTTTCGAGACAGGGTTTCTCTGTGTAGCCCTGGCTGTCCTGGAACTCACTCTGTAGACCAGGCTGGCCTCGAACTCAGAAATCCTCCTGCCTCTGCCTCCCAAGTGCTGGGATTAAAGGCGTGTGTCACCACCGCCCGGCACTGGCCTCTTCTTATTTGTACCTGGGTTAGATATAAAGCACACACATTGGTACACATGTACACATCTGTAAAATCTTGTTTATTAGAAATAAGTTCTTTATTGCTTTTCAAGAGTCTCATGTAGCCCAGGCTGGCTTCAAACTTACATCTTGTTGAAGATGACTTTCAACTCCTGACCCCCAAGTCCCTAGCCACCCCTCCTGTGCTGGGATTACAGGAATACCCAGTATACCCAGCATAAGGGGTCCCGAGGATCAAACCCAGGGTGTCATGCATGCTAAGAACTATACCCCTAGCCCGAAATGTTGTGATTTTAAAGAAGAGGCCGCTTGTGTATACGCTGTAGGGCAGCACAGGGGCTCATGGGAGTGTGTACAAGTCGATGCTGGAGACTTAGACCAGACCTTAGGTCTTATGCACAGTCCCTGGTTATTTTCTTTAAACAAACAGACCAAACCCCAAAACATTACCTCTTTCCTTTTGGATATCTTGGGAAAGGGGTTTTAAAACTTTATGAGTATAGAGTTTTGCCTGTACCTGTGTCTGTGTGCCACATACATGCAGTGGACAAGAGGGTTGGAGGAGGGTGTTGGATCTCCTGGAAATGGAGTAACAGAAGGTTGGGAGCCCCCACGTGGGTGCTGGGAACAGAAACCTGGTCCTCTCGAAGAGCAATAAGTGTTCTTTACAGCAGGGCCATCTCTCCAGTCCCATGATAGACAATTTTGAACTTTTTTTCTTGTTGAGGGTCCCTCTGAGCCAGTTTTTCGGCAGGAGGATCGTTATACTGGAGCCTTTTTAGATGTCTGTCTGCATGGTATGGAGGTGGGGAGCCCTTTTCATTTCTAGAACTTTCTACTCTCCTCAGACATTTGCTCCGATGGAGGCTGACTAGTGCTGTAGTAGGCTTTACCCTGCTCTTTGTTTCCCACAGCTTTCTACATCAGAGCCCTTAGTCTGATGCTGGCCGCTATTCAGTAATTCCCATGGAAAGGAAGGGGGGCATCTCTAGGTTTGGGGACTTCTCTCTCTCTCTCTCTCCTTTTTTGCGACAGCCTGGCTAACTTAGAACCCTCACTGCCTCTGTCTCCCAGATGCCGGGCTAACAGTTGTGTGCCATGACACTCAGCTGAGAAAGTCCAGTTCTTGTCAGATGTACCTCTGCCCTGTCACAGAGCGGCTCTAACCACTGGGGAAGCATGCCTAAGGGTTTCGGTGCTAACTCTGAGGAAAAACAACAACAACAACAAAAAAAAAACCAAACAAAAAACAGTGCAGTTTTTCCCCTGGAAGGAGCTAAATTAGAGATAACCAGACAGGCCTCTGCACCCATCTCCCAAGCAGCAAAAACATGTGGAGGTGGGGTGTCAGGGGGAGGGGGAGATTCCTCATTTACATAGAAAATAAACTTCCTGTCCTATTAAACAATGAGGCATTCAAAATCTGCCTGAGTAAAAGTCCCCTGATGCAATGGGGGAGTGAGCAATTTCACGTTGGGCTGTTGTTATGGGATTTAAACATGTCCCAGCTAGGGCTTGAGGGGAAAGTCGGAGCCAAAGACAATAGCCCTAAACCTCACATGCGCAGGAGCCTCATTCCAGGGAAGCGTCCCTAAGAGAGCAGGGCAGACTTTTCACAAACAAAGTGACTTCAAAGGTGGGCCTGCATCACACGCCTCCCTCCTTGACTTCAGCCCAGACCACCACGGCCCCTTTGCCTCTTGGTTTAGTTTATAAGACTCTCACACTCATTACAACGCAATTATCTGAGCTCATGGACCAACAGGAAAGCGCTCATCACAGGGTACTTCCTTTGTCAAGCACTGACCCTGGTCCCTGTAAGCTGATAGGTGTGCCCGTGCCACTGGCAACTGGGCACCCAGGGACACGATGCCCTCCCAGCCCAACACACCCAAAGCCCTTCGGTTGAATTCCCCAGGGAGGAGGCGGCCAGGGGATGGGGAACGGGGAAATTTTCTTACATCACTTGACGTGCTTGCTTTCACTCACAAAATCCTGAGTCATGACTGTAGCCGAGCTGCCTCCGGCTCTGGCTGAAATCAGAGGCTATAGATTTGGAAACCTGACTCCAGGGGCTGACTCTCATCCAGTTCATAGGAAATGTCTATTAGTTTAGTGGCCCCTCTTCAGGCTGAAGTGCCTTCTAATTGAAGGAATTACGTGAGGAGAGTGGCTGTGTCCTGGCTTAGTAAGCCGATGCCATGCTAGTGAACAATATTTGACATTCGGCGAGTTTACAAAAAGGGCAGTCTCTCTGTTTGTTTGAACCAAGATTAAGTGAAAGGAAAAGTTTTTCTTTCCCATCCCAAATCAAATGGGAAACACATGTTTTCTCCTTTTGACTTTGTAAGTACAAGGCTCCACACACTTCTCCCCACCCCCTCAGCTGTGAGCTTTCAAGGCCTGCAGCATGTTCCCTCTCTTCACTGGCCAAAGCCAATACAGTGCGAGCCTTTATATTTCCAGACAGCAGGGCTCATGGAGAGGGCCTGATTCCAGGTCACCACATGGGGTGTTTCTGAGCCTATAGTTTTATGGGCAGATAAGATGGTAAAACCTGGTGCCAGGAGCCCCAGAAGATGGGTTTACATGGAAAGAGCTTTTGCCCACACGACCCTATCAGATACCACTTCTTTATCTGTAAAATCATCCTTAAATAAAATTGAATGAATTAAAATAAAATTGCCTACGTTAATTTCCAACTCTGTAAAGAATGTTCATATTCAGGTTACTCTTTGGTTTTGGATTTTTTGAGATAGTGCCTCACTATGTAGGCCTGGCTGGCTTAGAACCTGCTATGTAGACCAAGCTGGCCTCGAACTTACAGAGATCCACTCACCTCTGTGTGCCCTACCCCTAGAGTAGGAGTGGGATCAAAGGCAAGAACCACAGACAGGCCCAGCTGCAGTTTTTTTCTGGTGGGGAACGGGGAGATGTATCTGGATGAGGGCGCCCTGCATATGGGTGCAGTGCACAGGCCTGAGGGGAGGGAGGCCTCACAAGGACCTGCTCTGTTCTTGACTCACTGTGACCTTGAAGGACTTCCCCTCTCTGTGAGCTGTCTTATCTGAGATGAGACTGGACAGTTCTGCCCCTGATGTTGCAGTTCAGATATGTGACAAGTCTCGCTGTGGCAAGGGTGTACGGTACTTTGAGTTCTTGGAATGAAAGGATCATTCATCTTAGAAGATAAGTTTTTTTTTTTTAAAAAGTGATAGCTCATAAATACTTTTTGGATTATCAAAGGATTAAGAAAAATCAATTTTCAAATTTTGCTTTCATTAAGTTGCCACTTGTTCAGAGTAAGTGCAAAATGCTGAACACGGAACACAGAGGCCTGGCACCATGGCCCTCCATTTGGCAGGGTGGACTGCTCAGCTTTCCTGGTGATTCCTGCCCCAGGATTCCACCCAAACTGGCCCGAGTTCCACTTGCTTTATTCCAGTTAATTCAACCCCAGAATCCACTGGGACCTCCACAAAAGGACTGGGATCATCCTTGTGGCTCACCGTGTGTGTGTGTGTGTGTGTGTGTGTGTGTGTGTGTGTGTGTGTGTGTTGGGGGGTACTGGAGGGTTTAGGTGTGGTAGCAGGAGAAACTTCTGGTACTCGAAGCCATCAGACTTAGAAAAATATCTGTGTAAGAGTGTTGACCTTCAAGTATGTATGTGCACTGTCTGCATGCCTGGTGCCCACAGAAGCCAGAGAGGGTGTCAAGTTCCAGGAAACCGCAGTTATGGTCATGTGTGAGCCTCCATGTGGGTCCTCTCTAAGAGCAGTGAGTGCTCATAATTGCTGAGCCATTTCTCTAGCCCCCTAGACTTAATTTATTGCATATTTATTTACTCTGTGTGTGTGTGTGTGTGTGTATGTGTATATACATCACACTCACATACATACTTGCATGCATATCCATGTGCTTGCCATGGTGCTCTTATGTTGGTCAGAGGATAGCATGCAGGAATTAGTGCTTTCTTCCACTAAGGGGGTCCCAGGGATTGAACTCAGGTCCTCAGGTTTGGCAGCAAGCACTTTTAACCACTGAGCCATCTCACTGGTCTAACTTTAGGCTTTTTAAAGTCAGTCCTTACAACAGGAACCTCAACCCTACACTGCATAGAATTCATCACAAATCCCAAGCATTCACAGGTCTGAGCTACCTGAGTACAGCTTCATTCACCCTCCCGTCTGAGACAGTAGCAGAGCTACCCTTAAGAGATTTCCTTTTCAGTCTGAATGACCACCTTTTAACAGGCTTTAACAGACTCAGTTTTCAGATTCCTAAATTCCATTGTTATCTTTCCCCAGACAGGCCTCAAACTGAATGTTCGATGTCTCACAAAGACAAATGATTTTTGGACTAAAAGCAATGTTTTAAGTGTGGAGTGTTTGGTGACAGAAGGTTCCCTTCTTAATATTACCATTTTTAAAGCAGTTAGATTAGGTAAGAGATAAGGCAGTTATTCTGTCTTAAAGAACATAGGAAGCCTTTTCTCCATCAAGTAGCCCTTCCTGGTCAGTGACCGAGGTTAGCAGGTGACTGCTGTCATTAATGACCTGGACCTTCTAATAGGGGCTCTGATTTTCCATGGGGTTCTCTCATCCAAGCTAGGTTGATGCCAAGGTTCCAGATGAAACTAGCACGGGAAAAAGGGAAGGTGTTTTCTTGTTAGCATTTGACTCAAGACATCTTAGGCCCACCCCGTGGCCATACTCAAGCGCAAGGGAGTTGTGCAAAATGCAGCTTAGCTTTGAACAGCTGCGTGAGAACTCCATCACTAACAAGCTGCTATTGTTCTTGCTCATAGGTCTCAGCTACCTGAGCTTCATTCAACTTCCTGTCTGAGACAGTAGCAGGGCTGCCCTTAAGAATTTTCATTCCAGACTGAAGCCTCAAGACAAAGGCCTCAGCTGGAATGCCACATCCTCAGAGAGGCCTACCTGCCTCCTGAAAGGGAGCAACCAGTACCTGTAATACTCTCTGTCTCTTCTACGCCTTTCTGGACCCCAGCACAAGGTTTCATAGTTTTTAAATGTTTTCCCTCTCTAACATTTTCAAATATGTGTAAGAATGCAGGTCTCCATGGGTATCAGAAGAAGGCATCGTTTTCCTCAGAGCTGGAGCTAAAAGTGGTTGTGATCAACAGGACATCGGTGCTGGGAACCAAACTCAGCTCCTCTGCAAGAGCAGCGCATGCTTTTGACTGCTGAGTCGTCTCTCTGGGCTCTCTTGACTTTCCCCCGTGGTTCTCTCTCACTCACTAAACACAAGCTGGAACTTGGGCAGGAACTCTGTCTCATGCCTAACACAGTGCCTGACACATGTTGTGGACTAAATAAGGCTTGTTCAATGAAAGAATACCGAGAATAGACTGGAGGTGGTGGCGCATACCTTAATCCCAGCACTCAGGAAACAGAGGCAGGTGATCTCTGTGAGTTGGAGGGCCAGCCTGGTCTACATAGTGAGTTCCAGGCCTCCTAGGGCTATGTAGAAAGACCATGTCTCAAAACAAAAACAAGCAGAACAAGGCAAGGACATGACTTGTCTACTAAACAGTCTTATTGTCAAATACCAGACCGCTGGGGCAGACAGTAGTCAGCCAAATTCTCCATGTTTGTTCGTATCAGCTGTTGGAAAGATCAAGTTCTTCGGCTATTTGAGCTGGCTTGCATCTCAGTGGACCCATGGACCTTCTTCTCAGGTGCCTTCTTTTTCTTTTTGCTCTCCAGCATGTGTCTCAGGAAGCAATCTTGGCCTCTGGGTGCTTGATATGCTCAGTATGCACTTGAGTCCCCTTGACAAAAACTATGCCTTGTTTGAATGCCAGCAGCAGGCCAGGTAACAGGGTGGCCTCCAGTTTACCACGGTGACGTTTCTGGGGTGGTCCTTTTGAACCATTCTTTTGATCTGTAAGGCCACCTTTCTTAGATTCGTGTGCATGTGAGTGTGTGTGTGTTGTGTGTGTGTGTGTGTATGTGTGTGTGTGTGTGTGTGTGTGTGTGTGGGCACGGTGAATCCTCTGAATTAGACCACTCTGTGGGTAGAAAGGAAGGTTTATTGGGGATCAAAGTGCAAAATCTATCTCTGGGGAGGGTGCAGAGGGAAGCAAAATGGCAGAAGAGCAAAAGGATTTTATACACAGCCAGCAGGCTGAGAGTCTGAGCTGGTACAGGCTGGGGGGTGGGAGGGAATGGGAGGTTCCTGGTAAATAGAAACTCATCTTTAGGCTTCTGTTTACCCAGTAACAATCCTGTTTATCTGCCCAAATCCTTCTTCTTAGGACACTGTCACCAGCACTGTCATTTGGGGGCCACTTTGATGATATGGGAGATGATAGTCCTTCGGCTACTTCCTGTTAATGGGGGCTTGAGAAGAGTTGGGGCTGGAACACTGGTCCAAAGTTGGGGCTCAAGCTGCTTGGCAGGCGATGGTAGGAAACCTGGGGAAATTCTGTCAGAAGCTTTGGTCTGCTGACTGTGTTGTTATTCCACTATGGGCAATCATTGTTATGGAAAGGACAGTGGCCAGAGCGCTGAGGAGATGGAGGAGCTAGGGTCTCAAGGGATACCCGAAGGAAAGTCCTTCATAGGAGGCGGCCCTGGGGGGCTGTGGCTCATGAGCCAGGCGGCTGGTGTACGCCTCTGATGCTCTCTCTCACTGGGCCATGCTGGCTCACACAGTAGCAACAGTCTTCATTTAGGAAGAGGCAAGTGTCCCCTTTTTCAGACGTCAGCAAGTTGAGGGCTCAATGGTTTTCAGGACTGTGGAGGTGAGGGAGACGAGGCCACTTTTGAATAGTTGCAGGGCCAAAGTTGATTCCTGGATGGTGTCCGAGAGCTGAGTGGACATCTGGGACAGATCTAGACGAGGGCCAGAAGGTGCAGACAAGGAGGTCAGCGGGATCTTTATCTTGGGCTAATGCATGAGATTTCTAGGTACTCACCTGACTCCCTAAAACTTACATGAATTTTAAGTTGGCCAAAAGAGGCACAAGTTTCAGACGCACCAGCAGGACCACTCTGTGTAACCTGCACTGAGTCCTCACTGCAGAGAAAGTAGTGCCTAAGTGTCAGCCGACAGCCTGAGTAGACACACACCTTTGAGCTATAGCAAAATGAAGCCTGAAAACTTACCTACACAACAGGAACAGGCTTAAATTGACCAACAGAAATTAAATTCTTTTGAGTCTGTGATATGATAATTTTAATTGTTCTTAAAATTTTAGTAGCCAGTACCTTACGACAATTCTTGATACAAAGGTTTACCACTGGTGGGTTAAACTTTGAACTTTGAAAATGTAATACCGTCTTATCATCTTTAAGACTAGTTTTTCATATACCTTAACTCACTTCCTTAGACCTCACAACTTGCAGAAATCTGCGGTTTTTTCCATCCTGGGAAAATCTAACAATTTACCATGAGACACTAGTGCTTGATTTTTGAGAGTAGTCATTGAAAAAAGCAAGTCAAGTCCTTTAAAAATCTGCACACACACACACACACACACACACACACACACACACACACACACACACAATTTTTAAGCCAGTGACAACCACATGCTAGTTTGAGCTTGCTGTCTCATTGAAACCTGCTTGTGAGCTTACCTTTCTCAGTAGGAAGTCTGTTAGCAGTAGGAGAAGGCAAGGCCTAGCTTTTACATTTGAAACTAATTTAGGTTGGCAGGTAACTGAGCCTTAGTTTCAAAGCTGTTTCATTTAAGAGATGGGCAATTTAAACTTTCTTTTCAATTTGTAGCAGCAGCAGCAGCAGCAGCAGCAGCAGCAGCAGCAGCAGCAGCAGCAATGGGCACATCTTTTTCACCCAATGCTATTGTAAAGCCAGAATGTTTTTAAGGTGAGTGCACTTTCTAGCTATGAATGGACTAATCAGGCAGGCAGCTGCAGCCTGGGGAGGAGCCGACCAGGCCCGCGAGCAGCCAGTAGCAGGGCTGCTGACTCATCTGGTATAGATAGGGCCTGTCATTGGGAGGGATTAGATAGGAGTTAAGCATGGAGGAGCCAAGAGGAGACTAGAGGAAGGAGGATGGGGGTGTTGGCTGACCTCTTCAGCTGTCCTGTCAGCGAAAGCATTTCCCAGAGCTGTATACATTAGTAGTGTTTGGTGGTTAAAGGGGCAGACTCTATGACCTGGTCAGAGGAGACTATGGCAGAGCCCACTTGTCAGGAGCCAGTGCAGCTGCAAGACGAGCTTCCTTCTATGAACCGAGTACAGCCAGGATGAGACAGAGGAGAGGTAGAAAGATGTGGATTTTGTAGGTCAGGGTCTCAAGTGATTCTAGACAGGGATGAGTGGAGAAACCTTGGGAAGGAGTATATAAGGGTTGAGAGGAGAGAAGGAATTAAATGAGATATGGGGAGTTTCTAGGAGGGTGATGTGAGAAAGTTGAAGCTTAGAAGGGAACAAAGTGGAGAGGCTGTCCTGTGGTAGGAGATCTTGAGCCAGTGTGGTGAGAGGACACAGACAGGGTGAATGAATGTGAGCATAGAGGCCTCCTGTGACAATCTGCTGCTACAGCCTGCTGCCTGTAAGTGAGGTTGCGGTCCCCTAACTGCTGTATCAGGCTATTTGGAAAGATAGGCGACAGGGACAAAGGTAGGTCCTCTCAGTTGTTCCAAAACCTCCCAGGGCCATTCCCTATTTTTCAGTAGTACACAGGATAACGGGCTGGTCAAGCTCTGGATACAGCCAGAGCAGGAGTGTGTAGAGAGCCTCTCAGAGGTGAGAGAAAGCAGGCTTAGTAGGGCCTACATGCTCAGATGGGGGCCTTAGAGGCTGCTTCACAGAGGGGGTGAGCAAGAAGAGCGAAGCTGGGATTCCAGGTTTTTTTGGCACCCTGGCAGACCAAGGGAGGACAGAGTCCCTTCCCAGGTGACTGGAGGTGTGAGAGGGTCACAGGTCCCATCTGTGATTGACAGCGAGCTCACAGTGGGTAGGGAACAGCAGAAAGCCAAGATGCTTGAACGGAAGACAGAAGACCTGGAGACTTTGGGAGACTCTGTATCCTTTGTTTCCTGGAAAGTTAAACTGAACAGTGTGGGGTTGTGGCGGCGGGGGGAGGTTTGGGGGCATTGCATAGTAGGAGATTATCGGACTAGGTGGCTGGGAGACAGGTGCAGAAACGAGGTCAGTGGACAGGGCTGCCTGAAGAAGTGAGGCTGTCTCAGAACCCCTGGGGAAAGACAGTTCACGTAAGCTGATGTGTTCTGTTCCAGGGTCCTCCTAGGCAAACACCAAGAGGTCACGTGTAAAGGAACGGTGAAGAACACGTCCTGAAGATCACGGCAGGACAGGTGACATAGTGGTGTTGAGGGGAGGGAGTGGGCTTGAGAATGCCTTTACTAAGAAGGCTCTGTATGATAGGTTTTAGGCTCTTTCTATGTTTTAGAGAGATAGGGTATTGAGAGAAGCAGGTTTAGGAAGGATTCCAGAGTAGGACCTCAATGGGGGGAAAGAGGGGGCCACAGAAGGAGAGGGGTGTCTGATACCTTTGGGTCATGGAGGGGGTCTGGCAAAAAACAAGGTAAAGCATTAGTGTCAGCCAGTGGATAAAGAGGCTGGACAGAGGGGAGAAATTCCTGAGGGAGTTGGATGAAAACAGAGTATAATTTAGCCATGATATCCCTGCCTAATATGGAGTTGGACAACTAGAGACAACAAGAGGTGGCCCCAGGGGACAGAGTGGAGGACCTGCAGCCCTCGGCTGGTGGACTGGCCATTAACACGGGCCACAGAGATCTGAGGAGGATATGTCTCCCCAGAGTGAGCAGGAAGTACAGCCTCGAGACTATGAGAACAGATAGGCTTTACCCAAGGCTTCTCTGTGGTTGTGGAGGCTGCAGTCTCCTCACTGCCAGGCCAGGACATTAGGTTGCCAGACCCAGAAAATCAGCTCTTCCTGTGGAAGAGGAACGTGGGGAGAGGCCCACCTTAGCAAGGTGGAGAGAGACAGTCAGGCTTCCTGTGTCCAACATGTCCACAGTTTGGGCATGGCCTTGGTGCTGGGTGAGGTGGAGTGTGGTTCTTTGTCCAGTGACCAGTGGTGCTGAGACTGGAGAAAGCTCAGGTGGGTGTGCTGATGCTCAGTCATTTCCCAAGGCGGCTGCAGGGATGCTGCTAAAGACGGGTACTTCTGTCTGTCACAGGAAGCCTTTTTCATTCTTTCCTGCTTCCAGCTCATTAAACACGCCTTAAATATCATATTCAACAGATCTCTCTAAGCGTTTTGAGGGCAGTCATCTAGTCTCTTAGTCTCTCTCTCTCTCTCTCTCTCTCTCTCTCTCTCTCTCTCTCTCTCTGTCTCTCTCATGGGTCATTCCACTATCCTGGAACTTATTATGTACATAAGATTAGTCTCAAATTCACAGAGATATACCTGCCTCTGTCTCCTAAGTGCTCGGAATAAAGGTATGTTCTCTCTTAATACACCTGATTTTGAGTATTATTTTATATTAAATAAACATTAAGTTTACTTTAAATTTATTTTTAGTAACTTGTCGTAGGCTTAACCTTGGCAATATATACAGAAGACCGTTGTGGATTTGGTCTAATGCAACTTATGTTAGTTGGGCCCCCAAATTTGCATGGGAATCTGCCCTGTAAGATGCTAATGCTGCCCCCAGTTGATAAATAAAGTTGCTAGCAGCCAATGACTGGGCAGGAGGCAGGACTTTTAGGGCTCCTGGGCAAGGAACGGAGGAAGAGGGGAAGGGATAGAACCTCCATGCCAGGGAAAGAGTAAGGTCCAGGCCTGAGGGGTGCCGAAGAGTCAATTACGTAAAAGTGTGTGCATGTGGGGGAAGCAGGCTGGGGATGGACCCCGACAGGGTCTAGGGCAACAAAGATGGAATATAGATTTTAGTAAGTAATAACTCAGGTAGGAGGGGAGGTGTTAGCTGTGTGGAGGTTTGGGGGTGTCCCAGCCATTGAGCTGTTTAGGGCATATTAAAATATAAGGGTGTGTGTGTGTGTGTGTGTGTGTGTGTGTGTGATTCAGGAACCCAGAACATTGGAACAGGCAGTGAGGAACGTGTGCTGCCGCCACCACCGGTGTCACCGCGGCTGTTGGGTCGATTTGAGCAGGGTTAATTGGTGACTGCAACAAAAGACTACATGAGAAGGAGATATAAACTGGTCTCTTCCTCGAAAGTTTGCCCCTGTAACTGAATTATGATCATACTTAGCACACCTAAAAACATCATTCTGAGCACATTAAAATTTTTGACCATTTATAAGATGACTGATCATTAACTTGCATGTCTTAATCTACAGTTTATAACAAACTAGTAATATCAGAATTTTATAATTTTATTCCTGTTACATTTGAATCTTAAAATTTGTAATTTTGGGTTGAAGTCCTTTAGCATCAAAACAATCTTTAAAACACAATACAGATCATGGAGAAACTGGGAACACATTTTCCAGATTCTTCCATAGCACAGTTTCACAAAATATCAGTTTCTAATATGACTCAGTTTCTTCAAATAGACAAAGCTTAACAAAGTTAGCAAAAGCATAAGTGGTTAGTTATCCATCTTTAAGTCGGTGTCTGTTATCCTGAACATAATCTAAGGAATTTATAAGCCTTGATCATCAAACATTTGTTTGTTAAGTTCTATTTTCCATAATCCCCATTCCTGATTTTGTTCTTTTCTGTTATTTTTGCTCTTAGGACAAAAATTATCACACAAAATCCATCCATGATCAAAATTTAGAAGCCTGCTGTTGTTTTCCTTAATCTAAGGAAAACAGAATAAAACAAACCCTCTTAAAACTCTCCTATATTTTTAAAACAGGAGTTGAATCCAACTTATACATATGTCATGCCATAGGCAAGTTAAGATTACCTAGGCATAGATTTTTAGCTATCAACCATTTCTTTGTTATAAGCTTTAAGCTAACTTTTTACTCTGCTTGGGGTTTTACAGATTTTTTTTAAAAAACCACACCTCAATGATCTTATAAATCCTGAGATAAAGAAAGTTTACATTTCAGCAAGTGTTCTTAACCACTGAGCCATCTTACTGCCTCTGCCGCCCCAGAGTACTTGACCACTGAGCCATCTTACTGCCTCTGCCGCCCCAGAGTACTTGACCACTGAGCCATCTTACTGCCTCTCCCGCCCAGAGTACTTGACCACTGAGCCATCTTACTGCCTCTCCCGCCCAGAGTACTTGACCACTGAGCCATCTTACTGCCTCTCCCGCCCAGAGTACTTGACCACTGAGCCATCTTACTGCCTCTCCCGCCCAGAGTACTTGACCACTGAGCCATCTTACTGCCTCTGCCGCCCCAGAGTACTTGACTCTTTTTTTGAGACAGGTTTCTCTAGGTAGCCCTTGCTAGCCTGGAACTAGCTCTTTAGAACAGGCTGACTTCAAACCACCCTGATCCGCCACCCTGCCTCTGCCTTCTGAGCGCTGGGATTAAAGGTGTGCACCACCAACCCTGGCTTTGCCTCTTAATGATCATGGTTCTTTTGCAAACCTTTACAAACCTTAGACAAACCAGAAACCCTTGATTACTTTTACTGCTATTACCATTCATGTGTGTAGGCAAAGGTCAGAAGACAACCCTGTGGAGCTGGGTCTTTCCTTCCACCTTTACATGTATTCCAGAGATTGAACTCAAGTTGTCATGCATGACACGTGCCTTCCTGGCTGCACCATCTTGCCAGTCCAGTGTCTGCAAACATTTCATCTTTATCTCAATTCCGTCATTCTGGAAATCCCAGCACACCTGTCTGTCTCACACACACACACACACACACACACACACACACACACACACACACCCCAATGGGCTGTCTAAATGCACAGCTCATGCTGCCCAGCTGAGACTTAGCTTCTCCCAACAATGTACACTGACCTGACCACTAAACATCAGCCTTCAGGTACGCTTAAGAACTAGCCCACATTGAGAATCCTGCCACGCTCAGGTACTATGATCTTCTAATGTGTTTTTGAAAATTGGAAAACAAAACATTGTTATAAGAAAAAGTAAAACTGAAATCCTAAGGAAACCTTAGAACTATTGTTTTTTTAGTCTAAGGGAAACTACTCTGTTTGATATCACATTCTAGAAACTAAAGACAGGTAAGGACAGATATACAGATAATCCAAACTACATTACAGTTTACATACTGACTGTTCCGGCAGCAAAAGGGATAAACCAGAATCAAGAGTTATAAGAAAAATGTTTTCAGAAATAATAGTCATTTTTCAAAACTATCCAGTTGTCCCTTGAAATTCTGGTTGCTTTTGAGTAGCTATTGGTAGACGCTGATAGAAACAATTCTGAGGGAAGATTTTTTTTTCCTGTGCTCATGGATTCTGAGGGTTTCGTCCATGGCTGCTTGGCTCATGTCCTTGGCAAGAACATTACAAGAAACACATGGAAGAGGAAGTAATTTACCCGGTGGCAGACAGGAACCAGAGAAAAGAACTTGCAGGAAGCACACAGGCGAAGCACAGCTGAGGACATCCTCTCCACTCACCCAGCTCCTCCTCCAGACCTCATCTGCTCTGCTCCACCTCGGTCAGAATACTCCATCCATGTGATGATCCATCCACCCACCTATGTGCGGACAGTCATTGGCAGGTGCGCCCAGAGGTTTGTATCTGTCAACCCAGAGGACAGTGGAAATTAACCAGCAAATTTGGTGTCCACGGGAGATTGATGAAAGCACAACCTCCCCTCAGATATTAAAAGTGACATGCTTAAGCCTCTTGTATAAAGCAGCACAACATTTATATACATTCTTCTGTATAATCTCTCAGTTATTATAACTCATGCAATGTAAACGCAGCTGAGCAGTCCTTTAGGGAATAATGACAAGAAGACAGCTCAAAAGCAGCAGTGTGTGTGTGTGTGTGTGTGTATACCTCCAGCTTTAAGCTGGAGTCTCTTAATATTTATTTATGTATATGAGTACACTGTAGCTGTCTTCAGAAGAGGGCATTGGATCCCATTTCAGAAGAGGGCATTGGATCCCATTACAGATGGTTGTGAGCCACCATGTGGTTGCTGGGAATTGAACTCAGGACCTTTGGAAGAGCAGTCAGTGCTCTTAACCACTGAGCCATCTCTCCAGCCCTGCTGGAGTCTCTTGAATACAAACCAAGGGATACAGGAACTTGACTGTTTAGATTTACAAATGCCTCCAGGTGGGGCTTCCCCAGCACCTTAGTCAACTTAAAACAATTTAATTTATATATAAACTGTCAGTGTAGTAGAGGCCGCTAAGTAACTGGCAGAGACAGAGACCACGTCACATTACATTTTGGGGTGGGGGAGGAAAGGTAACTATCAGATTGAGTCCAATTCCTCTCAAGAACAAATAAAAATTATATGGAGTGGGTGGGAAGGGCACATTGCTGGAGTCTCCCAGACTTGAAGAGGAAGCCCCCTCTTCTTCCAGGTGCCTCACTCAGAAAATTTCAGATAGAAATCCTTTTTTTCTGTGAAAATGCTGATGAGTCTACTTGTGGAAACATCTCATTATAAAAGCCCTCTCCTCTGCTCACTCTCTGAGCTTTAATAAACCCTGGATTAGCATGAAAACCACCCAGGCACTGACTCTCCACATTTCCCCGACACGCTGTCTGGAGTTGGCTTCTTCTTATTGAGTGATTTCCCACGCTGGAAAACTGCCCAGTGCCTGGAGCTCAGGACTACCCACCAAATCCAAGCAGGGCCGGAGCATCCGACCTTTCTTCCGGTTTCTTTCCCCTCGCCTTTTGCTCTTGTTCGCAGCTACTGCGGAGGTTTGTGTTTTGTTTTGCTGGGTACTGGGCCTGGGACCTTGTGCACACCAGAGAGGCACCCCTCCCACAACACCTCCTCACCTGTGCTGTTGCTGGTCCTCTTCTTTTTGATAAAAGTGAATCTGAGTTTCCTATCCAGCCCTCTCACGCATGGAGTCTCAGCTGCTCTCATGGCTTCCCCACAGATAGGAGGCAGCCTCTTTTCCATGACCTCTCTCAGCACTCCCCTGTCTTCAGAGGAGTCCCTCAGATTTCGAGGACATTGCAGAGCGACAGCTGTTCTCTCTGGACAGCCACCCTCCTGTTCCTGTCTTAGTGGTTTTGTTGTCTGGCGCTCATGTGAGCTCACATTTCCACTGTTTCAGGGATCTCTCTCCAGCCTCCGCCTGCCTCTGCCACTGCACTCTGTTCTTCTTGCCCTCTGGCTGAGCCGCTCAAGAGCCAAGGCCCTCAGCCTTACTGCATTAGCCTGTTGGCGGGCGGTCCAAGCTGTGGAAGCTGAGTCAGGAGAATGGAAGAGTTTGAGGTCAGCCTGGACTATATAGGGTCTTCCTACCTGAAAAATGGTAAATGGAATATACTTCAAGTACAATTTTTTAGTTTTTTCTTAGTTGTATTTTTCTTAATCATAATTATATATAAATTATATATATATATAATATATAATATATATACAACCCCCTCTCAGATACTAAAATCAACATGCTTAAGTCTCTTGTATAAAACAGCACGATATTTTTTTATTATTATTTTTATTAATCATTCCATTAGTTTACATCTCAAATGATATCCCACTTCCTGGTTACCCTCCCCACCAACCCCCCCCATCCCACATCTGCCCTCCTAAAACAGCACAATATTTATGTACATTTTCTGTATAATTTAAATCATCTCTCCATTATCATACCTCAGGGAATGTAAAGGGTTGAACAGTAGTTTGAGGAATAATGCAGTGACACACACACACACACACACACCAGTTTACCATTTTAGTCAGGTCCAGGGGTGTTACCACATTGTACAGCCATCACAGCCATACATTTCCAGGGTGCTCCTTGCTGTGAAACTGAAACTTCTATTCGTTAAGCAATAACTCCCATTGCCCATCTCCTTTGCTCCTGGCATCACACTTCTCCTCTCTTTGAACTTGCTCCCTCTTGGTGATTCACAGAAGCAGAATAATGCACATGTTGTCCTTTTGTGGCTGCTGTATCTCATTAAGCACAATGCTTTCGAGCTTCATCAATGTTGTAGTATGTATTCGAATTTTGGTCCATGTTAAAGGTGAATTGTATTCCAGTGCATGGATATTGGTATTTTATCCTCTGTTTGCCCAGCCAATGCACATGCACAGACTTCTGTTTCTTGGGTAGTGAAGTTTGTATTTGGATAGTGAAGGATGATAGGTCGTCAGCAGGATGAGCCTTTTATGCAGAGAAAGAATGGCTTGTGTGTGGGGGAAGAAGTAGAAAAACGGAGTACTGAACTGGGCACCGGAAGCCTGGTCTGCTTCTGGTGACCTGATCAGATGCCCCCAGTAGAGCAGACAGAGGGAGACTGCATAAGAACCTAGAAGGAGAGCAGATTCCTAGACTCTGTCCCTGGAAGACAGGCCTGAGTATCCACTTTCTTTTGTTGTTTTGTTTTGTTTTGAGACAGGGATTCCCTGTGTGGCTCTGTTTGTCCTGAAACTCACTCTGTAGACCAGGCTGGCCTTGAACTCACAGATCTGCCTGCCTCTGCCTCAAGTGCTGGGTTAAAGGCCTGTGCCACACTTCTAAAGAGCTCCCAAAAGTATTCATACATGCTAGGGTTTGAGAGCCACTGCTGCAGGCCTCAGTCTCCCCATTGTCCATTATTAGAGATTTCTCCATGAAGCTGCGGTCTTCATCACCAGAGTCATACAGACAACGGACCTGCCTACACCGATGGGAGTGAGGTCTAGAGCAAAGAGAGCATTCACCGTGAGGGCTTTGGCCTTGTCCTTACCCTAACCAATCAGCTCTGACCACTCTCTCCTCCTCTTCCTCTTCTTCCTCCCACCGAGATTCCACAGGATTCTCTTAATTTTTAGGAGTTACACATTATGTTTAGGGGAGCTTTGATTGTGTGAATATCTATGTACCACATATGTATAGTGCCTTCAAAGCCAGATGAGGGTCCCCTGGAACTGGCATTACAAGAGCTTGTGAGCTGCTACATGGGTGCTGGAAATCAAACTCTGGTCCTCAGGAAAAACAGCAAGTCACCTTAAGTGCTAAACCCTCTCTCCAGCCCAGGGCTCATTTAAAACAGATTATTTGTTTTATTGTATGGGCATTTTGTCTGCATGTATATCTGTACATCACATGCATGCCTAGTCTTCTTGGAGACCAAAACTGTCTGATACCCTAGGTCGGTAGTTACAGATTCTTGTGAGCCACCGGGAGTTGACCCTCCTCTGGAAGTGTAATCAGTTCTCTTAATTGCTGAGCCATCTCTCCAGCCCCTTCATGGGATTTAAAACCAATGGGACTAAAAGGGAATAATTATCAAATTTCAAGTTTCATTTTAAATTCAATAGAGCTAAATTGATTTATACATTACAAAGTTTTTAAACTTATTTTTTTCATTTTAAAAATAATTGCTTTTTATAAATTTAGTTTGATAATTCTCTTGCTTTGATTTAATATAAGTTGTTCTTATTTAATTTTAACTGTGGCAAAAGGTTTCCAAAGAATTTGGGTGTTTTTTTTCTGCCAAGCAACTCACAGCGCATTTCTTTGTTTTTTTTCTGAATATTTTTGATATTTGGGAATTTCACATCATGAACTCTGATTGTACTCACTTTCCAGTTTTCCCAGTTCTGCCTGACACCCTCCCCCCTCAAGAAAAAGAAGAAGACCTGGCAGTGGTGGCATACATCTTTAATCCCAGCACTTGGGAGGTAGAGGCAGGTGGATTTCTGAGTTTGAGCCAGCCTGGTCTACAGAGTGAGTTCCAGGACAGCCAGGGCTACAGAGTGAGTTCCAGGACAGTCAGGGCTATACTGAGAAACCCTGTCTCAAAAAACAAGAAGAAGAAGGAGGAGGAGGAGGAGGAAAAGGAGGAGAAGGAGAAGAAGAAGAAGAAGAAGAAGAAGAAGAAGAAGAAGAAGAAGAAGAAGAAGAAGAAGAAGAAGAAGAAAAGAAGTTCAATTTGTGTTGCCTATATACTCACTGGAGCATGGCCAAACTCCAAGTGGTCAGTTCCCCCTAACCCCATTGCCAGAAGCCATCAATTGTGGAGATCTACACTTCAGTATCCTTATCACAATTTTCAAGAGTTCTCTTCAATAGCTTTTGCTCTAGGTGACAGCCCACTTCTAAAGGAGATTTTTTCAACAGCCTTTATTCTTGCAAAAAACGATATGTATGTATGTATGTGTGTATGCATGAATGTATGTATGTATTCATCATGTAGGTGCAGTGCTTGCCAAAGCTAGAAGAGGACTTCAGATTCCATTGAAGTGGAGTTAGAGCTGATTGTGAGCCACTCAATGGTGTTGGGAACTCTTTAAAAGCAGCAAGTGTTCTTAATCATCAAGCCATCTCTCCAACCCCAAAGTACATTTCTGTAAATGTACATTTAGTATGCCTAGCAGATATGCATTGAAAAATGCATATTTTGGCCATATGTCAAAGCTATGTCTAATCTCAAAATGTCTCATTGATTGAAAAAATATGAGTTTTAGATTGTGGATGGTGAAAGTGAGCATCAGACTCTAAGTTCTGTGTTGTGTCCATGTGCCACAGTTAACAGGTTGAGGTCAGTGGACAAGGTGCAGGAGTTGATTCTCTCCTGCCACCATGTGGGTGCTGGGGATTGAACTCAGGTCCTTAGGTTTGGTAGCAAGTGCTTTTGCTTGCTGTGACACTCACCAACCCACTTCCCAGTCTGTCTTTGCTTCTTTGCTCTCGGACATGTCCCTTAACCTTTCCGTGGGGAACCTCTGAGAACCTGTTCCCCTCCCAGTCCCTATATCTCATCTCCACTTAATAATGAGACTGGGTCACTGTTAAGTTCAATCCTTACTCCTGTCCCAGTCATTGTGGACGTCTCCCATCTGACACCGTTGGACGCAACTATCATTTCCTCTATCATTTCCACTGTGCCTGGGTCAGTGACTACTGACCTTGGCGTCATGTGTAGCCTTCTTCAAAGGACTTGGTATGTGTCCTAGTTAGCAGTTACTGTCAACTTGACTGTGGTGGTTTGAATAAAAATGTCCCTTCCCCTGGGCCCGTAGAAAGTGGCACTATTAGGAGGTGAAGCCTTGTTGGAGGAAGTGTGTCACTGTGGGGTCAGGCTGTGAGGTCTCAGATGCTCAAGCTAGGCCCAGTGTGGCTCACTTGTTCTTCCTGCTGGCTGCCGATCCTGATGTAGAATTCTTAGCTCCTCCAGCACCATGTCTGTCTGTATGCCACTATGCTTTCTACCATGATGATTAATGGACTAAATCTCTGAACTGTAAGCCAACCTCAATTAAATGTTTTCCTTTATAAGGAAAACATGCCCTGGTCATGGCATGTCTTCACAGCAATAGAAAACCCTAACTAAGATACTGACACAGTCTAGAACCACCTAAAACAAAACAAACAAACAAACAAACAAAACATTTCAAGTAATTGTCTTCATCAGGTTAATCTATGACTGTCTTGATTGTCATAATTGGGCCTAGTCTACTGTGGGTGGTGCTGTTTCCTAGGCAGGAGGTCCTGGCCTGAGTAAGGAAGTCAGCAAGCTAGAAAGCAAGCCAGTAAGCAGAGTTCTATGGTTTCTTCTTCAAGTTACTGTCCTGTCGTCTCTCAGTGACAGACTATGACCTGGAAGTGTAAGCCAAATAAATCCTTTTCTCCCCAGGTTGCTTTATCTCAGAAACAAGAGGAAACTAGAACAGTGTACTGGCCAGAGTCCTTAGAAAGGACACTTGCTGCCAAGTTCAACTGACTTTGAAACTCAGGACTTACATGGTGGAAGCAGACAACCGACTCCCACAAGTTATCCTCTGATCTCCACACACAAGCTATGGCATCTATGAGTGCCACCCCATAAATCAATAAAAATGTAATGACAATTAAAAATAAAAAAGAATGGATTGTCTATGGGGAGAGAAACAGAAACAAATCCCCCAGAAACCTCCAGTTTCTAAAGCACTAGTCCCTGCGCAAACACCAACTCCACACTTGGGCTCCAGGAGACACCCTCCATACTTACAACGGTGCTCTGCCTCTGTTTCCCCTCTTAAGCTAATTCATGGTGCCTTCTGTTGCTTTTCATTTTAGACATACAATTAATATACTCTGAAATGTGAGTCCAATCCTGGTCACAGGAGTATTTTAAGAGTCAAATGGGATGCCTACATAGTTGCCACAGAACTAACGCTGATCATGTTACAACATCACTGTTTTCCCTTCCCCTTTCTGTATTAAAAATACTGTATTTCTTGTTTAAACTTACTATTCCAATTTTCTTTTATAGAGAGCAAAGCAATGATGGCTGAGTTTTGAAATGCAAAGAGCATGGGGATTTTGAAATGCAAATATTTTCAAGAGTAACATGCTTAAAAAATAATTGAGCACTGTCTATGTTCCAGGAAAGGTGCCAAGGATTCATTCACTCCTTCCTCACTTGCCCTGAGGCAGGAGGCAGGGCAAGGACGCCTTCTTCTCTGCCTCTTCCCAGGGAGCTTACAGTTCAGGGCAGGAGGAGGGGCCAGGCAGCCAAAACCAACCATGTTCTGGGTACAGGATGAGAGTGAGAGAGACACAAAGGAGGGATCTCTGACCCATGTCACAAAGACTGCCAGAGAGAAATAAGGACCAAACAGATCGATGAAATTTGTGCAGTTGAAAGGCCACCAGCAGAGAACATGCTACAGTATAGAGCAATCTGCTCAAAGCTTGGGAGGTAGAAAGGGGCACGGCATGTGCCAAGAGATGGGCATAGAGCATACCGTGCTTCGGCAATGCTAGGCCTACTGGCCAGCACGGTACCCTGGGAACTGCTGAAGGTTTTAGGCAGAGAATAGACCAACACACATGTATACTATAGAAAGGCCCTATCCAGCCCCTTGCCTGGCCTGGGAAAGATGTGGTGATCCCCAAGTTTGGAGGCTGGGAGGCTGGTTCATAGACTATGGCAGGAATCTGAGCAGAAGGGTATAGCACCCTGAAACCTGCTTTAAGAAAGAAAGAAAAGGTGTGCACGTGGAGAGATGGCTCTGTGGTTCCCAGAACCAATATATTGGATCACAATCATCCTAACGCTAGTTCTAGGGGTCCTGCATTCTCTTCTGAGCTGTGTGGGTACCAGGCATGCATATAGTGGACATACACACATACATGCAGGCAGAACCCTCATAACATACAAAATAATAATCAAAAAATTTGGAGGACAAGAGGAAATTACTTGATGTATATAGCAATCATGTGATTATATGATATATATGAATTATGTAAATTGTTTTACTTTCTCCTGATTTTTGTCCATTCACAGATGACTCTTGTTAGACTGACAAATGGCTTGCTCATGTTTACACAGCTACTAGTAATTCTTAGGGCTTTGGGATATTAGAATATATGGCCATTGCTTGCTTGCAGTCTCTTGGCAGAATTGGCTTCCAAGTAGAGATAAGGTATAGGCCAAATGAATTTAACTGTGGGGGAAAGTATCTAGGTTGATATCATAAGTGGCTTTTCAGGACAGCAGGATTGGTGGAGTGACCTTCAGAAATTCCAAGGAATGGAAGGCAGGAAGTGTGGACACAGGGATAGCAGGAAGCAGCAGAGTCAGAGCCTCTCAGGAGAGGGTACAGGGACACCAGGGCCAAATACTGACTATTGGATGACATTTGGCTACACTGTAATAAGGCTACAGTAGAACTGGCTAGGTGTGGAGGGAGAGGACAGCCAAGCAACAGGACACCCACTGCAATACTAGGCCCCGCCTCCTCCATAAACTGTGACTGGGGCAGCTGGTTCAGGCTCTCCAGGCTATGGAGTAAGCCATACAGTTTCATGTCACTTAACAACAGGGAAGAGATCTGAGAAGTGTATGGTTAGGCAATTTCATCATTGTGCAAACACAGAGTGTCCTTAATCTAAGTTGGCATCCATGTGAGGACCACCACTGTAGTGCATAGTGTCCTTGGATGAAATGTTACAATGTAGCATATGGCCATGCATTCAACTAATAGATCATTGTTATTTATGTCTAAATCTTCCCTGCAGAAAGACTACCCTTGATTCACTGCTCCCCAAATTTTTGACTCTTGCCTTGGAGGAGCATCTTTGAAGTCTGAAGACTAATGGAGTTGTGACCTTCAACAGCAGGTGTTGAAGACCTTCTGAAACAGATTGTAAGTGGAATGGCTGGTTAGTTCTCTGTCCCAGTGCTTTGTCATTGCCCCCAAACTATAAGGAAGACAAAGAAAGAAGTGGGCTTAGTTTTCAAAATATTGCATGCAAGGAGATTTGGCCTTAGTTTTAGGGCTGAAGACAAACTGCATCATATCTATTTCTCTGCCTGGCCCCACATCCTAGTTCCAAATAGTGCCTTCTGCATCATTTCCGGGCACCTTGGACCAGAGACTGGGAAATGGGGAAAATGTGTTTTAAAGGGTCAAACAAGACGATAAAGGAGGATATACAGCTCCCATTAGTGATGTTAGTTCCCAAGAAGAAAGAGGTTTGGCTTAGTAATTAATATGCACTGATTTTCTGGTAGCACGATTCAAGTCCAAACATTGGACAGGAAGTTAGAAAGAGCAACTCAGTGGATGCAAATTCCAGAAGGTACTTACTGTGGAAATTTATGTGCATACGAGAGTAATTCCCAGAGCGGCACCGAGTGCTCACCTGGCCTCTCTGCTTGCCCACCTGAGCCTGGGCAGGCTGCTTGCAGGCACACCATTCTTTCCTTCCCCCCCCCCCCCCCGAGATGGGCATCAGTGACTTCTTCCTTTTTCTGAACATTGTTGTTTGTTTTTCCATCTGTCTCTTTAATTAGAGTTAGAAATTCATCAATAGAACAGGTGTGGTAGTGTGTGTCTGTAACCCCAGCACAAATGGAGCTGAGGCAGGAGGATTGCTGGAGGCAAGTCCAGGACATTTAGAAAAACTACGACTCATGCAGAACAAGTAATAATAAATTAGTCCTATTCAATTAACAAGGGGAAAGGTCTTTAAAGTCAGTTTCCTTTTCTGCTTCTGAAGTTAGCACAGCATTTACCTGCACTGTGGACAGGATGGTGTATAACTTGGCCAAAAGCTGTAACCTCCAGTACCAATGAGAAAGCTGTCCTGACTTTAGAGACTTCTATTTAATCAATAGTAATGCATAGTAATAGTTTTGTTTTCTAGGCAAATGGATTTTCCCCCAGTCATTATCATCATCACCACAGTAATCAATACCAATAAAAGAAACCAGCCATGCTCACATACAATCTGATGCCACTGTGCTGTATTAAGGACACTAAGTTTCCTGTTGACTAGCCTTCATTTTTCTTCAGACACACCTTTCCTCTACCCCACAAATAAGAAACTGAATCATAAGAAGTGGAGAGGAGGCGAAATGCTTGGAAGGAAAAAGCCACAATGCTTCTAGGCTACATTTTTGCTTAAAAGTTTTATTTAGTTCACTTTCAAGGTAGCTCCCAAATAAGGCATCTGTTAAACCAACGGCCTCTCACTTTGCTCCACTGATCTTGTGTGCTTCTAAATTTCACTGGGCAAGTGTTTACCAGGTAGACTAAGAAAACCATTTGATTGGAGCTGGGAAGATTGCTCAGGGGTAAAGTGCTTGTTGTGAAGGTTCAAGTGTTGACGTTCAGATCCCCAGCACCTATGCAAATGCTGGGCATGGCAGAGCATGTTCATAACTTCAGTGGTGGGGTGGTAGTGGAGATCAGCAGATCCCAGGGGCTTGGAGAGCCGATACAGTTGAGGCTGTGAGTTCAGGTTCAATGAGAGATCTTGTATAAGGAAAACAGAGCAGAAGAGCAAAAGCAACAGAGGAAGAGACCCAACATTAACCTTGTCCTCCAATATGGACACACATAGGTGACTGCACCTGTACACACACACACACACACACACACACACACAAACACACACACACACAGAGAGAGAGAGAGAGAGAGAGAGAGAGAGAGAGAGAGAGAAAGAAACATGGTGAAAAGCACAGGATTGGAGCCCGACTGCCAGGTTCAAATCCTCATTGTTCCGTTTCCTGTGATTTTAATTGCTCAGCTTCTCTGTATCTTGGTTTCCTATCTGTAAAGTGGGGATAAAAACTGTACCTATCTCAAAGGGTTGTTATGGCAATTAAGGAGTTAATATGTGTAACATCCATCCCAGGCTAAGCACTGTATTAAGTATTTTCTTTTAGCTTAGTCAAAATGTGATGAATCTCTCCAGCATGCTCACAATACATCTTCTAGGACACTCGTATCTGTGATGTGTGTTACTAACTTAGATCTATGTTTGTCTTCAACAAATAGAATGAGGGTGGATGCGTGACCTTTTGGTGGGTGGCTAAACTCTTAGTTGTTTGCCAGGCTATGACAAAGGACAGAGATTTCTCAAGGATATACTATAGCCTCCATCCACTGGTTGTAGGTGGATTACGGGAAGTCTAATTCCCTCCTAAGACACAGGTTTACTATCGCCATCTAATGAGTGACGTTCACAGCAGTGGAAACATCCCTGACCCTGGTGAAGTCTGCCCCTTGCTCAGAAGTTGCAATGCCTTGGGTAAATCTGTGTACCTTAATACTTGCTTCCCTTCACGTAGACCTGGGAGGAGCAGAGAGATATGAGAACCAGCTTGTGGGAGACATGACTTGTGAAACTGCTGGTGACTGACAGCCGGGGACAGTGACAATGTAGACAAAGTCGGAAGGGACCCTTCCTATCACTAAGAGAGCATGCAGAACTAGGCCCAGCTTTAAAAAATTCTAGCATGGAAAATGAGGGAACACGTGGTTTCTTTTGTCATGTAGACTACAGAACTGAATGACTGGGATACGATTTTATTTTGCAATTAAAAATAAGAGTTGGTAAGTTCTAACTGAAGAACTGATACAAAGACATAAATTGAAAAAAAAAAACCTTCACAAAAGATGGGGGTTCCTCTATCTGGGAAGAAGACCAGGATATCACTGGAAATCAAATAAAATCAACACCAATGAAGTCTCCTTCCAGCCAATGAAAAAGGAATCTAGAGAGGAAACTCCAGATCTCTTGTTTACCCAGCTGTCTGTACAAAGTGAATTATTCATGATTCAGTGTGAATAATAAGCCTATGCAAATATTTGTTGTAGTCTCAATTTTGAAGGAGCAGCAGGAAATGAAGTCACTATAAAATGATTTAGTTAACTCTTGCTCTTTGAAATAAATTGAGAAAATTGTTGCTGATGCTTACTTATATATGTCCCTCCTCTCAAAGAAAAAAATTATATTTTTCCCTTCAGAGGCTTCTGTCCTGTTAGAAATAACAATTTAACGCTTCTGTTAGTATCGTGACCTTTATATGATTTCCTTAGAAACTAATTATGAAAGGTTTTTGTTTTTTCTCAACTGTAGAGGGTTAAAAAGCTCACAGCAGTTCTGTAAGGGGAAACCTTAACGGACAAGTTTCCAAGTACTTGCTGCTTACTGTAAATTCTTGCCTGTAAATTTCAGTTACACGTTTTTGATAAAGGGAATATTACAATAATACTGATACCCAGCAGCTTTTAGCTGTCTATCTTTTCACTACAGAGCTGGCTGGACAGTTTCCGTCAGAACTGCTAGACTAACAATTCAGAGCTGTGCTTCTCAGTCTTCCTAATGTGTGGTGACCCCTAGCCATAAAATTATTTTCATTGTTGCTTCATAACTGTAGTTTCGCTACTGCTATGAATTGCAATGTAAATATCTGATATGTAGGATATCTGATATTTGACCCCTGTGAAAGGGTGGTTTGAGAACTGCTGACTTAGCACTTAGACCTGTGTTAGCATTTACGCAGCCTGTCCCCTGGAGTACCTGCAGCACACTGACAGGTGTGTTACTCTTTGTTGCTTCAGTACGTTTCACACTGTGCCACCATCATAGGCTGCCCCACCACTCCACCCCTATTTTTAAAATATATTTTATTTCATATCTGAGACAAAGCTTTACTGCATATACCAGGATGAACTTGAACTCATGATTCCCCTATCTCAGGCTCCAGAGTGCTGGGATTACAGATGTGAGCCACAAAGGCTCAGTTTATCATAACCTCTTAAGGAGTGGTGATAAGCTAAAGTATGTGCTGACTGTTCTATATGTTACACTTACGAGTGAATTTTATTAATAAAAACAGTTGTACCTTGAGTCTCATCCTGAAGCTGACATAATTCAGATTGTGGGCTTGTTTTAGTTGAACAGACTAGGTTCAGAGCAATCTCACTTTGGCTCAGAAGTACTCTCAGTGTCTCCAGGGGAGAAGCAGAGAGCTGGTTTGAGCTTCCCTGCTTCTTGTGGGTCAAGCTTTGTCTAGAATCACTCACTGGTGGAAGTCCAGGTTCTGCCCAGAAATTCTCTAGCCCTCCTCTAATTCATCCTAGAGCCCAGGCAGAGGAACCAGGCCACTGGACCAGATCTAGAGCAGACAGACTCTCAGGCAGGATTCATGCTTCCGCCACCTGATTGGCAAAAAATTATGGGTGGAAATCAGTGTTACCTCACATTTTGAAGCTAAGAAACAGGAATAAGCAGACCATTTAATTTTGGATGTCTAGGTAAAAGAAGAACCTCGGTGAGACCAAAATCTGGAGGCTGAAGAGATGGTTCAGTAGGCCAGAGTGCCCACAAGCAAGCACCAGAACCAGAGCTTGAATCTCTAGAACCAAGGAAAAGGCTGTACGGCCAGAGTTGGTACAAAAGCTTAGGTTCGGTGAGAAACCTTCTCAAAGGAACCAAGTGCAGACTGCAGAGGAGACACCTGCCATCTTCTGACCTCTGCATGTTTATACGCCCCACGACACAGACAAAGGCACGGACACACACAGAGACATGTAGACACAGACCCCTTCCCCAATACTAAAATCTGTACTTTCGACAAAGCTTTATTAATTTTTCCATGCTACTCTGAAGCAGAATGTCCTTATGATCCACCCAGAAACCAAGGAACCTATTGCTTGCCTGGTGTCACCACACAACCCCCCACACTACACCAAGTGCTCCGTGTGTCTTTTCCTTCTGCTACTATAGTTTCTGGACCTCTGTACTGTGGAAATAGACCACATAGAGGAACACGAGAGAAATGCATCCTTTATTAGGCATTAAGTACTAATGTGTTAAAAATGATCTACATTTCCAGAAAAGAGAATCAATTCTATTACTCATCTCAAAATTGAAATGCTACCAAATGCATTCTAATATTTTCTTTCATTCTATACTGACTGGATATTTTTCTTATTTTAAATTGATATTAACATTGCTTCTCAAAGTTAATTGGCAATACAAATAAATGGCAAACTTTGATCTCAAATAAAAGGTAAAGACTTGAAAAGCTTGGAGAAAAATCAGCTCTGTATTTAATAAAAGTTACCCACAAGTGAGAACTGATCTCTGTTCTCACTTTACCATGCTTTCTTTCAAGGATCTATCTTTGAAAAAAAATTGAGACAAGATGTGGCTCTGGCTGACCTGGAATGTACTGTATAGATAAAGCTATTCTCAAACTTATAGCAATCCTCCTGCCTTTGCCTTCCAAATGCTGGGATTACAGTTGTGACCCACAATGCTTTCCTCTCACAGGACTATCATAAGTCAGCATTTCTTTGATAGGAACTTGTCTTCATTATAAGTTCAATGGATTCCTTCTGATACTGTTATAGCTGAGGAGACATTTCAATGTACTGGGTGGTTTCTTAACATGTGGTACAACTATTCTTTTAATAGGCTACTCTTTAAGAGAAGTCCACTGAACATCACTATGAATTAACATTGTGGTCCAAGAAGGCTCTTTGGAGACAAAAGTGAAACTGATACATTTTTGTTGAGAAATGTGACCAGGGGACTTAACCACATTCCTTGTGGTTTCAGAGTAACATGGGACCCATAGATAGGCAGAGATACTTGTCATTCTTAGTAATGGCATGACCACATCAGTTCTTTAACATAAAGAAGTGGTTCTAGATGTTATAATTTCTTGGAAGCAGCATGGCCAGTGTGCAACACCAAAGGCAAATGAGCTGCAATTCCTTCCTGATGAGTGCCAATGTAGAAAGGCAGTTAGCTGCTTGAAGCAAACTTGAAGGTTGTAAACAAGTTCTTCTGATATTAACCTAAGGTTCCCCTGCCCCAAACATATCTTGCCAAACTGCAGTGAAGTTTTTATGTTGGAGCCTAAACATCCTCTTGATTCAAGGTTGCTCTGGCTTCACGGGTAGGGCTTTGGTATTTACTAGTTGTGCTAGGTTAGTCATGTAATTTCTCTATGTCTTAATTATTCTATGTCTATGAGAATTGAATGAATAAGCATGTGGACCAATGCTGTGATTAGCCTTGCTCACAAGTCCTCCCACAATCAGCAGGGCCTGTACTCTGACAAAGCAAGTGGATGGGTATGCAAGCCCAGTGAAAGGAGATAACCTGCTGAGGGACAGGATGGCATTTTTGAACATGGGAGAAATGCTTTGTATCTTTATAGTTATCTTAGCATAAGTTAAAAAATTCCTTAAAAAAATTCTTTCCTGATCACGCCTTTACTACAGGAGTCCAGGTCCTCAGCACTCATGTGAGTATCAACACTATTAATCTCTGGTTGATTTCTCTGCCTCCGAGTCTTTTCTAATTCCTCCTTGTATGTTCCCACTCACCCACACATTTGCAGCCGCTTCAATAGCCGTGCCTAGATCAGTGTATGATGCTATTTGTTTAAAAAGAGAAATGAGTGTGCGTAAGCAGGCATGTTTACTTGTCTGTGCCTAAAATAGCTCTGAAAAGCTATATGAGAAAGTGGTTATGCTGGGTACCTTTGGGGACGGGAAGTAGATGGTATGAGGTCAGGAGAGCAATGTCTTTATATACATCTTTTTGTTCCTTTTGAGTTTTAAGTCATATGATTGTATTACCTAATCACAAACAAATAAATAAGATGTAGGAAATAGTACGAACTCTGCCAAGTTCATCAACTTATTAAACAAATATTTACTGTGCATCTACTACTTGCCAGATGTTAGCAGAGTGATTGTGTTACATCAACTATGTGCCAGAGGCTCTATCGTTTGTTATATTAAAACGTGCTCACAACTGCCAGGTCTCCCCACCCCCCATACCCCCCCCACAAGCCCGGTAGTGATGAGCTGTGCCCTGTCCCCTGCATGCCTCATCTTCTGTCCCACAGCTCTGCTTGCATTCCTGGAGGCCTGCTGGCACTAGGGATAACCAGGCAGCCACATAGCATAACTGTCCTCTGAGAGACTTTACCCAGCAGCTGATGGAAACAGATGCAGAGACCCACAGCCAAACATTAGGTAGAGCTTGGGAACCCTGTGGAGGACAGGGAGGAAAGACTGAAGGAGCCAGGGACAGTCAAGGTCACCACAAGAAAACCTACAGAATCAACTGAGCTGGGCCGTCAGGGACTCAGACTGGACCACCAACCAGAGAGCATGCAGGGGACAGACCTAGGCCCCTACACATATGTAAGAGATGTGCAGTTGGTCTTCATGTGGGGCCCCTAACAGCAAGAACAGGGGCTGTCTCTGACTCTTTTGCCTGCCTCTGGATCCCTTCCCCCTACCTGGGTTGCCTCCTTCAGCCTCAGTAGAAGATACATCTAGTCTTAATGCAACTTGATATGCCAAGGTGAACTGTCCTGAAGGAAAGGGAGTTTCCATTCTGAGGAGTGGGACAGGGAGACACTAAGAACAGAGGCAAATGGGAGCAGGCAGGGTCAAAGGTCAGCTCAAGGCTTGGAAAAGATACAGTAGGCAAAAAAGGAAGCAGAGATCTTCAGCTCTTGATGACCAGAGAAGACGCTAGGAGCGTAACAGCAATTTGAGGGCTTGGGAAGACAACTTAATGACAGCATGTTTACTGTACAAGCATGAGGACCTGAATTTGGATTTCCAGCACCCATGTCAAAAAGCCAAGTGTGGTGGTCCTCTCCTATAATCTGAGAATGGGGGAGGTGGGCCAAGCAGAATCCTGGAGCATGTTGGCAGCCAGTTTAACTGAATCTGTAAGCTCCAAGTATGTGAGATCCTCTTTCAAAGATGGAGGTGATAAGATGAAGAGGAGACACACACAAACATCTGATTAGCATCTCTGGAGCCCTGGCTAAATGCTTACTGGGCAGTTTGCTAATTTTCTTGCTTCAGCCTCATAAGAGATAGGAACCAGGTTTTACTACTTATATTAGACCAAGTAAACTGAGGGACAGAGAGGAAAAATAACTTATTTAGAAACTAGTACTCAGGTTTGAATTCAGTATCTCAGGTATTCGTGTTCTCTCTCTCTCTCTCTCTCTCTCTCTCTCTCTCTCTCTCTCTCTCTCTCTCTCTGCGTGTGTGTGTGTGTGTGTGTGTGTGTGTGTGTGTGTGTGTGTGTGATGGAGTCGCAGTCCTCCAGTCTCAGACTCCTGAGTGTTGGAATTACAGGTGTGTACCCTCAGCCTGGGAAGCCCAAGCTTTGTCTTGACTGCCTTGCTGAAAGGAAGATGGGAAACTGTTTGTTCATCCTGCAGCCAGTTGGTCATTATCCTAATTGAACCAAGCGTCACCTGTCTTTGGAAGTGCTGTAGAAGCAGATAACCACCTTTCAAAGACATTTTTACACTAGATTTCTGTCCTGTAGTATCTGAGACCCCCAAATAATGCATCTGTACTTCAGTGTCTTCCAGATGTTTATGAGGCTGGCATTCAGCTTGCCTCCCTACTTGGGGAGAGGGGCTTGGATGGCTGAATACCAGGACCAGTAAGATCAGTCTAGAACACTGAGTGAGATTTCACTGAAGGTTCAAGGATATCATCCTGGAGTTATAACAGAAAAATCCTGATCCTGAATGGTCAGCCTATTTTTAGAGGTGCTGGCCAAGTTTTCCTAGGGTTGCCTTTTGAGAAGGTCTTCATGTAATCCCTATGTGAGTACCAGGGCAGTTTCCCTGACTGCACATAGTGAGACATGGGTGCCTGGAAGTCACCATCTCCTACAAGAAGGAATCTCCAGGTGGCACATGCCTTTAACCCCAGCACTCTGGAGGTAGAGACAGGCAGAACTCCGGGTTCTAGGTCATCCTGGTTTACATATTGAGTTCTAGGACAGCCAGGTCTATTTAGGGAGACACTGTAAAAAACAAAAAACAAAACAAACAAACAACAAAAAAACCCACCCCCCAAAAAACAAATAAAACAAAGCAAGCAAACAACACAGATATTAGCACCTTTGAGGCTTCCATAAGACAAAACCCTACCTGCAGATGTTGTCCAATCAGGTAGGTATTGTATAAGCAGGTTTGCTCTTTAGCTCTTCCCCAAGTCTCACTACATCTGGATAGGAATTTAACTTTACTATTACATAACCAGATAGATAGATAGATAGATAGATAGATAGATAGATAGATAGATAGATAGATAGATAAAGTTTTGGACAAACAAATGTCCCTAGTGACACCCTTGTTTCTGAGTGTCACTAATAAAATTGGATATTATGTCTCAGCAAGGATCTCAATACACAAATCACAGTTAAACATGATCACAGAAACAGACTAACACTTTCCAAAGGGTATAACTTAGGTATTCTCTCATATATGTAGAGACTAGACTATTACTTGGGGCTTCCTTTAAATGCCATTCATTCTACCTGAGCATTGTTTTTACTCTAAGAATCTGTGGAAGCCGGTGATGGTGGCAGTGGTGGCATGGTGCATGCCTTTTATCCCAGCACTCGGGAGGCAGAGGCAGATGGATCTCTCTGAGTTAAGGCCAGCCTGGTCTACAAAGTGACTTCCATGGCACAGAGGAAAAAAACAAAAAACAAAAAAAAGAATCTGTGGAAGTCACTGAAGATCTCAGACTGTTGGTTTTGAAACCATAGGTCAATAACTCGTTACACTCAGAATAAGCTTCAATTTTACTAGAATTTTAAAAACCACAGAAGTTTGACCATTTCCAGCCTGTTTCTTGCAGCTATGAGCTGGAGAGTGACAGAACCTAGACACAGAAGGGACCTGAAGGAGGGGAAACGGAGGTGTGGTTTCCGGTGCCTGGCTTCAAAGGCTGGGGGTAACCCGGGGCCAAACCTATTTCTTTTTAGCTAGACTAATTTCTGTAAAGAGAGAAAAACCACTCAGGCAAAGTCAAACTTCCCCATAATTTAACAATGCCCCAGTTTCCAAGCTATCATCCTCTGATCTCTGTAACTGTGCTGAGGAGGCAGACACAGTCAGGGTGAGCAAAGGGCCAGCCTAGCACACTGCAGGTATCCAATCGGGGCTGAGTTTCCTCCTATCTCCTCTCCCTTCACCATCTCTCTCTTCCCCTCTTTTCTTCTCTTCCTCTTTTTCCCATCTCTGAATTTTTGATGCAGTTGTTTTTATTCATTTGTTGACAGCTAGGGACAGAAATGGAAGACTAAAGGATTTCTTCCCCTAGATAAATCTTACATTGAATGGAAGTGGATGGCCTCCATCCTTCATAGATAGTTGCATGTATGAGTTAGCAATGCTGTGTAAAACCAGCTATTTCATACTTTCACGTTTCTCAGATCTTGATAGCAGATCTCTTCCCCTGCATGTCTACCAAGGGCATGTGTCCAGTCTTCTCTCCTATCTCACACACTCACCACCATCAGAAACACGCTATACCCAATGGCAGTGATAAAGCTGTTTAGTTGTGAAAGGGGGTATTAAGATAGAGTCAGATTACTACAGTTTCTAGATAAATTTAGGTTCTAAACTCTCAGGATCATTGTCAACTTTAGGCTAAGTTTCTGATAAATGTAAATATAGATTGAGAGCTAAATTCTCCTTTTAAACAAAAGGATTCCCTCTGAAATCCAGACTACTTACTCTGTAAATCAAGGACCCTTAGAGATGTAGTGACATTGCCTGTGTGCACAGCTTATGGTGACTCTCACCACCTTATAAGACAGCCCATCACAAAATCCTGACAGCCTGTGGAGCTCAGGGCTCTTCCTTCCTCTGAGCCAAACCAACCTCTTGATGCTTTCATCAGTTTGGTCTCAGATCTGCCCTCTGAAGAGACACAAAACAAACCTAATCCCTCTACTAGACATCAAATCCCTTTATGTGACTCTCTTAAAAAAAATTTCGGTGACTCAGGCTCCACTTCCATCAAGGACCTAATAAGACCAATTACCTTCCCCTCCTGCTCCTTTGCGTGGTGGAGCAGGCTTACATGAATCCACTTTAATATGCAGGCAGGGAAAATCCAACCCCCGCTTCCCCCACAGTTCCTCCTTAGTACTTCAGTTGATACTCAGCCCTGGGTCCTCAGAAACAGAGGAGAGTCCAGCAAAGGGCAGCTCTAGGCAGGCAAGCTACCCTGACTTTCCTCTGTTATATAACACACACTCCTCCTGCAGACTAAGGGACACCTGGCCCAGAGATTCTCTTTTGTCAAAGCCACAGAATCTCAACGTTTGCAGAAGAATCATGAGACTTTCCCCCAGGACTTACCCCTGACAGTTTGACCAGTTCCAGTTAAGACATAATGTGTCATGGGCATGCCAGGTGCTGAGAGCCTCATTAACCTTACATTGGAGAAACACTAATTTAAGTGAAAAAAATACAAAGTGCATAATTTGATGAGTAAAAAATATCTTGTAGGCCCAGTGAATGGATAAGGGGGCTTGCTGCCAAGCCTGAGGACTTAAGTTCAATCCCCAGAACCCACATGATGGAAGGGGGAGAATCAAAAAGTTGTCCTCTGATTATCACACATGTATGTGAAACACACACACACACACACACACACACACACACACACACACAGAGTGCACATATTTAATATCTAACTTATCTATCACATCCATTTAAATTCAGTTATTAAATTCCATGTTACATAAATCATAAAATAATTCTTTAAGTCATTTATTATTTATATCATATTAATCATTAAGCCTATCAAAATTTTTCCAGAATATGGAGGGAACAAATAGCATTACCTGCAAGTTACAGACTGATAAACTCAAGTATTTTGGGGAAAACACTCAACTTAGGGCTTACAAGGGAACTAGGCTCCTGAACTGCATGTCAGCTGTTTAGGATTGGCCAACAAAACAGGGTCTGGGGCCAGAGCTGAGGGATTTTACAGGGAGGGCATCTGGATGCACATGTTGCTGCTCAACTTTGTGACTGAAGTCTACATATAAATCACACCTGGCTAAGCACCTCCACACACATCCTATGCTGTTCTGTGTGAGTTTTAATAAAGCTATAGAAAGATTCCAAACACACAGGTTATAACAAGTCAGAATATTTCACAGAGATACCTGGAGAATTTAATTATGTAAAGAAAAACCCGTTTCTTTAAGAACAGCAGCTTATTTCTTTCCAAAATAACTGCTGTGGTTTTTGTGCAAACACACGGCGTGTCTCGTCTCTAACTCAGCCGTGAGGTGATCCCATCCCAAGGCAGCTCTGGTGATCCGCTTCCTTCTGGAGAAGTGGACCTGCTCAATAGCTTAGCCACTTCACAAACTGAGTAAAAAATTGAGGAAAAGCTTTAGGAAAAAGGTTTAGTGACTCTCCTGTTACAACATTTCATACAGTTTTGCAAAACAGGTATAGCAAAGGCGCCTAAGTTTCATCCTCTGCTAGGAATGAAGACTGTCACTGGTTCACTGATCTTCCTTTTCTTCCTGCAGCTTTCAAAACTTGTCTCAATGTGCACAAAATTCATTCTTTGAACCTGTGAGAATCACAGAGAGAGGTACAATTCAGTAGAGATGTGATACCTCACAAGACACCTATAAAACAGGAAGACCAAGCATGCATAACCGATCCAAACCTGCTCTCCTGTGGGCTTGTTTGGCCCAGATCATAACCCTGCTGCCAGTATCAGAATCTGGCATTCCAAGTTTCAGGAGCTGAAGTCCCCTGGAGGCAGTCAGTTTCTGGGACAGTTTCTTGGCTCTCTCTGGTGAATTCAGCACATCCAATTCTTGAGGGAAGGGTTGTTGATCAAGGTGTGGGGCCAACAAGGAGCAAGTAAGGGTCAGGAGAGATCTAGGGCACTGATTATTTTAGAGGCAGACATAATGTAAGTCCCTCTTTCAGCCAGCAGAGACATACAGCCTTGTCTTTTCTGCAACTGTTTAGACCAACAACTTAAAAAGACAATGACTCCTTTGCTGAAGAAAAGTATATATTATTGATTACAGGGAAGTTGATCAGTAAATTATCACTAATTATCATCCCCATTAGTTAAAGATCTTGGGACTTATTTTTGCTCAATTGAATGAATAGCTGGAAGTATATATATCTGTCGGACAACCTCTGATGCCTAGGGTTCCAAGAAAAGCATAAAGGACATTTGTGTGTTACTCAGTCACTAGAAAAGAGTAAAGTTTTGTTTTTCTACATCTTCTGGCCCTTTGGAAGGAAAATGGAAGGCAGTGTATTTTAAAGTCAGACTTGTCAGAATATCTAGCAGAGGCTCCAACATTATCCCTCTTTTCTTTTGTAGTAGACGCGCATTATTATTGATCTGGTGTAACTACAAAATAGTGAGAATGCCAGTAAAGCCTTTAAGTACCAGTTAGACACAGAAACTGGGTCTGAAAACAGATAATTTAAGCATTCATTTCATTCATTTATCCTTTAGTTTTATAAGAGAGCTGAATTTGTCATCTCAGAAACCACAAACTCACTTTAACCTTAACTAAAACACTGACTAATAAAATAGTGAAAGTTTGAAAAAAGTTAGGGCTGCTTATCAAATAACTCATTTGTTTATATGTGCAGAAGTCTGAGATGGATTACTCTAAAGAAGATGAATAACAACATCAAAACACAAAGCACAAGCCAGCTTTTTTAATCTATGAGATGAATTTGTTATAGTTTGGTTGTAAGAAAAAGCACTTGATAAAGTTCATCTTGTCTGGAAATGCTGCTGGAACTATCACTCTTCTATCAGTCCTGGGAGCACATGGAAAAAGAGAAACATGGGTGAACAGCTTTAAACGACAACTTCACCTGATGCTTTAACTAAGTTTAGTCCCATTTTCTTCTATTGCTAAATAAACGAGGTTTTGCTTTTTGGTTTCGTTTTGTTTTGTTTTGTTTTTCGAGACAGGGTTTCTCTGTGTAGCCCTGGCTGTCCTGGAACTCACTCTGTAGACCAGGCTGACCTTGAACTCAGAGATCTGCCTTCCTCTGCCTCTGCCAGGATTAAAGGTGTGTGCCACCACTGCCCGACAAATGAGTTTTATTTTAAACCACAGGACTACAGTTTTATTTCACCATGCTAATCAACATACCTTCAATAATGTACAGTTTTATGGCAACCAGTGAAGCCTGGGGATTCTCAGTGGTTTATAGGAAGGTGGTATACTCAAAGCCAAGCACGTTATCCATCAGGGGCCACTTCTACATAGACAAATGGTCTATATGAATTGTATAAGCTAACACATCCACACAATATCCACACAAGGTATATTCCAACTGCTCACATTTGTACCTTTGGTGCCAAAGGTCAACTGGTCAAGCAATTAGGCAGGATAGATATATCACCTGTAAACACATCAGATAGGAATCAAATGATTCCAATGCATGTATATGTAATAAAATGCTTGTTTTTATTTGTTTGCCTGAATATATGTGTGTATACTACATGTGTACCTGGTATCCGAGGAGACTGAGGGCCTCCTCAGATATACATGAGACATTGCATCAAGAAATCACATGTAAGGGCCCTCCACAGAGATGTCTCTGTGGATAAAAGCACTGGCTGCTCTTGCAGAGAACAGGGTTTGGTTCCCAGCACCCACATTGTGACTCACAACTGTTAATTACTCCAGTTCCAGGGTACTGCAGGTATACATCACTACAGCAGTTGATGTAGTGCACCTGTACTATGTCCCTAGGCCTGCCATATTTTAAACACACAGTTCTTAAGGTGTTTCTTAGTCAAGCATGGTGGCTCATATCTCTAAGTACTAGGAAAACTGTGGCAGGACTGTTTTAAGTTCAAGGGCAGCTTGCGCTTCAGTGTCTCAAAGAGACCAAAATTTAAAAATCACAAACTGTTTCTTGTATTCAGACTACTAAGAGGCTACCATGATTAGTTACCAATAGAACCCAAGGAACTCAGAATTCCACATGGGCCTGGAAACTCAGAAGATATACTTTCTATTGTGTGGGGCTTAACTAGTTTCCTTTGTTGACTTAGTAACATTCTACTTAAGAAGCCCAAGAACAGGCTTTGCCTTCCACAGCTGGATAGCCACTCCACTGACAGCATTTGAATGGTATTAGGAATGGTCTTTTCTTTGTAAATGACTGTTATTATTTCTCTTATAGTCATCATCTTAAAAATGCTTATTATTTGAATATTGTCCCAGAATTTTCTTTTTGGCTGTCTTTTCTGCTTCCTATTCTCTCTTTCTCTTCCCACTCCTCTCCCTCCTCCCATCTACAAGGGATTTTATCCTCTCCTAACAATCAATTACATTTCATAAGCCAAGAGCCCCACAGTTATATGTTCAATTTAGATCTCTTCTGAACCACACAAGTGCATGTATGTCTGTAGCCTACTATAGTCTCTACATGGTCATTGCAAAGACAACCTAGCTGCACTATGGCTGAGATTGGAATTCATCACCTGATCCTCTAAGCATGATGCCACTCATTGTTCTCGCCTAAGGTGTTCACGGTCAAAGTCTGAGATTGGCGAAGAGCTCATGAGGCCTCAACCTTAGGCAAAGAAGTACAAGCAACTATGGAATGTCGAATGAGAGAAATACTCTTCCCTAGAGAAGATCACACAAATTGGTTATCCAATCCCAAATGATATCCCTGAAAACACACATACAAACAACATAGGGACTGAGCAGGTCGTATTTATATATTTAGGAATATATATAATATATAAATATATAATATATATTATATATTAATATAAAATAATTGAAGTCATTTTTTCAGGATTAAGCCTTGTGAAAAGAGTCCTTAAGCACATGTTACAATATAATGCAATGGTATATTGTCCAAACAGACATCTATTCTTTCAGTAAATACTGTGCATGAGACAAATCTAAGTGAAAAAAATAGATAAAAATCCCTGTGCCGAGGACTGTGCAGTCTAATTACATTACTTTTTGTCTTAGAACCTTCCGATGGTATCACATCAGTCCTGGATATCTGCTTGGCAGTGGTGTTTCTCCAAGAATGGCTCCCACGCTCACCCACTCTGGCAGACTGGGTGAGAGCTTACTGGACTCCTTGAGTAAGGTCACATCTGGAAACAACCGTGTGCTTTGATCTCATACCATGCCCCTTTCTGATTCTAGTCCTTTGCATGCAGTGCTCTGCCTAAAAGACTCTTCTTTCTTATATCTTCACTTGTAAATTAAGACTCTGGTGAAAAATTATTTCCCCAAAGAAATTTTGCCAATCCCTGTGATATTATTATGGACATATATTTAGTTTCTACAGTTTCTAGCTCCTAATGCCTGCCTCAGGGCATGTCACAGAAATTTAAATCTTCTGTCTTTCTCTGACCTACTTTTTCTGATAGTAGATGCTAGATAAATAACAGCAGATATTACCCTCATTTTAGAAAGTGACCTGTCTCAACCGAGAGATCAGGAAGACAGAACAGGGAGGCAGGCTGTAATAGCCTATGTCATCTAATCTGTTAACATTACAATCCCAAAGGACAAGTGCCAGAGACAGCATGGAAGCTCTATGCCCCTTCTCCTATACACCACTCTGTGTACCTTCTAATATCTGTTATAAACACAGCATGCACCTCTAAATTCTAGGAACCATTCAAATGGATTAGTTAAACTTGAGGGGGTGTGGGAATCCTAAATTGTGCCAATAGGTCAGAGGCACAGGAAAAAGAAACAATCTGTAGTTAGCAATTGGCATCTAAATGTGTGTGCCTGGGGAGCACAGATGGCTCACAGTGCTCATGTTAAAGCTGGGGAAAGTGGTAATATCTACGATTCCAGTTCAGTCTGCTAGTGTGGCTGAATTAGTGAGTTCCATGTTCTAGAGACTCTGCCTCAAAAAACAAAGTCGAGAGAGTAACTGAGGAAGATAGCAGACATGACTTTCAGCATGCTTGTGTACACATACATTTTCATGCATACTGACGCACAAATGAACACACACATACATATAATGTATGCACACAGAGGGAGGAAGAAAAAGTCTTTTATGCTGATTGAGTTATGAGAGTAAAAGAAAAAGTTTGCTTTATTTATAGGAACACAATCTCAAATTGCATTAAGTTCCCCAATTATACAATCTACAGAATTCTAGATTGGGAACAGGCAGTTTTAGTCACATTTGTATCAGCAACATGAAGGAAGTGCCTTGCATGGGGAAAAGGCTTCAGAATGAATGAATCAATCTTCAGACAGCACTATGCTTGCAGTGTAGATGCAGTAGAGGCACGGAGGAGTTGCCAGATGGTGGCTCTACACATAGGTGTACTCAGGTGACAACTTGAGCATCAGTGGGGATGTACACAAGTCAAACAGCAGAGAAATATCTAGAAGTTAGAGTCAGAAGATTGGCCAATGGGATATGACAGTGACAGAAATTAGATATATCAGTAGTAACTCCTGGATTCTAGTTGGGCTAATGTATAAATGAAGGAGCTATTCTCTTAGCCAAAGAACAATGTGGATTTTGAACTTTGTGAGTGTAGACAGAGTACCTGCAAAACTTCCACAGGGACTATACTGAACAGCAGATGACTGAGTATTAGGATAGAACTTAGGGTTGGAGATGTAAGCTGAGAGTCAGCTGCCTGAATAATTAAGGTCCTGGGTGTGGAAGTGTTTGCCTATTGGGAGAGCAGAGCGTGAGAAGGGAAAGGGGCCGGGACACAGCCTTAAGGAATTCCAACACTGAGAGATTAGCTGGACGAGGAGCCAACAAACAAGGCTGAGGAAGAAAAAAATGATAGCTAAAATACTAGTAGATTGTTATGTCAAGAAATTCAGGGGAAGCAGTGCTAAGAACAGGGAATGAGAAAATCAAAAGGCGATGGTCAGCAAAATTCCGTATTGCTGACAGGTAAGGGATGACTGGGCATTGGTGTGGGTCCTTTTCCATTAGCCTCCTGGAGACTACTGGGTACACTGAGTTGTGGGGGCAGAAGTCAGCTGAAAAGTGAATCACCACAGGAAAAAAGTACACAAAACTTTATGAAACTCAAAGGCCTGGGGAATACAGAGAACTTAGTGAGAGATATTGATTTCCATCTTGAAGAGTGAGTAGCAGTTTTCCAGACAGAAGGTGGTGGTAGACACAGAGGGGAGGAGGAGGTCACTTGAGGCAGAGTTCAGCAGATTTAAAGTTGCTGAGTTGTGAAAAGACAAAAAAGAAAGAAAAAAACTGACAAGGAAAGTATATGGGACAATGGGAAATGTCCCTCTATCAGAGTAGCTCACAGGACTAGGTTTTATATACCCTCCATTATTACTCAATATGATGTTAGTATAAATTAACTTATCAAATGATCTCCAGGTGTGAGCCAGCTGGAAGCCAGGTCTCTCTGACTTTGGAAAGAAAACAGACATATTTCCATATAGCAAGAGTGAGCAGTTCAGGCCACAGTAATTATCTTGCATCAGGAGGTTGGCCTGTGTGGGGAAGCAAGGGATGGGCTGCCCTAGGCATCCAGGAAATACACTGAGTACTTTACATGCCTGGTGAGAGTGCAATGGATTTGAATGTTGTCTACTTCAAACTTATTTTTCAGGTCCTATTTGGCCATATGCCTCTTCTATAAAATGTGATTTCTCTGGTGTCAACTGATAATGAAGCTTTAACTCTAGAGTCTGTGGACTTGTCATTTCCCAAGTCACAAAATTCTATGGTCCAGAGAGTCTATATCCCTATAAAGAAGTATAGCATTGACATTAGTTTGATTCTTCTCCCATTTATCTTTTCTGGCATCATAAAAGGAGTAAAAGCAATTTAAAATACATGATATTAACATAAATGTAGGTTGTGTTAACACTGTAATGAATGAACAGTACAAGGCAAATGCTTACAGAGGATGCTTATCTCCAACTCCAGGGGAGCTATGGAAATTGCTTATGTGTTACTGGGCCTTATAAAAGGCCCAGTAATTTCTTTATTTTCTATCATAAGCAAGGTTCTGAACATGACTTTTTATTTAGGAGATGAATATTTATTCTTTATAGGGTTATAACTAGAGTAATTCCATTTAACCCAAGAAGCTATTATATCAATCATCTTTCCATGTTCCCTAAGATAAAAGTCTCACAGAGAAGTCAGGTGTGGTGGTGTATGCCTTTAATTCTAGCACTCCTGAGGCTGAGGGAGGCAGATATCTGTGAGTTCAAAGCCAGGGCCTACATAACTAGTTCCAGGCCAGCCAGGCTTTCATAGTGAGACTCTGTCTAAACAAATAAAGTTTTATAAAAACTGAAGTTGATAAATGCTTTTTGAGCATCCTTTCTGTCACAGACATTGATGTAAGCACTATGAATCCAAAACTGATCAAAAAGTGCTCTATGTCCTTAAAGAGAGCCTGGGAGGGAGAACAGTCAGAGAATAGATGGCAGTCACGGTTAAGGCTCAGTAAGCGCTCGAAAAAGATTTGAACCAGTTTTCTTCAGGAGACATGGCAAGCCTTCAAAGACATGGAGCTTGAAGTAAGAATTACAGACAGACGTCAGCAGGCACATGGCATAAGAAAAGGGTTGCAGAGAAGATACTGCAGACAGCAGGAGCACAAGTACAGGGTAGGAGGCCGCACACCCCTGGAGATTCTGAGGATGTGTTCAATGAGACTAACAGGAAGGGGTTCGAGCAACGGGCTGAGAACACCATCTTTCAAGTAGGAAAGTAGACTTTGCCCTAAAACACTGTGTGACCAAAGGGTTGTTGAAGACACATGTCTGGGCAGCAGTGTGAGGGTGGGTGGCAGGGAAGGCTGAGATGAGGTGCAGTGATACTGTTTTAAAGGAGGAGTGACTGAGCAGGAGCAAGAGGAGCAGCAAGGTTCGGCCAGGGAGAGCAGCGAGGGGCTAGAAGGCTGAGAGAATGACAGGCTCTACTCAAACCCTACTTGACCTGCCTGTTCCTTGGGAGCAGCACAAGGATGGGAAGCAAAGAACACAAAAGGACAAAGTTACCCATGTTGGTAATGCTGCTGACCAAGATGAGAACCAAAGGAGACTAAGGGTGTGGGGGCCAGACACAGGGTGACTAGGACAGGTGCCATGAGAGTGCTAACGTTACAAGAGGAGCACATGGCAGAGGAAACGGCACTAGGAACAGACACTGAAGGAAGTATTCTGGACAAAAGAGGGGATATTGCTTTTCTGACGTTTGGAAGCAAAGAGATAAAGTGAGTTTACAGATTTGCTCCTCCTTACCTTCCTCTTAACATGTAGTCTTGACTAGAACTTGCTATTAGGCTGGCCTCTAACTCACAGAGATATGCCTGACTCTGCCTACCTTGATTATACTTCTTCAATGGTAATGGAGTTATATTAAGACAAATCTGCTATTGTACTGAAAATACTCTTAGGTGAAAATGCACTTAGGACATCTAAGTTAATGAAAGTCTCAGCTTAGCAGCACAGTATACCATGGAGTGTCATCTGACTACATGGGCATCTGAGAGCTGCAGCTCATGGCCCTGTCCAGCAGCACAAGAGAAAATAGGGAAAGGAGCCAATAAAAGACACGGAATAATAACAGTCAGGTTACTTATAACTCAGGTAGTTTTAGGATACATCACTTTCAGCCTACTTCCATCTCCCTAGGACTCAGCCTCTTGCTGTAGTTCCAGGGTCCCCCTAGTTCTTCCCTTCTGTCCCCTTTCAGTCTTTCTTTCTAGCCCATCCTTATTCCTTTGTGACTCCCTGTGAACCCACAGAACTGCTTAGTCTAACAGAGATCTACAGCTGCCATACTTGGCTGGGACTCAAGGATCCCTAGAGCTGTTACACTTGACTAGGACCCAGATTGGGGCAACAGAAAGCAAAGGAAGAAACCCACCCATCAAAGGTCACCCACCCATTGAAGGCAAGACCAGATAACTACACCAAGAAACACCTCAGACATTATAACATCAGATGCCTATGTCCCAGCACAAAAACAAAAACAGGAACAACCAAGACAATATGCCTCCTCCAGAAGACAGCAACCCTATTATAACAGGCCCCAATAAAAGTAATTTAGCTCAAGCACGAGACAAGGACTTTAAAATAGTGATTATGAGTATGTTCAAGGACCTTAACAATATTATAAATAAGTATCTTAATGAAGATCATGAAAATGAAATGATGAAAACGATATAATAAATGAAAGTAGAATTCAACAAAGAAATCGAATTACTAAAAGTCAAACTGAAAAAAAATCAAATGAAAAAATTAGGAAGCCAAGCAAAAGCCTTGGAGGTTATCCTCACCAATAGATTAAAAGACATGGAATAGAAAAATTCAGGTCTTGAAGACAAAGTAGAAGAAAGGGGCATCTCAGTTAGAGAAAATATTAAATGTAAAAAAAAAAATTCAGGCACAAAATATCCAAGAAATATGGGACACTATAAGAAGACTAAACCTGTGGATTAATAGAAGAAGAAGAAACCCAGGTCAAAATCAATCAAATTATTTTCATACATACATATACACACATATATTTTAAATAAAAACAGAATAAAATTTCTCTAATCTAAAGAGACTCATCAAGGTAAAAAGATATAGAGAACACCAAATAGAACCAGAAATGAAATTAACCCATAACACATAATAAAACACTAAATGTACAGAGCAAAGAAATGATTTTAAATGGGAAAAAGGCCAAGTCACATATAAAGGCAAGTCCACTAGAGTAACATTTGACTTTTTAATGGAGACTCTGAACACCAAAAGAGCCTAGACAGATGTTTTATGAGTTCTGAAAGAACACAGATGAAAGCCCAGACTGCCCAGCTAAACTTCCCATCATTATTGATGGAGAAAGAAAAAACATTTTCATGGATAAAAAAAAAAACAAATTTAAACATTTTCTGTCCACAAATTAAATTCTACAGAAGGGACTAGAAAGAAAAAAATCTGTCCAAAGAAAAAGTTAGAGACACTTGAGAGGGCACAAATGATAAGCAATCACAGAACGGTTAATCAAATAAAGAGGAGGGGGATGTGAACTCACCTAAACAAAATATTAGAAGTTAATAAATACTGCTCAAAAATACCTTTCAATAACAATGGTCTTAATTTCCTAATAAAAAAAGACACAGAAAACAGGATCTAGCTTTTTGCTCTACCCAAGAAACACACCTCACCATCAAAGACAGCTTTATCTTAGGATAAAAGGATGGAAAAAGATATTATAAGTAAAAAGAACCAAGAAGCAAGTAGGCATAGATATTTTATTATCTGAAAAAATAGATTTCAAACCAAAACTAATCAGAAGAGATGGGAAGGATACTACATATACACTAAAGAATATAATTCTAAACATTTATGTACCAAACACAAGGATGCCCAATTTCATAAATGAAACACTACTATAGCTAAAAATACATATTGACCCTCACACAGTGATGGTGGGTGATTTTAATACCTGACTCTCTACAGTAGACAGGTCATCCAGAAAAAAACCTAAGCTTAGAAATGGTAGAGTTAAGTAATGTCTAAATCAAATATGCCTAGCAGACATCTATGGAAAATTTCACCCAACTACTAAATATGCCTTCTCAGCAGCCTATGGAACTTTCTCCAAGATTGACCACCTATGAGGACACAAACCAAGTCTCAACAGATACAGAAAAAATGAAATAACACCTTGCCTCTTATCTGATTACCATGGGTATCAACAAGAATAGAAAGAGCAGAGTATGCAAACTCAGGGAGGCTAACTTACCACTGAATGAATATTAGATCAAGAAAGAAATCAAGTAGGAAATCTAAACTTTTTAGAACTGAATACAAATGAAAACATACCCAAACCTATGGGACACAATGGAGACAGTTCTAAGAGGTAATTTCATAGCACTGAGTGCCTACATTAAAACAAACAAACAAAGCACAAACCCTGGAGAGATCTCATATTAATAACATAAGCTATTAATAATCAAAAACCATAAAGACATAATATTAAAAAGAAGAGATGGGAAGAAATAAAAAAAACTCAGGGCTGAAATCAATGAAATGAAAAAAAAGAAATTACAAGTAACTAATGAGTTGGTTTTTGGGGAAAATCAGCAAGATTAAAAACCTTTAGCCAAATTAACCAAAGGACACAGAAAGAGAATCTAAATCAATATAATTAAAAATGTAAAGACACATTAAAATGGTGTCATAAAAATATGACACCAAGGAAATTCTGAAAATCATAAAGATATACTTTAAAAAGTTGTATTTCACCATATTGGAAAACGTAAGAGAAATGGGTGGATTTCACGATAGATGAAAAAGTTAAATCAAAATAAAATAAACTGTTTAAGCATAACCCCTAGTGAAACAGAAGAAATAATCAATCCTAAAAATCCCAGGGCCAAATGGATTCAGTGAATACTACCAGACCTTCAAAGAAGAACTAATGACAATCCTCCTCAAGTTATTCTGTAAAATAGAAACTGAAGGAAGATTTAAAAACTTTTTTAATAAAGCTCATACTAAAACCATGAAAAGGCCCAACCAAAAGTAAAATTATAAATCAATATTCCTTTTGAACATAGATGCAAAAATTTTCAATAATATGTCACAAACTGAATTCAAGAATGTATCAAAAATATCATCCACCATGAACAAGTATGCTTCATCCCAGAGATGCAGGAAAGGCTCAACATAAAGTAAACTCATAAATGTAATACATTACATCAATGATTCTAGACCTTTCTGATACTGAAACCCTTTAGTACAGTTCCTCATATATTGGTGACCCCCAACCATAAAATTATTTTGTTGCTACTTCATAACTATGATTTTGTTATAAACTGCAATATAAATATCTGATATGCAGGGTATATGATACACAAACCTGTACTTTGAGAACCACTGCACTACATAAAAAGACTGAAAGACAAAAAAACACAGGGTCATCTCATTAGATGAAGAAAAGGTCTCTGACAAAATCCAGCACCCTTCATGATAAAAGTCCTGAGGAAACTAGGGACACAAGGGGTATATCTCAACATAATAAAGACAATTTATAGCAAGCCCATAAATAGCATCACCCTAAATAGAAACTCAAAGCATTCTTGATTAAAATCAGCAACAAAATAAGGATGTCACTCTTTTCATAACTATTCACTTGAAGTCTTAGAGCAGTAAGACAAGTGAAGGGGATGCAAACAGGGAAAGAAAAGTGATAGTATTCTTATTTGCATCTGATGTGATTTTATACATAAAAGGCCCTCAAAGATTCACTAGGAAACTTCTACCACTGACAAACATTTTCAGCAAAAGTACCAGGATATAAAATTAATACAGAAAAATCAGTAGCCTCCAGACATGCAAATGACTAATAGACTAAAAAAGAAATCATGGAAACAGTATCTTCCATAACAGCCTCACAAAACATATTGGGATCTAACAGAAAGACTTGTGCAATAAAAACTTTAAAATATTGAAGAAGAAAATTGGAGAAGACATCAGAAGACAGACCTCCCATGTTCATGGAGTGATGGGATTAATATTGTGAAAATGGCCATCCTACCAAAATCAGTCAACAGATTCAACACAATCTCCATAAAAATCTCAATACAATTCTTCACAGAAATTGAAAAAAACAATCATCCACTTCATATGGAAACACAAAAAACCCAGGATAGCCAAAACAATCCTAAATAACAAAAGGTTTTCTAGGGGTATCACCATCCCAGATTTCAAGTTGTACTACATAGCTATGGTAATAAAAATATCACGGTATTGGTGTAAGAACAGACACAGTGATCACTGGAATAGAAATGAAGAGCCAGACATAATTCTACAAACTACAGATACATGCTTTTTGACAAAAAAAAAAGTCCAAATTACACAATGAAGAGAAGACAGCACCTTTAACAAATGGTGATGGTCAAAAGAGCTGCACATAAAAGAATGAAAATAGACCTAATATCTAACATTCCTGACCAACTCCAAATGGATTGGGCCTCAATTTAAGACCAGATATCCTGAGTCTGATAGATGAGAAGGTAGAGAATAGACCTGAGCTCATTGGCAGAAGGAGGACTTTCTGAACAGAACACAGATAGCATGTGAAACAAAGATGCTTCTGTGCAGCTAAGGACACCATCACTCAGCGTCAGCCTACAAAATGGGAAAAACACTCTACCAATTATACTTCTGGCAGAGGGTTTGTATCTCTAGAATGTACAACGAACAAACAAAATAAGGAACGAAAACCAACCAACCAACCAACCAACCAAAAAACAAACAACACCAACAAAAAACAAACAACTGAAAATGGGTATAGACTTGTATAGAGAAAAATCTCAGTAGATGAAATGGCTGAAAACATTTTTTAAAAAAAGTTCAACATCATTAGGTATCAGTGAAATGAAAATAAAACTAATTTAAGATTTTATCTTTACCTACTCAGTATGACCAAGATTAATGAAACAAATGACAGCATACACTGGTGACGGTGGGAGGGGAACACTTATTCATTGCTGGTGGGAGCGCAAACTGATACATTCACTGTGGAAATCAGTGTGGAGGCTATCACAATGCTGAAATTAGCTGGGTGGTGGCAGTGAGTGCTTTTAATTCCAGTCTTTAGGAGGCAGAGGCAGATGGATCTTAGAGTTTGAGGCCAGCCTGGTCTACAGGGTGATTTCTAGGACAGCCAGAGCTACACAGAGAAACTCTTGTCTCGAAAACAACAACAAAGCTGAAATTAATCTACCAAAACATGAAGCTGTGATATTTTTGGGCATGTTTCCCAGGGACTTGTCATCTTACTGCAGTGACACTTGCTCATCCATGTTTATCGTTGTTGCATTCATCACAGCTAGAAGTTGTAAACAGCCTACTATATATCCACCCACTGATGAGTGGGCATTGCAAATATGGGTATTATATTCAACAATGGATTTTATTCAGCTGGTAAGAAAAAATGAAATTTGCAGCTAAGTGAATGGTGTTTGAATTAATCATCCTGAGTAAAGTAACCCAGACTCCGCAAAACTAATTATTTCATATTTTCTCTTTTTGTGTGTGTTAGCTTTTAAGCTTTAGATATATGTGTTTTCAATTAGAATAGTCATGGAGATTAGGTGGCTAGTAAGGGATCAGGGGAGAGGAGGGAATCTTTCAAGTAAGAGAAAACAGAATATAGTGCTATAAGGAAATAAAGGGGGAACTAGAATTAAATGGGGAAGAAATGGAAGGCAGGGTAAAGAAGGGAATGTGAGGAGAGACAAATGGACTCATCATACAAATGGGGGAGACACTGCCCCAACTAGACATCTTACATCACACATGGTTATTTAGCATCTGCATACCATCTTCTGTGAACTGTTCTTGAGATAATGTATAGACTGAGTTCTTGATTAGGTTTTTAAAAAATTGTTAGTTCATTGGGAATTTGATACATTGTGTTCTGAGGAATTTTACACTCCTTTCCACTTCTCTCAGACCAATTCCCCTGTCTGTACAAATCTGTGTCTTCTTTTAAAAAACAAAACATAAAGTTCAATGTGTGCTGCCTACATATCTCTTGGGTGTGTGGCCATCCACTGGAGTGTGATCAATCTACTAGGAGTCACGCCCTTAAAGAAAATCAACTCTTCCTCTCTTAGAAGCTATCTATTGTCACTAGCTTAGAGGAAAGACTTCATGTTAACATTTCTCTCCATGTTGGGATTTTTGTCAACTTGAGTTTGTTCAGACCTTGTGCATGCTGTCACAATGGATTTGGGTCCCACGTGCAAATGTTCTGTCATATCCAGGAAACACTCTTATAGCCACCCAAGGCCTCTGACTCTTACAATATGTATTAGTCACTGTTCTGTTGCTGTGAAAAGATACCATGACCAAGGCAACTCCTATAAAAGAAAGCATTTAATTGGAGGCTGGGTTATAGTCCCAAAGGCATAGTCCATTATCATGGCAGAAAACATGGCAGAAAACAGGCAGATATGGTATTGGAGAAGTAGCTGAGAGTTCTATATTCTGATCTGAAGGCAGCAGGGAGAGAGACTGAGCCTGACACTGGTTTTTGAAACCTCAAAGCCCACCACTAGTGACACACTTCTTCCAACAAGGCCACATTTCCTAATCCTTCTAATTCCCACTCCCTGGTGACTAAGTACTCACATATATGAGCACATGGGGGTCATTCTTTATTTAAACCACCACACAATCTGTACACCCCCTCTTTTGCAATGACCCCTGAGCCCTGGGAGGAGGGGATGTGATATAATGTCTTATTCAGTGCTGAACATTCTGTTTCTTGACTAGCCAGTGGGTTTCTTTTGTCATCTACTGTAAGAGAAGTTTCTCAAATGAGGGTTGAGATATGCACAAATCTATAGGAATAATGATAAGTCATTAGCAGCTGGCTTAATACTGTATCTATTTAGCAAAATAACAGTGGTAGGTTTTCCTTTAGGACCTGTGACCTGTCTAGACACAAAATGTTGGCTTCCATAATGGTTCCAGGTATGGACTTCATCTTGTGGAATCAGCCTTAAATCCGAGAGGAAAGTGATCACTTCCATGACACTCATGCCATTTATTGTACTAGTGGGCATGTCTTGCTGTAACAGCTGAGTAAGCTCATAATCACTTTTCTCCTCCAGTAGCAGGCATGGAACCTTCTAGCACTGTGAAAGCTAGCCAGTACATTTGAAGATCTCAGGTCAGTACCAGCTTGATTTCTCTGCTATCTATGAGTCAAGTACATGGTGTCTTCAGCAACATGGCCTTCCCATCAAGTTCTGGAAGGTAACCAAGAGCACTAGGAATAGCCTGTAAAGTTCTGGAATCTCTATAGAGCCTTCACTGGCCAACAACTACAAAAGATGAGTACTCTTAACAACTCTAAAGGAGGAAACGTACCTATCTTTGGCACTGGACTTTTTGTTAGTCTGTGGTATCTAGTAGGGGCATCTGTTACAGAGTAATACCATTTTAACTTTTTCTATTGTGTATGTATATATTTTAGGAAGCATCTACAGTAGTAGGTGTTATTACCCATATTCCCTCCCCTACCCTGCCGTCCTTAGCCTTCAATGGTCCAACATTCCCCTTTAGACCACTGCAGTTTATCTCCCTTCCCCTAGAAGCTACACTCTATCCCCTTCCCTTAGAAGCCTCTCATGTCTCTTTACTGGTTTCCTGACCTCTGTGAGCATTCCAAATGAAACACACATATTTAACAAAGCTAACATCCACAACTGAGAGATGTCATGTGACATTTGTCTTTCTGGGTCTGGGTTACTTTAGTCAGAATGATTTTTTTATGTAGCTCTATTACTTGGGAATTTTGTAATTTCATTTTTAACAGCCAAATAATATTCAGTTGTATAAAATCCCAGCACCAAGAAGGAAAGTGCCCATAAAGTCACCCCTAACCAAGAAACTAATTGCAACTGATACCTGCTGGGAGAGGGAAAATTAGTTCTCTCCAGTGGCACCAGCACACCCTGCCAGAGTTCATAATTTTTGTGTGTGCTTTTTGTTTTGTTATTTTTCTGTCTTATTAGTTTTTGTTTGTTTGGATTTTTTTGAGAAAATCAAGATAAAAGAAAGAGATTATGAAGTTGGGTGGAGGATCTTGGAGGAGTTGGGGAAGGGAAAATAATATGATAAAAAATATTGTATAAATTTTTTAAGTACAAATTTTAAAAATTCCATTGGGTAGAAATAACACATTTCATCCATTTGTCAGCTTTAAGTCTTCTTATGTGTGGATGGGTCTATTTTAAGAAGCGTCTACAGTAGCAGGCTTCCTTATGATTTGCTTCAAAAATCTTTAGTGTTAGTTATCTTTCTCCATATTCCTTCCTGCTTCTATTTCCTGGCTATTATAAGTACAGCAGCAATGAGCAGGGATGAGCTGGTGTCTCTATAGTAGAGCCCTTTGGAGATAGGCCCAAGAATGGTATAGCTGAATCATGGAGTAGATATATTTTTAGCTTTTTGAGGAACTTCCACACTGATTTCCAGAGTGGCTGTATCAGTCTGCAATCCTACCAGCAGTGAATAGTGCCCCCCTTCCCTCAGACCCTTATTCTGTGTGCTGGTTAGTTTTGTTTTGTTTTCTCCTACTTGACACAAATGAGAGTCCACTGTGAAAAGGGAACCCCAACTGCAAAATTATCTCCTTCAAACTGGCTTGTGTGCATGTCTGTGGGGGCATCTTCTTAAATGCTAATTAAAGTAGAAATGCCCAACCTTCTGTCATCAGTAACATTTCTAAGAAGGCGAGCTTTAGCTGTATAAGAAAATCAGCCGTGGGCTCAGAGGTTAAGAGCACTGGCTGCTCTTCCAGTGGACCTGGGTTTGATCCCCAGCATATACACTCAGAACCATCTGTAATTCCAGTTTCAGGGGGATATGATGCCCTCTTTCAATCCCCTGTGTACTGCACACACATGATGCACAAACATAATGCAGGCAGCACATCCATACATATTTAACACAAATATACAAAGGAAGTAGTAACTATGGTAGTCAGAAGAAACAAGCTAGTAAGCAGCATTCCTCCATGGTCTCTGATTCAGGTCCTACCTCCAGCTCTGGCTACAGCTTCATTCAATAATGGATTGTGACTTGTGAGTTGAAATTAACCCTTTCCTCCCCAAACTGCTTTTGGTTATGGTGGAAAACGAGAACATTCATCTTTGCAGATGTGGAGACTGAAGTTCAGTATATTTAATAAATAGAATCCAGGTCTCCTGCTATCAAATTCATTGTTCATTATATTTGCTTCTTCAACCCAAAAGACAGAAACAAAGGTAGGAAATTTTAGGAAAAGTCAGAACTCTTTGTAGGTCCTGGACTTCTACTTGAGATTGGTCCTTTCTTGAGCAGTCTATTGTGGCCTAAACACAGCTAAAATGGAATTATTGCTCTTCTTTTGAACCCATTTTTTTCCTCATGAATCTTAAATTTCTACTCATCATCATTTCCCTGTCATCAGAAGTGGCCTACACAGCATTCTGGTAATGAGTAAACGGAATGGCATTGACAGAGAACCTAAAACGGTATCTCACACGTCAAGTCATTCAGTAACTGACAGCTGCAATCACTCTCACTGCCTCAAGACTCCTCGGCCATACTGCATCCCTGTGGCAGGCTAAAAGTTGGGTTCCAAGAGATGCCTATGCCTTAACCCCTGAACCATGTAAATGTTCCTTTACACAAGAAAGGGGAGGGAAGAGATACTTGCTGACGTGATTAACAATCTTGAGACGGAGATTAGTCTTAATTATCCAGCTGGGCTTAAATGATCCTGTGTACTTAAAAGAAAAAGACACAGAGGGATATGAACACAGAAGACAGCAGTGAGCACACAGGCAGACTGGAGTCTCCTATGGAGCTATGGTTCTTTTGCGAAGCACTCTCTGTAGATGCCACCCAAGTTCAATGTACATGTAGAGCTTTCTAGGGACACAGTGGTAGCAAAGACATAGACACTATTAAATCATGCTTCCTTAAGAAACCAAGATTATTACAAAAAACAACTGTTCCCAAAATTAACTATTATATTAACATAATCCTGGCCAAAATTCCAATAATATGCATGTTGGAACTCATTACATGGGTTCTAGTAGTCATACAGAAAAGAAAATTACCATAAGAACATTTAGAGAGGAGAATGATGAAAGGGAAAGAGTTAAACTTCCAGATAACAAAACATAACATAAATTTAGAATAATTCAAGCATGATAACAATATTTCAAGAGTAAATTTTTGAGTGACACCAAATACCAACTATAAAATATCTATTCATATCTACGAACATGACCTTTCAGTTTTAGCAGGGCAGAGCAGACTGTTCAAATGTTATCAATACAGTGGGAAAAGTTTTCAAACTACAAAAAACTTCAGCTCGCTTAAGGAGTCAAATATTTAAAAAGGAAAATCTTTAAAAATGTGAGAAGTAAATATAGAACATTTTGATTTTAACAGCATTGAGGAGAGATGAGTTTTTTACTTTCTTTTCTTCTTTCTTCTTCTTGTAAGACTGGGTCTTTCTATGTATCCCTGATTGGCCTGGAACTCACTATGTAGACCAGGTTGGCCTCAAACTCACAGAGATCCCCTTGCCTCTGCTCCCACACCTGGTAGAAAGAGTTTCTTAAACAATACATGAAACAGTGAAACAATGGAAAGACATCCACATGCATTAGCTGTAAGACAATATTATCGCTGTCACTGCTATAGATTCAAAGTAACACCTTTCAAAATCCTAATAATGGGCCAATGAGACAGCTTGGCTTGTAAAGGTGGTTGCTGCAAAGCCTGATGAGCTCAGTCTAATCCCTGGAAGCAATAAGGCAGAAGGAAAGAACGGAGATGTCCTCTAACTTCTACATGCTTGAAGTACTGCCTCCCTACTAAATGAATGAAAAAGAGCCCAATAACGTTTCTTACATAAATAAAAACAAAGGCGATTATAAAATTTATAAGGACGCATAGTGACATAGCTTAGTAGTGGAGCATCTGTCTACCATAGATTATGTACACACCAACATTTATAGTACAACTCACAACAACCAAAGTGGAATCCACCTCCATGTCTGTCCTAGTCAGTTTCTATTGCTAGGATGAAACACCACACCAGAAAACAACCTGGGAGGAAAGGATTTATTTGACTTACACATCCAAACCAAATCACTGTTCATCATAGAAGAAGTTCAGGTCAAGAACTTAAAACAGCAGAAACTGAAGGCAGTAGCTGATAGCAGAAACCATGGAGATCAGGAGGAGTGCTTTCTGGTTCTATCGCTCCTCATGGCTTGTTCAGCCTATCTTTTTTGCTTTCTTTTTTCTTAAATTTATTTATTTTTATTTCATATGCATTGGTGCTTTGCCTGCATGTATGTCTGTATGAGGAATGTAGGATTCTAAGCTCCACCCCACCCACAGTTACCTGGTAACAGCCAGGTATGCCCCTCCCCACAGTTACCTGTTGCCAGGTAGGCCTAGCCTACTATTCTACTATTCTCTCTCTCTCTCTCTCTCTCTCTCTCTCTCTCTCTCTCTCTCTCTCTCTCTCTCTCTCTCCCCTCTCTCTCTCTCCTCTCTCCTCTCCTCTCCTCTCTCTCCTTTCTCTCTCCTCTCTTGCATCTCTTATTCTCTCACTCTCAGCTTCTCTCTTGCCCCCTCTTGGGTTCTCCTCCCCTCCCCCCTCTCTCCACGTGGTCATAGCTGGCCTCTACTAATGAAGAAAAGATCTATGGAGACACTTTCTCAATTGAGAGTCTCTCCTTTCAGATGACTAGCTTGTGTCAAGTTGACATAAAACTAGCCAGGAAAATGTTCACAGATAGAGAGATATTATATACCCAAAATATAGCATTATTGAGTCTTAAAAGGAAGTCATTTCTTATATGTGTATACAGCTGAACTTTAAGAATGCTGTGTCACATAAGTCAGTCATAAATGGCAGATATTGCTTGATCCCACTTATATGCGGTCTCTGGGATAGTATAATTGAGAGAGACTGGAAGTCAAAGGATGGTTTTCAGGGCTGAGGGATGATGGTGAGGACAGGGAACTACTGTTTGATGGAAAATAGTTTTTTAACAAAGACATCAAAAATGGGTGGTGGTCATGGTTACATGGCAATGTGAATATACTTTATGTTACTAAACTAGACACATAAAATGCTTAAAACAGCACAGCATAGGCCTGCAATCCCAGCTACTATGAAGACTGAGGTAGGTCTATGGATCACAAGTTCAAAGCCTGCCTGGCAACTGTGTGAGACTGGGGCTAGCAGTGAGACTGTCTTAAAATAATTTAAAAGGCCAAAGGATATAGCAGAGTTGTACAGCAACTTCTTGCACACATGAATCCCTCCACTTAATAAGAAACTGGAGTTAAGGCCGGGTGGTGGTGGCGCACGCCTTTAATCCTAGCACTTGGGAGGCAGAGGCAGGCGGATTTCTGAGTTCGAGGCCAGCCTGGTCTACAGAGTGAGTTCCAGGACAGCCAGGGCTATACAGAGAAACCCTGTCTCAAAAAACCAAAAAAGAAAAAAAAAAAAAAGAAACTGGAGTTAAATCTGCAGTTTAACAGCCTGGCTGTTTGACTATCCTGAACAAATGCCCATGATTTGTTTTTAAAGATAGGGTGATAAGGGAAAACACATCTCTGTAGTAGCACAGTTTGAACATGACAGTCTATATCAGCTACAGAAACTTCATGAGGGGCCAGTTCTAGAGAAATGATTCCATACATGGGCAGCAATGTTCAAAGACATATATCTAAAGCACTGTTTTTATGAAATAAATTTTTAAATTAAAACATTTTATTTAATGTGTTAATTTTATTTTAATTAACTTCAAGTGTGTGATATATATGCATGCCATGGTGTGCATGTGGAGGCCAAAGAACAACTCGTCGGAGTCACTTCTCTCCTCTACCTTCACAAGTGTTCCAGAGATCAAACTAGGTTGTCAGACTCCTGTGGAAGTATCTTTACCCACTAAGCAATGTTGCCAATCCAGAAAAGTAAAACAATATATTTTCAACAGCAGAAAGTTAAGGAATATCATGTTGCAGTTAAAAGGAAGGAAGCTCATCTAAATATGCTATGAGGACAATTTTTCTAAGATATATATTAAGTAAAAAAAGTTTCAAAAAAGACAAAACTGTCTGATTTTATGATGTCCAGAAGTTAAATATATTAGCTTGGTATGTGTTTTATGTATATGTGTGTGTATTTGTATTTTTTTGCCATCCATAGAAATAGAATATAAGATACAATTATAAGCCACATATGTAATTTCAGATACCAGCCATATTAAAACCTAAAAACATATTTTTCACACACACACACACTCACTTACTTTCTGGGGCTAGCCTTCAGTGCCTCATACATGATAAACATGCACTCTATCACTGAGCTACATTCCAAGCCCAATAATATTTTATTTAATTCAATTTATCAAAACATTATCATTCTAACATGTGACCAAAATAAAAATTACTGAGATATCTTACATTCCTTCTTTATAGTACACTTTCACAACCCAGTGAATATTTTATACATTAAAATATATCTCAAATTAAAGTTAGCCACACTTGTGTATGGGTGTGTATATGTATATGTGTATATATATATGGGTACATACATGTGTGTGGTGTATGTACATGTGCATATGTGTGGAGGGTTGAGACTGATTTGCGTTTTTCCCTAAGATCTCCACTCTTTTTTGAGACAGCATCTCTCACTGAACTTGGAGCTCACTAATGCAGCAAGACTAGCTGGAAAATTTCACTTGCATACTGGGGAATCTGGGCTCAAGCCCTAATGTGTCCACAGCAAGTATTTTCCTGAGTAGTTCCCTCTCCTGTACTCAAGCGAGCCAGATTTCAAGTGTGTGTGTGTGTGTGTGTGTGTACGTGTGAAGTAAAGGGAAAGGTAATGAATGTCCACTGCAGTTGTTGGATAGTCTATAAGAATACATTCAAGCCCTAGGGCTGGAGCAATAGCTCAGTGGGTTGAGAACATTGGCTGGGAGGTTCTTCCAGTGGACTCAGGTTCGATTCCAAACATCTACTTGGTGTCTCACGATTACAAGCATCTACTTGGTTTCTCACAACCATCTGTAACTGCAGTCGTGGACGATCTGATTCTCTCTTCTGGCCTTCATGGGCACTGCCTCCCAAGTGTTGGGATGCCTTACTATTTGTCTTATTTTTAAAGATTATAAGTTATTCCAAAATGTTTTACTAAATGCTTTTCAAAAAAATCAGTTATTTCCCTACTTTCCAGTACCTAAGTAATTGATTTTGAATTCTGGTGGCACAAATGGACACCAAAAGCACACAAACTTATCTCACACATACTTACCTGTTATTATAAAAAAAAAAAAGCTGGTTTGTGGAACGAATACAAGAAACCTACAGGTAAGGAATAACACGATGACATCTGTATTACATCTGTCTTACGTGTTTGCCAATTCTTCTAACAAGAGAGGAAGGCTGAGTGTGGGGCTACATACCTTTGATCCCAGCACACAGGAGTCAAAGGTATCCAGATCACTGTGAGTCTGAGACCAACCTGGTCTACACAAGTGAGTTCCAGGACATCCAGCACTACATAGCTAGACCCCACTTCAAAGAGAAAGAGGCAGACACTGAAGACAAGTGCTGAAAGAGGAGCAGGCACCCAAACAACATTCTTTTTAAAAATATAAAATTACATTTATTGATCAGGGAGGCATGCCAAAGTGTTCCTGTGGAGGTCAGAAGGCAGCATGCCGGAGTAGATTCTCTTCTATTGTGTGGGTCTCAGGCTTGGTGGCAAACACCTTTACTTGCTGAGCCATCTCACCAGCCCTAAACTTAATTTTTTTAAAAAAAAATTTACTTTATTTGTATGAATGTTCTGCCTTCCTGTATGTGCACGAATACCCATGGAAGCCAGAAGAGGACGCTGGATGTCCTGGAACTAAAGTCACGTTGGGAGTCACCGTGTTGATGCTGGAAACTGAACCCAGGTCTTCTGCTACAGTTTAACTGCTCAGCTACCTCTTCAGAGCTCACACTCAATATTCATATCAAAGTTTCTGACACAAAATGAAAGTCAGGCGTGGGTGCTCACTCTGTGATTGCAGTTCTCAGAAAGTAGAGGCAGGAGGATCCTGAGTTCTAGGCCAGAGTAGGATACTAGGATACACAGTGAGATCTCTCTCTCTCTCTCTCTCTCTCTCCCTCCCTCCCTCCCTCCCTCCCTCCCTCCCTCTCTCTCTCTCTCTCTCTCTCTCTCTCTCTCTCTCTCTCTCTCTCTCTCTCTCCAGCACTCAGGAGGCAGAGACCAGTGGATCTCTCTATGAGTTCTTTCAGCCAGTTCAAGGCTAGCTTGGGCTATGTAGTGAAATTCACTCTCAAAAATCAAACTAAATAAAAACTGCATACCACCCCAAACTGAAAAAAAAAACACTGGATTTTTTTTTTAATTAAGTTTCTGGACTGGAGAGATGGCTCAGCAGTTAAGAGCACTGACTACTCTTCCAGAGCTCCTGAGTTCAATTCCCAGCAACCACATGGTGGATAACAACCATTTGTAATGGGATCCGATGCCCTCTTCTGCTGTGTCTAAAGAGAGCAACAGTGTACTCACATAACACGTATAAATCTTTTTTAAAAAAAAGAATAAAGTTTCTAAATAAAATTAAAACAATTATAGCTTTTTCTTGATCAAATTAATATATTTGAACCACTTCATATAATTAATGGATTTTGTGCCATTAATTTAGTTGGAGTCTACTTAATTTTTCTGTTTAAATTTTTATATTACTTATCTATCTCAATAGTTAGTACATTCTCGCAGTATGCAACACAAAGGTTAGAAAAGTGTACAGTGAGGCTGGATCCCGAAGTCATGCAATTCCCCTGCTAAGAGACAATCGTGTTCTGACATTTTCAGTTTCTTGAATCTTTGCAGAAAGTACCTGTTCTCACTTTGAAGTCATTGGTACAACTGAAAACTGAAATTGCTATAAAAAATCGTTATATTTTCTCCGAATTGTTGACGTAAACCTGTAGGAGACGTGGTAAGTGGGGGCAGTCAAGCAGAGGGTGGAGTGAGTAGTCACTCTTGGTCCTGAGGGGAGCCCCTCCTCCCATAGTTACTCCCATCAAGCAACCACAGGGGTTCCTCCTAACTAAAGGGGAGGAAAGAGCCAGAGAGTGAGGGAAAGGAGGGTCAGGAAGGCAGAAGGTTTGGTGATAAAAGGAGCAGGGCACGTGGCAGCAAGAGGGCAGGAGTTGGCACTAGAGCATTTCAAGGCAGTAATACAAGAGGCACAGACGCCACAAACCCTAGCCAGCATCTAGCACAAATAAGTGAAGAAAGGGCTAAGAAACAGTGTAAGCAGTGTGCTTTAGGAATGCGGGAGGGCCAGGGATGGAGGGAAGAACTTTATAAATTAGCCTGGAGCTGGCTGAACATGTCTAACGAGCTTCTCCTCAGAGTGCACAAGTTTTCCCTGACTCATGAAAACTGAGCTGAGGCTATGCCAAAGCAGTGTACAGAGACTGCAAAGGAAGTCTTTTGGAATCAACATGGAGGGGAAAAGTCCAAGGAAACTGCAAAAACACAGAATGGAGAAATCATGATGAGAGAGCCACTGCAGCCACAGCTCGTCCTGAGCTGCAGGCTGAAGGACAATTATGAGCATTTTTAAAACCTTTGCTGTCAGGTTAAAATTAGGCCTGCTAGACCCTGTTGGACTCAAGGGACCCCCAGTTATATCTGTGTGTTTTGGGTTCTCCTCCAAGTGTGCAGGAGGCTCAGCACAGTGTGCATGGAACCCTGCTGAGCAAACATTAAAAAGTTATTTTGCTACTGCGGTTTGCCCTTCTGAGAATCAAACCCAGGGCCTTACAGAAGACAAGCACTATCACTGAGCCTCACTTCTGGTCTTGAACACCAGTTTTTAACACACACTTTCTAATCCCATCACTATGTTTTGACTTGGTATACAAAGACCATCCCTTTGGCTAGTATTTCCAATATAAGAAACATTGTTTGCAACGTTTTGAAAACGTATTTAAAACCCAAGGCTGTTGGATTTGCACTGCAATGCAGCCGTGCTTTCAGAACACAGTCACATTATACACTTCAGCATGACATATGTTTTCCAGCCTATAAAGATTTTCCATGATGTGGCAGGGCTGCTCGGTTTCCAGTTAGACACAGTTTAGATGCAGGGCCCTTTCACATGGAGCTGAGTGGAATTGCGCTGTCGCAGGGCATGTGACACGCTTTGGCTCTGAGGTTTTCAGGAGTTACTGATTCAGACTGGAAAGCGTCTACCTTGTTTTAAAAGAGCTTCTCTGACTTCTATCTAGTATCTCTCAATTCACTGCCATGACCAAATTCAGCCAAGTACCAACATCTGCCAAACTGGGAAAGAACATGATACAGGGTATGAAATGGGTTTTTGTGGCACTGTAGTTCATAATTCTGAGTTCTGGGAATCCTGCTCAGGAGTCTCCTATCCAAGAGAGATAAAGAAACGCTGGGCTCTGCTTCTTCCTCTTCCATGCTTCCCACTAACTGCACTGCAACTGACCTTTTGAGTTTTGACTTTGTGGGTATAGAGCTGACTCCTGGCAAGTTTTATAATTTACTCAGATTTTTCTGAAAATTAGTTACTCTTGGAATTTCCACTATGGTAATGAAAGTTAACTGGGGAGTTCTTTACAGGGAGATAGCTCAGGAGATATTACTATCAGCAAGCACCTCTTTTAAAAATGTGTGTGTTTGCATGTTGTACATGTGGAGATCTGGGAAAAATTTACAGTTCTATTCTTCCACTATGTGGGTCCCAGGAATTGAACTAGCTTGGTAACAAGGACCTTTGCTTGCTGAGCCATCTTGACCCTCGGTTTTGATTGCCTTACTGTAGGTATTTTCACACATACAAGACTTAAAACTTAAAATGGTCTCATGCAATATTATGTATGTAAAATAAGATTCTATTTTTGCAAATCTTTGCCATAAAGGTTAGTATATGTTGATTATTCAATACAGATAAGTTAGTTGCATCTAATTAAACATTATCTGATTTCATTGGACAGGAGATGACTATGAAATGAAATATGCTATGAGTTGGCATGGTGACTTAAAAATCAACTTTATTTTGACATTGGTATGGGATATTCAAGTATGAGAGTGTAAGGGATCTCTGAGTAGCAAGGGAAAGTCCATATCCTATTACAAAGTCTCTCACTTCAAATCTAGCTGTGAGCTTCTACTCTGCCATAAATATAGCCTGGAGGAGAACTACATGTGCCTGAACATGCTGATCCCACAAGGAAGAAAGCTCCAAGAGGAGACCTGGGACTGGAGACACTGAGTATTAGACTGCATAAAATAGAAACTGAGACATCCTTTTCAATCCCACCAGGATGCAAGGGACACTGTGGAAAGCTAGGCCTCTGGTCCTTCTCATGGTATAGTATATAGAGTAAAAATGGGGAGCTGGGTTCCAGAACTGACTTGCAAGTTTCCACACAGAAGGAAAAAAAGAAAGAAAAAAGGGAAAAGGAAGGAGACTCATATTTGCCATGCAGCAAACAGGGATGCTTTAAGGATTAATGACATAATGTCTGAAAAGAGACTGGAGTTCTTTGGAAAACAGACTCTACATAAATATAAAGTTATAATATTTAGGCTTAGTCCACAATGTGAGACCTGGTCTTTGGTTTATGAGGTCATCAGCAGTTTTGTAGAATGCACTCAAATATCCACCAAGCAACCTTTTAGGGTCCTCCTAAGTGGACTGCCCAACTAATATGAGCCACCTGGTTGGAGAAAAATCAGAGCCAGTTTTCCTTCTTCGTGGCTCCTGGAGGATATGTATGTGGAATGCTGATCCCATAAAGGAGAAAGGTATAGCCAAGACAGCACTTTCACAGCATTTAGACCAGTGGTTCTCAACCTTCCTAATGCTGCCACCCTTTAGTACAGTTTCTCATGTTGTAGTGACCCTCAAGCATAAAATTATTTCTGTTGCTATTTCATAGCTGTAATTTTGCTACTGCTATGAATCATAAATGTAAATATCTGACATACAGAATATCTGATATGTGATCCCTGTGAAAGGGCTGTTTTATCCCCAAAGGGGTTGCAACCACAGGTTGAGAAGCACTGATTTAGGGCTTCCAAGGAATGCAGTAGGAGTCTGGGTATGTTGTAGCTCAGAGGTAAACAAAATTCATATCATATGCTGGTTTAGAAGAAAGATTAATTGATTTACACGAGGAAAAGTTAAGGTAAGTACAGGAATGAGAAAGCTTCTTGGAATGGTTGCTTATATATTGAAAATATGTGAAGGCAAACTTATGGACATTAGCTTTTCCTGGGCTAGTTTAATGTCTGACTAGAGTCCACTAGAACCTCCTCATCTCTTTGTATACAAAGGTTATCAGTGTTGTCTTGCAGACACTTTTATTGTAATGTTCCAACATAGACACTGATTTACAAAATCTTGTGGTATAACTGAACGGCAGTCATACTATTATGTAAAATAGTTGCACTTCTCAGTCTTAAAAGATAAGGTAAATTGTAGTCTAAAAGCTCCAGGCATCAGAAAATACCCTCTTCAAGATGTAAGGTTCATAAATATAACTAAACATTAACTGCTCAATAGTAATTCTGAGACTGCTATAATACCATAATATTTGAACAGAAGATGAAAAACTACAAAAGAGCCCTTTATTTGCTTGTTTTGTTTCTGCACTTATTTCAGTTGGCTGTTCTTTCAGGGACTTGACTTTTCTGATTGGTATGGTATTGCAGACAGACTAAAGTTTGTAAACACACAAAGAAAAATTAAGGTAAAGGGAACAGAAGTTGTATAGTCTTCTCATTCATTAAAGATGTAATTTCTAAATAAAATATTGACCTTAATTCTTCCTCTTCTTCCCAACCCGTATCTGCCAAGTCCTGAGGTGGTGTGAGATGTGTCCAAGCAAGCTAGGCAAACTGCATGAAAGAGAATGGAGCCTGAGTAAGAGAAGGATCCACATGGAAGATAGGAAGACAGGAGTCAGAGTTTAAATAGAGTAAGGAGGGTGTGTCACAAGCAAGGGTGACCAACAATTGGGTGTCAGAACATAAGCATGATTAGGAGGCCATCTATGTAAGAAAAAAAAAAAAGGCTTAGCTTAGAATACCAAGGACCCAGCAGGGTGGGGAGGCAATCTGGGTAGAGTCAAGAGCCCGGGTGGGAGGGGTGAGACAGGTATTTGTGAGCATCTATGGAAAAAATGACCGTAGGAATTTGGTTATATTCCAGGGAAGCAACTAACTATGTTATGGATGATAGGAGCCCAAGTTCTTACAGATGGAAAAATTATAAATATGGCAAGTGAGAAAACCAGACTGACCTCTATAGTATTGGACTAACATGAAATCATGGACTTCCACACAGATACATACATACGGGTGTGTAGGTGTGTGTCTGTGCTCAAGCACTTGTGCACTGATATATATATATATATATATATATATATATATATATATATATATATATACAGTCTCTATCTCTCTGTCCACTGAGAGAGCACACACCCAGGTTACTAAGAGAAACCCTACATACCCAGGAGTTTCAGGAAAAAAAAATCTGATTCTGGGACTGGAACAGGGAAACTATAAATCTGGGACAGCTTGTCGGGGCAGAATGCAAGTAGGTACTAAACAATTACGGGGACACTAAAGCCTCCCTGATGGGATAATTACTAGCAAAATCTCAGAGACTACAAGCATCAAAGCAGACAGTGACGGATAAAGTACTTGTAAATTCATACAGGATTCACAAGTAAGTAAACGAGAAGTTTGATGAAGAAAAAGATAATGTAGAGTTTCAGAGGACTTCTCTATACTGATTAGTTCCAAAAGGTTAAATGAAAGACTGGCTTTATTACAGAGAAGCCTAGCAAATAACATCCTAATCAAATCACCAAGTAAAACACTAACAATGGGACAAATCAAAGCCATTTGCTATTTAAGTCATTATTCAACACCACTTCTGGAGTACTTAAACACACACACACACACACGCCCTGAATTTAATCCTGAGGAAACATCACTCAAATGCATATGGGATGATCAGTGAGTCTGTTCTATTAAAACATGCCACAATCGGTACCGTCAAGGAAAGACTAAGGACCTGTTCCAAACTAAAGGAGGCTTAAGAAACATAACAAGCGCCGGGCGGTGGTGGCGCACGCCTTTAATCCCAGCACTTGGGAGGCAGAGGCAGGAGGATTTCTGAGTTCGAGGCCAGCCTGGTCTACAGAGTGAGTTCCAGGATAGCCAGGGCTACGCAGAGAAACCCTGCCTCGAAAAACCAAAAAAAAAAAAAAAAAGAAACATAACAAGCAAATAAACCACATGAGTCTGTTCTGGATCCTTCTGTAAGAGGAACATTATTAGGGTAGCTAGGAAAACTGGGGAAGAGTCTGAGGGCCACATAACAGTTATTCTAGAAGTTTATCCTAGCGTGGATGGTTGTACTGTGACTTTGGAGGTGAATGGTTCTATTTCTAGGAATTGCTTACATTTTCTAGGGTAATCAAGAAAATTGTTCAGGAAAAAAAATTAAAAATCTGATTTGTGCTAAACCTGCAGCTTTTTCTGCAAACCTGGCATTATTTCAAAATAAAAGTAAGCATATAAAAATGTTGATTTTTAGGAAAACATTTATAGGAAAATGACTTACCCTTTTTCTGCTATATACATAATTTTAATAAATATTTTTGGGAGGCAGTTACTCTTCTCTAACCTACCTACGATTGCTCTGTGATGAGTACATATGTAAGTGAAGTGTCAAAAGCACAATGCCAGAGACACAAGCTGAGAGAATGAGAAGAATTCAGAAGGATGTCAAGTTACAGTCTGAACTGGAGCCTATAAGGGATGCTTCTGAGACCACAGACATCTTTAAAAGATGCCTTAGGTCAACTAAACCATGCAAGGGCAAAACTAAGATCAGAGAGATCACAGAGGTGTTATGTGATACCTGAGTGGTAACCGTGAGTGAAAAGTGGACTCAGTGGATTCCTGATGAACTAGATGTGGGTTGCGAGTGAGAAGAACCAAGGGTGGCTCCCAGGGTTTTTGTTTTGTTTTGTTTTGTTTGAGACAGGGTATCTCTGTAGACATGGCTGTTCTACAATTCACTCTATAAACTAGGCTGACCTCGAACTCATAGAGATCCACCTGCCTCCCAGATAGTATTACTTACTAAAAAGGAAAAGATGAAGAGGTGTGAGGTTAGCTTTAATTCCCAACCTGATACAACAAGAATCACTTGGAACTGCAGTCTCCAGGACTGTCAACACTAAGCTGGGCAGTGCGCATGTCTGCTAATTAAATGAAGTGACATCATCCAACCCACTGAGGGTAGCATTGTTTCCTAGACAGGGGTTCTTGATTCTATCAAGAGTGGAGAAATGGAGTTGAGCACCAACAAGTGAACATTATCTGCATTCATTTCCTCTTCTTGAGACTGTGGGTGTGATGTGATCAGCTGTTCCAAACTCCTGCTCCTGGGACCTCCCACAGTGCTGGACTGTAAGCTGTCGCTGGTTTCTCCCCAGTTGTTTTCTATCCAGGTATTTTATCACAGCAACAGAAATGAAACTAAGATGAGAAGTGAATAATGTTAGGAAAATGAACGGAATTGTGGACTAGACAATGGAGCTGTCGAGATAAAAGTCTGAGTAAACTGGACTAAAACCAACAGAAAGCAGAGAAGTAGACACAAGAAGAACTAAGGGAATTGTCAAGCAGGATGGACAGAGTTCAGATCTATGGTAGAAAAGGCATAAACATAAATGGACTTGACTATTTTCTCAAGCCAGTGAGAAACCAACCTAACTCCAGGAGGCAGAACGTGTTGGGCAACAGTGAGAAAGAACACAGGTCAGGTGGAACCAGATTAGGAGCGGCCTGAAGCTGGGAAGAAGTGTTCAGACTTGATGTAGCAGGAAGTGGGAGTCATGGGATCTTGTTGACTGGGGAAGTGATCTGATGAAAGCGATCGTTACATTAAAGCAGATGAGCCTGTGGTGTTATAGGTGGAGAGGAGGCTGCAGGTGATGACCTGGACTCTAATATCACACTGGAAAGCAAAGGCTTGGAACATAAAAGAATATACAGTCGCCATCATAGATACAGAAGAATGAAATAGGAACAAAGATTATGACACCTTTTAACTAGAAAATTGTTCTGTTTGAAGAGAACACTTACAAGTGAAGATGCAAGATAAAGGTGACACTGACAGGCAGGAGAACTGGGCGGGAAATGTGCTCTGGGTGTGGAAGGGGAAGGGCAGTAGTGAACAAAGTGACTGCTTACTGAATTGGACAGGAGAGTGGGACAGGAAGGGGAGAACTGCTGAGTAGCAGTTTAAAGATGTAGAAATGGAAGTCTGGGACAGAGTCGGGGCTCGGGATAAGACATATAGGAGTTAGCAGTACACAACAATGTCTGAAGCTATAAGAATGAACGGGCCCACCAAAGACAAGCATGCAGATCTGGGAGCATGTAAGTCAAATCTTTGGAAATGTTGGGAACTGCCTGCAATTAGAGATGGGAAAAGGAATAGAAGCAAAAGAGAAATGGATAGCAGGGTAGACAGAGGAAAAGGAAATAAGACAACGATACCAGAAATAAGAGGGCTGTTTCCAAATGAATACATAGTCATCATCATAGAGTCGATACAGAAGAAAGCAATAGGAGGGAAGATTATGACACCTTTTAGTTAGAGCATTGTTACGTCTGAAGAGAACGGTCACACGTAAAGATGCAAGAAGCAGCCTGCTTTCTGCGTGGAGGAGTGGTAAGGAGGGGGCGTCTCAGGAGGACAGCAGCTAGAATATAGCTAATCAGGGTCACGTGAAGGATACAGTTCTTGTTGCCCTACTGAATGTCAGACCAGCTTCTTTAGGTCAAAGTATTTTCAAATAATGTAGTTTATGATATCCAGTTTCCTTCTACCCAGCTGAGATACTTATTTCCAAATAGAAGACAATGTATTAATATTGTCTTCTCTGGGACATTCAGACTTACTCTCTAAATACATTTGTATTATTTTTACAGTATTTTGGAGTGTTTTCATGTTAAATTTTATGTAAACTTTGGCAATTCTCAACTCTGTATGAAGTTTATATATATATATATATATATTTAATCATCCTTCAGATCAAAATGAATAAAAATACTTCATTTCTAGGTCCTCTAACTATTTCTTGAAGTATTTTTTAGAAATGTATTTGCTGTCTTCTGGACAGAATGGTAAATTGGCATTTCCTTTACAAACCTCACTAGAATGAAAGGGATAAATTCAAAAAGCAGAAACTTAAAAGGACAGAAAGCCTAAAAAGACACTAGCTGGGCTAGAGAGACGGTTCAGCAGTTAAGAGCACTAGTTGTTCTTCCAGGAGACCTGAGTTCTGCTCCCAGAACCTACTTCAAGTGGCTCACAACTGCCTATAACTCCAGCTCCAAGGGACTGCCTTCTAGCCTCCACACAAACACACAAACACACACACACACACACACACACACACACACACAGTGGGAAGGGGCCTTTACCTCTTGTGTCTATTAAGCTAAATACCATACTTTTGTGGACACTGATAAAGAAAAACAAAGACTTTAAAACACAGATGTTGGGAATTCTCCCAAAGACTTGGACAAGTCATGGTATAATGAAGGCCACATCAAGCTTCAGATCTTTTTAAGTCCCTGAACTCTTTTTTTTTTTTTTTTTTTTTTTTGTGGTTTTTCGAGACAGGGTTTCTCTGTGTAGCCTTGGCTGTCCTGGAACTCACTCTGTAGACCAGGCTGGCCTCAAACTCAGAAATCCTCCTGCCTCTGCCTCCCAAGTGCTGGGATTAAAGGCGTGCGCCACCACCGCCCGGCGTCCCTGAACTCTTAAATGTGAGCACAGGAGCTAGAGAGATGGGATGGAGAGCAGAAGAAACAAACACTAACACGTGGACGGGAGGGAGGGAGACAGACTCATAAGCTGGACACAGAGGTATACAGCTGTAATCCCTGGACTTGGGAGGCCAAATTTGAGGTTAGGCCTATTTAAATAAATAAAACAAATACAAGAGCCTGAAGATAGACACAGACAGACAGACACACAGACAGACAGACTGACAGGCAAACACACACCTAAAAAAAAAGATTCCAAAACTATATATGGGTTTTAATATTTTCAAAGATAGGAGACAAATCTATAACCACAATCAAGAACAGGATGCCATCAGAAAGCTATATTCAAGAGAGACAGCCAAGGTCTTGGAAATGAAGATATAGTCACACAAATGAGAAAGAATCAGGACTGTGTTGAGAGTTCTCTTTCTCCAGAACAAGAGCAGTGCACACATGGAAAACTGATTACAAATCTTATACAAAAGGTCTGATATTGATATGGGGTTCCACAAAGAAGAAAATGAATTTGATGGGACATTGTTTTCCTTAAGGAAATAATTCAAGAAAGTTTCCCAGAACTGAGGGAGTGCCTGATTTACCAGACTGAAATGGGTCACTGTGTAACCAGAACAAATAATGTATTAAAATAGACTTACATCAAGGGAAGTTGCTATAAAATTTTAAAACCTTGAGGAACAAAGCTTCCAGAAAGGAGTAATCAGATAATTAATAAAGACTTAGAATCAGAAAGGTCTGAAACTTCTCAAAAAGTAACAATACAGAAAGCTAGAACACAGAAGAACAATATTCCCAAAATTTACCAAGACAGATAATTATCATGCTAGATTTTTATTTCCAACAAAATCCAAAATCAAACATAGGGGCAAAATGATACATCTAGGACATGTAAGATCTTGATACCCAAGACTGGCAGAATGCCTGGAAGCTGGTAAGGGAGGGCAGCAGGATGAGAGCAGCACTAGGTAGAAACCCTACAAGCTGACCAAAGATGAAAGGGATGATTCTGAATAGTCAAGGGATAATTTGAGCAGCACTGTGCACAGAACGTTCTATGATGGGAGTTTTTATATTCATATTATCTAACATGGTAGTCACTAGCTAGAGTGCTTCAGATATGCAAATACAGCCATCAATGAACTGAAGCCATTACTTTATTGACCTCGCAAAATTTACTGAACCAATCCTTCTCTAAGGGACACTTAGGTTAGTCCTAATTTGTAACAACTATAAATTGAACTGTAATCATAATATTATGAATTGGGGGTTAAGATCACTGTTGCTCTTCCAGAGAACCCAGGTTCGGTTCCCAAGACCCATATCAGTTGGCCTACAACTGCCTGTTACGCTGGCTCCTAAGGATCAGATACCCTTTTCCTGACTCTGAAGGTACCACACACATGTGCACATGTACTCAAGACACACACATACATATAAACAACAAATCAGGCCAACCTAGTGTACACAGAAACTTCAGAGACCAGTTAGAGCCACACAGTAAGACCCTGTCTTAAATTCAGTGGCCATGAGGAAAAACACCATGAAATGAACAGTAAAACAAAACTATTTGAAGTGTATATCTCATTCTGTTTTGATAAATGATAATCACAGCTATAATGATGCAGAACATTCATTACGATAAAAAAGTTCCTGTATGTCTCACTATGTAGCCCTGGCTATCCTAGAACTTATGCAGACCAGGCTGTTCTTAAACTCACAGAGAACTGCCTGCCTCTGCCTTCCAAGGCCTGGGATTAAAGGATGCACAACTGGACCAGTCATAGTTTACTTCTTTTAAATTATACAAATATATTCTTTTGTTTGACTTTATTCTGACTTATAAAATTCATACCTATATTTGTATCAGTTGTTTCTTTTTCTTGCAAATTAAAATTCATTTTCCAAAGACATCACAAATTTGCTTCTTTGATGTACTCATGACATCTGTGTTGTTTCCAGTTTGGAATTATTATAAATAAAGCTGTAATGAGTGTACACACACAAGCCTTTATGTGGCTATGTATTTCATTTCCCTTGCTTAAATACCAGAAGTAAAATTTGCTGCATCATATACTAAGTACATGTTTAAGAATGCTTGGTGTCCCACAAAGCCTAAGACTCTATTATTTTAGCCTTTTGTTTTTTTCAATATGCTTCAACTATGTTTCTCTTGCTGTACATTACAAATTCATTGAACTATTAATGGCCTCTTATGTGCTAAACCTACCAATAAAAAATTAAAGTTACAAATATGGTATGTTTCAGATCTATAGTTCATTTTGTGATTCTCTCCTTAACAAACAAAACAAACAGCCAGGAAGTAGTGGCATACGCCTTTAATCCCAGCAGTCGAGAGGCAGAGAGGCAGGTAAATCTTTGAGTTCAAGGCTAGCCTGATCTACAGAGCAAGTACCAGGACAACCAGGACTACACTGAGAGCCCTGTCTTGAAAAACCAAAGAAACACTTTTATAATTTCCTTTCTCATTATACTTATGCTTTTCTTTAAATCTGTGACCATACTTATAATAGCATTCTTTTTCATTTATCTTACTGAGGTCTAATCTACATAAAATAAAAATCATCTGTGAATTCTGATAAATTTATACACATTAACAACTCAATTAGTTCTATTAGCCTCTTTGTACTTAAGTCTCAGAAGAAACTTTCTAATCAATTTCTGTCTCAATAGTTTTCTCTGCAATATATTGTGTAAGAGATCAACTTCTCATGTGTCTATGGAATGGCTCTCCAGCAAAACTGGAAAAACTGTTTTTAAGAAATTAAAGTCTCAAGTCATAGTTGGTAGCACATGCTTGTAATTCTAGTCTTCAGAGGCTGAGGCAGAATCATATTTTCCATGCCAGTTTAGATTCCATAGAGAGACCCTGCATAAACAAAGTAAAGTCTATAGAAGTAAAGTGAGGGTGTACAGCAGTGAAACACCTTTATTCAAGAACAGCTACAAGAGGGCTGGAGAGATGGCTCCTCAGTGGTTAAGAGCACTAGCTGTTCTTCCAGAGGTCATGAGTTCAATTCCCAGCAACCACTTGGTGGCTCACAACCATCTATATGGGAATCTGATGCCCTCTTCTGGCCTGCAGGTGTATATGCAGCAGTGTTCTCATACATTAAATAAATAAAAAAAATTGGGGGGGGGGCTTGATAAGCAGGGGGAGGGGGGATGGGATAGTAGGGTTTCAGAGAGGTAATGAAAATTAACATTTGAAATGTAAATAAAGCAAATATCTAATAAAAATAAAAGAAAAAGAACAGCTATGAGAAATTGCTAAGAATGAGAACAAAACTCCAAGGTATTGGAACCAAGACCATTTCCTCTACCCTCTCATCTCAGTAAAGCTTAGCCTTCATTTCATTCTATCCCATCACAGACTGGTACAACCAAGAAACAAGGCTCTCTCCCTAAGCTCTAACACTGGGGCTGTCATCAGAGACACAAACACTTATCTTGCCTTCAAACATACACCATTTGGTGTAAGTTTCGAGAGTGTACAGCCATGTACCAGCATCTCTCTCCTTTCACCCAACTGACCTGGATGAGCTTTGTGTATGGCATCACTGTAATTCTGCTGTCCCTCTTTTGCTCAGACTTATGAGGCAGCAACTGCCTCCATGATATGAGAGGCAAGTCAGGAAGATCTGAGTCTACTGTGCCCACTCTACCTTTTGCACTGTTCTGATTTAAATGTGAAATGCCCTCACAGGCTCCTGTGTTTGAACAGCTGGTGGTCTTGTTTTGGGAGGTTCTTTTAGTCTTTCTTTCTGCTTCTTGATCCATCAAATGTGAGGAGCTTCAGAGTATCCCACACCATCACAGTCGACATCCCTGGACACTTCAAGCCAAATAAACTTCACCTCCCTTAACTTGTCTTCATCAGAAACTGGGCCACAGTGATGGGAAATACTAACTAGGTGCTGAGGCATCACTGCTACTCAGAGAGGTTGGTACTGTCCTCACCTCTAGCCCCAAAACTAAGCAGCAGAGACTATTTCAACTAAGTTATATAACAGCTAAAAGAGATTGGTTGGTTTACTGGAGATACAGGTAGAAGACATTGTTTGATGATTCTTTTATGGGAAAACAGGTCACTTTTTCTGGGATCAGAGCAATTTTCAAACATAAAACCCTGAAACATCCCTTCCAATGAGTTCGACTGCACTAGACTATGAACTTAAGATTGAAGGATGGGGAGAACCGTTAAAACAGTAATTCAATCAATAGCAGTTAGCTGAGTAAATGTAAATTCTGAGTGTGCTCTCCTGTAAAGAGACAGAGGAAAGCCATGGTGAACTATTCTCATTCCAGGACACCTTTAGTCCTAGAGTTTAGGAGGGAGAGATAAGTGGATCTCTGAATTTGAGACCAGTCTGGCTTTCATAGAAAGTTCCAGGCCAGCCAATGGAATATAATAAGACTATATCTGAAAACAAAACCATTACCACCACGGACAATAACAACACCCACTATTATTCTAGAGTGACTATGGGATAATAATAAGAATATTATATATATCATATATTATATAAGAATATTATATTCTTACCCAAGTAAGAATATCAGAGACAGTACTGCAGATGAGAAGTCCATTTGACAACAACCATCTAGCCAGTCAATAAACAAATAAACAGCAGAAATCATCCCTAATGAGTAGGGAAAAGACTAAAACTTGAGTTGCTACTTTATCTAAAAGGCCAAATTTCTAACAGAAAGCTGAAATATGCAAAGAAACCATGGCGTGACCTGAAAAAGATGCCAAAGCGAGCAGATGTCAAATAAAATACAGGATTTCAAGATGCCCATTATAAATGTGCTCAAAGAACTAAAGGAAATGGAATTATATAAGTAAGTTAAACACAACAGCATTACATTAAATAGATGATATCAATAAAATGATAAAAATTCCTAACCAAATGCTAGTTCTGGATAATGGAAATGAAATATTCACTGGAAAGGCTCAGAAATAGATCTGAGCTGGTGAAGAAAATGATTGCAAGCCTGTAGACACATCAATATAAATTAGGATATTAAAAAAGAAAACCGTTTAGAAAATGAATGACAAATATTTGGGTGATGCACCAGATTATAACAGAGCTGTAGTATACCTAGTGAAGACAGGGACGAAGAGAAAAGAAATGTGCAGATGAAAAAGAAGCACCAGACAATGAACAATGAACAGTCAGCAGAGGTTTTTGCAGGCATAACAAGTTCCTTAAAAAGTTTAAGAGCAAAACAAAACAAGAACTAAAGACCTAGATAACAAACAGAAAGGTTTTCATCAATAATGAGGAACATCTGTGGAAATATCTACAGGAAAATAAAGACAGGAAGCAACAGGTTTAAAAATGATACATACATTTAAAAATGATTTGTGCCATATGGTCCTTTAGGAAGGATCCTACAGGACATTGCTGTCACAGGAGTTGGCACTCCAAGAGAACTGCTGACCCCGAGCCTCAGGGAAAAATTCAACATGAGACAGATGATTAGAAGATGTGGATGGGAACACTAACTCTAATTACCTGATCCTGTGTGGGCCCATAGTGCATGTGTAAGTTTGTGGGTTTGCTTTATTTTGTTTTGTTTGTTTTTTGAGACTGGGTTTCTCTGTGTAGCCATGGCTATCCTAGAGCTCACTTTGTAGACCAGGCTGGCCTTGAACTCACAAAGATATGCCAACCTCTCCTAGACATAAGCCACTACATCCAGTGAGGTTTTCTTTTAATAAATAAGTTTTAAAAATAAAATAATAAAAATAAATTTTAATAGAAAAAGTTTCAAGAAAATATATGAAAAAACCCACTATGTACAGCTATATGAATGTGTATATTAAATTGAATGTTACTATAAATAAATTAAAAGGTTTTTTTAAAGTTTATAAAACTAAAATGTTAAACTAATTGATCATCCAAATAAGAAAAAAAACTTTTTAATAAATTGAGAGTCGTCTAAGTGTTAGAGTGTCAGTCAATAGTCTGCAGAAGGGTGACAACAGGGGCTTTCGCTGTCACTCACAGGTTAGGTACTGATACACCAAGAGTAACACGCTTCTTTGTGGAGTGGAAATCCACCATTCTAAAATGTGCTACACCATATTCTCACTGTACCTTTGCATGTTTGGATACATACATAGTTACCACTGTGCCGTAACTGCCTCAGCATTGGTACAGTTCCATCTCTCCTGGTGTGTAGCCTGTTATAATAGGTTATGCCACACTGTTCAGTTATGTTGTAGACTACCTCATCTGGGTTTGCTGAAGTAGATTCTGTGATATTCAGACAACAATGAAATCACCTAACAAGAGTTTCATCAGAATATATGCCCATTTTTCAGCAATACTAAAACAAAACAAAACAAAAACCTTAAGCTAAAAGCAAGATTCCCAGTTATTTTAAAGAAATACACCTGGCCAGTGGTTCACAAATTTCTGGAAATTCTCTCCCAAACACTGCAGGAGCTCTGGGCTCACAGGTGTGGGCTCTTCCATATAGCTTTGCTTGTGTTCCGGGGATTAGAACAGGTGTCCTCATGCTTGCTCAACAAGCATTTTACCTGCTGAGCCATCTTCCCAGCCCCCAGTGCCTCTTTTTTCCCCATCTTTAATTAGCATATAATTAACATATTCTGTTATCCAACAAAAACAAAGAGTATTGCTAAAACTGCCCTTGAATTCAAATTTCAAAAGCAGAATAAATGCATATTTTTCTTTCTTCTATGAAATGAATTAAAAATAAATTATATAAAATACTATGCACATGATATATAGTTTTATTTAAAATATAAATAAGTGTATTCATTTGCTTGTACTGCACAAAACAGCTGTGTCAGTTAGAAAAGACAATCCTTATATAAAATAAGCTGAGATCAGAAAGGTTAATGTCACTTGCTTTCTCTCACACGCAAAGCGTGTATGGCAGGAAGCAGAAGAGAAGTACTTTGGAGGAGAGAGCCGAGCAGGAAGTCGAAGGGGGTGGGAAGAAGAACAGGACTGAATTCGAGCAGCACACAATGAAATGCATTTATAAACGTCACAGTGAACCTATTACCTTATATGCTAATTAAAGCTAATTAGTGGGGAAAAAAGAGGCACTGGGGGCAGGCAAAATGCTTGCTGAGCAAGCATGAGGACTCGTGGTCTAATCCTCAGAACCCATGCAAAGATATATGGAAGAGCCCACACCTGTGAGCCCAGAGCTCCTGCAGTGTTTGGGAGGAGAATTCCCAGAAATTTGTGAACCACTGGCCAGATGTACATAGCATCAAATGACAAGAGACCCCACTTCAAACAAAGCAGAAGAGAGGACTGATATCCAATATTGTCCTTGACCTCCACAAAAGTGCCATGGCACAAATGTGCACACACACACAAAACATACACACATTGTATGGAGAGAGAGAGAGAGAGAAAGAGAGAGAGAGAGAGAGATTGAGATTAAAGAAAAAAGGCACTGGGAAAAAAGCTGCACTTAGCTAGGGAAATGGCATGGCTCCAGAGTAAAGTAGGAACTGTAACAATGATTGTACTTTTAATGTTAACCAGTATACTATATATAAAACAGTAGTACAGAAAGAGGAAGAATACCAATACCACACTGGAATTAAACTAGTGTGTGCTTGAAACTGATACTGATCAATTGATGTGTATGCACACATATAAGTGTGTGTGTGTTTTGTATTTTTTTCTGTATAGGCTAGTACATATAACCCTAAAGCACTGATTAAAAATAACCCAAAATATATTGATAACTATAAAATAAATTTAAATGCTTCTTTCGCATCATGAAAAGAAAAAATAGTAAAGAAGAAATAAATGAGCAAAAAGATATTAACTACACAGGAAAAATTAAAACAGCAATTATAACTACAACTATTTATGTAAGCATTAAATGCAACTGGATTAAACAATCAATAAGCAGTTGTTGACAGTGACTGCTACTGGAAATAATAAAGGGAATTTTATGATGATAGTCAATCCATTAAACAAATATACATGCACAATAAAAGAATATCAAATTGCAAGGAAACAAAAATGTATACAAATCAAGGGGGAAATAGGCAACGGAATGGTCATAGTCATAGAGCTCAGTACTCCAGTTTCAGTCATGAGTAGAATGGCTAAGCAACTGAAGAGGAACCAATCTCAACATCATAATCCAACATGACATCTTCCAGCATAAATTGTGTTTGATAGTTTTTTTAAACAAACTTTGATAACGTTTTAAAAATATAAATAGAAAAACAAGTTTTCTAACTGCAAGGAAATGAAATAATAAACCGATAAAGAATAAAATTTGGGGTAATACAAAATATGTAGACATTAACTTCAGTGTGGGGATGGTACTGTATGTCTGCTGTAATCTCAGCACTTGAGAGGCTGAGGAAAAGGATTATGAATCTTGAAGCCATTTTGGACAGCACTGTAAATTCTAGGCCAGTTTGGCCTACAGAATGTCATCTAGTCTTATATAAAAAATAAACCAGGCTAGGTGGCGGTGGTGGCCCATGCCTTTAATCCCAGAACTCAGGAGGCAGAGGCAGGTAGATATCTGTGAGTTCAAGACCAGTGTAGTCTAGAGTTCCAGGATAGCCAGGGCTACACAGAAAAACTCTTTTCTCAACAAAACAAAACAAAAAATCGGGTTGGAGAGATAGTTCAGCAAGTAAAGGTGCGTGCCTTCAAGCTTGATGACCTAAGTTGGATGCCTGGAACACACACAGTAGAAGGAGAAAACTGCCCCCTGCAATTGTCCTCTCATTTTTAAACACCACACACACACACACACACACACACACACCAAGTAAATGTAAAAAGTTAAAATATAAACAAGACTGGAGATATGGCTCAATAGTAGAATAATTGCCCAGCATGCAGAAGTCTCTGGATTCAATTCCCAGTACTGTAAACAAGCAAACAAACAAACAAATGCAAATATGAAATCAACGTACTCCTTTTTAAAACATCAGTTCTTTGAAAATCACATACAATAAGTTTGATTACCCTTTCTCAAACTCTTCTCATCTCTTCCTAACCCCTGCTTCCCTTTCCACCCAACTGGGTTTTTTTTTTTCTCCCCATCAAAGACTGTTTGTGTTGTCCAAATCTGCAATCGACACTCAAATATTTAAATATATCAGAGAAAAATGAGAAAATACTGTGAAGCAAATTAAAACAAAAACACAGCAAAGCTCACACAACTAACACATGACTTACAGGGAAATTTATAGCTGCACATGCAACAGAAATCTCATGCCTTTAATGTATAAATGTGTGGCCTACCAAAATGTGTCTGTCATTTTATCTTTTATCGTAAAAGAGACAACAAACAAAAAGGCAAACAAAACCAGGTGCAGGGTAAGGGTATATCTTCAATGACACACTTCCACTGAGCTGTCTCTTACATATGAAAATGTCCTGAAAACACAAGGACAAGACTCTTTAAAAACACCACCTTCATGATGAACTATGATGACGACATCTGAGATAACCTGACATCTATTTTTTTTTCCCCTTTGGCAGCAGACAAACTAATTCTCATACAATCAATGCTGTCTCCTATTCCCTCACCCCCTTTTCTTCCTATTTAAGACTTTTCCTGGCAGTTTATTTTCTGTATCTCAGTCATTTCTGTGATTGCTGGATCAAAGCTCCCTTGTGTCCAGTATGACCCTAGTAACTGCAGGGAAGTACAAGGATGTGCAAGAGCTGCTCAGCTTGGAACCCTGAAACATGATCTCCAGCTGAGCAGCTGCCTGGGTCTAAGCTTCTGCAGAGTGACCCTCCAGGAAGCTGTCTCCGGATGTCACTGAGACTGCCAGTTCTTCCACCCTAGAGGTAGAAGTTCCCTCTTCTTTACCCTTTCCTGCACTTGGATTTGGGAGTTGGGCAGTGGAATACTCCACCATTGGGGCCTGGTGAAGTTTCTAGACTCCATCTATGTCAGAACTCCAGGGTTTAACTTCCTCTCATCTTTTTCTCACTTAAGACTCTGGTCCCATAAGACCTTCAGAGGGTCAGCCATTCGAGGCTGAAAATCACTGGCTAAAAGTAGTTACTATGTCATCTGACAGGTTCGAGTCTTCTGTCACGGACTGTTGTTTAATGTGGTTTGTCTTCCCTTTTCTCTTCCTCTCCTTTCCCTCTTTCCACACTGCTTCCGTGTGTCTTGGAACCCATCTGACAAATCTGTCTGAATCCCTACCCTCTGTACTTTCTTTGGACGAGAATCACTGATCTCCTCTGATGGTGAGAATGAGTCCTTTCAGAACTAGGTCACCCTTCCCAATGCAGCTACACTTGCATGCTCTCTCCATGAAGCCACCTACTACCTCAAACACCTTGTTTGCTATTCTAATCTTTTACATAAGTTGGATTGTGATTTGGGTTTTGATTGGAACTAGAATGAAAATTAATATCTGTGGGGCCGGAGAGAAGGCTCAGCTGCTAATGGCGAGGCTTAGAACCAAAATTATCGGTGGACTGGGGAGACGGCTCAGTGAGTAAAGTACTCTCTGCACAAGCTGGAGGACTGAAGTTCAGATCCCCAACACTCACAGAAACCATGGTGACCCATCTGTAATCCCAGTTCTTGGGAGGCAGACAGGGAATCCCCTGAGCCAGCTAGCTAGCTAGACTAGTTGATCAGCAATCTTTGAATGCAACTGAAAAATCCTGCCAATAAAATACAGACCAACTGAGGAGACACACATTAACCCTGGACACACACACACACACACACACACACACACACACACACACCCCTATTCATTCTACTGGCTAGATTTTAAGATAGGTCCATACATGCTCAAGTCATCTGAGAGAAAACTTCAATGTCTTCCTAAGATCAGGCTGCAGTCAAACCTGTAGGGCATTTTCTTAATTGGTGATTGACAAGGGAGGGCCCATTGTGGGTGATGTCATGAGTGAGCTGGTGATCCTGAGTTCCACAAGAAAGCAGGCTGAACAAGCCACGAGGAGTAAGCTAGTGAGCAGCATTCCTCCATGGCCTCCTGCCTCCATGTTCCTGCCCTGTTTGAGTTCTTTCTCAACTGCCTTTGATGATGAACCATGACACAAAGTAAAATAAACCCTTTCCTACAAGCTTGCTTTTAGTCATGGTGTTTCATGACACCTAAGATACCCATACATATGTGAACATACATACAATACATACATGTATTCATTACCCGATAGATTTTCTTAAAACTAGAGAGCCAGGATAGATTCCTTTAGAGAGCCAGCCTGTACTGTCTCAGGCTACTCTTGTCCTGTTGTCAACAGATCCATGAACATAGCTTGTGTATGTGTGTGGGTCATTCTTAGGTTTTATAATACATCCCAGGGCCACTTACTAGAAGGCATTAGATTTATAGGAATCCTGGGTATGGAGGCTCTAAAAGAACTCCAAAGGATTCTTTCTTTAAAGAAAATTGTCACTATTTGCAGTTGATATGATAGTATACATAAGCAACCCCAAAAAATTTTACCAGAGAACTCCAGTTGATGAACAACTTCAGCAAGTGGCTGGATATAAAATTAACTCAAATAAATCAGTAGCCTTCCATTATACAAATGATAAACAGTCTGAGAAAGACTCCATTCACAATAGCCACAAGTAATATAAAATATCTTGGGGTAGCTCTAACCAAAAAAGTGAACGACCTGTATGACAATAACTTCAAGTCTTTCAAGTAAGAAATCGAAGAAGATCTCAGAAAATGGAGAGATCTTCCATGCTCATAGTTTGGCAGCATTAACATAGTAAAAATGGCCATCCTACCAAAAGCAATTTTTTATGCAATCCCCATAAAAATCCCAACACAATTCTTCAAAGACATGGAAAGAGCAATTCTCAAATTCATCTGGAAAGGCAAAAAACCCAGAATAGCAAAAACAATTCTTAACAATAAAAGAACTTCAGGGAGAATCATCATCCCTGACCTCAAGCTTTAATACAGAGCAATAGTGATAAAAACTGCATGGTATTGGTATAGAAACAGACATGTTGATCAATGGAACAGAATTGAAGACCCAGAAATAAAACCACACACTTATGGACACTTTATATCTTTGACAAAGAAGCCAAAAATATACAATAGAAAAAAGAAAGCATCTTCAATAAATGGTGCTGGTCTAACTGGCTGTCTGTAGAAAAATGAAAATAGACCCATATTTATCACCTTGCACAAAGCTCAAGTTCAAGTGAATCAAACACCTCAACACAAAACCAGATACACTGAATCTAATAGAAGAGAAAGTGGGAAAGAGCCTTGAACTCATTGGCACAGGGGGAAATTTCCTAAACAGAACTCCAATGGCTCATGCTCTAAGATCAAGAATTGATAAATGGGACCTCATAAAACTAGAAAGCTTCTATAAAGCCAAAGACATAGTCAATAAGACAAATCGGAAACCTACAGATTGGGAAAAAAATCTTCACTAACCCCACATCCGATAGAGGGCTAATACCCAAAATATATGAAGATCTCAAGAAACTAATCACCCAAAAACCAAACAACCTGATCAAAAAATGGGGTATAGAACTAAACTGAAATTTCACAACTGAGGAATACTGAATGGCTAAGAAGCACCTAAAGAAATGTTCAAAGTCCTTAGTGATCAGAGAAATGCAAATCAAAACGACCCTGAGATTCCACCTTACACCAATCAGAATGGCTAAGATCAAAACCACAGGTGACAATACATGTTGGAGAGGATGTGGAGAAAGAGGAACATTCCTCCATTGCTGGTGGGATTGCAAACTGTACAACCACTCTGGAAATCAATCTGAAGGTTCCTCAGAAAATTGGAAATAGATCTACCTGAAGACCCAGCTATACCACTCTTGGGAATATACCCAAAAGATGCCCCACCATGCCACAGGGACACATGTTCCACTATGTTTATAGAAGCCTTATTTGTGAGAGCCAGAAGCTGGAAACAATCCAGATGTTCCATGACAGAAGAATGGATACAGAAAATGTGGCTCATTTACACAATGGAATACTACTCAGCTATTAAGAATGAGGACATCCTGAGTTTTGCAGGCAAATGGATGGAACTAGAAAATATCATCCTGCGTGAGGTAACTCAGACCCAAAAGGACAAACATGGTATGTTCTCACTAATCAGTGGGTGTTAAAAAGTACAGAGTACCCAAGATACAGTCCACAGAACTCAAAAAGTTACAACAAGCTTAAGTGCCCAAGTAAAGACATCTCAGTCCCACTTGGGAAGGAGAACAAAGCAATCACAAATGGGGAGGAAGGGATGGACCTGGGAGGGAAAATGGGTGGGGGGAGGGAGTGGGGGAAGAGGGGAACCTGATCTGGTATTGGGTGAGGAAAAGGACTGAAGCCCTGAGAAAGAATGGAAACAGGCAACCTCAGGAGATAGGAGGTTGGGGGGACCCTCCAGAATACACCAGAGACCTGGGAAGTGAGAGACTCTCAGGACTCAAAGGGAGGGACCTTAGATGAAATGACCAATAGTAGGGAGAGGGATTTATAGAGACCACCTCCAGCAAGAAGATGGGGCATCAAATAAGGGAAAGGGGGGCCATCCCACAGTCACAACTCTGACCCATAATTGTGCCTCTCTGAAAGAATTACAGAGATGGAAATGGAAAGGAGCCTGAGGAAAAGAAGGTTCAGTGACAGACACAAAGTGGGATCCAGCTCAAGGGGAGATCCCAAGTCCTAACACTATTACTGAGGCTATGGAGCACTCACAAAAAGGGACTGAGCATGACCAGAAGCCCCAACAAGCATCTGAAAGAGTCTGATGCAGATATTTGCACCCAACCAATGGACAGAAGCAGCTGACCCCTGTTGATGAATTAGGGAAAGCTAAAAGAAGGTGAGGAGGACAATCCTGTAAGAGGACAGTCTCATTTAATCAGGACCCCTGAGATCTCTCAAACACCGGACCACCAAACAGGCAACATACAGCTGGTGATGATATGAGGCCCCAATACACATACAGTAGAAGACTGCCAGGTCTGTGTTCATTCAGAGATGATGCACCTAACCCTCAAGAGACTGGAGGCCCCAGGGAGTTTAGAAGTCAGGTGGGGCGAGGGGTGGGGACTTCTACGTGGAGACAGGGGGTGGGGGGGGAGGTATGAGATGTGGAACAGTCAGAGGGTGGATGGGGGGGGTGAGAGGAATAAAATATTAATTAATAAAATATTAATTAATTAATATTATTAATTAATTAATAGAAAAAGAAAATTGTCTTTGGCCTCAATATGGTTGTTTTGGTTGGTTGGTTGGTTGGTTGGTTTTGTTTGTTTTGCTTTGTTTTTGTGATAGGGTCTCACTATGTAGCCCTGGCTGACCTGGAATTCAATATGCAAAGCAGGCTGGCCTCAAACTCACAGGGATCCTCTGTCCCTGTCTCCCAAACATTGAGATTAAATGTGATTGCATGTGATGGCATATGCTCTTAGTCAGAAAAGATGCCTCTTAATAGCCTTCTAATTTCTAATGCCATTTTATATCTGAACTGCTGCTGCAAGAGACAAGAAAAATGGGAAATCTGTACATACAGATTTATGCTTGATTATCCAAGATCCAAAATTTAAAAAAAAAAAAAACCATAGCCTCTACATAGTTTACAACTATCATTTAAAAACAATCCTCATTCAGAAGAGATAGATATTATATTCTTCTATATAGCCCGTCCTGTACCCCACCCCCATGGCTGGACTGACATCCTGTCTCCTTAGTGCTCTGCTCTCACCACTTCCATGTGGCACCACTCCCTTCTCCTCAAGAAGCTAGCCCTTATTTCTCCTGTGGGACTCTTGCACAAAGCTGGAATCAGCTATTGAAATGTTCTCATTTAGGGCCATATCCAATCATAGAGGTGAGGAAGCTTTCATTACAGTATATGTCTTCTTCCCCATTTCAGAATTAGGACATGGAAAGAAAAAAATTGTCAAGCTTTTAGATGATTCCAATAAATTCCAGGATGAACTCATAAAAGTCATAAGTTTCTCCTATTCCTCACCTACCAAATGTAATGATAGCTTTGGTTTATTGCTTTATAATATCTATAAAGACTAAAACTGAGGCTGAAGGGCAACAGATAAATTTGTTCTTACTCATCTAGGTCACAGTGCATATAGTATAGGATCTGCCTTCCAGACTGTGGAGGTTTGAATGAGAATGGCCTCCATAGGCTCATATGTTTGAATGCTAGGTCTCCAGTTAGTGGAACTGTTTGAGAAGGGTTAGGAAGTATGATCTTGTTGGAGGAGGTGTGGTCTTGCTGAAAGAGATTTGTCACTGGGGGTGAGCTTTGAGGTTTCAAAAACTCAGGCCAGGGCCAGACTTACTCTCTTTCTCCTACGTGCTTGCAGATTATATGCAAGCTCTTAGCTACTGCTCCAGCACCTTGCCTACCTGCTTGCACTGTGTTTCTGGACATAATGAAACTATGATAACCCTCTGAAACTGTAAGCTAGATTCAAGTTAAATGTTTTCTTTTATAAGTCACCTTGGTCATGGTGTTTCTTCACTGCAACATAATAGTAACTAAGATACAGTTGAAAACAGCAACACCCAACCCTAAATGGGACAACAGTTGTGATGCCCACAGGGAACAAATGGAACATTTCCGCACCTGTCTTGCCAAGGGTATAAAGAAGTATATAATGAAACCAACTTATTACAAGGTATAGGAGATTATACAGTAAAGGGATGAAAACTCAGATCTATTTCTTTTTTCTGGTTTGCAAGACAGGGTTTCTCTGTGTAGGCCTGGCTATCTTGGAACTCACTCTGTAGACCAGGCTGATCTTAAATTCAGAGATCCACCTCTGACCTCCAAGGGCTGGAATTAAAAGTCCTGTGTTACTATACTCACCTATTTTCCTTTTTTAAAAAGACATTTATTTATTGTGTCATTCTCCATGTGGTAGGCCAAATCACTTGACTCTTTACTGATTAATGGATCTGTTTATTCTGTTCTGACTTGACCCACTGGGCCATTTATAAAACCAAAATGTTCTATAATACTAGATTATAAGCCTAAGCGAGTTACTTTTTGTCTTGCTTATGAAATTGGTATCCAGACAAACACCCCACCACTACAACCACATTATGTAACTAAGACTGGCCTTGAACTCTTGATCCTCCTGATTAAACTTCACAGCTGGGATTACAAGTGTGCACCATCTTGCCTAGAATCCAAACCAATTTCTTTATGTACTTTTCTTTATCTCCTGAAACATACCACCTCTCTGTTAGTAAGGGATCTATTGACTAAACAAGGAAGAAGCAGTTCATTAACTGGAAGTCAAATTTGGAGGTTCCTACAGAACAAGGAATTCAACTTACTAATCCTTTTTAAACAGGAAGATTTTCCTCTTAATATCTTTCAAGGAGTACTTGATTTAGTAAAACTCATGTTCTGGGATACCACAAACACAAGGCATACTATTAGCTGTCCCCCAGGTCAGATCAAATTAAAACTTTGGGTTCAATACTCTTAGAAAATATAATCCCATTTAAATCTAAATGTCTTTGTGGAATACAGACTACTGAGAAAATTCTTGGTCAGTAGCTTATTCAAGCATGTCAATCTCCAGCATAACATTCAACAATCCCACTAAGAAGCCCTCTGGAAAATATCACCATCACAGGATCTCAGGGATATAAGTGTAGTTGTTTCCATCTATTTTTATAGGCCAAAAATTCTAGACCTTATTCAAATACCAGCTAAATATTTTATTGTTTTAATTTTAAATGACATCTTACTTTACATACCATTTTACCCGTATAGATGGCTTATCTTTAAATGGAAGAATTCCAAAACTATCCAGTATGCCTGGATAGTATTGCCTTAGGGATTTAGGATCAGTCTATTTGTTTGGTAATGCTTTAGCCCAAGACCTAATAACATTACAATTGTAAAATGGAATCCCATTTAAATACAGTGGTAATGAGTTATTGATATTACCACTAAGATAAATCAGGCTGCTGTATCATAACTACTTTTCCTTCCTTTTTCTTCTCTCTTTTTCATGTGTGTGTGACTGTGTGTAAGGAGTGTGTGTGTGTGTGTGTGTGTGTGTGTGTGTGTGTGAGAGAGAGAGAGAGAGAGAGAAACAGAGACAGACAGACAGACAGACATGTAGACAGAGACAGTCAGAGTCACTCTATAGTGTGACTGGCTCCTCTGGAACTTGCTATGTAGAGCAGACTGGCCTCAAATCTGTTTCTTCCTCTGCCTTCCAAGTGCTGATGTTATAGGTATAAGTCACTATACCTTTAATCTAGTTGCTGATCACCTCTCAACAAGCTCAACATGTAGAATTCTTACCCTAGAATTCTGCACACTAGCCCCCAATGGAAAGCAGGCTACCATTTTGTTATCTAACCCCAAGTCTACAAGGCTTTTTTGAGGGTTTCTAGGCATGAAAGGGTTTTGCTGAATATGGTCCTAAATGATATCAAACTAGTGAGAAGCATTAAAGTGAAACAGAGAAAGCCTCTGTGCTGGACTAAGAACATCAAAGGGCATTTGACCAACTGAAGACCAAACTAAGTAGTACACCTCCACTTTAGGTCTCCTCAGCTCCTGAAAACTTCCATGCTTTTTCTATATGGAATGCCAGGTTTGACTTTAGGGATTTTAGCCTATGAACTATGACACATCCCAAGATCAATGATCTATTCTCTATAAACAACTAGATTTAGTGGCCCAGTGATAATCACGCTATTTAAAAGCAGTAGCTATCTAAAGTACTTTAAACTTTTAAACTCTGCTAGTTTAAAAGGCTTATAAATTAACTTTGGGATAACATATGAAGCTCAGAAATTTTACCAAGTTCAGAGAGTTTCAGAAATCAAGGGCATCACCAACTTACCAGAAAACTGAGAACATATCAAGCCCTGTATGTGTGCTAAAACTTGAAATTTAACTACCCTACTCCCAAGTTTGTCTCCTCTAGATTATCTATAGAGATCACTAAACCTTTTTCAGCGGATCATATTTAAAAACATGCTATGGATAGCTCCAAGGATGGCTGTTTACAGATGACAGTAGTTTTACAATAGCTGTTAAGAGATGGGTTGATGCTGTCACTGCCTCTGCCATACTATACGATGCCCTTCCTCTTTATGCCTCAGTCCCCAAAGTAGAATTCCATTGCCGTTACTCAGGCCCTGTAGTTAGGCCAAGAAAAGATCTTCAGCAGCTACATAGACTTGATGTAAGAATTCCTACTACTGTATGTCCATGGTTTCTGGAAGAGAATGTTAGTGCTTGAAAGTTCTCCATCAGTACAGCCCTCTACACAAGTGAAATAACTTACTACAAGGAAAATTAATAAGATGGATTCTTTTTTATTGGATATTTTCTTTCTTTCAATTTCAAATGCTGTCCCCACCCCCCCCAGAAGCCCCCTATCCCAACCCCCCTCCAATAGGATGGATTCTTAACAAGCCAAAGTAATAATATGACAGATAAGACTGCAAAGCGTGTAGCTAAAACCCAAACTCTCGCATAGGATCCCATACAACCATATAAACTAATAATCTTAGTCCCAGAGTTTCTTGACCTAATCAGAATGCCAAATGCCCTTGATCAGGTGTACAAAAATGGAGTAAGTGGGGATTCTGCATCAAAGGACAAAAGACTTGACTGCAGAGGCTGATCAACAGAAGATTATTAAACACCTGAATAAAGTCACTCACCAGAGAAGGCATGCCTCCAGGGACCTAAGAAAAAGCTACTTTCTTATGAAAAACATTTATAAAATTGTCAAAGAAGTGTTTACAGCTATCAAATTTGCATGCAAAATAAGTCTTAAACCCACTCAGTGGCTCCACAATTTGTAAAACTTCTCTAATACCTGGGTACCTAATAAGGGGAAACTGGCTATTAGACTTTACTCAAAAACCTCCTAAAGCTGGATATAAACCTTTATTAGTGTTCAGGTACTTTTTATTATTATTAATTTGTTTACAGGTATTTTTATAGGATGGATATGTTTTTCCTACTAGAATAAAAAGGCTCTAGAGGTACTGAATGCCTCTTACAAATACCTTTTACTTAGGCTGTCAATGTCCCTGCTAGGTGATAAGGGGCCTTCTTTTGTTGAAAATGCAACCTTCTTAAAAACCCTTGAGATTAATTATAAACTATATTCTGTCTGGCATTCTCAGGCCCTAGGAAGAGTGAAAGACATTAGACACACTATTCCAGGGAACTCGGGACCCTGAATTATGCTATCACCCATTGCCTTCTTGAGACTATGAGCCATCACAGACATTTGCCTAAAATTAAACCCTTTCCAGATGCTGTACAGAAGGCTCTTCTTAACCATCACTTTTTGTTTGAGGACAAACCATACTCGTCATATTCTATAACATAATATTAATCTAGAAAAAACCAACAGGTTCTTTTAGAGCATAAAAACAAAGTCTTGCCGGATCCTACGTGGGCTGCACAAAGAGAACCAAAAGATCTATGAAAGGATTATACCAAATGCTGGCTTCTACCATGTTGGGAGCCATTAGTCACTATTAGTCCATTACTAATTGTTGGTCTGTGTGTATTTGATAAACTGTAGTCTGCATTTTCTAGATTCTGTCAATTCCAAGTCAAGCTGATATTCTGCCTGCAGTTTTCAATCCATATTAGATGCCTGATTGAAATACTATGTCATGCTGGAAAAAGACAGTCCATTCCTCTACAGATAAGGCAAACAGTCCCATATCAGTTCTGAAACAATTGTGGAAGGTAAACCTCTACTCTTCAGGACTCCCTTAGGATTACAGAGAAAGAAAATCTCAAGGAAGTAGAAATAGGGGGTCCTCTTAGGGACAATGGACACAGGTTCTCACAGCCCTAATCCACAATTCATAGACCTGGAACCCACCAAGTGTCGCTTCCTCTTTTGCTAATGATATATATGCCCACCCCTTGTCTCCTTATCATAAAAGGAAAAACAGCCACAAACCACTGGGTCCAGGGTAATGCCCAGATACCTGCCGTGACAAAGTGATCACTCATCTGTTTACACAGGAAATTCCTTATACTAAAGAAAGAGATCATATAGATAATTTGTGTGTGTGTGTGTGTGTGTGTGTGTGTGTGTGTGTGTGTGTGTTGCACATACTGCTTAAAGATCAAACTCAGGGTCTGTGCATCTAGGTAGTGTTCTACTATATCTCAAGTCCTAGAAAGAGACTTCCTCAAAATCCATCCTCATATCTAATGAAAATGACCAGAGTCCAGATCATTCCAACAACTCAAATACAAGGCCTGTTATTCTCTGTTGCTTGGTGGCTGAGTATCCTATGATCAGCGTTGGTCCTTTTTTGTAGTCCCTTTCTTTATTCAACCAAAAATATTACCTGGAAATTAGGTCTCTACAACTCAATTTTTATTTCTAACCACCGATACTACACATACACACATTAAGAAAAAGGAGGGCTGGAAAGAAATGGCTTAGTGGTTAAAAGCTCTTCTTTCAGAGGACCTAGTTTGGTTCCTAACACTCACATAGTGGCTCACAACTGTCTGTAAATCCAGTGCCAGGAGATCTGATGCATTCTACTGGTCTCTGCATGCATTACACTTATGTGGTGCACAAACATACATGCAGACAAAATATCTACATATATAAAATAAAAATAGATAAATCCTTTTTAAAAAAAATGAGTTGAGACATTAGTGATAAGGTGTATGTTTAATGTGTGTGTAGTGCTCACAGAGCCCAAAGAGGGCATTGGACCCCTGTCTAAGGAAGGGTCCTAAACAAACATTTCTTATATTTTTGGTTGTGAGCCTAGCCTTTAACAGCTGAGCCATCTCTCCAGCCCAACAAACATTTCTTAAGCAGTATTCTGAACTGCTGAATGTCGCTGAAAAGACTAACAAACTGGATTCTTCTAAAATTAGCAACTTCTGTTCAAAATTTTGGTAATATAAATTATTGACCTGTACATTTTTTTCTTTGCCCTAACTCATTCCTTTCTAGTACTTGATTACTAATTCAAGTCAAGAAAATAATTTCATATTACCAAATGCCATTCAATTGCATATTGTACATTTTGTTGTAAATAATGGTGAACAGTGGTCAATAAATAGTTTTATATTCCTCTAAAAAAGAACTATTCATAAAACATTTCTATAAAACCATGAAAAGGAAATTTATGAAGTTAAGATATTTACTATACATTTGTTTTGGCAAATTACTTCTATGCAGAATGTATCTGTAGAATTCCTACACATCAGTAAGTCAGACAGCTGTGCTGATTTTCACTATTCAGCAAGGAAACAAAAATTAAAACCCCACAACACCCTAACATTGCTATCCACCAGAAGGTTTATCCCTAACAAGATGAAATGGCTCAGCATACAAAATATACCTCATAAAAATGACAGAAATCGCCAACGTGGATGAAGATGCAGAGCAGCTGCAGCTGTGTGAAGGAACACATCTCGGCAGAAGCGCTTGGAAACTGTACCTATCAGAGCTAACCGCACACAGACCCTTGGACCTAGCAGTTCCACTCCTATCAACCCGATTCCCATCATCGATGTATATTTGAGTGAGCACCATGCTCCTTAAGTCTCAGAAGTACAAGTCCTAGAGACCCCAAGTTGGAGCATATCCAAATGTGTACCAGCAACAGCATGAACAAATACATGCTAATAGACAGAAGGATGCCAACGTTCTTGCTAACTAGAGTAAAAACTGTGAGGTTAAAACTATGTTTCTAAGCAGCTGTAGTATCCCACTTCTTGATCTGACTGATGTATTTGTCAAGACTATTCAGTGAGGCCAAGATGTGTTGAGACAAGCAAGAGCCCAGGGAAAACAGCTTAAAGAGGCTCTCACTCTCGCTACTTGAGGGCATCCATCCTCCCTGGGCATCTTGCTTACCTTGGTGATATAGTGCTGAGCACAGCTGCCTCCTAGGCATCTTGCCTGCCTCACCCATGTCCCGGCCCTACTGTTCAGTTTGTGTGTATTTACTGAGCTATATCACTAAGTTATATATTTGTCTGCATGCATATAATAATTAGACATAAAACTGTTATATAAATTTATATAAGGCTTATTTCATTTATGGTATGAGATAGATAGTGTATACATATGTGTGTGTGTATGTATATATGTAAGTAGGTAATGTCTTAAGAATGTCAGAATAAAAGATTAGACTACATTAAATGAACAGCTTTTCTTTACCAAAAGACCACCTAAAGATAGGACAAGCCACTAAAATAGACAAATTACTGCATCATAAATAAGTAAAAAAGAATGATTATCAGAATATTTTTTTCTTTTAATTTTGTACATTGTGCATATCTGTTTGTCTGTCTGCTGTGCGCACAGTATAGGTGCCCTCAGAGGTTAGACAATGGTTCCTTCTGAAGCTGAAGTTACAGGCAGTTGTGAGCCCCCTGACATGGGTGCTAGGGACTGAATTCAGGTACTCTGTAAGAGCAGTAGACACTGTTACCACTGAGCTATTTCTCTAGACCCCAGAATATTCTCACAGGAATAAAGAAATTCACCAATGAAGAAATTCACTCAATGCACCAGAAAACCAGAATGACTAATGAAAACAATGCTCAAGCATCAACAATAAGAAAATATACTAAAATTATGAGGTGTTGGCATATCAAGCAAACTACTGAAAAGATAAACTCTGACAATAATAAATGTTTACAAGAATATAGGATCTCCCACTGTTGGTATAATAAATATATAGTTGGTATAGTACTTTGGAAAACTATCTTGTCCTTTCTAACAAAGTTGAAAATGTGAAAACCTGTGGTGGTTTGAATAAGAGCCCCATGGGCTCATATATATGAATGCTTAATTATCAAGCACTAGCACTATTTGAGAAGAATTAGATCACTTAGGAGGTATGGCTTTGTTGGAGTAGGTGTGGCCTTCATGGAGGACGTTGGAGTGGGCTTTGAGGTTTTAAAAGCCCATGCCAAGTCTAGAGTCCTCTGCTTTCGGATCAAGATATAGCTCTCAGAGACTGTCCCAGTGCCTGCCCGTATGCCGCCATGTTCCCTCACATGATGATAATGAACTAACCTAGAACTGTAAACAAGCCCTCAGTTAAATGCTTGCTTGTATAAGGTGTCTCTTCACAGAGACACATCATGGCGTCTCTTAACAGCAATAGAGCAGTGATTAAGACAAAACCTAAAACTAGTATTTTCCCTGTAGACACTCTTTTGCATGTATACCAGTAAGTGTGCATATAAATGTGGCACATACCTTTAATCTCAGTATTCAGGATGTGGAGGAAGAGCTATGTGAATCTTTATGAGTTCCAGGCCAGCCAGGCTACAACATTTAGGCAGTAGAGACCTTTCAGTGACATAAGAAGCTGAAGCTTGTCCCATAGACCAGAATCACTTGAAGTCAGAAACCTGAGATTAGTTTGGGCAACACAGATTCTGTCTCAAACAACAAAAATAAGGGTCAATCTGAGTGTACACAGAGTTAATTCCAGTACACGACAGGGGCAAAGCAGGCAGATTTCCATGAGTTCTAGCCCAGCCTTGTCGGTACAGCAAGTTCCAGGCTCATCAGGACTACATAGTGAAACTGTCTCAATAACAACAAAAATAAAACAAAACAAAACCCCAAACAAGCAAAAAAGAGTAGAATACAGCAGTGGAAAGGAAAAATACACAATAATGAGATCACATTCTTGACAGTCCAGCAAAAGACAGAAATGACAGAGCCTGCAAGTATAATTACAGCTATATGTTTAACTCAAACTAATACTCTCTGAGATAGTAAAATTACAAGAAAGGGCTGTCAAAGTTGTAAAGAGAACTTTTCTCAAACATGTTTTGATTTTAAGTAATAAAGATGAAGGTTCCATGTATCTGTGTGTCAGATTGTGGATGTAAATACTTTCTAGGAAGAAAACACTAGAATAGTTTAGTGGGGAATGTCAGTGGTACTTAAGTCTGTCCCGCGTGTCTCCCTGACAGGCTGCTCTGCTTACATGTATTTGTCAAAAAAGAAGGACAAGCTGCTTTTTTCTCTCTTTTTGGTTTTTGGATAGCCCAGGTTGACCTCAAACGTATTATCTAACAGAGGTTGCCCATGAGTCTCTGTTATCCCCACATTTGCTCCTAAGGTTGGAGACATGTACAACCATGCCTACCTTTTTAATTATGTGTAGTCTTGATAGAAAATATTCACATTTATACACATTCACACAAATATGAAGGGTATGTGCAAATGTGGGTCTATGAGAGCAGGTGCCTATGGATGTTAATGGTGACAGATTCCCCCTAGAAGCTGAAGTTATGGGTGGTTGTGAACTATCAGACATAGGTGCTGGAAATGAAACTCAGGTCCTCTGCAAGAATGGTATGAGCTCTTAACCACTGAGCCACTTCTCCAGTCTCTTTAAAATTTTTCTTCTTTCTTTCGTTTCTTTTTTTTTTTTTTAAAGACAGGGTTTTTCTTTTATTTTTTTTTTTCTTTCTTTTTTTTTTTTTTTTTTTTTTTTTTGGTTTTTCGAGACAGGGTTTCTCTGTGTAGCCCTGGCTGGCCTGGAACTCACTCTGTAGACCAGGCTGGCCTCAAACTCAGAAATCCTCCTGCCTCTGCCTCCCAAGTGCTGGGATTAAAGGCGTGCGCCACCACCGCCGGCAAGACAGGGTTTTTCTATGTAGCCTTGGCTTTCATGGAACTCACTATGTAGACCAGGCTGGCTTTGAACTCACAGACATCTCCCTGCTTCTGTCTCCCAAGTACTGGAATTAGTGGCATGCTCTATCATGCTCAGCTGTTAAGCGTTTTCTTCATAATAAAAATAAAAAAGTCTCATTATTTTCTTAACTACTATTATTGTTGTTATTATGATTAGCTTTTCCATGTTAGCTATCTCTGCTTTGACACGGAATCAAAAGAAAAATAATGCACCAGAATCTAGTTATTTTCATGCCCGACACTATGAAAAAGCTTTTAAAAAACAAAAAAGACAAAAAAAACCTGTTGTTTGGTTACATTTGTCATATTAACTGAATTGAGACTAGGATCTCCCTTTCAATATACTAAACACAGTTAAGGATTTAGAAGGTACTTTTAGAAGCTGCCCAGTGTAGTTAGCCATCAAATTCTTGTTGTTGTTGTTGTTATATGTATGGATGTTTTGCCTGCATGTGTGTGCCTGGTGGTACCCATGGAGGCCAGAAGAGGGTGTCAGACCCCCTGGAACTAAAGTTACAGATAGCTGTGAGCTACCATCTAGGTGCTTGGAATAGAACCAGAGGCCACTGCAAAAGCAGCCAGTGCTCTTAACTGCTAAGCCAACTCTACAGCCTCTATAGTCATCTTTTAAAAGCAGCATTCTATAACAACAACAAAAACATATTTTTATAGTATCCCTTTCTGCTAAACAGTCTAAAAATGTTTTTGTTCCAGAATCCTTCACCTACAGTGTTAGCACACAGCAAACATTATTATACAGACAACTGCTAAATCATGGTATAGACATTCCTACTCCAAAACAGAGCCTTAGCAAGTCAGCAGTCAAGTCTTTACAGAAACAAGTGAAGTCAAAGGCTCCAAGCTCTACCTGTCGCTGGGACTGGCTGCAAGCCCTCAACCCTCAGCTATACCCAGCAATCAAAGCGCAATGCTTGTTATGGATGTTGATATCATATTTTCTCTCTCTCTCTCTCTTTCTCTCTCTCATATTCAGGTTAATTTGTAAAGTTTTTCCTCCCTAACCCTCTTGGCCAGGTGCTACAGTAATCAAGAGCTAATGTATACTTCTATTGAGTATGAACATGTCAGATACTTAGAATATGTTTAAGTACTATAAAACACTCTGGGATTTTTTTTCTTATTGCTAGACAGTATATAATTCCTTCTAGAAGGAAAGTCCTTGACGTCACAGGCTAGTTTGTTTCAGTTTTCATAGCTGGCATGCTCCACTGGACTCTGTTACTGTGACATGACCTAAATACAAACTGGAAATGTCATCTGTGTTTAAGTGAAGCAATGAAGGGTCACTAAAAGTTGGCCTTACTTGACTGCCGCAAGCCTCTTCTTCCTCATCACAGTCCAGACCCTGATGGGCTATCTCAGTAGTGCCATCATCCTGACCGACACTGTTCTCCCCATCAAGCATTCTGGTGGCCTCAGTTGTGACTTTTACTTTCATGCTGTGAAAGCCAGAGGAGACTGAACCCATTCGAAGGCTTACAGGCTCCCCCTCAAACAATAGGAAGTGTGAGTTCACCCCTTCCTTAAAACCAGGAGGTTGGTAATCATGTGGGGTCACTGCAGAAAGGACAAAAATATTGCAAATTAAGTTTCAATAGAGTATGTGACATTAATACTTCATATACAGTAAAAAAAAAATCTTTCAGATGCCTATAAATCCTTCTACTTTTACACAACATCACTTGAGCACTTAACAAGGAATTTAACCAAAGGTCTCTACCTACCTGAGTTATAATAATGGAGTTTCATAGTAAGTATAACATCATTAGGAAGGGGTCCAAGGTTCTGCATCAGCACATACAATTGACGGATTAGTAGGGAACAGGCTTTCTTAATATTTTCACTGTTTGTCCCACTTTCAAAGGTAGTATTACTGCTATAGTCACAGAAAAATGGCACCTTTCAATCGTATATAACATTTGCAATATACTCCAAAACAATACAACTTTTGGCTATGTCATCTAATAAATTAAACAGGATATTTTGGAGACAGTTTTTAAGAGGTTACTTAAGGGAATGATAGTACTTTCTGCAATGTATATACACATAATCTCTGAATAACAGACACTCTTGATGCATTTTAAGTATCATTTTAAAATTTTGACTTTCAAATAATCACATGTCCTAATAATAAGAACAATGGATTTGTAATTAGGTGACCTGGCATCTAATATCAGCTGTACTCTTAGCCAGCTGAATGACCTCGGTCAAGTCATTTGCACACATTCTAGGTCAGGTAGCCCATTTGTGAGATAAGTTTATGGACATTTGTGTAGCTCTCCAAGCATGAAATCAGTCTCTAGCTCTAGCTTATCTACCATCTGATTGTCTCTCAAAGAATCCCCTCCTCACTCTGACATAGGTTACTAAAACATCTATTCTTCTGGCTTTCTTTTTTGTCTACACTTGAAGACATTCTCCATGCTGCAATCTAATTACTACTCTCAATAGGAAGGTCCGCTCATGTCACCTTCGTAATAAAGTTTTCTATTTTATCTGTCACCTTTGAACCAAACATGAGAAATGGCGTATGTACAACTATTTTTCACCCCCTCACATCCCCGCAGCTGTCACCCAGTTTGTTTCAACCACATACATCTACAGCTGTATGGTACTTTCTGTTTCTCATCCTGATGCTCCTGTAGCACCTACCCAGCTTGTGTGCCTTCTCAAGAAGTCTCCCCTTCACTCTGCACCTCCTCTCAGAAGAATTATCTGTCCCCATATAGACTATGAATGACTAAAGCTTTCATCTCCATAGTACTAGGTTTGGTATCCACCTACCCAATACATATTTGCTGAATTAACAAATGAATGAGTTGGGCTAATTATCTTCTAATTAAAATTTTCTTTATTTCTCTACAAAGTTTTCTTCCCAATTAGTCTCACATTTGAGTATCTTCAAGAACATGCTCCAATGACAATATATTTGCAGTACCTTGAACAGATTGGCACTAAGCACTGCAAAATAATCCCAAGTACTTAAACTGTTAGGTCTCTCCCTGATTTCTGGAGGCAGTGAGAGATCACAAAGGAAACAAACATATATTAACTGGATATTTTACTTTTTGTATCAATTTCCAACAATTTAAAAGATCTGTCTACCAGGATTTTTAATCAGAATGAAGGGGTATAGATATGTAGCTCATAAAGTCTCAAGAAACACCAGAAGATCATATTAAGGACCCTCATTTAAGCAATATTTCTAGAAACTTATACTACATATTGCCTTCTCAGTTCCTGAGTATTTGAAAAATTTACCCACTTGCTTTACTGTTTACCTTTTGGCATATGTATCTCTAAAACAGACAAAAAGATTAATCTGGTTGTCCAGAATACATATATTGGAGTATTGGAGAGTTAAGGACAACTGTTTATGTTCGGAGGGGAAGCATAAAACATTTCATATACAGCTGGGCTCCGTAGAGCACAACCTTGTCTCACAAATGAGAGGATACTTAAGGAAGAATGTATTGGAAAGAAGGCATATGACCAAATTTCTCTTCAGAATTGTTCCTTTCAGGGTATCTATCTCCCTTTGAAGACTTTCATTAACAGTCTTTTTATAGAATCAGTATCACCAACCTCTATCTCATCTCACTCGCAGCCCTTGGTGCGTTATACCTGTTGGCTGATCTGAAGCCAAAAGCTTCTGAGAGAATGATGATCCTTAGCAAACATCTCCATATGCACTGGGGTCTTCCTTGGTTTTGATCTTTGACCCATTACTATATCTAAATACATGGATTTTAAGAGTTGATAGGACCAGGCGGTGGTGGTGCACACCATTAGGCCTAGCACTTGAAGACAGAGACAGGCAGATTCTGCGTTTGAGGCCAACCTGGTCTACAGAGTGAGTTCCAGGACAGCCAGGGCTACACAAAGAAGCCCTGTCTCGAAAAACCAAAAAAAAAAAAAAAAGACTTATAGGAAAATATAGTGCATATGAATTTTCCCATATGACGACACACATAGGAAATGATATGTGTATATGTACATGTGGAGATATGCACATGAGTGCAGGGACCCTCAGAGGCATGACTCGCCTGAAGCTAGAGTTATAGACAGCTGTAAGCCACCTGATATAGACGTTTGGGATTGAACGTGCTTTCTTAACCAAAGAGTCATCTCTCCATTCCCTTTATTAATATAATTTTAAGAGCCATGATATCCACCATTACCTTTATTTTCATCACCCAAATTTATTGACTTCAATAATAATAATTGATTTATTTAAAAGAATTATTATAATTTCTATTTGTGATAATGAGGTTTTATAGGGCTACGAGAAAATTACAAAAAGATGTAAGATTTCCACTGGCCATATAGAAGTTTATATTTACTGCATTCCTATACATTTCTCATGTTCATTAAACAATTAGAGTCTACCTGTCAAAGTCCATTGTGGTTCCCTTTTTTGTGTATTTGAATTTGAATTGGTATATCTCAGTCACTTTCTAGAAAAACCAAAGAGCACAGAAAAAGAAGTTAATTTTTAAACAAAACCAGATTTTTACTTCATAAAATGAATACTTCGTTGCATATTCCCTATATTTCCTCTGTATGTTTGTCTCACAGCATTACTTTATCTAGGAGTAGTGGTTCCAGATATAATAACTTAATCTCTCTCCTCTCAGCTAAAAATAAGTTAGGGAGCAAATCTTTCCATTAGGTATTACCAGTTGAGGAATCATTCGTTCATGTAATGAATGTTTTATCAAATTATCTACTTTAAGATAGAAACGAGTCATTGTGGTGAACAAGGCAGAGAAGATTTTTTTCCATAGAATCTACAGAGTTAGCTAGTAAATAAAGAAAACAAGGTAGTTTCAGATAGAACTGGTGCCGTAGACAACAAAAAGCAGATGGTGTCGTAGAACATGCATAGTGGAAAGAAAAAGGGGCTCATTAGATTTAGAAGGGTCAGGAAAGATTTGCCTGAAGATGTGGTACTTTTTGACTTGTAGAGCCCACCTCCATCAGAAAGTCAGGGCATCAAGTGAGGGGGATGGGTTGCCATCCCACAGTCAAAACTCTGACCCATAATTGTTCCTGTCTGAAAGAACTGCAGGGATGGAAATGGAAAGGAGCCTGAGAAAAAGAAGGTCCAGTGACAGGTCCAAAGTGGGATCCAGCTCAAGGGGAGGTCCCAAGGCCTGATACTGTTACTTAGGCTATGGAGCACTCACAAAAAGGGCCTATCATGAATGTCCTCCGAAAGACCCAACAAGCAGCTGAAAGAGTCAGATGCAGATATTTGCACCCAATCAATGGACAGAAGCTGCTGACCCCTGTGGTTGAATTAGGGAAAAGCTGGAAGAAGCTGAGGAGGAGGGTGACCCTGTAGGAGGTCTAACAGTCTCAATAAATTTTACCCCTGAGATCTCTCAAACACTGGACCACCAACCAGGCAGCATACACTAGCTGATATGAGGCCCCCAACACACATACAGCAGAAGACTTCCGGGTCTGGGTTCAGTCAGAGAAGATGCATCTAACCCTCAAGAGACTGGAGGTCCCAGGGAGTTTAGAGATCTGGTGGGGTGGGACATTGGGGGGTGAGGACATCCTCGTGGAGACAGGGGGGTGGGTAGGAGGTATGGGATGTGGAACAGTCAGAGGATGGACTGGAAGGGGAATAAAATCTGGAGGAAAGAGAAAGAAAGAAAGAAAGAAAGAAAGAAAGAAAGAAAGAAAGAAAGAAAGAAAGAAAGAAAGAAAGAAAGAAAGAAAGAAAGAAAGAGGGAGGGAGGGAGGGAGAGAGGGGGGGAGAGAGAGAGAGAGAGAGAGAGAGAGAGAGAGTGTGTCAGTCATATGCAGACCTGTGGGACAATGCCTCAGATAGACAGAACAGTAATGCAAAAGCTCTGGATTGAGAAGGGATGTTTTCTTAGAATCCAAAAAGAAGCCAACTAACTGGAAATGAGAGATGTTGAGACTTTGTTGACAATAGTAAGGATTTTTGGATTTCATTCTAAGTTCATCAAAGTCTACTGAAAGTTTAAACAGATCAGTGGTTTGCAATTTTTAAAGATCTCTCTCTATACCTTAAGAAGACAATGGGCTGGAGAGATGGCTTAGCGGTTAAGAGCACTGGCTGCTCTTCCAGAGGTCTTGAGTTCAATTCCCAGCAACCACATGGTGGCTCACAATCATCTGTAATGGGGATCCAGTGCCCTCTTCTGGTATGTCTAAAGATGGCAACAGTATACTCACATACATGAAATAAATATATAAATCTTAAAAAACATACACACATACATACAAAATTTAAATTTAAAAAAACAGCAACTATTAAACAAACAAACAAAAAGAATACAGTGTTTTGGTTTGAATAAGAATGGCCCTGATAGGCTCAAATATTTGAATGCTTAGTCACCAGGAAGGAAGTGGAACTATTTGAAAGGATTAGAAGGATCAGGAGGTAGAGCCTTGTTGGAGGAAGTATATCACTGGTAACACCAGGCCCAGTGTCTGTATATTTTTCCCCCATCCAATCTTGGCCTATAAATCAGATTGTAGCTATTAACTACTGCTCTAGTGTCTGCTGTGTGCTGACATGTTCTTCACCATGATGATAATAGACTAAACCTCTGAAACTGTAAGCAAGCCCTAGTTAAATGCTTTTTCTTGTAAGAGTTGTCTTGGTCATGGTGTCTCTTCACAGCAAAAGAACAGTGAGTAAGACAGACAGGGAATGAGCAGGTGTGGTGGTGCATGCCTTTAATCCCAGCACTTGGGAGGCAAAGGAAGGCAGATCTCTGTGTGCTTGGGGCCAGTTTGCTCCACACAGTGTGTTCTAGGATAGCCAGGGCTAAGCAGAGAAATCCTCTCTTGAAAAAAAAAAAAGAAAAAAGAAAGACGGAAGGAAGGAAGGAAGGAAGGAAGGAAAGAAGGGAAAAGGGGAAGGAAGGGAAGAAAAGATACAGGCAGGGGAGCCATAAGGACACCTTGAAAACCTCTGTGGCAATTTAGGGAAGAAGTAAGTGAATGGTTACAGGAATTTAAAAAATTGGAAAGGAACTGAGGAACTAGGGCATTGAGCTTTGTTTCCTTCACTAGAATCTATTACTGCCATCTGCTCTCATCACTGGTAAGGATGTCACGGAATATAGAGAACAAATTTCCTCATTAAAAACAAACTTGAATAGTTCTTTCAGGCTGGCAACATGGCTCAGAGAATAAAAGTGCTTACACTGCAAGCCTGACAAACAAAGCTTTATCCCAGGAACCCAGAGCAGAACAACTGACTCAAGTTGTTCTCTGATGTCCATACACTTGCCACTCATACCTACACACACACACACACACACACACACACAGACACACACGCACGCACATGGGCACACACACATAAAATTTAAAATGCTTTAGCTTAAAAATAACTGTTTTACCTAAATTAGACAGTTTGCAGACAGAGCCTAAGGTGCTAAAGGCAGATAGAGAATGAATTGAAATGAGAACACAGACTATGACCCTCATTCATCTGACAATATGGAAATGGGGATGTTAGACTGATCAAAAGCAGTTTTCATGTTCCTGTTTCTTATCTCTAAGATTTGAGCTCAAAGCACTGCTGATCTTTAGTATACAACTTAACCACAGGTGATCATGTCCTGGAAATCAGCTCATACTGCCTGACCCTAAGGAGATTGATTGTAATGAGTTAATGTTAAAAGAGAATTGCTTTTATAACTGCTCAGCCTATTTGTAGGAGGCTATTTTGTGAATACAATAGAAGAGATAGGTCAGATCGGAGGTGTCTGCAGGTGCCTAAGAGCAACAGGTCCACTCCAGATTGGCTAGACACCATGTCCTCTCTTAGCCAGCGCTAAGTATAATTGTCCTGCCAAGCAAACAATGCCTATTCTTCTTGCCTGCCCTTGTTTCTAGTCAACTCTGGCCTCTTAATACTATGGGAATGTATTTTGTAAATAAAAGAGATCTTTAAATAGTTGGTCCTTTTTTTTTTAATTATTTGATTTACCAGTCGTTTTACTTTTGAGATATATAACTGTTTTTAAAAGATGTTAATCCCAGGGCTGGAGCAATGGCTTAGGTTAAGAGCACTTTATACTCCTACAGAGGAGTTGTGAGGCTTAAAACTTCCTGGAAGTAGTTCTAGGGGATCTGACACACACTTCTGGATTCTAAGGGCACTGTACACACATGATGTCACATACAGTCAAGTAGACACAAATGAATACAAATATAAAGAATAATTATTTTAAAGGGTTAATTCTTGGTAAGTTCACCATCTTCCAACTGTTTCTCACTCCCTATTCCAAGCCACTGAGAAAGACTGTCTGTCTCAGGTCTGTCTCCAAAGTGAATCACGAATCCATGTGATCTTTTAATCTCTGTTCTCTAGCCAAGAGTTTTTAAAAGTACAAACCAGGCCAGGTACAGACTATATATGCTAGCACTCAGGAAGTGCTACTCGGGAAGGGAAATCACAATTGAAGGCCAGCCTGAGTAACATACTGAGTTATCCATCTCAATAATGTTTAAAAAAAAAAGGCAAGGGTCAGGGAGGATAGGCAAGGTCTGAGTCTGATTGCTCGAACTACAACAAGAAGAAACATTCCAAGTACAAATCAAACCGTGTCGCTCCTCTGTCACCCCTCCCCTGGCCTCTCACCGTCCTTGTGATAAAGCCTTTGATGCCTCCTCATCTCTCCTCCACTTAGCTCTTCTGCCATTTCCCTTTTTTCACTTACAAGACAGATCTGGGGTATCCTTTCTGCCTATAAACACTCCCTGTCTTAGTGCCTCAGTGTGTCTATATTCTGGATCATGCCACCAACACTCTGAGGTACATCATTGTTGTACTGACGAAGCGAGCAGAGCTGTGGTCTGACCCAGAACCTGGTGTTCCCCTCAGTGCTGTTCCACCTGTCATACCCTGTGCCTTCCACAGATCTGGAAAAGCTGACTCCTCATTATTCCATTTCAGCTCCAGAATAGTACAGCCCCCTCCCCCACCCCCTGGATGCTTCCTATGGCTCTGTTGATCTAAAACAGGCATCCGAGCCCTCCTCCTGTGATCTTTACCTTTCACTGACCAGCACAACACCTTTTCAAACTTTCTTCATAGCATTATGACCTTAAATGACTTTTACTAAATGCTATTTACTTATTGTTTACCCTTCATCATACAAATGTAAGCATCTAGAGGTCAGAGACTTGGTCTGTCCCATTTATGTCTGTAAACAGTGCTAAGTACAAAAAACCACAGAGTTCACCTTCAAGTAGAATTTCATCTTACAAGGATTCACTCTTGACATAGTTTTTCTATGTTGTGCAGCTAACCTGAAACAAATGATCCTCCTGCCACTCCTGAGTGCTGTGATTATAGGTATAGCTGTGCTACCACACCTGTCCTCTAATAGAGATGCTTTTTTAGAAAAGTCTCTAGGTGAGGCTTAAACCCAACACTCAGGAGACAGAGGCAGGCAGATCTCTGTGAGTTCAAGGACAGCCTGGTCTACAGAGCAAGTTCCAGAACAACTGGGGTTACACAGAGAAAACTTGGTCTCAAAAACCCAAAAACAAACAAACAAATGAATGAATAAAAAAACAAACAAATAAAGTCTCTAAACATATATTTTAGGATCACCTATTGTTCAGTGACTGAAACAGGCAATTAAAATTGTGTGATCACCTCCAAGAGGCACAAAGGCCTAGACGATGAAACACACGGTAACACTGCTCATAAAACTCGGATATGTAATGCTTTTGTTTTGTTTGCAAGGCATGGTTTCTCTATGTAGTCCTGGAACTTGCTCAACAAACTAGCCTCAGACTCACAGAGATCCACCTGCTTCTGCCTCCTGAGTGCTGGGATTAAAGGCATATGCCTCTACTGTCCCAACTCATAAATGTAATTCTTAATGGTTTATCACAAATTAAGATTTATTTGCTTTATATGCCTCCCACATTTCAGTGTGTCCTTGTAGGAAAGCTCATTGTCAGTCTTTATTATTTTAGTTTTCAGGTTCTCTTTCACGACAGCAATCAGAACAAAAGTATTAGTGCAAATGTACTACAATCGTGTGCACGGCTCCTAATTCTGTCAGCTTCTGAACTAGGAAAACACTCTTGGATTTAAGCTATGGTTCAACTGTTGTACTTGATAAATTCTTCACAGGAGTGCTGCAAATTTTAGCCCCATGTGTAAAGTCTATTTTTAGTCCTAGTAAATATTAATACTGTTATTTTTGTGCCACTTTGTTTAGGGAAGGTTATCCGTTCAGTGATGACTCAAGCCGTTGGCAAAGGATCAATAAATGCCAGAGATTAGGTTGATCTGAAAATGTTGTTTAAGAGAATGAGGTCAGAGAGCTACACAGTTTTCTCAGTGACTTGATGTTAGGCAGCAGCCAAGCCATAAAACAGTGGAACCGTGTGCATGCTTTCAGATACTATGAACAGGGTAGAACTAGTATAGTAGTGAAACTGTAATCATCTTTGCTGTAGTGATAGGAATGAGAATGTCTCTCATAACCTCAGTTATTTGAACATTTGGCCCCCATTTGGTGGCACTGTTTGGGGATGTTGTGGAACCTTGAGGAGGAACCTGACTGGAGGAAGTGTGTCACTGGGGGTGGCTTTGGTAGTGTATAACCTCATTTCCACTTCCAGTTTGCTCTCTCTGCTTTGTGTTTGTGTTGAAGATGTGAGCACTCAGCTTCCGGCCCTGCTGTCGGCCTGCCACTTGCTCTGCCTCCTTGCCATGACGAACTCCTCTCTGGAACTGTAAGCCAAAACAAACTCTTCTCTAAGTTGCTCTTGGCGATGGCATTTTATCAGAGCAGCAGGAAAGTACTAATACAATTACTGACTTTGTTTTGAGTTTTTTAAAAGACTCACATAGTCTACCATTTTTTAGTAATCAGATGTGTGCTATGAAGACGTAGGGATTGCTACCATAGAGAATAAATGGTAAGTTTTCAAAATATTTTTGTTGGGTCATGGATAGCTTGAAACTTATACAAAAACGCTCTTTTTTCAAAACGTCATTATTCTATATGCTAGCATCAAAACTAGTTTAGCAGTTTTATTCTCATTCTGTCAGAATTTTCCTGAGGTAAACTCAAGTTTTACCTTTAAATCTACATATATATGTTTTAAAATAAAGTTTATTATTTAAAAAAATCTGCAAACAAATAACACCATGCACCAAAATTTACCAGATTTCAAACTGGAAGATGTACATGCATATGGAAACACAATAAGTTCTAGAAGAACAAATCAGTCCTAATTTTAAAAAAATTATTTTTAAACTAACTAGGAGAAAAAGATCAGGATGGTTGGTGGTAGAGCTCCTATCTAGTATGTACAGACTGGGTTCCAGCCCCAGGACTCAGTAAACTAGGTATGGTGCTATCGTGTAATCTCAACACTGTACATACACAGCTGGGGCATTTGGTGAAGGCAGCAGGATCTAAAGTTCAAGGTGATTCTCATATATAGTGTTTTCTAGAAACAGAGCGTTAGGAAGGAGAGACTCAGAAAACAGGACCTAAGACCAGTTTGGGCATTAAGGAATTGCTATACACTTGTGTGCAGTTCTCCTCGCCTGGATGGCTATTTGCAATCTTGAAAAGAGAAAATACTACGGACTTAAAAAACAATTTAGTCTTGTATGTCGCCAGTTAGACTAAATCCACTGGCTTAGAGAAGAAAAATTCAAAGCAAGGGGAAAAAAACAGAGAAGAAAGCTAGGAGAGAGACAGAATAAGGGTGAGAAAACAAAGGGCTTCTCACTATGTTCCTGTCACAGGTAGAAAAGCTGCTGAAGTGGCACAGGTAACTATGTCGTATTTAGGCAGTACTAGTTACTCTGCAAGCTAGAAAACAGCACGCTTCTCCCAGGAACTCCTAATCCTAATCTTCTTAGGAAATATAGGAATCACCCAGAGGGTTAAACTGCGGCTCTGCTTAGAAAGGACTTTAGAAGCCGGGCGGTGGTGGCGCACGCCTTTAATCCCAGCACTTGGGAGGCAGAGGCAGGCGGATTTCTGAGTTCGAGGCCAGCCTGGTCTACAGAGTGAGTTCCAGGACAGCCAGGGCTACACAGAGAAACCTTGTCTCGAAAAACCTAAAAAAAAAAAAAGAAAGGACTTTAGAAAAAGTAGTAGTTAGTACAGACCGTGAGCCAAAGAGAATTTCACAAAAGATCTGAAAAGCAGCAAGCTGCAGGAATCACTACGCAAGTCCAGGAATCTAAAGATGAGAGTAAAGATCTAATGCTGTCAAAGTTTATGAAAGCGTCAACAGACAGCATTCAGGTGGCAAAGAGCTCAGAGTAATTCTGTAGCTTTTATTTTTCCAAAAGATCATAAAATAAATAATTAAAATATATTTTATTAATATATACATGCTTATTATTTCTACATTATATATTAATAAATATAAATATTATTATAAATAAAATTACTTTTATACATTTATGATTAGGAGAACTCTTAATATTGACATATTATAGAATAGCCTCAGTTCTAAACAGTGTTTTTTGTTTTTTGGTTTTTTTCTAACATTGTATATGAGGTGTTTCTTAAAAAAATCTAGTTTCTAAAAAAAAACTCATAATAAAAGACTGGTTTCATTTATAATAAAACATAAAGTTCATGATGAATTTCTCTGTGTATGTTGTAGTCTAGTAACATGATCTACAGCCTCGATTCAGATAAACATACTTAAATATAGTATACAACATACACTACCATCTATACACTACTATCTTACCTCAGGCTCCTTGGGATTTGTACAAAGCTGTTTAAGGGAAAATATAAAGCACTTAATTTCCAAAACTTACTAGATTGCTGCTCATTGAATACACTGTCTTCGTAAAGAGTTTAATTTGTGCTCTGTTAACTGAGTACCAGTTAGGCATATTTCAAGCTAGAGATAGGATGAGCTCTTATTTTACTAAAAACTCGGAATCTTTAGAACTTTCTATGAACACTAAATATAAGGAAGTTTATAACTGATGTAAAGTATCTGTGATTAATATGACTAAGCTACAAATAAATTTTTAATTTGTTATGCCACAAATATTTAAATAATTAATTTATATTATTAATGGTATCTCAATTTATACCATCATTTTATACCCATGGGTATATAAAACTTCAAAAAAAGTCCACAAAACTTTCAATACAAAAAAAACTTTGAACTGTTACATATCTAAAAATATATTTAAATCCTAAGAGCTAATATGATATATTCTCTATGTTCTCTCATATAATAATGTATGTGTCAAAGAAATATACTGAACATTTATAATATTACTAAAGTTCTGATAAATCCAATTTTTAAGTGCTAAAATGTCATAAATCTCAAGAAGGGAGAAAAGGAAAGATTATTGTTTAAATGCTTTACTTGCTAAAAGTTAATGTAGAGACAGAGACTTGGTCTTTAAGTTTGTACTTACTGTTAATATTGCCATGTGTAGCTTCAAGAAAAAAGAAAACTGCTGTTATTATATGTTTGTACTATAGTATTGACATTTCTGATAGAGACTAATTCAAATATTACTTCAGAGAGAAAATATTCAGAAGGTCAAAAAAAGGAACTAATTCACCCATTCAAACAATTTTACAAACATTGGCTTTACTGTTACAGAAGGAATATAAAAAAAAGTATTTTATTTTCTAATTTGGGAACCAAAAGATATGCAAAACAACTAATTATTTCTCAAAATTAAACATAGCACAAGAATCCCTAATAAGTACTCCTTTTAAAACTTACCAAGCAAGGTAAACAAATTAGAAAGTCTGATATATCTCACAAACTTGTGCTCTCTATATACCACAAAACTACAAAGACATTCTCTCAGCTTTAAAGAAATATTGAATATACAGACATAGATACAATGGAGGATATGATAAATTCTTAAGGGCTGGAGAAATAGCTCAGCAGTTAAGACTGCTCTTCCAGAGGTCCTGAGTTCAATTCCCAGCAACCACATGGTGGCTCACAACCATCTATAATGGAATCCGATGCCCTCTTCTGGTGTGTCTGAAGACAGCTACAGTGTACTCATATAAATAAAATAAATAAATCTTTTTTAAAAAAATTCTTAAACCTAAAATATAAAATTTCAGAACCATAATTCTGTAGCAGTTGACTAAAACTTTAGTGCCACCTTGTGGCTATTTTAGCATATAACTGATTTTTATGACCACACAGTGAAACTGTTAATAGTTTATTGGCACATTATAAAAAGAAAGACTATGGTCAGCCACGGATTTCAGGAAGCATGCCGACTAGTAAGGGGGACTAACGGTAAGAGAGCACATGGCCAAACCGTTATATTCCAGGTCTGCTGCAAAGAAACAGCACACAGTGTCAGGGGAATCTTCAATGAGGGACAATTTTAGCTGCAGGACAAACTGGAGCTAGGCAGGCCATGGGCATGAGGTCTGGACAGAACTTTTGAGCAAGAGGAACAGTATATGCAAAGATACAAGGAACTGGCATCCTATAGTCTTCACATAGCCTGAGCATGAGAGTGAGGGAGGGTGTCTTGGAAAATCAATAGGGACATTCAGTCCTGCTCCATCGTATAAAAGGCTTTGAACACTATTTTTAAATTCCTGGAAAATTTTTAGGCATAAAGAATAACATGATCAGAGTTCAGTTTCTGAAAGAATGTAGTGTGGACCATGAGCAGGAATTGTGAGAGATGAGAGGGGGAATAGGGGAAGTTATATAGTTTCTTTTTGTAAGAATTATTTAATATATGTGCTTAAAGAATTCAAATTTACGATAAAATATAAAGTACCCAGAATTTCATAACTAGTAAGATTATGTTCTTCAACAGAACGTCTTTCAAGGGCACTTGCTACTCGAAACTTGGTTTTACTTAAACTACTTTTTGTTTCTTTCTTTGGTTTTTTGAGACAGGGTTTCTATGTCACAATCCAGGTAGTCCTGGAATTCAGTCAGCTCCATTGGCCTGGAACTCACAGAGATCCACCTGCCTCTACTTCCTGAATGCTGAGTTTAAAGGCTTGTGCCACAAGTGACCTGCTTTTTTTCTCCTTTCTTTTTCTTTCTTTCTTTTTTTTTTTTTTTTTTTTTTTTGTTAAGAAACAGGGTCTTGTCACAGCCTGGATGGCCTTGATCATGACTGTTAGCTGAGATTTATGGAGTTGCTCTTCTGAAGGATTCACAGAGTCTTTCAATAACTTAGTCCCAAGACATACCTGGCAAACCAGGAAGTCTCCTGGCTGAGAATTGCTTAGGTAATCGTTCTTCATACAACTCCTAGATCAGATAAGAGGTTTTGCTATGCGGAAATTGACTTGCTAAAAGTGCTTTTTGTGTAACAATAAAGAGCTTATGAAAACTTCCTAGGTTTTCAGTCCTTCAGAGGCTGATCCATCCTGCTGCCGAGAAGCCTAAATTCATCCTGCAGTATCTTTTCTCAACCCAGACCCCAGACAACCAACCAATAGTTTAGCATCAGGTACAGCTGAACCAGTAGATAACTAGCCCTCGTGCGAGCAACACTCACCTTCTGCTACGGTCTCTAAGCCCTTCCTTCCCTTATCTGTTTTGTCTTTGTATCCCCCTGTCCCCTGGGGCAACATGGAATGAATGTGAATAACTGTTCACTCACAAGTGGGAAGGAATGAGGGAACCTATGACTACATTAATACTATAATGAAAAGCTTCTTCACTGCGACATTTCTTAAAATGGAGCTGATGAGTAAAGATACAAGGAAAAATCGAGGGAGTACAGGAGCAGGAATTTCATTTATATGCATCTTCATCTCTTCAGCCAGACCTTGAGCCTTCATTTTTCACATTCTTCATACGTGTCTACTGAAGCCTAAGAGATCATATGCACATAAAATCTGGGCTGTGTATTTTAAAAGTTCAAAGTTATACACAGGAGTTATAAGTAACAAATTTTATAGAGTAAAATTCATTATTTAACTATTTCTTCTTTTCCATCTGCAAACTGAATCATCACTATTTTGAACATGTTCAACGTGCTAACTACCAGATTCTTGTCTTCCTTAGCCCACATCCTGTGGGTCTTGTCCAGTGACTTCAGAGGAAATTCTGTGGTTAAAAAAGATATGTGTATATAAAAAGGAGAATGAAGCTTTCGTTTCTAATTGATGTAAGGGAGACAAGGGTGGGGCAACACAGACAAAATTTTAAAAAAAAAATTGACTAACAAATACAAAGGCAGGTACTGCTATACTGTTAAACACCACAAAATAAAATGTCTAAACTTTTTTAAAGAGTAAAGATAAGTCTTTAATCTGGAGGTAAATTTTCAAACATTCTTACGTATCTCTTTTCCAAAGCATCAAAACAACCTTGAATCCTGTCAAGAAATAATATCCAATGTCACTTTAGCCCATATGAACAGCCAAAAAATAAATCCAAGTATGTAATTAGTTTGCACTTCTATTTTGAAGTGTATAAATTAACAATCATTCTTCCTGTTCTGTTTAATCATCTTTTAAAACCCCAAACACCTTTCCATATATCTACAGAATATTATAAGTATTAGACAAGGAGTTCTGAAGCACAGAAGTGTGTTCTTTCCCACCACGGCAATGTTAGTTAACAGGAACATGGTGAATAATCACAGTTAGAATTGTTTTTTCTTTATATAAGTCCATTTTCTTCTAAAATGAAATCAATAGTTTAAAATAATACTGAATAATTGCTACAATTTTCAGGAAAGAGAACTAAGAAAAGTAGTTTTAGGAAATGATTTTAGAAAATAAAGTTTGATTGGTAATTTTGCAGAATTTACTTACCATTTAATAATATGTAATGACCCAGGACACTTTTTGTCTTCCCGGAGAATTTTTAAACTGAGGCCTAGAAAAATAGAAACATCATTATTACACTGAAAACTTTATGCTAAATAAGGCATTTCCTTTATTTTTTTATTTGTAAAATTTAGTTTTATGACTTATATTTCTATCTTTCTTTGTTTTTTGTTTTGTTTGTTATGGTTGTTGTTATTGTGTTTTTCAAGACAGGGTTTCTCTGTGTAGCCTTAGCTGTCTGTAAACTCACTCTGTAGACCAGAACTTGAACTCAGAGATCCACCTGCCTCTGCCTCCTGAATGCTAGGATCAAAGGCATGCGCCACCACTGCATGATTTTTATGATTAAATACCCACTTTACACATGAATCCTATGTTGATAGGTACCTCATCCTAGTTTTGAAGCAGTGTAGCAGATTCCCACTATGATTTCTTTTACTTATTTCCTTCTCTCTAAATATTCTAAGGTGTCACTAACAAGTTAAACACATTCCCAATTTCATTCTTTATTATTTTACCTCTTAATGAAAAACTATTAAACACAAATGCATAAGTTATTCTCAAACATCTCCATGTGAGATCTCCCACTCTCCCATATGAGGGAAGAAAGGAAGACATAAGTGTACACAGAAATCTGTATAAAGTCACTGACCCATTATGATTTAATAGGAGCCTCTTAAATCGTCAAGTGTTTATAAATTTAAGGATTTGCATATGTGTATGTGCAGTGGAAAGGTATGTGCCACACTGCATGTGTACAAGTCAAAAGAAGACACTTACAGGGGTCTGTCCTCACTGTGTGGGTCCCAGATCATTAGGTTCTGCAGCAAGTTGGTCTATAACTGCAGAGCCATCTCACCAGCTCTTGGAGTCCTCGATCTTTTCATATAGCTTTCGTATGCTAGATTAACATCACTCCCGCCATCGTTGAGGAATAGGAAAATTATTCTACTTTGACATAATCCTTAGATATTATTAAAACGAGTGCCATACAAACATTGGGCATTTTTGTGACATGTCACTTTAAATAGAAATACATTAAGGAAGACTAGCATCAACTATAACAGTCACAAAAAAAAAAAAGGAATTCTGAGCAATGCTTTTGCCTCCACGCCTAGGGAAGTGTGAGGCAGTGCTCCTGGAGAGAAGCCGTTCTTCACGAGGCTGAATGATGAAAGCTTCAGTGATTGTGGAAAGTTGGGATGTTACAGGTTCAGAGCTAAACTACAAATTATGTTGGACTAGTCCCCTCATAGTTGATTATTGCCTAACTCTGTTTATGAGCTAACATCCTTGTGGGTATTAGGTAAGCTCTTTTTGGAATGTACCAACAGACTCCCTAGCTTACACCAACACAAAAGCTAGAAATGTCAGCAGACAGCACCTGAGACTGACAGCAGAGATTTCCCCACTTGGCTATACCCCTGACTTTCTATGACCCTATGACTTTCTTTGTTCTGTTACTGTACGAACTTTATGAAACTTCTTCCATACTAGAACACAGAATATGGCATTAGCAGCAACCTAAAACTGTGTCCCTGGCCCATGTCGCTCACATTTGGCCCCAGAATAATCTCATCTCTCTTGCTTCAAGAGCTGTGGGTTTTGGGATTTTTTTTTTTTGTTTTGGGTTTTTTGTTTTGTTTTGTTTTGTTTGTTTGTTTGTTTTTTGAGACATGGTTTCTCATGGCTGTCCTGGAACTCGCTCTGTAGACCAGGGTGGCCTCAAACTCAGAAATCCGCCTGCCTCTGCCTCCCAAGTGCTGGGATTAAAGGCGTGCGCCACCACCGCCCGGCCTTGTTTTGGTTTTTTAATGTTAGCAGTAGTAACTGAAATACAAAAAGTGCTTAATTTCCAAAGTATGCCTTCTTTTACAACTTCATGTTCCAAACAGGAGCGAAAACAAATTATATGTTCCCTGAAAACACACCAAATCTTACAGATTTAGCTCCTAAGTTAAAAGGAGTGATTAACAAGAAGGAAGGTGTCATGATTACAAGTACCATGCTTCTGTGTTTAGAGCAAACATGCACTCACAGATGTTCATTTGGAGAATCAATATTGCCTAAGAAAATTAAGTTAGAATGAAGCCATGGTATATTATTAAATATAAACATGAGAAATTTCAAATTAGATTTGGAAAAAATAGCATCTTACAAGAAAATATGTGCACACTAATAACAATAAAATGAAGAGGTAGGTTATTGTAAAAAGAACTTAACTGATTAAAATAACTGAAAAATAACCATGCTAATCAACAAATGGATTTATGTCTCCTGTGCATATTTATATATGTCAATAGGGAGATGCTTCTCACCTGATTCCTTTGAATTTCCCCAGGGTTAAAATGTACCTCAAAGAACAAATTCAACTGAGGCACAAAATAATGTAAATCTTCAGCATTAAGATAGATTTTTGTAAAAGAAAATTTTAAAAAAGATAGATTTTTGTTCTCATTTTTACAAGGATGGCTTAGAATTACTAGGCATAGCTTAACAAGTTCGTTTTTTCATTTGATAGCTAGCTTGAAGTTAATGGTTCCTTTAAGTAAAACCAGTACACACAGCAAAATTAAAATGCACAGTGAAGCCGGGCAGTGGTGGCGCACGCCTTTAATCCCAGCACTTGGGAGGCAGAGGCAGGAGGATTTCTGAGTTCGAGGCCAGCCTGGTCTACAAAGTGAATTCCAGGACAGCCAGGGCTACACAGAGAAACTCTGTCTCGAAAAATCAAAAAAAAAAATGCACAGTGAATTAATAAATTGATCATGAAGAACATGTCCATGAGTTAGGATTAATGTACTCTGTGAGAGAGGGAAGCTTGGTACTGCTGAGAAGAAAAAGAGACACTAGCCAACACAATCATTTAATCCAACTTTACCATCCAAATGGCGATCTCTGTAAGAGCTCTCTGGAAACAAGCCCCTCAAATACGTTATACATGAGATAGAAGTAGCAAAAAGTTTCTTCACCATCACCAGTGACTCATGCTCATTCGTGATTTGAGATGGGAAAATTGTGTTCTGGAAGAAAACCAAAGATGATAAAAATCAGTATTCATGAATATTCAGCCCATCAAACCATTACCACAGATAGGACTGAAGCTTTTTAAGACTTCAAATCTGATACATTTCTAGATAATCAAAAGAAAGCAGGGCTCTCAATACTGAGTTAAAATAGATCTTCATATAAGCAAGACAGAACGGGAAATCAGGCAAATACTGGAGTAATTTAGGACAAGAACAATTTATTTCAATGGCCCATTAATCTGAAACGAAATTGGGAGTTTTCCTATAATTCTATAGCCTCATTTCTCTCTTTACACACTCTCTAGACTTCACAGTTATCTGAATTTTTACCCTTGTCTCTTTTATACTGTTCTCTCCAAAGTTACCACATACAACTCATCAGAGTATGGCTCCCCCTTGCCTGGAGCATTTGACACTGTGTCCACATGTCCCTGTCAAGCTGCCTTGACACTGTTTTGTTTTCTTGCTGTTTCGGCAGAACTGGAAATCAAACCTAGAACCTTGTGCAGGTTAAGCAAGAACCTTGGTTATTGAGCTAAACTGCTACCTGTTAAGATTATTTCAGTTTTCATCCATCCCTACACAGTTGAATCCCACCCCACCCACCCATTCCCTGAAACAAGGTCTCACTGTGTAGCCCTGGCTAGCCTAGAACTCACTTTATAGACCAGGTTGGCCTCCAACTCACAGAGACCCGCTTGTCTCTGCCTCCTAGGATTAAAGCCAGCCCATGTCTCTCTTTTAACCAGCCTTCTTCTCAGGAGTATCTTCAGTCCTTTCCTTTCTTCATAGTTCTCTGGTCTGTCCTCACAACTTCAGTTATAGTCTATAGAGAAGACTTCAATTTCTAATTTGTTCCATGCCTATATTTCTAGTATCTGGGGATCTGTTCCTACACTACTCTGTAGACCCTGAAATTCAGTTTGTCTCTGCTATCGGGCATAAAGCATTGGTCCCCAGATTTATCCCTAGACAAGTAAATCAACATCTATTCCAGTTACCAGGCTAGAAGCAGCATCACTCTTCTTTGGCTTTTCTCCCTCTATCAACCATTTCTAACTACCAAATTGTCTCTTTTAAAGCAAGAAAAGAAGCAAGAAAAGTTCTCTGTTTTCTATGTGTACGCTCCTGTGTGTACAGGTACATATATGTGCAGGTATGCAACCATGTGTGTATATTTGCATATGGACACCAAAGGTCAACCTCCGGTGCTCTCTCTCTCTCTCTCTCTCTCTCTCTCTCTCTCTCTCTCTCTGAGATAGGATCTTTCACTGCCCTGGGAGTCAAGCAGTTAGCAAGCACCAGGCTTCACCTCATCAATGCTGGTATTACACGCACGCAAAATGCCTGGGATCAAGCACAGGTCCTCATGCTTGCAGAATGCAGCAGTAAAGGAACTAGTCACTTGAGAGTGCCTTGAGAGTAGAATGGTGAGAAGGAGGCAGTATGGTGAAGAGGTTCAGGGCACAGACTGCATTCGATAACCAGGTTCAAATCACAGTTCTATTTCAAACACAGTTTATGTTTTGGGTGGAGGTCAGCGGCCTTTTCTAGTAGATGTCCAGATAGTGAAATTCTTAGGTTTTGCTGTTAGTTCTGCCATTTCGACAAGACACATTATAAGTAAAGTTGTTACAATAAAACTCTATTGCCAATAAATTGTTGCAGGTACCTGATTCTGCATAAATCCATCTCTCTGTACCTCACTCAATCCCTTCATCTGTAAACAGAGGTAATAAAGACATACTTGATTGAAGATTAAATAGGCTAAAATCTATAAAGTGCTTCACATGGTCCCTAGTTCAATCATTTATTGTGTTTTGGTGTGTGTGTGAGAGAGAGTGTGTGTGTTTTCACTTGTTATATGAACATGTATTAATTACTCTGTTAATTTGTAAAACATCAATTACAAAGCAAGTTCCAGGACAGCCAGGGTTTTATATAGGGAAACTCTGTCTGGAAAAAAGAAAAAGAAAGCCATAGGTGAACTAAATAGAGCATGTGTATTCTAATGGAGTTTACAACCCAGGTGCAGACAGGAAAGACTTAGGCTACAGGGGCAGAGACTAGGTACCAATGATGGGGAAAGTAGAGAATGCGCACTCGAGGCAGGAGCAGCTGTTCACCTGAGTGGGAAGGCTGGGAGAAAGTGAGACTAAATTGAGCCCTAAAGATAAGTGGCAAATAAGAGGAATGTGAGTAGCACAGTCGAAGGGCGGGATGCTGTGGCATGGGGCATGACCGTCAGATCAGAATAACCGATCCTCATAGTTCACGCTGGACAAATGAGAGGAAATTAAATAAAAGCCAGTGTGCAGCAAAGCTAGGGCACCATAGCTTTGAAACTGTACTTCATCTTTAAAGCAACAGAAAACCCATGAAAGTTGAATAATGACTTTCCTCTTTTATCCAATACTTGAGTTGTTTGTTTGTTTGTTTGTTTGAACTCTGGCTCTGGGACCAGCAGAAATATTTTAGAGGACTGTGAGCCCTGCCAAGATCATGAGCACACTAATCCTAAAGAGCGAACAAAGTTCTTCTTAAGACCAAGTCATTCTTAGAACTTTTGTTGTCACCAAGTCTCCAGACCATAGAGTGTGTGTGGCTAAGGTAGGGAAACTCTAACATTTAGTGACAGAGTAAGCTTTCCCTGTCTGACTGGAATGAAACTACACTGATGGAGTCAGAGCCTTAGTGATAAACAGGCGAAAGAGTTTCTCTTTCCAGGCCAGCAAGATGGTTCCTTGTGTAAGGGCACCACGCGTGATGACCTTAGTTCCATCCTCAGGATCCACAAAGAAGCAACTGATCTCTGCAAGTACACCAGGGTGCACTGCTCACCTCCATACTCAGTGTCTTAGTGAGGGTTTCTGTCGCTGCAATGAAACACCATAATCAAATGCAACTTGGACAGGAAAGGGTTTATTTGGCTTACACTTTCCACAGCACTGCTCATCATTGAAGGAAGTCAGGACAGGAACTCAAGCAGGGCAGGAGGAAGACAAGAGCTGGACATAGGTCAAAACAAGACAAGGTCATGGAGAGGCGCTACTTACTAGTTTGCCCCCATGGCTTGCTCAGACTGCTTTCTTATAGAATGCAGGACCACCAGCCCAGGGATGGCACCACTTACAATAGGCTGGACTCTTCCCATCAATCACTAATTAAGAAAATGCCCTATAGGCTTGCTTATGGCCCAATCTTATAGAGTCATTTTCTTAATTGAAGATCCCTATTCTCTGCTGACTCCAGTTTGTGTCAAGTTGATATAAAACTGGCCAGCATACCATACACACACATAAATAGACAGGTATACATACATATATTAATAAATAAATTACTGTGATAAAACTTGTTTTAAGTTTCTCTTTTCTATTTTTGGTAATATGAATGAGATTTGCCCCCTAGACTCTTATGTTTGAATGCATTGTCTCCAATTGATTGAATTGTTTGGTCTTGTTGGAGGAGGTGTACCACTGAGGGTGGGCTGTGAGGTTTCAAAGCCATTCTATGGTCATTCCTAGATAGTGTGCATACATATATATTTTCTCTCTCTCTCTCCCTCCCTCCCTCCCTCCCCTCCGTCCCTCTGTATCAAGACATAAGTTCTCAGTAACCATTCCACTGCCATGCCTTCCCATCTACTGACATGCTCCCTGCCATAATGGTCATGTGCTCACTCTCTGAAATTGCCAACTTCCAATAAACTCTTCTTTCTCTAAGCTGCCTTGATCATGGTGTCTTATTACAGCAATAGAAAAGTAACTAAGACATTCATTAAATCAAAGATAATTAAATCTAATTCTGGGGGCTTTGCCAGTATTTTTAAATTGGGAAGACTTTAGAACTCATTTAACTCAATGTATTCATGTCATAGGTCCTAAAAGGAAATCTAGAAAGATAAGTAATTTGCCAGATTATAAAGTTGGGAAGTAACAAATATCCTTTTATTATACTATGCAGTTCAAATACTGGACTTCTAGCAATTTTAATAAAGCTACTTAGAGGTAGTTACTACCTACAAATATATCCTCAGATGAAAACTAACTTCCAAAAAGTTCACATACAGGTGCACACAGAGATAAAACACACACACACACACACACACACACACACACACACACACACGTTCCTAAAATGTCTTCAGGAGATTCTAGATATGATTTTTCCATATGTAAGAATGTATCTTCTTTAGTAGTCTATATAATGACAATGAGTTATCATTTTATGTTTTTGCATTACTAAGTTATTTTAAGGCCATTTAATTTTTTTCTTTTTGAGTCCAGACATGGTTATTCACTCCTATGATCCTAGTACTAGGATCCTATTATCCTAGAGTTGGAAGCAAAAGGACTGTAGCTCATGGCCATGTGCTTACATGGTATGTGGACTACACAGTGACCTTGGGCTATGCAGTGCACATCTAAAAAGCAAACAGAAAATTTGGGATTTTGAACGCATAGATTCTGAGAAATTAAAAGTTTCTTTGACTAACTGGATAATAGCTGACATGGAATACATGTAATATCCCACTGAAAACATTCCAAAAGTAATACATGAATAACTCATTTGTAAAGATAAATAGCTTGAAAGTATAAAGACATTAAATATAGGCACAAAAGGGCTATTTATAGTAAAAAAGATCAACAGCTGGAAAAGGAATTTTCTCCTTAGCTTGGATAGTTTAACAGTTTAAATGTTGCTGGTGATGTTGTTGTAAATATCTAATATATGAAAATATCATAGCCTGAAATTAATAAGCATTGTCATGTTTTGGTGGTAAAGCATTCTACTGTTGACAAGTTAGCTGTTGTGTGGCCCTGAGCTGGATACTTTACTTCTCCAAGATTCAAGATGAACTGCTTTTCCCAGTAAATTTCATGTGACAGTGCGGAGATTTTCTTCTCCTTCTTCCTTCTCCCCCATCCTCCTCCTCCTCCTTCATTTCAAGACAGGGTTTCTTTGTGTAGCCCTAGCTGTCCTGGAACTCACTCCATAACCAGGCTGGCTTTGAACTCAGAGATCTGCCTGTTTCTGCCTCCCAAGTGCTGGGATTAAAGGTGTGCATCATCACCAGCCTGCTCAGTTTCTTCCTCATTGAGAGTTTTAACTGAAATAATAACATAATGCCCTTGGTCCAATGCCTGGAACATAGTCAAATGCTGAATAAATTCTGGGTTCTACAGTTATTATTGATAGGTTATTTCTCCACCAGCGAGCCAATTCAAATCAGATTAGATTGAAGGCAGGTTTATTGAGAAGCTGTTCTCCAGCGGGCAACTTCACTGCCCAAAGGAAGAGGCCAGGGAAGCCACCCTGGTAGGGAAGAGGGAGAGAAAGGGATCAATAGAAAGGAAGAGAGGGAGGGAGGGAGAAAAGCGAGAGAAGGAGAAGGGGTAAAGAAAGAGAGGGTAAAATGTCTGGATTATATAGGGAGGAGACTCTGTGGGAAGGAAAGTCTAGCCCCTTGGCTGGAAAGTTCAGAATTGGGGACAGGATATGCCAGGTAGGGACTGAGGGATGCTGGGAGAACCTAGAGGGCAGGTCTGCTTTATATGCACCTCAGTCCCTTGCTCTGGGTCCAAAACCAAACAATTATCATTGTTTTTAGAATCAGATAACAGAACCGCACTGTCACATGAAATTTACTGGGAAAAGCAGTTCATGTAACTCAAGCAACAAAGATTCAGTTGACCCAAAAGTCAATTTGTTCATTACAATGAGAAAAATGGCTGCCGTGCTGACTGCAATTCACATACCCTGCTCAACACTCAACGTTTCCCAGGTGAGAGCACTCCCTTAGGAAACCATATAAGATTAGGTGTTGGCTTGAGAAGAGCGGTGGCACAAAGCCCAAGAGGTGACTGCTTGCTTGATGCCCAATTTCTCTTTCAACTTCCAACTTCTCTTTCTCTCTCTGCTACCATTTAACTCTCCTAAAACAAGTCTGTACTCATTCTTCTAATCAAACAAACCTTCTGACCTGGCACTGACTACAAAATAAAGCATCAGTTCTTTAGCCTGGCTTCTAAGATCCAAATTAAGCTGTTCCCCAGCCAACATGACAGCTCTACTACAGAAGAGCAGCTTTCCCTGAAACACACCACGCTTATTTCTTATCCTGAGCCAAGGCATAGGCCAGGTTTCCTCATGAAATTTTCTCTCCTCTATGAGCCTTTTCATCATTTCAGATTATATAAAGATCCCCAGGTTGCTACAATTTGAATTACTGTATTCCTTTGTAGGTTGAGAGGTAAAGTCAACTTCTCAATCTAGTTCAGGGTGACCTGGAACCCACTCTGGAGCCCAACTGGTCTGAAGCATGTGGCAATTCTCCTGGTCTCACTCTTTTTCATGTGTATGTAAATATAGGTATATTGACTTAGTTACCATAAATCTTATTTTTCTTAATATGATTACAAAGAAGATAAAGAGCATTTGTATTTTCTCATAAAACAACACATTATTACACATATACTATAAGCTGAATCCAAATAACTATATGTGATGCATTAATCACTATTCTGGGATTTATTGAACTAACGTGGGTAAATCCAGTAAGGTTTCCTGTCCTGACATACTGTAGCTTGTTATGTCTGAATCTTAAATGTCCCCTGAAGTTGAAGGCAAGGTCATCAACCTGCTGTGATACTGGGAGATGGTAGAACCCTTAAGAGACAGAATCTACTGGAATGACAGACAGTAGGTTACCAAGTGTCCCCTCCCCCCCCCCGGGGCTCCTCGTCTTGGCCACTATGGTGTGCTGCTTTGCTCTACCACGCATTTCCCCTGCATGTCTCCATGATGGTCTGCCTTGATACTGAGTCAAAAACAATAGAAGCAACTTCTGAAACTGTGAGCCAAAATAAATCCCCCTTCCTTTTAAGTTTATTATCTCATACATTTTGTCATCCCCACAGGAAGTGACTAATACATTCTTCCCCAGACTCCTAGCATCAAAGCTTCTTTCAGATCGCTCCTCTTTGGTTCTGAAAATTACAAGTTTCCTAATTGCTTCAGGAAGTACATGCCTAACAAAGAACCTTCTCTTTAAACATTGTTTTGTTTCTGATTTCTTTTACTCTAGTAAACATGAAACAAGCACCCAGTACATAACTTTATAATTGGTCATAATTTTCTGAATATCCCCAGTCCATTAGGCATTAAAATGTAGACATACTTTCCCAGAGTATTATGTGCCAATTAACTGATAAAACTGCTGCTAAAGAAATTTTAAATTAAGTAACTCACTAAATGGTCATTGATTTTTCTTTTTAATTCTTAACAAATACCTTAGATGCCTTCAGTGTTCTGGTATTGTGAGAGAGTTGAGCAGTAGCCATCACAAGAATCAATCAGGACTCTTTCAACTATTCCAACCTGTTTAAAAAAAATGAGAGATTTTCCCTAACATAATATTTACTATCTGGTCTTTCCAATATGGAACTGAACTCTAAAACCAAAAATTAAAATCAAGTACAGTTAAGTATAGACAATTTCTCAGACTGTCCTGTTATAAGAAAACTTTACCAAGCTCAATTTTGAAAATACAAAGGGAGAACAGAGTTAAAATAGTTCTTCTTGGCCCTATAAAAATTACAAAAACTAATCTTAATTAGAAAAATTCTTATTTTGAATTTTCCAAATGAGAGCTATATAAGTTAACTGTGATTTTGGTAACTAATTTTAATAATCATTTGAATTTTCACTATAAGCTTTTACTAAATCTGGCATAAAGTCTCTGCATTAAATTTCAACAACTCAATAAAAATTGTAAAATAATTTATTCATTCATAAACACATTCTCAGAAGAAAAATAAGTTATGTTTCCTAAACACTCAACAATGTACCCCATTCATCTTTGTTGTACCCTCAAAGAGGAACTGTCTTCTTGTGTTCAGAAGGGCTCAAAACATTTTTTTAGGTTAACTTCAGATTTATTTACAAACCCAAAACCTACTCCAAAAAAGAAAATAATGAGCGTTAGTGAAGGGATGGAGAATTAAAATCCTCATCACTGCTGCCTGGAATGTAAAACAACCCAGCCATCATGGAAAACAGTATGCAGTTCCTCAAATTTCTAAACTGTTACACCAGTATCCAGATTTCAGCCAAAAGAAATAAACGGGAGGAAGGCGCAGGGAGGAATGAGCAGGGAGGCCCCGACACTTGTCCATCCACATGCGCAGCAGCATTCTCTTCCTCACAGTCAAAGGTAGAAATGATCCGAGGCCATCAGCAGACAAACAGACAACAGCCAGGGGCAGTGATGCCCACCGACAGTGAAAGCTGGGACAGGACAATCATCTGAGCCCAGGAGTTTGTCAGCCTGGACTAGACCCCATCTCAAAGAAAAAGGAGCAGATGAATGGATAAACAAAATGTGTTTTGTGATATTTAAAGGCTTTAGAAAAGGATGAAATTGTGGTAACATGCCACAGTGTAAATTAACCTTGAAAGCATACTTCTAGGTTAAAATTAGACAAAGCCAGATATAGAAGGACAAATATATGCTCTCACATGAGTACCTACAATAAAGTAAGTAAACATATACAGACAAAAAGTATTGAGAGGTTATCTGAAATCGGGTGGGGATAGAAGAAATGACAGTTTAATAGGAGAGTTTCTATTCATGATGATGAGATGTTTTGGAAACTGTAAATAGGTAGCAGTTGTCACCTGACAGCTGAGCACGGCTAGACTATACATGGAGAGTGGCTGACATGATCAGTTCCCCGGTATGCACATAGATTACAATGAAGAACGCAATGGAGTTGGGGAAAAGCACAACTATACTGCTGAGTCTGGGAAAAAATTTTTAAAAGTCTAAAGGTTAGGAATTAAGTGTACTATTCACCCTTTTTTGCTTGAGTGGAAAGTGGTTTTTTCTTTTTTCTTTTTTTTTTTTTTTTTTTTGAGACAGGGTTTCTCTGGGTAGCTCTGGCTGTCCTGGAACTCACTTTGTAGACCAGGCTGGCCTCGAACTCAGAAATCCTCCTGCCTCTGCCTCCCAAATGCTGGGATTAAAGGCGTGCGCCACCACTGCCCGGCGAGTGGAAAGTTTTTAAAGTAAATCTTCCATTTTCTTCCTGAAAGTCTTAATTTTATTTCAAATGGAGGGCCTTACTTGTAATAACCTGTTTAAAGAACGTTCATTCTGGCTCACCTAGGACAATCTGTTACCTGTTAGCAATTAAGCCAAGATTCTGGGAGGGCTTTGCAACTAAGAGGTTAGAATTATTTGGAGATAGTGCCACAAGGTGGTGATAGAGACTACAAACAGACACTATTGAATTTCTCTTAAATTATTTCTTCAAGCAGCACTAGGGGACACTAGTACAATACTGCTACACAAGGTTGAGATCTACCTAGCGGTCCTTGAGTAGTCTTTAAATGCTGTTTTCTTTTGTTGTCTTTAGAGTGTAACTGTCAAATTTGACCCAGAACATCTCCTTTATATTTTAAGAAAAAAGGAAGGAAAAGAAAGGTAGGTATGTGGGTTTAAGTTCCAGTTCTAACCCATTAGAATATAATCTCCTACAGGGGAAGCAATAACTATAAGGAATAATGGTTTTTAAATCACTTTCTATATTAGTAGGATTTAATTAGTAGACACTCTCTTTACAATCATAAGATATTTCCAAGGGCATCTGCCAATTAGACAACCACATACAGTTAGGCACCTGCATTTTTAGAATACATGGATGACCCAGATTAAATTAATAGTATTGAAAATTAATACCTCCAGGGCTGTTGCATCTGAGAAAAGATTAAAAATATTTATAAAACAAGTAAAATTAAATTTTATGCAACACAAATGGATATGTAAGAAAATGCAGCCAACAATACAATCTAGCAAAAACAGGCTTTGCAATTACAAAATCTGAGTTAAAATTTGGATTCTATTACCTAGTAGTTGTATAATTCTGGCCAAATTAATTCCTCTGAGATTTGGGTTTTGGGTTTTTTTTTTGTTTGTTTTTGGTTTTTTTTTTTTGTTTTGTTTTGTTTTGTTTTTGTTTTTGTTTTTCTGAGACAGGATTTCTCTCTATAGCCCTGGCTGTCCTGTAACTCACTTTGTAGACCAGGCTGGCCTTGAACTCAGAAATCTGCCTGCCTCTGCCTCCCAAGTGCTGGGATTAAAGGCATGTGCCACCACTGCCTGGTCTTGATTTCTATTTTTGTAAACATAAATACAGATCCAATTTTCAGGTCTTGCTTGCTGTACATCTGGAGTAGTAACATAGGGCAGGGTTAAACACATGAACTTCTGAAACAAAACTGCCTAAGATCACACCTCAGTGTGCAGTTCACTATGTAACCTTGGACAAAACATAAGCCTCAGTTTCTCCGTCTATACAGAAAAAAACATAATAGTGACTATTTCACAGTTGTTTCAAGATTAAATTTATTAAACTAATATGATACTTAGAACAGTTTTTGATATACACTTCATTAAATATAAGAAAGTATGTTCGCTTTCAAAACAAAACAAAACACCTGCATGTTAGTCTTCCTTTCCTGGAGTTTCCCAGACTTGGCTGCCCCTCCCACCGACCTCCAGTCTTTCCTCCCTGCCTTTTTTCCTCCTTTATCAAGTTTCTGTACTAGTATCTTCTGTTATTTGTTTGTTTGTTTATTGAGATGGTTTTTCTGTGTAGCCCTAGCTCCTGGAACTCGCTCTGTAGACCAGGCTGGTCTTGAATTCAGAGACTGGCCTGCCTCTGCCTCCCGAGTACTGGGACACAAGGTGTGCACTACCACGGCTCAGCTTTTTATAAACTTCTAAACATAGTCATCGAACAAACAAATATACTCCCATTACTTCAATTACTATTTCTAGTCTAATGATTTTTGTGTGTATATTCTTGGCCCAGGTCATTCTCATGAGTTACTGATCTACAATTCTGCCCATTAGACAATTCCCACTCTGACGTTCTTAGCACATCCAAATGCAAATTCTTTCCCCCTCAAACCCTCTGTTTCCTGGCGAATGACATCATCAAGTACTTAAATCACTCAGTCTGAAAATGTCTGACTCAACTCTGCCCTATTTCTTTGTTCAGTCAACTCAGTATTTCTCAAATGTGTCAACTGCTCACTTTCTCCACACTGTTGTCTACTTATGTTGGAGGAGGTCTTCTTTCGTTGTTCTTGTGGAGGCTGTTACTGTTGTTTTGGTAGGCTCTCACTACACGGCTCCAGCCTCCTCAAACTTGCTCTGTAGACCAAGCAGCCTTGAACTTCAGGCCCTTCTGCTGCCTCCACCTTCACAAGTGCTGGGATTACAAACGTGTGCCCTTACACTGGGCCTGCCAGCGCTGCTTTAGATCAGATCAGCCTCATCTTTTCCCTGAGTTGCTGCAACCACCCATCTGCCCGTGGCTGTTCTCAGCCATCTCCGTTCTACGTTTCAGCTAGACTTTTCTCATTACAACCTTAATTGTATATTATTTCTAAACTGAAGTACTTACATAGCTCCCCAACTACCCTCAGGGGAAAAAAAAATCAAAACTGTCTACCATCATTTCAATGCCTCATGCTCCCCTAATTTCTTCAATCTTTTCCTCTGATATTTTTAATGTACCAGTCATTTGCACACCTTTACTCTCTTTTGGCAATATTCTCCCGGTCTGAAACATCCTCTTCTACTTCAAATTACTACCTATCTCCTGCACATGGTTTAGTTTTTCAAGAAAAAAAATGCCCTGATTTCTACCTACCACCTCTACCAAGTTCAAGTTATGTCCTCATTACAAAACATAGTATATTATATCTATTTTGTGTATGTGACTACCTACTATGAGCTAAACTAAAAGTAAAATTACATCTGTTAAGCTTGGTATTTCTGAAGGTTCAATGAGATTCCCTGTCTCAAAAATAAATAAATAAATAAATAAAATAAGGAAGGCAAAGGAGCTGGAGAGATGGCTCAGTGGTTAAGAACACAGACTGTTCTTCCAGAGGACCCAGGTTCAATTCCCAGCACCAACATGGCAGTTCACAACTGTCTGTAATACCAGACTCAGTGAATCTGATGTCCTCTTCTGGCCTCTGCAGGCACTAGGCACCCACATACATAAAGCAAAACACCTGTACAAGTTAAAAAATAATAATACAAATAAAAACATTTTAAACACTAAGCAAGCAAAGAATAGGCATGAACATCTGAACTCCAAATGCACATGCATTTCCAGGTGTATGAAAACACACACATGCACAGAGAGAAAGTAAAATGTGCCAGACTGTAATGGTGCACACCTTTAGAGCGGCACTTGGGAGGCAGGGGCAGGTGATCTCTGTGAGTTGGACAGCCAGGGCTACACAAAAACCTGCCTCAAAAAGCAGGAAAAAAAAAACAGAAAATGAGACAAAAAACCCAAAACAAACAAAAACCATAAAATAATAAAGGAAACTGAAGATCAGAAAAAGAATTTGGTTTGCCAAAGTTCTCCCTGTTAAACCTTTTGCTGAGTGTACTTCAATAAATTATTAGCCACCATTTCAACAAATTCCATTTGTCCCTGATAATTCTGCTACTTCATGCTTGCTCGGACTAAGTGGTTCCCACTGTATTAATTGGTTATTTGTTCATGCTCTTTGGTTTTTAAAAGATATTTTTCATGCTATTTCCATTAATCCATTTATTCAACGTTTACTGTACAATTACACTGTTCCAGGTAAAATGCAGGATTACAAAAAGTAAAATATGGTCTTTGCCTCAAGAAATGTATGTTCTGATGAAGGAGAAATTAGGCTATCATCCTAATAAAATCTAACACCTTTTAGGGGCAAGAACCACACTTCCACTTTGCTTTCACCAGGTGAGCAGATAATGACTGCACGGCTCATATCATGTATGTGTCCGTCTAAATCTAGATTCCACATATGAGAGGAAACGTGGCCATGTGTCGTTCTGAGTCTGGCTTATTTCACTTAGAGATTTCCCAGTTCCGATTTAAAAAAGACCTAAAATCACACAGCTATTAAAATGATGGAAATTCAAGGTCTGCCAGTCCATTTTTCGCCACCACTCACCACCACCCCTTTGTTTAATGTGTGAAATTTTTCACCATCCAGAGTAGGAAACCGTGTTACCTGAAGCTTCAAGCCCTTCCTGGCACTCCACCCGGTTATACTTCTCCTCAGAGGGCTTTCGAGTTCCACGAAACACTTCCAGATCAAACCAGTCAATTAAAAAGAACAGAAGTGTGAACTCGAAGACCACAGAACCCACCAGAACGCCTTCCTCCGGGGACGCCACGTGCGGACACGCGGTGAGGCCTTCACCTCAGCCGTCACCTGAGCCGAAGCCAACGGCTGTTCCAGCAAAAGCCCGCCCCTTGGCTTTCCGACTTTCCGACTTTCCAGCCAGGGCCTCAGGAGTCTCCTCAGGAGTAGTTGGTCACTCTAAGGTTTAGCCCTTAGCCCGCCTGCTCTACCTCATGAATATGCAAATTAGAACAGGAGCCCACCTACCCGCCTGGCTATGGGCGGGGCCTAACTCACTCGGGCTGTGGGCGGAGCCTGCATTCTCTTAATGTGGGGAGCTCCTGGGGCCTTCCACGGATGGCTGACTGTGACGGAGCATCTGCAATGGACGCCCACTTGGGTCACCTACAAGACCAGAACTGATTGAGGGGAGGCAGGGTGTGGCTGCTGGGGCCAGTAGCCCGGATGGGAATCTTCCAAGACCTGAGGCAGAGCTGGTATCCCTGGCTAGAGCCTGGGAAGGCTTGGGCTCAACCAGAGAGCTTTGCAGTCCTGGGGGCATCTTTTATCTCTTTTAGGCGTGGACCCCACCGGAATCTTCTACTGTAGTGTTTAATTATGCGGCTAAAACTTAGCTATATTAACCTTTCTTTGAACTTCGCCTATCTTAGCCCCTGCCTTCACAGATCCTTGTGTGCGTGCGTGCGTGCGTGTGTGCGTGTGCGTGTGTGTGTGTGTGTGTGTGTACTAGGGAGCTTTCCAGAGCAATCCAAAGTTCCTTTCACAAAAGGGAGACATAGCCAGAGGCAGAGACATTCAGGAGAGTCCAGAGTGATCATGATGACCCTGAATCATGTGAGGAGAGGGAGGAGGGTTGGAGAAAGAGGAGAGAGAGGAACCAGGTGCAACAGCCAGAAGGCAAAAAGGAAAGGAGTAACCAAAACGGTTGGATTATATAGAGAAGAGCAGCTCAGCCCCTAGGTGGACAGTTCAGAGTAGGAGACAAGGTATGCCAGACAGAAGGGCCCTGGTTGGACTGAGAGATGCTTGGGAGAACCTGGTGGCCATGTCTGCTTTAATATGTTAAATAGGCACCTCAGCCATTTGTCTGGGGTTTGAGATCTAACATAAACCACAACCCAGGTAAAAAAAAAATAGTCTAGATTTTCTCAACCTCTGCAGTAGTTAAGTGCCCCTCTCTCCAATCTTGACAATCAAAATGGTTTCTAGACTGCCCTCCTTCTAATTAGGTTCTGCTTGGATCCTGTACTTTCCAGAAATAACTTTTTATTTTGTTTTAAAGATCCATTCCAGTCTCAAAATTAACTTTACCAGCTGGACCATTAGACTCCCCTCTATATAGCCTGTCTGTCTTTGTTCTCTATTTCTGTAGTAAAAACATCATAACGAAAAGCAACTTAGAGGAAGAAAGGGTGTATTTTATCATACAGCTTACACTACATCTTGAAGGGAAGTCAGGAACTCAAGCAGGGCAGGAAGCTAGAGGCAGGATCTGCAGTAGAGACCATGGAAAAGTGCTGCTTACTAGCTTACTTCCTTAGACCTGCTTGCTTGCTTTCCTTCTCTCTCTCTCTCTCTTTCTTTCTTTCTTTCTTTTTTCTTTTTAATTTTAATTTATTTGCATTTCAAGTGTTATCCCCTTACCCAGTTTCCCCCTCTCCGGGAAACCCCCCTCCTATGCCCCTCCCCCTGCCTCTGTGAGGGTGTTCTTCTACCCACCCACCCACTCCCAACAGCTTGCTTTCTTACACAACACAGGACAGCCCTCTGTGGGCTGAGCCCTCCAACATCAGTAAGAAAATGCCCCCCACAGACTGACCTACAGGCCAATCTAATGGCGGTAATCTCTAACTGAAGTTCCCTCTTCCCAAAGACCTGCCTTCTGTCAATTTGACCAGTGCACACCACCATGCTCAAAGGCCTTCTTTCTTGCCTTTACACTAATGACCATCTAACATTTTCACAAAGCTATTTTCTCACATTTTTTTATTACTCTATTTCTTTCATGGCACTTAATATGGGTTTCATTTCTTTCTTAACCTGTTCTATCTAGAATGTATGTGAGCTAAACAAGCTTCATGAGAAAATCTTCAGATATTCAGTATAGTACCTGGCAAATGGTAGGCACTTGACAAACATTGGTGGGTCAAATGTATTGGTGTGTGCCTGTAATTCTCAACCATTAGGGGGACTGAGACAGGAGGACCACTCTGAGTAGCTTAGTAAGTGAGGACCTGCCAATCAATCAATCCATCCATACATGCATGCATGCATACATACATACATACATACATAGAAGTGAAAGAAGGCATCATGGATATATAGCTCAGTAGATGCCTGATCAGCATGCAGCCCTCAGGTAAATCCTCACTGTCTCAGAAATAAATATTAAGCATCGGTGAGGTGAACCAAACACTTCCTGTCTCTCCCTCCTAAGTTTGTTTTCAGTGTTTCTCCTCTTTGCCATTGCTGGCTCCTTGTAATTTTCGTTTAGAACATGAAGGATGAATAAGCGCCTGTCCTGTAGGGCGAGTGGACTGTGCCACCAGACAGAAGAACTGGCAAGGCTGAGTGAGCTCAGGTCCTGGGAACCTCAGCAGCTTGAGCTCGGCAGGAGTCAAGCTCCCAACCCATTTCTGAACCTGCTCTGGAACAGGTAACCATGACACACCACTGAGAGGACCATGGTAATCAGTCACATAGCATGAACACCCGGAGTTCTCACGCTGATGAGATATCTGGATAGACCCCGGCATTCAGCCAATGAGCTGCCCTTCCTGGCCATTCCTTCTTGCAAACGGTATTTAATCCCTGGTTCACCCTGAATAAAGTGTATACATTCACATCCACCATCAAAGAAACCAGAATGAACAACCAAGGACCATTTCATCATTAATGGCTGATGCAGGGAAGGCCTTCATCTGAAAGAGCCACTTCTAAATCTCCCTGGGAAGGCCTTCTCTCTTTCAACCCCTCCACACTTTCAGTTCTTACTCGGAACCAAACCACATTCTACCTGTCCTGGGCTCTGCCTTCCCCTTCCTGCCCTTTGCATGGACACCCTAAGGGGAAGCATCGGAGTACACCGGCAGCGCCTGGGTACACAGGAGATCAGGAACCATAGCGCTCATCCCAGACGACACTCTGTCCCCTTCTGGGAAAACACGGATTGCGGACCGCCCCTTACACACTTTGCCCGGCCTTCTGGCTGTGTGCCAGGCAGCACTCCGGGTACCCCGGCAGAGACGCTCCATACAGCCATGAGAAAAGCCTGCCTCTTTTCCCACTGGCTTATCAACTTCTTAAGGGCAGGAATGAGATATTAAATTTACTTCTTGTTTTATGTTCATTGAAAGTATTCAAGTAGATAATTGAATGCACTGGCTACCGACTTAAGGAAAAGTGTTAAGCCAATTAAAGTTGTGCTAGAAGAAACCTTAGAAATCATCTTAGTCTCCCCTTCACTTCACACGTGAGAGTTTAAGTATTTGCTCATTCCCTGAGCTTGTTAGGAGAGCAAATCATAAGGACAACCCTTGGACTCACATCTCTCATTTCAAGGCTTTTCTGTCCATAGCCGGGCTAGTTTCTAATTACTTTTCTGCGAGCCCAACTTACAACTCAAACAGAGAAATCCCCATCAAAGACTTGCTGCTTATCTGCTAATGTCTTGAGCTTCTGCTCTTAGATCAAGTCTACACTGGGATATGCACCCAGGGAATGAAAAAGTGCACTATGCACCACCTGCCCTCTCTCCTTCTCCTCTTCTTCTTCCTCCTCCTCCTCTTCCTCCTCCTCCTCTTCCTCCTCTTCCTCCTCCTCCTCTTCTTCTTCTTCTTTTCTTCTTCCCTTTCCTTCCCTTCAGTAATGAAAACAGGAAATTGTCTCCACCAAAGCAGAGCATCATCTTGGGAGGTAAGAGCGAGTGTACATTGCTTTAGCAATTGACCTCCTTTTTTGTTTGTTTTTTTTTTTTTTTTTTTAGAAACATCCTCATTGTCAGAATTTTTCTCTTTGTCAGAAATTGGCAGTTGTTAAAGTTCTGACAGCTGGGGACTGGAGAGATAGCTCAGAGATTAAGAACACTCTGCTCTTCCAGAGGTCCTGAGCTCAATTCCCAGCAACCACATGGTGGCTCACAACCATCTGTAATGGGATCCGATGCCCTCTTCTGGTGTGTCTGAAGACAGTGACAGTGTACTCATATACAATAAATAAATGAATCTTTTTTTTTTAAGTTCTGATAGCTGGAAGTTAAGTGGCACATGCAAAAGATGAAAAGAAGAATGGGGAGGAATTCTATTGGAGAAGGCTTCGCAGCCCAACCTTCTTCTCTTTAGAAACGTTGGCATCACTGTCAGTCCCTAGTTAGAACCTGGCCCCTCACCTGCTGTGGAGAGTTTCTCCTTCCCCATTAAAAGGAATTTGCTCTATCTCTGACTTCATCCCCTTGTCTACAGACATCGTCTGGTTAGCAGAATCATGTGAACTCTTAGAATCTTTCTCCCAAAGCATCTTATGGCATACCACATCACAGGAAGAGCAACTAGTTACTGAAAGGCAGCTATTTAGACTGGCTGAAATTGTGCACATTACATGCAGTTTAATCTTGGGAATCATTTGAGGGTTATCAGAATAGACATCATATTGAAAATAAAGTGTGCTCCAAAAAGGACATCTCTAGAGTCACCATCTCCTCTGTATACACAAATGATACCAGAGGTTAGCCTCCAGATAGGAAAGATGGGGGTGGTAATTTGCTTCCAGCCTTCATTAGGTCTCCTGAAATACCACAGCCTTCAGTCCTGCCTCTGGCACTGCGGTGTGTCTGTCTGCAAGGACTCTGGTTGACTGTGTGGATCTGGGAGACGACGGCTTGGACCCTGGGATGTTTATAGTTTAGTGAGAAAAGGGGAGCTATGACCACATTAGAAACAGGAAATAGTTTGCAAGTTGCAATGGGACAGAAGGGTAGACAGAGAGCAAAGAAGGAAACTGGTCCACATCGGCTATCCAAACGGCTTCACCAAGAGGGGGCATTTTAGAAGGAGACCGTGTATGTAATCCCCTTGATCTGTTCTTGGGCAATGGCTTAATCACTTCAAATCAATACCAGCAGATATCTGACCCACCACAGGAGAGAAAAGAAGGTGTGAGTTCCTTCCTTTTCGGTGCCTAGAACAGCATGCTCCTGAACACTAAGTGTTGCCTCAGTTAAGATCAGAGCTGAGTGGATCAAGTCTCCTGCCATCTCTGTTTTCTTCCTTATAAGGTTAAACTGAATGTGGCCCTTTTGTGCTTCCTGTATGGCTTCAAGCCCTCTCATTTCTAGGTTAGGATGCTATTTTATTTTGGTTTACAAGGAGCATTCAGTTAGGTTATAGTTGAATCTTAAATGTTCTCCATATATTAAAATCTTGGTGGCCAGCCTGTCATACGGTTGGGAGATGGTAGAGCTTTTAGGAGGCAAGAGCAGATGGAAGGGAGGAAGGAAGGTTACTGTGGGGTGACTTGGGCCTTAGCTTCCCTTCCCTTCCCAATAGCAGTGACGTGCTGCTTCCCCTCGAGCCCAGAAACAAACTCGCCAACCAAACAGCTGAAATAGCCAGCCAAAACACATTTGTAAGCTGTTTCTCTCCAGTACTTCAGTCATAGGATGGAAAAACTAAAGTAAGTGACCTTATAAACCTATAAGGGGCAAGAGTCCTTCCTTGGTGCTCAGGGTGAATTAGGAAGCAATTCTGGAGTCCTAGGAGTTTTAGCATCATAGGAAGGAGAAGACCAATAAATGATTAAGAGAGCTCAAGTTCTGAATGAAGCCTGTCTCTCTCTCTCTCTCTCTCTCTCTCTCTCTCTCTCTCTCTCTCTCTCTCTCTCTCTGTGTGTGTGTGTGTGTGTGTGTGTGTGTGTGTGTGTGTGTGTTTACATATATATTTATGATTGCCAACTCGGCTAGGCTTCTGAACTTTCATCCTTTGGCAGCTAAAGAGAAGCCAATCAATATGAAACAAACTCTCAACTGTAAGGTCCAAACACAAATCCCTGCTCCTTCTGACCCCATCTGTCAACCTACAACATGACTTCCTGTGTGAGTGGAATTTACTGTGGCCTCCGTGCCCACTCAGAGTTGCATATCAACCCCGTCCCCTTGGGGCTAATTTTTCTGACTGGTAGAGGATCTCCGAGTGGATTGAGTGCTTCCAGGAAAGCCAGGGTTTAATGAGCTGGAACAGGAAGTGACAGGAGCTGCGAGTGACAGGCTGCTTTGCAGATCGCTTGAGTGCCCAGATTAAGAAATGATGTCCAGGGAGACATGGAGTCCTCCGGCATCATAGAAATAATGGTTGGCTACTTGGTTCTGTTTTCTACTGAATATCAAGTTTTGGTGACATGTAAATGATGTTTCTTCTTAAATAATTATGTGGGAATAATGTGGGAAGTTTCAAATAAAGGAATAGTTTTGAAACTGTCTTTCCGTGTTTGGCACTGAGAATATCTGCACTGGAGATAGAAAATGACAGTTACCAAAAAAGTGATTTCAAATTCCAGTGATCCCTCAGAGGTTGTGCTTCTTTCCACACTTAACAAGTGATGACTATACTGTAGTCCCTGATTGAGAGGGTCTGTAATTTAAGACTTAGAATTCTCAAGATCTTAGCACAGACTGAACATAATAGTGTAAGAAACATGAATCAGGCTTTTAAAAGATCTTTTCTGATTAAAGAAAGAGGCATCTAGTTCTTTCCTGCCAAGAAAAAGGCTAAGCAGCTAGAAACTGGGAGCCCTCACAAGAAAATTACCGACATCACTTCAGAGTGGGAGGAAAAGACAGCGACAAAGGCGGTTGTGTTGGGGTGTTTGCTAGATAGACAGTCTTCTCCTGGAAAGCTAGATCCCCATGGGTGCCCTATTCCTAGTGCATGCGTGTGTAAGTGTGTTCATACAGGGGCACTTGTGTGCATATGTATACAAAGACTCCAGTGCTCCATCTCAGGTAGCATTCATTCCTCGGGAGACATCTCCCTTGTTCTTTCAGACAAGGTTTCTCATGGTCCAGGACTTTCTAATTAGGCCAGGCTGGTTACCCAGCAAGCCCCAGGGATCTACCCATCCCTGCCTCTCCAGCGCTAGAGTTTCAGGCATGCATCACCACACCTGAATTTTTTTATGTGGGTTCTGGAGATGGAACTGGAGTGCTCATGCAGCAATCGCCTCACTGGCTGAGCTATCTTCCCACCCCCTGGAGCTATGCTTTCAAACGTGCCAGGCACTGTGTTAACCTCAGTTCTGTGAGGACTCAGCATGAAAGACAATACAAGAAGAGGAGAACAGGCCTGTACTTTCTAATAACTTGTTGATGTCCCCCCTTTTTTGATGAAGACTGTCTACACATGAGACATGTTGAATTGAGGTTTTGTTGTTGGAAGGATCTAAATGCAAGTGATTTTCAGAGAAGTACTCAAATTGGGCATAATACAATTTATTTTTAAAAAGAAATACTGCAAATGTCCTATTTTGGTTGTTTATTATTGTTTTGCAGGTGGTTGTTTTTGGTTTTACAGTTCTGAAGATTAAACCCAGGGCCTTGCATATTCAAGACAAGCACTTTATCACAGAGCTATTCCCAGGCCTTGTATACTTTCAGTTTTTACTCTTCATGTGTGTGTATGTGTATGTGCATGTGTGTGGAAGCCAGAGGTTGAGGTCATATGCCTTTTCTAACTGTTCTTCCCCTTATTTTTGATATGGGATATTCACACATTTATAGACTGACTAGCTAGCAGGCTTCTGGGATGAATCCCCCTGCCTCCAGCTCTTCAGTGCTGGGACCAAAGACACATTACCACCACACCCAGCTTTGTATGTAGTGCTGGGGCTCTGAACTCAGGACCTCACGCTTGTGCAGAAATGCTCTACCAACTAAGCCGTTTTCAGCTTTGACTTTTCATTTTTGAGGCCTAGTTTCACTTGGGTAGTTAGGCTGGCCTTGAACTCACTCTGCAGTCCAGGCAGGCTTTGAACTTGCCATTGCCCCGGCTGAACCTCCCAAGTAGGTAGGATTATAGGCGTGTACCACCAGGCTTAGATTTTACTTTATTTCTTTATTCATCCTAAATTAAAGCCATTATCTTTTTGTGTATAACCTTTTTATTTCAGTATAGTATTCATACATAAACCCATCTCCTCTTTTGATGTTTTGTTCACCAACTTATGAAATTCATTGCTTTGAAGTATACAACTCAATGATGTTTAGTCACAAAATTGTGTAACCATCACCACCTACACAGTTCTATAGTAACCTCTTTTCAATACCAAGAGAAAGCCTGGTTTACAAGTAATCACTGCCTATTTCTCAGAGATATCAACTCTATACACTTGATACGAAGAAATCACAATATGGCTTCCTTTATCTGGCTTCTTTCATGTAGTCTAATGATTAAAATATAATTTTCACCCTTGTTGTAACACATATTCATTTTGTAACTAATATTCAGGTATATGCAACATTTTGTTTGTATATCCAATTGCTGGTCATTTTGGTTGTTTATACCTTCTTGCTGTCCTGAATAATCCTGCTGTGAACAGAAATGTGTAACTTTTTGTGTAGGCAGGTGCTGCCTAAGAGTGGGGTCCTGGGCACTGTGGCAGCTTTTGAACTACGTGAGGAGCTACCACACTGGAAAGCACCCAGTCCTGGCCCACTGACAGCAGCAACGCTGTTCACCTGCATATTGCCTTGCTGGTTTCTCTGTTGGTTCTTCTTTGTTATAAATGGTGCTTTGCTGTGGTCCTGGTGTGCCTTCTCATATGACATAGTGCTAAAGCATCTTTTAACTCGCTTATTTGTTATCTTTGAAAAAAGTTTATTTAAGTCCTATGCCCCCTTTTAAATTGAGTTACTTTTTTTTAAAGATTTATTTATTTATTATATGTAAGTACACTGTAGCTGTCTTCAGACACACCAGAAGACGGCATCAGATCTCATTACAGATGGTTGTGAGCCACCATGTGGTTGTCGGGATTGGAACTCAGGACCTTGGAAGAACAGTCAGTGCTCTTAACCACTGAGCCATCTCACCAGCCCGAGTTATTTTTTTTTTAAATATTTATATATTTTACTTATATGAGTACACTGTGACTGTCTTCAGACACACCAAAGGAGTGCATCAGATCCCATTACAGATGGTTGTGAACCACTATGTGGTTACTGGGAATTGAACTCAAGACCTCTAGAAGAGAAGTCAGTGCTCTTAAGCACTGAGCCATCTCTCCCGCCCTTGAGTTACCTTTTAATTGCTGCATTGTAAGAGTAATTTCTTCTGGGTGCAAGCCTGTTATTGCATGTTTTTTAAATATTCCACCCTTTGGGCTGTCTTTACTATCTTGTTGGTGTCCTCTGAAGCCTAAAAGGTTTTAATTTTTTTCTGCACTGATTGAACCCAGGGCTCCCACCAAGGCTAGAACTCTAGGACTGAGTACATTCCTAGTCTGCAAAGTGGCTCTTCTAGTGATGCCTTCACCTCATCCCCCCTCTTCTGTCCTGAATGATGTCCAGCGATATGCTTGTGGGACCTTCCTTAAGTCTAATGAGTTGCTTTTCTCTTGCTGCTTTCAAAATTAGTTATCTTTGACTTTTTTTTTTACATTATTAATTATGCATTTGTGCCAGGGCAGAGGGAGGGGTGCATGCCACAATGTGTGTGGAGGTCAGGGAACAATTTGCAGGAGTCAGTCTTCTTCATCCACCACGTGGGTTTCAGGGGTAGAAGTCAGGTCTTAGACATCCCATCCCAGCAAATGCCTGAAGAGCCTCCTCAACAGCCAGACTTTTGATAGGGTGTGTGTGTGTGTGTGTGTGTGTGTGTGTGTGTGTGTGAAGCCTTATCCATGTAGGTTTGTCCTATGCATCCTTTGAGATTTCTTCTCAGATGGTGGGATGTTACAGGCCACAGGCCATTGTCTATTAAACGCATTATCTGGGCCCTTTCTCTCTCTTCTAGAGTTTCTAAAATGCATCTATTGCTACATTTGGTCATGTTCTGTAATCTTCATAAGCTGTCTTTACGTCTCTTCATTTTCTCTTTGCTCTGTGATCTTTACTGTCTACCTGCCTAGATTTAGAATCAACAAGAAAAGCAGGGTGTGGTGATACATGCTCATGACCCCAGCACTCAGGAGATGAGAGGAAAATTCCCACCCCAAGCCAGCCTAGCCTATATAGCAAGTTTTAGGCTAGCCAGGGCTGCATAGTGGGATTCTGTCTTTAAAAAAAAACACCTAGAAGATAGTAGGGCATGGCTCTGGTTGTATCTATGAGGGAATTTCCAGAGAAGATTAACTGAAAGAGAAAGCTCCTGAAGGTAGACTATGCCTTCCATGGGGAAGAGAGTCAGGGAAGTGCCAGGGTTCTCTTTTCCTGCTGTTCTTCTATGGTGGCCTAAGAACTGCTGTGGTCCACCGTGCCTTCCCAGCTGCAATAGACTAGGTCTTCCGAAAGCATGCACAAAGTTACAAAACGTGGTTCTCCCTTAAGCGTTTCTGTCGGGTGTTCCGGTCACAGCAATGCGAAGCGATATACTTCTCTCTTTGTCCATCCCCAGTGACTTGCATGGAGATCACAGTTTGGTGGACTTTGCGGCCAAATCCATCCGGCACAGCCTTCACTTCAGTTATTGTATCTGTCAGCTCCGGGATGTTGGCTGATTCCTTTTGTTGATTTTCTCGGTTTGCTCTTTCCTTGTTACCTGTACATCCTCCACTTGGCTCGGTTCTCCTACAGCTCACCAAGTGCTCTTCAAACAAGACTTTTGAGTTGTTTGTCAGGTAAACTAGATCTCTGAAGATTTGTCTTGGTCCTTTGGACCACGTATCCCTGTCTTCCATATGCATTATCTTGCTGGAGCATGAGCAATTGGAGAAATGCCTTGCCTCATCTGTCTTTAGAGACGTCCATAGTCAGCCCAGCTGGGGATTCTTTGTGCCTCTCAACTCCCACTTTTTCTGGAGCTGCATCTTAAGCATCCCTGTTGTAGAAGGTTCTCCAAATTCGGGCTTCTTGCTCCCCCTGGTGTCTGCACGCAGTGCTGCAGCTAGCTGCATAGGTTCTCTGATGAGCAAAAAGCCACAGCTTTTTAAGTGCGTCTGAGTTTACCCCTTAAACTTAGAATCAGACAAGATAAAACCAATCCTTGGGAAGGCTCCCAGAGATCCAGCGGGTTGGTCATACGTTCCATTCTTTCCTTCCAAAAGAAGAAACAAGAACTGGGCACTTTTCCTGGTCTCATGGAACTGTCTGGCTCATAGGAAGACTGGAGTACATGGAAGCAAGAGAGACTCACCGATCTGAGTTCAGCTGTTCTTACCTGTGTGCTTTGCTGGGTTCAGTGACTTTCAGTTAGTTTTTGGAGTTTTTCTTAAAACTTTATAGACTGTATATTTGATAAGGTCTGCTGCTTTCTATTCTACAATCTTGCCATCCTCGCTCTAGAGTCTTAACTTTTGGAGTTGTGGTTTACTGATAACATGGTGAAAGCTGTGAAATTCCTACCTAGAAAAAATACATATACATAAAATGTGGGATATAAGCTAGGTACGGCAGTTTGCGCCTGAACTCCCACCACTTGGAAGATATAGGCAAGAGGATCAGAATTTCAAGGCCAGCCACAGCTACATAGTAAGTTGGAGGTCAGCTTGAGATAAATAGGATTTCCCCACCTGGTGTGTGTGTGTGCGTGCGTGCGTGTGTGCGTTTGTGTGTGTGTGTGTGTGTGTGTAAGAGAGAGAGACAGAGAAACAGAGACACAGAGATAAAAGGATAGAGAGACAGAGAAAGAGAAAAGAGACAGAGACATACATTTCATAGAGACGAGAGTATATTCCTAAGCATGTACTGATCTAGAAACCTTGATAGTCTACACAGTGAAGGTTAAATCAGCAGGTTCGAGGTACTCAGACTACATATTCAGAAAAGGGTTATCCCTTCACCAGCACTGAAAGATAGCCTCTGGAGCTTTGACTATCCTGCCAGGGGCCTTTATCTGCCTAGGTCCTCAGGCCCATGATATGCATTTGTTCCCAGGAGTTATGCTTACATTGAGACCTACAGTGATCATTTAATAAAGATTCTGCCCTACTGTGTGAACTTCCATAAAAATCCTGGACTCTGAGGCTCAGAAAGCTTCCTACTGAGCGACACTTTATAGATCATTGCTGAGAGAATTAAGTTCTCTCCCTGCGACAGCTGGAGGCTTGTGTCTGATTTCTTCTGGACTTTGCCCACACGCCTTTCCCCTTTATGATTCTAGTCTCTACCCCTTCATTATGATATACTTTAATGTGAGCAGAGCAACATTTTCTGAGCCTCAGGAGCAAATTACCTTATCTTGGGAAATGTTTGCACTCTAAACCATTTACTCTGAGAAGGCCACCCTGCCAGGCCCCCTGCAGTGCATGACCTTCCTGTCATTCAGCATTTGCAGCATATATAAGTTGATTCAACGAGAACAAGGACATTACTGTCTACGCACTATAAAAGTCCAGGGATTCCGAGGTGATTAGGTTGAGCCTTGGTATCGACCTCCCAGCTTTCTAATCTAAGTGGTAGAACTCTGCACACAGGTCGCATCCTAGCCCTCTTGTTGCGGCCAGTTTTTCTCAGCACCTCATTCTACTTTGCCTGGGGCGGGGCATACTCCACGGCCGCCAGTGGATGCTCGGAAGCTGAACAGCAGCTCCCGCACAGGCTTCTCATGTCTTTGAGATTTCACGAAGAAAATCTGCTTTTATCCTAAGTTTTAGCATCCTTCCCCTACTGAGCGTATGATTTATTTTTCTTTACTTACTACCTCAAGAGCCTTCACCTTTCACCTATAGGAAGTTGTTTACCCCGCTCCTCTGTTCTCAACTTCTGTCTCAGTTTCTCTCTCCCGGAACCTTTCTCAACAGAATCGGGAGCCATCTTGTTTCTCCCACTCTGGCTTTGGAATTTTATCGCACCCACGCTTTTGGGCCAGGGTCTCACTCTGCAGCCCAGGATGTCCTAGGATTCTCCATGTGTAGCCCACACTCAGATTTCCAACAGGCCTCTTGCCTGACTTAGCCTCTCTAATTCTAGGATCACAGGCCACCCTGCACAGCTCTTTACAGTTCTTTCCAGTCTGTGACTTGCGTTCTCATTTTTCTGACAGTGTCTCTTGCTGAGTGGTTTCTAGTTTTGAGTGAGAATATTTTGCACTTCCAGCTCTCGATTTGGTCACATCGATCCAAGGGAAGGGCCAGAGCCAGGACGCAGCTTCTGCAAACAGATATCCAGCGCCATCTATTAAAAAGGCTCTCCTTCCTCCCACTATCAGCACCTTGGTGGAAAACGTATCGCCTCTGAGTGAGTCATTTTTGGCCTCTGTCGTTCTATTCATCTATATGTCTGTTTTTATGCTTTTTCTGATTTTGATTTCCATGGTTTTACAAGTAAGTCTTGAAAATGTCTAGTTTAGTTTCTCCGATTTCGTTCTCTTTCCATCAGATTGCTTTGGCTTCAATAATTTTAGAATCAACTTGTCAATCTCTGCAAAATTACCGGCTGGGATTTTGACCAGGTTTGTATTGAATCTTTAGATCAACTGGGGCGGTTTAATATCTTAACATTTCAAACCTTTTAATCCATGAACATGGATTATCTCTCCGTGTATTTAGGTCGTTCATCTTCGGTTCTGCTCAGCGGTGATTTGTAGTTTGTGCTGTGTAGGTCTTGTGATGTTTTATTTAATTAATCCCTAGATGCTTCCTTTATGTTGGCCAGTACCGCTAACATTATTATTCTTTCATTTCAATGTGTAGCCGTTCTTTTGTAGTATATAGAAGTCCAATAGATTTTGAATTTTTATGCACTTTCTATGCCTTTATTTTTAGATAAAATGGAGACAAATGAACTCTGAATATGCTGAAGTGGTCAAAAGTTTTCTTTCTTTGAACTCTATGTTCCTTCGATTTCATATTCATAAGTGTCTGTCCTCTTTAACAAGCACAAAGACATCATATAATGCTTAATATCTGACACAAAAAAGTCCTGTGTTATAAGTACTGCTATCATCTCAATTTAGAGATAAGGAAATAGAAACCTGTAACAATGGATTAATTACCAAAACCCCACAGATAATAAGGTACTGAGACTGGGGATTGATTCTAGTGTCTGGCTTTTGAACCCATGCCCTACATCAGAAGTCCTGAAACCTTTTGGTATCAGGACACCTTCATAGTCTTAACACTGACTGAGCCAATGTGTACACGGAGAGAGACCGTGCATCTGGGAAATGGTGATTAAGAAATTTTGGTGGACTTAACCACCAGATTTCTACATTTACCATAAAGCCCCAGAATGAAATAGAAACCCAGAAGCAGACTCTTAGATGTGCATCCTCCCCTGATAATCCAGGAAGGATATGTCCCAGTTGCCCCAGAGGAAGCCTGAAACTGGGTAGTTTTGAACCCTAGCAGAAATCAGACTTTGAGCCTTGAATTTTTTATCTTTTCCTAGAAGAGCAGTGCAGGGCTCTGTTGAGATGCTGGGCAGAGCAGTGAACCATACCTCCTGTCAGTCATGTGACCACAGCAGTAAACAGTGTGAACTGTGGCGAAAATCCTTCCTTCTGTAGCACCGGTGTGTTAAACGCATTTTTTGACTTGGGATATTTCCATCTCACCACTTGTTTATCAACTCTATTGTGAGCCAAGGAGCATGTTTTCTATACGCCCTGCAGTGTTGCCAGAAGGCTGCCAGCATTCGTCCTTCTGCAGTTTCTGCCCAGGGTGTTTTTGTACTGCTGTGCCTGTGCTCCGAGGCCAGGCCAATAAGCAGCAAGTTGCAGAGTGTAAATACTCTTACAAAGGGAGATTCATGCAGAATGCAGTGGGGCTGGGCCAGTAGCTCAACGCTAGAGCATTCGCCTAGTCTGCATGAGATCCTGGACCTGGGTCCCAGCACCACAAAGCAAACAAACAAAGTAAAAATGGAATGGAGCCGGGCAGTGGTGGCGCACGCCTTTAATCCCAGCACTTGGGAGGCAGAGACAGGTGGATCTCTGAGTTCGAGGCCAGCCTGGTCTACAGAGTGAGTTACAGGACAGCCAAGGCTACATAGAGAAACCCTGTCTCGAAAAACCAAAAAAAAAAAAAAATGGAATGGAATGGCATGAGATTTCATCACATTGCTCTAAACAGTATTAAAAGTGGAAAATTTTAAAGTTATTAATTGTTTATTTTGGAATTTTGAATTAAATAGTACTGGACTGAAGTTAACTGTGGGTAGGTGAAATTATGGAAATCAAAACCATGGGGAAGAGAGAGGCTAGTGTGTGTGTGTGTGTGTGTGTGTGTGTGTGTATGCGTGCGTGTGTGATCACAGTCTCAGTTTTCTTGACTGGATTGAGGTAGGTAAAGATTCTGTCATAACACAGAATGCATTAAACTGAAAACTAAACATTGACAAATGGGGCCTAATGAAAAGTAAGAAATCTGAGCCAGTGAAATGCCAGAAGAAAGAAGAAAACCAACTCTCAGAAGTTGTCCTCTGACCTACATACATAACACACTCCTGGACATGTACACACACACACACACACACACACACACACACACACACACACTAAACAAAATAACATCTGTCAAAATATATCATTTTAAAAATGTATTTTTGTTTTATGTGTACATCTGTGTGGCTCCATGCCAAGTGCGCACAGTCCCCCGAGAGAAACCAGGAGAGAGTGGTAGACTCAGGAACTGGAGTTACAGGAGGGTGTGAAATCTCTGACTTGAGTGTTGGGCACTGAACTTAGGTCCCCTAGAAGAACAGCAAGTGCTCTTAACCGATGATCCAGCTCTCTAGACGCTCAAAAGGTATTATTTAAAAACTAGGTAGTGGTGTCAGAGTGATGATTCAGCAGTCAAGAGTGCATCTTAACTCTTGTAAAGGACACAGGTTCAATTCCCAGTACCCACTTGGAGACTCACAACTATCTGAAACTCCAGTTCAGTTCTGGGGATTTAACGCCCTCTTCTGGCCTCTTCAGGCTCCCATACCCATGTGGGACACATAAAGTCACACAGACTCTCAGACATACACATAAATACAAAATAAAAAGAAAGGAAGAAGAGGCAGGAATTAGTGACATAGACCTTTAATCCCAGCACTTAGAGGTGGGAGCGGGGGTCTCTGAGTCAAGAGCTATGCTGTGATTCCTTGTCTTAAAAACACAAAACAGATAAAAACAAAAAAGAAGAAAAGAAAGGTAGACCACTTATGGACTGTTAAAGAATTCATATACAAAATACATATAAAATTCCTTCAAATCAGTAAGTAAAAAATTAGTGCATTATCTACCAAGAGACTCCTACAAAATGTTTGTGCCAGCTCTATAATTGACTAAAATTAGACAGAATCCAAATATGCAACAAGAGGAAAATAAAACAATTTGTGATATAGCCATATAATGTAATATGATTAGTAGTAGTAAAAGAAATGGACTACTAATATACAGAACACTAATGAATCTCAGAAACATTCTGGGGAAAGCCAGCTATAGTGCTAGGGTGCAGCTCATTGGCTAGCCACGTTCTTTACATGCACCAAGCCTTGGAATCAATGCCCAACCCAATCAAAAAGAAAACACAAAAGAATACAAATACAAATACCTGGGAGCTCTGGCACACATCTGTAACCCCACCTGCAGAAGAGATTGGGTCAGGAGTATCTCAAGTTCAAGGCCAGTCTAGGCAACTTAGCAAGACCCTGTCTCCAAAAGGGATAGGGGTTTAGCCCGAAGCCCTGAAATACATACTGTATGGTTTCATGTATTTGTCATTAAAAACCAAGCCAAGTTAATATTATATAGCTATAGCTATAGATGTCAAACTGGTCACCTCTGATAGGTGGGCATTGACTTAATGATACACAGATGCTCTTCCAAGATGATATAGTGATCTGTCCCTTAAAGTGGGCATAGGTTATGATATATGCATATATTTTAAAAAAACAAGGTAAATATTTAAGATCTGTATATTTGACTGTATATAAACTGTGTCAATTTCTTTGAAACACAGTATCACTATGTAACTCTGACTGCCTGGAACTCACTCTGTAGTCCAGGCTGGCCTTGAACTCATAGAGATTCACTCTGCCTCACAAGCTCTGGGGTTAAAGGTGTGTGTGACCATACCCAGTCCTAGAAGTCAATTTTTAAAACTTTAAGTAGAACAAATTGCTGAGAATCTCCAAAAAACCTATGTTTTTGTTTTCTATCAAATCTTAGAAATGGGAAGAGAAATATAAAAGTAGGAACTCATTAAAATATTAAATTTACTACATATTAACACAAATAATGTCATTATGAAAATAACTCCTTTTCCTTTTTATTGAACGTAGTATTTTTATGGTTTCTCTGTGAATTCCACATCATACACTCCAATCACACTCACTGTCCAGTTGTTCCATGTCTGCCTGCCACACTCCTGTATCCCCCCAGTCAACCAAAAAGAAGCAAGAAAAAAAGAAAAAGCAAGTTCAATTTGTGCTCTTTATACTCCCTGGAGCATGTTCAAACTCTCAGTGGCTTGTCCCTTAACTAGAACGGAGTTCTTTCTCTCCAGCATCCCCCATGGAAGCCATCAATCATGGAGAGCTAACTTCAGTATCATTACCATAGCTTTTAAGAGTTCTCTTCTATGGCTTCCAGTTTAGGCTGCTACTTACTTTGATGGGGGTGGGGAGGCTTGGAGTAGGGGTGTCACCGAAGCCTTCTATGTGTCTCTTGGCTGTGCATCTGCGGTCATCAATATCACTGCAAAAATAATGTCCTGCTCTTTACAGTCAGCAGGAACACGGATAATTCCATTTCTTTTTTTTTTTTAAATGTTTTTTATCAATTCTTTGTTTCACGTCGTGCACCCAAGTCCCACACCTCTCCTGATCTCCTCCTATCTACCCTCTGCCCTTGCAACCTCCTCCCCAAAAGAAAACAACACACACACACACACACACACACACACACACACACACACACACACACTAAACAAAACAAAGCACAAAAAACATCTCATTGTGGGAGCTGTAGTATGTCACAGTGTGTCCCGCAGTGTACCCCTCCTTCCACACATCTTCACTTGCAAATGTTCATTGCAATGAGTCAATGGTCTGGTTTTAGACCTCTGACTTCTGTGTCACAATCAATAATGTATCTTTCCTGGGACTCCTCCTGGTTATCCTGTTTTTGTCCTGTGCCATGGAAATCCTGCAGTTTTGAATTGGCAGGAAGGGCCCTTTCATGCGTCCCAATCATTCATAGAGGACGCAGATTTTGGAGTGAGCCAACTCAAAGTCCTGGATCTGGGCCTGGGTGGCAGCTGAGCTGATCAGGCTGCTGACTCTCCCTTATCCAAACTACTAGGACAAGCCACCCAGTGCCACCATTGACAGGAGACAGGGACAGCTCTCCTGCTCTCATGACCCCAGGTCATGTTAAGGGGTGAAGTGGGGAGGGCATCTCCCTCAAACTCAGGCCACCCCACATCAGATGAGTGTCAGGGTCAGCTCTCCCACGTTCTTGCCCTTGGGGCCAGCTCACATTCTCCCCCCAAGCTCCCCCACTCCATCCCCCACCCTAACCCCACCCTGGTCAACCTGCACTCCTACCAACAGGGCCAGCTCTATGGTGCTGCTACCTATGAGCGGTGGGGCAGGTTCTCCAGAATGCTGCAGTCAGTGAGGGATGGAGCTGGTTATGCACAGCCCCTGGACATCCATGTGGTCACTGGCAGCTTCATAGACCAGGGGTGTATGTCCCCATGATCTCTAGTGGTAACATGAGCCATGGACATGGACATAGACCCCATGCTGCTGCAAGACCACTGACCCAGATGTGACCCTCCAAGGTAGCATTGGTTGGGACCTTAGCATGGCCTTAGGTGGCAGAGCTGGCTACGCATAACAGGCTATTCCTCCCCACCATCAAGCCTCCAGTTCCATCCCTCTTCATAATGCTCAAACTGTTCCATTTCTCTTTTTCTCCCATCTGCCCACCACATACTTGCACATTGTGGTGGCTCCCATTTCAGGCAAGCCACAAGGCTGGCAGGTGACCTCCTCTGTCCCCCACTGCGTGGCTTGGTGGCTATATCCTATCCGTGGCATGGTTGAAGGTGAGTCAGGTCTGTGGGCAACCCCCACCCTTGCCTGCACTGCGCTGAGCCAACTCTATTCTCTTTATAATAATAACAAAAAGCATCAAGCCACATGCGCATACCTGAAATCCCAGCATTTGAGAAGCAGAGGCAAAGGGCTGCACATCCTGAGCCAGCCTGGGCTGCTAGCAAGAACCTGTCTCCAAAAACAACAAAAACAAAAATCCTCATGGGAAACCTGACATTCAGAGTCTCCTTGGTGAGAAGGGTGACAGACACTATAGTACGTCTTTGCAGATTTCTTTAATGTCTGGCTTAAAAGAATGCAGCTGAGTTCAAAAACCTGTGTCTGCATTTAATTTGTTACAACTTCCTATTAATCAGCCTTTGGAAACTCCGGAGTATACTTAGGGGGAAAGCAAATGAGGAGACAAATAGCAGGTTAGAATCATTAGGAAAACAGCTTGGACCTCACGACCCTCGAGTCTCACAGAAGCGAGGTTGCCCCCCTTTGTGGCAGGTTGACCCCTGACTCTGACTCACCTCCCTTGGCTGCTTCTTTAGCGCGGCGGCGTGGCTAGAAAAGGAATTAAAAGATTTTTCAGAGTGGAGTTTGCATTCCTAGTACCTTCCAGATTTTCCTCTGTTCCACTCTTCCCTCCATGACATTTTGAAGGTTCGATGGCTTTGGTGCACAGAACATTTTTTCCTGTCATCTTTTCTTCAGTCAGAGACCGTATTCGGACCAGCAGGTAGACAAAGGCACAGCATGGCAGAGTCAGTCTCAAGGTGACCTCTGTCTCCACTTTCCTAGGATGATGGTTTATCTGAGAGCACAGCTAAAATTAGTGCATTCTCATATGTGTTCAGCATCCAATTATAAAATGCAAGTGCAGAAAGGTCATTTTTATCCTGTCTCAAATGCTGCTCCCCTCCCACAGGTACGCAGGAACTCTCCACATTTTGTTACCTAAAGCCCTGTGAAATATCTTTAAAGATTTTAATTATTTTAATTTATGTGTCTGTGTGTTTATGCCACACCCATGGAATCAGTGTCGGGGAGCTAGAGTCGCAGGGGGTCGTGAGCTGCCCAGTGTGGGCAGTGGGAGCTGGACCACCTCCCTCTGCAAAGGCAGCAAATCTTTGCACCACCAAATCCCTGCAGTCCCTGAAATTTGTCTTTAAATGGCTTGGGGAAACCTGTGCACTACTCAGGCCCACTAGTCTGAGTTAAGTCAGGAACATTCTCCAAAATTTCCCTAAATGGAAATAAATATGTTACGGTATTTTTTTCCTCACAGATTATTTTAAATTGCGGCAGGAATAGATCTTTAAACCGTGGACCACAATAAAACCTTTTTATTTCCGTAACAATTAATTGCGTCTTCCTAAGGAAGAAAATTTTTAACGGCAAACTTGGAAGAGGAAAAGCAGGTTTCTCATTTCCACAACAGCGTCGTGAGTACAGGCTTGCGGTGCTCTGGGTGAGGCAAGGAGGAGGTTTGCCGGGAGTGATTAAAGCCCTGAGACAACAAAGCCTTTCTCAGACAGCTCCGTCCAACACCTGCCCTTCATGCAGCTCAGAGCCTTTCAGAGCCAGGAAAAATACATCCCATAGCGCTTAATCATACACATCTCCAGGCTTGTAGATAAACCCCATTATCAAGAAAGGGCTTGAGTCCCACTTGTTCCCTTCTGTCCCACTAAAGTGGCTTTTTAGTGCTGAGGACCATTCTGGGCACGTCTGTGATGTCCTTGTGTAGACCTCTCCCCGTGGAGCGCACGGATGAGAAACGTGCCTCCCGGTTCCAGAGAGTCAGTTCTTTTGTATGGAGGACACTAAGAGGATACAGACGAAGAGATGAGCAGGGGATGGGGATGGGAAAGGGGGGAGGGGGAACTGTGGAAGGGAAATTGTGACCTAAGTTAAGCAGCTCTGGTGGGAAAGGTATCCTGGCAGTTAGGGAGCCAAGGAATACCACAAAGTCACACTGCACAATAAAACCTCACACAGAGATTGGGAGGGAAACCCCAGGAGGGTGGCTGCCTCTGGTCAGGTCAGAAACAGCAGAGAACTGGGCAGAGAGCAGGGCTTATATACGATTTCTTAGGGTGGTGGGGGGGGTGGAGCTTTCCAGGGTGAGGATTGGTGGGATTTCAAGTCCTGAGCTGGGGCAGCTTAGGGATTGGTTAGTTTTCCTGTCCAGGGATTGGTGGGATTTTCTTTTCTTGTAAAGTGTGGCCTAGCCACTCTCCCAGGGCCGGGAATGATTTTACAGTAATAGCAGTTAGAAAACATCTTTTAGGACTGTTATGGAAGTCTGGGGTGAGGGGTGAGGCCTGGCTACTGGTGCTTCTCAGGAGGAAGTGGGGAGAGGGTAGAACTGGCCACTTTCCTGCCTTGAGGGTTTACTGTAAGTATTTCTACTTGGATGGAAGCGTAACCAGGGACTTGGAAATCCAGGAACCACACAACTCTGAGGGAAGAAGGTATCCGATGGAAGGACATCCTGAAGCATGGGGGCCCTGGAACCACACAGCTCTGAGAGGAAGCTTCCTCAGCAGAGGCAGTGCAGCTCCCAGGGGAGGGGATCCCCAGCTGAGCTGAGGAGCTCAGGAGCCCCAGCCCTGCCCCACCTTCTTCTTCCTTCATTACTTCTCGGCTTCTTCAGATGAGAGAGTCACACCAGCCAGCAAATCTCATGAACGAGATTTATTGGAGGGTCCGGGGTATGTAGAAACAAATCCAGGCATGGCTGCCTCTGCTCCTGGGAGCAGACAGCAGGGAACTGGACAAAGGGCGGGGCTTATATAGGATTTCTTAGGGGGCGGAGCTTTTCAGGGCAGAGATTTGCAGATTGAGGATTGATGGGATTTCAAGTCCTGAACTTGAGGAGCTCAGGGTGGCAATTCCTTCTCGGCTGAAGGCAGCTTCGTCTGAAACTCCATATTTTTTTTTTTTTTTTTTTTTTTTTTTGGTTTTTCGAGACAGGGTTTCTCTGTGTAGCCCTGGCTTTCCTGGAACTCGCTCTGTAGACCAGGCTGGCCTCAAACTCAGAAATCCGCCTGCCTCTGCCTCCCAAGTGCTGGGATTAAAGGCGTGCGCCACCACCGCCCGGCTGAAACTCCATCTTTTGAACTGCTCAGGACTCTGGAGAGGAGATACTACCACAGTGGACAGCTCCTGTGGAACAGCCGGTGTAGTGGTACTCCATGAAGGCCTGAGGCAGAGAAGAAGGTGGACAGCTCCTCATGATGGCAGCAAGCTGAGGCGTTGCTGCTTTGACCATTGCTGCCATTTTGGCATCTTGTGGTGGCCTTATGGGACAGGAAGGAGGGGATAGATTTTGCGATATAGTTTAGGGATTACTTTTACAAAAGTTACAAAGTTTACAAAGTATACAAAGTTTACAAAGGGGGTCCTTCCCTGCTACTTGAGTTGGCATGAATAGCCAACATCTAGGCCCTAGAATACTGAAGTCTATTGACTTGCATAAATCCTAAGGGATGGGGAGTCTTGTGCTCACTTTGAGATGATGGCGCCCACACTGAGGGGGAGGAGTTAAAGTTCAGAAGGGGTATGTTCCCAAAGCCAACTAGTTAGCAGCACATTCTCAGTTTAACTCACTGAGTGAAAAACCCAAGTGTCTGGGCAGGCTGCGTTCCCGAAACTTCTAAAAGGACGCCCCTCCCCAGAGCGGCCATTTCTGGCTTGCTTTCCTCCCATGCTGGCCTAATGAGTCCTGGCATATCGTACCTCTCTGACTCTGGTCCCTCTATACCATTGTCTATGTTAAGGACACAGTGAGATTGGTCAAGATAGTTTCCCATCTCTGGCTCCTCACTGTAATGATCTCTGCAGTCTCATTTGCGGTAGAAAACAACATACTCAAAGGGTTTGAAGGATTAGGAACTGTTCACCATTGGAAGGCCATTATTCTAACTACATCAGGTAGAGCCTGACTGGTATTAGGATGGCCATAGGGGGCTGAAAACTGCCATCAAGTGCTGTCTTCATGGGAACTGGCTGAAGCACCACAGAAAACGGGTGAGCACTCCTATCCACACTGTGTCTTCTGGTGCTCCCTAGTCTATCTAGTGCTCCCTGACCAGGAAGCCAACATAACAGTTTTGTGTGGCAAAGCAGAGTGCAGAACGGCAGGTTGAAGGAATGATATAGCTTTGTAAGCAAAAAAGACAGCAGTTTTTAGAACTGTATGAAGATGCTCCTCTTCTTACGGTGGTGCTGTGTCTCAGTAAATCTATTTTAATACATGGTTGCTTCCTCTCATAAAGGTGTTATCCACACCTTTATGACCTGGGACCTGGGTAAAATACCTGGGAGTGGCTGAGACGACCATACTTTACATCACTAGCCCAGGAAGGACGTAACATTCAGAAGAGAGCAGTTGTTCCTCAGTGAGCGTCATTTTCACACCATTGTCCTAAAGCTGAAAATTTCTTAGGTCAAACCAATGTAAGCTGGGATGGTCTGAGTGTTTAATTGAAAGTTTATAATTCAGCCTGGCAGTGGTGGTGCCCAGTGTAGGATAAAAGGACCAAGGAAAGAACACACTGACCCAGACTTGACCCCAAGACCAGGGCCAAGAAACTGAATTCTACCAATCCCTGAGTTTGCCACAGAAATCCACCAATCCCGGAACTCAAAACCTCATCAATCCCTGAGCAGGAAAACCCACCAATTCTAAGCTCACCCAAACGCAGGACTTGAAATCCCATCAATCCTCACCCTGGAACTCTCCACCCTGGAAGCTCCACCCCCTAAGAAATCCTATATACCCTGCTCTCTGATCAGCCCCCTGCCGCTTCACACCAGAGCAGAGGCAGCTGCCCTCCTGGTGTTTTCCCTCCCAATAAATCTCTTGTGTGAGGTTTGTTGTGTGGTGTGACTTTGTGGTATTCCTTGGCTCCCAACTACCAAGATACCTCTCTGATCAGAGCAGAGCTTTTGCTGGGGAAACCTTCCCTTGCAGCAGCTGAAGCAAAGCTGTCACACTTGTGTAGGGGAAGCTGTTCCCTTCAGAGCTGCAACACTTACACCTAGCATTCAGGAGGCAGAGGCAAGCTTATCTCTGAGTTCAAGGCCAACCTAGTCTACAGGGCTCAAGGAAAAAAAAATAGACAAAACAAAATGACAACAACAAAAAGAAAGAAGTTCATAACTCCAATGTGTAATTATTTTTAAAAACCGTAAGATAAAGATAATCCCAGCTGACTATAGAGGCACATGCTTGCAATCTCAGCAACTTGAGAAACTAAGGCAGAAGATTACAAGTTCAAGGCTAGCTTGGGCAACTCAGTGAGACTTGTCCCAAAATGAAAAAAAAAAGGGGGGGGTGTGTGTGTCTGGAGATGCAGTTTAGTGGTAGAGTGCTTGCCTGGCACATGGGAAGCCCTGGGTGTACGACCCACGGGTGTAAGTATGTGCCACCCACGGGTGTAAGCATGTGCCACCCACAGGTGTAAGCAGCATGTGCCACCCACAGGTGTAAGCATGAGCCATCCACAGGTGTAAGCATGTGCCACCCACAGGTGTAAGCAGCATGTGCCACCCACGGGTGTAAGCATGTGCCACCCACGGGTGTAAGCATGCCAGCCCCAGCCGATCGTTATCAGGAACTACTCCGCACTGCATATAATTGTTTGCATGTGCCATTGTTTGCATACACTGGTGGCACAGCAGGTCTGTTGACAGCAACACCAGCACAAATAGATGATTAATGCTCTGTACAGTGGTGTTATGATGACCACGATATAATTAGGCAATAGGAAAATTTCAATTCCTTTATAGTTCCCTGGGACTTGCTGACAGATAACGCTGTCTGCCATTGCCCAGGATGTCCTTGTGTCACACATGACTGCATACAGTGATGAGGGTGGGGGCCCTGTAGAGCAGAAAGCCCAGAAATGCTTAAAAACCAAAACGATGACATTGCCAATAAGAAAACCCATGAAGATGGTTTTTATGGGCCAGAGGGGCTCACCAAAAGAATGCTGTCTTAGGGTTTCTACTGCTGTGACCACCATGACCACAGCAACTCTTAGAAAGGAAAACCTTTAATCGGTCCAGCTCACAGTTTGGGGGGTGGGGGACGGGTTAGTCCTTATTTTCATGGTGGGAAGCATGGCAAGATGCAGGCAGACATGGTGCTGGAGAGATAGTGAGTTCTATGTCAGGATCGGTAGGCAGCAGGAGAAAATGAGACACTGGGCCTGGCTTCTACATCTGGAACATCAAAGTCCACCCCTCCGTGGCCACACCCACTCTAACAAGGCCACACCCACTCTAACAAGGCCACATCTAATCCTTTCAAATAGTGCCACTCCCTGTGAGCCTATCAGGGATTTTCATTTAAACCACCACAAACACCAATGGCAAAAGTGGACTCAATAGAGCAACAAAAATGAAGTAGGATGTAAATTTGTTCTTAGAATTAGAAGAGATGATATGACACAGGGTTATTAAAGAGATGATTATACATAAAGACAGAATCATCCATCTCCAAAAGACTGGCAGTATCAGCATGTCAGCCCTGAATTACAACCCAGGTATGAAGTAAACTCCGCAGGCATCTATTTTGACTTTAATAAATGACGGTGTAAATCAACAGAGGAAACGGCAAATCACCTGTGCAGAGGAACTCCAGATACATCGATTTTTCTTAGGGCATGGAGACTCTTCTCTTTAGCATTAGTGAGGTAGCGATGTGAGATCAGGTGTTCAAGGCCATTTTGAGCTACATAGTGGGTTAGAGGCTACTCTAGCCTGGGGGAGACCTCCAATCATTAATCGTGGGCTTCCAAAGGGAGCAGTGTGGGCTGGGAGTATGGTTCAGTGGTGCAGTACTTGCTGAGCATGCCTAGTCAAGGCCATGAGTTTGGTTCCTACCCCTGCCCAGGACTGCAGGAAATTATTCACAGTTCAAAGGGTTTTAGGTGCTGGGGCTTGAACTGAGTGTCTTGCTGATATACTAGCACTAAGCCATGTCAAGCCTGGAAAGTTCAGAGAGACATTAAGTCACCAGAAAGTTTTTTCTTTTACAAAAATATATGTGCATTTGAAAAAAAAATGTGATTTTTGTTCAGTCCAGAAACACTATTTTTCATAACTTCCAATGAAAATAGTCCTGAAGCATGCAGAAGAATGTTAGAGCACAGGATAGCAACGGGTTATCTGTCTACAGGGTTGAGTGCTGTCTGGTGAGGGGCAGTCTCCTGACGACCCATGACCTTCCTGAGGCAGGATTTGAGGATGCTTTACCAGGCAGCTGTGTTACACGGACCAGCAGAGATGGCACAGACTAAGTTTGATTTGGTTTGTACTTTTGTCTCTCTCAGGGCTGAGAGTAAATCTGGGGTCTTATATATGATAGACATGTACTCTACCACTGAGATGCATGCACTCCACAGAGACACTGTGCCCCTCCCTCTGGCTGCCAGACTCTTAAAACAATGGGTCCCAGGAATGGAATTTCCTCAGGAATCTCAAGCTAGGAAGGAAAGGTTTGCAGCCTGGGGCGGCTGGAGGAGGAACTTGTCTCCCAGGGAGAGTTCTGATGTGTTAGACCACCTAGCAGGAGAGCCTGAAGCCAGGGCACAATGACAGTGGGACACTGGACGCCGTGACCAGTCTAGTTATGCACACATTTAAACGTCAGCCTCATGCCAGGACCCCACAGATGAGTCTAGGTGCTAGGTGTGGGGTGGGGTGGGAGGGGGTCACCAGACATCTTTATGTGTTCCTCTTCCCAAAGTGGCCACACTGAATAAATCTTTCTGGGCTTGATGTTTAATTAAGGATAGTTAGCTTGTTGGGGTAACCAGGGCCCAGGCTCCAACTCTTAACAATTCCAGTAACAACTGGGAGGCTGAGGCAGGAGGATCACTTGTTTGAAAGCAGCCTGGGCTACACAGTGATATTCTGCTTCATGAAAGCAAGACACACCTGAATGTGAACCCCAGAGGAAACGCAGTGCTGCCAGCTGACAGAACAGGAGAGCTGACATATAGGCCGATTGGTTATTTGTGGTGGCAGGAAAAGCTATGGAACAGCTGTCACCAAAGTCCCAGTGATGGAGTGGGGATTTGGCAGACAGAGTATTTCCAGTGTTGATAGGTACATTTCTTTGTGGCTAGCGTTTGTTTAGGTGGAGGCAGGAATGTGACCTTGCTGTATTTACCAGGAACATGCATTTTGCTTTTGATTACAAATAAATCTCTATACTGGCTCTATGCTTGCTCTCTACCCCTCTGACACCTGCTCCAACTGCTCACAGCTCTGGCCTCAGAGCTCTAGATGGCCTCCTCTCCCTTCCCGCCCAGCCCCTCCCTTCCCGCCCAGCCCCTCCCTCCCCGCCCAGCCCCTCCCTCCCCGCCCAGCCCCTCCCTCCCCGCCCAGCCCCTCCCTCCCCTCCCAGCCCCTCCCTTCCCGCCCAGCCCCTCCCTTCCCGCCCAGCTCCTCCCTTCCCATTCAGTTTCCCTTGCATTTTGTTCCTTTTATTATTCTTTTACAATCTTATACATATTATCATATTTTGCTCATTTTATTCCCTATTACCCTCCCCATCCCCTCAAAACTCCAACTTGCTCTCCTCCTTTCCAACAAGCTGCATCCTGTTTTTCTATGTGTGTGTGTGTATTCATGTGAGTGTGTATGTGCATAAGTACATGCATGTGTGAGTGTTGAGTGCCTGTGCGCGTGTATCTGTGCATATGAGTGTATGTGTGTGTGCATACATGCATGTTTGAGAGTGTGTGCAAACATGCATGTGTGTGAGCATATGTGTAAATGTGTGTGTGCACGTTTATGAGTGTGTGTGTGTGTGTGTGTGTGTGTGTGTGCATGTTTGTTGCAGGATATTGTATTACATTGTGGACCCCAAGATTGTGTTGTTTACTGGAAAAACCTGTTACTAGGTGTGGTGTGGCTCTGCCCTTAGTACACACCTTTAATCCCTCTGGTTGGAATATAGACATGCCATTAGTACACAGCTTTAATTCCAAACAGTGGAGGTAGAGTTAGTTTGTAGGAGGAAACACTGAGGTTTGAAAGTGATGTCTAATTGAGTGGCAGACAAAGTGATGAATCAGAGAAAGATTTGGTAGAATAGGATCTGCCCAACTCTCATGAGGAGAGAGAGGAAAGGGAAGCTCCTCAAGGGGCAGTGCAGAGAAAAGGAAACAGGCAGTTTTACTGCGACAGTTGTACAGAGACAGATTGCAAAGAACAAGCTAGACCCTGGTGAAGACAGAATAAGAAGGAGCCAGAAGATTAAAAGAGATTGCCAGAATTAGTTTAAAGCCAAGCAGAGCAATTCAGTCAGAGGCCAAGAGAGAAGCCAGAGTGAACCAGTCGCTTAGAAAGGAGTGTGAGTCAGAATATCAGAGTTGACCAGCCAACCAGAGCTCCAGAAAGAACTAGAAACGGGTGAACTTATTCAGCAGTAAGACTCAGAGGCTGAAAACATTCTAGGCCCAGATTGGATTGTATGGAGGCCAGAAGCTTCCCAGGGCTAGGGCTAGGTTAGCAGACAGAGGCAGTAAATCTCCTAGATGACAACTATATCAAGTGAATAAAAGTTACTTTTACTCATGCATGTATGTGTGTGTGTGCATGCGTGTGTGTGCATCTGTATGTGTGTATATGTGAGTGTATGTGTCTGTGCTTCTGTGTAAATGTGTGTGTGTGTGTATGTGTGTGTGTGTGTGTGTGTGTGTGTGTAATTTGGGTTGCTCGCATGTGGAAGGGTAAGGAGTTATTTATCAAGCATGGCAACTTACCAGTGGCCACACTACTGAAGAAAAGGACTTCCCTCCACCAGTCACTATTAACGGCCAATAGCTCCTCAGAGAAGGGTGGGACTTCACATGGCTGTCCTCCACCCATGATGGACTGTCAACACCCCATTTGTGCAGGTTTTGCAGGTAACCACAGCCTCTGTGAGCTCATGCGTGCAATGGCTACACCATGTCCAGAGAGGGAGAGCTGCTGTTTCTTGAAACGTTATAGGGTTATTGGTCCCATGTCCACTCCACTGGGGAGGGAGGATGCGGAAGTTGATTGCACTAAGCGCTTACCCCATGCTGTCGCTGGGCGGGTGTCAGGCTGTAGGGAAGCCCTAGGACTCTGCTCCAGGGATGGGGAAACACAGTCTGAGGTGCCAGACAACCAGAGCTGGCTGGGGGGCGAGGAGGGGCTTGCGGGGCGGGGGGGGGGGCTCCCCAGGCCTGTGGCGAGGCTGGGGCCTTCTGGTTCAAAGGCTCTCTGACACCCAGGCGCTGCTGGAAGCCACGAAAGAGCCGAGAAAGGAGAGGGGGCCCACGGGCTGATCTCGCCCAGGGTGCGGGGTGGGGAGGGGGAGCTCTGGCTGGTCCCGAGGTGGGAATTCTTGGCTTGTTGGTGGCAGTGAGCCCGAGATTGTTTGCTGTTGTAGCTGGGAGTGCAGAGAGATTAGATGGCAGCTCTGTAGGCGAAGGCCCTCTCCATGGCTCCCCAAGGAGGATCCCGATGAAAAGAGGCAGTCCGTGCTTTAAGGCATTTATTGTGGCGGAAAGTGGATGAATAAAACTGTACTCCACCCCCCTCAGGGTGGGCCTGAGGTTAAATACCTTTTGCAGGGAGGAATGTCTGGGAAGGAAAGCTTATTGGCTAAGCCCTCCAGGCCTTTAGGTACCTCATTAAAATGGAGATCTGTCTTGAGGCTATGTGGCCAAGGTCACATCCTCTACCTGTGGAGGGGCTTGGAGCGTTGCCCTTATGTGACTGATGACCACAAATCTACGGAGGACTGCAGCTAGTGACAGGGGCCTGGTGCCCAAGAACAGACGAAATGCCTACCGCCCCTTCAAGCTCTCCAGGGTTTCGAGCCTTAACTCAACCGGAAATTAGGCTGCCTTTCCCGGTCCCACAAAACATGGTCTCACCTGGTGGGTTTTGTTTTGTTTTGTTTTGTTTTTTAGTTCTGGGAATTGACCCCAGAGCATGCTGGGCAAGCGCATTAAGCTACCATTAAGCTTATCCAGTCCCTCCCTGGTGCTTTTGGCACCATTGTATCTTGATCTTCCTTCTCTCTTGGTTTTTGCAGGAAGTTCAAACTTTCCACTGAAGGTCTACTATTTGAATCTGACAAAGTAAAGCCAGCCGTGGACAGGTTAAAGGAGAAAGGCATTTATTTGACCAGTTTCACATGACAAGAAGACTTCAGATTATCATGACCTGAAGGGCGAAGGATCCGTTTGTCTGCTTAGGTTCCGTAAGGCGCGCGCAGCCGCGGAGAGCTCTGAAGAAGCAGGCTTGGGCTGGGGACAATCTCCAGCTCTGGCTCTTCTTGGCCACCCAGCTTTAGCACGTCTGCCCCAGGGTACAGCACTCCCTGCCGCCCATAGCCAAACAGCACAGGGACCTGCTTTGCAGCCAGTTCTTAGAAAGGCAGGGAAGGATCAAAGACGGTTTTGGTTTTAAGGTAGACTTTGCAACAAAGATTTGCAGGATTTCTATCCTGCTCTGAGGAGAGTGACTTCTGTTCCCACGGTTTGCCTCGGGGAGGGGCTCAGGGAGCAGGTCAGAGGGGAACTTTGTTTCTGAGGCCACATATATTTTGCAGCTGATAGTCATCTGCCCCCCCTTGCCCACCCCTTCCCTCAGCTTTTATTCAGCTATAAGCTTGGCCTCCTCCTTCTCCTTTCTTCACTCTCTGCCTTGTCCCTGCTCCCGTTGACTCCAGACTTCCTCAGAGAGCTAGCTGGAGAGAACCTTCTTAAACAGGAGCTCCCTGGAGCTCACTTCTCAGCAGGTAAAGATGCTCACACCTGAGTTTGATCCCAAGGACCTAGAACCCACAATACAAAATAGAAGAAATGAATTACATGTTATCCTTATGCTGTGTGGCACATTCTCTCTCTCTCTCTCTCTCTCTCTCTCTCTCTCTCTCTCTCTCTCTCTGTTTCCCTCCTTTCTCTCTGTCTCTCTCTCTTCCTCTGACCCCCACAGAAAGCAGCACCCCCCCCCATTAGCCAGTATGCATGACAAAGGCCTGGCCTTGTCCCCTTGTTGTCCAAACACTTCCTAGGATCCTGGAAGCTCTGCCTAGAACACTCTGCTGCACGGAGCACTGCTGCACGGAGCACTGCTGCACGGAGCACTGCTGCACGGAGCACTGCTGCATGGAGCACTGCTGCACGGAGCACTGCTGCACGGAGCACTGCTGCATGGAGCACTGCTGCGTGGAGCACTCTGCTGCGTGGAGCACTGCTGCATATAGCACTCTGCTGAGTGGAGCACTCTGCTGCATGGAGCACTCTCCATGCTGCTCTGGATATACCCTTTCTATGCTTCCTGTTTCTTGAACAAGAACATGCTCTGTTCAGACAAGTTCATCTTCCCCCAGCTCAGATGTTTCCTTGCTCGGTGACTTGAAGCATCCACTGCTTAGTAGCCTCCCTTCCCCATTCTCCTCTCTCCCTACCCGCTTCTGCTTCTTATTTTTCTCATCTTATTCAGTTTTTGGGGTGGTTGGTTGGTTTGGGTTTTTTTGACATAAGGTCTCACTCAGCTTACATTGCCCTGGAACTCACAGCGGCTCTCCTGCCTTAGCCTCGAAGTGCTGAAATTATCGGTGTAAAGCAGCTGCCACCTTTGTAATCTTCAAGAAAATGAACCAAACCCTGATGCCCCCCCCGCCCCCCCGCCCCCCCCCCCCCCCGAGACCTTGCTCTGGCCTCATAGCCAGAGGCTTTACCTGTGGAAGGTTTGCCTCCTGGTGGAAGTCCTGTGTCTCTTCCTCCTTTGGCTAGAGCAAGGTTGTCTCTAGATGCATAGACAAGCAAGTTGAATGGAGAAGCCAGGAGAACATACAGGGGAGAGAGACAGCTGGTAAAGAACGGTGGGGAGGGGTGGGGCGGGAGGGGTGCTGGGATGGCGAGCCCAAAACTGAAGGTTAGATTTGGTGGTTGGAGGCATGCCAGCCCACTAAACTCAGAGGGAAGAAACGGAATGGACTGATCGGTCTTTAAAAACCTTCGGCAGCCAGTCTGGGTTGATAATTGGCTGTCTTTGGAAATTGGGGATAAGTGTATTTTCAGTATTCCATGCTCACTGAGTATTTGATATTAAAGTGCTTCAGGAGGACTTTGCTCTTGGCACCACACTGCTCTGCTGAGAATTCGAAGGGATCTGACAAGAAGCATTTTATCATAATTCTGTGTTTTTCTTAGCAGGAAATGTTTTTAAGGTTTGGGAAGGTTAGAATTAGGGTTAGGGCTGGGGGTTGAATCCAGGGTCGCATGAATACTAAGTGAGTGCACTGGCACTGAGACGCACCCCTAACCTAGGTTATCTTTTAAACAAGGTTTGGTGAACAAGCAGGGATGGCAGAGGCTTGGCGCCTGGGGAGGCGAGTGAGACCAAGGTCTGTGAGTCTGTGAGTCGTCTCCAGAAGAAGCTGGGACCTCAGGGAAGGGGCTCAGTTTCCCAAGTTGGTGAGAGGTCTTGTTACTGGGTGAGGCCTTGGTGGTACCAGGATTCCTGTGGCTCCTTCCTCTGTCCCTCTGTCCCTTGAGGCGCTCCAGACTGTTTTTAAGCAGCCCTCCTTCACTACCTGTTACTGAGTGCCGCAGCAGCTGGGACAAGCCTCCACTGTAAGCCATAAAGAAACAATTAGGCACAGTTAATGGCCCATAATTTGTTACTCCTGTGTTGTGTTCCCAAGGGTTCCCTCCTAAGTTATTACCCAGGAAGAAACATAAAACTGCACATAAAACAGTGTATTTCACAGAAACAAAGGAAGCATATTTTTGTTCTCCCCGTGTCTCCCTGTGATTAAAAGCTGTGGCTGTTCCCAACTGGAAATGGCAGCATCTCACAGAAGGGAGGGACTGTGTCACTCACTGGTTCACAGCACTGCCATGCAGACATACGTATAAGGACAACCACCAAATTTGTATACAATACAAACATGGGGCCTCCTTCTAAATATATCAGGATTTGCAGCACGGACACATTAAGTCCAGGGTGGGCCACTGCTCAGTGTGAGGGCCCAGGCACTGCAGAGACTGCACCTGTAAAGTGCATGGCTGCTGCAAACAAGGGGGAGGGGGTCGGGAAGATGAGAATGAGCTGGCCAGGGCCACTTCTGAGGAAGAGCGTGGAACAGTGAGCTAGTTATTCTCCGAATGTCTGGGACAAAAAGAACAGCAACTAAGAAGGTTTGCTTCTGTCCAGCCCGCCGCGGTCACGCTGCACCTGCAGTCTGGAGGCAGGGAGATGAACGTTGATACTCAGCCCACTCTCCCTATTTCATTCAGTCAGGGACCCCTGCCCACACCTCAGTTAACCCAGTCAGCAAACTTCCTTACAGACACTCCCAGAGCTTTGTCTCCACACGACTCTATATCCTGCCAGGGCAACAGGCAACTAAAGACACCTACAAGCTTGGAAATCTAGGACTGAGTCAGAAAAAAGCCAGTACATGAGGACACTGGAAGGGAGAGGTGGGGGAGGGAGGGTATTCGGGAATGTAGGGATTCAGGCTCCAGGCCCCAGAGCAGAGGTTCTAGGCAGAGAATTAATCCCATTTTTGTTTTTATTTAATCAACCTTTTTTATTTATCTAAGTAGAATGTATCAAGTTTAAATGAATGCCTTTTTTCCATCCCCTCAAACACACTTTTCCTTTTTCTCTGTCAGGGCATATTTTTCCTTTCTAAATTTATTTATTTTTATTTTATGTACATTGATGTTTAGCCTGCATGTATGTCTGTAAGGGTGCCAGATCTTGGAGTTATAGACAGTTGTGAGTCGCCATGTGGGTGATGGGAATTGAACCTCGATCCTCTGGAAGAACAGTCAGTGCTGTTAACCATTGAACCATCTCTTCAGCCTCGACCAAGATATATTTTCACTTACTGTCCAACTGACTTATCACAGCAGACTGGCTGGCTGCCATCTTCTGACTTCCACCATTGGTGTCTGACAAGCTCCCATGTGCTTGTCTCCCTGTCTACTGCTGATGACAATGACAGTTCCAGCCTTGAATCAGGCAGACTGGAGGCAAAATTCTGATTCTGCCTTATGTGATGCAGGTGATCTCTCCAAGACTGTTCCTAGTCTGTAAAGTGGGAATAATGTCTGTCTAGGGGGTTGCTGTTTGACAGCAATGGCCTTCCCACAGTCCTCTCTCCCCCTTCGGCTCCAGGCCTGAGTGCCACTCATGTCCCTAGAGGCTCTTTGTACCCCCGGATCAGCTCTGCAGCACCCTTTTTTCTCAGTGGCCCCTCTGGAGGGCAAAGATCCAGGCTGGCCAGCCTAATGCGGATCTGACAGAACATATGCTGCTATTGCTGTGTGATTGGCAACTTTAATGCAATCAAAGATAACTGCTAGATGACCACATCATATAGATAAGCAGCCATGCCTTACCTTTTCACCAGAGGTGCTGGTCCTCACGTGTGGAGCAAGATCCCTCCTTAGGAGACTGGGTACTGGTGACTCATGCCTGAAATACCAGTACTCAGAAGTGAGTTTAAGGCCAGCATGGTCGGTATATAATAAGTTCCAGGTCATCCTTGGCCATAGAGTGATACCTTGTCTCAAACAAATCACAAACTCCCTCTGAAATCCCACACCCCTAGGTCAGGTAAGGTCACCCACCACAGACCTGCCAAAGCCTGCGTGCTCCAGTCAGAAGAATTAATCCCCAGGAAGGAATGAAGGTATGAGTCCCTCATTCACTGACCCAGAGTCATTTTGTATTTAGGCCAACCTCAAACTGGTAGCTCCCTGTCCTGGCTAGTTTTATGTTGACTTGTCACAAGTTAGAGTCATCAGTGAGGAGGTGCCTCTATTGAGGAAATGCCTCCATAAGATTTCGACATAGGCAGGCCTCAAGGGCATTTTCTTAATTGGTGGTTGATGGGGACACGGAGGCATACTTCATTGTGGGTGGGGCCATCCCTGGACTGGTGGTCCTGGCTTCTATAAGAAAGCAGGCTGAGCAAGACATGGAGAGCAAGCCAGTGAGCAGTACCCTCCACAGCCTCTGTGTCAGCTCTTCCCTCCAGGTCCCTGCCCTGCTTGAATTCCTGTCCTGACTTCCTTTGATAAAGAACATCGATGTGGATGTGGGAGCACAAGCTGAGTAAATCTTTTCTCCCCAACAGTAAGACTAGCTAAGACTCTCTCCAGACTGTTCTCCCCTAGCTAAGACTCTCTCCGGACTGTTCTCCCCTAGCTAAGACTCTCTCCGGACTGTTCTCCCCTAGCTAAGACTCTCCAGACTGTTCTCCCCTAGCTAAGACTCTCTCCAGACTGTTCTCCCCTAGCTAAGACTCTCCAGACTGTTCTCCCCTAGCTAAGACTCTCCAGACTGTTCTCCCCTAGCTAAGACTCTCCGGACTGTTCTCCCCTAGCTAAGACTCTCCAGACTGTTCTCCCCTAGCTAAGACTCTCTCCGGACTGTTCTCCCCTAGCTAAGACTCTCCAGACTGTTCTCCCCTAGCTAAGACTCTCCAGACTGTTCTCCCCTAGCTAAGACTCTCTCCAGACTGTTCTCCCCTAGCTAAGACTCTCTCCGGACTGTTCTCCCCTAGCTAAGACTCTCCAGACTGTTCTCCCCTAGCTAAGACTCTCCAGACTGTTCTCCCCTAGCTAAGACTCTCTCCAGACTGTTCTCCCCTAGCTAAGACTCTCCAGACTGTTCTCCCCTAGCTAAGACTCTCCAGACTGTTCTCCCCTAGCTAAGACTCTCTCCAGACTGTTCTCCCCTAGCTAAGACTCTCTCCGGACTGTTCTCCCCTAGCTAAGACTCTCCAGACTGTTCTCCCCTAGCTAAGACTCTCTCCAGACTGTTCTCCCCTAGCTAAGACTCTCTCCGGACTGTTCTCCCCTAGTAAGACTCTCTCCAGACTGTTCTCCCCTAGCTAAGACTCTCCAGACTGTTCTCCCCTAGCTAAGACTCTCCAGACTGTTCTCCCCTAGCTAAGACTCTCTCCAGACTGTTCTCCCCTAGCTAAGACTCTCCAGACTGTTCTCCCCTAGCTAAGACTCTCCAGACTGTTCTCCCCTAGCTAAGACTCTCTCCAGACTGTTCTCCCCTAGCTAAGACTCTCTCCAGACTGTTCTCCCCTAGCTAAGACTCTCCAGACTGTTCTCCCCTAGCTAAGACTCTCTCCAGACTGTTCTCCCCTAGCTAAGACTCTCCAGACTGTTCTCCCCTAGCTAAGACTCTCCAGACTGTTCTCCCCTAGCTAAGACTCTCTCCGGACTGTTCTCCCCTAGTAAGACTCTCTCCAGACTGTTCTCCCCTAGCTAAGACTCTCCAGGCTGTTCTCCCCTAGCTAAGACTCTCTCCAGACTGTTCTCCCCTAGCTAAGACTCTCCAGACTGTTCTCCCCTAGCTAAGACTCTCCAGACTGTTCTCCCCTAGCTAAGACTCTCCAGGCTGTTCTCCCCTAGCTAAGACTCTCTCCAGACTGTTCTCCCCTAGCTAAGACTCTCTCCGGACTGTTCTCCCCTAGCTAAGACTCTCTCCGGACTGTTCTCCCCTAGCTAAGACTCTCTCCAGACTGTTCTCCCCTAGCTAAGACTCTCTCCGGACTGTTCTCCCCTAGCTAAGACTCTCTCCGGACTGTTCTCCCCTAGCTAAGACTCTCTCCAGACTGTTCTCCCCTAGCTAAGACTCTCTCCGGACTGTTCTCCCCTAGCTAAGACTCTCTCCGGACTGTTCTCCCCTAGCTAAGACTCTCTCCAGACTGTTCTCCCCTAGCTAAGACTCTCTCCGGACTGTTCTCCCCTAGCTAAGACTCTCTCCGGACTGTTCTCCCCTAGCTAAGACTCTCTCCGGACTGTTCTCCCCTAGCTAAGACTCTCTCCGGACTGTTCTCCCCTAGCTAAGACTCTCTCCAGACTGTTCTCCCCTAGCTAAGACTCTCTCCAGACTGTTCTCCCCTAGCTAAGACTCTCCAGGCTGTTCTCCCCTAGCTAAGACTCTCTCCGGACTGTTCTCCCCTAGCTAAGACTCTCTCCGGACTGTTCTCCCCTAGCTAAGACTCTCCAGGCTGTTCTCCCCTAGCTAAGACTCTCTCCAGACTGTTCTCCCCTAGCTAAGACTCTCTCCGGACTGTTCTCCCCTAGCTAAGACTCTCTCCGGACTGTTCTCCCCTAGCTAAGACTCTCTCCGGACTGTTCTCCCCTAGCTAAGACTCTCTCCGGACTGTTCTCCCCTAGCTAAGACTCTCTCCGGACTGTTCTCCCCTAGCTAAGACTCTCTCCGGACTGTTCTCCCCTAGCTAAGACTCTCTCCGGACTGTTCTCCCCTAGCTAAGACTCTCTCCGGACTGTTCTCCCCTAGCTAAGACTCTCCAGACTGTTCTCCCCTAGCTAAGACTCTCCAGACTGTTCTCCCCTAGCTAAGACTCTCCAGGCTGTTCTCCCCTAGCTAAGACTCTCTCCAGACTGTTCTCCCCTAGCTAAGACTCTCTCCGGACTGTTCTCCCCTAGCTAAGACTCTCTCCGGACTGTTCTCCCCTAGCTAAGACTCTCCAGGCTGTTCTCCCCTAGCTAAGACTCTCTCCAGACTGTTCTCCCCTAGCTAAGACTCTCTCCGGACTGTTCTCCCCTAGCTAAGACTCTCTCCGGACTGTTCTCCCCTAGCTAAGACTCTCTCCAGACTGTTCTCCCCTAGCTAAGACTCTCTCCGGACTGTTCTCCCCCTAGCTAAGACTCTCTCCAGACTGTTCTCCCCTAGCTAAGACTCTCTCCGGACTGTTCTCCCCTAGCTAAGACTCTCTCCAGACTGTTCTCCCCTAGCTAAGACTCTCTCCGGACTGTTCTCCCCTAGCTAAGACTCTCCAGACTGTTCTCCCCTAGCTAAGACTCTCCAGGCTGTTCTCCCCTAGCTAAGACTCTCTCCAGACTGTTCTCCCCTAGCTAAGACTCTCTCCGGACTGTTCTCCCCTAGCTAAGACTCTCTCCGGACTGTTCTCCCCTAGCTAAGACTCTCTCCGGACTGTTCTCCCCTAGCTAAGACTCTCCAGACTGTTCTCCCCTAGCTAAGACTCTCTCCAGACTGTTCTCCCCTAGCTAAGACTCTCTCCGGACTGTTCTCCCCTAGCTAAGACTCTCTCCGGACTGTTCTCCCCTAGCTAAGACTCTCTCCGGACTGTTCTCCCCTAGCTAAGACTCTCTCCAGACTGCTTTTTTGTTTTTTTTCAAGACAGGGTTTCTCTGTAGTCCTGACTGTCCTGGAACTCACTCTGTAGACCAGGCTGGCCTTGAACTCAGAGATCCATCTGCCTCTTCTTCCCAATTGCTAGGATTAAAGGCATGTGCCTCCACTGCCCGTTCTTGGTTTTTTGTTTTTTTTTTCATACTGTTTTTTACACTAAGGCCTCCTGGAGGAGAGAGGACCAGTGTTCTGAAAAGTGTCCAGAGCAGGGCTGTGGAGAGGGGTTCTTACTGTGATCTTTGTGAAACAGTAAGTACAAAGAAAAGTGCCTGAGACACATCTTGGAGGCTGATGGATGGTACTAGGTGTACGGATGGTGTCCACCTTCCTGGACCATCTTCTGCTTCCTAGAAACCCCATTTGGCCTCTGCAATCTGCCCATCCCTACTACACAACCTTGGTCTTGGTGATGTCTGTTATCATATCCTGTATCCACTACAGAATACTTTTTTTCCTTCCTAGTTTTAAGTTTCTTAAGGATGGGATTGTACAATGCATGTTTTCAAACTCTCAAGATTTTCCAAGACCCACTCATGTAGTCAAGGACTTGCCAATAGATGGCTTTGCTGTGTCTGGCTCATGTATTCTCTATGCCTTGGTGTGAAGCTGGCATTTTGGATTTCTTACAGAGGCAGGAAGAATTTGGCGGGGAGAGAGGAAAGGAGCTGAAGTAGCTTGGGGCACAGCAGACAGTGTGGTGGGAGGGGCTTTGTCACAGAAATGCAGAGTGAGGCTTGGGGGTGGGGAGGGCAGGCATGCGAACTCACTTGAGAGCTATTTTTAAGATTGGAACGGTGTGCTCCCTCCAGAACCACAGCGATGTTACCAGAGACCAGACCCTACTTCTCTATCCCTTTTGGGGTACAGTTCAGCTCTGTGTGCCTAAAAGGCCAGGCAACAGAGAATACTGTCTATAGGAGAGAGGAAACACAAATTGGCTAGCCAATGCGTCTGCTCTCCCACCAGGAGCATGCTGGTTGGCAGCTTGGAGCTGAGATTGCCAGAGTCCTGAAGCAGCTTACAGTCCCAGACATAATCTCATCTGGGCTGGCAAGCGAAGCCTCCTATAGAGTCCATCTCTTGGGGACTTCCCAAGGCCAGGGGAGGGCTCACTGTCACTGCCAGAAGGCATGTCTTAGGCAACACCTTCCTTTAGCATTTCAGCTTCGAGGTGACATTCCCTTGCTCTCTGGTTTTGCAGGTATAGTAAGAGCCTGGTGTCTGGAGTCAGCAGGCGAAATTCATAGGCACAGACTCTGGGAAGGTGCTGGTCTCACGCTGCCAACCAAGCAGACTTTGCTAAACATAACCTACTTCCTTTCTGGCTCTCAGCAGCCTGACTGAATAGGGGACTGCACAAATCCTCCCAGATGAGCAATGAAAGCAGATTGCAGTGGTCAAGACCACCTGAACTGAGCAATTTAGAAGTCTAAGCAGTAGGCCCCACACATTGAGCCCCAGTCCCTGGCTTCCAGGCAGTTTTTCATAGTCACTAGCAGAAACAGTTGCAAATTGATATGGGTTTTGTTTAAAAGCAGGAACTATATATATTTAGTGAATCTGAGTTCCCTAGAGAACAAACCCAGCTTGGAAATTGATTTTAAATACAGACTGGCAGCATTAGTCCTAGAAGTTATGGAAGTGAGGACAGCACCCCACAAGAAACCAAGCAGTTAGTGATTACTTGATTCTATTGAAATGTGGACTGTTCCACAGGTAAGTTAATGCAACTTGGTTCTGCAAATTCAGCGCATTGCAGTCAGTGGTGTGTGTGTGTGTGTTAGTGGGGATTGCATCTAGGGCCTTGAGTGTGCTAGCCAAACACCATACCATCACTAAACAAAACAAAACAAATAAAAACAAGCTAGGCTCTCACTAAATTGTCCAGGATAGATTTGATCTTACTCTGGAACCCAGGCAGGCATGAACTGGCTAGCCTCCCGCCTCGATGTGTAGAAGCTGGTATTATACCTGTGCCACCAGGCAAGCCCAGAGCATTCATGCCGGAATTCTTCTTAACCTTCTCCCCTGCTTTAGACTCTTTAACATGCCAAGGCCATCCTATAGCAGTACTGCCTACTTCAGCTGGCCGCCTGTGTCCTGTCCTCCTCCGACCCCATCCCACACCCGGCTGAAGGGAATCAGAGAGACTGCGTGGTGCAGTGGCTGGATACAAGGCTCTGCTGCTCATTTCCTGGGTGACTCTGAGCTTGGGGCCTCACAGCTCTACAGGCTCAGTTGTTTTTCCAATAAATACGGAACAGTGTCTGCCTCACTGGCTAGGATGTACTTCCGCAGCAGGATCTGTAGTTAACCTTAGCCTGTCTCCGTCTCAATTCACCCTCTGTGAGCGATAGCAGGGAGACCTGTGTGGACCTTTGGCCTACACTTTTAACACCTGCTGCCTCTCCTCACTCAAGCGCCCTGTGCTCTGGCACAGGTCTCATATCCGCACTCCTGCCCAGACTCACACTAGCCTAATTTGACTAGGCATTTCCATGAGTTTCCTTCTTCCTCTGAGCTATGTTTCCACAGTCAGTAGACTGTAGAGCACTTAAGACTGTCCAAGCAACTCTCCTCTTGAATGCCTTTCTGGCCCAATGCTTGCTGCTTGAAGCCACCTAGCTCTGACCCTTACCATACAGCGGTGGCAGAAACCCCTGCTGTGGGTGATGCACACCTGAGCTGACATTCCCCAAAGCATGTAGCAGGCTCTCACAGGACAGCCTCTGGACAATGGGGATCTGAAGGGGCCTCTTAGCTCTACATAGGGATAACCAGCTAGGTGGTTCATGAAGGGGGATCTGAATATCAAAATTAAAAGGGTATAGAGAAAAGCATAGCTGAATATCACAAAAATAAGCATGAAAAGCTATCTCACTGTGCAATGTATAATTTTGAGAGTTAACCATCAGCCTGGAGTTGTAAGCCCATCTTGTTAAAGGATACTTGCTTTAACAAAGCCCTGGGTAATAAGGCCACTCTAAGTTTTCTCATTACAAAAAGTGATAACTCGGTTTAGCCATACTACAATGTACATACAGTCCCCAAACCGTGCACATGATAAACAATGCAACTTTTTTCATTAAACTAAGGGCTGAGGACACAGGTCAGCAGCCCAGCTCCAGCCCAGCTGATGACCTGGCTCCACCTCCAGCACTGCAACACAAGACTTATTTTAAAAGATTTTTTTTTTTTTTTTGCCAGTTACGACTTAGTTTGCGGTGGGTTCTGAAGAAATGGTTCAACTGAAGAGCACCCAAGTCCAATTCTTGGCACCTACATAGCAGCTCCCACACAGCTGTCTGTAACTTCAGTTTCGGGGGTCTGATCCCATTTTCTGGCTTCTGTAGGCACCAGAGACATACATGCAAGCATTTATGCTTAAATAATAAGTTTAGGGAACTGGGGAAATGACTTGGTGGTTTAGAGCACTGAGTGTTCTTCCAGGGGACCTGGGTTTGACTCTAAGAACCTATATGGTGGTCCACAAATGATTACTTAGCTCCAGTCCCAGGGGATCTGAAGCCCTCTTCAGACTTCTGCAGGCACCAGGCATACACGTGGTACACAGTCATACATGCAGGTGAAATATATATATACACATATATAATATATATTAAAAATACATAAAGAAAAAACATAAAAACCAGTTTAGAATACATTATTTATTTTATATGCCTAAGTGTCTGTGTATATATATGCATTGTGGTTAATACCAGGAGGCAGAGCTCTATCCTCTGGAACTGAGCTACAGACAGCGGCGAGCCACCATTTGGGTGCTAAGAACTGAACTCAGATCCTCTGAAAGAACAGCCAGTGCTCTTAATCACTGAGCTATCTCTCCAGCCCTCTGATTCTTGTTTGTAAATGTAATTTTTATTCTTTGATATTTCATGTGTATTTTGATATTACCCTTTTAACCTAAATCTGCCCAGATCCACTTCAACTCTCCCAATTTACATTCTCCCTTCCCAGTTTCATAGCCCTGTGCTTATATAACCCACTGAGTTCAATTTGTGTTGCTTATATAAGCACTGGTGTGTTGCCATACATTGGAGCATGGTCAGACACCAAAGGACCACAGCCCTGAACAAAGCTGACTGACTCCTTCCCCTACTGCCCCTATCAACTGTCAAAGGCTCTCAACTAGGCTTGAAGTAATACTTGTCTCAGTAACAGTTTCAAGATGGAATTCCCAGTGTATCTTTTTCATGTTGTTTAACATTTATTCTTTATAATCCCATGCATGGGTACTCTTGCCATGCACACATGTGGAGGCACAATGGTTAGTTCTCTCAGTCCACCATGTAGGTTCTGGGGAGTCAAGCTTAGCCTCTCATGCTTAGCAACAAGTCCTTACTGCAGAGGCTTTCTTGACCTCACAGTGCACCTCCACTGATGCTCGCACTTCTGCAGCTGCCCCTGTGCTGCTCCCTGGGTGCATGAGTCCTGGAGTCCAGCTCTCTGACCTCCTGGAACACTTGCTTCCTAGAAGACTGAGCGATCACCCTAGGGGTGGCTCAGTGTTTGGGCATTTCTTAACATCATTAACCTGAAAAGCTTTGCAGAGTCAACAAGTTATGCATGCACGTGTGCACACTCTTACGGGACCACCAAAATGCCTCTGCTAGTAAGGACTTGTTGCTAAGCATGAGAGGCTAAGCTTGACTCCCCAAAACCTACATGGTGGACTGAGAGAACTAATCATTGTGCCTCCACATGTGTGCATGGCAAGAGTACCCATGCATGGGATTATAAAGAATAAATGTTAAACAACATGAAAAAGATACACTGGGAATTCCATCTTGAAACTGTTACTGAGACAAGTATCACCTGGATGGCGGGTGGCCCCTGGGGACACGAGCAGAACCTGGGGCATCAGGAACCAGTGAAGGACTGGCATGGGAAATCGAAGGGCAGGAAGACAAGAAGCCCTTCTGGAGGCAGAGACTTCAAGAACTTGCTTTTCAGGCCATAGGGCCAGGGGAAGAACCAATCCAGCTGAGAGAAGGACCCTATGCCATCTGGTTGATGATGTCTGTCACCTACCTCTGCATCCGATCCTTGAGGATTCAACTTTGTTTCAACTGGTGAGGTTCCTGATAGAAAAGCCGCAGTGAGGCTTTGTGGTGCCACATTTACCTCGACTGGGCTGACAGAATGGTGCAGGTGGCAAAGGTGCTTGCCACCAGGCATGACAATTTTGATCCCCAGATCACACATGGTATGTGGGAAAGAGCAAACCAACTGCTAGATTGGCCTCTGATTGCCACACATGTGCCATGGCACACACAACACATGCACATAGTACATGAACATAGGCACATCATGAGTAAATTGATCAATACATGTGATACATGTAACGCATCCCAGCGACTGGAAAGAGTACTGTGGTTAGGAGTGCTCACTGCTCTTTGGTTGCTGAAAAACAAGTAAATGCTTAAAAAAAAAATCCAATGGCTGCTTTCCAGTTCTTATCTGTGAGCTAGGTATAAACACCCACAGTTCTAAGCACTGAAGTGGTTCTTAACCAACCCCAGGGCAGACAGCTGCTGCTAGGCTCCGTGAATAGTCAGTGGCCTTACAAATAACCTGTGTGCCAGCCTGTGTTAAATGATAAGTTCCCATCTCAAAGGAAAGGGGGCAGGGAGACTACAGGCTAGAGGTAGCATTAACTACTATGGATACAGTTGGTCCTTATGATGGCCGGTGCTCTGCCCACTTTCAGCGTGGTAGCCCTCACTGGCAAATCCTCAAACCACTTCTCCTATGTGAGGGAAAAAGGGACAAAGAGAGTTTAAACTACAGGGCAAAGAATTAGAACTCGTTCACAGATGCCACCGTGCGGACACTCAACTTTATTCACTTTATCTATATATTTAACAATTCTAAAGTATTTACTTCTTGCTTTGACAAAAAATGAAAAATATAGGAGCACTGACTCCTCTTTAGGAGAAAAGGGTTATATGTACAGCTACGGAGAGTTACGGTTCCTCCTTTACATACAAAGAAAATATCAATAAAAAAGTGCTTCATTGATCAAAAAGGGCTAAGAGCTGCAAGCATTTATTCACACTGTACAACAGACCCAAGAAACCCGTATCATAACCTCTTGGCACCTGTCACTAGGAACTGCACAATCTTCAATTATGCCAACCTTTCCCCACCCGCAACTGCAGACCACAGCGAGCATGGAGAATTCACCCTGTTTAACTAAGCTGAGCCTCTGCCTGACTTGCTCCTGGAGGGATGAGCAATGCTCTGATACTCTGGCCTTCTCTTCAGCAGACATTGCTAGGGAAGGCTTCTGGCTTCTCACATCCATACTGAGGAACATGCAGAAGCCACCTTCCTGAGACACGGAAGGCCCATGGCCAGGTACCAGCTTCCAGGGGGGAGGGGCAAGGACATAGGCCAGGCTAGAACGGAAGTGCCCCCAACTTCATCCAGCCCCCACCAGCTGTTACTAGTTTGCAGCTTTTAGCAGAGCCAAGCATCACCCTTGGGAGGTGGGGTGGGCACAAACATAGATGCCAACAATTCAAAGCACAAACCAAAACTGCTCTCCACCCTTCCCATACCCACCTCTACCACAGATAACTACTGATTTAAGGCTCTTTTTGGACCACATCAAATCTCACTGAGGAAAGGTACCCCGAATCTCCTCCAGGCCATGTCATTTTCTAAGAACCCTACAATCACCAAGGGCTCTTCACTGATAGATAGCAGGAGCCAGACACGTGCCCACTCAGGCAGCCAGAAGCAGGACATGGGACTCCTGGGTCCTTCCTGCTGCCCCAGAAGTAGGAGAGGAAGGCTGATTGTGTGGAGAGCTTCGGAATTGTGGGGATTCTGTCCCTCAAGGGGAGATGCATGATTGGTTTGCTTTGGGAACAGGAGATTTGTGGAACCCTGAGTCTGGATTTCCCTGTGTTGGCTGAGGAAGAGATTGCTTACGGGACTAGGATCCAGAGGGGCTCCCAGATGCCTAGCTCAGTGCAGGCCTTGACCATTGCAGCAGGACACTGCTTTCTGGCCAGTCTGTACCTTTTGGTCTGGAAGCCCAAGGAGGCAAAGAGAGCCCTACTTGATCTTGGTCATGTTAAAGTTGGGATCCACATGGGTCAACAATGTCAGCCATCTAGCCCCTCAGTAACTCAGAAGCACAGGTCTTTCTTTCAAAGTGAGGCCTGTGGAGTACCTCACTGTGTGCCTTTCTTCCAACACTTTCCTGTGTTTTGTCTGTGAGGTGGGATGGCCCTATCCCTCTCAGGAACAGTACTCTCAAGAAAAGGGCTTCCGGCCTCCCAATCAGCAAAGGTTTTCCAGTCAACTCTGACACAGCTGTGATGTGAAGAATGGTCACTAATGTTAGGCTGACTTTCTGTCCTGCTGTCTCAGGCCTTCATTCTGGCTCCTTCCACAGGGACACATCGAGTGATCTCACAGAATGCCTGACAGCAAGCAGCTCAGCAGTTCTAAGAGCCTGGCAACCTTTGGGCTTCCATTGGGAAAAAAAAATTAAGACAACTGGGACATTTTTCTTTTTAGAAGGCAAAGAAGAGGATGGAAAGGGAAGGGGAGATGAAACGAAAATCAATATACAATCCAGTGGTACGTCCCAATCTCTGTACAGGTTGTTCCATGCCCCCATTCCAAAATGTATGGGCCTCTCGGACTGCCCAGGCTGTGTATGAGCCTGTTAAAGGAACAGCAGCATGGCCTCTGCCACCCCAGGTCACTGAGCTTCAGTTTGAAGTGGCAGCAATAGGCTTATCCAGTTCAAGGTCAATGCTGGAGCTTGTGGGATGGAGGCTGCTATAGCAAGACTTGCACACTCGACTGGGTTCAAAGAGCTGCTGGCTAGGAACCGGAACCTTCTGGTTACAACAACTGGAGCAGAATACGTTCCCACAATTCCTTGAGACAAGAAGAAAAAAAAACCATTAGTTTCAGCTGGTAGATGTTTGTGAGTGAAAAAAACAACTTGAGAGAGCAGCATTTGGTGTGTACCGTCTGGATGTGCTAGAAACATGTTTATTTCGCCAGGCCAGGAAGACGCTCAATAGGAAGATAAGTCTACCTAGTGTAGTCATTTTCTCCTCTGGCCAAGGATGACACGTGCTGCCTCACCAGTCTGGTATAAGGCTGTCAGATGCATAGGAAGATGCTCAGAAGAGCTCTCTGTGGGCTAATGAGCACAGCACTCCAGCAACTACCAGCTTAGTGCTGAGTATTGACCTGGGGATGTACCCAGTGGCTGCACTAACCTTGGCACTGGCCATCTGAGTAGCTTGAGGTCAAAGGGAGACCAAAGTCAAGTAGAGTCAGCCTGTGGGTCCCTCAAAGAAGAGAAACAACTATGCTACCCAGTTGGGGATGAGGAACTTTGGCCTAATGGTCACTGCCTCAGAGGCAAGTTGGATGTAGACTGCTGCCAGCAGCATGCAAAGCCAAAAACCAAAGCAGCACACGATACATGCTCAGCGTGAAAGGGAGGTGGAAGGATGAGGCCATGGAGAAACACATGCATCCCTATTAGATAGTGGTCAGTCAGCTAGGGCTCACTGCCCTGCCCCATGCATCTCAAGGTTCCCTTCTCCTTTCTGCCAAAATCCCTGGTTCTTTGCAACTTCATAGCACAGGTCTGAACAGCCAGACTGACACCTTCCCTATCACCTCCACCCCTCACCCACCACACACACACAAACACACACACACACACACACACACACACACACACGGAAGGTAACCAACACAGAATAAGTTTCTGCTCATCTTACAGTCCTACATTTGCTGAGCCCTGAAGTACAAACCAACCACTAGTCAGCTTAGCACAGGGAACCCCCAAGGCACAGCTTTCCAGAGATGAGAAGAGGGAGTTAACAGAAAGGCTTCCTCTGCACTAACTTCTCAGTCACACTCTGCAGAATACAGACCACACTGGGTAAGGAGCACTCAGGCATAGGAGGAGCAGCCACTGAAGACCACATGAGACAAAGCAACACGGGAGAAGGGAAGATGGAACACAGGAGACACTTTATACCTTTCTAAGAAGCACGAGACAGCAAGAACTTGTGGTTACAAAGGAAATCTTCTGAATGACTGTACTTGTTAAACAGACCTGCTGAAGTCTGGCTTAAAAGCTTGATATGAGTTTGATCAATTAAGCTTTTCTATCTGACTTCCCTTGGGAGACCCTGAAAGACCTAAGTGGAATCTTCCACACTTAAGCAATTCTCTGTTCATTTCCATCTCTATAAAAACAAGGAAGTGATGCCATCTGACTTGAAAGTTACTCGTATCATCCTGGCATCAGTGAGTAACTGTCACCTCTCCCTGACAAAAAAAGCTCTGAAGCCCACTGGCCTCCCCCAAAGACGAGCCCTGCAGAAGCATCACTTCTCATCAGGAGTCTCATAGCCCAGTTGGCCTGTACAGTCCAGAGGGGAGCACATGGCTGCAGCAGACATTCCCTTGGCAGTTTCTTTCATCAGCTGCTAGGGATCTCCCATGCCCACCTGCCTGCCTAAGCTCTCCCTTTCAAGGCCCAATGAGTGCAGAGAAGGGAATGGCAGTATTAGTGTGGAGAAGTTACTGTGGGTGTGCAGACATCACAGACAAGTTGTTGTAAATGCTCACCAAGTTTGATCAACACGGTCAGTGTCCCTGCAAGGAGGGGAGAAAGAGCTCAGAGAAGCCACTTGGTCTAGGGGTGCAGGGTGGGGGAAACCCAAGGTCCTAAGAGTGTCATCTGTTTACAAAGAGATTTTTCCATCACTTTCAATACAGTCTCACTTCTACATGTGGGCCATTGGACGATTCTGATAACTTCCTATTCTAGGAACACTGAACATCAACCAGATAAACACCACCCCAGCCAGGGCAAAACAGCCTTAGTGACTTACTCCCCAACCCAGGAAAAAGAAATTGGGAGCAACAAGGACTGGAGACTGCCCTCAGCTGGGTCGACTGTTCCCCGGCAGCACCGGGAGCAAGGAGCAGGGAGGAGTAGGAAAACCAGGCTCCCTGCCTACGCTAGAAAACTGTTTTTGCTCAAAGTAGCCATGACCAGTTTTATGCTGGAAATAAGATATGAAGATCTGCATGGTAGCTGTTACCCGCCAATCTGGGAAACAAAACCAAGTATGTCCACATTTCAAAACGTGATCACTGAATTGCAACAGAGTCTCCAAATACAGTTCTAGAAGGACCCATTTCAGAGGCATAGAAACACAACCCCAAGGGCAGCTCACACAGAGCATTGCTTGTAAGACGCCAAAGCTCAGATTCTGGAACCCACCCCCGCCCTAAAAGTCACCCAATGGCACCTGCAGTGGTGCTTCCTACTGGCAAGCCAGAAGGCACTGTCACAGGCATAGCAGTGGGCAGCCAGGTGGTCAGGTAGCCAACGGGTCATCTGTAAAACACATGGGACCAAGTTAGTAACAAGAGGTGGACCAGTCAGCTGAAGTCAACAGAGCCACACCAGGGGGAGCAAGAGCCACAAGGACACATGTGCTCCAGTGGTACCAGCCCAGCAGGCCTGCTAACAGTGTAAGAAAGGTGTCCAAACTGTTTGCCTGGAGGAGGCGCCAATTCCCTGAGACAAATCGGCCCAGCGGCACCCTGGGTTGTCATGAGAGCTGGCAGAGGCAATGGAGAGAAAGGGCCAGCTCACTGATGTCCCTGTCTTACAACTGATGGATGTGGGTTCTCAGAAGCTGAGGTGCAGAGGCTGAAGACTGACTGCAAGTTCTTCCTTGGTCAGTGGCATGGGGCAGGGACTGGAATGGAGAACTGTAGGACACCTGTGTGGTTGGCACGCAGAGCAGGGGCTGAGCCTGTACCTCTGTGTCCTGTTTATCCACCTGCTCCCAGCTGGCTTCAGAGAAAATCTCTGTGCTGCAGCGAGACAAACAGTTCTGATCCAGATTGCTTTCCGAGTCGGGGATTGAAGTCTGTTGGCAAACAAACACAGCTGAGCGGAATGAACCTGTCTCCTCCCAAAGGAGGAGCAGAGCACTGGGGTCTATGGGCAGGCCTGGGTGCTAAGGTACCAAAGGTGCAGTCACACCAGACGTCCAGACTTGGGGTGGCCAGATGCAGAGAGGGGCTGGGCTCAGAAGGAATTTTCATGGATTTTGTGAAGTGACATGGAGTGGAAAGATGGGTCTTAGGGTCCAGGGAAGCAAGTAGTGAGCTAGAGGGAGAAGGAGCTCCCTGTGTCAGCTGTTCTAGTGGGCCTGGTGATCCAGTCCAGCACCGAATGAAAACAGTGACTTGAGTGTGCCCTCCTTTTTTCTGAGGGACTCTTTGGGACAATGAGAAACTATTATTTAGTATGAAGAAAAAAGCCAAAACTTCCTTTGGTTGGAAAGTCACTGGGTCTGGGATGATTACTTCAGAACCTGCCTTTCACTGTAAGGACCCATCAAAGAATAAAGCCACTCTGGGAGTCCAGGAACCTGGCACCCTCATTTCTAGCCACCAAGCCTCATCAGTGCTAAGCCCTCAACAGTGCTTTAAAAACAAACAAAAATCAACCCCTTCTCTCCATTTCTCTTGCCAGCACCTGCCACAGAGTGGGTACAAACATTTGTTTAAAGAGAGCAAAGCTCTCAACACTCCCAAAGCCTGAGAAAGCAGGCATCTCACTAGTGACTAAGGCAGGACAAACACTCACAGCATAACAGAATCAGCACTGCTCTATCAATGCCACTCTGAACAGGTGTGCAAGCCCTTCTAAACATACGTGTTTTTATCTCGGGGTAGAGTGAACTGAGACAGGCTCTCATTTTGTTGTCCAGGTTATCCCAGAACTCACTATGCAGCTTGGGCTGACCTCAAATCTGTAGACATGCCCTGCCTCAGCCTCCCTTGATTCCAGGCATGCGCCACAAAGCCTGGCTGACACAGGACCCTCTCTGCAGAGATTCAATCCCCGTGTCATGCACATTAACTCCCCATCTCTCCTAATTGCCTACAAGGGAATAAAAAGCCAACACAGCAGAAAAGAGGCCAGACTGCTGTCTCCTTGGCCAAGGCTAACTCCCAAACAATCTCTCTGAAACTTTCTAATCTCTGTTTCAATAACCATGCACTGGGTGCAAAGGGTTATTTTGCTGGCCTCTGTGTGCCGCCTCCTTGAGAGCTTCAAAGGAATCATGACCTAACTTACCACTTCATCTCCAAAGTCTCCATTGAAGCGCAGAGAGCTGGTCAGGTACTGGCTCTCCAGGCGACTCTTCAACTCCTGGACTTGTTTCTTCAAGGTCTCCACTTCCTGCTGGTGACCAGACTCTATCTGTCGCAGGCGTTGCTGGACTGTGTCCGTGTACACAGGCATGCCATCGTCATCCAGGTGGCTGCGGGAAGGCTGGTCAGGGCTGCTGGTAGTAGATGGCCTCCCTGAGTGGCTATTCAGCCACTTGTGGTGCAAGTTCCTTGAGTACAAGTGAGCAGAGCTACAGCTTGTGGCAGACAGCTGGTGACTCAGTGAGTCCTTACTCCTCCCAGCCTCCCCATTGGCACAATGCCCATTGGGTGTGGGGTACTTCTGAAGGGTGTCAAACCCTGCAGGCTGTTCAGAGGCCTTGTTTTCAGTCTCTAGGGCACCGTTGCACACAATTCCCTGTCTACATTTATCTAACGACAAGGCACAAGGAGCCTGCATCAGGCTGAGGGTATTGCCAGGGGATGAAGTCCTGTGTAGCACAGAGTCCCATTGGGGCCTCTCAGCAGACCTGAGCTCTGGTGCTACAGGAAGCATGTCCTTGCCACTGAATCTACCACTGCTTGTCAGGCAAGGTCTGTGATGGAATTGGGGCCCACTTTCTGACTTCACCTTATCTTCTAATAACATGTGCACAGAGTTGTTCATGTGTGGTCCTCTCGTCTCAAATGGGACTTGGGAAGGCAGCGGAGAACTAGACTGTGAGGTACTGAGGCCAACTTTTGCATCTACTGGGACAGCAGGAGCTACATTCTCCCTGTCCTCTGCAGTAGTCTCTACTTGAGGCTGTTCTACAGGGACTTCCTGGGAGTCCTCTCCCCTGAGAGGAGCTTGGAGTGAACTACAGAGAACACTGTGCCCATCCTGATGTTCAGGAATACCCTGGGAGAACAAAGACAGGCTGGGGCCTAGATGGCTTCTTAAAGTAGCATCATCCAGCTGTGGCTCCTGGTAAAGTACAACGGGGCCCGCAGTCGCCATCCTACTCTCTTTTGCTAGGGGTGCCTCCTCTTTGGCCTCTGGCACCTCAGTGTGCTCCCTGTGGGCAGGCTCTTCTACCCCACTCTCCTCTTTGGTGGCCTCTTGCAAAATGTTCTCCATCTGCCCTTCAGCCACACCGGCTGCCACAGACAGCTCAGCACCTCCGAGCAGCCTGCTGGGCTTGCGCAGGCTGTCCATAGCAGGTATCTCTTCCCCAGCGCCTGCAAAGCTGCTCAGCTCCAGCGAGCGCCCGTGCTCCTGCCACTTCTCATTCAAGCTGGGGTCACTGCTGCGCCGACTGGCCAGTGGCACCATGTTTTCGCAGGTTGTGGTTAGATTGTCAAATGATCTAGTCTTGGGTAGCCTAAAAGAAAAGGGTTTGGGGAAAATGAGAATCTTAAGAGGCAATTCAGAGGGCCCCAGAGGACAACAGGTTTTTAGTAAGCTACTATTTCACAACTGGGCCATTGCAGCCACTCTCTGAAATGAGGCTCAGACTCCTAGAGCAGCACAGCTCCCCACGGGGTACTGCCTGTACTTCCTCTCTGCCAAACCTCACCCCCAAATAAGCTAATAGCATATATTATTTCTAAAAGGCATCCTTTTACTTTTATTTTTTCTTCTTTTTATCTTTTTGATTTTTCAGACAGGGACACGTGTATTCCAGGTTGGCCTTACAATCTCTATATAGCCTGGGAATGACCATGAACTCCTGATCCTTCTGCCTCTACCACCAACGTGCTGACAGTACAGGAATGTGTCACCATGCCAGGTTTATGCAGCACTGGGACTCAACACAGGGCTTCATGCATCTGCAGCCTTCAAGAGGCATTCCTTACAATGTTCTATGCCTCTCAAGTAGTGCCAAAGGAACTTGCTGGTTCGCTGTACTATACATTTTAAGTTCATTTATTATCTCTCACTCTGATCTTTTTTTTTTTGGTTTTTCGAGACAGGGTTTCTCTGTGTAGCCCTGGAACTCACTTTGTAGACCAGGCTGGCCTCGAACTCAGAAATCCTCCTGCCTCTGCCTCCCAAGTGCTGGGATTAAAGGCGTGCGCCACCACCGCCCGGCTCTCACTCTGATCTTAATAAACCAGTTTCTCTCATCTTATAGCTTCTGACTTTCAAGCTTCAGAAGACTAATCAGAGCAGAGAGGAGGAAGCAGAGAGCAGGGTGTAAACAAACCAGAGTCCACAAAGACTCCACCACCGAGAAACTGATCAGTGCATGCGGCAAAATAATGTAGGCACAGGTCCGATTCATTCCCAGAAATAAGGCTTACTATCTTTCTGAAGAAGCTAAACTTCAGCCAGATGTCATGGTTCATGCCAGTAGATCCAACACTCACATCATTGCAAGTCTAAGGTCAGCCTTGAAGGCAGGGAAGGGAGGGATGGAGACGAAGGGGGAGAAGAACAGAAGAAGAGAGGAGAGAGGGAATACCACCCCCTAAGAGAGAATAGCACCATCTAGGCCTTGGGACTTGTGGCATAAGCTTTGGGCTCACCGGCTCAGTGGGGGCTCCTCAGGGCTGGTGCCTGGGGCTGGGTATGGGGCACAGCTGTCATCTGTGGGGGTCGATGGGGATGGGCAGGGAAGGTACACTGCACTCCACAGCATCAGATTCCGCACATGGCACACGGGGTAGAGCACCTGAAGAGACAGAGGGGTGGGGAGGACACAGGTTTATGCAGGTCCCAGTAAATCTCTTAGAAATGCTTGGAATTACAGAGCAAGAATGAACACACCTAGGTGGGCCACTCAACACAGCTGGGTCACAGATCAACAAGGAGGAGGCACCAGTAAATGAAGGTCTATCTCCCAAGAGGATAGATATAGAACCAGGTCTTCTGTCTGCCAATACTCTTTACTTAAAATCCTCTTGTGAGCATTAAAATCTAATGGATCCTTTAAAGGCTGACTTCTTATTAATGATCTCAGGTGGTCTTTACTGAATGGCAGGCTTTCATCAGCCTGATTAACCAAGTAGGAATTGTTCTGTTACATGGTGAATGTGTGTTTCCCTAAAGCTTGGTTTCAGTAGAAGCTGTCAAATCTATTTTATAGAATCACTTAATCATGTGGAAATAAGGATATTTCCTCACCCTTTATGCCATTTCCCCGGCAGGCAAGGCGAAGGGATGGAGAGACACTGTAAACCTTTTACTGTAACTGCTTAACTGATGAAAAGTGTATTAATTGCCCAGCAATGCAATACAACCCCTGATTAGCCTCATGGACTTCTAAGGGCTTAAAATGTACCCGACAAAGGGAACACCAATACATTTTGATATACAGACATACTGCCTCTCTCTCTCTCTCTGGTTAGCAGAAGGCATTTTTTTGTGGGAACAAAGTGTTAAAAGGCCTGGCAGCAATCATGTGTGAAAAGAATCACAGACAGACATACATGCCAACAGCTGAAAGAATTTTGTGTTGAGACAGAGCTGCAGTGGGTTCCACTGCCTGGTTCATGGGAGAGTAGCAGAAACCTGGGGTCTGATCCTTCTTAGCCATACAAGGCATCTGAGAGAAGGAACCTTAGTGCTCTCTTCCAGAGAGCAGAAACACATGAGGACTAGGCTAAGCTCTGGAGGAAGTACAGGCAATGATTTGTGACAGAGGAATGATGTGTTTTACTCCAAACCACCTTGAACCTGAATTGGTCATGGACAGGCTAGAGCATTATCAAGAAACAGGCTTTACATAGACAGAATGGTGAAAAATGAAAAAGTGGAACCGGTACCTTGAGACAGCTGACACGTTTTCACAAAAACAGGTACTACTCAAACCAGGTCCTGTATGTGCCCCCACCCTCAAACTCCTTCTGCTGACCACAGAGACAGGCTAAAGGGTACATACGGCTTCTGATTGAGATGAATACAGTAGGTTTTTGAAAGCCTTGTTGCCTGCTCGAAGAAGCGACCATACAGAGCACGTCCGCTCCTGAGTCTGCTTTTCCCCTCTCTCTTTGGCGTTGTTGCACAGGAATGTTCCAAAGAGACAGGAATAGGTATGCTGTACCAGTTTCACCTGTAAAATTCCAATCAGGCAAAATCATACAGTGGGGTACATGGTCTCAGAAAGGAGGTCAACCCAACTGAACAATTCACCATGATATCCCTGAGAACACTTCAGCTCACTCAGGGATGTAGGCTGTATGTGCATAGGCAGCTAATAGATGGCACCTCCTCTTCACAGTTACCAGCTGCAGGGTCTGACCCCGACCACCAGCTCTCCCATGTCAAAGACATACTAATTCAAGAGGCATAGTGGAGAAATGCTGAGCCAGTCAGACATAAGGGGATGGAGGCTGGATGACGTGGGAACAGAGGGCTCAAACAGAAAGAGGACATCTTTCATCAAAGGAGCGGGCAAGAGCATCAGTAGAGACTGGAGAGTAGGATAGCACATTCTGATAGTTTCTATCTCTAACTACTTTTTAGACCATACACTTTAGAAGCCAAGTTTAAAACAAACTCTATGATTACAGAGGAAAACCTGGTGGCCCTAGATTCGCTGAGTGAAAAATAAAATGCCAGTTAACTGCTGTTGCTTTCAAATAAAGCAGTCACTCCTTGTTAAATTTGAAAATGCATAGTTTTGGGTAAAAATAGCCCCGTAACACTTGTATTAGCGTCCCTCTAGGTGTATGTGGGTCCCAAAATGTAGAATCAAGTCCAAACTCACAAGGAATGCTTCATTGAACTCAAAAGAGCAAGGAAATTGCCTCTGAAGTTGATGAACACAATCAAGCCATTGTAGAAACACTGGGCAACGCTCATTCAGATCATCTGAGTTCTCCCCATGACCACACCGGTCAGCAAACTTATGGCCAAAATCGAGCCATTCCATCTCCACAAGGACTTGGAAACCCTGCAGGGAGGCACCGAGGAGAGATCACTTGTGCAGTACTATCTGACCTATGACATCCTGAGCTCCATGTCACCAACAGTCAATGTCCTTTACCAGCCTTCTGATAAGTCCCTCTGGCATAGGCTCAGAGCCAAAGGCTCTCTCCCTAATGGTTCACAAATTTTTACACAAATGTCTCAATTCACCAACTCTATTCAGGATCCAGTTAGAGGACACTGACTATTTATTTAGGCATTTGTATAGTCGCTCTCATTTACTACACAAATGCTACCTGCCTACCCAAATTTCTCTTTTACTAATTTTCACCTTTAATGTTACATTTATAAAGCCATACTTGTAAAAACTCTTCCCCAGCAGCAGCTTTTATAAATATTTGTACTTTATGTCACTTTACGCTTTTGTTCTTCTATCTTTAACCCAACAATGGTTATTTCAGAGCAGATGTTTTTTCCAGAACACTATGCAGTTCTGTCTCAACCCACTATCATAAGCGAGTGAACGTTCTTTTAAGCCCATTTTCCTGAAGAAGTAGACAAAATCTTTCCAAAAAGAGAAGCTGAAAAGGAAACATTTCTGTATCCTCAATGCCTGTCACTAACCATAAGGCACCTAGTCATACAGATCTAAGCAATAGATGCATGATTACAACAAGCCACACTTTCTATAGACTTAATTTCCATCCCAAAATTGACATACAACTTTCCTAAAGGTTTCCCCAGCCTATCCTGAAATACTCCTCCCTCCCTCGGACAAACTCACCTCTATGGTTCGGTAGTAAGGGTCTAGCAGAAGCTTAGCCAGGGCCACAATCTGGGGAGTGCGATCCCAGCCATCTGAGCAGTGCACCAGCACTGGCCGCTGATCCCGGTGCACAGCATGCACCACGAGAAGTGCCGACTTCAGAAGCACAGACAGGTGGTGGAGCCACTTTGTACTTTCAAGAGCAGAAAGCCAACTTTAAGAAAAAGGGAAGATAAGGAAATACTGATTTTTATGATTTTATGGCATCATGCCCAGTGCCTGTCAAATTAAAAAGCAATTCCATAAAGACCTTTGTTTCCAAAGTGATTTTAAAAAGTCTAGTCATAAAGAATGTCCAGGTGAGACTCAAGCTCCACAATCAAGAGAAGCCAGCTTTAGGGAAAAACAAAACAAAAAACAAAAACAAAACCCTGTAATTAGCAATGCTACACTGTACACAGCACTTATTTTAACTGTGTGTAAGGAAGAGGTATATTGTGAGGAGGGTGTCAGAGACCCTGGGGCCACAGTTACAGGTGGCTATGAGCAGCACAGTGTGGGTGCTGGGAACCAAACTGCAAGAGCTGTAGTGCTCTTAACCCCTGAGCCATCTCTCCAGTTCCCTAACCTCACCCCCCTCCCCTCCTCTTTTTTTTCCCTAATGTGCTAGGAATAAAACCCAGGGCCTCACACTTGTTAGTTAAGTGTTCTGCCCCCAACCCTGGTTCTGACACACACACACACACACACACACACACACACACACACACACACACACGCTTCCCCCACCCCACATTTAGTTAACTTGAGACAGGGGTCTTGTTTATGCAGCCCAAGCTGATCTGAAACTCAGTTCTCTTGGATTAGCCTCCAAGTGCTGGAATGTACTACCACATCTAGCTCTTCACAGATAATTTGCCAAAAGGGGAGGGAGGGAGGGAGGGAGGGAGAGGGAGAGGGAGAGGGAGAGGGAGAGGGAGAGGGAGAGGGAGAGGGAGAGGGAGAGAGAGAGAGAGAGAGAGAGAGAGAGAGAGAGAGAGAGAGAGAGAGAGTGTGTGTGTATGTGGGGGTGAGGTGGGGGGAGGGAGCAGTCCTAGACTGGTACACACAGTGTAAGAAGTTGATCTTTTGGCAAACACAAGAATGGTTCAAACATGACCTATCACCTACTGTTAAGCCTTGACTACTTACTGACTAAAACCGCACAGGTCCATTATGATCATTAGACTCATGACAACTGGGTACAATGGCTACATAACATTGCTGAGTTAGACTGGATTTAGAAAGAGGACTCCGCTCTTTTCAAAATCCTTTAGGGGTTATCAGATAAAAAGAACTGCCTCTTTGGCCTGAGGTTACATAGCTCACTACCACCCCAAATATGTTGACATTTAGTTTCATGTACTTCTTCCTCCATCTCTCATTTCCCCAGACAGCTTACGTTTATTTTTTTCCCCAAATGTGGCCAAATTTGTGGTTTAAGGCTACAAGTCTATCCCTTTAAACACCGAAAGATAAGGAATAATAATTGTCCAGGATCTTTGAGAAGGCTTTGTCAAGACAATGTCTAGATAAGGCCTATAAGACAAAGCCAGTCTACTAAAACCTGAAGAATGAGCGTGAATGTTATTAAGAGTCTAAGAAAGGAAGATCTTTCCTGCCAGGCAAGCAAACAGCAAAACAGGGTGTAAAAGTCCTCCTTTTCCCAACTATACTGTGACTCAGAGGCTGACACTATGTTGCCATCATTGCTATACCCCAAGTTTTGCTCCCCAAATATAGAGAGTCCTTCTATTTAATGAATTATAAATTTGTCATAGGTAAAATTCAATTTCAAGATTCCCTATCTTCTAGTTAGACACAATTAAAACGTTTTCTTGATGGGTCAGATGTTTTCTCTTTTATCTTAAATCAAAAGGCTAAAGAGTAATTAAGAACATCTCCCTGCTGCTGAAGAAGCAGTGAACAAAACTCCAGTGGAGGGAGGGTTCCCTCGACCCCAAGGACCATGAAGTAGCAGTCAGTGCTGTCAGCCTGAGAGAGAAGCTGAGAGAGAGGCAGCCACCACAGGGGATGCCACAGCACTGGAACAGAAGCACACCACCCTCCAGCCCTCCACAGCCCCAGACGGGTGGCTCACTCAGTGTCCATCATTGCCATAGCTTCTTTCATCCATAAAGGAGGCTTAAGTACCCAAATACAAAGCATTTGTTTCTTTAACAAATCCTCCAGTCACTTGGACAGGGATGGGTGAATTAATTTCTTTTTCTTTTGGTTTTTCGAGACAGGGGTTCTCTATGTAGCCCTGGCTGTCCTGGAACTCACTCTGTAGACCAGGCTGGCCTCGAACTCAGAAATCCGCCTGTCTCTGCCTCCAAAGTGCTGGGATTAAAGGTGTGCGCCACCACTGCCCGGCCGAATTAATTTTTTGCATTCAAAATAAAGTTTTGTTTGTAAATAGTCCCCCCCCCTACCGTGTGTGTGTGTGTGTGTGTTGTTTCCAGTGAAGGCCAGAAAGGGTATTGTATCCCTTTACAGACAGTCATGAGCTACTATGTGGATATTAGGAACAAAAGCTGGGTTCTACAAAAGAACAACAAAGTGTTGCACTGAGCCATCTTTCTGGCCCCAAAATTAAGTTTTTAAAGGAAGAAATTAAATAAATGTGAGGTATTAGAGAATACACAGTACTGATCTGGTCTTTTTATTTTACATGAAAAGGGATCCTGAGCAGTTAAGCTACATGGCCAAGAACACAGAGTTTGTGACAAGTCTCTGGAGTCCTCACACTGACCTAAAAGGACCAGTTATGCCCTGGAGCTAAGTGACAGATGCAAATGGAAAATCCTCAAAGGAAGAAGCTAGTACTCCTTTGGTCAGTGTAGTGGTTTGAATGAGAATGGCCCAACAGGCTCATATATTTAAATGCTTAGTCACCTGGGAGTGACACTATTTGAAAGGATTAAAAGGATTGATTAGAAAGTGTGGTCTTATTGGAGGACATTGATTTGAATTCCCAGGGTAGGTTCTGAGGTTTCAAAAGTCTGTGCCAAGTCAGGAGTCTCTCTACCTACAGATCATGATATAGCTCTCAAATGCTGCTCCAGTGTCTGCCAGTATGCCACTATGCTCCCCAACATGATGCTAATGAACTAAACCTCTGAAACTGTACTCCAGCCCCAAGTAAATGTTTTCTTTCAACTGGATATAGTGGCACAGGCCTTTAATCTCAGCACTCTGGAGGCAGAAGTAGACAGACTTCTGTGAGTTCGAGTCCAACTTTATGAAGTGAGTCCAGAGGAAGTCCTGTCTTGAAAAACCAATGGAATACACCTTTACTCCCAGCACTCAGGAGGCAGAGGAAGGTGGATCTCTGTGAGTTCAAGGCTGGCCTGGTCTAGAATGAGTTCCAGGACAGCCAAGGATACATGATAAGACCCTGTCTAGAAGAGAAAAGAGAGGAGGAGAGGGGAGGGGAGGGGAGGGGAGGGGAGGGGAGAGGAGAGGAGAGGGGAGGGGGGAGGAGAGGAGAGGAGAGGAGAGGGGAGGGGAGGGGAGAGGGGAGGGGAGGGGAGGGGAGAGGGGAGGGGAGGGGAGGGGAGAGGAGAGGAGAGGGGAGGGGGGAGGAGAGGAGAGGAGAGGAGAGGAGAGGAGAGGAGAGGAAGTTGCCTTGGTCTCAATGTCTTTTTTATTTTAAAGATTTTATTTATTTTATGCATATGAGCACACTGTAGCTATCTTCAGACACACCAAAAGAAGGCATTGGATCTTGTTACAGATGACTGTGAGCCACCACAGGGTTGCTGGGATTTGAATTCAGGACCTCTGGAAGAGTAGTCACTGCTCTTAACTGCTAAGCCATCTTTCCAGCCCGGTCTCGATGTCTTTTTACAGCAACAGAACAGAGATTAAGAGTCAGACACTATTTCATCCTCAGGGCTGACTGCTACTATATACCACAGTGGCACTCGTGTTTAGGCAATAGCCAACAGCTGTCCAATCAGACTTAAACCTGCTCAACATGATTGGTACTGAAAAACTAGCCAACTACCCAAAGACAGTGAGATCATGGACCTTAGAAGAGAATCTGCAACTGCCACTTTAGCAAACCAGTAATTCCCAACCAAATTCTAAATACTTATCCATTTACTCAAAGATAAGTGGAGTTTTTACCCTTCAACAAACAAACTTCTCTTTGCAGCAAGTGGAGAAAAGTCACAATTGGTCAGAGTGCAGACAACCATTGTTGTGGGATGCCCAGCCCTAATGGACATTTCTACAACACAACTCCTGCACCTAAGGCTCAGAAAAAATTGCTGAGGAAGAGGAAGCAGAAAGACTGTAAAAGACAGAGGACCAGGAAATCTGCTGTGAGCTTATGTCTCCTAGAAATGATAAAGAAGTTTTACTCCTGAGACCTTAACAATGTGGCTGCCTTAATAAAACCTAAACAAGTATACCACCAACAGACATGCTAACTTGGAAAGGGTTGCTCTCACAGTGTCCTGCCTGCCCGGATGACAAAGAACTGCATTGTGACTAAGAATTGCTTACACTGAGAGAAAAGTCTTCCTTGGAGATGAGTCCCTTAATTGCTTCCCCAATTACAAGTAGCCAGACCTGAAATTATGTGATACAAGCAATACTAAATGGACTGAGTAGGTTCTGTATGCGTGTGTGCATGCGTGTGCATGTGCATGTGTCTTCGCTGCAAGTGTCACTTCAGGGACCAAAGAATTATACTGGGCTAAAAACAACACATCAGAGAAAGGAGGGAGTCCATGAAAAACAAGTGTTTGCTGCTTCTGTTCTGAGGACTGAGATCTATTATGTGCTGCACATCCTAAACCCTGTGACAGAACTGTTACAAATGTACCAGTGAGGCTGGGTACCCTAAACAAATAACTACAGGCCAACTAAAGAATAACTAGATTGGGAGAAATCATCTTCCTAAGGGAAGAGCCTCCAAATTGATTATCCAATACCAAGTGATCAGTGCTGAAAAAAATAAAAGTTAACATTATATGGACTGAACAGATTTATATACTTAGTAATATGTATTGTATTGTAGGGATGTGTACTGTGTGAAGATGTGTCTCTGTCCTTCTTTGCCTGTCTAAGGCACCTTCTGATTGGTCAAAATAAAAATCTGATGGCCAATAAGGTGAGGCAGGATTAGAAAGTAGGACATCAGCAGAGAAGAACTCTGGCAAAGAGTCCAGGCACAGGAGTTTTTTCCATCTGGGCTTGGAGGAAGTCGGACGTATGGAACTGAGGAGAGGTAACCAGCCATGCGGCAGACATAGAATAGTATAAACAGGATAAGAGTTAAGAGCTAGCTGGGAAAAAAACTAGGCATTTATTAATAAAAGATAAGCCTCAGAGTTGTTATTCGGGAACTGGGGCAGATACAGAAAGCCTAAATGACTATACACAATATAATAGGGTTGGAGGGAAAGGGAAGGGGGGAAATGATGTAATTATATTTTAATTTAAAAAAACAAAACAAAACAAAAAAAACCCAACACAAACTCTTCAAAAGAGCTGGACTACTTTTTTCCACAGTTGATGTTCTATGCTGTAGAATAAACAGCTTCTAGGCCAGGAAGAATAGCCACAGGGATCAAAAGTATAAGTAAGGTTCACTAACAAACAGAAGATACCTTCAAACTCATTTAAAATCAAACCAAACCAAACAAAACACAGCAATACAGCAGCAACAACAAAAGAGCACACAAATTAAAGTCAAGCCTTACTTCCCAGGATCTGGCATCTGTGTGCACAGCAGTCGCAGAGACTGGAAACTCCTCCGGATAGAATGTATGTTTGCCATTCCCATAAACACAACTTCACAGTTTGGATAATACTCTGTAGAGAAAAACAATTTAAAAACCCACAATACATTCAATTTAAGGATCACACCAGCAAATGTAGAAGCAGCAAAGTCGCAGCACTCAAACTGCAGGGCCTAATGCTAGAACTCTGTGTCTACTGCCTCAATTTGACCCCACTTTCCTAAGGAGTTCCTGAGACTGGCAGGAAGCTAGTGATTCATGTATGTACTGTGAGAGACAACAGACTGAGAAACAGCCTCTACAGACCCGTGGGCAGACATCAGCTTTCCTATCCTTAAGGCTGGCACACAGGAGGAAGATGGTCTGTACCTCGGCCAAAGCTCACAAACATCAAGGATCCAGAGAGATGCCCTGGCTTTCTGAATGCAGAGTGAAGTTTGTGCTTTGCCATTTACTTTAACTTAAGCCTAGGCTGTGAGTGAGCCGCACTGCAAGGGATGACGCAGGGACAGACTACCCACCTGGGCACTCACAGCCTCCTCCTTTGGCTCGATTTGCCACAGCTGCTGCATAGGAGCGTGCATCCAAGATCAAAAGCTTCTGTGGCTGGAGAGCTAAACTTTCTGCTCCTGAAGCATTTGACAGAGAGGAATCTGCAGACATCAAGAAGGGGATAAAAACTAAGCAAACCTAGCTCTCCTAGAACTGTGAACAACTAGTACCAGAGGCACATATTACAGTAAAACAGAACAAAATGAACTCCAATCAATGAAGCCCCCTGGCCAGACCCAGGTACTTGCCATCAGTGTATCCTCTGTTTTGCCTATTGAAATTGATAAGGATTTATTTTCCAAAACCAATTCCCAAAGCATATCAGATGAAATTCTCACTCACCTAATGTCTTACCCCCATTTCTACCCCTGTAGTCCTTTCATAAAAGCAGGTATTGTTCTCCACAGACTGGAGACAACCCACATCCTCATCCAAACACTTCATTCTTGTCACAATGGCAAGAAAGACAACATTAGGCTCTTAAATCAAGTATGAAACAAAAGATCTTCCAGTGCTTTGTCAAGACCTGTCACTCCTCAAACAAACTCACTGAATTCATTCTTATAAAAGTAACTTTAGGGCTGGAAAGATAGTTCAGTAGTTAAAAGCATTGGCTGCCTTCTTCTGGTGTGTCTGAAGTCATCTACAGTGTACTCACATACATAAAATAAATAAATAAATCTTCAAAAAAAAGTAACTTTATATAGCCAGGTGTGATGATGCAGGCCGCAACAATCAGGAAGCAAAGGCAGATGCTTCTCTGTGATGTTAAGGCTAGCCTGGTCTATATAATGAGTTCCAGGTCAGAGATTCAAAAAATCTGAATTAATACATCTAAGGAAAAGCCATTTTAAGAAAAACTTTTCAGGTGATTTTAAAAACTGCTGCATGGGCATAGTGAGCACCTTACCGAACTCCACATCAGAAAGATCCCCTGCATTGGGAAAGTCTCGACAACTGTTCCGAGTGGAAACCTTGCTGACACTTGACTGAGAGTCGGAAGCACATGCTTTGGCCACTGACTGCACCAGATGTTCATCATCAGCATTTCGCCAGCCCCACCAGCTAACCTCTGGTTGTCCGCAGCGGGCAATGACAGCTCCATTGCTCTGGTGCCTGTGCAGAGACGACAGACAGTGAGTGTGCTCTTTCTTTTTTCTTTTCTTTTTTTAATTGGGTATTTTATGTATGTACATTTCAAATGTTATCTCCTTTCCCAGTGTCCCCTCCGGAACCCCCTTATCCCATCCCCCCTCCTGAGTGTACTATTTCAAGACCCCCCATGTGATGTTCTGCACTCATATAAAAGGATGGAAATTGATTGTAAATAGCCTGACCCTAGATAAATCTGGAATTGGCTTCAAATTTTTGCATTATTAATAGGGACAGAAAAATAAAGCCTATATAGCTTTCTCAATTATCATCTCATCATAGTACTCTCTGTAAAATTACCAACAAATGGTAAGTGAATATTCTTAGAGAAAATGAACTTACACTCACAATTTAGATATTCTGAATCTTTATTTTTAGGAGATAAGATATTTTTTTAAAAAAAAAATCTATGAATACTATACCAATTCTACTATGTAATAATTAAGTACAAACACCTCATTTCTGATACTGACTCCAGCACATGCAAGATGCTAAGGTACAGAACAAACTGCTTTGCCTCACTTCTGAAGGTGCACTGCAGTATGCATATATTTACTACTGCTGGCTTGATGGTTCTTTTCAAACACATCACATCTCTGCAAGTAGAAAATTCACCTGGCCTACAGTGAAATCCTTTTACAAAGCTCTCCTGAGATGTCATGAGTCACAAGTTATTCTTACTATGGACGCAGCACTCAATGACCCAGTCACGCTTGCTCAGGCTTCTCAGAGGGAAGAAATCACAATCCCAGTAAACTATACTCCGACAGAGTCTTTTCCAAAGCCAGAAATGATTCTCAGAGTCCACTCTGAGATGATATTAAATTTTCATGTGTTTTCCAGTATATCAATGAAAAAGTTGGAAAAATGTAATATTTAGTTGTATAAAATGAAGTTCAGGTCCATGCTATGCCACAGATAAATTGGTAAGTGTCACACAGAGTGAAGTGAGCCCATCATAAAGGACACACTTTGCTAAGACTTATCACATAGTCAGAATAGGAAAATCTAGAGAAACAGTGCATTACTGGCTATACCCTGGGATAGAACAGTTGGGGAAGTAAGGAATGACTGCTAATGAGTATGAGATTTCATTCTATATACTGAAAATACAGTAACATTGATTGTAGAGGTGGTTTGCACAACTCTAAATGTAATATACTCAGGATTGCTAAATTGTATTAGCATACTTAAAGCTTTCTTAAGTTATGAAAGTAATCTCTGCTATAGAACTGGAGAGCTCAGTGGGTGAAGCACAGGCCTGGCACCCCACACTCCATGCCTGAACTCATGTAAAAGTAGAAGGAGGCAAGTGACTCAACAAAGCTGGATCACATGTGCTGTGGCATGTGTGTCAGCGTGCACGCGAGCGTACACACACACACACTAAATTAAACAAAATTTTATAAATCTTTCAATTAAAAATATTTTTGTTCTATTTTGGATCATGTGTGTGTTTGTGTGTGGAGGGAGAGAGGCCAGAAAAGGACAAAGACCTCCAGGAGCTGCAACTATAGGCAGCTGTGAACGCCTAGTGCGGGTGCTAGTAGCCAACTCCTAAAGAGCAGCACATGCACTTTACCACTTAGCCAACTCTTCAGTCCCCATAAATACTTTAAAAAAAATCTGGTAAGCAAAATTCTACCAATTCTATATACTGAAGAAAATAACCATATTCTTTAAAATGCTCTTGAACTTGTACATGCAGACCTGCACACAGATAGTACAGATGAGTTTCCTTTTTCCTTCTTTAGGAAATAATGTGAGAAAACTTAATCCATAAGTTCACAAGCAACAAATTAAATCTGGTGGTATAAATCCCACTAGAGTAGTTTGCTTATAGGTTTCAATTCTCCCTCACTGTGAGTCGTAAAGAGCTCACAGTGTACATCACTACCAGCACCACACTGGCTCACGCTCAAATGAAACAAATTATGTGAAATTCCATGATTCTTGCTGTGTCTCCCTACTAGGCTGAAAAACCACAGATCTGAATGACTGCAAACTCCCCAGAAAAGGGTGGAGGGACCTTTGCTGAGAGTCCTCTGTCTCTGCCAGGCTTCCTAGCACTGAGACAGAACAGCAGATGGCACTCTGGTCTTGGGTATTCAGGGCCAACTGAGTCACTACAAGTAGCAGTAGTCAATCTCCTGAAAGGCTTTGTATTGCATGAAAGCCAGCTCAAAGACGAAAGTTACAATCACTTTAAATTAAAATAAAAAAGAAAATTAGATAAAACAGACATTTTTACCACTTTAACAAACAGAACTTGCTAAAATACAAAAAGGTAAAAAAAACCCAACTTACTAAAGCATAGGATGCTTCCATTGGACATGAAAATGTAATGGTTCTAACTGCCTCTAATCCGATGGCCAGCAAGCTCCCCATCAGATGAGGACTACCAAGTGCACAGAGATGCTGGGAGCTGCACTACAGATGGAGGTCTCTCTGATGAGATCTTGCTGTGTTAGAGTAACTCTGCAGCTCTAATCAGGTACTGGTTCAGGTCAGTATTGCAAAGTAACTGCTGCTAATGACCTCAGAAATCACTGCTGCAGGCCACACATAACTAAATCTAGGAAATGCTGGATTTAGGGGCATCTTGCTACCTGACCTGTGGTGGTTTGAATGAGAATGGCCCCCATAGGCTCATATACTTAAGTGCTTACTCATAAGGAGTGCCACTATTTGAGAAGGAATAGAAGCTGTGGCATTATTGGAGTAGGTGTGACCTTGTGGAAGGAAGTGTGTCACTGGGGGTTGGCTTTAAGTTTTCAAAAAATTCTATGCCAAGTCTTGTCCCCCTCTCTCTTGACCTGCAAATCAGAATGTAGCTCACAGGGACTGTTCTAGAGCCATGAATGCTGCCATGCTCCCTGCCATGATGCTAAGGAACTAAACTGAAACCGTAGCCCCCAGTTAAATGTTTTTTTTTCTAAGAGTTGCCTTGGTCACAGTGACTAAGACATCACCTCTGCTGGCAATGAAGAGTGGTGGGGTGTCCTGAACATTCTTCAACATACCCCAAACAAAACTAAACAACACAGGGACCCAATTCAGAGATAAGAAGAGACAAAAGACGCATGTCCTGCGACAGAGAGAGCAGCTCCAGGAAGCCTGCTTGATTTACATGGCTACACCAAGAATGTTCAACCACAATCTAGACAGATTTTTCTCTCAAGGATTAACAGTGACAATTTCCATTTATGTACATATTCTAGGTATCTAGAATGGGGAACCCTAGAACTCATGCCTTCTAGAATTGGATAATAGAAAAGAAAAAAGAAAAGCTAATTATTTAAAAAAAGAAAGACATTCTAAGGAATTCAACTATCATACTTAGGCTTTCTGCTTAAAGGGAGAAAAATGGCTTTTACTGAAAAGAGTACTTCCCCCTTCTGCTCCAAGTCACGTATCTCCTAAGTGCCAAGCAGCCAATCTAACAGAGCTTTTGGTCCTGGTAGCAGCCAGCTGCTTTCCCAGCCTCATAAATCCCTCCAGCTTTCCCTGTTCTCTAAGTCCATGTCCTTCTCAGTACTTGAGCAACAGGTAAATTTGGTGACCGATTTTGGTGTCTGAAAACAAAACTGATGAAAATGTATGTTGAAGGTTTAATGGGTCCCACTGAGCCACCAGGCAGTGTCCTTCAGGTTCTGTATTCAGGGTGGCATTGGAATTTACCTTCAATAGGCTAAATGAACAAGCTGGTTACCTTCATAGGACTGTCACAAGAAATATACCTTCCTAGAGCCTCAATATTGGAGTGCAATAGCTCCTGGTATGGCAGTTTTTAACTAAGCCATTGTTTGGGCTCACTTTGGACAGTCTAAAAGGTCTACAAACCAAAAAGTAAAATGGAGAATGTTAACATTACAAGACACAATATGAATTCCAAAAAATTTAACATGATTGTGTAACAGCAGAGTGGTCACTAACTTATAAAGCTAGTACTCAAGTATATACTCTATTCCAAATGTCACTTAAAGGCATTAAAGTGTTAAGAGGCCCTCATTTACATACCACAGCACATCTGTGTATCACCAACCCTTTTTTAAAACATGCACCCCTTAGCCCTTATATAGATCCCATTCCCTCAAAATAAAAATCCCTTATGCAGGGAAGAAGAAAGCTTTTAAGAAGCTCATGACATCAGAATATGTACCTCTCCAAGGATGTAACAGCAGCAAACACTTGCTGGGGAAAAAAACTTTGGTAGAGATGCCTGTAGTACTCTAGCTAATGCCAGTAATGCGGCTGTCATGAGTTACCACTCTGGGGAGTCTTCCAGTGACATAGCTACTTCTGAATCTTCTATATCCCTTCGACTCATTCTTCTCTCAGGCTCCTATAAGTTACCTTAAAAGCTCCATGTGGTCAGCAAGATAGCCTCAGGTGGAACCATTTCTTAGGTCTGTAGTCGGTGTCCTATCTGGGATTTAGAGAGGGCTGTTCATGTCTCCCCAGAAGATATTACATACACTATAGCTCTCATGCCTTCTGTCTCTGAAATTTTCTGTCTACCACAATTGACTCTAATTCTTCTCAAAACAAGAATCCTTCCTTCCACATGTTAAAGTGACAATCACCAACACCATTAGAGTTCATTCAGCTCTATTATAAATCTCACCAATCTTTCAACACCAAAGTCCTTCCTGTTAAACATCTGAAGCTAAATGCAATGAATACAAGAAAAAAATGTTATTTTTATTCTTTTTTTAAAGACAGGGTCTCCCTGAATAGGGCCTCCCTATACCTAGCCCAGAAGTCCTTACCTAGAGCAGGCTAATCTTAAAGTCACAGATATTCATCTGGCTCTATCTCCTGAGTGCTAGGATTAAAGGAGTGCACTGCAACAGGTGGCCCAGACACTTCTCTACTGAGATATTCTCATCAGGGTTCACTTGCATTGCCAGCTTCTGTTCTGGACACAATCAGTGCTGGTGTTTCTCTTTCTGCAGGCACAGCTTTAGCAATAAGGAAGCATGTACTTGCTAGGGACTGTCTCTTCCAGGTCAGCAGCTGTCAGGACAGTGAGCAGTGGGGAAGAAGTACCTGGGGCTGGTCTGGCTTACATACCTGTAGATGACAGCAGGGATGCGCTTCCAGGATCTGAAGCCTGCCACACTTTCCAGTTCTTTGTCAGTGATCCAAGCAGGTACTATGAGCTCTTGTGGATAACTACCACATAATCTGTTAGAAAGAAGAGAATGAAGGTGAGAAGGAAAGAGAAAGGGAGAAGATGGAGGAGTGTGAGAGGGGCAGAGGAGTAGGACATGAGCTGGAACAGGGACACTATTCATACCACCACAAAGCCAGTTAAAAGGCAATGAGGGTGCTTGCCTAGCAAGTTCAAGGACCTATATTTTCTCTAGCATAAGAGGAAAAACTGGCAGACGAGAAGCTAAGGGGGCATTGTTTGAGGTTTTAGTCTCCTTACCAGAATAGGCAGTCATAATTTTTTTGCTTATATTATACAAATTATCTTTGGTGGTTCGATCTGATGCTGCCTTTTGGACTTTGATAATCTAACAATAAAAAAAATGAGAATTGAGGGACATTTGCCTTCTCCATGGTAATTCTCAGTTGTAAATTGTGTGTGTGTGTGTGTGTGTGTGTGTGTGTGTGTGTGCGCACATGTGTGTAAGTTCAGAAAGAAGCACCTATGTCACCTCTTTTGGCTTCAGTCTTCCAGGTTCTTTGTCAAAATGAAGCATGGAAAGGACAAAGCCCACCATTTCAGATCTCCTCTTCAGATTAACTTCTCACCTGATCTGAACCAGAATGTCTTGATTTTTTAAAAAAGATTTATTTACTTATTTTATGTATGTGAGTACACTGTAGCTGTCTTCAGACATACCAGAAGAGGGCATCAGATTTCATTACAGATGGTTGTGAGCCACCATGTGGTTGCTGGGATTTGAACTCAGGACCTTGGAAGAGCAGTCAGTGTTCTTAACCCCTGGGTCATCTCTCCAGCCCCAGGGATGTCCTAATTTTAAGTAACAAGTGCAGCCAGGAGTTATACAGATACAATACACATTAATAACACCAATTAGTGCTGGGCAGTGGTAGTGCATGCCTGTAATCCCAGCACTTGGGAGACAGAGGCAGGTGGATTTCTGAGTTTGAGGCCAGCCTGGTCTACAGAGTTAGTTCCAGGACAGTCAGGGCTACACAGAAAAACCCTGTCTCAAAAACAAAACAAAACAAAACAAAAAACCAAAAAAAACAAAATAATCTCAATGAGAACCAAATTATTGTGAGCAAGTTATTTATTAACCATGATTTCTATAAAACACACTTCAGAAGAAACTATTTCCTGTACTCACTGCCTCGCACTTTCACCCTCTTGCTCATTTTAAAACAAAAGGTGGTTTTGCATTCTAGTCAAGCAGGTGACTTGGGATATAGTACTTCTGACAGATTTTATTTACAGGGCAGTATCCCAAGGTAATCTTCCTTTTGAACACTTGAAAGCAGTATGAAATTTAATCCTAAAACTCAAAAACTATCTGTGCTGGCTAGTTTTTATGTCAACTTGACACGAGCTAGGGACATGTGAGAAGAAACGTTAAGAAAATTCCTCCATAGGATTGGCTTATAGGCATTTTCTTGACTGATGACTGGTGTGGGAGGGCCCAGCCCACTGGACAGGTGATCCTGGATGGTATAGAATTCAGCTGAGCAAGCCATGGAGAGTAAACCAGTATGCAATACTTATCCATGGCTTCTGTTCCTTCCCTGAGTTCATGTGCTGACTTCCTCTGATGACTATGATGTGGAAATATAAGCAAACTAAACCCTTTCTCTTGAAGTCGCTTATTGGTAATGGTGTTTTATTTCAGCAATAGAACCCCTAACTAAGATACCATCACCTCCATTACCCTGCCTTACTCTATGAATTAGAAGGAGACTTGAGACATAGGGATTTTGATTATTCAACACTACATCTCTTTCTTTCCTCTTCTCAATTTCCAGAAGATATAGAACCAGAAATTTAAAAGCCACTGAACCAGAAGGATGGTTGTGATTAAGAATAGCTACACAAACTTCCTAACACCCATTCAAACTCTTTAAAATGACCTGTGACAGTGACCATGGTAACTACTCTAATAGCTTGTCTTGTTCTTTTTGTTTTATGTTCAAGACTAGATCTGGCTCTCATTTGTTAGCAGTAGAATAAATGTTTCACAGTCCTGGGGGCTGACTTGTTCATATGAACTGGTGATTTATATGCCCCTGCCCAGCAGACACCATACCTGTTCTACTCAGAAGTTAGGTCTTCTCGATGTTGGTAAACAGTTCCAGTGTAAGAAAAGAGGGTTCCATTCAGCAAAGCAAATGTAACCTCAGATTCTCTATGGCTATTCTGTCTGTCCAACCTGCCTCTGAGAACAGCTCCATGTGATGCTCTCCTATGTTTGTAACCTCCAGGTTCTTAACTTCTTGGCTAGGCCCCAATACGTATCCATGTGAAGACATACAATGAGTGGTAGGTTTCCCAGTGAAAAATGGACAACCACGAACAGACCAAGAAAATGGATATTATAATTTGAGGTAACTGAAAAGATCAAAGGATGATTAGTGATGCAAAGAAACATACGAGTAGAATATATTCATTTCAGTCTCCTGGAATGTGCTGTTTCACAGAAACTTAAGACTGACAAAATCCCAGTATTTAACTACCTTCTCTCACCAAAGCACTTACATGTTTTAAGTTTTAAGGAAATAGGTAATGAATGAATTTAATAATAGTTATTTAACATTTAATGGTTAAATGATCACAGCTAAAGACATTTGTCATTAAGATTAGCAATGAGGGATTAGTATTAGTCAGTAGGAAAAGTGCTTGTGCTACACTACCATGAACATCCATGTTCAGATCCTTAGTGCCCATGTAAAAGGTTGAGTGTGGTAGTATATGCCTATAATCCTAGCATTGGGGGGTAGAGACAGGAGGTTCCTTAGAGCTTGCTGGTCAACTAGTCTTACTGAACCGGCAAGCTCCAGGTTCAGTGAGAGACCCTGGCTCAAAACTAAGGTGACAAATGATAATATAAGATACTCAAAATTCATAAACTGCTGGCCTCTGCCCACACCTGCTGCACAGGTATGTGAACACACACACACACACACACACGCACGCACGCACGCACGCACGCACACAAGCAAGCATGTGTTTATCCTTGCTTTTAAGTGAACTGATTCCATAATGCCAAAGTGGTGATGAAGACACACTATTGCCCACAGTAAGCATAGTATCATCTAGACATGCATGTGGCAAGAAGAAAGGAGGCCTGCAGAGGTTAAAAGAAAGGTTTCAAGAACTTATTATGCAAGGATCATTTTCCACTCCAAAAATATTGAACAAAAGGTTCAAAAAGAACTCTGAAGAGCATGAATTTAGAGTTAATAAAATTCCATTTCAAAGTACCTGTATTTAATGTCCTGCCACCTGAGAATTGGGGCTTCTGTTAAAGGTACTGGCTATGAAACACAGTCTACAAGTATCCATGTAACTCACTTGTATTTCTCATTGATGTTGGAAATCCTCCAGGCATTGTTCATATCGAAACCCATCCGCTCCACTTCATTCTTAAACCTTGAAGTTACATGTTCCCCTAGAGACAGAGACAGACAGCAGAAACAAAAAATAAACACCACTTTGCAAAATGAAAACAAAACCACCACTGCCCTTGCTCTATTCTATTTCAATGATTTCAAAGGCAGGAATATATAAATAGGTAACACATATTTAGCTTCAGTCAAGAAAATGGGCAGGTTAAGACTACAGAAAGAAAAGAGGAATAACAGATCAAGAATTATGTTATCTTAGCCACTGGATACCTTTAATCCCAGCACTCAGGAGCCAGAGGCAGGTGTATCTCTGAGAGTTTGAGAACAGCCTGATCTACAAAATAAATTCTAGGCCATCCAGGGCTATAGTAAGACCCCATCTCAAAGGGTGGGGTGTATTACTTAAATTCTCTGTGAGTAAGTATTGTTGTGCTCATTTGCTGCATTTCTTTAGAGTACAAACACTCTGGGGAGATTACTATAACACATGTCTCTGGCCTGGAAATCCATGTTCTTTCTTGCATATACACAAACTACTAGTTTATTTCCACACTCAGAATGACAATATACATAAAAAAAAAATAAAACCCATCTTAAATCACCAAGATTGGTAACATAGATGTAAAATTCTTTATTTGAAACCCTCTGGGTCTCATTTCAGAACTGGGAGGCTTCTGACTTTTAGAAAGCGAAGACAATGCATATATTATAACACTGCAGTTCCAATTTCAACAGGGGCTACTTAGGCATTCCTAGTTCCTCAGTGGAACACATGGGTACTTCATACCAAGTAAGATAACTGTGTCAGCTCAGCTCAGGTCAAACTGCAAATATATTAAGAAATGCCTTCAGGTTTTCAGAGACTGCAAGCAATCAGGCAAGTGGCCACTACCAGTGATCAGAAATCCCAGGAAACACCTATTATTAAATGACACCCTAGGGATCTATAACAACACACCCTCTCACCTAGCTATAACCTGGTCACATCTCTCTTAAATGTGGCCCTTTAGCTGGGTGGTGGTGGCGCACGCCTTTAATCCCAGCACTTGGGAGGCAGAGGCAGGAGGATTTCTGAGTTCGAGGCCAGCCTGGTCTACAAAGTGAGTTCCAGGACAGCCAAGCCTACACAGAGAAACCCTGTCTCGAAAAACCAAAAAAAAAAAAAACAAAAAAAAACAAAACAAAAATGTGGCCCTTTATCCCTTAAGGCTGTAACAAAGGTAGAGCCAGACCAAAATCTAAAGTGCTTTCCTCCTTAGAAAGTGCATGGTTCTAGAGCAGTAACTTACTAAACAAAACTACTGAGCAGGTTCCTGACGTGTGCAAGCAGTGCTGGAAGCTATAAAACAAATGGGGGCAGGGCTCCGAGCAAGCACAACAGACAAAGGCACACAGCAGGCTGCTCTGGAGAGAAGGATACACTTGTTCTCCCTGGGAGATGAGCTTCAGAACAGAGAAACACTGATTGTTTGAATGAAGGCCAACCCTATAAAACTATGTCCCATTTAAACAACTTCTCTTGAGTTCAGGCTAAGTATCACACTCTTCTGGAGGAAGAGCTCAGAAAAGATGATGTTCAGACAGGCAAGAAGAAATAACAGTTAAATCTGGTCCATTTGAAGTTTAAGAAGCAACATAGCAGGCTCCCAAACAAGATAAAAAGCTATCTGAACAGGTGCCATCTGTCTGCAAATTGTAAGGAGTATTGGCCCATAGGAAAAATAAAGAGGGAGCCTTTAATGTAAAAGTTAAAGCTGTAAAATTGTGGCAACTTTCAAGTTTGTTAAAATAAGATATCCCAAGGAGGGAGAGAGATGGCTCAGCAGTTAAGAGCGCTGGCTGTTTGTTCTTCCAGAGGTCTTGAGTTCAATTCCCAGCACCCACATGGTGACTCACTGTTGACTATAATGGTATCCAAAGTCCTCTTCTGGTGTGCAGAGGTATATGAAAACAAAGTACCCATATACATAAAATACATAAATTTTTCTTTTTTGGGTGCCCATAGTTCAGAAGAAGGCAAAGAATCTCCTAAAACGGGAGTTAAAGATAGGTGTGAGCTGCCATGTAGGTGCTGGGAATTGAACCCTGGTCTTCAGAAAGAGTAGCCAGTGCTCTTATCACTGAAGCTCCACCTTCTATGTCTTTAATTCTTAATGCTTTGTAAGTAAATCTAGCATAATGTTTCCTTTCCTGTTTTTATTTTTCCTCTTATATTTCTCACTTTTCTCCCTATAATTTTTTAATAGTACTCTGACTTTATTTTAATGGTTTTTGGAGACAGAGTGAGAAACACAGCCTAGGTTGGTTTGCAGGCTGATCCTCTTGCCTCTGCCTCCCCATTACTAGAATCACAAGCATACCACCCACCCCCCATGACCTACTAGCTTTTAATTTAAAAAACAACCTCATGCTTTTTTTTATGTATTTATTCTCATTATTATGTTATGTATAAATGCAGGTTCATGGTACACGTGTGAAAGTCAGAGACAACTTGTGGGGATCAGTTAGTTCTCTTCTCCTGTAGTGAGTTCTAGAGATCAAATTCAGATTATAAGCAGGAAGCATTTTAACCTGCTGAAACATCTCACTGGTCCATGTTTTAAATTTTATTCCTGTTTTTACATTTATTTAAAATTTTTTAGATTGTTTTATTTATGCTTTTAGATTTATATGTTTTATTTTGTATGTATGATGTTTAGCCTGCAAGTATGCATGTGCACCATGAAGGTAGAAACTTCTGATTTCTTTAGAGATTCAGTCATATCATGTGATATTTTTCTGGAAGCTGTCTTATAAGAAGATGTTTTTACTGAAGCAGGCATATGGGAGGATGTTTTCCTGAGAACAGACAAATGGTGTTTTCTGGAAGCTGCCTGGAAAAAAGGCATGTGATGTTTTGCTAGAAAGGACGGTTGAGAGAATGTGTGATGTTTGGAAAGGGTATAAATATAACCCAACAGACAGTAGACGAAGCTGTGTGGTATTGGTTCTCCTTGCCACTCTTTGCTGATCTTCACTGGCCTTTGCTGATGCTGGTCTTCTCTGACTACACTGTGTGGCATTAGTTCACCTTGCAACTCTTTGCTGGTCATTGTTTGTTGTGACTTCATAGAGAGAAACACACCAAAGAACTTCTGGTGGTGTTCCAGCGGACTTGGGCCAACTGGCAGAGTTTTGTAGTTTCTTCTGGATCAAACTGCTGTTGCTGATTCATGAATAGTGTTTGCGAGCAGATTGAACTACTGCTGCTGATTCTTCTGAACTGAACTACTGATATCCCGACATCACAGACTGGATTTGCTCCAAAGAACTATTTCTAAACAGGTCCACATCCTCCTTTGCCCTACTAACCTTTCTTTTCCATTACCTCTGGCGGGTGGTAGGCTAAAAGGGAGGTTAAAGCATTTAAGTATACTTATTAAAGTAGGTTTTAAAAATATCTAAGCTTACACACCACTATTTTGCCTGGCGCCCTCGGAAGACAGTAGAAGGAGTCAGATTCCCTGGGATTAGAGTTACAGAGGATTGTGAGTCATCATGTAAATGCTAGGAACTGAGTCTTCTGCAAGAGCAACAAGTACTGTAAACACCTGAACCATCTCTCTATCCCCTTCATTCATCTAATTTCTAAAAAACATTCTTGCAAATAGAATTTCTTTTTTGTTTTACTGTTACTTTTATTTTTTTCTAAATGTCCTATTTTCTTTCCCCCTCCATAGCTTACCTACTTATCTTTTTCTCTATATTCAACCTTTCCCTGCCTCTATCATCTCAGCTATTTAGTGTTGCTGGCTGCCCTGAGTAGTTACAACCTCACAGCACAGTCTACATTAGTTTTGCCATATTCTGTCCAACAATCACTACTAATGTAGGAGTGAGCTTAATCAGGTTCAAGTGGATTTCTTTATCTTGTGTGGTTTGACACTGACATTTTCTCCTTTCTTAGTGAGAGTAAGGCTCCAAGATTAAGCTTCTCACTAAGAATACCTACAAATACAACCAGAAGGGACATCCAAACCACCTGATTCACAAATCACAAACTAGGAACAGAAGAAACATGAAAAGAAAGAATATTTTAATTCCTCAACTACTGAATTCAAAGATACTGACAGGTGAAAAATCAAAGTTTACCGGTAAAAATGATCTGGTGGCCTCAAAGAACATGCAACCAGCAGATGAACTAAATCCAAGAGCTAAAGAGAAAATCAGCAAGGAGCACAAAGTCAGCAAAGGGAATGAAAAAAAAAAATCAGCAACACGGATGATAAAACAACATGGAAGAAAAATTCAGCAAGATTGTTATTTTAGAAAAATATGTTGGAAATGAAGAACTTAGTGAGTCAGAGTCAAAAAACAAAAACAGCAGAAAGCATTACCACAGACCAACCATCCAGAAGAATCTTAGGGACCGAGGCCAAGGTCAAGAAAAGACCAGATTAAAGCATAAATAAAAATAAAGAACCAGGTATGGTGGTACACACTTTAATCCCAGTACTCAAGAGGCAGAAACAGATGGATCTCTAAGTTCAAACTCAGCTAGTCTACATAAGGAATTTCAAGACAGCCAGGACTATATAGTGACACCCTATCTCAAAACCAAATATAAATATAATGCTGATCAACACTGAGACACAATCAAACCTAAGGTCTACAGGACAGAAGAAGCAGAGACTAAAAGCTAAAGGCTGGCTGGAGAGGCGGCCTGCCCAGCAGTTAAAGGAGCTGCTGCTCAAGCAGGAGGACCAGAGTCAGACCCCGGCATTATGTGGTGCATCTGACCTCATCACCAGGGGCGCAGAGACAGGACTGCTATCACTCACTGCCTGTCAGCCTAGCTGAAAACCATGAGCTCCATGTTCACAGGAAGACCCTGCCTCAAAAAGGCACCCGAAAACACTATACACTCTCATAAACATACACAGTCGATCAATCAATACTAAAGGTATAGAATATGTTCAATGAAATAGTAACAGAAATTCCAAAATCCAGAGAAAGGACATTCAAATACGAGAGAGATTCAAAATCTCAAACAGACATCACCAGAGTTCCTCTGATGCATATGTAGAGTCACATGTCAAATATAAAGCAAGAAATAATATTATAAATTCTTAAGAGAAAAACAACCAAGTCACCTAACAGTGGCAAACACATTAGAATATCCTAAGATTCCTTGCCAGTAACCCTAAAAGCAGGTAAGCACTCTATGACTTATTTCAAGCCCTTAAAGTAAATAACTACCAACTAAGACTGCTATAGCCAGCAAAGCTATCTTTTAAAACTTAAGACATATAAGTTATTTTTAAACAAGCATAAAATAAGCAGTTGATGACACCCAGCCAAAATTGCAAAAGATAATTAAAAGAACACGATTCACTGAGGAGGAAAAAAAGAACAGTTTCAAACAAAAAGACTTTATCTTTTCATGTTCATTTAATAACATGTCCATCATTTTTATGATTGGTATAAAAATATATATTGTATTGAATATAATAAAAAATTAGAATTAAATATTTTTTAAAAAGGACAGTTTCAATCCCAAGTACACAGGAAAGAATAAAGTTCATGAGACTAGATGAATACTGGAGAACTAAAGAGGAATTTATCATGTCTAACAGTAAAATAGCAAATCCTTAAAATTAACAGGAGCATAATAACCATACAAGCAGGAAACTATACTAATCAGTAAACACCTCTTAATAATAACTTTAAGTGTAAATGACTTCAATTTACTAATAAAAAGATACAAGACCAAGCTGACTGGACTAGCTAACAAGATTCAAAACTATTTGTGGTCAGCAAGAAACAGATTTTATTGGCAAGCCCACAGATTGAGTCAAAGGATGAAAGAAGAGAAAAAAGAAAAGAAAGTCAGAGGATAGAAGCCTATATATGAAAAAACAAAACAAAGCAAAAAACAGAAGCCCCAAACAGGGGAGAATATGTTAATCTCATTCTGATAAAGCAGACTTCAAGTCAAAATATCCAGAAGAGATAAAGTCAATATATTAATAGAGAGAACAATTTACCAAAAAGATACAACAGTTATAAGTACATATATACCAAATGTTGGGGCTTCCAATTTTGTAAAGCAAACATTAATAAACACAAAAGGTCACATAGTTCCTGATAAAATAACTGTGGGTGACTTCAATACCCAACTCTCACCTTTAGACATACCATCCAAATAAAAATCCACAAAGAAACTTCAGAGTAAAATTACATCATAGACCAAATGAATGTAACAGACTTCTACAAAATAACCATTCTTCCAGTAATCCCTGGAGCCACCTTCTAGGACAGAAAGCACATCTTAACAACAACCTAACAACTGAAATAAATTCTAGTATCTTCTCAGGTCACATGGAATAAAACTACAAGTTAATAACAAGAGAAGCTATAGAAACTGTATAAATATTTGAGAACTGAGTGACTCTTAGTAAGTCACTAAAGGAACCAGGGAGGAAATTGCAAAATTTCTAGAATCAAATAAAAACACAATTTATCAGAACATTTTGGGTACATGTCTAAGAGTAACATTTATAGCTGTTCTTTCTTTCTTTCTTTCTTTCTTTCTTTCTTTCTTTCTTTCTTTCTTTCTTTCTTTCTTTCTTTCTTTCTTTCTTTCTTTCATGTGAGTATACTGTAGCTATCTTCAGACATGGGGCATCAGACCTCATTATGAATGGTTGTGAGCCACCATGCGGTTGCTGGAAATTGAACTCAGGACCTTCGGAAGAGCAGCCAGTGCTCTTAGCCGCTGAGCCATCTCTCCAGCCCCTGTACTTTACATAAAAAACTAAATACTTACTCTCTGAGCAGTGGCAGTACACACCTTTAATCCCAACATTCTGGAGGCAGAGGCAGGAGGATCTCTAAATTCAAGGCCAGAGGTCTAGAGAGTGAACTCAAGGACAGCCATACCTACAGAGACACCCTGTCTCAAATATAAAAAACACAGTCTCTCTCTCTCTCTCTCTCACACACACACACACACACACACACACACACACACACACACAGTAGACAATACAACATACATAAAAAAATGGTTTTAATTTTTTAAATACATTTATTGATGGTGCTGGTGGTACAATCTACAATATATGTGTAGAAGTCAAAGGATGACTTTCAGGAGTTTGTTCACTGGTCCTGAGGATTGAATCCAAGTTGCTAGGCTTGGCAACAAGTACCTTTACCTACTGAGCCATCTCACTGGTCCAATACATATTTCTTAAAAATAACTGGAACATTTTTAAAAGCTGGAAAGATGGTTCGATGGTTGTAAAAGTGTTTGCCTGATAACCTGAGCTCAGATTCCAGGAACCCATGTAAAAAGCCAAACACAGCTTCACACATCAGGAATCCCAGAATGCACAGGAGAGATGGAGATAGGAGAAATCACCCAGAAGCTTATGAGACAGCTAGCTTGGAGTACACAGCACAGCAGCAAACAGCTGGTAAAAAAGGTGAGGATTAATACTCAGTTGTCCTCCAACTAACTACCATATTTACCCAAAGGACCCGTACAGCTAAGGAATTGGAACAAGTCTGAATGACTAATAACAGATGAATCAATAAGAAAATGTCCATACATAATGAAATTTTGGGGTTTTTTATTTATTAGAAATTTATATAATATATATATATATTATATATATATATATATATGAATATATATATATATATTCATATGTGTTTGAGAGGCATGATACTTGCCTCAATGCTCGTGTGGAGGTCAGAGGACAATTTGCAGGAGTCAGCTCTCCCCCTCCACCACATGGGCCCTATTGATTAAACTCAGGTCATCAGGCTGGTACAGCAAATGCTTTTACCAATTGAGCTACCTCACCCACTACAATGGAATTTTAATCAGAATTAGAGAAACTAATATTGTGAAGACATATAGGAAAACAGAATTAGGTATCATTATTGTTAAGCAAAACAAGTCAAACTCAGAGGGAAAAAAGCTTATGTGGGAAAGCTGTTTGACCTCCATGGGCACTGCCCAGGCATGATCCATACACATAAATGCAGGCAAAACATTCATACACATAAAGTAATTCTTTCAATCGTAGAAACTGGTGCCTGTGGATAAAAATGTAGCTCTCAGTCACTTATCTAGCACCAAGCCTACCTGGTTGTGGCAATGTTCCCCACCATGATGATGATGGACTAACCTCAGACACTGTAGACCAGCACCTCAATTATATGCTTTCTTTAAGAACCGCCTTGGTCATGCTGTCTCCTCACAGCAACAGAACAGTGACGAAGGCACCACAACTTCTCCACCATGATGGACTGTCATGAACTATGAGTCAGAATGAACCTCTCCATTATTAAGCTGCTTTGTCGGGTATTCTATCACAGCAGTGAGAATGTAACTACTCTCGAAAACTGAGGACATTTGGGCAAAGGCTGATGTTCTGAGTCTATTGCTTGCCTGAATTTGAGATGAGGTAGATACTTAACAATACTTAACAAAGACTTTCAAGTTTCACAAATGAATCCACAACAATGCTGAGACCTCTTCCTAGGCCAAGGAAGTCCTAGAGTTGTGGATGCAACATGACTGGTTCCACTATGACAGGCTCAACAGTTGAACACTAAAATTTACATGAACACCAACCAAGACAATGAGTGAGAGAGTCATCCCAGATTCCTGCCTGCTGACATACTCAGTGCTGAGCAGGAAAGAAGCCATCAAAGGCTATATGTATGGCTGAAAGACAAAACCAAAGTCTACACCTCAGCGTCTACGCTGTGCTCTCATGCCCTGGGCTACACTATACTCTGAAATATTTCACATGTTGTTTAACCCTTGAGAAAACATAACAATATGGCTGTCTGGTGTGTTCCTGTTGTGAATAAGCTATGGCTATCAACATTCAACATGTTGAGAAGGCATTAGAACCATGAAAGCTGGAATAAAAAATGGCAGACATTTTTATCTTTATCTTTGTATATGTAAGTATACCTACGTTAAAAAAAATCTAAAACTATTCTCTCCCGCTCTCTCTTTCTCCAAGTAATGACAGTAAAAGTCCATATAAGTGATAGCAGTTAACATCAGTGTGAACTACATGTGCATCTTGAGAAGAAAAAGAATGCAACCTTCAATCCCAGAGAATTTCCAACTTATCTTGCAGCTGCATGATTTCCAGAGGGCTTTTATAAGCCTCATGTATTAGAGGTAGAAAAGTATTTACTGAATTGAACTCTGTGGCATTAACACACTTGATCTTCAAGATACCCATATTAATTTGGAGAGGAAGAATATGAAATGTTCCAATTTGACAAACAAAGGAAACTGAAGATCAGAAAGTTTAAGTGCCTTGCCTAGTATTATTTTCAGTTAAACATAGAGTATGAGTTTGAATTCAGCCTTTTGAATTCTAAAATCAAGATGATCCAGTTGTGCTGCTAAGCAAGCCAAAGGCTCTAAAGTTGGACCCCTAACATCCACGTAAAAGGCAGAGCACCGTGGCACACGCCTACAATCCTGGCCTGGGAAGGTAAAGACAGAAGATTGTTGGAGCTGGGTGGCCAGTTAAAACTGGCTAACTTGGTGAGCTTTAACTTCTCTTAAAAAATAAGGTAGCCAGCCATAAAGGAAAATACCCAAATCATTCTTGCCTCCATACATGTATGTAGCTAACACACACACTAACTGACACTACAAATAATTGCCTTAGCATACACAAAATCTAGGGTTCAATCCTAGCATATCACACACATACATATATCTCTTGTCTTATTCACTTACTCATTCACACACAAATACATACAGATACCATTTTAATAAAAGATGAGGGAAAAAATAAGAGAATAAAATGAGAAATTACTTTTACATCAATGTCCAAGGCTAATCTGGTTTAAAGTCTATTAAATGCTATTTAACAGGAAATGTTACCAAGAATACACAGCTTCCTTCCATTAGGGTTCCATAATCCCCACAAACCTTCTTATAGTCATTTTTGGCCTAGGAAGCTAATATATCACAGTTTTTTTTCCCCTTTCCCCTGAAAAGTGGGAAATATGTCATACTAAACTAATGGGAAAAAGCTAGATGACAGAGATTGAAGGCATAACTCCTGTAGGTTCCCATTTTATGATAAAGGCCTCCAAGCAAAGCTTCAGAAGAAGTCTGGCCTACCTGGTCTGCACAGGTCTCCATGCTGCTCCTTTTCACTGGCATAGACCTCCATGCACCAAGCATGGTATGCAAATGAGAAGAGATCTTCTATTTTACCAGGTGGTCGGATTGCATTGTTCAATCTCTTAAGCCAATCTTGACATTGCTCAAAGGTTGGGAACTGACACCTTTGCAAAGCAAAACAGGTATAAATGTCATCAGGTGATAGTCGATAATGATGTCTAAGAAAAGCCACCATTTCAAGAGTGTCTATTCATAATGAAGATAAATGAAGAAAGCATCAGAGACAGTTATTTACTTCTACTTACAACAAAAACAAATGCAACACATTTTAGCCAGTGGTGCAAAAGAAAAAAAGAAGCAAGTTGGACATACGGAAAATCTATTCTTTTGATCTAATGAATCTCTTCTAAAAGTAATTAATAGTGATTATCACAGTAAAGTACTGATTTATCTCTTTGATGATCAGGTCTTACCCTACTTCTTTAGCTTGTTTTACAGTTATCTCTCTTAAGAAATATGTTCAGAAAAGCCCTTTTTCTTTTGCTGTGATATAATAGGCCATCCTAAAAAACAGACCACAATACCATCCACAGCCAGTTGGGAGATGGTTTCAAAATTTGGCTATGTAGCAATCAGGTCCAACAGATCCAAAATAAGGCAGAGGGCACACAAACATTCAGCTGCAACCAATATATACCATTATATATTTCAGTATATACCGTTAAAGGGTTAAAATAATTAGTACAAATTAAATTTTGAGGACTTTTATCTTTATTTTTAAATGTAGTGCTAAAAACTGAAACTAAACAAATGTTTAAATCTGAGTAGCTGTCAGTTAATTATCAAAAGTATAGTGTTTGTGGTGTGTGGTGGCTTGTTCCTGTAATCTCAGTACTTAGAAAGCTGAAACAGGAGTATTGCAATAAATCTCAGATCACCCTGGGCTACACAGAGAGTTTCAGGAAGACAAACATGAGCATCTAAAAAGGCATGTTAAATGTCTGCCGAAACAGGGAGGTCACTAAAGCCTTCCTTTGTTCCAGTGACTATAGCTCATCAACATGATAATACAGTGCTTACTGATAGCCCAAAACAGATCAAAGGAGTAAAGTAAAAATGTCAGGAACAGATCTAGAACTACTAAATTAAAAACATATTTTGGGCATCATTTTGCAACCATCAGAGTTAAAATTAGGTTTAATAAAATCATGAATGAATGCTAAAGTTAGAGAAATTTTAATAAGAAACAAGACACCTGCATTTTCTCAAAATGTTTCCCATAGATGGTTTATTAGTTACAAGAAATAAAGAAATTATACAGAAATTGAGTAACACTTTGACTGAACTAATCAAAACTCATCATAAGAGACAAATGGATTATCTCTGGATATAACACAATAAGGTGTGTGTGTGTGTGGTGTGTGTGTGTGTGTGTGTGTGTGTGTCCCGGTTGCAGACACATAACTTCGATTTAATTTTGAGGAAACACTAGACATGTTGATGATGAGACACAATCTATTAAAACAGAAAACTCTATTATCAGGACATCACTGGAGCAGGACAGTCCATTTGGCAAACGTATTGTCAAAGTAAAATTGTGAAACTGACAATAATGTACTGGTTATGAGAAAATACTCTACTGGTAGGAAAGCTGTAGGGGGATGGTTTGATGTTTTGATTGAGAATCTGTTTATTGATGCTAAAGGTCTTCACCCCCAATTAGTTTTTGATCTACCAATAAAGATGTCAGTGGCTAATGGCTGGGCAGAAAGAAAAGAGGCAAGGCTTCCAGGTTCCCATAGGCTAGGAGAGAGGAGAGAATCAAGATACTCAGGGAAGGAAACAGGACAGACTCAGGGAACTACAGGGAGATTTTCTAAAATGTAGGAGGAAAGGGAAAGCAACCCAAAAGCATCTTGGGCAGAGATCAATGGGCTTCACAAAAGGTAACTTAACAATTAAACTGAAGTGTTGAGCAAGGAGCAACTAAGCTGAGGGCAGATTTAGAGGTGTTGAGCAAGGAGTGACGGTAAGGGCACGCTAACCGTGGAAAGCTTAGAAGAGCCCAGCCACAGAGTCAATAAGTCAATTTAAAAATGAGCTAATATATGTATGTCTTTTATAGTCGGAGCTGAGATAGCTTCTGGGTAGGTGCATGCACATGACTGGCTGAAAACACACACACACATATGCACACGCACACACACACAAACTCTCATGCACACAAACACACACAAATATGTGCACACATTCACACAGATGCACTCATATGAACACACAAACTCTGTAAATAATAAAGTAAATTGGGGTAAAGTGTTAACAGGGGTAAATGGTATACTACTATATAATGTTTTAGTTTTTATATGTGTTATATATTTAAAATTATTTCCAAATAAAATCTGTTTGTATACCAATATACATTAAAAATAAAATATTCCAGGCACTAATTACTCAGAAATTATCCTAACAAAGTTGATCAGAAGATATTTTCCTAACAAACTATGTAATAACTCTTTAAAGAATATTTTCCCTAATACTTAACAGCTTCACAAACACATGACCTACCTGATAACTTTGCAGTCTTTGCATGTCAAATGAAGCTGAAATATATCACGGCATTCAACACTTTCTATAAGCTGTAATGGAACCTGCAAAATTAAAAAGGATAAAGTTCTCTTAGTCAAAAAGGCACTGACTTTGAAGATACATTCAGACCAACTGATGAACGGGGAAGAAACAAACAGAATTTCAAATTTAGCTGGATCAGTAGTGATTTACTAAAGAGAGGATATAGTTTCCCTTTTTCTAATCAATGACCTAATGTCATGGCATGATGACCACCGATAAGAGGCATGGATTCTGGAAGAGAAGAGTAAATAAATCCTTGAGTATCAAACCCACAAGTTCACTTCTCACGGCACTATTGAAGATGCTGATATGTAGTAACACAAAAGTCGAAGGCACTAAACAAAAAGCACTCAAGGCTAAACAAACAAGAAAGAATGTATTCCCTGTCCCAGGTAGCAGGGTATATTTATGCCTCAGTTCTTAGCAAAGGGGTTTTCTGGAGGCCTAATTGCCTAAAGGTTACAAAACAAAGATGGCACACCAGTAGTTACTGGTTAGGGTCTCTGATCAGTAGATTAGATCATAGATATCAAGAAGTCTTACGGCAGTCAAAGAACCTAAAATAGGCTAGATCCAACATGTTCCAAAAGGTGAAGAGCCTTGTTTGTCAAGTAGGACTCAATGTTTGCATGAACTGGAATAGTCCCACTCCCTGCCAACGGGGTCAGCAGGCTCTACTTAACAACGGAGATCAGATATGCCAGTGAGACAGAAGAAACGCTTCCGAAGTGTGTAAATGACCACAAGGACATTCCTCCTGAAAATATCTGACTCAACCTCTAACTCAAACAAACAAAAGCAATTTCCAAACAACATGTGATAAATGAATAAATTCTTTTTGTTTGTTATTGTTTTTCAAGACAAGGTTTCTCTGTAAGCTGTGGCAGTCCTGAAACTCATTTTATAGACCAGGCTGGTCTCAGACTCAGAGATCCTCCTGCTTCTGCCTCCTGAGTCCTGGTATTAAAGGTATCTGCCACTACCACCTGGCTCATTTAAAAGAGGCCGGGGGGGGGGGGGAGGAGAGGGAGGTTCCTTATGCACCCCAGGCTGGCCTTAAAACTCACTATGTCACTGAAGACAACCTTCAACTTTTGACTCACTTGCCTTCCCAAGTATTAGCATGATAGCCCAGTACCACCATGGCTTGTTTATGTGGTACTTGGCTCCAACCCAGGGTTTGCTACATGCTAGGCAAGCACTTCTCCAAGTGAGTTACATCCACTCGAGTGCATTCTTAACACCTTCGGGGAAAATGGCTTACTTGTCCATATCACTGTATTAAATCCAGTCAAAATGTGGCTGTTGGAGCTGCAAGTAGCATTCCAACAATTTGTTTAGGTTTGTTCAGGTGGAGGCAATCTCCTCCAAGGCACAGGAAACAACCAAAAGTGCTGGCTGCACAGGGTGGCTCTAAGTCAGTCCTGCCACTTTCAGAGCTGACGTACTCCAACTCTGACCTACCATGCAGCTGCCAGAATCAGCAGAGATCCCTCAGAACAAGAATGCTGGGACAAAAAGAAGTCCAGGGTTAGAAGACTGAAACACAGAAACAGAAACTGGGGCACAGATTGGAAAAGAGCAATAAACCAAATAATATTCAGATAAGCCTGGGAGTTTTTGTCACACGGTGAAAGAATTAAAACTCTCTCACAATTGTAATAGAACTGGAGTAAGAGGAATACTATGCATTCTTGCTTATATTCCAAGAAAAAAAAAACTGACTTTCTGCTTGTTTAAACCCTTAACCCCAAGGTGCTGCATGAGAAACTGCAGCTGATGCAGCTAAGATTTCTTTGAAGAGCCTGTAAATCTAGGGCAGGAAAGAGAGGGAGAGAGTTATTAGTAAAGATAAAATTATCAAGAGAGAATACAGAGATCAAGAGGAAAGAGATTAGGGCAGGTAGAGGTGCTTGCTGCCAAGCCTGGCAACCTGAGTTCAAGGTTCACACACAACAAAAAAAAAATATAATATTTTTAAAAAGAGCCGGGCGGTGGTGGCGCACGCCTTTAATCCCAGCACTTGGGAGGCAGAGACAGGAGGATTTCTGAGTTCGAGGCTAGCCTGGTCTACAAAGTGAGTTCCAGGACAGCCAAGGCTACACAGAGAAACCCTGTCTCGAAAAACCAAAAAAAATAAAAGAAGACAAAATTAACACTAACTGCTTCTCAGGTAGTGCTACAGGTTCCCTATAAACAGACTCTGTTTTTTGGGGTTTTTTTTTGTTTTGTTTTGTTTTGTTTTTTATTTTTAAATGTGTTCCTGCAAGCTAGCTACCTTTCCCCTGTCTCTCAATACATAGTGGGGTCATCTGACAGCTTGGCAAATGAAAGACCTACAAAGCTTTTACTTTCATTTGCAATTATGTATATATGCACATGTCTGTGTAGGGGCATGTGGCTTTGAACACAACGCCCTCAGAGGCCAGAGGTGTTGGATCCTCTAGAGCTGAAATAACAGTTGGTTGTGAGCCACCCAAAAGTTAGGTACTGGGGCTGAATTCAGGTCATCTGCAGGGGCAAGTTTGTGCTCTTAACCACTAAGCTATGGAAGAAGATGATGACGGAAGAAGGAAGGAGGAGGAGAAAAAGGAGGAGAAGAGGGAGAAGAGAAGGTTGGTTCTTGCATCCAAATCAATTGGAATCAGAGTATGAAAAAATGCAGATTTTTTTTTATTTCATGTGTACAGGTATTCTATCTGCATGTATGTCTGCATACCATATGCATGCAGGACCCTCAGAGGCCAGAAAGAGCATCGGATCTAGAGTTACAGATGGCTGTGAGCCACTGTGTTGGTGATGGAAACCAAACTCAAGTTCTCTGCTAGTACAACAGCTGCTCTTACCCCTGAGCCACCTCCCTAGCCCTGCAAAACATCAAATTTTAATACACAGATTGTCACATGCAAGTGTAGTGTTAATAAAACAAGAGACAGGGGCTGGAGAGATGGCTCAGTGATTAAGAGCACTAACTGCTCTTCCAGAAGTCCTGAGTTCAAATCCCAGCAACCACATGGTGGCTCACAACCATCTGTAATGGAATCTGATGCCCTCTTCTGGTATGTCTGAAGACAATGACAGTTTACTCATATAAATAAAATAAATAACTCTTTAAAAAAAATAAAATAAAACAAGAGACAGCTGGTTCTGTAACAACAGAGCCTCCCTGTTGTTTCTTTCCATCCCAGGCTCCCCTCCACTTCCCCATACATCTAACCAAGTTTCTCTCCTTAAGGCTTACACCACTGCTCTAGCTCTCCCAACTTCCCTCACATACCAAAAACAAAAACAAAAAAATCCTCACAATCTTTAACACCTCCCATACCCAATACACAACTGACCAAGAAACAAAGTTTTATAAATCATTTCTGCGTAAAACTTCTTTTCTAAGTTTTATTTATTATTCTGCGCAAACACGCTCATGCACCTATGCAAGCACCACAGCAAGTATCCAAGGCTCAGAAGACTACAGGGAATTGATTCTCTCCTTCCACCTTTGCGTGGGCTTCAGGGATTCAGGTCAACAGGCTTGTCCAGCAACTACCTTTAGCTGCTGAGCCATCTCTTCTACCCTCTTTCCACATTAAAAAAAAAGTATTTATGTATTTTATGGATATGAGTGCTCTTTGTACAAGACTGCACAAAGAGGGAATTGGATCCCATTACAGACAGTTATGAGCTGCCATGTGGGTACAGGGAATTGAACTCAGGACCTCTGCAAGAGCAACCAGCTAAACCATCGTACAGTGCCCCAGTCTACATTATTGAAGGTCATAATTCCATTGCTTATGTATAAACTGTGGGCTTTATCTTCACCCCCACAAAATATTCCCTTAACACAATGCACCAGTAAAAAAGAAGAGACTCATGCAGAGGAGATACGATTGCAAGGTAAATATCCAACACTCACGAGCGACTTGCTCTGAACAGTGAAGCAGCCATCACCTGAGGGTCTCAGCCACTCACTGGGGTTTTAGAAGCAGCAGACTGTGAGTCAGTCAGTCAAATTATACAACAAAACCTGTTTAAGTGTTCATAAATCCTACCTGAACACTTAGCTGTAAGCTTCAAAGAAATATAGTTTAGAAAAAATAAAGAATAGAAGATTGCATATACCATGAATGCTAGAAATGGACTCTATCACAGAGGTACTTTGCCCTAGGAACTGTAAGCCTAATGCTTTCTGTGATTGTGTAGATTAAAATGATATTGCTTATAGTATTCAAACCTACAAACATTCAATGTGCTGTGAAATTAAGAGAATATTTGATATTTGGTAGCTATTTAAAACTTAATGGCAAGTCATTTTCTGAAGTACTAAATAATGCAAAGTGGGTCATGCCACAATAGAGATAGCACATTTGGGTTCTAATGGCTTAAATGTGCATGATTTAGATAAAATAACCTTTAATAGAGTCTCTTGATTTCCTGTGTTTTGCTGTTAATACGTATCTATTGAAGATAGAGTAGAGGGATGCAGAGACAGGCAACCCCATTAATCCTCTGGTCTCCATCTAGTATCTGCTGCAGCAGCCAGCCTTTTTCTTCCTGATCTTGGGCTTCAGGAACCCTTGCACTAATTTGGGGTCTCTTAATAGGAAATGTTCATAGCCCCAAAAATGTCAAGAAAATTTTGCACAACCATTTTTCTGCACAAACACAGCATCTGGGGTTTTGTAAGTAACACACAGGCTCTAAGACTTAGAGAGTTAAAATGCTAGAGAAATGCTTCATGTGAGGAAATGGATTAAAAGTAAGTGCAGCAGTCAGTTTCCTTAAACATTGTATACACCGATTACACTCTGGGGGAAAAAAGGTCAGACTACAACCTACTCAGATAGCTACTATAAGAGATTAAATCATGAATGGCATAGGCCTAGTCACAGAAGCACACTGTTTTAAAATGAACTTCAAATCCAAAAGGCGGGGCTGGTGAGCTAGCTCAGAGTTTAAGAGCACTGGGTGGTCTTCCAGAGGTTCTGAGTTCAATTCCCAGCAACCACATGGTGGCTCACAACCATCTGTAATGAAATCTAGTTCTCCTGGTCCTCAGGCATACATGTAGGAGACTGCTGTATACATAACGAACAAATAAATCTTTAAAAAAAAATCCAAAAGGGGAGAAATGATCTAATATTTATTTCCGATCCATACTAACTTCAATTCATTGCCCATTTACTGAATTGCATGGCATCAGGAGACATGTTGGATCCTGAAGATACAAAGACAAGACAAAACAAAGAGTTACAACATGTCTAATAAATGTTCTGAAAGTATGTTAAGATATAGAAGCAGTCCACTGAGCGCAACTATTGCCAGGAAGGGAATGGGCCTGAGCAAAGCTTCACAGGGGAAGTTACCCCTGAACTGAGTTCTGAGAGATGAAGAGAAGTTCCCCAGGGGAGAGAAGAGGGAAAATGTGCAAAACTATGAGGTCTGCCTGAGTGGTACAGGGAAGCAAGTGTTACTAGTAAAGGGAGACAGAACAGCTGACAGGGACAAGGACTGCAGCCTCATACCATGCTGCATAGTCTGACTGTCACGGAACAAGAAACCAATGAAAGCTTTCTGACAGTGGATGACGCGATTCTCCAGGAGACCTGATTTCCAAATGAATCTAAGAATAGACCTTTACATACTTAGCAAACCCAGGAAGCAGATAAACGGGGCATGAGAAATGTAGTAAGACAAACCCTTATTTCTCACAGACAGTTTACAAGTGCCCTGATTCTAACCATTTAAAGAAGAAAAAGTTAACTTTAAGTTGAGTAGTAATTTTACTCACTTCCCTAGGATATGGTAGGGAATTTTCAAAGTTGTTACTTTATCCCTTCCACCTTTACCCACTGATCATAAGTGCTCAAATCAAAATGAACTTTTGTGGTGCTGGTTAGTTCTTATTAACTTGACACAAACAAGAACCATTTAGGAAGAGGCCCCCTGAATTGAGAAATTATCTCCATTAGATTGGCCAGTGGGCATATTCTTGATTAATGTTTGTTGTGGGAAAACAGAGGCTATAGTGGACAGTACAACCCCTGCGTACTACTTTGTAAGATGAAATAAACCTTTTGTTTGTTGGTTTTTCAAGACAGGGTTTCTCTGTATAGCTCTAGCTGTCCTGGAACTTGCTCTGTAGACCAGGCTGGTCTCCAGCTAAGAGATTCCCCTGCCTCTGCCTCCTGAGTGCTGGGACTAAAGAAATGCTCAACCATACCCAGCTGAAATAAATCTTTTCTTCCCCAAGGTGCTTCTGATCACTAGAACACTGTCAACATAGTACATTTTCTTTTTCCTTGATGACTTTGGTGTATACTAATGGACAGAATATAGACATAACCCAAATCTAGTAGGCTGGTAGAACAATTCAGGTCAAAATGGCTCAGAAACATAAATGTGTTAACTATGATAAATAAACAAATAAATACTAAATGCCAACTCAAAAATGATAGCCACTGACCTTGTCATAAAGAATGCAACTTGAATAGTTAAGTAATTTCTAGAAAGGTGAATAAAATGAATGCAAGAAACAGATTTCAAAGAATTCCCCTAAATAAACATAATCTGAATGTAGGCCTGAGCTCTGACAGGCATCACAACACACTTCTCAGTACTGACACTCAAATACAGAAAGCCACAAGACTGGCAAGTAAAAGAGGAAGAACATTTCCCACTGGCAGAAATCTGTGAACTTGTGAGCCTTTCTGGGTTGGTTCACTGACGACTCCTAAGGATAGCGGTGCAATTGGAAGAACCAGTTCTACTGAGTGGACTCCTATAAGCAAAAAAGGGCAACTTCAAGCTTCCCTTTTCCTTAGTAAGAGTCCAATATGCAAATAAACAATGTACTAACATCTATTCTCATCTGCTTAAAGAGCCACCAGAGTAACTTTATCCAGTATGATGGTCTGTAGTGAGCTCAAAGAACATCTTTTCATTTATTGTTAAGACCCAAGAAATGATTTCAACTGAAGCAGCTGCTAACTACTAAATAGTGTGGAAGCTAAGGAAAGGCCTGTACAACCTTTACACCTTTATAAAGCTTAATAATACAGCAGTGCCTGGTATAGGCTATCTACTGTTAGCTAAGAATGGATACCTCAGCAGACAAGACGCATATTTTAAATAAGCATAGGAGTTTCTTATTAACCTGATATCCTTGAGGGGAAGCACAGCACAAACTTTCACACATCAAAGCCTGTACAACTCTCACCCCTTCATGGCCTGTCACCTTACAGGGAGAATGGCTGGTTATCACTTACATTAACAAGAGACTCCTTAAACTTGATGTGAAGCCTGTAATTAGAAAGGGCAATGATGGCATCCTCAGCACGGCCCACATATTCTGTGCTCTCTCCGTGAAGTTCAAGGAAAGGAACCTGAAGAACAGAAGAAGAAAGCTTTCAGAGTTCCAGAGCAGAAAAGCCAAGTCTTAAAAAATAAGCCATGTGAATAAAACTGTCAGTAAGCAAACAGACAAAAACCCTCTGCCACACAAGTTAAAGCAAAAATCTAAAGGATGGCTTATACTTTATGTACCCAAGTTATAGACTTCCTCAGAATGATGAGATGAATGATCACTTCAAACAATGAACTTTTAAGAAATAACTTGCAAAACGGAATAATGTTTTCCAGATTGCATTTTAATAAGTACAGTTTAAGGATTGTGTCTATTATACATTACTTCAAACCACTAATTTTGCTCCATCATTACTATAAGGCTAAACACATATTACACATTTTAAAATGGCCTAATTTACCTGAAGATTCTCATCCTCCCGAATCAGCTGCTTCCTGGGAAAGATCTGATTGGCCTGGATGCACTCAAGGCTATGCCGCATCTCTTCATCCTGGAAAAATCCCACAATGTTTAATAATTTTAAAGCTTCTATTAATCACCCATATTTGATTCTTCTGTACAACTTACATAATTATAAAAACAACCCAATGACCATTTTGAGACAAGCAGAAAAGTTCAAGGAAAAAAATATCTCCCCAAGTGTTTCATCTGATATATTACATACTGCAATGTTAAGCCTATACGTTAAAGGCTTTGGTGCTAGCACACAGGACTGTCAGCAGGGAGTTAGAAACTCTGAGAGGCAGGCCCTCTTTTCTTGTTTCCTGGGCTCCACCAGGTGATTGGTCTTTTTCCATCACATGTTCCCACCTTGATATGCTGCCTCACCACACACCCAAAAGCCAGGGGTGGCTGACCAATACTGTTAACCAAAATAAACCTTTTCTCCTTTTTAGTTAACTTCTCTGAGGCATTTGTAATAAGAACACAAGTCTGACTGATAAAGGTATCCCTAATCTGAGGACACACTGATGCAAACCGTATCGGGCATTACCAGACTCTGAGAACCAAGAGGCTATTGGTAAATCTGCTACATTTTTAAAACAAATATAAGAACCAGGTATGTCACTGGGGGATGGGGTGGACTTTGAGGTTTCAAATGCTCTCAACTACCATTCCAGCACCATGCCTGCCACCCGCCACCTGCCACCCTGCTTCCACCATGATCATGAAGAACCAACCCTTTGGAATTGTTAGCAAATCCCCACTTAGATGCTTTCTTTTATAAGCTGTCTTCATCATGGTGCCTCTTCTCAGCAACAGAACAGTAAATAACATATTCTTTATAATGTGTGGTCACCCTCCTCAGTAGCTTTCGGGCAGAAGGAACCCCAAGAGGACTGTGCTGGGCACCACAGAGACCTCAGCAGTACCAGAAAGAGGACTATACTGCTGGTCATGTGGCACACAGTGAAGGTTAAGCACTTAGTGCAGAGCAAAGCAGAGGAGCTTTGGTGTCCGAATGCCACTCATGGGCACTGCCAATACTAGGCAAGCTTATTGAAACTATGGGCAAATAAAAAACATACTTTAGATAAAAAATAATAGCTGGTTGGATGTGGACATGCCTTTAATCTCAGCAGTTAGAAGGCAGAGACAGGCCAGCCTAGTCTACAGGGAGAGTTCTAGGACAGCCAGGGCTATACAGAAAAACCCTGTCTTGTATACTACCCCCCCCCCCAAAAAAAAACTAGTAAAACATCATCTTGCTTTGGATACAAGATTAAATCAGAAAAATCGTGAGGTCCACAAATTTTGAGAATACTGGTCTGCCTTTAAGAAGGAAGAAATTACCTTCCTACTCCTTTTAATATGAGGTAACTACACAACTGGCGGGGGTGGGGTGGGTGGTGTTTTTTTATTTTGTTTTTAATTTTGAAAAGCATTCTCCACATGTCCCTAATGAAGCCTGAAATTAACATGGTATTTTCAATTATCTCTTTGTGTACCAGCCAAAACACCTTAGGTAAAACAAAACATACACACACACACACACACACACACACGCACACGCACACGCACACGCACACGCACACATCAGACAGTGTTATAGAGAATAACTTCTCTAGTCCTCAAAGCTTTACTTATATGTCCTTATGACTAATGAGATGTAGCTGGCTGTGTTCCATCTTTTCTGCCTATTGCTCAGATGCCACTGAAATGCCCGTTGTTTTCTTATGTGACCCCTATGGGCAGGGTATGCACAGCTGCCTCATCTGCCATGGGGTCAAAAGAGTCCTGAAAACACAATAGGAAAGGAAGGGAACTGCTTCCATCTAATAAATTCATACAGAATGTGTGCTATGTGTGATCATGTTTGTTAATTAGCTCAATGTGACCATTCTATATGTTTATTTTGTAATATGTTTTACAATAAATGTTTCACAATTTTGTCAAAGAAAAAATACGTGAGTGGCCATCTAACAATTCTCTACACACACCAAATAAACACACAAAAATCACTTTCACTATGTCTTTCTTCCTACAACTATTTTAGGGAAAGGGAGGAAGTGAACCTGGGGCCTCACATTATGCAACAGCATGTGGTTTGGCACTGAGCTATACCTCCAAACCAGTTTCCTAGTGAAGGAAGAAATGAAAATCCTGGAGTCCAAGAAGTACATATCTCAATCTTCCTCCATTAAACTGTGCTGCACATGCAGCTGTTCTATTCATATTGGACTGGCACTGAGGGACTGACAAAGGAAACAGAGATAAATCAGGGAGCAGGAAAAAAATGAAATTATTTCTTACAAAACAGAAAGAGATGTTTAGTGTTCACTATTATCAAGAGTCCGACTCTAACTTCCTTATTTCTGGTGCTTACCATGACCAGGCCAGGTCAGGAGAGACCCTGTCCTTCTCCAGTCTCTGACAAGGCTCTTCTTTCTCTTCTGCTTGAGACCTTTTATTTGGAAGGGGAGGAGGAGGAGGAGGAGGAGGAGGAGGAGGAGGAGGAGGAGGAGGAGGAGGAGGAGGAGGAGGAGGAGGAGGAGGAGAAAAAGAAAAGAAAGAAAAAAAAGAGCAAAATTAGTAGTTTTCTCCCTAATTGGCCTTATCTTAAATGGCCATAATGCATATACAGACATGAAAATCGACTGGAGTCATCCCCAAAAGAGCTGAATATCAGCCAGCTAAATTCTCACCATTGGTTCTACACTGAATAGTACCTTTGTGAAAACATTACTAACTTTAACTAGTTCTGTAAGAAACTTGAAAACACTGACATTCCTGTGTTGACAGTAATTTTCAAATGTTACAAACCGTGCAGAAAGATAAAACAAGCAATAATTAAAATCAGCAAACACAGTGTTCTACTAATGTTTCAGGTTATATAGCTTATCTTAGAAGATGGGTCTTCTCATCTATGGAAAAAAATTGACTTGCGTAAGATATAAATCGATTACCTTATTTCACATACTGTGCTTACTTGAAAAGTTCTATAAACAGTTCACCTGTGTCTGGAAGAACGTAAGAACACCCACTAGAAAAGCAATGGTCCACTAATGCGCTGCCACATCTCCTTAGTAAAGCCTTTCTCTGCATAGATTAGCATCAGATACACCCCATATTTTTGGTTGCTGAAGTTTGATTTTTAAAAAAAAGGCATTTGTGGGAGTCTGAATCTTAGGCACTAAGAGAGCAGCATTAAGTCAGTGAGCGAGAATATCAAAGGAGGAGGCCAAGGCTATGTGCCTCTGCTGGGCTGGGAGGGGAGGCTGGCTTCAACAGAATGCTCTGGGAGACAAGGGGCAAGGAAGTCGCTGAGATCCACCGGAAGTGACAAATTCAACAACAAACACTAGACTTACAAGCCAGCAGGGACACAAACTGTATTGAAAGATTCTCCATAGTCTTTGAAGGGACTAGGCACCAAAAATAAAACATCCACTACCTGTGAGAAAACGCTTTCTGCCTCAGCAAATACAAGCAAGGACTTCCCACTGACTGATGGACACCCGTAAGAAAAGTGGATTCCCCACCCCATAAGCCGTGGGGAGAAAGAACACAAAGAAACCAAATTTGTTTCAAATGACTACTACTTGTCCGGCTAAAGACAACAACATCAGCCACACATTTAACCTACTGTACTGTTTTTGTTGTTTTATGCAGCTGTGAATTGAACCCAGGGCCTGGTTACATGATAGGCAAGTCTCCCATGACCAAGCTTATATACTTAGAACTCAAACTGCTCTATCTTAACCAATATAGACATAAATTTGATATATTTTCAAATTATTAGATAACTAAAAATGTAACTCCAGTGCCAAGACATTAATGCCAAGAATATAGAGGAGCTAGTGATATGGCTCAATCATTAAGTGCTCAACTTAAAAAGTATAGGACCTGAGTTTGATGCCTGGCACCCACAGTGGCATACACTTGCAATCAGAGCACTTTGGAGGCAAACAGGAGTATCCTTGGCACTCACTGATGTGCCAGTCTAGCCTAGCTGGTGCGCTTCAGGCTAATGACAGCAGCAAGAGACCCTGCCTCCAAAGAAATAGATGGCATTCCTGAATATTCTAAGAGTTTCCCATGTGTATACCTGCACACATACATATACAGACATGCATTTTTAAGTATTGCCTATGTGTGGAATGCCAGTGGAATATGAAGAACCTGAAATCCTCAGGAGTACATCTCTGTGAAAATAGTTTGGCTGTTTCCAAAAGAGATACATGGTCACATTTCCCATCAATTTTACTCATGGGCACATACCCAATAGAATAGAAAACATATATGTCTACACAAACTTGTACACTGAGAAGCTGGGCTCAGTAGTGTGCATCTGTAGTCCCAGATACACAACTATCACTTGAGTTGGAGACCAACGCAGCAAGAACCCACCTCAAAACCGAAATTGAAAAAAGTTACAAATGAGGCCAGGCATGGTGGCATATGCCATTAATCCCAGCACTTAGGATAGAGAGGCAGGTAGATCTCTTTAAGTCAGAGACCAAGATGATCTATACAGTGAGTTCTAGGACATCCAGGGCTATGCAGAAAGATTAATTCTTAAAACTTATAAATAAACATTCATGCAACATTATTCATAATACTCAAAGAATGGAAACAACTCAAATGTGTAGCAAACAAAATGATAAACAACATATATAGAATGGAATCTTTTTCAACAATAAAAAGGAAAGAAATACTGACCCATGAAGGCATGGATAAAAACATTATGCTAAGTGAAAAACCTGGGCACAAACACTACAAATTCAAATATCAAAAGGTAAATACAGAGAAACAGAAAATAATGTTGCTAGTACATGCACTGAGAGAAAAATATGGACTGACTTTTGTGGGTTCAAGGTTGTATTTGTGGGGAAGGGATAGAAATCCTCTACAATTACACAATAAGGTTTGTACAAGTGAATATATTAAACATTACTGAGCTACGTACTTTTTTAAAAAGAGGACTTTATATGATCTGAATTATACCTCAATTAAAAGGTGAATAAGAAGGCATGAATATATGCACACTAAATGTAAATAATTTTACTGCAAAAAAATTTACAAAATGAACTGAGCAGCAATTACCTTAATTCTAAGCACACAGGCTACCGGCTCAAAAAAACTTAACTAACTAACACTAACTGTGAAACACGCTGGGCCACGAACTGATAACTTTTCAAGACCACTGGGGTGGGTAAGTAGAGATTAAGTGATTTTTTTGCTACTTTTGTATATTCATTTTTTGCATAATAAATTGTTTATCATAGTGCAAGAGCCTCAAACATGCCATGCAGCAAACTCAATACTTTTAAGTTTTCAAAGGAACTAAAAAGAGGATGTTGAAGCTCTTACTGCATTTCTATGTTTATTTCCTCTCTTGTTCCATATCTTGATGAACAAAATGTGGAATAGACCTCAATGCCCAAAGAATGAGTAACTATATAGGCAATGGAACTCCAGTGAATCACAGAAAGAAGGAAATTCTGTCATTGTAGCAATGTGATGGAACTGGAATATTTGTCACTAGAAGCTGGGAAGGGTGTTGGGGAGGGATAAGAGATGGTTAGTGAGTACAGGAGAATAGAGGCTAAAAGAGAAACAAGGTCTAATAGTCTACAGCATGCAAGAACCACATGCAGCTAGTAGAGAATACTAGATGTATGCATATCACACAAAGACACTGTGACTTATCATGCACATTGTATTCATAATGTGCCAACATATTCCACAATTCACAATAAGTAAACATATATGAATATATGTTGTGCCAATTAAACATAAATGTATGTGTATATATATATATATATGTGTGTGTATATATATATAAAAATTCTGGAAGACTAATTTAAAGAATTAAAGTTTTAGCCATCATAAAACTAATGTTAATAGAATATACTTCTCAAAATGCATCTAGTATTTGTTAATAATTTTTTCCAAATTTCCAAAGAAAAGGAAACACACATGTATCACAAAGGTAGAAAGAACAAATAAAGTATAGTCAACATCAATGACCATGAACTATAAATCAAGACCCAGTTACAAAGTAAACTCTTGATGAGTAGGCACAGCATATACACATAAGCTGTATTTCCCAGTTTTGTTTTTTGGGTTTTTTTTTTTTTGAGACAGGATCTTTTTGGAATTCACTGGCTGGCCTCAAACTAAACTCACAGAAATCCTCCTGCCTCTGCCTTCCAAGATTTAAGGCCATGCCTGGCCTAACATTTTAATAAGTACAAAAATCCTATGAAAGTAGTACGCAATTTAAAGTATTCACTTGAAGATAATGTCTTCCACTTCTATAACAAAATGCAACCCTGACCAAAAAAAAAAAATCAGTCAATAAAAATTAGCTTGGAGAAAGAGCTCAATGTCTAACACACATAAAGCCCCAGGTTCAATCCCCAGTAATACATGCGTGCATGCACACCTGGTCTTGATTCCCCCCACACTTCCTCCGGACCCCCCCTCATGTCTAGCAGAATACCAGTGTGTTGAATCCTGCATGGAGACAGCCTATACTTCAATAAAATAGAAAAGACAATTACAATCCATATAATGTAGTCCATATAATGAAGGAAACCAACAGGAAAAGACACGGTTCAGTTATAAGAATTTAAGAAGCCTACTTTAAATAAAGATAACCAATCAGAAAGAGCAATCTCTGGCATAGGGGACATCATACATTCTTGACCCAACAATGACCTTTAACATATTCTAAAAATTAAAAAGAAGCCACTAAGTCTAAAATGTGTTAACTGGATTAGAAAGCTGCAAATCTTGAAGGTGAACACTTGCACAAAGAAAAGATCATGTCAAGGTAAAGACTTACTCCAAGTACAAGAACCGTGGTTTCAGACTGCAGATTGAGAGATTTGATTTTAAGATCCCTCTGGCTGGTGTGTGGTAAATGGATCAGAGGAGGAAAACAATAAAAACAATCAGGGAACAATTACAGGAAAAGGATGGTATTTCTATTTAGAGCAGAGGCAGGACAGTGTAGACAAGGAAAACATTAAGAATCTAAACATTTTTTGGTAATGTAACAGGGGTGTACAGTAAAAGCCTGGCTATGAGAGCTAAACAAGATTAGAGAGATTCTAATTTAGGAGGGAAAATAAAAACACATTAAAAAAAAACAGTTCAAAATAGGGGGCAGAGTATAGCTCTGTGGTAGAACACTCAACTTGCTCAGCATGCATGGGGCACCAGTTTCAATCTCTATCACTAGAGCAGGGGGTCCCAAAACATGTGCTGTGTGGGCTTTTTTTTTTTTTTTTAAGATTTATTTATTTTATTTATATGAGTACTTTAGCTGTCTTTAGACACACCAGAAGAGGGCATTGGATCCCATTACTGATGGTTGTGAGCCACCATGTTGTTGCTGGGAATTGAACTCAGGACCTCTGGAAGAGCAGTCAGTGCTCTTAACCACTGAGCCATCCCTCCAGTCCAACATGTGCTGTTTTAATCAACCAAGAAAATAAAGTTTCTATAGGAATTCCAAATTCATAAACCAAGACCATGAATAAGTCTGTAACCAGGAGGAACTAAACAACTGCCTACTGTTCCTTTTAAAACTATGAAGACCAAATAGGAGCAACCTCAGGAGACAGTGGTGAATGCAGCACCTCAATGCAAACCATGAACAGTCGCACTCTCAGCAAAGGAAAGAAACTGAGTCATTACACTTAGTTTAGTAAGCAGTTTAAAACATCTTTCTATTTTAGCTGTAATAGTACAGTTCTTTTTAAGAAACTATTAAAATACAGATGTAAAAAGTAAATGATTGCCCCCTCACAATGCTAGCAGGAGTGTTCAATAGTACATTGCCTCTTTGAAAACTGCTAGGGTCATCCTCAAATTATAAAACGTATTATGTAACTCTGCAAGCCCATTCTCACGTATCTAACCAAGCAAAGCATACATTAAAATGTATAACTATGCGTTTACAGCAGTTATTCAAGTAGCCAAAGAGTGAGGAGCAATCCAAACGACCACCACGGCCGAACGGATGAGCAGGGCACACAAGCTCAACAGTGCACTCCTCAGCTGTGGTCTTTCAAGGAATGGAGGAGCCCTGAACACATCACACTAAGTGAAAAAAAGCCAGGCACAAAAGACACATGATGTGGTCTCAGAACAGGGAGAGCTAGTAAGACGGCTGGTAGGGAGTAGCAAACAGATTCGCAGTTGCTGGGTGCTGGTGAAGATGGAAAAACTAAGCTGCCTCTGCTGCACTTCATTTTTCCCACTGAAGTGCAGCCACTACTCCTTTATTCTTTTGTTTCAGAAACGTCTCTGTGCATATATAAAAAACACACATAACCCCACAAGGGAAAGGCGAGTTAAGAAAACCACCTGATAGCTACTATTCTCCAATTTATTTGATTCTAAAAATAAATCAAATCTTTCCTATATAGGTGCATACATTCGGACAACAGTTCAACATTTCATTACATCTCCATCTACCATAATCTACTGATTACCTGGTCAGATATTTAAATTGTTACCATTTTTCTATTACTACCCAAAAAGTCTTTAAAATAAACAACAAAAGCTATCCTGATATCCCTATACAAGTCATTATTCTGATAGTACTAGGTCTTAAAACAAGTTATTAAATGAAAAACTCTAACCTTGGGGGAAGGACTACAAGGGTCACCACTGCTCAGGAGTATACATACATATTCTTCTACAATCACCAACACAGTCATCAACTTTATTGGATTGCTTTTGGAAGGTTGCTTTTGTTGTTTGTTTATTCTGTCTTTTAAGGCAGGAAATGAAACCAAGACTAACTTCAAACTTATCATCTTCCTTCCTGAGTCTCCCAAACACTGAGATTATGAACAAATCACCACTCCAGGCATCAACTTCGTAAAAATTGTGAGGGCTCTGTTATTTTAAAAAGTAAGCTAAATTAAACATAAGCAATGCCTGCATTTACTATGAAGCATGTTTGTATATACAAAGAAAAATGATACAGTGCTACTTAACAGTGGCCATCCCTCTAGAAAGGGTGGGATGAAGACGATGAATGCAGATGCAGCTCAGATGGGAGAGGGCTAACCTAGTATGCACACAGGGCCTGAGGTTCAATCCCAGGCCCCAGAAAACTGGGTACAGTGTTGCACACTTACAATGTAGCACTTGGGAGGTAGAACAGAAAGTCTGGAAAGTCAAGGTTACCCTCAGCCTCACAGTAAGTCAGAGACCAGTCTGGGACACCTGAGACCCTATCTCAGAAGGAAAAGAAGCAGAAAGAGTCTTCCCATTTTCATACTTTTAGAACATTTATTTTACATTTCTAATTAGATGATTTGGTTTGGGTGTGGTTTAGTTTGGTTGGTTCTAAAACAGGGTTTTGTTCTGTTAGCCCAGGCTAACCTTAAATTTGTAACCTTCTGAGTGATGATATTACAGGAGTACATTACCACATCAGGCTAGGGAAATAAACTTTTCTACATAAGGTTTTTGGTTGACCTTTCTGGTTGTTTTTTGTTTTTCTTATTTTGTGTGTGAGCATTTTTCTTGCATGCATATATATGCACCACATGCATGCCTGATGGCTGATAAGATCAGAAGAGGGTGCTAGATGCTCTGGAACTAGAGTTATAAACAATTGTGAGCCACTATGAGGGTGCTGGGATTCTAACCCATGCCCTCTGCAAAAGCAACAAGTGCTCTTAAACACTGGGTCAACTCTCCAGCCCCTAGGTTTGGTTTTCTAACATAGTCTCATATTATAGTCCAAGCTGGCCTGGAACTCACAACTGTAATCCAGAACTGGCAGAGAGCTTTTTGCCTCAACCTTCCCAGTGCTCAGACCATAGGAGCAAACGACCATAGCAGCTACAAAAGACTATTGAAAGGAAACTTAAAATAACTATCATACTCACGGTTTTCATTTAACCAGACTAAAGTACAAGTAATGACTTCAAGAAAAAACAAGTACTGATATAAAGCAGTGACAGAGCTCTGAGTCCTGATAATGCCGTGCTCAGGTGGGAGCATCCCTTACCAAAAAATTCACCAGAATGGCAGGGTTCCGAATTTAGGGTGGTTTGTTGTTGTTGTTAGGGTGGTTTGCTGCTGCTGCTGCTGCTGCTGTTGTTTCCCAGACTTTGGAACACTAAGAGTGTGGGTTTGGGGATTAGGAATACCAGGCCTATACTAAAGTTATGACTATAAGGATAAGTCATATTATTTCTGTGAGCCTCAGCTTCATGTGATATATTTAGTATTCTCAGCAGCATAATTATCTTTTTATGATCAATAGTTTGCCTGTAACTCCAGCTCCTGAGAATCCAACACACTCTTCTGGTCTTTGCATATATGTTCACACACACGCAAGCACGCTCACACACACATACACAAACTTTAAAAGCTCAAGAATGATAAATATTTAAACAAAAGAGTTAATACTACATCTCAAAACCACAACTATCCTACACATTTTCAGGCATAAAGTACACTGCTTTATGCCACAAGTATATACAGAAAAGGTGATCTGGCCTGGGTCTTAATGAAAATGAACAGGGATAAACAGTGTCACAAATACATTTTCCCTGCTTCAAATCAGCAGAGTGATTGCAGAAGAAAAACAAACTTACCAAATGAATACCGTCCTGAGAACTTTTTCTTCTACAAGGTTTCACAAGGAAATCTGCAAAAGAAACAAATATCCCATCGTCAACTTGGGCCACTCAAGAGCCACTTTAAGATTTTTCATACTGACATGTAGAACTGCTGAATGGACCCTTAGTGGATAACTCAGCTTTGTTTCTTACATGGATCAGAAACCTAGGATGCTCCTATGTAAGTTCTCACAGTGAGTCCCTCAGTCCACCAAGAGCCACCTCCCACAGCAGCTCAGGGGACCCTTTGCTGCTGTCACCACCATTCCACCCTAGTTGTGACTTCTATTGAAAGGTCTTTTGTGCATAGAACTCACTTCTACCAAAAGATATTACTTATTTTTTTAGGATATTAAAGTAATGAGTATACAACTACAATCATAAAGAAGTCCTAGCTGGGCAGTGGTGGTACATGCCCTTTAATCCCAGCACTTAGGAGGCAGAGGCAGAGGCAGAGGCAGAGGCAGGCAGATCTCTGTAAGTTCGAGCCCAGTCTGGTCAGTCTACACACAGAATGAGTTCCAAGACAGCCAAGACTACACAAAAAGGAGGGAAAAAGAAAAACTACTCCTGCCATTAGGCAACAATCTGAGCTTCATACAGATAAGAGAACTAAATCTACCCAATTGTGGCAAATTCTCTTAGTATTTATACACACATCCTTTTGAGCTTGTTTTTTGGACTTGGTTTTAGTTTTCTATTTGTATTTGGGAAGCAGTGTTGTTCAGTTGTTTTTGTTTGTAATAAGGTCTCACTCTGTAGCCCAGGTTAGCCTGGTATTCACCACGTAACTAGAGACTAGACTGGAATTCATGGTGCCTTAGCCTACTGACAACTGGGATTATGGGTCTGAGCTACTACCATATCTGGCACAAGATCATTACTTAAAATATATGAAGTAACATAACTAAGACTTACAGAATAGCAAAACTTCTAAAAAATGAAAGGCCAAGTTTAAGAAGCAAAACAATGGTATGCTAGTGACTTCTCAAGTAATTAGGCATGTACAGGATTAAACTCAAGACACAGGTCAAGTCTATGGATAAGAATGAAATATGAGTCTGGCAGTAACACACACTTGTAATCCTAGCATTTAAGAGACTAAGGCTGCAGTACTGCTGCAGGTTCATGTCTAACCTAGGCTACATACCAAGACTACATCTCAAAATTAAAAAAAGAACAACCAGCTTATGTGCTATATAAATCAGACAACAGCAACACTCAACAAAAAGACTAAAGCGAATCAGCATTGTGCCAGCAAACTCAGTAACCACACTCAAACATCTTAATAAGTGAGATGATTCACTGTGACGGAGTCAACAAAGCAAAAAACTGGGCATTCCTCTAAGGACAATGCCAGAGAAGGGCTATGTAAAGGTAAGTCTGAAAGAAGCGCTCCTACACCACGAGGTCACATATATTACAGGGAATAACCATAGTTATGTTTGAGTGACCTCCTTTAATATTCTCCTGTTGATTGAGACAGGATATAACATAGCTATGTTAAAATCCAAACAACTATAATGGATATTTAAATAAATGAGGCATAAATCAAAGCAGGGAATGGGACAGAAATAGAGTAACTTTAAGCTAATCCTTATATATTAGCATTACCCTAAATTCTATAACTAAGGTCTAGAGGGGCAACAACAACAAAAAAAAAAATCAAACTTTCTGAACCTCAATAAGATATAAATTTCTATTACACACACACACACACACACACACACACACACGCAAACTGCTATGTGAATGTAATTTTATTTACTATAAGAAATAGTCCTGGGGCTAAGGGCATAGGTCAGCACCTATAGTTAGATCCTCAACATCCATGTAAAATGACAGATGCGGCAGCACATGCCTATAATCCCAGAATTGAGAAGGTGGAGACAGGAGGATCCCTGAGGCTTGCTGGCCTGCCAGTCTAGCCATCAGTGAGCTTCAGGTTTAGATAAAGACCTTTTCAAAAAATAAACTGGATGAGCAATCATGGAAAATTATCATAGACAATCTCTGGCTCCCTTCATGCCCAGTCAGCAACACCCACACCCACACCCAGGCATGAGGGTGGGGGTCCTATAGAGTGTAAAGATCAATATACCTGATTTTAAATACCACAGTAGTATATATTACCGTGCAGCTACACTGGAAGATGATTAGGTAACAACTTAAGGACCTGAAGACTCTGAGACCAGAAGGAATAGACACATTCAATTCCTACATGAACTAGTTTATGTAATTAACTACATGAGACGTGGCACACTGGCTTCAACAAAGGCAGGGAGGTACACCATTTGTATATCATTGATAATTTTTTAAATTAAATATGAAAACAAACCAAGTTAAAACAAATAAACAAAGAAAATCTAAAGAGATCCTATGCCTCCTAAATATTTAGGGGTGGAGAGTGGGTAAGTAGCTATTGCTGACTCTGGTATGTTTGGGGGAAGAATAGAGTGCTTTTTTTTAGACCATCCTGTCTCACTTTTCAAATGAGTCTGAGTTCAAAACTTTAAGAAGGCAATATTAAACCTTCATTTTTAAATGATTTCTTATTTTCCACCGAAATGAAAACAAAAGGACTTTCTTGCTTATAAATAGTAAGAAACAGATTCAGACACAGTTGAGTACAGAGGCAACATTTAAAAATTCATGGCTGTAGATTCATGGCTAATAGTGTCTGCCTAGCATGAGCAAAGAAAGGCCCTGATCCAACACCCGGAACTACATAAAACCTGGCATGTTACATACCTCTAAGCCTAGCCTTCCGAAGTAGAAGCAGGAGGATCCAAAGTTTAAAGTTATCCTTGGCTAAAAAAGGGGGTTCCAAAAAAGCCTGGCTACATGAGACCCTGTCTCTAAACAAACAAACAAACAAACAAACAAACCCAACCAGACTAGACAAAAAAAGAAAAAGAGAAAAAGAAAAAAAAAAACTCAGTGGAATTAAACTTTAAGGAACATTTCACAAATGACATCACACTGGGTGACATTTTCTCCCTCCATCTTAGTGCTTCCTTACTATGGTTATTAACATTTCTGATGCCGGGCGGTGGTGGCGCATGTCTTTAATCCCAGTACTTGGGAGGCAGAGGCAGGAGGATTTCTGAGTTCGAGGCCAGCCTGGTCTACAGAGCGAGTTCCAGGACAGCCAGGGCTATACAGAGAAACCCTGTCTCGAAAAACCAAAAAAAATAAATAAATAAATTTCTGATATCCCACACGAGACCTCAGCAGCAGCTTACTAGGATTACTCAATGGTAGAAAAATTATTTAATCACAAGAATTAACCCAAACCATGTATTTAATAACTGAATGAACTGACTATGATTAAAACTTATTCCCTGAATCTAAAGTTTTCTTTGAAGCCTTTGCTACTGAAATCAAGAATGAATGAAAACAGAAACAAGAAGGCACTCCCCACGGTAAGTGATGGAGGGCCTCTCACCTAAGAGCACTTGTGGGTGGGGCATGACACAGCGATAAATAAAATAAAGTTCCTATCCTGTGTAGCACCATCTGGTCTGAGTGTGACTTTCCCAAATTGTGACATTTTATTTACAAGCACGCTTTGTAAAGACAAACAATGGTACATACAGAAGAAGTCAGTGCCCGATGCAGTGAAACCATTAAGCACCATGTTTAAAATCAAAACCAGATCCTGTGTGTCTTTTACCTTTCTGGAGACACTAATGACTAACAGTAGTCAAAGCCCTGGATGCAGTTTCATGATTAGTTTACTGCGTTTCTCGCCAGCTGTGGGACACAGATAAGCAGCTAACTGTTATCATGCCCACCACAAAAACAACCATCCTTCTCTTGGGGGAAAAAAAAAACACCTCAATTGTCAGAAACAGCCAGACCCCATGTTACAATTTCATATCAAAGAACATACACTGGTAGCAAGTTGCTTTGAATTCTCAAATGTCACTAGTAAAAGGAAATATCTGGTTTCAGCAGAAAATAACCAAAGAACTACTCTGGTATAATTCTGGAATTAGACAAATGGTGAAGAGTATGTGGCTCATGGATTATACAAATTTCTTTTTTAGACATGGAAAATTCTGAATACACTCTTCAAAGGGTGTTCTGCAATATGATTTCAGTTGCCAATCAACAATGAAGATCATTTATCTTCAACGAGGAGTTGAAATGCTGGCAGCAACTTTTCCAACTGTGGACCTCAAACTGTAACAAGCCTACACCAAAGTAACTCTGCTGTGCCTTTTTGGACACTAAGATTTGACTACATCTCACAAGCACCTTGTTACTTTCCTGTCTCAAGGAAGTAACGCAGCCGAAGAGTCACAGAAAAGATTATCTATATTCAAACGAAAGCAAATCTGATTGGTGACCGTTAAAATAACTTATTTTACAAAGATTTTTCTTTTAAGTTTAAACCTTTTAAAGGGAAGGAAGCAGAACAGGCAGATATCTGAGTTCAGCGCTGGCCTGGTTTACAAAGACGGTTCCATGACAGCCAGGGCTACACAGAAACTCAAAAAACAAAAAAAGACAACAACAAACAAACAAACAAAAACCCTACAACCACCACATATAATTTACTTTTTAAAAAGTTAAAATTTAAACCTTCAAAAATGTAAAGATAATACATTCTTCTGACTTGCTTTTTATAATTACTTCTGTGATATTCTTTTTCTTTTCCCATTTGACTCAGATGTATTAAGCCATTAACAGAATTATAAGGAAGTTCCACAAGTAATCTATAATTTATTTTCTGACTTCCCCTATAAAGAGGGAAGGTATCACTTTACTATTGAAATTAAGAATTAAAACCAGCCGGGCGGTGGTGGCGCACGCCTTTAATCCCAGCACTTGGGAGGCAGAGGCAGGTGGATTTCTGAGTTCGAGGCCAGCATGGTCTACAGAGTGAGTTCCAGGATAGCCAGGGCTACACAGAGAAACCCTGTCTCGAAAAACCAAAAAAAAAAAAAAAAAAAAAAAAAAAAGAATTAAAAACCAGGGTTGGTGAGATGGCCCAGTGGTTAAGAGCACTGACTGCTCTTCCAGAGGTCCTGAGTTCAATTCCCACATGGTGACTCATAACTATCTATAATGAGATCTGATGCCCTCTTCTGGTGTGTCTGAAGACAGCTACAGTGTACTCATATACATAAAATAAATAAATAAATCTTTAAAAAGAATTAACCAATTTTGGAGTCAGGAAGATAGTTCAGTGGTCTAAGACCTCAATTTGGATCCCCAGCTCCCATTTAAAAGCTAACACAATATCACGAACCTGTGCTGAGGAGGTAGAGCCAAGGCCGAGGATTAGCGGCTCTGTATAAAAAATAAGGTAGAAATAAAGACACCCGATGTCAACCTTAGGCTTCCTAATACATGTGTACTAGCAAGTGTACACACCCCCACACACTATAAGGCAGCACTTAAGTTGTAAGGCTTAACATCTAAAATGAAAACAATGTTCCCTATTTTTTAAAAGGGGAGGTGCATAATTTACTAAGAACAAAAATGTCTGGGACTAGAGTGAGCTCAGCAGTTAACAACATTTGCTGCTCAAGCACAAGGACTGTCAGCTCCCAGTGCCTGCACTGGGCAGCCAACGGACTCAAGCCTGCTTCCAGCCTCTGAAGGCAGCCACACATATGTGTGCATGCGCATGCACACACACACACACACACACACACACACACACAGAGGAATTAAATAAATAAAATCATTTAAAATTTCCCCTCTTTATTTTATGTGCATAGATATTTTCCTGTGTGATTATCTATGCAGCATGTGCATACAGGGCCAAGGCAGGCCAGAGAGTGCTTCAGACCTTTTGAGACTAGAGTTACAGATGGTTGTGAGCTGCCATATGGCTGTTAGGAAATGAACCCAGATCCTGTAGAAAAGCAACAAGTGTTCTTTACTTCCTAAGTCACCTCTCCAGACCCTAAAACTATTTTTTAAGACTGTTCAAGTCTCAATTATTTAGAAAAAAAAATGACAGGAAATCTAACATGGCATCACTACAAATTAATTTAGTTAGAGGCATGTAAGATCAATTTGTCTTAAGTGTCAGAGCTGATCTGTTATTTATAATTCAGTGGACACATCAGAAAGATTATCTGTAGCACTGGAAAGTCTCTTGACTTTTGTTTCTTTGACTAGTTCCAAGGCATAGCTCTGGGAGGCGACCTTCCTAACACATGCCCTTGCTCTTGGTTACCCTCTGGTGCAAAGGACAGAAGTGGAAGGAGCGCTTGTCCATGTTCTTTCACCCCACCTCAACTGACAGACCAAATACTCTACTGAAAAAGGAACACAATTCAAATCCCAGAACTTCATGGAAACTTAAATTTACCTAATAGTAAGTTTATAACGACTTCCCCTGCCTTAACATTTTACTTAACATTAAGCCACAAAATCTATCCACTCTGTTCCTAATGTTCAGAAATAAAATTTAAGTGAATTTTCTTAGGTAAAAGACTTAAGGGGAGATGGCTTATAGGATTTTTGGGGGACAACATGTGAAATGTAAATAAAGAATATATCTAATAATAAAATAAAATATATTTACATCAAAAAAAAGACTTAAAATACCTGTCCCTATGATAAACAGGTTCTCAAAAGGATCCTACAATAATGTTTAAATTAAGAACTCCTATACCTTTTAACATTTAACTTTTAAAAAATTACATATATGATACTGTACTTAGATCTGTTTCTTATATACTCAGAAAAAAATAAAGAAAATCAATCTGTAAGTTATATTACAAAGACAAACACAGTTTTAAAGGCCACTAAAGCTCTAGAAAAAAATTTATAAAACCATCAATGTAGTTTTGAAACCTGCCAAACTGACACTGCTTATGCCAGCATACTTTGCTCCTGAATCTTCCCACAAAGCAAATGTCGAACGCTCTGACACCCTAACCCTCTCACCAAGCAGTTGCCTAATAAAAAGGGAGAAAAAAAAGCCTAATCTGGCAGTCAGCTTGCCAAAGGAACCCCAAAACTATGTCCATGTTAAATAACATGTCTTATTTTCCTATCTTCTCCAAACACTTGACATATTAAACACAAATTCTAGGAAAAGTATGAAAGTAAACCACACTAAGAAAAATAGATACCTCTAAACCACACTGATTCGCACACTAGTTATCATGTTTGAGTATTTTATTAGGAGTGATAAGGTTGCTTGCCCCTTTTGTGGATTGAGTCTTGAGTTTTATGTACAGTAACAGGCATCCAAATGGTCAAGACAGGGATTCGGCTCTGCCGGTAAGGTGCTTGCCTTGCATAAATGAAACCACGGGTTCAATCTGCATCAATCTAAAATAGGTAAGTACAAGAAAGCTCAATGAAAATGCATACCCATCCTTTCGGCCTACAAATTAAAAATAAAAATTTAAACTTTGAGCCTAGCAGTGGTGGCACACACCCTCAATCTCAATGCTAGGGAGGCAGAGGCAGAGGCAGACAGATCTCTGAGTTCAAGGTCAGCCTAGTCTACAGAGTTCGGGGCAGTCAGAGCTACACAAGGAAACCCAAACAAACAAACAAGTAAATAAACTTTGAACTTATGTCATCACACTTAAAAACTGCTGTGCTTGAGGCTAAACAGATAGCTCAGAAAGCACTTCTCACTCTTGCCCATGGCCTGGATTCAACTGTCAGCCCCCATACTGTGACTCACAACTCTCTGTAACTCCAGTTCTGGGGACAGGATGCCTTCTTCTATCCTCTACAGGCCCAAGCACACCAATACACACATAAAATAAAAATAAATAAATCTAAAAAAGTTTTTTTTAACCTGCTATACTTACCTAGCACATAGGAAACAAACTGTATACCTCTCCAGTCTGTAAATGCATTCAGAAAAGAGCACACTCAAAGAAATAAAACACACAAGGTAAAGGCTGTGTGCAATAGAAAGAGTCTACCCTTCTACTGGGCTAGTTAAAATTTATATTCTGGCAATTAGGTAGGGGGCTACTCATATTTCTGAAAGCAAGCCAATAAAAACTCCAATAACCTCCAATAACCACATACCACAATGAGGTCTCTGTTTACGAAGCAAACTCAAAAACCTGGCCTCTCTAAACAGTCTTCCTTAGAATATTTAAAGCCAAAAGACCAGAAATCAGCATCTTCAACACATACTCAACTCAGAAAAAACAATCAAACAAACAACCACTCTTTACAATATTTATATCATGTAAGCAGAAGAGTACATATGTCTACCTTCCTAATATGTACAAGGGGGAAAAAAAGAACTTCTTAACTAATGCCAAAAAGAGCTTATCACTATGTTTTATTTATGGAAAGGAAACCAAAATTATCAAGTTAAATAAGGGCTAATAAAAGTTGTTAAGTAAAAGGAATTCTCTCTTGTGCTTTTAAATAACTACATTTAAGTCAGCAATTCAGAAAAGTTTAAACAATCTTGAGTTCAAACAGAAGACAAAATCCAGTACCATAGCTTTAAAAATGTCTTCAGCTATTATGAAATCAGTTGGAAAATCAGGAGGCTACTTCAAGAGATAAACTTATACTCATACAAATATTGGTGAAGTAGTCTCAAGATGAAAAACAGTCAAACAGAAACCTATTCTACATCCCTTATAGAGTAATCTAAAGACAATGGTCATACATCAAAAACAGACTAGCCAGGTGTGGAGGGGAAGCTAACACAGGATGATTTCAGATGAGGCAAACCTAGGCAATGACTTCCTCCACTAAATAAATAATACTCCATTTAGAAAAAAAAAAAAAAGAATGTCCAATGGACACAGGGTACATGAATGTGAAGTACCTCTCTGCAGCAGACCCCACACTTAGAAAGACAGACATGCACATACACATACATACACATGCACACATGCACCATAATATGTGGTATACATGTCATTCAAAAACAGTAAGGTTTCATGCCCACCAAGCTGCTCTTTGAAAATCCACTTTGAATATATCACTTCCTGTTTCCATAGTGTCAAATCCCATTGACATCAAGTCAACCCACTGGTCTTGCTCTTGCCCCATGCACTCTTCCAGTTGTCAAACTCCAAGTAATACTAAATATGGCCCTCCACGCCTTACATTATTTAGCAGTAAGCACATTAAAGTACCACTGAGAATATTTACTATCTTCTCTAAAGTTTAAGAAAAAAAAAAACATTTCTTGCTTGTTACCACTTGTCATATCGTAAAACAAACTGCTTTTCAAAACTAGGCAACCTGTTTTATCTGTAAATAAAAGATATCTAGATATCTACCCTGAATATCTTTTTGTAAAAATTTAATCAGAAGTCCTACCCTGTGGTCCACGCCTTTAATCCCAGTACTCAGGCAAAGGCAGGCAGATCTCTATATAGAGTTCCAGGCCAGCTTGGTCTACATATTGAGACCCCTGTTTCAAAAGAAGAAAAAAATCCAATCAGCATATAACTGACACACTATGTACAATTAAAGTGAACTTTTTCATTGTTTTATTTAAAAAATAGGTATTTTTAACTTAAAATGCATATTTAAGTACACAGTATAATGGACGTTCACACTGCTGTGCAATCAGTATCTAGAAAAATCACTGTCCATATTCCAGAATTTTTCATCCTACTAAACTGAATCTCTCCCCATGCTCTTGTAATTCACTGTTCAGTCCCTATATTCACTATCACTTTGTTATTAGGGATTTGATTTTCTAGGTAGCTCAAATAAACTAATAAAATCCCTTGTGTTAACTTTTCAAGTAGCTAAGTTATTAGAATAGAAATATTTGATTCCACCTCATTACTTAAACAGAACAGCTACTTCATTGGCCTAGGGAATGCTACAGAAATAATTTAGAGAGAATCAGGAAGAAAAAGAGACTATGACCCATAGAGCCATGAATCAGAAAAATCCTAAGAAAATTATACCAATATTCAGAAACCTTTCAAAACTATGGACAGAACACTCCAACTTCTAGTCCTCAAGATCCCCAAGTTGCTTGCTGCGTTCTTCCTTCAATTATGTAAAATGCTGCAGAATTCTGCCAGAGACTCGACTCTCCTCTCTCTCTCTCTCTCTCTCTCTCTCTCTCTCTCTCATTTGTTTAAGCTTTAACTGAGTTTCTGTGTCACCAGAAACAGAGTCCTGAAAAATAAATCATACTTATGGTGTAGCACGTTTAAAAACAACAAAGAGAAAGAATTACTGGGACCTAGATGAGAAATCCTTCTGTTCACTATTTCCTGTATCAACTGACCACAAAACACTCTTCCTAATAATTGTCAGTTAATGCCATGAGAGACTGAACATTTAACAAAACTTAGTTTTTGAAGTCTTACCATAGTTTATTGACAAAAGTACTCATTTGAGTTCATTCTTTATAACTTCTCATTCACACAAACATGAAAAATTAGAGTTAAGAATGTAGCTCAGTAGTAGGGTACCCACCTAGCATGTGCAAGGCAATGGGTTTGATCTCAAGAATCAGAAGGAAACAAAACAAACAAAAAAAGATAAGAGATGGAGGAAGGAAGGAAGGAAGGAAGGAAGGAAGGAAGGAAGGAAGGAAGGAAGGAAAGTAAACAATATTATAAGCAATCTAGAATTCTAATATACTCAAAAATTAGTTTAAAAGGACAAAAAAATTCTAGTTTTATTTATATTAAAGCCATCGAATATTTTATTTACTATATTTAAACATTCACTAAATATAATAAACTCTAAGTTAAATATTCTCCAGAAATATACTGATGTAGATATTGCAATCAATATATGGAGACACACTGTTGTTTTAGAAATAACACAGTGACAATTCTAGCAAACTACAATGTATAATTCATTCATTGTAATCAATTAACTTTTGTAACTGATGATTGAAATAAAAAGGTTTAACAACTATAAACATAAACATTTCTAAAGTTTAATTTAAAAAATTAAAAAAAATTAAGAGATTCAGTGATCAGAATGCTAACATAGCATGCCCAAAGGTCTCAATCACCATTATCAACAAAAAGAAAAATAAGAATATGTAAATATGGTTTTTACATATTTACTGCAAATAAAGATTTATCATGGTGAAAAGAATGCCACAAATTTTCTACTCATTTGATATTCTTTCTGGTCACACCAGCTAAGAAACCTTAAGTATCAACAGCTTTCTGTCACTTTCTTATTATATGAAAAATAAAACGTTGTTTCCCTATCTAGTGTATCCATATTCATTTTCATCCTGTGTGTTCATGTCCTTCATTCATTCCGAAAAACAAAAAAGCAAAACAAAACAAAAAGTTGGGGGCTAGGGAGATGCTGAGTAGCTAAAAGTGCTTTCCATGCAAGCCTGAGGACCTGAGTTTCAACAGCCAGAACCCATGTACAAGCTGGACATGAGAGCATCAGAGAGAGTCTGTACTCCCAATGAGCCTATGGGCAGATGGCTGGGAGGGAGACCTAAAGAATCCCCAGAAGCTCACGGCCAGTTAGCCTGGCAGACCCAAGACAAACAAGAGACCTGTTACAAACAAGATGGAATATAAAGACTGACACACAAGGTCACAAAGTTGTCTTCTGACCTCCACAAGTGCACTGTGGCATGCACATATCCACATTATTGGAATGTGAGAGTACATGTGCTCTCTTTCAGCACGCATGCTCGCTCTCTCTCTCTCTCTCTCTCTCTCTCTCTCTCTCTCTCTCTCTCTCTCTCTCTCCCTCCCTCCCTCCCTCCCTCCCTCCCTCCCTCCCTGTCCCTCTCTCCCTCCCTCCCTCTCCCCCCCACATGTGCACGTACATGCATGCATACATACACATACTCCTTGTGCCCATAGTGAAGATATTTAGCCTTAAGCATAAATATTTTTTCATATCACTTGTTTTCTGATTTGTTTATCCCACTCCAAACAAGCATTTACTTTCAATGCAGCATTATTTATTAAAGTGGCTCCTCCCTGAATATAACTGATCTGGTGAGGTTGCCTGAAATTTTGGGCAAAATATATAAAGTGTTTTAAAATATTTAAGCTTCACCCAAGGGGGAGTCTAGACTATATACTCTACTATAATTGTAGAAGTTCCCAGGGGCCTAAAGAAACATGAACATAAAATTCAACATAACAATAGTAGGGTTGCCTTAAAAGGAGAAATGAGAAAAGAATTAAAGGAAGAGGAAAATTAGGCTTCCAGAAATAAAGTTATACTCAACTGATTAATAACTAGATTAATATCTTTCTCTCCCAATGGTAACTGTTGGTTTCCTAGTTTATCTAATACATACTAGTTTTAATCTTCCCCATGCATTGTAAATCTGTTACTAGGGATCTATTTTACATACTTTTGTGTTTGTTTCATTTATGTGTATGTGTGTTTTGCCTGTATGTACATGTATAACCACATGCTTACAGAAGTTTGAGGTCAGAAATATGTCAGATCCCCTGGAACTGGAATTACAGACAGTTGTGTGCCACCACATGGGTGCTGGGAACTGAACTCAGGTTCTCTCCAAGAGCAGTAAGTGCTTTTAAAGCTGCTTTACAAAAGATTTAAGCTTCACATTTTAACAACCTATTTCCTAAATTATTATTTTGCTACCCACTGGGTAGATTTGAGTCCTTTCATGTTTCTTTAGAATTCTGATGTCATTTTGATTTTCTACCTAACCTAAGCAGAGCCAAAAGCTGTCAAACATATCATTATATATTAATATTTCAGATCACTAGAATAAAATGGCAGTGCAAGTAGATTTATCACTGCCATCCATTCTTTATTTCATTCCATTATCCTAGTGCTCCTAAGAAGGGAGAGATGGGAAGGAAACTGGAGAATCTCTAGAAATTCTTGGGCAACTAGCCTGGAATATATACATACATCAGCAAAAGACAGACTTAGTCTCTGACCTCCTCACATGCACACTTGTTTATATTATGTATATCATTAAATATACATATTTCTAAGAAGTGTAGTTTATGTTTGTCTTGTTTTGTTTTATCTTTTGTTTTCAAGAGAAAATTTCTCTGTGTAGCCCTGGTTGTCCTGAAACTTTCTCTGTACACCAGACTGGCCTCAAATTCAGAGATCCACCTGCCTCATCCTGAGTGCTGCAATTGAAGGTGTGCACCGCTACTGTCCGGCTATGTTTGACTTCTGAATAGAAACATTCAGTAGAATTATTTTGTGTTGCTTTTAAAAAAATATATTTCTACTGCTATTGTATACTGCTATAATTTGTTCACTGTTATTATCATTGCAGTATATAAATACAAATTGACATTACCACTCTAGAAAAAGAGTTTGAGCAGTCTCCTTATAAAGCTCAGCAAATGTACATGCTAACACGTACTAAAATAGAACTATCAGTTCTACTCCTAGGTAATAACCCAAGAGAAATAAAAACATAACCACAAGACAACTTTAACCCAAATGTCCACGGTAACTTTTTCACAACTGTCCTAAACCAGAAATCCAAAATATCTAGCAACAGGTGATTAGATGAATAAATTGTGGTGTGTTTCTACAGTGGACTACCACACTCAGAAATAAAAGGGACCTTGAGGGTAGCTAAGAGGTAAGGTACTTACCTGGCATATGTGAAACCCTGAGTTCTATCTCTAGCATCATAAAACGACAATAAATAAATCCTACTGATTCTAATAGCGGGTGAGTAAAAAACAAACAAACAAACAAACAAAAAACAAAAAACAAACCTCAAGAGTATCCCAGTAAGCTTCTGGGGTACTCTTGTCTCCATCTCCCTAGCATTTAGACAACAGGTATATCTTTTAAGTAAGTGCTAAGGATTGAATTCTGGTCTTCATGCTTGTAGGACAAGCACTTCACTGACTGACTGAGCCATCTCCCTGGCCATTAAAGGAGTTTTAGCTAAAACTCTGAAAAGGCTGTAGGATTATCTCAGGCATGAGTTAATTAAGCACATGGCTAAAAAGATAATCAATTCTAAAATCCAAAAGACACAGAAGCTTGAATATAATACAACAAACTATCAGCAGCAATAATGTTTTTTCTCATTTTTAGATACTGTTTTATGCTTATATTTAAATCTATTAACAATAAACCTATATTAAACAAGCAGAATTTGAACTACAGCTTACCCTAACCAAATCTTAAGAGAGAAAACAAAACATTTTAAAATATTTTAAAAGTATTTTAAATTACAGTACAGACATTTCTTCAAATTAAAAGAGCAAAATATGTAATTATACAACAAAAAAAATAGGAAATGTGCTTTCTTAATCACATGTTAGAAAGAAATGTGCACAAAAAACAAACACAGCTAGTTTCAAGGACAAATGACCTGTATATCTCCGCAGGGCCCTGAACCTGATTTAAAGTTCTTCTATAACCACCTTAAAATCCCTAATAAATTTTGAACAAAAGTTCCTGGTAAATCATATAGCCAGTCTTGGGCAAGTTCTCTAGGAAAACACAAGACAACTAAGTTACAGCCTTACTCTATTGACCAAGAAAATTTCACACCTAAGCTCAAAAGTCAATACAAATTTTTCATTGGTATGACCAGAATTGTGTGTATAATTCCAAATCAAAGACTGACTTAATAAAAGTATGTGCCTACAGTGGCATTTGTCCAGTACAGCATGATGCCAAAGAAAGAACTGTAAACCAAAAACCAGGCTTTTATAAATATTGATATCATTATTCAATAACAAGGTCTCTTTTAGCATAAATTTGTGTAGTGTATTCTGTTACCTACTTCAGACCTAAGAATTAAATGTAATGCCATTACTCGCCAAAATTTTATACTTTAAAACAGAGGTTCTTGAGCCTCGTGGTGGTGACACATCCCTTTAACCCTAGCACTTGGGAGGCAGAGGCAGGTGGATCTCCCAGTTTGAGGTCAGCCTGATCTACATAGTGAATTCTAGGACAGCCAGGGCTCTGTTATATAGAGAAACCCTGTCTCGGAAAACCAAAACAAACAAAAACAGCAGTTCTTAACATATGGATCATGACCCTTTTGGGGGTCAAATGGCTCTTTCACAGGGCTTGCATATCAAATATCCTACATATCAGATATTTCTATTGCAGTTCATAACAATAGCAAAATTACAGTTACAAAGTAACAACGAAAATACTTTTATGTTTGGAAGTCACCACAACTTGAGAAATTTTTTTTTTTTTTTTTGGTTTTTCGAGACAGGGTTTCTCTGTGTAGCCCTGGCTGTCCTGGAACTCACTTTGTAGACCAGGCTGGCCTCGAACTCAGAAATCCTCCTGCCTCTGCCTCCCAAGTGCTGGGATTAAAGGCGTGCGCCACAAGGGGTCGCAGCACTAGGAAGATTAAGAACCACTGTTCTAAAAGCTGGCACTTTATAAAATTTCAAAGTTTTCTGAAAGAAAAAGTGAGAAAATAAAACAATTGCTTGAACCTCAAAGATAGACAGTGTATAGAAATACAAAAGTCTTGGAAGAGGATGTCTTGGCAACCAGTAAGCACTTAACACAAATTACTTCCCAAAGCAAGTAAGTGGCCACTGAATTAAAAACCTGGCAGCATCAAATGTTGTTCTAGATGTGCTAAAGCTAATGGCATTTTCAGAAATTAACAGAGTGAATTCATTCAAAAGTCAAACATTTATTAAAAATATCTTCAAGCCAGGCACTACTTTCTACTACTCTCTTAGACCCTGTCATCCCCGCCCTTTATTTCAACACTGAGACAGTTTCATCTAATGGGGGAAAGTCAGGAAAACTGGCTTTCCATTAAATTCCTAACTAAGCTCACCAGCCTCAGAGCTGGCATCAGCTTAGGAAAAAGGCTCCAGGGTTGTAAGGAAGTCTCTTTGCCCAGTATTTTTGCACTGTGAGTTTACATTGTAGTAGAGCTGGCACAGAGCAAACACAAGAACCAAGAAGAGAAGAGCTGACCGGAGACTGTTTGGTCCATGGGGGTCAGTGTATGCATCAGGCTGTAACTTCCTAAAAGTTCCCTAGCATATCCAAAACACCGTGGCTTTCTTCCAAAATTAATTATGAAGTCATGGTCAGTTACATTAAAATATTAAATAATCTTGGTATATATTATACCTGCTGGATCCAGATAAAGAAACGCCAGTGTACCTAAGGGACTTGGAAGAGGAGAGTTGTCTTTATCTGTCTTCTAAACCAGGGCTTCCTAAACATTCTCTACTTGCAACCCTTTCACCCAAGAAATGTTTCTGTGTGCCCAGGTATTTACACATAGAAAGCATGCATACAAGTAAAACATTTTCTAATAATCATAAAAACTTTATTTGGAATGCACATAACTCATTAAAGGTAAAAGTAAATCTGCATACAAATGGGTGTTTGATTACTTTTACATAAAGAATTACAATGGTCAAATATTTGATAGCACAAGATGCAGAGACTCTTAAACATTTTTTAGAGTCAATTGATATTTTGTTTTTATAGTAGTCAGTACTAAGAGCACTTTCACCTAAATACACAGTACAAAAAGCAAAAGTATATTTAGGGCCATTTCAGAAATTTTTGGAAAGCCAAAATTCATTGAACAATTTAAGTCAGTGTCTCGAACAAAAATTAAAAACTAAAATCAAATATTCTAATACAAAACAATATAAAGAAACACTAATTTGATATTTACATGCCAAGGAATGATAAGAATGATTGTCCTTTTTTCATAATTAAATCATTATTTTTCTTTAAGAGCAAAAACTTGTACATTTAAAAACACTACAATTTAACTTTTTTCTCATGGCCAAAAATATATGTATCATCATTGCAAGTCAAAATCTGATTTTACATGTACACACAGTCCAGTGAAGAACATTTCAGAAGTCTAGGTGGATGCACAATCACTCTGAACACTTTTTTTTACTCTGAAGTTACATTCCAGTTCCTATTTTACCCTAAGCCTTTCAGAGGAATTCCAATGGTCAGTAAGATAAAAACTGAAAAGTTTTTCTCAAGATATTCTTAAACAGCTGCAATTTATTCTTTGGTGAAGTTTGCCTGAAGCTATAGACTATAGAAAGAACACGTTAAAATGTCTGTTTTGTGTATATACCTTTAATCCAAGCACAGGAAGGCAAAGATAGACAGATCTGTTTGAGTTACAAGCCTACCAGGAGTAAGACAGTGAGACCCTGTCTCAAAAATAAGGCTATTGATACATGAGAGATTGCTTTTATTATTCTTAGAAAATAAATTCTCAAGTATTTAGAAGGAAAATACAGTGTCTCTAACTTATTCTCAAATGATTCCAAAGAGGAAAAAAAAATGGAGAAAGTCATGCATATAAAAGAAAACAAAACAAAAAGTCCACAAAGGCATTCTGGCAATAAATGACAAAAATGGTGATTATCTCAAGTATGAACTGAGAAGAAACAGGAAGAAACCTAAGAAAACACTTGTAAATGCTGTGCAGCATATTTATATATAAATCATGGGTCTACACATAGATGAGATCTAATTAAACTTTAATTTAAAGAAACTACATCAATGGTTCTCAATCTGCTTAATCCTGCAACACCCCAACCATAAAATTATTTTGTAGCTACTTCATAACTGTAATTTTCCTATTGTTATGAACCATAATGTAAGCATTTGTGTTTTCTGATGGTCTTAGGAAACACTGTGAAAGGGTCCTTTGACCAATATGAATGTTTGTATATGCTCGGCTCAGGGAGTGGCACTATTACAAGGTGGGGCCCTGCTAGAGTAGGTGTGTCACTGTGGGTTCGGGCTTTAAGACCCTCATCCTAGCTGCCTGGAAGTCAGTATTCTACTAGCAGCTTTCAGATGAAGATGTAGAACTCTCAGTTCTGCCTGCACTATGCCTGCCTGGATGCTGCCATGCTCCTGCCTTGATAATGGACTGAAGCTCTGAACCTAGAAGCCAGCCCCAGCTAAATGTTGTCCTTTTAAGAGTTGCCTTGGCCATGGTGTCTGTTCACAGCAGTAAAACTCCAACTAGGACAACCCCTAAAGCAGTCGCAACCCACAGGTTGAGACCCACTGCCTATAATCTCAGTACTCAGGAGGCTGAGGCAAGATTGGAAGCTCAAGGTCACCCTGTGCAACATAACAAGACCCTGTCACAAAACAAAACAAAATAATCATTACAGTTTTAAATGGAACTTGTGCAATGAAATCAAAGTACAGTAATGAAGTAAAGGTGACTATCAGAGTCCCTATCTTCTGGACTCAAGACATTTGTCTGTCTGTCTGTCTGTCTCCTCTCTTTTCTCTCTCTCTCTCTCTCTCACATACACACACACACACACACACACACAGAGGCATGCAAAACATTCATTTAAAAAAATAAAATATGAGTACCTATCAAATAACATGATATTTTATTGAATATATACTTAACATTATCTACCTCACAATAGGGTTCGAAGTGTCTGTTAGATTAAGACTGTCAAGTGTTGGATGGATGGAGAAAATGTGCATGTAACAATGAATAAAAAAGGAAAAATTCCTGTCATTTGTGACAATATGGATCAAACTGGCGAACACTATGGTAAATAAAGCAAACAAAGTGTAGCTAGACATAAAATACCACATGTTAAGATACATTTCATCTTAAAAAGGTAGCTAGGCATGGTGGCACATACCTTTGGTCCCAGTACTGGAAATGGGGATGGGGAAAGAGACTGATACATCTCTGTGAGTTCAAGGCCAGCCCGGTCTACACCGTGAGACGCCCCCTAAAAGCACATTTGTTTGGTGTTTTTTACAGCTGATCTGGGGGGTCAGTGAGATGGTTGAAAGGGTAATAATGTGCTTGCCACACAAGCTGAATGGCCTGAGTTTGCTCCCCAGAACCCACATAAGGCAGAAGGAAATGACTCTACATAATTATATGATTACCACACATGTGCTACAGCATATGAACACACACATACACACACATACCATGCACATATACTAATATATATGCATATATATTTATATGTGTGTATATATGTATGTATATATGTATATATATACATATGTATGTGTGTGTGTGTGTGTGTATATATATATAATTTGTTTAATTTAAAGTTGATCTGGGACTGGGGAGACGACTCAAGGATAAAAATGCTGTACTACAGGCTGGGCAGTGGTGGAGCACACCTTTAATCCCAGTACTCAAGAAGTAGAAGCAAAGCCGGGCAGTGGTGGCGCACGCCTTTAATCCCAGCACTTTGGAGGCAGAGGCAGGTATTTCTGAGTTCAAAGCCAGCCTGGTCTACAGAGTGAGTTCCAGGACAGTCAGGGCTACAGAGAAACCCTGTCTCGAAAAAAAAAAAAGAAGAAGAAGCAGTAGTAGTAGTAGTAGTGGAAGTGGTAGTGGAAGTGGTAGTAGTAGTAGTAGTAGTGGTAGTGGTAGTGGTAGTAGTAGTAGTGGTGTTGGTGGTGGTGGTGGTGGTGGTAGTGGTAGTGGTAATGGTAGTAGTAGTAGTAGAAGTAGAAGTAGAGTAGAAGCAGGGGGATCTCTGAGAGCTCAAGGCCAGCCTGGTCTCTAGTCTACAGGCCAAGTTCCAGGATAGCCAGGGCTACACAGTGAAACCCTGTCTCAGGAGAAGAAAAACAAATGCTGTACCATACAAGCATAAGGACCTGAATCAAAGCCCCAGAATCCACATAAAATATATACGCAGTGCAAATGTCTGTAATCCCAGTGCTCCTATGGGGAAACAGGATGCTGAATTAGGAGAATCCCTGGAAATTCAGAGGCCAGCTAGCCTGGCATAATCAGCATAAAAACAAGAAGACTAGAACTGACCCTCAAGGTTGTCCTGTGACCTCCATATATTAATACAGACATATGCTTACACACACATACACATACACACACGCACAAATATACACATAGAGATGCATCATGTACAGGCACAAAAAAAAAACTGAGGAAGGGGAGTTAATCTAAAAGAAATATATGTTATAAAGAAACTTGGTTGGTCAGAAAGAAAATAGAGGGGAAGGAAATATTGTTTCCTTTTTAGATAATGAAAACATTATAAAATTGTGGTGATGGCTGTGCAATTCTCTGAAGACAAAAATCACTCGTTTATATAGTCCAAATAGTTAATATATGTGAATTACATGTCAAAAAAGTTATTTCTTTGTTTACATGTGGTGCAAGTATACATACATATGTGTGCGTGTAAGTGCAGGGATTACAGGTCAACAACTAGGTCTCTTCCTCCTTCATTCTCCTCCATATTTTTTGAGAAAGAGTTCTCAGCAAACCTGGAGCTTGCCAATTATGCTAGACAAGCTAGGCAGCAAGCCCCAGAGACGTTCCTGTCTCCACCTCTCCAGGTGGGGCCACAGGTGCAAGCTGCCACACCTAGCTTTCTACATGGGTATTACCAATCCACTCTCAAGTCCTCATGCTTGCTTGAACAGTGAACATTTCACTGATTGAGCGGCATCCCTAACTCCCAATAAGGCCATTTTGGGTGAAGGGATAGAAATCAGGTTAGACATACTACACATTCTAGACAGACAGACAGACAGACAGACACACACACACACACATACACATCTGCTTTTTTTAAAGAGGAAGAACCAAGAATAGTGACACACATCCTTAATCCCAGCACTCAGAAGACAGTAAAGTGGTCTCTAGGAATTGGAGGCCAGCCTTGTCTACATAGCAAGAGTCAGGAAAGCCATGATAAATAGTGAAACCTTGTCTCAATAAATAAATTGGAGGGGAGTGGTATTGTTGGTTCATTCTCCCTTCTGAGAAGACTATAACATTTTTTAAAAAAAGCAAATATTAAGTAAGAATTAAAAATTGTATCACTTTATACGTTTTCTGTCAAAGCAATGACAACACAGAGCAAATGTCCATGTATATAACAGCAGGCTGTAAAGCCAACATCTAAGAGGTACGTATGGGAACAGAGAAAGGTAGATCGATTATTACTATCTTCCTTCCACTGTACTGTATCTCATCTCAGAGATGCAAGTTCTGCTAACTTGATTGTGTCAGTATTTCTACTGCAGAATTTTACATGCAAAAAAAGTTTGTTGCTTATTAAGTAGTGATATAAAGTTGCCAAATCACCACTCAGAAGTATGCCACAACTCTAGGGAAACAATTTTTTTAATTGACAGTTCTTAAAATTAATCATTTTTAGTTCATGTGAGTTATTTTGTTTTTTGGGGGAGGGGCTTTCCAGATAGCATTTTTTGTTCATGTTTTTAATAATCATGAGCTCAGAAGTCCTATTAAAAGGTCTGGGTGTGAAACATGTCTATTAAATTATAAGAGTCCAAACTAGCCTCTAATGACAGTAGTCAGATTAGTCATTTGCTAGGGTAGCAGAGAAAAATGAGGAATGATACCTTCATTGGGTGGTAATATGTATTTGCCAAAAATGCACTAAGTAAATGTCCATGTAGACAAATTTACCTTAATAATTTCTTCTAAAAACCAGGTACATGGAGGGCCTAAACAAAAATGACTCAGAATTAAAAGCATTTGCTCTTGCAGACAACCTGAGTTCTTTTGCCACCAAACCATATCAGGCGATGCATAAACTGCCTGTAATTCCTGATGTTTCTAGCCTCCAAGAGCTAGAGACATCCCCCACAAATATACAGACACATAATTTAAAATAAGATACATATCTAAAAATATATAGAAATATGGGCTGGTGAGATAGGTAAAGTACCTGCCACCAGGCCAGACACCTTGAGTTTGATCCTTGAGACCTACAGGGTGAAAAGAGAGAACTGACTACAAGCTATCCTCCAACCTCCTCAAGCATGCTAACCAATATGTATACTGTACATGCAAGTCCACACATGTGCATAGATAGATAAATGTAATAAAATATTTTTAAATAGAAACAATTCAAGCTTTGGAAAATTATTGGGAGATTAATATTAAAAAACTCACTAAAGCTGAGTGGTGGTGGCACAAGTTTTAATCTCAGTACTGAAGAGGCAGAGGCAGGCAGGATCTCTGTGGGTTCCAGGCCAGCCTGGTCTACAGACGAGTTCCATGACGCCAGGGTTACACAGAGAAATCCTGTCACCATAAATAAACAAACAAACAAACCAATCACTAAAAACAAGTTAGGCTATTTTGAATTCTGCTTTATTTTGATTCCAGGGAGTATCACTGTATAACCCAGTTAACATAAAATGTAAAAATGAGGTCAAACTCCCAGAGGATCCTGCTATACCACTCCTGGGCATATACCCAGAGGCTTCCCCTGCATACAATAAGGACACATGCTCCACTATGTTCATAGCAGCCTTATTTATAATAGCCAGAAGCTGGAAAGAACCCAGATGTCCCTCAACGGAGGAATGGATTCAGAAGATGTGGTATATTTACACAGTGGAATACTACTCTGCAATTAAAAACAATGAATTCACGAAATTCTTAAGCAAATGGTCAGAACTGGAAAATATCATCCTTAGTGAGGTAACCCAATCACAAAAGAACACACATGGTATGCAGTCACTGATAAGGGGATATTAACCCAGAATCTCGGAATATCCAAGACGCAATTCACATATCAATAGATTTCCAAGAAGATGGAAGGAAAGATCCCTGGTCCTGGAAAGACTGGATATAGGGGAACACCAGGACAGAGAAGCGAGAGGGGGTTGAATGGAGAACAGAGGAAGGGAAGGGGGCTTATGGGACTTTCGGGGAGGGAGGAAACAGGAAGGGGGAAATCATTTGGAATGTAAATAAAAAATATAGAAAATAATAAAAAGTGTCATATGAAAAAAAATGAGGTCAAAATGAAGTAAAAACTAAGTTATAAAACTCTTAGAAGAAAGAAAGAAAAGCTTCATGACACTGCATTTGTTATCAAAGACACAGGCACCAAAAGAAAAGCCAACCTTTTGTGCATTAAAGAGCACTATCAACATAGTACAAAGGAAACTTCTAGAGTGGTTGAAATATCTGCAAATCCCATACCTGACTAAAAAGATTAATGATCAGAAATTATCTTAAATTTCTACATCTCAACAAATAAAAAAACCAAGCAAACCTATTATAAAGAGGGCACAGGACTTTGTTATGGTCTTTATGGCATCAAGCTTCAAATGGGATGCATTGACCTACAACATCACTATGCAGGTAAGGCCTTTCTTTACTGCTGCAAATAGTTAAATGAAGTTGTACACGTAAGGCCCAGTCCTACAAGACCACTGTGCATATGAGAGATACCAGTATTCATTATTCAGAAGTCAGCCATAGGCAAAAACTAAACCATGCCAGAACCTCAAATAGAGACTTAAAATATACACTGTCCCAAAGAATGTCTATAAAAGGACAATAAAGCACTCCCAACATCACTAGTAATTAAAGACATAAAAATGAAAACCACAATTAGACTATAATTATTTTATTTCTTAGCACTGCTATTTAATCTTTAACTTCCTTTTGTTTTGAGACTGGGTATCATCTAGCTCAAGCTAGCCTTGAACACACAATTTAGTTAAGACTGACCTTGAACTCTTAATCATCCTGCCTCCAGCTCCTAAATGCTAAAATTATAGATATGTACCACTATGTCTAGTTAATAAGAGCTTTTTATTTTATTCTTTTAAAGATTTATTTTATGTATGTGAGTACACTGTTGCTCTCTTCAGACATACCAGAAGAGGGCATCAGATTAGTGGTTGTGAGCCACCTGGGAATTGAACTCAGTGACTCTGGAAGAGCAGTCAGTGCTCTTAAGCCCTGAGCCATCTCTCCAAACCACCCCCAATAAGCTTTTTATTTTTTTTAATTTTTCTTCCTTAAGTGTTGTTTAGGATATGGGGTAATCATGGGATTTAAGATATAGCCATTGAGATAGTATGGAGATTTCTCATAAATAGTAAGCACAAAATAACAATATGATCTAACAAATGCACTTCTGGACATGTACTCAGAAAAAAGAGGACAAGTGAACTTGAATAGACACTTGTACATCAATATGCATAGCAGCATTATTTACAACACCCCTAAGACAAAAGCAAACTATTGATACGTAAATATATAAATGACGCTTATATACAATGGAGTATTACTCACTATTTAAATGGAAGATAATTTAGACACATGACACAAGATGATGAACTTTGAAACACTACTTTGAAAAAAAAGTACTCCTCTTCCCAAAAGGGAAATATTGGATGTTTCCACATATATGGAAGTACTTAAAATAGTCAAATTCATAGAAACAGAAAATGGAAGATGGATTACCAATACCAGTAGGAGAAGCAAATAGGAAATTAGAGTTTGTTAAATAGAGAGTATTCCTAAAGTCTTAATCATGGATTTCTTGCTGGACATATTCTTAAGTAGTGAGAAACTCCAGAAAAATCTTTATTTATTTAGGCTAGCATAGATGACTTAATTAGCCAAAGTAAATCACTTTAACTAGTACAATATGCAATGAATGACCTAGTAACTTTACGTAATTAGGTTTTTTAAAGAAAAACTAATGAATTCAGGATTTATCTGATTAAATTTTTAAAGTGAATTGCCTAACTCTATAACAAAAGCACTAGTAAAATAAAATGCCTATACAGCCTTTAGCCAATCACCTAATAAAGTTAGATATCTGAAGCATTATAAGTATAATTCTATTGGATTAAGCTTAATCTAGAAAACTATTTCCTCAATATTAAAATCAGGTCTAGAAACTTGCCAAGAGTGAATATAAATTAATTCAGAATGTTTATTAACATGTTTTGTTAGATATCACTGTTTCAAAACGATAATTTTATTAATCCTGCCAAGAAGAAACTTTCTTTGCCCTTTCTTGGTTACCTTTGTTCTACATATATAAAATTGGACAATTTATAAACCATTTCATCAAATATATCGGTGAGAAAGCCACAGCAAGACTTTTTTTTTTTTTTTAAATGGTTTATCAAGACAGGGTTTCGCTGTGCAGCCCTGGCTGTCCTGGAATTCACTCGGTAGACCAGGCTGGTCTCAAACTCAGAGATCCACCTGCCTCTGCCTCTCGAGTGTTGGGACTAAAGATGTGTACCACCAGGCTCCAAAACATCACTTTTAACTTAAGTATCCATGTCTACACTTAAGTATCAATGTCTACAATGTCTACTATTAAGTATCACCAGACTGTCACGACCGTCAGCTTCCAAATAATGACACAGAGCCTTATATTTATGAATATTTAGGCCTTATAGCTTAAGCTTCTTCCCAACTTGCCTGTTATCTTTCCTCACAGTTCTGGCACCTGTTTCTTTCTTCTTCCTTCTGCCTCAGCGACCTCTGGTGAATCTCCCTAATCTGAATCTCTCCCAGAGTTCCTATCTCTGCCACAAAGTCCCGCCTATCTCCTCTTGCCTAGCTATTGGCTAGTCAGCTCTTTATTAACCCAATCAGAAAGTGGAAAAGAATGCTTACAAAACACCAAGACAGGTAATGCTTCATAAAAATAGCAATACCAAAGTCCTAGCCTGCAGGGTACTGAAATAAAAATTTGAATAATATAAAGACAACCTTTACACAGAGCACAAGAAGATTATCTCAGCAACTAAGAATTAAAATTATCATCCCAGCAAGGTGGTTCAGTCCTGTAATCCCAGCACTAAGGAAGCAGAGGCAAATAATCACTAGTTCAAGGCCAAGCTCAGCTGTATTGACAGATTCTACTTCAAAAAGAAAAAATAGCAGGTAGGTAGGGAGGACAGACAAAAAAATGGGGCCAGCAAGATGATTCAACAAATAAAGGCAAATACCGAGAAGACTGACAACTGAATTCCCAGAATACACACACACAGTAAAAGGTGAATGACTTGATTCCAGCATGACATGCCATGGCATGACCACACATAACACAAAAATAAATAAATGTAATAAAAAAAATCTTTCATAAACCTTGAAAAAAGAAAATGTGTCCTAGAAACACTTCCAGTAATAATAAAATGACAGGAGGCACACAATGAAGTAACAATGACTTGATGACTGACTGCTAGCAAAACCACATCATTATACATTTGTCCCCAAAACATTCAGAGCAATAAGTTTAGATTTTACCTTACACTGCAACATCCCTTGTGGAAAGATAGAAGCTGTTCAACAGCTTCAGTGTCCGACCTCCCCACAGTGTATGTGTGTGCAAGCTAGTGTTCATGTGCAGGACTGAAGACATCTGTGGAGTCACTTCTCTCCCACCTGATGCTACCAGGCTTTTGCAGCAAAGACCTTTATTTACTGAACCAACTCATCAGTTCATTTCTTTGTACTAAAAGTAAGTACTATTTCATACCTATATCTTTGAAATTAAAATTCCCTTTTTTCTAGTTATTTATTGTATGTGTGTATATGTATGTAGGCATGGAGGACAGAAGACAATTTGCAGCAGATTCTCTCTTCCTTTTTCCAGAAATCAAGCTCAGGTTGTCAGAATCCCACTCAGCAAGCCCAGTACTCAGGAGGCAGAAGCAGGCAGATCTCTGTGAGTTCAAGTCCAACCTGGTCTACAGAGATAGAGAGTTCCAGGCCAACCACAGCTTCATAGTATGACCCTGTCTCAATAAATAATTTAAAAATAAAACTCTCAGGTTTGTCAGGCTTGTCTACAAACACCTTTACTCACTGAGCCATCTCACCAGACACTCTATATCTTAATGTTCGTTCCCTTTAAACTTAACTGAGAAAATTTAAGGTGAAACTCCTGTGCAAAAAGAAACTTGAAAACTGTCAATCATGTGGATTATTTCTCCATTTAACTAAGAACAGGCATGAGGAAAGTCAGGCATGGAGGTGCTCACCTTTAATCCCAGCACTTGGGAGGCAGAGGCAGAGAGATCTCTGTAAATTCTATGGGTGTGGTGCCTACAAATTGAGTTCCACTACAGCTAGGGCTGTTACACAGAGAAATCCTATCTTGAAAAGAATTTTTTTTTTTAAAGGAAGAAAAGAAAAGAAAAGGCATGAGTAAGTCTCCAACCCCATTGCTTTTTCCTTAAACTAGGAACTGAGTGAGATCAGAAACCATGTATCTACCCAAAGAGATTTCAAGGGGCTAGAGATTCATCTCAGGGTAGAACATTTGTCTAACATGTGAAGGGGCTGGAGGAGGTTTCACTTTGCAAAAACAGTATGTCCTCCAGAGAATTGCTACTTGCTAATCAAAAAGAAAAAAAAATTAGGCTCAACATTAACTGGAAGTCATAGAACCATTTATATCAGGTGGCCAGTTTAGAGACACACGCTAAGAACTACAAATCTCTAGACAAAGTCTAGCAGCACACAAGGACATGTCACATTCAATAATATTTCAAGTTCACCTCATGCCAGATGCCAACACCAGTAGCTAACATCTCCTAAATTCAAACTTGTATAAATTCCAAGACAAAAATTATTTAAAAAAAATAAAAAAATAAAAAAAATTATTTTAAAATTTAAAGTTCATCTGCAACGTCCCCCTCTATCAAGTGATCCCCTGACCACTTAACTATTCAGATTCGACTCAATAGTTAGTAAATAATATTTACCCATACAACCTTCAAACTATAAACTTTATCCATATATAATATAGATACAGTATCAATTTACCTACTACCACTAACCCACTATTATTTACCTAGAAATACTGATAATAAAATGAGAAATTATTCATCTTCATTGATAAATATTTAAATGCTTCTGCTTGGCAGTCTAATTCTAGTCAAACAAAGAATAAATGATAATGATTTGACTTAGTAGTCTACTAAAAATCATACTCTACATGACTATAAAGTCTCATGGAGAGAGGGGTAGTGGAGAAATGACTCAGAGGTTAAGAGCACTGGCTGCTCTTCCAGAGGGTCCAGGGTCTATGTCCAGCACCCACATGGTGGCTCATAACCAAAAATTCCTGTACCAAGTAATCCAATGCCCTCTTCTAGCCTCAGAGGACACCATGCACACAAGTGGTACATGGATATACATGTAGGCAGATCACCCATACACACAAAATAATTTTAAAAGTTTAAAACCAAAATAAACTCTATAACAAAATAGGTCTATCCTGCAACTAGTAATGCAATTTCTATTTTTCATCTCTTACACAAATAGCCAGGTGCCTAGTTTATGTGCAGCTTTACTAAGGTTTAACATCAGAGGGTCACTTAAGCCCAGGAACTAGAAGTCTGCCTAGGCAACACAGCAAGATTGATAAAAGAAGGATGGGAAGAAGAGAGGAAGGCAGTCAGGCCTACAAACAGCACTTTACAGGAAGGGTCCTTTGTTGGGTAATGAAGAGTAGTGACAAATACTGTTACACAAAATTAAAGTGTGCAATCATAAACAGTGACCCAAATATAAGGCATATATAGACCTTTGGCAGTAATTTCCTTGGGACAATAATATAATGCTCTTTTATATGAACTAGCCATTTGCAACTAACTCCTTCTCTTCCTAAAATATTAAAGAAGATAATTTTAAAAGTTTCAACCTCTTGAATTATTTTAACACTCTAATTAATACAAGTTGGTAAAAGCTGATTTAAAAAATAAAAACTCTTTGGAGCTGAAGATTTAGCTCAGTTGGCCAAGTGTTTACCTAGTATGCGTGAAGTCTTGGGTTTGATCTCTAGCATCATACATATGTTCATGGTGTTACACACCTGTAATGCCAGCACTCTGGAAGCAGAAGAATCAGGAGTTGAAAGTTACCCTCTACTGCTCTGTGAGCTGGAGGTCAACCTGGTCTATACAATGTACTGTCTTTTATTGTATTTAAACATGCTAGTATTTCTGATAACCTCAGCACTCGAAGACAAGAGGACTACTGGGAAGACTGCACTACAGAATGCAACACTTCACTAAATAATAAATCCGACAGAGAGCTCAGTGAATAAGACACTTGTGCCACGCAGGGGTTCACATGGTAGGAGAACTGACTATTATAGGTTGTTCTCTAACCACAGACTCTGACCTCCACACTGAGTTTTGTTTTTATTTAGTTCAAGATCCCTAGGATCTTGTGCATGCTAAGCCAACACCTGTACCCCCAAGCCATATCACTAGCTTTGTTTTTATTTCATTTTTTTTTTCAGTTACTGTATAGTAGGCACTTTAACTTACCACAATGTGCCTTCAAATGAAACTATATTACTTGCTGTGTTAGAGTAGAATTCTATGGTACTCAAGCTCCTTGTCTTTTTCTTCTTCTTCTTCTTTTTTTTTTTTTTTGCTATTTGTATTAGTTTGCTTTCTATTGCAAACTAATGTGGCAAAACGCCATGACCAGAAGCAACTCGGGAGGGAAGGGTTTATTTGGCTTACATGTCCCAGTCAAAATTCATCATTAAGTGAAATCAGGGCAGGAACTCAAACAGGACAGGGACCTGAAAAGAGTAACTAAAACAGAGACCAAGGAGGGGAACTCTACTTACTAGCTTCCTTGTTCAGCCTGTTTTCTTATACCATCTAGGACCACCTTCCAAGGAGGAGCCCCAGGATAGAGCTGCCCACAGTGGGCTTATTGTGGTTCTCTCTTCCCGGGTAAATTTGGCATGTATCAAGTTGACAAAGTAACTAACCAACACTATTATCATTAATGTTTCTTCTAGATATATTACAAAATCCATAATTCATTGTTACTATACATACTGTGAAATGATCAACTATATCCTCTTCTCTTCCTTTTTCTGGTACTGGGATTAGGCAAGTATTCTACCATTTTAAACTTGTATTGACCAGGCTGGCTTGGAGCTTGCCATCTTCCTTCCCTGGTTTTGGGATTACAAACCTCTGCCCCCAGGCCTGGTTTCAAAGAGGAAAGATATCTTTATCTGAACCCAAAACTTGTCTTTCTTTAGAGCTCTGTTAGAAGAGGCCTAGAAGAAAGCCCTTTATAATAGAGTCAGGTTAGTCTTGCTAATAAGCTCTTAGCTGAAAGGTATGGCCTGAGTTAAGTGACATCTTTTTACCCTGGTGGCTTAGAACTGGAACATCAGTTCTGATCTTTACATGTATGGTTCCCAAGCAGTGGCTTACTATATAACAATTTATGACCACTCTCAAGAAACCTCCTCCGACACTTCGCATTTAGTCTGGTAAAAACAAGGCTGCTGCAACCTTCTAAAACTCACTGAAGTTTCCAACAGGGTTTCTCCTCTGCTTGAATTCTCTGATCTCCTTCAGCAACACGCATCAAAGCACAAAGCTTGGACAATCATATATCTTAGCCAACGTGTTTCTGTGATCACGGCTCTGTTAGTTATAGTCCAAGTTCAAGAACAATTTCATGTATTTTGTTTACCCAGCTTTTTAGTTTTTTATGGTGGGAAAGGTAGACTCAAACAAGTTATACCATCATAGCTGGACTAATTTAACTTTTTGTAAATGCAGGAGTCTGAATGATAAAAGCCATTATAGGGCGTTTATAGTTTAGCAACTGGTGAGAGCCTAGAGAAGCTCTCCCACTAGTCTACACATTGTACAATATGTGACTACATAATTGGCAAACTAATCCATGACAAGAATAGCTCAATCACCTTCAATCCTGGCATCTGCAGAATAAAAGGCTCTCATGACTCAGCAAGTAGAATGAGATGTACTCCATCCACCGTTTTTCACCTGCTCTCCCCGTCCTGTCTACCCATCATCATGTAAGCCCTTCCTTACTAAATTAGCTTCCCAGCAAGACAGACTTTGGGAAAGTCATCCACCTTCTTTCTCATCTAGCCAACTGTTCAGATAAAGTTACCTTGCTTGTTTCAACAATTACTCTCTCAGCTTTACTGGCTCACCATGCAACAAGCAGTCAGATCAAGGTAAATGACACAAGTCTTTATAAATGAAAGAGTGAACTGGCTGGGAAACAGATTCCAAAATAGGTATGCGTTAAAATCAGAAATTTAAAATACATAATAAGAAGGGGTGGGAATGTGCGCGCGTGCATACACACGCGCGCGCACACACACACACACAAACGAATAATCAACAGTGATAATTTGTGATTTTATTGTTCTTCTGGGTGTATGCACACATAAGGAGCTTACTGCAGTGTATGCCTGTGTGTGTGAGTGTATATTTGTGTGCTTGTGAAAAGGACAAAATGTCTCTTCCCCTATAGACTGCCACCTTTTTTAAGATTTATTTTTATTTTATGAATATGACTGCATCATGTATATACTAGACTACATAAAATAAACCTCATGACAAAAGTCATAGCAGGCAGCAGACCCTAGAATTGGAGTTACAGATGGCTGTAAGCCACCATGTTGGTGCTGGGAACCAAATCCAAGTCCTCTGAAAAACCAACTGCTCTTAATTGCCAAGCCATCTCCAGTCCTAATTAAAATTTTTTTTAAAATATTTGTTTATTGATTATTTGGGAATCTCATATCAGATATTCTATCTTGGTCACTTCCCAGTCTTCCCAAGTCCACTCCCTTCGCCCCCCATGACCTCTCCCACCCCCACAGAAAAGGAAAAAGGAAAACAAAGTCCATTTTGTATGGTCCATATATTCACTTAAGCATGATCCTAGTGGGCAGCCCCCCAAGGGAGGATGAGTCCTTCTCTGCCTACATCCGTGCCAGAAGCCATCAGCTAAGAAGAGCCAAGCAGTGGCCTCTGCAGCCCTGACCACCACATCCACAAGGCCACCGACATCAACATGGCCCTTGGTTGTATCAGGACCACGGATCCACTCATTACTCTCAGCAGCTGTTCTGACCAGGAGTCTCAACATGGTCTCAAGTGGTTAGACATGCACTCACACCAGCATGGCTCCTAAGGCAGCAAAGCCTGAGGACATCACTGAGACTGCACACATCCACGTGGATCTCAGGCTCCATCGTGGTCTGGGGCAGCATGGACCACTGATACCAACCTATCTTCTGGTAGTATTGCAGATCCAAGTGGTCTTCAAGGAGGTCCAATCCAGAAAGTGAACCTTTCCTCATTTTGAACCTGTTATCGCCCAGAGCCAGTGGGATCCTGTAGCCCAGCGGCATGTTGTGGAACTGAGTCTGCATCCTGCTGACCCATGTATGTAGGAATGACGGCATGTAGACCTCAGCCCTCTCTCACCTGCTGCCACCATCACAGCTCTAGGTTCTCCTCTCTTCCCAGCACAGGCACCTCTCAGTTTTTCTTTCTTTCTTTCTTTCCAACCTCTCCATTACATATTTATTCATTGTAGTGGTGCTTGTTTGAGTGTCCTCCAGCACCCCCCCATAAGATTTTTAAACAAAATGAAAATTTTTGATTTACAGTTAACAGTACAAGAATACTTATATTCTCACTTACTGCAAGTGGGTTTTTCTAGGAGTAAAGTTGGCTAAATAACTGACAATATTCTTTTTAGATTCTATAGTAAAGTTAGAAAAGGTCTAACATCCAGGCATGTCCAACGTGAGGTGCATACATGTGAAAGAAACCCAAGTCAAGCAAACCAACAAAAGCAGAATTTACTGGCTCACAGGATACTGAAATAAAGCACCAAAATAGAAAGAACTGAAGATAGCAGGCCTTCAAAAGCTCAGTGGCAACAGACCCATTTCTTCATTTCATGCTACTCTTTACTTCCCTGGCCTCAGTCTCTCCCTCTGCAGCTACACCCTTGACAGAGCAAGAAGAGAGAGGCATGCAGCTGGAGGCTGTCCCAGCTTCACAAGCCCAAAAGAAAGCTGACAGCTTGTTCTTATTGTTCCTGTTGTCAAGACAGTAATGTATGTGTACATATGTATATGTATTTATATTAATGTTTTATACATGTGATATATGATAATGAATAATATATAATTAATTATATATTATAGATAATATATTATTATATATTGACCCTTCATGGCAAATGCCCAATGCCCATCAGCACAGAATGAATTGGTAGAAAATTGCTCTAGCCTTGTAGATATGGTCTACCCTTGAGCCAACAAGAAAAGAAAAAAGAGTGGAATCTTTACTGAATATTATAACAGTTTGGCCATTATATTGACTGACTTATTCTTCTAATTTGCTTTTTTAAAAAACTTTTTTGCTTGTTAAACTTTTTTTTTAAGTGTTGTGCCAACATGGGTGTGTATCATATGCATACCTGGTACCCACAGAGGTCAGAAGAGGGCCAGAAAGCAGTTGTAATAGTTGTAAACTGCTTCATGGGTGCTGGAAACAAACCCAAATCTTCTGTAACAGAAAGAAGGACTCAACCACTGAGCTTTCTCTCCAAACCCATGTTGATTTATTATGATGTCATAAATTAAATGCAAAGACCACAAAAACATTTAGGACTCTAGCAAATACACTATTCCTTTTACTAATATAATTAAGTATTATAAGATAATTTCTATATGCTTAGAAAATCTAGTTAAAGGATAAAGCCTTGGAATTAACAATAATTCTACTACATGTAAAAAACAATCTTAACTCTCACAAAAGTCACTGAAAAAAATCCCGCTACAGGGGAAAAAGGGAAAGATTCAACAAAGTCAACACGGCAGTTTAGTAATCTCATCTTTCAGTATATTTAATAATGGCCCAGGTTTGGAGGTAGAGTATAGTCTCATACTATTGCTGATCACAGTCATCCCAGCCATGACTAACGCTCATAAAGCAGTCAGGTTCTAAGTTATCTCTAGAGAAATGGTTCTCCCTTTTAAAGAAAGAAGAAAAATGGATTTTTAACTGGAAAGAAATCCAAAATTACCCTGCACATCTAGGTTTTAAAGTACTGTATTTCAGAACAAATCCAATACAACTGAGTATTAACTAGAAGCTGGCAACCTCAAATTCTTTGCTGGGCTACTGATGCAGTTAGCTACCTGCTATAGTTTTTATCTTTCCAGTACTTCTAGTCCCATGCACACCATTTTGTTTGACATTACAATACTACACTCAGAGGTACATTAAATTCAAACAATACATTCAAAAATATATAGAGACCTATAAGTTACAGAAAAAAAATTCTACTAACATGTTATCTTTTAAGCGTAATCTAGAGCAACAAAATATTATATTTTTAATAAGCAGTAAATGTCAATTACATTTATGATTAATTAAATGCAAGGTAAAATTTATTACTTAGTAAGACAAAGTTCTGTAAAATTCTAAAAATCATAGTTAATAAAAATGAAACATTGTAGAAAATATGTATGAGTTAAGATTCTTGGCTTATAACAGCCACAACATACAGTACATTCTTTTAAGTGCTTCACCATTTATTAATCAATCTCAAGATTCTACAAGGAAGGTAATGTTGTCCTTGTTTTACAAAGAGGGAAACTGAGGTACAGAAAAAATTACTTTAAGTCATAAACTTAACCAATAAATATTTTAAAGATGCAGGTTTAAATCATATAAGAAATTAAGTAGGACCAATACATGCAGAGCCAATACAAAAACAAAGGTTAGTTGAGGGCTAGGTTCAGTACCAGAGTACCAAGGTTCAATGCCCTACATGCTGTAACTAAACGAATTGTTTAGGGTTTGTCGCTTTGTTTTGAGATTTATTTTATTTATGTGTGTAAGAGTTTTACTGAGTGTGTGTATGTGCACCATGTGTAAGCCTGGCTCCCCTGGAACTGGAGTCATGGATGTTTGTAAGCTATCTTATGGGAGCTAGGGAACCTGAACCCAGGTCCTCTGCAAGGACAAGTGCTCTTGACCACTGAACCTTCTCTCTAGCCACACTTAATTTTTTAAAGGCCATTGTCAAAGCACTAATATAGAAAAGGCTGAAGAAAAGAAAAAAAAAGAAACTAAATTTTTTTTTTAACTCAATGACCAGGTCCAAACAATGGCAAAAATGGCAATCTGTGGTGGCAAATTAGACTAAAGGAGGGAGGGAGGGGAGGGAGGGAGGGAGGGAAAGAAAGATAGATAGATGGACAAATGGATGTAACAAATTCCTTAAATAAAGCAAAGCAATTTTAACTTTTGAGAAGCATATTCTGGAAATATGCATTTTTATTAAACCAATCATATCTACATTGCAGAGAAAAAGAAATATATTCGTGGGGGCTGGAGAGATGGCTCATCGGTTAAGAGCACTGGCTGCTCTTCCAGAGGTCCTGAGTTCAATTCCCAGCAACCACATGGTGGCTCACAAACATCTGTGATGGGATCTGATGCCCTGTGTATCTGAAGGCAGCTATAGTACTCATATACATTAAATAAATAAAGATCTTTAAAAAAAAAAGTTTAGTTGGCTACCAAAAACCACTTATGGCTACAAAATTAAATTTAAAGATGGAGCTGCAATCTCTCCAATCCACAAACCATCACATTTAGCAGTATCTATTTCACGGTATTAAAGCAAGCTCATTTTCTAACCATTTTTACTCCTAAAATGCACAATAGGAATAGGCAAAGGACCTGGTCTTGCTTAGTTTCTTCCAGTCTGTTTAATTAGGAGACAGAGGCTACAGTGTCTGACATGAACATGATACGTGCTTACTTCTGAGCTAAGTATATTCCTTTAGCTCTAGAAAACTGATCTGCATTGAGCTTCTTGAGTTAACCCTTAGTCACCATAAGACTATTCTCGTCCAGACCCAGAAAAGGGAAAAGGCAACTTCAGTCCCACAATGGCACCACCATTATGAATCCTCAATTTATTGCTCACCCTAAAATTAAGTAAGATTGATAGCAAAAAAAAAAAATTAAATCTATACATAATGGGATAGTAGTGCCTACTTCTGTGAAAGCATTACTCCCAGGAGGTACAAGTAAGATCTCATCTTGATTTCTTGGCTGCCTTTTACTGATGTAATCACAGCATTAAGCTTTGAAATAGAACCCTGGGATAGGTCATTCCCTTTAGTGTCTACCACTGCTCCTTAGTGAGTCAGCGTCTGGACCACTGCCAGCAAGCTTTCTACTGGATCTAGCAGAAAAACATACTTTTGGAGAGTAGGAACAGTGAGTAAAAAAACAACACATTTCAAGGCTCCCTAAAGTACTTATCAAGCATGGGATGCAGATACATTTCAAAGCAAGCCACTTAAATGTTTGAATAACATACAACCTCCCCACATACACAAATAAAAAGTTTGAGTTAAAAGAAAGAAATAAGTAATTCAGTGGTCAGGATAATTTTACAAGATTGCCTTAAATGCATGTGTCCAAAACTGTCCTGTAAAATTTCCTGATTGTGAGTAGATTTTATACAAATAAACACATTTAAATTTGTATAACTCTGAAGACAGAAAAGTCATATTAACTTTTTCATATCAGGCAAGAATACCACTTAATTGGAGGAAAGTCTAGTCCCAATACCTTATAATTTAAAAAATTAATACCTATTAATTTTTTAAAAAGAAAGAATAATTCTTAAAGAAATTAAAATTAAAAAAAAAATTTTAAAAATGAGCCAGGCACAGTGGTGGGTTTGAGGCCAGCCTGGCCAACAAGTGAGCTCTAGGACAGCCAGGACTACACAGAGAAACCCTGTCTCAAAAAAGACTACAGTCTTGCCAGGCAGCACTCAGGAGGCAGATCTTTTGAGTTCAAGGTCAGCTTGGTCTAAGAATTCCAGGCCAGCCAGGGCTCCACAAGAAGAATTCTGCTTATAGCCAGGAAGTGGTGGTGCATACCTTTAATCTCAGCACTTGGGAGGCAAAGGCAGGCAGATTTCTGAGTTCGAGGCCAGCCTGGTCTACAGAGTGATTTCTAGGACAGCCAGGGCTACACAGAGAAACCCTGTTTCGAAAAACCAAAAAGGAAAAAAAAAGGATCCTGTCTTGAAAAACAACACGGCTATGGTCTTGCATGGTAGCACATATATTAATTGCAGCACTCAGACAATAGAAGCAGGTATCTGTGAGTTCAAAGCCATCCTACTTTACATAGATAGTTCTAGGACAGCAAGTACTACATAGAGTAATCCCATCTCAAAAAAGCAAAAAACAATTATATATATAAAAGCTTATGCAATTTTAGTAAATAAAGTCTTCACTAAAAACATATAAAAGATGATTTAATATCCAAGATGAGTAAGCTGTACATATAAAATAAAAATAAATTCTAGACATTTTTAGGATATATTATGTAATTAGGATCTATTATGTAATTCAATTTAAATAATAAAGCCAAGATATTCCCTAAGAAGTAGATTTAAATAGCTTACATTTAAGTTACTTAAATGAACATTATCTTAAACCACTTTCTGCAAAAAAAAAAGGGGGCCCAAGCACCAAATCACAAACCATACAACCCTCTAAACATACAAATATAACACGGGCTTAGCATGCTCAAGATCCTGATTTCAATCCTCAACACTGAAGAAATACTGACACAGATGAAACTCTAAGAAAATGGATCTCCCTTTATTATAGTAATATATCCTCCTGCCTAAATCTTCCCCTGCAACTTATTCTCCTGGAATAAATAGTCTATCATGTTTCAATATTTTTGATTCTTGCATTTCCTTCTCTAACCCTTAATGGTGCCTAGTTGAAAGAAGATAATGTTATTATCATCATCACTGTAATGACAATAGCATCACTACAAACAGCCAAACCACAGCCCTTACCACTGGCTAGCTATCACAATAAACACTTGCTAAATCCTCACAGGAGTGTTGTTATTCCCATTTCTAAAAAGAAAACAGACAGAAGGTTTGCCCTAAAATCACAGGAAAATTTTACTGACAGACTTTGACAACCATCCTGCTCCAATTCATCCTATTGACAATAGTGACAAGAGTCACTAAAAGCAAAATATGACTTTAACACTAAGGCAGTCTATGTATCCATTAATAAGTATGTATGCATTAACTTCACTAATTTTTTTCTTTTTTTTTTTAGAGATTTCTTATTTATTTTATTCATATGAGTACACTGTTGCTGTCTTCAGACACACCAGAAGAGGGCATTGGATCCCATTACAGATGGTTGTGAGCCACCATGTGGGTGCTGGGAAGAGCAGCCAGTGTTCTTAACCGCTGAGCCATCTCTCCAGCCCTAACTTCATTCATTTTAAAAAATTCTGAGGCTGACAAGCTGGCTCAATGCATAAGGTACCTGCTACCAAACACGATGACCTGAGTTCTATTCCTAGGATCCACAGGGTGAAACTGAGCTTCCACAAGCTGTCCCCTGACCACCAGGGGCACGCAAATGAAAAAAGACAAATGAACAACACAATAAAAATATAATTAATTTAAAAAAAATTAGTAGTATTTTATGTGTATTTGGCTGTGTATATATCTGTGTACCAAAAGTGTCTGATGCTTTTGAAGTACAGAAGAGGGACTCTCCTCAAACAAGCTATAGATGATTGAGTGGCAGCCACCGTATGAGTGCTGAGAATCAAATCTGAGTCCTTTGGAAGAGCTCTCCAACCACAATAAACTTTTTAAATAAAAGAAAAATTTTGCTTTACAGTTAACAGTTTAAGAATACTCATATAAACAGGCTATTCTCATTTATTCTCTAAATGAAATTTTCTAGGAGTGAAGTTTGCTAAACAACTAACAATATTCTATGAAAATTACCAGTCTTTTCAGATTCTGTAGTAAAGTTATAAAAGGTCTAGGCATGTTCAACCTGAGGTTCACACGTGTCCCAGAACAGTTATGAGTATTCCCCGATACACTTACAGTCAATGTCACGTCACAACATCAAAATGTTGGATCAGAGTCAGGCAGTGGTGGTAACACAGCTTTAATCCCAGCACTCAGGACAGGAGGCAGAGGCAGGTGAGTCTCTTGAGTTCAAGGTCAGCCTGATCTACAGAGTGAATTCCAGGACAGCCACGACTACACAGAGAAACCCTGTCTTAAACAAACAAACAAACAGGGACTGGAAAGATGGCTCAGCGGTTAAGAGAACTAGCACTGACTGTTCTTCCAGAGGGCCTGGGTTCAATTCCCAGAAACCAAATGGTGGCTCACAACCACTAATCCGAGGCCCTCTTCTAGTGTGTCTGACTGAAGACAGCTACAAATGTACTCATATAAATAAAATAAATAAAACTTTAAAACAAACAAAAAGCTGAATCAGCTATTGTATTTGAGTGTACATACATGTAGAGGTCAGATATCAATATCAAGTGTCTTCCTCAATTACTCTCCACTTTATTTTCTGAGACAGGCTCTTTCACTAAACCCAGAACCCATGATTCCACTAGACAGTGAAGTCTCTTGCCTTAACCAGCACTGGGATTATAGACACACACTTGTTTTTTAGGTTGGTGATAGGGTACAAACTCATATCTGCAGGTTTGCGTATGTTCTTTCAAGCACTCTTCCAACTGAGCCATCTCTTCAGCCGCAGGCACTTCACTTTTTCCATCATAAAACAATGAATACATGGGCATACATACATGTCTATACATAAGTAGCTTTCTAGCAGCAACTTTATAATTATCAAAACCTGAAAACAATACAAATAAGTTAAGGGATATAAACTATGGCATAGTCATACAACAAAATACTATCTGAAATAAAAACTGATTACTGATAACCAAAACAAGATGAATATCAAACTACACTGTATCAAGTAAGATATGCCAATCTATAACCTCTGCCCTTCAAAGGCAGAATCACTGCAAGTTCAAGACCACCTTAGTATACATAGGAAGTTTCAGGGCAGCCAGAACTACATATAGTGAGACACCATCTCACAATTTAAAAGGCTGCACGCTGTGTAATCCATACATAGAAGTCTAAAATAAGCAAAGCCATAAAGAGAAAACAAATAGCCAGAGACCAGACTAACTACACAAAGGACTGGAAGAAAAGTGTTTCAGATTATCAAACAAATTATTCTTCCTTGATCATAATAGTTTTTACACAATTATGTGTCTAAAACTAAACACTGCTATATGTAAAGTATATCTTAGTAAAGAATAATTTTAAACTATAGATGTGGTAGAATCTTAGCTATTTCCAATAATAGAACAAGATATTGGGTAGGGGGCAAGAACAAAAACCTTTTTTCCATTATATACTTTGCCTAGAAATCTAAAGAATGTCTGTAAAATCCTTCAAGAGGCTGAGAGATGGCCCAGCGGTTAAGAGTACTTGCTGCTCTTCCAGACAACTTGGTTCTGAGCACTTACATGGCAGTTCACAAGAGTCTGCAATTCCAATTATAGAGAATCCAGGACCCTCTCCTGACCTCTCCAGGTACACATGTGGTACATAGACGTACATACAGAGAACACACTCATGTTAAAATAAATAAATGAAATGAAAAATCTTTCACACACACACATGTGCCAGAGAGAGGAGTTAGAGGACAACATGTAAGAGTCAATTCTCTACTTCCATAATGTGAGCTGCAGAGACTAAACTCTGGTTTTCAGTCTTGGTGATAAATGTCTTCACCCACTGAGGCATCTCACCAACCCCAACTTATTTTACTTTATTTAATATTGTATGTGTATGGCATGTGTGAATGAAGATCCATACATGCCACAGTGTACATGTGAAGACCAAAGGAAAATTTTTAGGAGTAAGCTTTCTTTCCATCCAGGGTTCCAAGGATCAAACTCAAGTTATCAGACTTGAATAGCAATCCCTTTTATCTGCTAAGCCATCTCACAGGCTCTACTATAGTGGTTCTCAAACTATGGGTCTAGACCATAGAGGTTACATATTAGATGTTTACATTATGACTCATAGCATTAGCAAAATTACAGCTGTGAAAAGCAACAAAGTAATTTTAAGGTTGGGGGTCACCACAACATGAGGAACTGTATTAAAGGGTTGCAGCATTAGGAAGGTTGAAAGCCACTGTTCTATAACAAAATCTATAAATAACCAAATGGTTCTATTTTATACTATAATCTCTTCCTACTGTTAGTCCATGTAACTGCTTCACGTTAAGATTCTATAATTGACCAGGTAGTGGCTGTGGTGGCAGCAGTGGTGGTACATACCTTTAATCCCAACACTCAGGAGGCAGAGGCAGGTGGATCTTTGTGACCCCAGCAATGATGAGGCAAAGGCAGTAATACTTAATATCATTAAATATTAGCTCTATTTTCTCTAGTCCCCTAAATATGTTCTTTTAAATTCAAGATCTTATTCATACTAGACTACCTTTCTTACCAGTTCAAGTTCTCTGTAACCAAGCTCCTGTAGGCAATTTTTTCTTGAATATATCCCAGCCTCAGTGTTAAATACATAAAGGGTTTCAGCTCAGTCCTTTACCAAAACTCCCTTCCCCTTCCAATAGCACACTTCAATTTATTCTTGCAGGCTCAAACTCTATCAACTTTAAATTGCTGTCTCTTACTTACCATTCAACTGATCAACAGATGTATACTTCCTATAAGGAGCTAACTAGCTAGCTATTTGCCACTGAATTATCACTTTGCCACAGTCTTATTTCAGATCCTATTTCTGAGTATAATACAGGATTACTGTTTCCAATCTTTCCATAGCTCTAGGCACATTAACACCCAACACCTCCTCCCTGATACTGCCTTTCATTTCAAAAGCATAAAAGGACTCAGTAAAGACAGAAAAAGAAGATTCCAATATTTTACTGATTGGAGTCTAACACTTTGTGGACTATACTTTAGAAGCTTATCTTTAACCCCACTATCCTCTATTCCATGCTGGAAAAATGACAACTAGTTTTCAAACCTGTTCTTTTTCCTAACTATAAGGAAACATACTCATTAGAGAAAACTAGTCAATTATAAAAGAACATAAAGCAAAAAAGTTATATTATCTCACCAGACAGATATTAATCATTATTAACATTTCTGCCTATGTTCTACAAGGTGTCTGTCTTCTGTGTGTAAGCATATTAATTAATTTACCAAAACAGATTTTAAGTACCACAGAACAAGGAAGAGATCCTGTTTCTCTGGAAGATTCATTTTCTTGCGTGTTTTATGAATGTATGTTTAAAGGAGTGAAAAAAAATGAGACAGGTGAAGAGAATCAACCTTACTCCGTTTCCTTCACTCCCACAACAAACTATGAAAAGCAGTTTAAGAACATTATACAGGGCAAAGCATATTGCTTATATACTTAGTAAAAGGACTTTTAAGAGATTGTTTTACAACCTTTGAAAAAACTTTGAGAGGTAAAGGAATACCTGAAAGATTGATCTATAACTACTGACCTTACAAAAATATCTTCTTTACACATTACATAAAACAATAATCTGGACTAGCAAAATAGTTCAGCAGGTAAAAGTGCTTCCTATGCAATCCTGGCTAACTGAGCTTGATCCCAGAAACCCCAACTCCCAAATCCTGGCCTCCACTTGTATGCCATGGTACAGAGAGATACATGATAATAATAAATAAAATTATAAATGATGTTTCTAAAAGGACAATTTAATTTATGTACATGTAAGAAAGTAAATATGTACTGGTCAGGCATGATGACATATGGCTATAATCCCAATACCTAGGAGGCGAAGGTAAGATCAGGCTGTTCAAGTCTAGCCTTGGCTACACATGTTCAAGGCTAGCCTAAGTTTCATGAGATGTTGTCTCAAAAAAGTTAAGAATTTAATCAGCTACTGGGCAGTGGTGGCGCATGCCTTTAATCCCAGCACTTGGGAGGCAGAGGTAGACGGGTTTCTGAGTTCAAAGCCAGTCTGGTCTACAGAGTGAGTTACAAGACAGAGAAACCCTGCCTTGAAAAAATCTAAAAAAAAAAAAAAGATTTTAATCAGCCTATGAATACTTAAATTTATACACCAAACAGTATAGGGAGGGCTGGTGCAAACAGCTGCTCAACTTTACTGCAGAGTTTCCAGTCTATAGCTAAGCCTAATGTCAAACCCTCTAAGTTACAACATCTCCAATAATAGTGGTCTCAGGCTGGTGAGATGGCTCAGTGGTTAGGAACGCCGACTGCTCTTCCAGGGGTCCTGAGTTCAAATCCCAGCAACCACAAGATGGCTCACAACCATCTGTAACGAGGTCTGACACCCTCTTCTGGGGTGTCTGAGGACAGCTACAGTGTACTTACATATAGTGAATAGATAAATCTTTTTTAAAAAAAATAATAGTGGTCTCAGATCTTTATGGGATCTAAGATACCTGAAAAAGAACTCCCACCCCACCTATTTATTTATTTATTTATTTATTTGTTTATTTATTTTGAGAAAGAGAGAGAGAGTTTCTCTGTGTAGCCCTGGCTGTCCTGGAACTTGTTCTGCAGACCAGACTAGCCTAGAACTCAGAGAACTCAGGGCCTGTCTCTGCCTCCTGAGTACTGGGATTAAAGGTGTGTGCCACCACTGCCCAAAAGAAAGAACCTTCTATATCAAACTGCACGAGGGTTAAAAAAAAAAAAGATATCTGGTATGTGTCCAAGGCACCTTACAAAGCAACCACCTTCAACATTAAGTATCTCATTCCTTTTAGTTGACAAAAAGAAAACCATTCAAGATGCTTAATTATAATCTCTTTTCATAATCGCTAAGATTTTAATTATCTTTCTTTGACAATGACCATACAAAACAAGAAATAAGTTCCCTGAGATGGAGAAGAGGGGGAAGACTTTATTTTTTTCTAACTCAAAAAAATGCTTCCTGGGGGTTAGAGAGATGGCTCAGCATTTAAGAGCACTAACTGCTCTTCCAGAGGTCCTGAGTTCAATTCCCAGCAACTACATGGTGGCTCACAACCATCCGCTATGGGGTCGGATGCCCTCCTCTAGTGTGGCTGAAGACAGCTACAGTATACTCATATAAAATAAACAAATAATTCAAAAAATGTTTTCTATCTTCCTAACTTATGGGTGAAGGGACACCAAGTCAAAAACAACGTAAAAGTTATCAACAGGAATGGAAGCATATGCTTCTAACCCTCGTTTTTTAAGAGGAAAATCTCAAGTTCAAGGCCAGCTTGGGCTACAGAGTGAGACTGAAGCCAGCTTGAGAAATTTAGTGAGATCTTGTCTGAAAATAAAAAGCACCAAGCAGGCTGGGGCTACCTACACCTCAGGGGTAGAGTGCTCACCTAGATGAATAAGGCCTTGGGTTCAAATCCCAGGCTAAAAATAAGGAGGAGGAGCAGTCATTATCACCACAACCCAATAAAGCATTTTTAAAATGGTATAGACCAGGCCCTTCGAAATAAGAGAGTTAAAATAACAGGTCATTGTGGTACTTTGCAAACAAAGGATAGCAAGCAGCAATTACACTTCTTTACTCAGTTTCCAAAAACCAAACTCAAAAGAACAAGGATGTTTTACAGGAGAACTGCTTTCACAAACCTTGTACCACTCTATACAGTCTCAATTCTTCCTAAGAGAAGTAGACTGTTTATACTGCTCCTTATCTTTTTGTCTTTTTCTAATTCAATTAGTCAGCAATCACAAAAAGTATTAAGTTGATGATTTAGGTGTACATTATCTTTATTACAAATGTAACTCTCAAGAGCATGGGGTGTTTTATAAAAATTATCATAATCCAACTAAACAGAATCATCTGTTTAACTGGAGAAATCCCCAATAAGAGGCAGAGGCAGGTGGATCTCTGTGAGTTCCAGTCTAGGCTACTCTACATAAACGTTCTTTTAGCCTAGCCAGTCACATGATGAAACCCAGACTCGAAAAAAGAAAAAAAAAACCATTTTCCACCTTAGAAATTTTAAGCATTGACAGCCAGAGCAGAATACAGTACCCCTCAAGAGATGTCCCACTGGGTGAAAGAAAAATGAATTTGAGCTTCATTTGTAACTCTCATCCATGTTCATTCTATGTCTTCTATCTCATAAAACACAAATACATGGTTTGTAAATTAAACACCAAAATATTAAAGATTAGTGCTCAAACTTTTGTACTGATGGTGCAAGCAATCAAAAAGCCTAAACACCAGAGGCCTAAAGTACTACTTTATTATTTAATTCATTTTTACTCCTCCACAGAGTTAAACTATAGAGGTTAAGTCTTGGTGCTGAAAAGAGAACAGAAAAAACTAACCCACTTTAATGTCAGAATTACAAGCTATAATTGGTAAACTGCGAGTAGGAATACATGGAAATAGGTTCTAACATGCTGATGGAAAATTAAGACATCTATCCTATCAATATAATAACTTCAATATATCCAAATTTTAAAACACCTCTATTTCAAGGGATTGAGGCTCTAAGCACTGTTCAAGGTTCTTGATTCAACAGCCAGAAAAGCAAAAAATAATAACAAAAAAACAAAAAACAAAACCAACCATACCCTTTGACCTGAGAAGCAAACTTACAATATTAAGAAAACAGCATAGCTGCAGGAAAATGTCCACACAAGTTCATCACAGCGCTGTTTGAAAGAAAAATTTAAGGCAACATAAATTAACAAAAAAATTATTATAAACTATAATTATAGAATATGATCACAGAATATTCTCCATCATGAGAATATAAACTTCACATGGAAAGCTTTTCTTGTAAGTATTCCAATTCATAACAGATAATGAAAGAGTTAATAACTGTTAAAGTCAAGCCGACCAGACTACCTACCTCTACTTTTATGAATTCTCCTGAGACGATTCAACTAGTTTGACACTGGGTTGGTTGCTTGGGCTTGGGAATGTGTTTTGTTTGTTGGCTTTTTCTGACAGAACCTCCTGTAGCCCAAGCAGGCTCTAACTTCACTCCGTAGATAAAGTGAGCCTTAACTGAGCCTCTTGCATCCACCTCCCAAGTGCTGAGACTTCACAGGTGCACCACCACACCCAGCATATCTTGTGGGATTTTGACAATGAACATGTACTATAACATTCTGAATCAGAAATAAATTTACTTTAAAAGCAAACTATATGAGAAGAAATGTGAGGAGTGGGTGAAGAAAGAGAGAGGTTAAAAATGGGGGAAAAGATAAAGAATATATCTTCCATCCTATGTGGAATCTAAATTTAACATTATACATGCTATCACACATATATATGCGTGTGTGTGTGTGTGTGTGTGTGTGTGTATGTACACATATGAATGAATAACATGAAATCAGAAGAGGTGGGAAAAGGCCATCATAGGAAATGGGGAGCAAAGGACAATGGGCAAATGGATTTACATGCAAAGTGCAGTGTTATACATGAAGAAAATTATTTTTACATTAAGAAAAAAAGACATTTTTAAGCCAGCAAGATGGTTCAGCAGCTGAAGAAACCTATTGCCAAGAGTGACAACCTTAGTTGAATCCTTGGGACCTACAAGGTAGAGAGAACTGACTTCAACAAATGGTTCCCTGACCTCTACATGCCCACCTACACACAAACACACACACACAAACACACACACAAAATAAAAATATAGTAAAAAAAAATTTAAACCTAAAAAAAGTCACAAGGGAGATAGCTCAATAGATAAAGTGCTTGTTACACAGTCATGAGAACCTGAGCTCAATCCCCAAATAACACCTAAAACTTTGTGTATTGGTGGCTCGTAATTGTAATCTTGACATTGGAGAAGAGGCATAAACAGGTAGATCTTTGGAGTTGGAAGGCCAGCTGCTGGTCAGCTTCAACAAATCCAACTACAGAGCACTGGGCCCAATGAGAGTCTTTGTCTCAAAATACAAAATGAGCGGTCCTCAAAGACTGGCACCAAAGGTTAACTTATAGCCTCTGCTCAAATGCACATATATATACACACATACCCGCACATTATCAATGCCGCCCTAGAGCTGGCCTGGAGTTCACTATGTAGACAAGGTTGCCCTCAAACTCAGAAATCCTCATGCCTCTGCTTCCAGAGTGCTAGGATTTAAGGTGTATGCCACACCCAGTACAAACTTAGATAATAATAATAAAGAATTCCCAAATCAAGTTTCACCATTATCAATGTACTGACTTATCCTTTTTAATGCTTTTTTTCAGTAACCACACTGACTTCATTACCCTGCAATATGCCACTTGCCATTTAGAAAGCACAGTTCTGGGGCTGGAGAAACTGCAGAGGTCCTGGGTTTGGTTCCCAGAAACCACACAGAGGCTCATAATCATCTGGAACTCCAGCTCCAGGAGAGCTGACATGTCTCTGACCTCTGCAGGCTCCTGCACATACATGGTATACACACATACACATAAAATAAAAATTAGTTTAAGAAAGAAACAAAAACAAGCTTCTAAAACTTTTACACAGAACATGCTAAGCTCTTTGCTCCAATCACCTTCCACCACAGCTCCAAAATAAGAAAAGAGATCAAATACAGCCAAGTGTATTCCGCTTGATCCTTATGGGCATTTGAATTGATGGGTTTTACTTCAGTTCCAGTTCCCAACCAGGACTCACCCTGCAAGACAGGATGCACTGTGCTGGAGCCCCTGCAATCCCATGACTATTTCTGTAGCAGATACAAGTGCTGAAGGGTTTCTCCACTTCGGCTGCCTTCTCAGTGGCATCAGGAAATTCCGCATTTAACAACAAGTTCCCAGTTTACCTCTGCTCATTAGCCAACTCTGTTTACTGGGGGATTGAGGTGAGACAGGGTTTCTCTGCTGTCCTAGAACTCATTGTGTAGACCAGGCTGTCCTCGAACTCAGAGATGCACCTGCCTCTGCCTCCTGAGTGTTGGGATTAAAGGCGTGAACCCCCACTATCTGGCTAGACAATCCAAATCTTTCATGAAAAACTTTTTTAAAAGAATTCTAATGCAACAGGACTCTATCATTACATTTTTTTAGCTTGTTTTTCATGTGCCATTCCACTTACTCTTCCCTTATTTCAACCTGTGAAATAAATAGACCTTGTTCTTCCTTTTAATAATGAGGGAATGTTATATGGCTTGTCAGAAACTAAAGGGCTAAGGAGCAGCACAGGCAGACTCAAGACTTACTGAGCTATCCACTATCACACTAAAACAATTTTTATTTTTAGTGTAGGATACAAATATCAACTTTAAAAGGCTTTTAGTTTCTTCATACAGTACAAAAATGAAAATGAAAGCACACCAGTATCAAGATCACAAAATTAAGATTAAAAACAGCAATGACATGTAGTAGTACTCTTGAAGTACTAATTCAATCCAATATGGATGTGACCTCATACTTAATTTTAAACTGGTTCCACTGATTTAGAAATTCACCATCAACGGTCTACGGAGCTAGCTTAGGACATAGAGGCACTGACAGCCAAACCCACAACCTGAGTTTCACTCCCAGGACCCACATGATGAATGGAGAGAATCGACTCCTACAAGCTGTCCTCTGACCTACACATGTGCACTGCATGCGTGCACCTACACTCAGAAATAGACATAATTTCTAAAACGTAAAAACAAACTCACCATTTAAAATACGTAACTGGATAATCCATACAAAACAACTAGACAAAACGCGTGCACAAACTTCTCCCAAACATTCTTAGAATTGTGTCTTCATACCAGATTATGAGGTGCCCTCTGTTAAACTGACTTGATTTCAACATAAAGAGAATTACAACAGCATAAGAGTGCTGTTTCTGCACACTTGCAACATGCACTCAGTTTCCTGAGCACTTCTGGTAAATGTGTAAGATCTATAAGCTAAAAGCAAAACTCAAGGCAGAATACTGTTTCTGGGGTCTTAGGACAAATTTATAAAAGCTTTATTTCTTTTTCAGAGTGTGTGTGTGTGTGTGTGTGTGTGTGTGTGTGTGTGTGCGCACGCGTGATATGTGTGTCAGTGCACACACGTGGAGGTCAGAATACTTAAAGAATTCTGTTCTCTCCTTCCACCACATGGGTCCAGGGGATCAAACTCAGGTTGTCAGGGCCTGAAGTATGTGTCTTTTCCCAATAAGCCATCTCTCCAGCTTCTGTGTTCACTTTTTAAGACAGAGTCTTACTATGACACCCTGGCTAATGTGGTACTTGCTTATGTGGCTGGCCCACAGTCATCTCAAACTCTTGGCAATTTTAGACTGAGTTGTTATTTCTTTTAAATAAAAAGATAGACTTCCCTATATTAAAAAAAAATGTTTAACATGTGTAAAAACTTAGCCTCAGCATGAGCTCTAAATTATGTAGATGAGGAAACAAGTTCAGAATATCCCAACAGCCATTAACACCACAATGATCCAGATCTGCCTGCCAGCGCAGAATGTCCCATCAATCTATACTACCTATAAAGTTAGTAAAATGTGTCCACACCTAAAGTTTTAACTACATTAAAATTTAAAAAGAGAGTTCACAGTCTACAGAAAACAGAATCTCTTACAGAAAAGTCAAAGTTTTAAAAAACGAAAATCCCTCTTCAATGTAAGATATCAAGTAATTCTCATACTAATTCTATTCATTTGTTAAAAATATCTGAAAAGAAAGTTCTGCTGAGAACTATGATAAGTAGTGGGGATATCAGGAAACAAAACAATACAAAGTTTCTGGTCTTCATGAACAACTGGGTGGGCCTCTCTATGATTTGTCAAGACTACAACCCTATGCAACTTCTCCCAAAATTCTAACAATCCTCAACACACCTTCGAAATACGAATCTATCTCTTGGTAACTCAGAATTCCACTTTACCACAAAAAGTATAAACCAGAACTATTAAGAGGGTTTTTAAACTGACTTTACCATACCTCACAGCCTGGAGCAAATTTCAAGAACTTTTCACAACCTACAGTACACCTTCCAGGTTCACAACCCTGGTCTCAAATGACTGTAACACTCCCTGCTACCCTCCACTTTACTGGAAACCTGAGTCAAATGGTTTAGAAGTGACTACAATGTTAGCATGTTAGAAAGCACCTTTAGGACCCCTCTGTGGGTCTGAAGCAGACTTTATGCCTCACTTTACTTTCCTCTAGGTGTTTGGTATATCTCTGGAAATACCTTCAGTTAAACAACATTTAATTTGATAAAATGTGTTCTAATGCCTTGTGAACAAATTCATTATGCAGCTCACAGTTACCTAAAAAGTAAAAATGGTAGGGGTGAAATATGTCTTCACAGGCAATCACTCTAACCTTCTAGAAGCTTCCAAATTTAGTTTAATAACATACTGCATAGTGTTTACCCAAAACGGTGTCATTCTGTAAACTCTTCTGCTCAGTCAAGTCATGGGAAAGAAGTCTTTCACTGGCTATCAGCATGTTATTTGGTTTCCAAGTAAAAACACAGAAACGTTGCAGAATCTTAAAGAAGGATTCCTCACGTCCCCACAAACAAAATCATTTTGATACAGAATCATCTATCATTCAATCATAACCTCTGACGCTCACTGTTCACATAAGAAACGAAGCTGAGCCTCTACTACAAGAGCATATGCACTTTTAATACCAAAAAACAAAAAAACAAAATAAAACCCTAAATGTCAAAAAGCCAAGCCAAGTGGATGCCAAGATAATAAGAGTAAAAATGTAAACTCTTCATTCTGACGATGACTGAACATTAATATCTAACAGAAACCTGTGTATAAAACTCACAAGTGAGATGATCAGACTCCAGGTGGCCTAAGAGTGCGCAAACTCTACTTCAAATTTTTGAAATAAGTTTTCTGGCCCCAACAATATCATCTTGGGTCATGAATTGCAATACATCCAGTACAATTTCAACTCAAGAAATAATACTAATCTTTTGCAGAGCTACTTGAGCAGTGTTCTCTGAGCTCCTTCAACCACCCCTGGACCTTCGTTCCCCTTCGAGTACTACCAGGTCAGGAGAATGCCCTGCGGCAGTTAGGCTGAGGCCCGCACAGCTCGCCCATGGTTTCCAACAGCACGACCTCCGGCCTCTCGCCACTAAGGACTCCCACAGTCTCGGCCAGGGCCTCAGGCCACACGCTCACCTCCCGGAGGCCCGGGAGCGTTTCCCAGGGCGCTCCAGCGGTAGCTCCCAACACTCCGAGTGCTACCCACCGCCAGGTTCAGGATGGCCGCCGAGCTCGGCGACCCCGCCTCCCCCGACTCGCCGGACCGGGCCTCAGTGCTCCATTCCGAGAGCTTGCCCAGGGAGGCCGCGGGCCAACCCAGCCCACGGCCGGCCACCGCCTCCCCGGCCAGTGACAGCCGCCGCACCCGGTCCAGGCCCGCCCCTCCTCCAGCACCTCCACGCCACCGGAGCGGGAGGGTGGGCTTCTTACCAGGCGGCAGGACATGGCGAGGCCCGCCACCGCACGGCCTCCTCCGCCACGCCAGGAGGCTGCCAGCCAGGGTCGGCGGGGGCCAGCGCCTGGGCCGCTGGAGCGTCTCCGCCGGCTGCTCCGCCGCCGCCGCCGCTGCCGCCGCCGCCGCCTTCTCACAACCACAACAACATGGCGGCAGCGGCCACACAGAGCGCGCTCCCGAGACCGATCGGAGCTGAGAGCGGGGGCGCGCGCGCACGCTCCGGCGCGCTGTCCGCGGTCGGGGGCGGGGGGAGCTGGCCGTCACGGGACGGACGAGGGCGGGGCCTGGCGCGTTGGTTACGCCCCAGGATGTGGGCGGGGCTGCAGGTCACCCGAATGTGGCTGCAGAGAAGGGTCAGGAGGAAGAAAAGAATAGAAAAATGAGAAATGAATAAATAAACCGCTACAAATTAAGAAAAATAAGGATTAGAAAGATTTTCAGGAACTTGGTCCAACTAAATGGACCAAGACAGTACTTCAGCTTACTCTATTTTCTATTAAAACTAAGAACAGTAGTGATATTATTTCCCCAGCAAGTATAATCAATATAAAACTAACTTAATACAGTGCATGTAAATATAGTGTGCTATAAGTTATGCCCAGAATACAAGTTCAAACTGCCTCAACCTCTGCTCTTAATAAAAAAAAAAATCTCAGTGCTCAAAGAAAAGGGGAAAAAATGCACTGGCCTCCAAAAGAACCCCATAGTCTAACACTGTAATAATACCTTATCTTAGGTCAGCAGTTCTCAACCTGGGGGTCTCAGATATCCTGCACCTCAGATATTTACATTATGATTCATAGGAGTAGCAAAATTACAGTTATAAAGTAGCAAGGAAAATAGTTTTATGGTTGAGAGTCAGCACACATGAGGAACTGTATTAAAGGGTCACAGAATTTAAAGGGTCTTAGGTCCTAACAAATCCTCAGATATGTTTCTTTCACTTCCTCAGATGAATTTTAACTTGACCTTGATTTTTCCAGAAGACAAGTAAATGAAATTTATCCCTGTGTTTGTTACATTGTTTCTTCTCCCCCCCCCCAACTATTTGTTTCTTTGTATTCAACATTATTGCCTTTTTGCCCCCCTGGAGTTTAAGAATAATTAGAATAAAGGATGCTTTCCTTTTTGCCATTAGGTCTCCAGCACCTAAAATTGTGCAACACAATAGCCAGACAAATCTCCTAATTATGGTGTAGCAAGTGTTTCTATCTGGTTGAAACTTATAAATGGTTGGGGCTATCTTCATTTTACAAAGGAAAAAAAGTAAAACCCAGAATAAGCTGAATTTAACTAAAACTTCAAACCCAGACCCAGCCAACAACACAACTGTCCTATTACTCTTTAGGTTACCCACCACATCACAGAACCTCAAGGAAGGTGTTACATCATAGATCTGTTAGCAAAGACTTCCCATCGCTCTCCAAGAACCTGTCTTCCTCCTCTTCAATGCAGCTGATTGTGTCTCAATTTTCACCTTCACTAGAAAAGCACAAGGTTTAATTTGACAATGATTGCACCTCTTGAATCTTAAAAAAAAAATCTTTTGGTAGTGATAGAAATAAACTCTACGCTTTCATTTATAATCCACTGTCCTGATTTCCCCTTGTGTATATTATCATGGACTTTGTGGGACAGGAAAAGAAATAGAACAACATCAAATAGCTGAACAGCAAGGCACACAGAGTAATAGACAGACTGCCAACAGTGGGTGAGCCGTACTGGAGCTGGCACGTGACTGCCAGGACACTCCCCTGTTGGATAGCTAGACACTAGTAAAGGGGCTCCGGGTAGACAATTCAAGCAAAAGGAAAGTCACACCTACTCCACCAATCCCACAGTTCCCACAGTCCACATGGAAAGAGCAAATGGATCAGCTTGTCACTTTCCTCTCTGTTTATCAAGAAGAGCAATTTGTTTTTTTCATCTAGAGTGAGAAAGGGAATCTTTGACCAGTATTTAAAATGTTTGAAGGAATTTTCCTGTACCCATGAATTCACAGTGTGCACCAAAGCTTTCAGTGTGCACCAAACCACCTCAACCTTAAGATGTAGATGAAACGCGAAGACCAGAGTTTGAACTACTGGGAGCCTATAAGGCATATCTTAGGAAATTGTCTCTAAATACAAAAGAGCAAACTCTGCATGGCCTGGAAAACTCACTTTGTAGGGGCCGGGGACATAGAGTGTACGTTGAGCATACACCAGGCCCTAGAGTCAATTTCCCCCACTGCAAAATAAGCTTCCAGAACAAGAGCCTAAGAAGATAAAATGAGGACTGGAGAGATGGCTCAGAGGTTAAGAGCACTGACTGCATTTCTGAAGGTCCTGAGTTCAAATCCCAGCAACCACATGGTGGCTCACAACCATCCGTAATGAGATCTGATGCCCTCTTCTGTTGTGTCTGAAGACAGCTACAGTGTGCTTAGATATAACAATAAATAAATCTTTTAAAAAAAAAAAGCAGACGACGAAACAAAGAAAGCTAATGTAAATGTGAATCCTGGCACTTGCATACATACACTTTGTTTCCTTTTTCTGTGCTCCAATTTCCTCTTTACCCATGTCACATGATCTCTGTGCCTACCACACAAAGGTATGTAACAACCCTCTGATGTAGTACTTTTGAAAGGTTGGTTTTTGGTTTTGTTTTGTTTTGTTTTTAGATTTGTTTATTTTATGTGTATCAATGTTTTGCCTGCACGTATGTCTATGAACCATGTGTGTGCCTGGTGCCCATGAAGGTCAGATGGGTACATCAGATGCCCTGGAACTAGTGTTACAATGGTTGTGAGATACTGTAAGATACTGGGAACCAAACCTAGGTCCTCTGCAAGAGCAGCCAATGCTTTTAACCAGTGAGTCACCTGTCCAGTCTCAAGATTTGAGGACATTCTCTATCTTATAGACAAACTAAACCAGTGGATAAGATCCTTACAAGCAGAAGACAAAACCCCATTGGGTTTTGGAGAGTCACAGGAAGAAAGGAAAGTAAGCTAGCCCAGGAGGGTTCTTGTCAAGGCCCTATTGTTTACATATGGTGCTGCTTCTGCCCACCTGACACTCCTCTTTCCTTCCTGCTATCCTTCAGATTCAGTCTCCCCTGCTATATTCACAGGTGAAATGTTCTCCCAGCTTCCTGAAGATTCTTTGAAGTAGCATGAAGATGGAAAGGCTGATTGATGGAGAGTGGAGGCTTCCCAGAGTGCTCCTGGGAGTCCCTCAACCCCGAAAAAAAAAAAAAAGCAACTTCTCAACACTAGGTCCTTATAAAAGTTATTCACATCTGTGAAGCTCAAAGTGGCTTAGTCTCCAGTCCTCACAAACTTCATGAGTATCCCCTTTACCTGCCAATCCAGCTCACCAACATGGTAATTAAGTTTCCAGCAGCTGAAAAACAACTTGTCCAAAGCAGATAGAAATTGAAATGAAGTTATGTTTCTTGATTCTAAATCCTTCAGTTTTGAATTCAGGACAGACAGCAAAGTTTCAGGGGTTCCTGTTGTATACAATTGATTCTACATAGTCCCCAGTCCAAGTTGAATTAACTACAGCATAGTCATTCTTACCATAGTACCCTCGCAAGGGCTTAACGTTGGATTGAAATATCATTTATGTAAATTTGTTTCCAGACCTTTTCTTTTTTTAAAAAAAGTTTTATTTATTTATTATATCTAAGTACACTGTAGCTGTCTTCAGACACACCAGAAGAGAGCATCAGATTTCATTACAGATGGTTGTGAGCCATCACATGATTGCTGGGATTTGAACTCAGGACCTTTGGAGGAGCAGTCAGTGCTCTTAACCACTGAGCCATCTCTCCAGCCTTGACCTTTTCTTTATTAGATATGTGTGTGTGTGTGTGTGTGTGTGTGTGTGTGTGTGAGAGTGACTATAAATGATTACATCATTCCCCCTCCCCTTTTTTCCATTCAAACCCTCCCATGAACCATCATCCCCCCTTTCAAAATAATGATTCACGTTTTCTTTAATTGTTATGATATATATGTATAATATATATACACACATACATATATGTACATATGTAATATATATGTGATGTATATGTATATGTGTGGTTTTGTGCAGGGTGTATTTCAGATGCTGATTGCTGTACCTAGAGATCTGGATGCAGTCTTCAGTCTGAACATTGGCATCGTGAGAATATTTGGAGCATCTCCTGTCTCAATGATGTGTAAAAATTGTTCTCCATGACTTTTGATTGGTTAATTAAGAGCTGATTCAGCTCATAGCTTAGCAGAAGAGAATAGGACAGGACCTTCAATTCTTAGTCAGGGGTCCCAAGCAAAAGAGAGAGGAGGGAAGAAGAGGTAGAAGGACCAGGAGGAGGAGGAGAAGGACCAAGAAGATTCACCAGGAGATTGCCATAAGGAGAGGACAGATAGAACAGAGCAAGCTGGCCCAAGACAGACTGCAGGTGTGACTGGGAAGTAAGCCTCCATAGAGGTTAGAATAGATGTGTATCTGGCCGGCATAGTGCCTGCAGCTCGTTAATAAATTTATTAGGTCTCCATACCATTTATTTGGGGAGTTAAGACAGGCTAGAGCAGGCATAGAAATGCCCTGTCATTGCTTGCGAGCAAAAGGGGCAAAGAAAAGTCCCCAAAATTACATCTACACACACACACACACACACACACACATCAAAGCCTATTTTTAACAAGCAGGAAAAAAAAAACCTTTCTCTATATCCAAAAAAAGATTACAGTGACATTAATAAAATGAATGAGAATATAATTACTTCAGCAAAAAGCCTGAAAGTAGTAATTTTTAAAAACGATATAAAGTATGTGCCAGTATCAGAATCATTGCTTTTATTCTGTATCCAGTGATAGGATCTAAAGCAAGGCAAGCACAACACTGTGTGTGCTTGAATTAAAGTTTCCAGTAAGTATAAAAATACGTCCCAGGATTTTTCTGACAGCACATGGTACCCCTACTGATGGAAATGGATCAGTTTAATTTTAGTACCAATTCAGTGTAGAGAAATGGATTTCAAAGCATGACCCACAGGTTTTTCAGGTAACCTGAAATTCTCAGGGGTCTATTTGAGTTCAAACTCTTTTCATAATAATACCAATAAATCACTTGTCTTTTTGCCATTCTGATATTTATACTAATGACACAAAAGGAGCAGTTTTGTTTCTGGCGCTTTGTCCCAATCAAGGCTGTGGTACAGTGTGTTCCACTAGCCATTGTATTCTTCACAAAGTGGACTGGCACTAAACAATATGTCACTTTCACTTAAGAATGCTCTGTATTTTTTTTAAAGGCTACTTTCATTGGCTCTTCGATGGCAAGCCTTTGGCTCTTCCAGAGATGATGTGGAAATTCCATACAAAGCACGTTTTTTTCACAGGTTATTGAGCTGAAATTCAAGGGTCAATTAATCATGTTAAAGCAAACAAACCAGCGGCATTTAATACCACCCCAGTGTTCGGCACCCCCTGCCCACCTTTCTCCCATCCCAACACTTTCAGAACTCTCAAATCAAATGGGATGTCCTATAAGCAGCTGTTCCTTAAATTATCTAGAAGAAAAGGGACACTATTTTTACAGGAAAGAATGGTAAACATGCAACATCCAGTTTCTCATATTTGGTTAGTTGTCTTGTCTCAGAACATATATTTCATTTGTGACAACTACAACTTATTGTATTGTTACCAGTGATAAAATTAAAGCCTAATTATGATTTTCAGAAACTTGAATGAACATAAGTCTGACTGCTTCATGAGACATAAAGTCTTTTCTATTGAAGGTTGGGCACACCTTTATTCCCAGCCCTTGGAAGGCAGAGCTAGGTAGGTGGATCTCTGAGTTCAGAGTCAGCCTTGTGTGCAGAGCAAGTTCCAGGACACAGAGAAACCCTGGCCCAATACAGAATGAAAGAAAGAGTTTTATACGGAGATGAGTGGTAATACTGGCAAAAGTGAATATTTCATAACACAGAATGAAATGAGCCAAGAGAGCCGCAGTGAACTAGTTTTTACATAGGATCGACTCATTATGCTACCAGATGGTACCATTCCAAGTGGAGGATAGACCAGTGCAGCAGAATCCTAGAAGTTCATTGGTATGAATTACCCAGCCAGAAACTTTAGACTCTGGCAAGTCTTAGTACATTGAGAAAAAAAAATACCCGCAAATATCTTATTTTTATGAGACAAGATTTTTTTTCAGTCCTTTTGCCAGAGCAGATTACCACAAGTCAAACGCAGATACAAGTATAACAGTGCAGGTTTCAGACAGACAAGCGGGTGCACACACATACACTTAAGCAAAATTACATTCTAATTTTTTTTAAAGGAAAAAAATAATTGGCATTGGGAGAAGGATGTATAGTGGTATTCCGGAGAAATTGAAGGAGCATATAGGGGTAGATAATGACCCTATTTTATTGCATACAAATATAAATTTTTCAAATAATAAAAAGTAAACAAAGAAATAAATGTAAAAAAAATGAGCAGCAACAACAAACACTACCAAAGAAACAAGACCTCTGTAACATTGCTCTAAGCAGTGAATTTATTTTATTTTGAGATAGGGTCTCTATACAGATCCCTGACTGTCTTGGAACTCACTATGTAGATCAGTCTGGCCAAGAGCTAACAGAGATCTACCTGCCTCTATCTCCCAAGTACTGGGATTGAAGGTATGTGTCACCATGCCCAACCTGATTTTTTAAAAATATGGTCTCCAAAGCATAAACAAAATTAACAAAAGAGATTACATCAAACTAAAAAGTTTCAGTAGACATAGCAAAGAGTAATAGTGAACAGACAATTTAGAGAATAAGAGACTATATTTGCAAACCATGTACCTGGAAAAATACAAAATATTCAAGGAATTAAATTTAAAAATAAGCGAACAAGTAATGCAACTGAGAAATAAATTGAAGGTGTGAACAGACATTTCTTAAAAGAAGTTATGGCGCCGAGCGGTGGTAGCGCACGCCTTTAATCCCAGCGCTTGGGAGGCAGAGGCAGGCGGATTTCTGAGTTCGAGGCTAGCCTGATCTACAGAGTGAGTTCCAGGATAGCCAGGGCTACACAGAGAGACCCTGCCTCGAAAAACCAAAAAAAAAAAAAAGAAGAAGTTATGGCTAGCTGCAGTGGCGCTCACCATTAATACACACTTGAAAAGCAGAGGCAGACAGATCTCTATGCATTCAAGACCAGCGTGGTGTACATAGCAAATTCTAGGTCAGCTAATGCTGCATAGTGAGACACTGTCTCAAACCAAAACAAAGAAGACATACACACAAATGGCCAGATCGTATATGGAAAAAAAACTTCCAACTTCACTAATCATCCATGTACATTAAAACAAAAGTGTACACTCTGAGGAGATGGCTGAGTAGATAAAAGCACTCACTGCACAAGAATGAGGAACTGAATCTGGACTCTAATACCCACATAAAAAGCCAGGCACAGCAGAGAGTGACAGGGCATGAGGGTCCAGGGGCTGATTGAGCAAGCAGTCTAGACAATCTGTAAGCTCCAGGGTCAGTAAGAGATGCTGTGTCAAAAAGTAAGGTGGTGCACAATAGATAAAACATCAAACATTGACCTCTGGCCTCCACACATATACACCACATGCATAAACACACACACACACACACACACACACAGAATTCACAAAGAAGGGTCAAGGTATATGGCTCAATGGTAAATGTATACTTGCATGCTTAGCATGAGCAAGGTCCAGACCAAGCATCCAGCACCACTGCGTGTCTAAATAAATCCACATTAAGAAAGAATGCAATGCCTTTTAGTATGGCCATTATCAATAAGGCAGACAAACAAATTCTAGTGAAAATATAGAGAAAAGAGGAACTGTGTTGGCTGGAATGTCCATCAGTAAAGCATTATGGACAGCAAATGAAGATACTTCAAAAGAAAATTAAAGTAGAGCTGTGCTGTACCCCGGTTATCAGAGTGCTGCCTAGCATACATGAAGCTCTGGCTTGACCCCCACCCATGACCACATAAACATGGAGCATTGGCACATGCTTGTAATTCCAGCACTCGGAGGGTGGAGACAGCAGGATCAGAAGGTCAAGATCATCCTTGGCTATATAGTGAGTTTGAAACCAACCTGGACAACGCCATACCATGTCCAAAAAACCTAAAAATAGAAGCAGAATAGGATCCAGCAATCTGAGTACAGGATACATATCCAAAGGAAACATTGCCATGTGTAGAACAAATAAATATCTACAATTTGTATTCATTGTAACATCATTCACATCTGCATGTGCAGATCCCAACAGTAGATGAATGGATAAAGAAAATGTGCTCTATATACAATGGAATGCTGTTCAGCTCAAAGAAGAAGAAAACCACATTGCTTCCAATAAGATAGACAACTTAGAGAATGTTACACTAAGTGAAATAAGCCAGATGCAGATAAGTAGAGAATACACTCACATAAGCGTGGAGTCTGAAAGGAGTCAGTCCTAAAGGAACTGAGTGAAATGGTAGTCACAAGAGGTTGAGACTGAGGTTGACTGGGAAACTATCGTGTCAAAGGACACAAGATATTAGACAAAAGGAATTCTAGTTACACGGCATTCTATTGTACAGTTATATTGCATACTGTATTTTAATAATGTATTCTGTAAGAGGGTGGGTTTTCAAATGTCCTTACAAAAAGGGACTTGAAGTAATGCATATGCTAAATAGATTAATTTACTCATTTCACAGTGTTCAGACACATTAAAAAACCATGCTATATCTCAGAAATATCTGCATTTTTTAATTATCAATTTGAAAAGAGGAAAAAATATAAAATGATCTGCCAGTAGTAGTGGATTTTGTAACCCCAACACTTGGAAGTAGAGGTAGGAGACTCAGGATTTCAAACTAACCACAAGTACATAGTGAGTTCAAGACCAACTGGGCAACATGAAACCCTGTCTCAAAAAAAAAAGATATAATATAAAGTAAATAAGTAAAATTATCATAGGAAAGTCTAAGCTGGGTGCAGTAGCACGCTCCTAACCCAGCATCTAGAAGGTAGACACAAGAGGATCAGAAAGTCTATGAGACTCTGTATCCAAAAAAAAAAAAAAAGATCTAAATGTGATGTAAAAAGCCTGTAATCTCAGTATTGAGGGCAGAGGCAAGAAGATGGGGGGAAAAAAACAAATTCCAAAAAACTAGCCTAAAGAAAAATAGGATGTCAATAGTAGTAAAAAGCAGATTGTGTCAAAAATGCATCTATATAGTACCCAAATAACTGGGCTTTGCAAAGCGCTTGTGATAGAGCTTTTTCATTAAGCACATCTGTACCCCTCCTTACTGTGTGTAGCTTTCATCGGGAGATGAAGGAGTTAAATGAGTTAGTTCAAGGGATTTCTATTGTCCTCTGGAGAGAGCTACCTGCAGCCTAGCATCAGAGAAGACTGACAGACCCGACTGTGGGAGGTAGAAGGCCTGGCTCTGACTCACCGGACTGACTGGACCTCGAAGGTAGAGCCTCAGTTTTCCCATCCAATAAATAACAGGGTAGGATGTCATATCCTCTGGAGCCTGCCCAGCCTTCCTACCGTCCTCTCATTAAAGGATATGCCTTATTTGTTTGATGACTGCATCTCTCCTGGAAAGAACTCAAGAGCAAGATGTCTCCCTGGCACCCACATCCCATTTCACAAATTAATAAACTGAGGCCTAGAGAAGTTAAACAATTGGTTTAACCATCTTGCCAAGAGTGGGGAAGAAAATGGCAGCTCCTTATTAAGACCCCTCAGAGAAATGAAAGGACATCCTTGCTTCTTTGAGAAACGACTCTGAGGTTTGGCAGTTTAGCCTCCACATGTTTTCACAAACACTGCAGTTCCAGCTGGGATACAAATCTCACTTGAGCCTGAGAGAATCAATACTGTGTGGCCTCCACCAGGTTAGCAAGCTTGATGAATGCTTCGTGTTACAAACTATATCCACCTTTCAAAGATCCGGTGCCCTTCTAAACTCTCCCAGGAAAGGTAGAGGAAATGAAATTGGCAAGAAGTGGCAAGAAGTTGGGGAGAGGGGAGGGGCTGACGGAGTCAGCTTCCCCGTCTCCTCCTCTCCCCAGTGTAATGAAACACACACCTCTCAGTACCCAGTTTGCTCTGCAGCAAGCTTCCCTGCAGCCCAGGCCAACTCGACTGCTACAAATAGAACCAGAACCCACTGAAAATAGCTCCTCTTTCCTCCTGCACAGGACTTTCAAGCGCTCATTAGGACACCCTGCCCCCACTGAGCAGGCCACAAGTCAGAAACTCAGAGATAGGGGCACCAAGCCCCACCCCCACCCCCACCCCCAGGGTTATGGACCAACAGTTCAGGAGCAGGAGCCCAGTATTAGCTGATTCTTGAGTGCTGGCTCAGTGCCATCATCATGGTCTCCTCTTGGCTATAGCTCTCTATAGTTCTCAGGAAGTCAAGAAAGAAGGTGGTGGGGGAGGGGGAGCTGCAAGGGTGGTATGCAAGCCTTTAATCCCAGCACTCAGGAGGCAGAGGCAGGTGGATCTCTGAATACCAGACCAGCCTGGTCTATGGAGTGAGTTCGGGGACAGCCAGGGCTACACAGAGAGACCCTGTCTTTTTTTTTTAAAGGATTTATTTATTTATTTTATGTATGTGAGTACACGTCACTCTCTTCAGACACACCAGAAGAGAGCATCAGATCCCATTCCAGATGGTTATGAGGCCACCATGTGATTGCTGGGAATTGAACTCAGAACCTCTGGAAGAGCAGTCAGTGCTCTTATCCGCTGAGCTATCTCTCCAGCCCCAGACCCTGTCTTGAAAACAAACCAACTAACCAACCAACCAACAAAAAAACAAAAAACAAAGGAAGAAAGAAAGAGGGAAAGAAAGAAGGTCCCTGACTCAATAGTGTACTTGAAGCTCAGAGAGGGGAAGAACTTCCTACAAAATCACACAACCAATTGGAGGGAGAGAATAAATCCTCTCCTTCCCCTGTAGGTGAACTACTGTGATTCACTCATCTCCATTCAAAGCCAGATAGCTCCAGATCCTTAAGGCTGAAAATGTTACCATAATTAAAGTCAGGTCCCATGCCACTCATCCTAGATAAGCAAATGTAAATTACCCAATTAATAATAATAATAATAATAACATATTCACTGTGACCCCATTGGAAAGAGACAAAGAGATCAGGCAACCTCCAAGTCCATCTTAAGGGTCCTAAGATGAGAGTCAGGTTAAACAGAGGGCAAAAGATATGAATATTTATGAAGACCTGGAAAGGGACAACCCTACCCCTTCATTGTCACAGGCTCCAAGTCTCCTGCAAGAATGATGGTCAAAAATGTTGTCAGCACTCCAGCTCCCTTCTGGTTGGCACCAGGGTCAGCATCTTCCTTGTCCCAGAAGTCCTTTCAGAAGCAATTTCAATACCTTAGGGTGGCTTGTTTCCATAGTTCAGATAGCCAGAGTGCTAGACACAGCACCAGTTTAAGAATGTCTTCATTCGGGCTGGAGAGATGGCTCAGTGGTTGAAAGCATTGACTGCTCTTCCAGAGGTCCTGAGTTCAATTTCCAGCAAGCACATGATGGCTCACAGCCATCTGTAATGAGACCTGAAGACAGCTACAATGTATTTAGATATAATGATAAATAAATCTTAAAAAAAAAATGTCTTCATTCCTTCCAGGCATGCCAGTTATAACCAGATCATCCAGGTCAACCTTTGACAGCTAGAGAAATTGAGGCACACAGTGAAAGAAGACTCTTATCAAAGCAGGCACTTAGTAAGTGAATAAATCAAGCATCTGGGTTTCTTGGTACAGAGGCCAGTTGTTTTTGCAGAATTGAGGCAAATAGAATCTCCCTTGGTCCCTATAAATAGCAACCCGGTGAGTCTTTTTTTTTTTTTTTTAACTTTTCAGCCTCAACAGAGCAAAGAGCTCCTACCCGATTCCTCCAGCACCCAGACACCAAGTCTGGCAGCCAGGCATCCTGAGGTTACCTCTTCTTCCCGCTCTGATCAGGGTGTTAAGTGTTCTTAGGGGAAGAAAGCAAACTGCCGGACATAAATCACAGGTGACACAGGCTGGCTTTCTCCTTTGCTGAAGGTGAAACAACAGGACCCAGCAAGGGAAGAGAATTCGGAGGAATATGCTGGCTCATTTAAATCCAAGGTCCAACTGCACACGCTTCTTCTACTCCTGAGAGGTAATTATATTTCCCTCTGCCCAGTATCCCATCTGTTATCAAATAATTCTCTAAACAGTCTTAACCTCTGCTGTGGTGACAAGGCAGAAGAAGAAAGGGCTAAGGGAATTCTGCTGGGGAGGAATTAAGTTGTTTAAGAATGTTTTAGAGGTTTGAAAACATTTTACAGCCAGAGAATCAGAGAATCTCAATTCCATTTCCAGCCCTGCTGTGCCTCTCTGGAGTTTGCCAGGCTGTTCCCCAGTATTTGGAGTGAACTAAGGAGCCAGGCGAGGTGCACAAACTCACTCGATGTCTTCTTTCCTTCCTTCCTTCCTTCCTTCCTTCCTTCCTTCCTTCCTTCCTCCCTCCCTCCCTTCCTTCCTTCCTTCTTTATTTCTTTTTTTAAATTTGTATTATGTTTTGACAAGGGAGCTATATGTACTCTGATGGTCTAGAACCAACTATGTTGCCCAATCTGGCTTTGAATTTGTCTTGATCTTCTGTCCTGTGCCCTGTGCCCTTTGCCCTCTGCCCTCTGCCCCTCTGCCCTCTGCCCTCTGCCCTCTGCCCTCTGCCCTTCTGCCCTCTGCCCTCTGCCTTCTGCCCCTCTGCCCCTCTGTCTTGAGGAAATTAAAGGCAATCGTACCTGGTTCTCTCTTTCTATCTTTATTTTTTTGCTTTTCTTTTCTTTTTTAGATGGAGTCTCACGCAATCTAGGGTGACCTCAAACCTGCTATGTAATCAAGGATAACTTTGAACTTCTATTCCCTCTGCCTCCATCTCCCCAAGAACTAGGATTACAGGGATGTGTCACTGCATCCTGATCTAACCCAGGGCTTCGTACGTGTAAGGCAGGCACTCACACTGAGCTCCATCCTCAAAGTCAATCACTGTCTCTCCCAATCCCGCCTCTCCAGTGTCGGGGGTGGAGCTTACCGCTTCAAGCCTGTTTGACTAAGCCTCCAGCTCTCAGACAATCTCTTTGCTGCAATATTGGCTTACCATTTCCTTGATTGAGCTCAGGGACAAGTTCTGCTCATGCAACAATGAAGAATACGAGCCCAGGCCCTGCTTTCCTGAGACTCACAGCCTAATCGGGGAAGCAAAGAAGCCCAGTTTAGTGCTCAGAGAAACGGAGGACTCGTAGCAGTAAAGATGCGGAGGAAGCCACCCCAGACTCCACCAAGACCCAGATGACATTGATTTAGAGACCTAAAGGGGGACCAGATGTACCTGACCATCCAGGAATGGTGGTTCACATCTGTAATACCAACATTCAGAAACTCAAGGCAGAGGTCTGTCAGTGGTGGCGCACACCTTTAGTCCCAGCACTCAGGAGGCAGAGGCAGGCAGATCTCTGTGACTTCAAGACCAGCCTGGTCTACAGAGTGAGTTCCAGGACAGCCAGGGCTACACAAAGAATCTCTGTCTCAGGGAGAGAGAGAGAGAGAGAGAGAGAGAGAGAGAGAGAGAGAGAGAGAGAGAGAGAGAGAGAGAGAGAAAACAGAAGTTCAAGGTCATCCTCTGCTACATAGCAATCTGAGGACACTATCTCGAAATGAACAAAACCAAGCTAAATAAACATGCTCACTGGATAAAACTTGAGGGGAGAGAAAAAGGACACAGCACAACCAAAGATTCATTGAACCATTGAACCAATACACTGACACAGGTGTTGTTTTATTTAAGCATCTTACTATGGTCCCAAGAGGAGAACAATGCTGAAATTCTGTGCTTCCATGTGGTGTTAGTCATAAAGCACAGGCTGGGTTCCATACAGTTACATTCCTTCACTATGACAAGTGCTTCATCAGCACCTCTAGGAATGGCCCTGTCCCAGCAAGTCTCTGGGTGGTGATGGTTATTGTGTTTATTCCATCTGTCTCCCTGTGTCCTACATTCCTGACATGTGAGTTTCTATAAACTGATGTACATCCTCCCTTATCAGAGTACATGAGGCACAAAAGGGCAGCTACTGTGATAGAGAGGCCTCTGACTTTCCAGAAAATCACGGAACAATACTCAGCCAGAGTCATTTTGACTCTCAGTCCAGAGGCCTGTGAAATAATTAGGCTTTAAAGGCCCAAAGCAGGAGATTCAACATGTATCCAGAAATTAATCTTTAGTTTTCATCAAAGATCCAGAGGAACTGACTGATTCTGTCTTAGGCAAAGAGATAGCCAATCCAGCTTGTGGTTTCTGAATTTCCCATGTTCATGAGGCGTAATAGTATATAGTCAGTCTTGAAACTAAAGAGAACAGGAAGCTGGCGTGCTGGCCATAATTTGCAGGACTTAGGAGGCAGAGGAAGGTGATCTCTGCAAATTTTGAAGTCAGTCTGGTCTACATAGTGAGTTCTAGGACAGTCAGGACTACATAGTGAGAAGCTTGGGGGCGTGGGGGCGTGGGGGAAGCCAGAGTCTTGATACACTAATGCACCTACTGATCTCACAAAATAAAGTTACAACCAGGCATGGTAGCTCAGCCCTGGAATCCCAGCACTTGGAAGTAGAGGCAAAAAGAGTGTCACAAATATAATGCCAGATTACATAGCGAGTTCTAGGCCAGCCTGAGCTACAGAATGAGCCTCTGTCTCAAACAGCAACGAGGAAAAGGAAATTATAGAGTTTGCAGAGTAAATCCCTTATAACCTACTGTGGAAATGTTGCATCCTGTCCTCATAACTCGGTAAGCTGATATTCTTACATACAGAATGAGCTCAATCTGCATTTTAGATGAATGAATGGATTTCTATCTCCTTACTGTGTGACCTCCAGTCAGATCGTGTTCTCTAGAGAGCTTTGTTTGGTTGTTTGGTTGGTCTCACTGTGTAACCCTGACTGGTTTGGACCTTGCTAGGTCAGGCTAGCCTCAAACTCACATACCCATCTGCCTCTGCCTCCTCAGAGCTGAAACTAAAGAAAATTATGCCACCATACTTGTCTAGCTTCTGCTTTTGGAGCCTCGTGTTTATCTTCTACCACAAGGTATAGCAAAGTATTTCCATAAAGGACCAGACAGTAACTATTTTAACCTTTATAATCCACGTACTGCTCTACAGCATATCTCGCCCTCTCTTCTTTCCTTCCCTTCTTCCTGTCTCCCTCCCCTCCCTCTCCTTTCTAAAATGTAAGACCTATTCTTAGCTCTCTGGTCAGGAGCACAGGCTGCTGGGGAGGGCAGAGCAGGGTTTTGGCCTGAGCCACGGACTGCTGACTCGTGTCCAGCCGTGCTCACTGCATCTATGAATGCTGTGCAGAAATTTACCATTTTGGGTTTTGTTGGTCCTTCTAAACCACAATTAGAAGGTGGTCATTAAGCTACCTCCCTTTTCTAAGTAAAAGTTGATGTCCAGAGAAAGACAAGGATGAATCTCATTTGCAAGGTGACTTGTAGCTAGAGAAAGCTGAAATAGAGATATTTTGTTTTGTTTTGTTTGGGAAAGGGTTTCTTTTTTTTTTAAGTAGAGATTTTTTAATGCCCAAGCCTGCAAAGAACACACTAGAGTCTAATACTTAGAGAAGACACTGAACCACAGTGTAGAATTGAAGCATCTCTACTATTTCTGAGACAAGAGGTCAAAGCTGTAGTTTTTGGACTGGCTCAGTGGTAGAGTACCTGCTTAATACCTAGGTGCCTTGGTTCAATACCCAGTTCTCCTACACACACACACACACACACACACACACACACACACACACTACCTTATTGAAAGAATAACACATCCACTTGCTGATGCTCAAGAGGATGCTAACAGAGAATACGGGATAAAACTTCCAAACTGCTCCAGTTACTACACAGTGTCAGGAGCTGGAGCACTGGCTGCTCTTCTAGAGGACCTGGTTTAAGTTCTCAGCACCCTCATGGTTGGTCATAAACATCAGTAATTCCAGTCCCAGGAAATCCAATGCCCTCCTCTGTCATCCTTCGACACCAGGCACACAGGTGGTACACAGACATAGCTTCAGGAAAAACACCTCTACACATGAAATAACAAAATAATAATAACAACAAATTAATGTCAACCACTTTGTAGGTCCCCATTTTATTGGACCTCAAATGATTCTGTGAGGCGAGTTAGTGTGATCTCCACCGAATGAGTGAAGGGATGCTCCAAAAGACTACTGTGTTATATCTGCTCGTAGTCAGGTATAAGTGATAGAGTCACGGCATAAATGCCAGTTTCCCTGGCTCCACAGTCAGAAAGTGTTTCAATATATCCTGCTCAGAGCTCCTGATATATTCACTTCTACACACACACACACACACACACACACACACTTCCCTGAGCTCATGACCAGGGTACTCAGTCAATTTCTTACAGTGCCATATTTAGTTACACAGAAAATTAGATTGTTTAATAACTGCTTCTCATGTTAGTCTTTATTCAGTCTCTACATGGATTGATTTCTTACACTCTGTTCACCCAAGTTCAATATTTGAATTAAAATTCCAATTGGGTTCTTGGCTTAGAAATAGACTTATATAAATATACCCAATCAGTTTTTGACAGATGTCAAAGTAATCCAATAGAGAAAAAAAATAGCCTTTTCAAAAATGGCATCTAAGTAGTTGATGCTCCACAGGCAAATAAATAAACTTGGATTGCATACAAAACTTAACTCAAAATGGATTCAGGGCTTAAATGTAAAATATAAAACTATACACTTTTTAGGAAGAAAACTAAGAGAAAATCTTTGAAATCTAAGGCTAGGCAAGAAGTCTAGATTCAACACCAAAGATACAACCCATAAAAAGAAAAAATAGCAAACTGGACCTCATCAAAATTAAAAACTCCAGGACAACGATGAAAAACATTACGGACTTGAAGAAACTATTTGCAAACTATATACCCAACAAGGGATCACAAAAAATCAACAGTTAAAACTTCAACATCAAGCCAAATATAGTGGTAGATGTTTGCAACCCCACTCAGAAGCCTGAGCCAGGAGTGTGAGTTTGAAGTCAGTTTGCACTATGCAGTAAGTTCCGGACTAGCTTGGATTTTTACAATCAGACCTCGTCTCAGAAAAATAAAAGACAAACAAACAAACATCAAACCAATTGGAAAGTTGGCAAAAGACATGAGCAGACATTTTTCTAAATGCAACACACAAATGACAATCTAACATGTGAAAAGAAATGCAAAGTAAAACCAAAATAAAATGTCACCCATCAGAACTGCTAAAGTAAGAATGATTGGCAGTGCTAATGGTGGGCAAGGGTTGCCCATAAGTATGTATTGTCAGTGTGGATGCCGCATGCAAAGTCACCATGGAGAAAAATATAGTGTTTTCTTACACAGCTCAGCAGTTAACCAGTACTCAGGAATTGTGATCTTGGGCAGTTATCCTAGAGAAATAAACTTAATAATCAGACAAAAATTCTTCGTACTTGTTCACAGAGGTTTCATTTATAATAGCCTGACTAGTAAACCACCTCCTACATGTCCTTTAGTGGATGTGCTTTAAACACATTGGTAAATCGATACCATGGATACTACCCAGTACAAAAAGCTTTTGCTGTTTGTAGCATCTTTGTTTGTTTTCAAGAAAATCATGTTGAATGAAAAAAAAAATCCAGGTTGGAGAGGTGGCTGTGCGGGTAAAGGCACTTGTTGCCAGCCTGACCTTCTGAGTTTGATCCCTCAGACCCATATCATGGGAGGAAAGAGCCAACCTGGGAAAGTTAACCCCAACATGCATGGATCCACATAAATGCAGGCCACACACACACATACACACACACACACACACACACACACACACACTACCGTCCATACCATACGCACACATAAACAAAAAACAAACAAATGACTGGAGGGATAGCTCAGCAGTTAAGAGCTCTTGCTATTATTCTTGCAGAGGACCTGAGTTCAAGTCTTAGTTCCCACACTGAATGACTTGCAGCTGCCTGTAACTCCAGCTCCAGGAGATCTGATACCTTCTTCTGGCCTCCTCTAGCACTAGTGTGCATGTGGCATGCAGGCAGGCAGACAGACAGACAGACAGACACACACACACACACACACTAAAACCTAAAAATAAACCTTTTTTTCTAATGAAAGCATGCTCACTCTGGCAGCACATATACTAAAATTGGAACAATGAAGAGATTACCCCCTGCGCAAGGATGGCACAAATTCATGAAGCATTTCATATTTGAAAAAATTATGATGAAACCAATAAAAAAACACTATCTCAAAAGTATATTTACTCTGTGTGGTGGTTAATCTTGATTTTCAAGTTTATAGGATCTCAAATCACCCAGAAGACTAAGTTCTGGCCATGTCTGTGACAAAGGTTGAGTTGATTGAGATAGGAAGATCTATCCTAAACATAGACAGCACCATACTATATAGGCCAGGGCACCAGGCTGAATAAAAAGGAGGGAGTGGTGGCGCACGCACACTCAGGAAGCAGAGGCAGGAGGTTCTCTGTGCATTTGAGGCCAGTCTGGTCTACAGAACAAGTCTAGGACAGCCAAGGCTACACATAGAAAATACACACACACACACACACACACACACACACACACACACACACACACACACAAATTTTAAAAGGAGGAAATGAGCTGAGACCAGTGTTTGCCTTTCTCTGCTTTCTGACTTGACCACCTACAGACACGTGACCCTCATCCCTCTGCCACTGTGATAAACTATATCCTGGAACTAGGGGCCAAAGTAAACCCTTCAAACCTTGAGTTGCTCTTGACACTCTTGACAGACATTTTGTTGTAGCAATGGGAAAAATAACCAATACACTGTGTGATTCTATTTATTTTTTTTTATTCTCATGTATTATTTTATTTTTTTTACATTTTTATTGAATATATTCCTCATTTACATTTCAAATGTTATACCCCCTCCCAGTAAACCCCCAACCCATCCTCCAACCGCCTGCCTCCAAGAAGATGCTCCTCCACCCAATCCACTCCCACCTACTCTCCCTCGATTTCCCCACGCTGGGGCATCTATCGAGCCTTCAAAGGACCAGGCACCTCTCCTCCCACAGATGTCCGACAAAGCATTCCTATGCCACAGTTTTGGCTGGAACCATGTGTACCCTTTGGTTGATGGGATTCCTGGGGGGCGGGTGGTTCTGGTTGGCCTACATCATCATTCTTCTCATGGGGCGGCAAACCCCTTCAGCTCCTTCAATCCTCTCTACAACTCCTCCATTGGGGGTCCTGCACTCAGTCCAATGGTTGGCTGCTAGCATCTGCCTCTGTATCTGAAAGGCTCTGGTAGGGCCCCTCAGGAGACAGCCATTATAAGACATTCTTTATACCAGAAAATTGTAGAGGCAGTAAATAGATTGGTGGTTACTAGTAATTAGGGAGAAAAGGAGAGCAATGTGGCTGTAAAAAGGATACACAGGGCATCCTTTTGATGGAAATGTTCTGTATTTTGACTTGTGGTAGCCAAACAAATTTACACATGTGATAAAATTGTATAGAAATAAATATACAAACACAAAGATACAAAGTAAAAACATATAAACAAAAGCTATAAAACTGATAAAATCCAAAGATGGGTACATTGTGTTAAACATTGTATGTACTTGTTCATTCATCCTTCCATTAATTTGGAGGGCAGATGGTTTTGGTTTTTCAAGACAGGGTTTCTCTGTGTAGCCCTGGCTGTCCTGGAACTCACTCTGTAGATCACGCTGGCCTCGAACTCAGAGATTTACCTGCTGCTGTGTCCTCAACTCTGGGATTAAAGGTGTGAGCCACTACTGCCCAGTGGTTGCTGTTTCCTCCTCCTCCTCCTCCTCCTCCTCAATCTCTTATGAAAGAGCTTACTTTGGCTAACAGTTCCAGAAGAGTGAGAGTCCACCATGATGGGTAGGGATGGCAGCTAGTGTCAGGGCATTAGGAGCAGGAAGCTGGGAGATCACTTCCTTGGAGTGACCTCTTATAACTACACTTAAATCTATGGCTATCTCAGGAGGATTCTGCTGTTCTTCTTAACTTCCAAGATGGCTGCTGCATGGCTCACAGTGAACTTGCATTCATTTGTCACTCAGCTCTCCTCTAACAGTTTGTGCCCTCCATACATTATCTCTTTAACAGAGTCAGGGAAGAAAGAACGCTGTGATGATATCCCCATTTAAGGAGGAAACGGAAGCCCAGCATGTAAAGTCAGGCTGCAGTCCACCTGGAGATTGAGTCAAGAGCAATCCAGAGCCTCCACACCCACATCCTTTAACACCACACCTCCTCCCTGTCAGACGCTGTCTTAGATCTGTGGCAAAAACTAGCCAGGGCTCTCCTTCTCTATAGTTCCTTGAGCTTCCCTTAGATCCTTCCAGTTCCCCAAGACCAGGTTTACGTTGCAAGACAGTCACTTCTCTCTGCGCCTCAGTCCCTAAGTCAGAGCTTGAAATTCCAGCACCGTCAGTGGATCAGATGAAGTAATGCATTTCAAAGGGCTCTGGGCACACCAAAGGGGCAGTTATTATTAATAACAGGGCACGATGAAGTGAAGTCTAAATATAGGTCACTTGGTCCTATTTATCCTCTGGTTTGATGAGGAAGGCTTTGAAGCTGTGTTTTAGACCTTCGTTTTGTCTTAACACCTTCTAAATGTTCCCTTAAGTAGGTTTCCAAAGGTTCAGGTTAACTATGATTTCGATAGAAATGTGATCAGAAAGTATAAAGAAAACTATTGATGATATAAATAAATAAATAAATAAGCCTTGCACCCTAACCAAATTTTTCCTGTAAACTGTGAAGAGAACAGAGAATGGTCTTAGCCAGAAATTGGCCCCTGGATTTCCTGTCTTATAACCCCAGGTAACTCCTTGTTTTCAATGTTGCAACTGTGGGCTCTGTCTTTTCAGGAGCACACAAGTATGTGGAATTTGCAAAGCACTTTAAGGTACAAGATGCCCTTGCTATTTATACCAGCTGGGACCTGTGGGCTGGTTTTGGGACAAAGTTTTTCCACATAAAATCAACCTCCCCCCCCCCCCCCCGCTTTCCCAGCTATGACAGACAACCCTGCAAATTCACAAACAAATTCCTCGGCTTTATTGCTAGTGCCAGTAACACAGGCTTTTAAAAGCACCTTTCATCCCCACATCTTAGGCCACATTGCAAACAGTAATTAAAGCTCCCTGATGAGGGAGGAGGTATATATTATTCAACACATTTCCAAACAGGTAAACCCAGACTTACAAATTAAAGGCCTGTCCATAGGTCACCAGGGGTTGGAGCAGGGAGGAGAGTGGAAATTATTCTAGACTTAGAAGCTAGGGGTGGTGGTTCATACCTGTAATACCAACACTTGGAAAGTAGAGGCAGAAGGATTAGGGGTTCGTGCCCAGCTACCTATCAAATATGAGGCCATCCTGAGCTACCTAAAACTCTGCCAAGAAAACACAACGAAATATAAAAATTCTAGATTTCTCAGCTCTTGGATTCACCAAGGTGTTGGGTAGTAACAGTCTATAAGCAGCAAAGTGGAAATGTCCCCTTCAGAGCTGGCAGAGCATGCATGGTGATGACAGGAATTGGAAAGAAGAAAAGGCTTTATCGTAATAGTACACGAAAAGACAGGAAGGAAGAAAAGGAGGAAGAGGAATGGACATATGAGGAAAACAGTGATGTATAGATGGGTGGATGCATGGATGATTGACAGGAACAGGAGGAGGGAGGGCTCTTAGAAAACACCATAAATATATTTGATTTTTTAATTTGGTTGAAAGCTCATCCAAAGGCTCAAAGATCTTTATGCAAGGGAAGGTGGACACAGGTGGTAAATAACGTCCAGAAAACAGTGTTTTCCAGATACAGCAGGGCCAACGCACATACAGACTTACAGTGATAGTGACAGTGTGCGCAAGCTCTAGTCAGGCAAAACCACAGCACAGGGAGGAAGGACACACAGTCTCATCACCAGCTGAAGAGCTATTAGCATTCAATAGCACCGGGAGAGGGAAAGTCAGATTTTTTTAAAAAATGATGTGACCCCCTTGTACCCTCAACTATGCACCAAAGCAGTCCTGAACCCCAAGAATATCTGGGCAACACAAGCTGGGCTCCATGGGGAAAGAAGAAAAAAAAATTAATCTCAAAGTTGGGTGGGAAGGGATGGGAAGGTGGGAAGGGAAGGAGCTGAAGGGTATAAATATGTTCAAAATGTATTGTATGAAATTTTCAAAGAAGTAATAAAAACATGTTTTACAGGGGCTAGAGAAATGGTTCAGTAGTTAAAAGCACTGACTGCTCTTCCAGAGGTCATGAGTTCAATTCCCAGTAACCACATGGTGGCTCACAACCATCTGTGATGGGATCTGATGCCCTCTTCTGGTGTGTCTGAAGACAGCCACAGTGTACTCATATACATAAAATGAATAAATAAATCTTTTTTTAAAAAAAGGAAGAAAAAAACCCATGTTTTACTTGGTTGAAGGTAGGGGTAGCGTGACTAAGAGAATCCTGTTTTAGACCACCTGATTTTAAAATGTAGACTAAGGAGTTTACTTCTAAATTTGGAATTATGGACGCATAAGAAACTGCAAAAAGTCACAGAAAAAGGTCATGCGTACCTATCACTCAATGCTCGTCCCTCCCCACATAGCAACTTCTTCTCACACAGCTATAGAGCAATATCAAAGCTACGAAGCTGTCAGAACATAGTTAATAGGACTATAGATTGTAATCAGATTGCAACAGTCTGGAAAGCATGAAATCTGTTTCAAGCTTTCATCCCACACATGAAGTATACGGATTTTGAATACGCAATCCACTGGAGTCCTTGTGTTAAATGTCCCAAGTATAAAGGCTTAATTCTCAGAATGGTGCTATTGGGAGACCATGGTATCTTTTTTTGTTGTTTTTAATTATAAAAATGATACTTACTGAGGCTGGAGAGATGGCTCCACAGTTAAGATCCCTTCTTGCTCTTTCGAGGACCCAAGTTCAGTTCTCAGCACCCACAAGGCAGCTCACATCTGTCTGTAGCTCCAGCACTCTCTTCTGGCCTCCGTGGGCACTGCGCATACATGGTGTGCAGACTTACATGCAGGCAAAACAGCCATACACATACAATAAATAAGTATTTTAAACTACCTTTGTTTGTTTACTGTAGGGAAGACCACATGGTGAATGTGTGGAGGCCCAGGAACTTGCTGGAGTCAGTTCTCTCCTTCCAAGTGAGTCCCAGGATCTAACTTGGTGGCAAGTACCTTTACCTACAGAGCCATCCCACCAGCCTGATGGTGGCATATTTGAGATGTAGTGTCTATTATAAGGTGCTTAAGCCATAATGACTATTCCCTTGAAGGAGACTATAGGACCTCATCTCTTCCCTTTTTCTCTCCTTAGCTTCCTGGGAATGAGGCAAACAGTTTTGATCTGCCATGTCTTCCTGACCTAATGTGCTACCCCACTGGACGCCAAAACAATGATTCCAGGGTATCCTGGACTGAGGCTTCTGACGGTTCTCTTTACAAGTCAATCCGATGTATGGAGACACCTATAACTACACTATTTTTCTTTGTTTCAAGTGTACCTTTTTGTTTTTGAAAATTGTGTGCATTTTTGGTCATTTGTTTATTTTGTGGGGCTGGGGATAGGAGCCAGAGCCTTGCATAGTGCAGAAAATGCTTCACCACTAATCTAAGCTCCCAGCCCTAAGAAGTGTTTTCACGGGTGTGGTGGCACACTCCTTTAACTCCAAATCTCTGGAAGCAGAGGAGGCTGGTCTCTGTGGGTTCAAGGCCAGCCCAGTCTACAGAGTGAGTTCCAAGCAGGCTGAGCCACAGTAAGACTCTGTCTCAAAATGCTTATTTTTAATTGCTATGGAAGGTTATCACCACTCCACTTCGCCGTGTTTCCTGGTCCCTTAGACCCTCCTTGAGTCAGGATTTTCTCTTCTAGCAACTACCACTCTCTGAGTTTTACTTTTGCTTTATAGTGCTGGGGTTGGAAGCCAGGACCTTGTGTGTGCTAGACGAACTCTTTGCCTTTGGGTCACAGTGCCAGCTGACAAACACTCTTTTATCGTCATCATGTGTTCTGTCTTCAACCTTAAATAAATCAAGCCATGTTCCATTCTTCCTTTACCTGGTTTCTGTCAATCAATCTTATGTTTCTGGGACCTGTGACCTGGCATATGGCAGTAGTTCATTGTTTCCTTGTGGTGCAGTACTTTTAAATTAACCTTTAAAAATGATTTTATTTTATACGTATGGTATGTTGCATAGATGGATGGCTATGGATCACATGTGTGGCTGGTGCCCCCGGAGGTCAGAACAGAATGTTGGATTCCATCTGGAGCTAGAGTTACAGATGGTTATGAGGCACCATGTGGGTGCTGGGAAGCAAGCTTGGATCCTCTGGAAGAACAGCCAGTGCTCTAAATTGCTGAGCTAGCTCTCCAGCCCCAAACAGTTGCTTTGTTGTTTTCTATGAATAGACCAAAATTATTTGTTCATTTGCTGAAGGCAGACATAGGGATTGTATCCAATTTCTAGCACCATTAATAAGAAAGTACTGAGTATTCTTATTGATGTGTGATGTTTGTTCAACCTAAGGACTCATCTCTTACATTTCTTTATTTATGGAGAGTGGTAGAGGGAGGAGTGTGCACACATGTGGAGGAAGATGACAACTGGCATGAGTCAGTTTTTCCTTCTTCCATATGGGCTCCTAGGCTGGAACTCGGGTTGGCAGACTTGGCAGCATGGACCCTACCTTACCCAACTCAGCGATCTCAATGCCCCTGCATTTCCAATGGGTGAATGGGCCGGAAGTGAACAACAGATTCTAAAATAGCTTACTCTTGCTTGTCTGGTTTTTGTTTTTCAAGACAGGGTTTCTCTGTGTAGCCTGGAACTGTCCTGGAACTCTCTTTGTAGACCAGGCTAGCCTCAAACTCATAGAGATCTGCCTGCCTCTGCCTCCCAAGTGCTGGGATTAAAGGCGTGCACCACCACTGCCTGGCCGTTTTGGTTTTTCAAAGTAGTCATACTAATTTACTTCCCAGGCAGCAATGTGTGAGACATCCACAGGACTGTGCAACTTTTCATCATTAACTCTAATAAATGATTATACACAAGTCAAATTCTGATGAGTCTTGGCCTCGGAATCCTTGCTTCCAAGTGTTGTCTTATTCAGAACCAATAATGGAGAAATCACCAAAGAGATCTCAAATGCTATGGGGCAGGAAGATGACCTCATAGGTCATAAAGTTAAGAAACCAGAGTCGTCATTTTGTTTGGAGATTTGGAACCAGTCACTTTATTGAACCACAGTTTTTCTTATCTCTAAAAATAAAGAAGGCGGATGGGACCATTTCTAAAGTTCCTTTTAACTCCAAAGGTCATCATTCCAATTTGAAAAAATGTTGATGTTGTAATGCTAAGTGAAAGGATGGAAAAAGCATGTTCTGTTTCTTAGAAAAACATCGTGGCTCCAAGGCAAGGGCTGCGGGAAACACTCGCTGCTGTGTTTTCTGTTACTGTGTGTTTCTTTTCTATCCATATTTAATAATTGCTTTTCAGTTTGCATTTGTGTGACTTTTCAGATATTTGTCTTTGCAAATAGGTATTTCATATGTTAACATAACTTGATAATACCAATATGCCATATTAACACGTGAGTTATATTCCTTTTTAAAAATTATGAGGCCTGAGATTTCACTTCCTTTGAGTATACCCTCAACTAGACTCTTAGATATTTTTTAAATTGTTTGTTTGTTTCTGAAGCCGTGTCTCAATATAGCATTGGCTGACCTGAAATTTATTATGTATACAGGCAGATCCTCTTGAGTTAAAGAGTTTAACCTCTGAGATTAAAGGTGTGTGCTACCACACCTGAAAACATTGTATATATTTATATGTGTATGTGCACAAATACACACACACACACACACACAGATACATATACCATAATACACATGTTTGTTTGTTTGGTTGGTTGGTTTGATTTTTTTCAAGATAGGGTTTCTCTGTACAGCCCTGGCTGTCCTGGAACTTACACGCTGTAGACCAGGCTGGCCACAATTTTTAAACTTTTATTTTATCTATCTATGGGGGGGTATATAGTGTAGGGGGGATAGAGGTCAAAGGGCAACTTGCAGAAGTTGGTTCTCTCCATCCATCATGTGGGTCCCACATCAGGCTTTGGCATGTGACTACCCATTAAGGCATCCTGACATGTGAAAGTCTTTGGGGTGGGTGGAGGGTAGGGACAGTACCAAAAATTGAACCCAAAGTTTCACAAGTGCTGAACAATTGCAGTACAACCAAACTCCATTTACTCAACCACTGAACCAAGCACCTTCCCTATGTTGCTCTGAGGGTCTGCTGAGTAAGCTCAAAATGGGGCCTTGAGTGTCTAGGAATTTCTCACCTACTGCAGGAGACAAACACAAGCAGAGGGTACATGGCAGTGTGCTATGGTTTATTTTAGGCAACCTGGGAACTTAGAGAAGGAACATTGCTCAGTTGGGGATGACAAAGACTTCCTGGAGTACAGAGCAATTAGCTGGGGGAAGTTGAAGAAGTTCCACACAAGCCCTTCAACTGACATGGGTCTACTGAAAAACATGGGTCTGAGATAATCAGTACTATACAGCCCTGCCTCCATCACGAGGGGACAGTCTGCAAGATGTGTATAAAGTAGGCATCTCAATGCCTTGTAGACACTGCATAGTTTTCTATTGTGAAGAAACTTCTTCGGCCATCAGCAAGAACGGGGAGGATTTTTATTCTGGGCAAGTGACCAACAACCTTATCCCAAAGGAGGCACAGTAGGCGATGCTGCAAGAGCCAGACAGCTGAGAAAGTGACGCATTCCTCCAAACAGTGTCAGGGATTATCAGCAGGCACCAGGAAAGGAGCCTGAGTCCAGGGCAGCAAGAAGCAGAGGTGTATTGTAATCCATCTGTGGTCAGTGGAGGAGAGGCTCCTACAGGAGGTAGCAACCCATGCTTCAGTCCCTCCCTCAGGATCTCCACAAAGGCTGTTTTCTGCCTTTGCTGGCAAGCTACACTGAGCAAGCTCAGGGACATGGTGGTGTCCTCAAACATCTGAGTCATAGGAACTCAGCCGGAGACAGGGCAGCCTTCCCTGTTTGGCTAGTGGCATCTTGATAAAGCCTGCAAGGCCAAAAGGCAGTCCTTGACAACCACTCTGGACAGCAGTTCATCTTGGGACACTTCTGCCATTTGTCTGGTCTTCCCAGATACAAGAACTACAAGGACTGGTAGGCCGTTGCCTCCTTCCAGGAAGGATTCCAGACTTCTTAACTTTCAGACCCTGAGATCCAACAGCCCCTGATCAAAAGCCAGGACACTAATACGAAGGTACAAAACCTACCTTTCATGTGTGTACTGGGGATTGAACCAAGAGTCTTATGCATAATAAATAATCTACCACTTATTTATATCCTCAGACTCCCAAATATTTTTTTATATGTTATCTATACACTTAAAGACAGGCCAGCCAGATCACTTAGCAGGTAAAGGTGCTTGCCACCAAGTCTAACAACCTGAGTTCAATTCTTAGGACTCACGCAGAGGAAGAAGAGAGCCAAATTCACAAAAGTTATTCTCTGATCGCCACCTGTGTGCTACAGTACACACACACACACACACACACACACACACACACACACACACACCACTCAGAGCAAACAAATATTAATAAATAAACCTCAGAGTATCAGAATCTTGATTGTCCTTGGTTACCCAGAATGTAGGTCTGATACAAGGTTTCTGAGAAGGGAGTTATTATTAAGTAACCCCAGGGAACAGACAGGCAAACAATAAAAGCAGGAATGAGGAGAAGGGTGCAGTGGTAGCATGCCTTTGATCCAGCACTCAGGAGGCAGAAGCAAGAGAAGAATCTCTATAAATTTGAGGCCGATCTGTTCTATACAGTGAGTTCCAAAAGAACCAATGTTAGCATAGCAAGACTCTATCTCAAAAACAAAACAAAGCTATGGGAGTAAGGAATGTGGCTCAGTTGGTAGCATGCTTGCCTGAGTGCGCAAAGCCTAGGTTCAGTCTCCAGCATCATATTAACCAGGCATAGATCCCAGCACTGAGAGGTGGAGACAGGAGGAGCTCTGTGAGTTAGAGATCAGACTGGTCTACACAGTAAGTTATAGGCCAGCCAGGGCTACATAGTGAAACCCTGTCTCAAGAAAAAATAGAATAGAATAAAATAAAAGTAGAAAGAAAGACAGAAAGAAAAGTTTAAGATCTTGTTACTACATAGTAAGTTTGAGGAAAACCTATGATTCATGAGACCCTGTATAAAATTAGGTAAAATTAAAATAAGTCAGGAGGTTAACATAATAGTTCAGTCTACAAAGCGCTTGCTTTGCAAGTGTAAGTTCTAAGCATCCATGTTAAAAGCCAGGGCTGGTGGTACACCCTTGTAATCCCAGCTCTGGGAAGGTAGAGACAAACAGATCCCTGAGACTTGTGGGCCAGACAACCTCACCTAATTGTGAACTCCAGGCCAGTGAGCAATCCTGTTGCAAAGGAGATGGATGACATTCCTGAAGATGACACTTGACATTGTCTTCTGAACTCCACATACCCCCCCCCTCTCTCTCTCACACACACACACACACACACAAAACTAAACTAAACAATGGTCCTAATATGGTAACTAATGGCTCAACCCTTGGAGACCTTCTGAACAGCCTGAGGAAAAACATCTTGGAAACATTCCCTGTAAGTAACAAAGGGCGACACATTTACCCATCAATTCCTACCTCTGTTGGGCCAGGATTGCTTCACAGGGCACTGATCAGCTATTGTCTAACCCTTCCTACTTACATATGGATGAGTATTTAGCTTGGCAGGTGTTCCACACCCCTGTGGCATAGGATGAGAGAGGCAAAGTGCTGTCAAGTTGTACCTGAGAACACCAATCTCTGATTGGAATGAAGAAGGGATCAGAGGGGTGCACCGGAAGTATCTGGTTCATGCGACACATACCCTAGCACCAATCCTCACTGCCTCTCTCAGCCTCGTGCAGAGGGCGTCCACCTCTCCATTCCTGCTTCTCCAGCATTATTTCCTCTGTTTTCTCAGTATCTCTATTTTTGGGATAGGGAATCCAGCCCTCCGCAGCTTCCAATCCCTGTGGCTTGGTGAGGCAGCCACATTTTTTGCATGTCACTAACTCCAAGGGTAAGCTAAACTCCAGGTCCAGCCAATCAACATAGCCCGATTCCCACTGCAACTATGGTGATTGGTTTCGAAATAGTCAATGAACACTGATGGTACCTAGACCTTCATTTGCATACAAAGTTGTATGCATCTGAGATACAATTTCAGCCTAAGTCCCAGGGATGGAACATCCTAAGTCCCAGAGTTAAACACCAGCCATGCATCCATTTTACTGAAGAGTCACACTAATGGGGCAGCAGGTATGTGGCCTGCATGGCTCACCCAGTGACTCTCGGGATTCTAACTCGGAATCTGAGAATAAGTTGTTCCTTCTGCCCTGAAGAGAAGAACACAGTTCCACCAGCACTAGAAGGCTTTCTAAGATCTAACAATGAAGTAGTCGTATCACTCACTGCCTTTGCCAGAGCAAAGAGGCAGAACTGGTCTTTGGGGATACAGGTAACTTGTTGAATCGATCAAACCTGAAACTCAACATATTGCTTGGTCGTCCAGCTAAGGGAAGCAATTGCTTCCTCTCGCCATCCAAATAAATTTAAGGTGGATTTTCTAAACCAAAACCTAAACTTAAACACCAAAGAGAACCATTACTTCATGCATTAAAAAAAAAAATCCCAATGTAAACAGGTTATGCTGGTACAAGCCTGTCATCCCAATGGATGGATGGTTTCCAATCCCAAACAGAATTGAAAGTTCAAGGCCAGCTCTGCTTACATGAGACTTGTTTGTTTGCTTTTTATTTAAAGGGGATGAGGGTGGGGGGCAGGCTACCAGAGAGATGGCTCTGAGCTCCTCCAGAGACTCAAAGTTCCCAGCATCATTCCTAACTGCCTGTGACCACACCTCCAGGGGATCCAAAGCATCAGGCCTCCCTGGGCACCTATCCTCATCCTCGTATACCCACTCATGTGCACACAAACATACACACTTTTAAAACACAGGAAAAACATCTGGGTGTGATGGTTGCAAGCATTTAATCCCAGGTTTTGGGAGGCAGAGGCAGGAGAATCTCTCTGAGTTTGAGGCCAACATGGCCCAAATAGTGAGTTCTAGGACAGTCAGGATTACATACTGAGATTCTGTCTCAAAAAACAACAAAAACAAAATCAGGGAAAACAACAACAAAATAGAACAAGAGAAAAATCTCTGAGTAAATTGGACATCATAGGAGGCTACAGCAGGGGATTGAGTACCATGGCCTACCTAACGGAGACCTCCAAGACCCCTGATCTTGTCCGAGTTCTAGTTCTAAGTTCTCTAGTTCTAGTTCTAGTTCATCACAAGATTTATAAAAAGATGTCAGCCGGTGGTGGTGCACACCTTTAATTCCAGCATTTGGGAGGCAGAGGCAGGTGGACCACTGTGAGTTTGAGGCCAGCCTGGTCTATACAGTGAGTTCCAGGACAGGGCTACACAATGAAACCATGTCTAGAAAAACAAAACAAAAGATTATAAAAAGGAACTCAAGGAGCTGAATATTGAGTCTCTCCTTTATAATTCCCGGATTAAGCAGCAGGATCTTAAGTTTGAGGCCAGCTTGGCCTACACAGTTAGTAACCCTATCTCAAAAAACCGAAACAGAGGGCTAGAGAGATGGCTCTGCGGTTAAGAGCACTTACTGCTCTTGTAGAGCATATGAGTTCAATTCCCAGCCCCCCATGGAGACTCACTGCTGTCTATAATTCCACTTCTAGGAGATCCGAAATCCTTTCCTGATCCTGAGTGCCCTAGGCACACATGTGTACAGACACCCCTCCAGGGAAAGCACACATGTACATGAAATTTTAAAAATAAAGAAACAAAAAGAGAAAAAGCAAGCAAATGAAAGTGTTCACTCATTCTCAAATGGGACCTGTGTTACCCACCAGAAGGCCGGGAACATTCTCTAATGACTAGAGATGTTTTTGATGGTTGTAACTGGAGCAGGGGTCAGAGGGCTGTGCTACTGCATGTAGTGGGTAGAGGCCAACATGTTACCAACAAGCAGCAGTGCACAGACTGGTGTCCAAGGAAGAGGAATGGTGGACTGGGCAGGGGCTCAGCAGGTAAACTCATATTGGCTGCTCTTCTAGAGGACCCGACTTGGATTCCCAGCACCCACCTGGTGGCTCACAACCATCTGTGACTCCAGTTCCAGGGCATCTAATGCCTTCTTTTGGCCTTTACAGACATCAAACACAAGAGGCATATGACATACATGTAAGCAAAACACCAATCCACATAAAATTTTAAAAATAAAATAATTTACAGTGGTCCATATTAATAGAGGTGAAGCTGAGAAGACAGACTGCTTCAGTCAGGGTCACTTCAAGTCAGGACTCTAAACTGAACCTAAAGAACTCCAAAGACTGCTGCGTTGAGCCCACACTGGATGTGCAATGCCCACCAGGGTGCTTGGCTAAGACAGGAGAGAGAACAGGGCCTGAAAGACAGCAGATAATGGAACCCAGTCACCTCAGGAACACCCTAACCGTACACCAACTTCATCTTCAGCCGAGAACATTCCAACGTGAGCCCCTTGTGGATTCCTGCATAATTTTTTGGCCCTGGCAGCCTGAGCTTCAGGGAACCCTGGGAGGCCTATGGCTCTGAGCCCAGGGTCTCAAACTCCATTTCTACCTGTTTGTCTGGCATTTGCTGTACGAAATTGAAAATTAATAATTTATCTTGCAGGATGAATTATTCAACAGAGGGGACAAAGAACTGCTGGTGGCAGTTGACATCACAAACCCAGCTCATTCCCCTCTCCCCTCCCAGTGTGCCTCCCCCCCTCCCACCCCCCCACCCCACCCCACCCCACCCCCACCTTGCTTCTAACCCAGGGAGAGAAGGAAAAAAAAAAATCAACAACCAGGCTAATGAGAACGAGTCCAGTACTGATTGCCATGAACAGGCTTTCCTTTCAGGCCGGAGAGTTAATGAAGATGGCCGGGCTATTAGGCGCACCCCCGGCTCTACCTTCTTTACCTTCTACCACATCTTCGCTAAGCTCTCGACTCTCCAGTCCGTTTCAAGCCAGCGTAAGTGGCATCATTGGCAGAATGCTCCCCTCTAGCCCCAAGCAGCTGCAGCTGAAAACGGATTTCTATCTCACGCCATGCAATGCACATCTTACCTGCTCCCAACCTATCTCAAGCCAATCTGACTGCCTTTAGAGGTTCTCGGGCTTTTTTAGCTGAAAGGGAAGAGGAGTACCATGAACAGTTTTTAGCACTGAGGGAAATACTCTTTTCTTTCTTTAGATTGGTTCTTGTTATGTAACCCAGTCTGGTCTCCAATTTTCAATCTTCCTGCCCCAGCCCTGAAGGACTGGGGTTTTAGGGGATGCTCCTTTCAGGACTGGATGAGAATCTTGAGCCTCTCAGCTGAAATGTGCTCCTCGCACCTTTTTGTATAGTTCAAAGTGTACATAGATCTCAGCATCTCTTTGTGAACCCAGGTTTAGAATCCCTGCTTTGTGGGAAGTTTCTTGTTGGGAAGACAGACTATAAGCCAGGTGTGGAGGTCCATGCCTTTAACCTCAGCTCTCAGGAGGCACAAGTAGATGAATGTCTGAGTCCCAGGGCAGCCTGATCTGCATAGTGAGTTCCAGGACAGGCAGGGTTACACAAAGAAATCCTGTCTGCAAGAAATTTAAAAGATAAAACAAAAAAGACAAAAATAAAAACAAAAACCAACACGATGGTTCAAGGCTCCACCCGCATGAATGGACTTGATGCCTGTGTAAAAGGGCTTAATGAAGGATTTCAGCCCTCCTGCCCTTCTACCTCTTGCCAGATAAGGACACTGCTCTGTGCTTCTCCAGGAGATATAGCATCAATGTATCGTCTTAGAAGCAGGAAGAAGCCCCTATAAGACGACCAAACCTGTTGGTGCCTTGACCATAGACTTTACAGATACTTAATAACCTTGAGAGGATCTGGGGAGATGACTCAGTCAATAAAGTGCTTGTCATTCAAGCATCAGGAGCTGAGTTCAAATTCTCAACACCTACATAAAAGGCAGACATAACAGCATGCATTAGTAATTCCAGCCCTGGGACAGACAGAGCTGAGTGAGTCAGTCCCTGGAGCTCAGTAGCCAAATGACCTAGCTAAAACAGTGAGCTCAAGATTTAATGAGAGATACCATCTCATTAATAAAACAAAAACAGAGCTGGGGAAGATGGCTCAGCGGTTAAGAGCATTGATTGCTCTTCCTGAGGTCCTGAGTTCAAATCCCAGCAACCACATGGTGGCTCACAACCATCTGTAATGGGATTTGACTCCCTCTTCTGGAGTGTCTGAACTTACATAATAAAATAAATAAATCCTTTAAAAAAACAAAAGCAAAAACAAAAAATACCAAAACAAAACAAAATGAAGAGCAAACAAGGACGCCATTGGATGCCAACTTCTGGCATCTGCATGAGTATGTGTGCACACATGAACATGTATACACACATGTACATAAGTTCCCCACAGTGAAAAATAAATACTTGTACTTTATAAATTGCACAGTCTCAGAAATTCTGTTATGTCTGCACACACAGTTGAAGACAGCTTCATCCTTCAGCCTTTTACCATCCTGACATGGTCTTGTCTCACCTGCTGTCGTCTAAGGAAGTGAGTAATCTGCACGGAGTGGTTGGATGTAGTTGCACAGCCGTGGGCAAGTTGCCCATCTCTAGGTCACGGTTCCTTGATTTGAATTGAGAGGTTTAATATAAAAGGTGATACTGGGATTGGGGATTTAGCTCAGTGACAGAGCACTTGTCTAGCACATGTCCCTGGGTTTTGTCCTCCACTCTGAGAAAACAAATGCACAAACAAACCATAAGGAAATTAGAAGATTATACTGGCAATCAAATCATTGACACACGAATATAATCCCAGCATTTGAGAGGCCTGAGGGAAGCAGGATGCTATAAGTTGAAGACCAGTTTGGATTACAGAGTAAGACCCTGACTCGAAACACCCTACTTCCAAAACAGGCATTTTATTTATGTATTAATTGCCATACTGGGAGCTGGGCAGTGGTGGCACATGCCTTTTATCCTAGCACTTGGGAGGCAGAGGCAGGTGGATTTCTGAGTTCAAGGCTAGCCTGGTCTACAGAGTAAATTCTGGGACAGGCAAGGCTATACAGAGATACCCTGTCTCGAAAAACAAAAACAAACAAACAAACAAATTGCCATACTGGGGACCAAACCCAGGACCTTGTGCATCCTGGCAAATAGTCTACCACTGAGCCACATACCCAGTCCTCACTCAGCAAGTATTTCTTATGAAGTTTTAGGTGCTGGGAACCAAGATAAGAACTGAAGAAAAGGCTGGTGATTAAAACAGATGAATTCCTTGAGTGTCTGAACACATAGCCTAACAAGGGAGGCATGGAATAAATCATCATATAATCAGTACAAAAGGATAAGCCGCTCAAGGCCAGGGAAGTGCAGAAAACAGTAATGTGTGTATGAGACCTGATAAAAGGAGGGGGTGAAGCTGGGGCTTTGTGGTTCTTGTCTATTGTATTTGAGACCCTGGGTTTGAACCTTAGAACTGAAAGAGAGAGAGAGAGAGAGAGAGAGAGAGAGAGAGAGAGAGAGAGAGAGAGAGAGAGAATGAGAATGCTGGACCTTAACGAAGACAGCTGGGGACTGTTTCAGGGGAGCAACTTGAGCTAGTGCCCTAACTATACTTAAGGAACAGGAGTTGCTACAGACTGGAGTCCTTTGGGAACTGAGTGGACCATGACCGTAGAGATGAGAAAGAAGAGAATGTAGGTCTCCTGTCTTTACCCATTGTCATGACACATCTTCTAGAAACTTCTCCTCTTCTCTTCTCCCAAGAAATCTAATGAGCTAGCAATATCCCGCTGGATTGAAACTTCATAGTGACTGGCTTAGAACACCAAGTCTGGCTAGGCTTGGAGGCACACACTTTAATCCTAGCACTTCAGAGGTGGAGGCTGAAGGATCAGGAATTTAAGGCTAACCTAGCTACAATAATGAGTTTGAGGCCAACCTGAGACCCGGTCTCGAAAGCAAACAAACAAAATACTTCACAAGACCCAAGGCTGAAACAATGGCCCAGTAGGTAAAGTACTTGCTACACATAAGGGAGTAGCTGAGTTTGGAGCCTCAGAACCTACATAAATGCCAAGTGTATAAATGTAGTCCCCATACTCCTACAAGAACATAGGAGAAGAGGCAGGAGAGTCCCAGGAAGTTTGAGTGGCATCTAACCTGATTTATACATGGGAGAAAAACAAAGAGATCATGCCCCAAACACGTCAAAGGCAAGACCAACACCCAAAATTGTCTTCTGAGTGTATGTGCTCTCTCTCTCTCTCTCTCACACACACACACACACACACTCTCTCTCTCTCTCTCTCTCTCTCTCTCTCTCTCTCTCTCTCTCTCTCTCTCTCTCTCTCTCTCTCCAGAAAACATGAACATACAAACTATCAAGTGTCCCATCATTCTGTCTGTTGGAGACATCTTGAAAGTCCCTCCTCTCATATCCTGTAAAAGGTACACAGTGATACTGAATTTAAAAAGCAAAACTTAAATGTTTATCTTGTCTTTACATGGCTCTCCCTGCCCCTGTGCCCTCTGTGATTTAACTGTGTCCAGTCCTGCAGGAACTATCTCCCCTTCTTGCTTCTTCTGTTGTCCCACACTGATGGTTACAGAGAGAATAGGACACACTAGTTGTCACTCTGATGGGCGGTCCGGGCTGCTCGGATCAGACTCGGGCCCACTTCAATGTCAAATTGAAGTGGAGACTTCAGTGTCAAAGCCAGCTCAGCAGCAGACAACCCTGAGCAGGTCCCGTCCTCTCCCTGCAAGTCAGTTTCTTCATTCATAGATGAGAGGCTTGCATTTCCTGTTTATTAGGATTCCTCACAGCCTCTTGCTGCTGCACTCTGACTCCTACCACGTGGTAACTTGGATTGCTCTGTTTTAACCTCTGTGTTGCTCACAGACAGGAAACACGATAACTGCTTTTTGTGGATGAGAATGAGGGGATAACCAGCTGCCTTCAAATCAAGCCTTCCGCCTTCAAAGACAGGAAGCCTGGCCTTCGGAATCTTTTAACTCAGTCTTCTCACTAAAGCCAGGGGTTGGGGGAGCATTGGAGAATGTGGAGTGGCTGCTTTGCTGTTAGAGGCCCAGTGCTCATTCTCTGGATTCTTCCAGAATCAGCAAAAGCTTTGATGGACTCAGCAGAGCGCAGGGGGTTGGGGAGACGCTGGGCAGAGGTCCATTGACAGAAAGCCTGGCTTAATGGAAAACTGCTGGGGACAACAGTTGCTGACTGGGGATGGAGTGGATTATGAAACCCTATATTTATGTAACACTTTGCAATTAGTTATTTCTCCTGAGGGTGACTTCTTTACACAGTGTCACCTCACACATGAACCTCCCTCATTCAGTAGTCTCCCTGGCTTTGCTAGATTGCAAATAAAAACAGTCGCCAAGCATATATATAGAGAGAAAATAGATTGTGTGAGGAAGAAGGCTAATTCCTCTCTCCTTTGAATCATGACTGGCCTTATGTGACTTGGGAAATAGCTTCTGCAGTAATGTGTTTGCTAGGCAAGCATGAAGACCTGAGTTCGACCCCTAGTGCCCATGTAGAAATCTGGATGTGTGGGGTCAGTGAGATAGCTCAGAGGGTAATGGTATCTGCTACCAAGCCTGAGAGCCTGTGTTCAATCCTGAAACCCACAGAGTAAAAGGAGACTTATGTTTTGACCTCACAAATGCCCACATTCAGTGTGTGTGTGTGTGTGTGTCTGTGTGTGTGCGTGTGTGTGTGTGTGTGTATGTTGTAAGATTTAAGACAAGGTCTTATTCAGCCCTGGTTGGTCTGGAACTTGCTATGTGAACCAGGTTGGTCTTGAACTTATGTCAATCCTCCTGAATCTGCCTCCCAGGTTCTAGAACTACAAGCATGTACCACCACACTCTGCTTTAACTTGCTTCAATCTAAAACATGGAAGAAGTGATACCACGTGAGTTCCAGAGCCTATAGCTTGAAGTCTGGCAGCTCACTTTTACCCTTTCAGGGCCTCAAGGTTCGAAGTTATAATGTTCCCCATAGGCCCTAATGTTGGATGCTTTGTCGTCAGCTGGTAAGGCTATTTGGAGATGTGGTGGAAACTTTCAGAAGGGAGCTGAAAGTGGTCTGGTGTAAGGAAGCAGGCTACTGGGGGGATGGTTTTGAGGGTTACACCTGGTCCCCAGCTCTGCTGTACTCCTGGCTTTCTATGTGCACACTGATGCTGCCATGACATTCTGCCTCACCCAGGAAGCCAAGACTATGACCGGAAAGCTCTAAAACTGGGGAATTAAACGAATCCTCCCTCCTTTAAGTTGCTACTGGCAAGTGACCAGGGTATAATGGTGCTAAAACTGACTGCCACAGACCCAAGCCACCACGTCAAAACTCACACATTCCTAAGGGTCTTCACTCTTAACACTGTTCAGATTTATTAGCCAGATAGCTTCAGGTTAGAGGCTGAGCTGCGTGTTGTAGGATATTTAACAGAATCCCTGACCTCTGTACACTAGACATTCCAATGCAACAATCAAAATGTCTTGCTGGGGGCTGGGAAGCTGGCTCAGAAGTTAAGAGCTTGAGGGGGGGTGCTTCTGGAAGGCCTAGCTTTGATTTCTGGCACCCACATGATGGTTCACAATTGCTTGTAACTCCAGTTTCAGGGGATCTGATAGTGTCTTCTTGCCCCAGTGGGTACCAGGAATGAAATTGGATGGCAAAACATCCATGTACATAATACAAGTTTTAAAAAGTCTTTTCAATTTAAGAAGAAATGACTTGCTGGGTATGGTGACACGTACATTTAGTCCCAACATAGTGAGATCCTGTCCTAAAGAAAGAAAGGAAGAAAGAGAGAAAGAAAGAAAGAAAGAAGAGGGGAGGGGAGGGGAGGGGAGGAAAGACACCATGAGTTGTCCCCCTCGTGCATTGGTGCTTCATTTCCATCTGATGGCATGATTTTTGGAAGATCCCAGAACTTTTAGAAATTGACCCTGGTTGAAGGAAGTGGGTCATTGGGGTTGTGTCTTTCATGACATCTGCCCAAGTGCATGGAGTCAAGAAACCAGAGCCAAGCCATGAGCCAAAATAAGTATTTTCTTCTTTATGTTCTGTGAGATATTTCTACCACAGTGATGAGGAAAGTGACTAATACAGATGTCACCTAGACCATGTTTCTGAAATTCTTATGCTCTTCTCAACTCCTCCTTGGTCTTTGCCACTACCATCCCTGCATCACATACACACACACACACACACACACACACTTCCTCCCTCTGTGTGTGTGTATTCTTCATTCCCCCTCTTTTTTAAAATTTTATTTCCTTGTTTTATAAAGCTCTCACTCCAATCAAGCCTTCTGTTCTGAGTAAGTCACTGCTGTCAACCTAATACAATTTAGAATCTCTTGGCAAATCACTTGAACTGAAGACTCAATCAGATTGGTCTATTGTCTTTACTAATGATTGATGTGGGAGGGTCCAGCCCACTGTGGGTGGCACCATTCCTAATCAGGCAAGCCTGGGCTATAAGAAAGCCAGATGAGCATGAGCCAGAGAGTAAACCAGTAAGTAGCTTTCCTCCATGGTTTCTTCTTCAGTTCCTCTTGAACTCCTTGATCTGACTTCACTCAATGATGTCTTGTGTCCTGGAAGTGTAATCTGAATCTACCCTTTCCTCTCCAAATTGTTTTTGGTCTAAGTGTTTTATCACAGCAATATAAATCAAATGAGAACACTTCCAGATGACTTTGTTCCAGTTGTCATCTGATTGCATCTATCTGAAAGACCCTAAGCCAGAACCTTCTAACTGGAACCCATTGACACTGTGTAAGATAACAAGCTACTATTAGTGCATAATCCCCTATGTTTTACAATGACTTGTTTCCATTACTAGATAACTAACAAACACAATTCAAATCCTAACCTATAAAGGTTTTAGTCAGTTTTCCATCACTATACACATCTACTTATAAAGAGAAAGAATTTATTTCAACCCATAGTTTTGGGTCACAGCCAGTTTACCCTTTTGCTTTGGGCCTGTGGTAACATAACTTGGCAGGAGTACGTACAGAGAAAAAGGTCCTCATGGCTATGAATCAAAGGAGGAAGAGGAGACCAGGCTTCTGTAATCCCTTTCAAGACTCATTCTAAATGTCATCCAAGCCTCCTAGAAGAGAGTATATCTTAAAGGTTCACCATCTCTCAACAGTGACATTGTCCACAATGCCTCACGGCCTAAGGTTTGCACCCCCACCATCATCAGCTGGCATCCATACTTCTAGCAATGGCCTTTGGGGTCATTTCTGCTCCAAACCATAGCACTCTACTATATGCTCAACTTTTCTATATCATTGAAGTCTTATAATAAAGAGATGAGAATTGGAGGACTTGGGGATTCTTTTAATTTTTATTGAAAACATTTTTTACATTTATTTATTGTGGATATGTGCACAGATCCACAACATGTTGTGTATACAACTCGCAGGAGCCAGTTCTCTTGTTGAACCACATGGATCCTGGGGCTATCTCCTTCTACCATGTGGACTTGACAGAAAGTGACTATTCACTGAACCACCTCACAGGTCCCTTAGGGATCCTTTTTAAAGATCAAGATATTTGCTACAGAAATAAGACAGATCCTACCTCAACAAAATCTGACTTCTAAAAGTTGTGTTCTGACTCACACACTGTGGCACCCCTCCACCGCACACACAAACCCACACATATATAACAACAACCGCAACAATCCAAAACAAAACACTTTTTATAAAGCAGAAAGAAATCTGTTGAGCCATGTATGGTGATTCAAGTCTGTAACACTAATATTTACTTAAGTGACTGAGGCAGGAGGATTATGAATTCAAGCCCCGCCTGAGCTTCATAATAAGTATAATGAAACCCCAGCAAAAGAAAGAAAGAGGGCTGGAGAGATGGTTCAGTTAAGAGCACTGACTGCTCTTCTAGAGGTCCTGAGTTCAAATCTCAGCAACCACATGGTGGCTCACAACCATCCGTAATGAGATCTGACACCCTCTTCTGGTGTGTCTGAAGATAGTTACAGTGTACTTACACATAATAAATAAATAAATCTTTAAAAAAAAAAGGAAGGAAGGAAGAAAAGAAAAAGAAGAAAGAAAGAAAGAAAGAAGGAAAGCTAAACAGTGGTGGTGCACAGCTTTAATCTCAGCTCTTGGGAGACAGAGGCAGGCGAATCTCTGAGTTCAAGGCCAACCTGGCCTACAGAGGCCTTCCAGGAGGGCCAGAGCTACACAGAGAAAACCTGTCAGAGAGAGAGAGAGAGAGAGAGAGAGAGAGAGAGAGAGACAGACAGACAGACAGACAGACAGACAGAGAGACAGAGACAGACAGAGAAAATGAAACTGTTTGGAGAAGCTAGGTCTTCCCCCAACCTTTTGTTGTTGCGGCTGTTGCGCTGGGAACTGACCGTGGAGCTCACACTCCACCACTGAGCCATATACAGCCCCAAGCTGGGTGTTTCATTGGATTTGTTTTGTTTCTCTATTATTATGGTATGTAGCTCTAAGACCTACATAGTGACATGAGTGTCTTTGTATTCCTAGGAAAAGATGGAAACAGTACATTAATTTCCCCAACAAGTCCTAACTTAAATGTTCCTTGTCCCAAAGGCTGCTGTATATGATTTACTCCCAACATGATTTCCTCACCAAGATACAGACTGGATTTCCTTTGTGCCTAATATGTATGTTGACAAATTAAAATAAGACAGTCATTTCCATGTCAATACAAGGCCAAGCTAGGACAGCAGTACAGGAAGCATCACTGTCCTGACATATTCTGTGACATTTGGCCACAGAGTTTTTTTACTAGATCAAGATTCCTCTAAGCTTGACTCTTGAGTTTTGGAAGGCCTTGGCAAGAAGGCCATGAAGATAGGTTCTGGGGTGCAGGGATGACTATATCCCCTGTCCTACTCTCTTACTGGTTCTAGGACCCTGATTTGGCCTCTAAACTTCTCTACTAAATGACCTGATACTTCCTATATATAAACCAGGCTTGCCTTGAACTGGTTATCATCTTTTCTCAGGCACACAAGAACTGGAATTATAGGTATGTATCACTATGACTGCCTTCTACTACTACCTTGACTATTTTTATAGTCAAGAAAATAATATATGTGAAATTCATAATCCATTATCTGGGCTAGTGCAAATATGTTCATTAAACTACAACTATCTCTTCTACATCCTCAGAGCCAGGGCAAATAGGTAACTGCTACTTGGCAGACCAACTCTAAAATGGTTCTTTCTGATACTCATATCCTTGGTTCTTGTGCCCTCAGGCGTGCGTACACACACACACACACACACACACACACACACACACACCAAATTCCAAGTTCACATGGCTCCAAATTCTATTACTATCAGGGAGTTAGCCTAAGGCACACCCCACACCTCATTCATCTAAAATTCTCTTAGTAGCCTGCTTCAAAGAATGCAAACTGAGAAGACAGTAGGGAGCTTCTAGGAAGACAGAAGTAATCTCACCATGTCACAAAAGTGATTTTTGCTGTGTTCTGTTGGTTAGAAGCAAGTCACAATTCCTGCCCTGACTGTCCTGGAACTAGCTTTGTAGACCAGGCTAACCTCAAACTCACAGAGATCAGGCTGCCTCTGCCTCCCGAATTCTGGGATTAAAGGCCTGTGCCACCGCCACCCAGCCAGGTTTAGATTTTTTTGGTTTGTTTTGTTTTTCGAAACAGGGTTTCTCTGTGTAGCCCTGGCTGTCCTGGAACTCACTCTGTAGACCAGGCTGGCCTTGAACTCAGAAATCCACCTGCCTTTGCCTCCCAAGTGCTGAGATTAAAGGCGTGTGCCACCACTGCCCAGCCAGGTTTAGATTCTTAATCCAAAGAAAATATGGGCCATGTTGTAATAAGTTGCAAAGTCTGTGAGAATTTGTTTCATAGTGAAATATAACCAATTAGCACACTCCTCCCATTTTTGGTTCAGAGTCCATCAACCCACTTATTCAGCCACTTAACATCTATCACATAACCACACAACTACTTTCTTGTTTCCCCGACAGTGTGAACTCTTACAGAGTATATCCCTGGCTGGCCTGGATTCTTTAGCCGTTCCTCAGCCTCCCAAGGGCTAGAATTACAAGCTGCCCCAGCAGCAGCAGATGGGTATTATTCACTCGTTTTCTGTGATGATTCTTATCCAGCCTTGGGAACCACTAGCACTTCACCATCTGAGACATTTCTTTGGAAAAAATGCATCCTGCTCTTAAAATAGCTATACTCAGCCTTTCTGATTTAAACAATATGTGGTGCTTGTAGTAGACACTTTTAATTCCAGCACCTGGGAGGCTGAAGCAGGAGGATAGTCATCAATTCCAAGCTATACTGAGTTACAAAGTGAGTTTTGCGTCAGCCTGCCTACAGTGTACCTGTCTAAATAATTTTGTATTATATATATATAGAAATGTGGACAAATCTTAAGTGCACAATTTGTTAGGTCCTCCTAAGTAAATCCATCTGTGTATGTGGCCACTGCCAAGATGAAGACTTCCATCTTCATTTGTGGAACCTTCCTCTTCACCAGCCTAAGAAGTAACCACCATCAAAAGCCATAATTATACATTTTTAATTGCTTTAGAGCATTCAGTAAGTGAACTATACGAACTCATCTGCCTTCTTCTGCTCTCTCAACGTCACATTTGTGATTTTGACTCCTTAAAACGTCTCCGGATTAAATTTTAAAAATGATAGCTGAGGAAATGAAAGCCTGGACTTTTGAGAGCTTCCCAAACTGGATTGCTTTAACCCAGGAGAGTGGCCACCAAGAGGGAAGGGTTCACGGACACATCCCAGCGCCTCCAGGGGGCGGGGTCGTCGTTGTGGGGGCGTGGCCCTGCCGTGGCATTCCCCTCCTCCACAGTTGGCGCAGGGGGCGGGGCCAGCCAGAGCAGGGCGGGGCTTCCTTTCTGCGCCTACGGAATCGCAGTTTGACCCCGGAAGTGCTGGGTCTGTGAAAGCTGTCGCTGTGTGCTGCGGCTGAACATCTTTGGTGTGGAGCTGGGGAGGTAAGTACGTGCCCGGGCCTCACCGGTGGTGCTCGGGAGGAGCCAGGACCGTGCTTCGGGCGCCCTCGGCACCCCCCAGCCCACGGGCTTTGCGGCGGAGCCAGGCTTACACTGCGTCAGGGGCTGTGAGTCACACCCGTCTAGAGAACCAGAGCCTGGAGTTCCGGTTCATTTTAAGGCTTGGTCCCAGAATGATCTAGGACGAACCCCGGTCCCCACCACCTTCTCCCAAGCTTCATTTTTCTTCCATGTTCATTCATTCACTCAGCATGTATTTGTTGATCGACACCCACGTGCTGGGTACAGACCTCGGCGCTGAGGGTACAAACAGCAGCAGCTCTCGTGAAACTTACAGTCTATAGGAAGGAGACAGTTAACAAATAAATACAAAAAACAATTAAAGATATGACAGTGAGTAACAAGGAGAGAGACTACTTCAGGGAGAAGACCTGAGAATGTTTTCTGATAGAGAAACTGAGGCAACAGTAGCCCCGAGATGCTCTCTGGCATATTATAGCTGTTGATTATATCACGACCCTCCACCCGAAAACACTTAACTATTGGCCTCTGCTTCCTTGCCCAGCATAGGGGGTATAGTGGTACAAACCTGTCCTGGGCCTTTTACAACTCAAAGTCTAGTCTTTGCTTTATTTTCTACCCACATACGTTAAGTGAAAACCTAAATCCTCTTTGATGCCTCCCTTCTGTAACTTCTGTCTTTGTTAAGTGCTTCATGAGCTTTGCATATGTGGCAAACATCATGGCATTGGTTAGTACTTGTATGGCAATTGGATTTGTATCTGTCATTCTCATGAAGACTAAGCTTTGTGAATGACATCATCAGATCAGGGGTTTTTTGTCCATGTTGGTATTTTCTGAACATTGTTGCCTTCTACATAGTTGAGATGGAAGCATTTAGAGTCAAGTGTGATGACACATACTTGTAATCCCAGTACTCAGAAACTCAGAGGTTGAGTCAGAAGGATTGGTTCAAAAACAGCTTTGGCTACAATGAGACCCTGTCTACCATGTACCAAAATTAACTAATTCATATATATATATATATATATATATATATGAATGAGACCCTGTCTACCATGTACCAAAATTAATTCATATACATATGTATCTATACATACATATATATATATATATATGTATAAGAAAAGAAAGCCAGGTGTGGTGTTGCATATAATAGTCTTTACCAGCCGCCAGGAGATTGCTGGAGTTAAGAGCCAGTTTATATCACAAGACCTTGTTTCCTAGATATTTTAAAAGCTAAATTATGTTAATGCTAAGAAGAGCATTCAGTATCTAACAAACATGTTGCTATTGTCTTATCAATATATCTTATATCACCAGGACTGGGCCAGACATATTGACATGTCAATATGTCTTATATCACCTGGTAAGAAATAGCTGATTATATCCTCAACTTGTCTATGAGGACAGAGTGATTTCCTCTTTCTAGCCCTGATGTTCTCAAACTTCATGTCATAATGCTCTTTTGCTGACATGGCTTTTGAAAGGGTTAATTGATCTCCATTGCATGATTCGCCCAATATACATGTCCTTCCTGTGGATAAGGCCAAGGTGTTATCAAAACAAAACACTGAGTGGGACACAGAAGAACTGCTCTGCTAGTTTGGCTTTGTGTTCCGTGTTCACATATATGTGGGTACAAATGCATATGTGTGGAACTCAAAGGTCAACACAGGAGTTGTCCCTCAGAAGTCATCCACTTTTCTTTTGAGACAAGGTCTCTCATTGGCCTGGAGCTTGCCTAGTGGACTGTTGTGACTGGCCAAGGAAGCTTTTGCCTTCTACTTTCCCTATGCTGAGACTACAAGTGTGTACCATCACATCCTGCTTTCAATGTGCTTTTGGGAATTAAACTCAGAGTCTCACGCTTGTGCAACCTGGGCAATGCTGACTGAGCTGTCTCCCAGTCACTCTGTGACTATCTTTCATATTTAGTTAATTATTTATTTATTTAAGATTGAACCTAGGGACTTGCATATGATAAGCACAAATTCTATCACTGAGCTGTACCTAGCTGACCAACTCCTGGCTTTGAAACCAGTTTGGCCCCTCTGTGGAAGGGATCTTATGTTTCTAAGGATTTCTCTCCCTTCTTTGAAGCCTGGACCCAAGATCTAGTGAGAGTTATGAGGAGAGTATTCTTGTTCTGAGGAATGTAGCTCAGAGGTAGGGTTTGCCTAGCATTTGTGATGAGTCCAGTCCCCATTGCAGCAAAGAACACTTCTCCTCCTAGTCATTCATCAACCATTTGGTGAGGCCGCATATGCTAGGCTGGTGTTAGTTATAGGGAAGATAACAGGGAAAAGAACTGTGGACAGTGTCTTCACAGTGCTCACAGGGTGCTTGAGTACAGCTTGAGGCCCTGGGTTTCAGTACTTTAAAAACAAAAAATGAAAATAGTCTAGGTTCTTTTAGCCATGACTTTTGGTTTTTGTTTGTTTGTTTGTTTTTTGTTTTTGTGACAGGGTTTCTCTGTGTAGCCCTGACTGTTCTAGAACTTGCTCTATAGATCAGGCTGTCCTCAAAATCACGGAGATCTGCCTGCCTCTGCCCCGATTGTGCAGGGACTAAAGGTGTGTACCACCATGCCTAGCAGGACTTCTTTCTTATAGTGTGTAGGATTTATCTGGAAGGTGTTTTCCTTCAGAACTGAGAACTGTTTTAGGATAGCAAATGCATATGAGGTCTTGAAAGCCCACATTAGGAACCCACTGTGGCCCTGGGGGGTTGATGCTGGTGCTGGGATCACTCCCAGAGTAGGCCCTACCCCTAGGAATCTGTGTATCTGCTCTCTTCTTCCCATTCATATTCCTTTCAGGAGTGTCACGCAGCACAATGCCAGCTCTGCCCCTGGACCAACTCCAGATCACCCACAAAGACCCGAAGACAGGAAAGCTGAGGACTTCAGCAGCGCTGGTGAGCCAATGCCTCGATGCTGTTCAGCCTGGCAGAATCAGCCTTGCATTGCAAAGCAAAAAGGAAATTCCTCCTTTTTCTATTCCAAGAATGACCCAAGCAAGGGCTGTGACTACTGATCAGGAATTGAGACACCACTGGCCCTTCCAAGCCTCGTGTAGAACTTTGTTTCTGAGTAACAGTCAAATTGGAGTAGTGTTTTCCACGTCAAGTCATGTGTCCCCTTCCCCTCTCCCCCTCAGTATTTATTTTCAGTCATTCTGAAGGCAATTCTGGCTTAGTCTGAGCTGGGCTGGAAATGGTTTCACATCCTAATTTAGTGATTTCCCTTTGTTGGGACTTAAGGTTTCATGTAGGAATGTATAATCATGTTTGTTTGTTTAAATCTAAGCTTCTCCCCAGACTTCTGTAGGATCACTGGTTTCTGAGGTTGAACTGGTCTTCTCTTTAATCTGGTACAAGAAGTGAGACATACAGAGACTCTGACAGGACCTGTGAAACTGAAAACTAAGGAGTCTGTGAACCTGCCAGTTCCCAGCATCAGAGAGAGATTAGAGCCATGGAGAGGTGCCAGGCTGCTCAAGAAAGGGACAGAAGTGGGGATTTGAGTCCTTGTACCCACTTGTAGATTTCCCAAGAATATGAGCTTACTTGCACAAGGTGGGAAGAAGTAGTTTCTAGAGGCTTGTGTAAAGTTGTGGGAAATGGGAGCTAAGTATTTTATTTCCTGCATTTTGGTTGGCCTTTGTTATTTCCTATTCAGTCTCTAAATATAGAAGTTAACATACATAGTGCCTGTCCCATGTGGGTCAACCTATTCTGAAAAGCCACTCAGATTAATTTTTCTTCTTCCTTTTCCCCATTTTTAAAGTTAGTTCTTTGAGAATTTTGTACAAATGAACCCCCTCCCCACTCACCCAGCCTTGTGTCCTTTAAGCCCATCGAGTCCAGTTGATGCTGCCCATATGCTCTTGGATGTGTGGCTTTACTTGAAAGGTGGCCTGCCAGCCAGCAACTGTTCCCTTAGAGAAAACTGACTCTTTCCCTTCCATCAGCTATCCATTACCAATAGTTCCATAGGTAGGGGTGGGACTTCATGCCCATCTCCCCAGGTCATCTTATTTAAGCCACCAGTGGATGTTTTGATTGTCACTATTTTACAGAGTTCAAGGTCACAAAGCCAGGAAATCAGGAGAGCTAGGATGCTCTGTTAGTCCAGTCCCAGAATGTCCTGTACTCAACCTTTCTTCTATAAAGCTGCTTGCTTTCCTGTTCATAATTTTACATATGGAGGATGTTTGTCAGCAAAACTGAAACTGTACTATTTAATTGAGTAGCCATCTAATAGGTAACATGCACTTTGTGTAACAATTGTAGTGTGTCTAGTGCTTGAAGTGTGGACTATGTAAGTGAAATATCCCATGTGATGAGTGCCTACTGTGTTGTTCAGACAGCTGATGCAGTTCCACTGTCACAGAATGTTCTGTTGGACAGTGCTGGTGGAGACCAGTGGTTGGGACTGGTTTTAAACCTCAGTCCTTCCCCGTGTGCTGAATGAACTCCTGGGCTGTTAGTTGTGGAACTTGGAGGGCAGAGGTCTGGTCCCTTTCATGACTGGCTTCTCAGTGACAAGCACAGTAAGCTCTCTGGAAACATTCTTTAAATCAGAAACTACAGTCAGACCTACTGCCTGATGCTGTCCTGTGCTTGTGGGCTCCACAGCCTGCCACCAGTAGCTTCTAGTCGTATGATGACAGTAGGATAGAAAGGCCAGGTTCTGACACTAATGCAGAGCTGGTTCAGATTAGAGTTTGGAGTGTACAAAAGGAAGATCTTGGACTGGCAGGAGGGATGTATAGCCAGGGATGGCTTCCTGGAGGGGAGAGGTCCTGCACTGGGTGTTGAAAGGTGTATTAGCTCTATCAGGACAGAGCAGGAGGACAAGGCCCTGAAAAACTCAGGGATGCTTGGGGGAGTCTGACTCTTAGGTCAAGAACAGATCCCTGGCTGTGGGGTGGCACTATGGCAGAACTAAAGAACACAGGCTTTGTACCTATTTGGTACGACCTCAGGAACCAAAAAAGATGATAATGGGCCAGGCATGGTGGGGATCAAATGGAACGTCTGTAGATTACCACTGTGCCTGAACGGAGCAGTACTCGATAGATGGCAGTTATGCTGGTGATAACAAGCACCTACTGTGACATTGACTAGGCGCCAGGATGGAAAGAGGGATCAGCTGAAAGACAGTTGCCTGGTTGGAGGCAGGTCTTGTTGCTCATACTGAAGAACATTAACCTATAGGCTGCAGGAAGCTCCTGAAACATTGTCCTGAGATACGTGTAGGATTTTGTGTTTTTAATCTCAGTTTGGGACAAAAAGATCTCTGCCCAAGGAGTAGTGCCTCTGCAGAGTGATAAGTGAGTTTATTGATGTTTATTAAGTAATTACTATTTCAAGGAGCATGCATTGGAAAAATCCGTCAGAAATAGTGTTGAACCCTCCCGTCATTCCCTGAAGGACACTAAGAAAATGGGTTCCTATCAAGATCCATAAAGGCTTGATGGGCGGCACTTTGCTGGTTCACCAGAGCAGATAGGCCCTAAGTAGACTTTTTGAAAGGAGCCTGCTGCTCCTGCTCTGAAACCATCTATGGCTGCTCATAGAGTCCCTTTTACAAAGCTTGCCATTTAAAGTCCTAAAGAGGCAGGATCTGGCCATTCATTCTTTTGTCCAGCTAATGAATATGTGGAGAGTCCACTCAATACCAAGCACTGTTGTAGTATCATTGAAAGACAGTAAACTGCATAGGTAAGGTCAACAATTTGATTGTTTTCAACATTGGTAATATCCTAATGAAACCATCGCCTATAATAAAGAGTGAACATTTTCACCTTCCTTAAAAGTCCCCTGTATTCATGTAATATCCATTCCTTCCTCTCTCTGAGCCCAACAGCAGCTGATCCAAAAGACAACGCAGGTGCTGGCAGGGACGAGGGAGAAAACCCCATAGTCCAGTCTAAGAGGGAATTAGGGAGGTTTCTAGGGGCTGTGAGGTCAGAAGGAAAAACAGTGAGATAGGGTAGGGCAGGTGTGTGCTGCAGCTCGTACTTGGTCTGCTTTGTAAGCTTTGCTTCAATCCTGCCTCAGCTGCTTAACCTCAAGGCCTTTAGGGAAGTTCTGGACTCTACTGAGACTTTGTTTTCTCCTCTGCCAGACAACTGTGTCCCTTTTAGCTAATCACGGATGAGAAAAAGCAATAGGGAGTTTGCCTGCTCCTCGCTCCGCTGGTGTAGGGCGGGTCCTCAATGGGTGGTAGGTTTGTAGTCATCATTCTGCCACCCTTTAAACCCGTATCTCAGTGCCCAGGTCCATCTGTGCGTGGTATATGACTGTTCTTATGTTTCTCTATGAATGATTTCTTCAGCTGGGCAATAGTGGCACACAACTTTAATCCTAGCACTGGAGGCAGAACCAGGTGCATCTTTGAGTTCGAGGACAGCCAGGGCTACACAGAGAAACCCTGTCTTGGGTGTGGAGGGGTGATTTCTTCCATCAATTGTAGTGCAGCCACTGATCTCAGGGGCCAGCCTAATCTATATAGCAAGTTCCAGGTCAGCCAGGGCTGTATAGTAAGAATGTGTGAGAAATAGGGAAAGGGAGGGAGGGAGGGAGGGAAGGAAGGAGGGAGGGAGGGAGAGAGAGAGAGAGAGAGAGAGAGAGAGAGAGAGAGAGGAAGAGAAAGAAGAAACAAGAAGGGAAGGGGAGGGGAGGGGACAAGCAAGCTAACTTTCTTTCACCTAAAAATCCTTTTCTTCCTATTAGTCTCAATTTAGGTACTGCCATGCCTGAGAGGCATCCCTTTTTCCACAGGCTGTTAATTCTCTCCTGCACTCCTGTGACCCTTTAGGCCTGAGTTGTCAATTCATCGGTTTAGGGCTCCCTTGGTGACTTAGATGTTCATCAGTGGAACCTTGTGACCTGGAGAGAACTTGAGCCTCCAAGCTGAGACCTGCATCACTAGATGCTTTTATTCATGTACCCCCAAACCTGGCACACTAGGGGCCCTGTAAAGAGAGTCATCAGGTCAGAGGAAGGAAGCTTGGAAGGCTAGGAGAGGAGCTCTTTTTCAACAGATCAGTCCAGTGCCTGGAATGCTGCCACCGTATAAATGGGATTTAAATGGATGAGGGCCCACAGAACCAAGTGCTAAATGACTGCAGTGAATCCTATGGAACCTGCATACCCCTGCAAAGACCCCCAGGGTTCTTAAGGAGACTGGTCCATGGGTCTTGATGGTTCTAGAGTCAGCTCTGGAAGTGGAAGGCTGTGGTTGATAACAGCTGAGGCAGTGCCTGGCCCTCCTCCTATTACAGCTTCTCCCTGAGAAAGCCACTCTCATGTAGACTGGGGTGAAAACTGAGCCCATCGACTCTCCATTATGGGGAACAAAGTGGGATTTGTTCATGGTGTGGTTAGGGCTGGGATGAGCTTGTGACTCCAAGCTGAGATCTGCAACTACTTGATTAGAATCTTTAAAAAAAATTAGTTGAGGTTTTTTTCTGGTTATAAAAAAGAAAATAATGATATTTAGAATATGATGCTGTTTGTATCAAAATGGAAAAACAGACTTAAACAAATACTTGATATGCATATGACCATATTCTAATGTAAATACCTAGAAAGGTCACTAGGACTGCACACGTTCAGTGGCTTCTTGGGAGGTCATGGAGACTGAGAGTATGCTTCCCCTCCCCTCCCTCTCCTTGCCCCTCCACACCTTTTCTTTCCCTTCTCCTTTTCCAACTCTCTCCCCTTCCACACCCCCCACCATGCTGGGGATTGAACCCAGGGCCCCACATATACCGAGCACATGCTCTGCCACTGAGCTATACCCTTAGCCCACAGTGCTTGAAAAGATGCTTATGTGTTACTTAAATAATTAAATATTAATTTTAAAAGTACATGGTCATTGTTTAAATAAGGGAAAATAAGGTCAAACATGGTGGCTCATGCCTTTCATCCCAGCACTTGGGAAGTGGAGGCAGGCAGGTCTCTGAGTTTGATGCCAGCTGGTCTATAGAGTGTGAGCCTTTGTCTCAAGAGAAAATACAGAAAAATATAATGAAGCTATAATTCCCTAGCCTCAAGGTAACCAGTATAAGTTTGGGAATTGTTCCCTTCTTTTTAGAAATCTGTACTAGTATATGAATACGTTGACTTTTTAAAAAATTTACAAACCTGGTTATATTAGAATTTTGTTTCCTTCTTTTTCTCCCCTTAACCTGTCCCCTCACTACTAAAATGCTCTAAAAACATGTTTTGTTTTTGTTTGTTTTTTTTTAAACAACCATCTTGTATTCCCTGGGTGCAACCATGGCTTCTTTGTTAGATACACTGGGTTCTTTATGCTTAGAAGCTCCTGGAGGGTCTCTGGTTGGAACAGCCAAGTACTGTTATTGCTGTGGGTTGGCAAAGGGGCCCTCGCTGACTAACCTCTGCCACATTAACACGTGGTTTTTGGATTTGTAGCACCCTGAGCAGAAGGCAGACCGGTATTTTGTGTTGTACAAACCGCCCCCTAAAGACGACATTCCCGCCTTAGTGGAGGAGTACCTGGAACGTGCCAACTTCGTCGCCAACGACCTGGACTGGCTCCTGGCCTTGCCTCATGATAAATTCTGGTGCCAGGTAACATTCTATCAAAATTCACACTAAGACAAAGCACATGCCATATCCTTGGTTGGTTGCTGTTTTTCTCTTTCTTAGGAATTGCTTTTTTGTCTACTTTCCTTGGATCCTTTACAGCAAATTATGGTTTGGATTGCTGCCTCATATTGTAACCTTCCTGATGTTTACCCACTGCCCATCCCTGCGTCATTTTAAGAAACTTACATCTACCCCGAGCTCATGCATACCTCCTTGGTCCCTTGCGGTTGGAGGATTTGCAATAAGTCAGGACCGACGGGCCATAAGCACCTGTGTAGTCTCCCCACAAACCTTTGAGCCTCAGGAATCAGTCCTTGTTCTCCTCTCTCGCCTGGCTTAGGTTATTTTTGATGAGACCCTGCAGAAGTGCCTGGACTCCTACCTGCACTATGTACCCCGAAAATTTGATGAGTGGGTGGCCCCGACCCCTGAGGTTGCTGACATGCAGAAGCACCTGCACCGAAGTGTTTTCCTCACCTTCCTTCGAATGTCCACGCATAAGGAATCCAAAGTAAGCCTGCGATCCTGTGACAAGTGTCCACTTGACACCTAGCACCTCTGTGCCAGACTCTACCCCTGGGAAAGAAGGCTCTGGAGGCTCAGATTTCCTCTTTGTCTCCCCTCTTTATTCCTGCCTTTTGGGGAAAGAATCTGTGTCACTTACTTCCCTTGTCCTCTAGTTCACCAGCCTGCCCACAGTACACCCAGTGTTTTCATCAGCAGGAACTCCAGGGTCCTTGTTGACATGTGACTGTGACTTTACTCATGTGACAAAGAGTAAGGACACTGATTCTGACTTTTGGAAGAACTCAAATATGTGTACTTTAAAAAAAGATTTATTTTATTAATTAATTTATATAAACATATATGTCTCCATATATGTATGTGCATGTGTGTTACACATATGCCAGAGAAACCAGAAGAGGGTGTCAGATCTCTAGGAACTGTAGTTGTAGGTAGTCATAAGCAAATGAAGGGGTGCAGGGAACTCACTCTTAAGCACTGAATCATCTCTCTAGCTCCTCATATATGCACTTAAAAAAATCATTATTAAGCTTTGAGTTTGGCTCTGATAGAGCCTGACATGAAAGAAGATTCATCTCCAATACTAAAAAAAAAAAAAAAAAGAAATCATTAGTGCTGTTCTCAAATAACTCAATGTTATAGAAATATTAGAAAGATAATGAACGCTACTCACAAAAATCCCCTGGCCTACAGTTAATACCATTTTTAAAAATTATATTTCTTTATGTGTGTACGGGTATGTGTATAGGTGCACTGTCAGAAGACAACTTTCAGGAGTTGGTTCTCTAACCATGTAAGTCCTGTAGGTGGATCTCAGGTCCTCAGACTTGACTGCAAGTGCCCTTGCCCACTGAGCCACCTTGTCAGCACTCAACATCACCACTGTTAATGTACATGTTCCTTCATGGACTTCTTGCCACAACACATGTATGACATGATGCTCAGATGACAGCTTGTGAGAGTGGTCTTTATTTCCACCCTGTAGGTCCTGGGGATTGAGCTCAGGTCATCAGACTTACCAGCAAGTACCTTTATATACTGAGTCATCTCATCAGCTTTCAAAGTCACTACTGTTAGTGTTACAATGTTAATTTCATGTTCCTTCATGGAATGTAACATTTTTTTTTAAAGATTTGTTTTGTGAGGCACAATGACACATGCCTTTAATCCTAGTAACTCAGGAAGTAGAGAAAGGTGGATTTCTGTGAGTTCATGTCCAGCCTTGTCTACTCAATGAGACTCAATCTCAAAAAGTATTATTTTTATTTATGTGAGTACACTGCAGCTGTCTTCAGACACATACTAGACGAGTGCATCGGAAGAGTACAACCATTACAGATGGTTGTGAGCCACCATGTGGCTGCTGGGAACTAATCTCAGGACCTCTAGAAGAGCAGTCTGTCCTCTTAACTGCTGAGCCATCTCTCCAGCCCTACTTTTATTATTTATAATTATGTGTGTCTTGGTGTTGGTATATACGGGTGCCTGTTTTTAAGAATTGTTTGATTTTTACTTATGTATGTACATGACTGTATGTGTATATGTTCATATGTGCCAGTATCCATGGAGGCCAAAAGAGAAAATTTGATCCCTTGGAGCTGGAGTTACAGGCAGTTGTGAGTAGTGGTTACAGCAAGAGCTCGTAACCACTGAGCCATTTCTCTAGCCCCTCTTTCAAGGAAGTTTTGTGTGGTAGGGAACAGAGAATTTTAAAGATTGGACCTTGGGGTTGAGAAGCAGTTTGGTAGTACAGCATTTGCCTAGTCTGCACAAGGCTCATGGTCTGGTTCCTGACACCATAGTGAAAAGGGGATCTTGTTTTATTTGTTCTTTGGAGACAGGATCTCCCACTGTAGGCCAGACTGAGCTCCAACTCACCATTGTCCTGTCTTAGCATCTAAATACATATGTATTTACATATGTTTAATACATATGTATTGTTTAATACATATGTACTCGAGCGTGTGTAAGAGGGCATCAGATCTCTTAGAACTGGAGTTACATGCAGGTGGTTGTGAACTACCATGTGGATGCTGAAAAGTGAACACGGGGCCTCTGCAGGAGCAGGAAGTGCTTCCCGCTGAGCCATCCTTCCAGCCCCTCGGAAACTGACTTTTACAGGCATTCACCAACAAACCCAATGGATTTTTAAAACTACATTTTCATTATAATTAAAATTTAAATATATACATATACTTGAGAGAAAGTTCCATATGAATAGAACAATGAGTCCCATGTCCTCCTTACACTACCTGTGTACTTACCAAGGTTTTGTCACTCTTGTTGAGTCTGAGTTTTCTTTTTTTATTGAAATGTTTTTATGTAATCCCAGACACTGATGATTTACCTATAAATACTGAAAAGTAACCCCCCAGCTGACTGTTTCCTAGTATGTTTCTGTTTACTCGAAAATGCAGGCTCACTATAATTTTGGGTCTTTTCATAAAGCTCAGACATATATACAATACAGGCATGCTGCCATGGATTAGCTGTGCCTAACTGATGAGCATCAAGGTGTTTTCTCATGAGTTTGCTGTTGCAGCATCTTCACACTCAGCCCCCACCCTTTCTCCGTTCTTTCCCCTTAGGACCACTTCATTTCTCCATCTGCATTTGGAGAGATCCTCTACAACAACTTCCTCTTTGACATCCCAAAGATCCTGGACCTCTGTGTGCTCTTTGGAAAAGGCAACTCAGCACTGCTCCAGAAAATGATAGGTGAGCAGGGTAGAGGGTCTGGGGGTATGCAGGGGTGACCCCACATGCCAAACCAGAGGCCACCAATGCCAGTGTTAGACAGCACAAGAGTATTAGGAGATGACTTATATAATACATATATAGAAGCACACATCCGTACTCGTCTGTGTGTGTGTGTGTGTGTGCACAGTTGTAATACATGAATGCATGCATGCATGCATACATACATACACACAGATGTAATACATGCATACATATATAATACACACAAAGATGTGCCAACTCTGAAATAAATGACTGGGGAGTAAAAACAAAACCAAAACAGTGTGGCAGGCAGTGCCTCAAGAATCTGTGAGTCTTGCTGGGTGTGCATACCTATAATCCTAGCACTCAGGAGATTGAGGTAAGAGGGTTGTGAATTCAAGGCCAGCTTGGGCTTACATAGTGAGTCCATGCCATACTGAGTTATTGGGACCAAAACAGCAAAATATCTGGATGTCTTAATGTTAGGACAGGTATCAATCAGTGGGAAGAATGAGAAATTGCTTTGGCAATGAAAGTCAGATTGCAGATTGCAGGTTGCAGGCTTTCATTGGAATGTGGCCTAGGTTCTTGTCATGACATGCATATCCTATTTGCTATTTCCACTGGATGCTCACAGGGGCTGCTGGGGTCAGTGCTATCATTGTCCCCATTTACAGATAAAAAGACAGATTGAATTTTAAGGGACTTGACTAAAAGCCTGTACTAATCAGGTAGCCAGTCTGGAACTTAACAGCTATGAAGAACTGACCCTGGAAGTCTTGCTCTCTCTCTCTCTCTGCTCTCTCTCACGGATAATGGGGCTGCCTCCAATATAGCACATATTCGGCATTGCTGAGAGTGGGTGGAGCCTTAGTTTGGAGGCTCTGTAGCTGTGGACAGAGATGACACTAAGTTGGATTTTCTAAGGCAGAAATGGACTGGAAGGTTCACTCAGAAATGAAAGTGGTGGGGGTTGCTAAAGAGTGTATGCCTCAGCTGATTCCTTCTTGTGGTTCATAGTATTGGGTCTGGAGCAGGGTGATGTTCATTTGAGCACTCCTGCTGGCTTCCCTGTCCTCAGACTGTAGGGCATAGCACTTGGGGAGCCTGAAGTAAGAGAAGCTCATGGGTTTAAGTCTAGCCTAGTCTACATAGTAGATCCTGGCTTTAAAAACAAAACCCAAACAGACAACTACCTTTGAGACAGTCCTCTCTTTCTCCCTTTCTTCTTTTTTCTCCTAATTGAATTTATATGTATGCATGCATGCATGCATACATACATACATACACACACACGTGTATATAGTTGTATATATAAAGTTTATATATAACTATAAGTATATAAAGCAAATACTTTATATGTATATATAAAGTCACTTATAACAATCTAAATTTTATATGTAACTATATAAATCTATAACTGGTTTTTGAGAGGTTTGTTTTGTGTTTGTTTTTTGAGATAGGGTTTCTCTGTGTATCTCTGTCTATCCTGGAACTCACTCCGTAGACCAGGCTGGCCTCAAATTCAGATCCAGCTAGGCAAGCACTCTTAACAGAGCTATGTCCACAACTTACAAATAAAGACTAAAGAAGCAGGAAAACCATTAGTAGCTATTTATGAGTCTATTATTTATTTATTATTCACTTCAGGTCATTTCTCTGTATATGTTTTAAATATATTAGATTATAATATAAGTGAAATTTTCACCTGTCAATTTCATTGAAACATTCTCAGTTTCTCGTGTGAGTTTAATTATTGCCTGAGTATTGGGTAATCTTGTTTATTTTCCCAGAAGGACAATATAAATTCACTTAGCAGATGAGGTGAGTAAGCAGCAGAAAATATAGTGAGTTAGGGAGACAGTTACCAGGCCAGTTTGCTTAGAGTGGAAGGTTACAGGAGAGCAGCTTCAGGAGCCAGGGAGAGGCACTGGGAAGGCTCCATTCAGCTTTCTGAGGAGTGGCATTGCCCACTGTCCTCCACCTAACTCCCTATCTCACATATCTCTGATATACTCCGTTTGGGTATATCAGCTTCACCAAGTCAGTGAGCCTTTCAAAACCTCAATTTTAGAGAAAGGAAAAGCTGATGGTCTGCCTTCTTGGAGGGGTATGGGGTTAAATAGGAAAATGTGAGCAACACCCTTAGCTCTGGGCTGACAGGACACAAGCACTTGGCAAGTGTGAGCCCATACGGTGATGGGCCTGGAGCCTCTAGGAGCTTGGAGCAGGGCGAGGAGCTTTCTGGTGACAAGGTTAATCTATCAAGGCAGCAATTGGAAATAGACATATCATGGGAGTAAGGCAAGTACCTGTGTGGAACTGGAACAGAAAAGGATGTCATGCAGCAAGTCGTAGAGAAAACTTAACAATTTTGGCAAAAACAGAGAGACAGATGGACAGTCAGAATAGTGCAGAAAAAATGGCCTTGAGGACTTGGTACATTGTAAGTTAGAAGCAAGGATCCCTCTGATTGCTGTGTGGTACAAGATTACAGTGAGGAGTTGCGGAAGACGAAGCATCATGGACAGACCAGGGAAGTGTTTCCTGCCACCTAGGCTTCCATCATTTGGGCCACTGACTCCTTTAAGAATCAGATGAAAGAGAGATGTCATAGATTTTTGAGAGTTGTTTCTTTTTAATTTAAACAATTTTGTTACATTTCAAACTTTTATTTTGTGCAGGAGTAGGTTCTATCCTTCCACTAAGTGGATCCTGGACATGAAACTAAGGTCATTAAACGTGATGAAAGGTGCATTTTCCTGCTGCGCCATCTTGCTGACTGTCGTAGATTTCTATTGCTGTGGCAAACACCATTACAGGGACGCAAGAATTTATTCACCTTACAGTTCTGTAGCAGAGTACATTGGTATTATAGAAATTAAGGCAGGAATTTAGTGCTGCTTACTGGCTTGTTCTCCATGGCTTGTTCAGCCTGCTTTCTTATGCCATCCGAGTCTACCTGCCTAGGGGATGCACCACCTACAATTGCCCGGATCCTCCTACATCAATCAAGAATGTCCTGTGGACTTGCCTACATACCAGCCATTCTGGTGGTGGCGTTTTCTCAGTTGAGAGTCCCTCTTCTCAAATTAGTCTAGCTTGCAGCCAGCACAGTACACTATGACTTTTTTTTTTTAAACCTTACATAATGATGTGAAGCCCAGGCTGGAACTCTTCTCTGCCTCACAAGGGCTGAAATTACAGATGTGGGCCATCATACCTTGTTTTTCTTATGTTTTGGGGGGATTTGTTGTTTTGTTTTGGGACTGGTCTTACTATGTAGCCAAGGTCAGCCTAGAAGTTGCTACATAGTTCTGGAGGGCCTTAGACTTGAGCATAGGTTCTTCCTGCCTCTGCCTCTCAAATGCTGGGGTGTTAGGTGTATGCCATTGTGCCTAGTTCCAAGTACTTTTAAATGATTCTTGGATCACCAGGCTGAGGATTCTAAACTGACTTAATTAAGGAGAATCTCAATTTTGGCTTCTAGAAGGTAGTTGATCCAAAAAGGGTGCAGACCAGGCACCGGGAGCCTGTGTGTGGTGGGCGGCAGATGTAGAGGAGCCCACAGAAGCACTTCTCTTTCTTTCTCTCTCAGAGCAACTCTCTTTTCAGTCCTTGAATAGAAGGCACAAGGGCAGCATCCACTTCCAGTACCACAAAGACTCTGTGGCAAAGCAATTACTTGGAAGAATGATGAGGAAGAAAAGATGAGAGGGTGAGCTGCCCCGTGAGGACAAGCGTGGTCCTCTCTCTCTCCTCTTTAATAAACTGGCAAGGTTGGCGTTGGCTATCAGCAATCAGCTCCTGAAATCAGGCTCCTCGCTCGCTCTCAAGCTTTTTTGTGCATCAGGAGAAAATGAGACCCTGGATCCTTCATAGGTTGGTGATGTGTATGGCCGTGTCTCCTGTCACCTTGGCCGTCAGGGAAGAGGGAGCCCGAGGATGCCTGCTTCTTCCTTATCTCTGTGCTAATTCTTAAGATAACAAGCAGTTTTCAACTTTTATTTATTTCTTTATATGTGTGTGGGTGCTTTGCCTGAATGTATGTGTACACATGTTCATGCAGTGCCTGCAAAAGCCAGAAGATATCAGATCCCCTAACACTGGAGTTACAAGTGGTTGTTAGGCACTATATGGGTCCTGAGTGTTAGGCACTATATGGGTCCTGAGTGTTAGACACTATATGGATCCTGAGTGTTAGACACTATATGGGTCTTGAGACACTAGCCCAGGTAGGTACTCTGGAAGAGCAACCAGTGCTCTTAACCAATGAACCATCTCTCCAGGCTCAAGATACATATTTTTTTAAACTTTATTGATTCCCCGTGAATTTCACATCATGCACTTCAGTCTTGCTCGTGTGTGTGTGTGTTGCCAGACACATATATGTATATATGTGCATATGTGCACTGTGTGTGTGCGCCTGATGCCCATGGAGACCTGAAGAGGGCATCAGGTCTGTGGAACTGGAGTCACAGATGAGTGTGAGCCACTGTGTAAATCCTGAGAACTGAACTTGAATCCTCTGCATGAGCAGCAAGTGCTCTTAACTGCTGAGCCAGTTCTTGGGCCCTGTTTTTGGGGGGTTTTTGTTGGGTTTTTTTTTGATCAAAAGCAAGAGAGATCTTCATTCTCATTGAAATAAGATAAAGAAGAGAGAAAGAGACTCTGAAGACCCTAAGGGTCTTCGGATTGTGAAATTTGAGTTATCTTCTTTTTTTGTTTTTGTTTGTTTGTTTGTTTGTTTTTCGAGACAGGGTTTCTCTGTATAGCCCTGGCTGTCCTGGAACTCACTCTGTAGACCAGGCTGGCCTCGAACTCAGAAATCCACCTGCCTCTGCCTCCCAAGTGCTGAAATTAAAGGCGTGTGACACAACTGCCTGGCCTGAATTTGAGTTATCTTGCCAGAAGTGGTGGCACACGCCTTTGATCCCAGCTCTTGGAAGGCAGAGGCAGGTAGATCTCTGTGAGTTTGAGGCCATCCTGGTCTACAAAGCAAGTTTTAAGACAACCAGAGCTGTTACACTGAGAAACCTTGTTTTGAAAAACCAGAGGAAAAAAAGATGAAGAAATTTGAGTTATCTTGATGCTTGAAAAATATCTATTTTTTCTGGCAGGCAATGAGGGAATGTCTTCCTCATCTTGGGTGGTCAGGATGGCAAGAGGACTGTGCCATGGCCCTGGGAGTGCCTGTTTCAGAAGCACTGTGTAGAGGAGGTGACACATTCTTAAGATGGGATGAACTCTGGAGGTCATTTCAGGCAGAGGAGACAGGGCTGTTGTCTGATTAGATCCAAGGGAGGGCTCTGATGCAGGGAGTGGAAGCCGGGTGGTCTTGCGTGCTAGTGGAGGCTAGATTTCTTAGGGCTTTTTGTATTAAAGACAATTCAGACTAGCCCTGGAGGATCAGGACATTCCTTGCCTCTGTGGAGGACGGTGTAGATGATCCAGGCACAGCTTCATGTATTACAGGGAGGTAGGAGCAGTGAGGTAAGGAGGCTGGGCTAGAAAAACTCAGCTTTTTGGAATCAAGGAGTAAATGGCATCTAGGACTGTGCTGATGAAAAGCCCAGCTACCTGCTCATCAGCCTCACCTGGCGTTTTATCCCTTCGTGTCAACCTTCCTTGGAACTAACTGGATTTGACTGCAGGGTTGTCAGTATTGGATGTTCTGGTCCTCATAATACACTGCAGGAGAGAAGCAGACAGAGGCAGAGAGAAAGACTTCTTGGCCATGTCTCTTTGAATTTACCCTTTGCCCTTCTCAAATAGGACTGAAATCTAAACATTGTCTTGTACTTACATAAAAACCAGACCTCTTTAGAGACCGGGGGGCGGGGGGGGGGCGGGGGAAGAAGCGGGGAGCTCAAAGCTGGCCACCAGCCTGAGAGGCAAAAATTATGGTGAGATGAGACATCTCAGGCCTCCAGCCCTGGCATTTCTCATTTTCATGTCCCTCGTCTTCCTCCTTCTCCATTTGGGCGAAACACTGGGTTCTGTCCTAGCTCCCATATGCACATGCAGCAGCAGGTAGAGAGGGTCCTAAACATCAGAGTCGGGCTCAAACTCAACAGCGCCCAACACGTGCCAAGTCCATCTCTGCGGCGTTCCCGCCTCCTGTTTGCGGTAGGGTGGATTGAGGTGGTAGCAGTTCAAAAGCAAAGATTCCCAAAGACATTCCCCTGGCATCTCCTCACACTCTTGGAGGTGTGGCTTGGCCAGAATCATGAGTTGTTGTAGGCTTATTGAATAAAGGAATCATAGTTCCTAAATTTCCTGCATAATGGAAGTCCCAGTTCCACAGCTAGTGCTGTCATAGGAGAGGCATGGTACCCAAGTTTGGTCACTCCTGAGGACATCAGGAATAGCTGGTTTGACAGGGCTGCTCATTGTTTTACATAATTCAAAGGTACTTAAAAAATTAAATGGTACTGAGTAACTTCCTTTCTCAGCCCTGGGAAGTTTCTCATTGAGAACAATGCTCAGTACTAAGCTGGGTGTGAGACCAAGACTCACCCTAGGTCCTCCCCACAGGAGGGCTTAGGAAGGGGGAAAGATAGAACATACTGATAACCAATTTTAATATGTCCTATCCATCCTTGACCTCTTCCCACTTCTTTCCTTTCTCTTCTCTTTTTAGGAAACATATTTACCCAGCAACCAAGTTACTATAATGACCTGGATGAAACCATTCCCACCATACTTCAGGTACCATCTCTTACCCTTGCCCTGGGGAGAGCAAGCTAGGTAGGGAGACAAAAAGTCTTTGGATTTTTCTTGAGGAACCTGAGAGAAACGTTTGCTTTCCCTTCCTTTCCCAGCCTCATCTTGAAATGTAGCAGTTTAGGCCATTTACCTAATGTGGGCAAAGCCCTGGATTCTGTCCTCATTGGGAGAAGGCAAGGGAAAGAGAAAGAACTCATCCCCCAGACTGTCTTTGTCCTACTCTGAGCTACATGCCTTTCAATTCACTCTTTGCCATTCTTGAACAAGACTGACATCTAGATTATCTTGCCCTCATACAAAAGGGTTTGGTTTGGTTTTGTCTCCTTTTCCAGCAGCCAACAGTTACTCCTTTCAGAGACCTGCATTTCTCAAACTGGGGCTGTGAGGGTTTATAAAATTGTTTTGTGAAAGGTTGATGTATATGGTAGAAAATATGAGGAATATTCCAAAACTGAAAGGAGCTGGGTATGGTGGCTCATGCCTGTAGCCCCAGCTCCTGGGGGCCTAAGGCAGGAGATTATCTTGAGTTCCCAGGCAAGCTAAGGCTACATAATGAGACCCTGCCTCAAAAAAACAAAAATAAATTTTTGGTTTGTTTTTTGGTGTGTGTTTGTTTTGTGTCGTGTGTGTGTGTGTGTGTGTGTGTGTGTGTGTGTGTGCAGTTTTGCTTTGGGGTTTAGATTTTGTTTTGTTTTTTTATTTTTGAGATAGGGTTTTTCAGTGTAACTCTTTCTGTGCTGAAATTCACTCTGTGACCAAGCTGGCCTCAAACTCAGAGATCCGCCTGTCTCTGCCTCCCAAGTGCTGGGATTTAAAGGTATATGCCATCATGCCCAGCTTCAAAATTAAGATTTGAATTACAAAAATCAAGATCACATGCCCTGGCAAGATGGCTTAGTATGTCAAAATGTTTGCCACCAAGCCTGAGGACCTGATTGATCCCCAGAACCCACATAGTGGAATGAGACAAGTTGTCCCCTGACTTTCACACACATGCCTATAAATACACACATAAATAAGTAAAAGGAAAGACAGACAACACTGCCAATTAAGTCTTGCTTGATTTTATGACAGATTCTATTTTCGAGTCTGTTAATTTGTCTTTTGTTTTAATAAAATTCCAATAACCACTGAGTGTGATAGCTCATGTCTATAATTTCTACATTTGGGAAGTAGAGACAGGAAGATTAGGAGTTCAAGGTGGTCATCCTTGTCTGCATAGAGAGATCAAAGGCATCCTGACCTACATGAGACCCTACTCAAAAAAAAATGTATATATAGTTTGTATATGTATGTATATATATACACACACATAAATCTACACATATATAAAAATTATCCTATAGTCATCTATAAAGGAATCTTAAAAAAAAATCTCTTAAATATCGCTGAAGGTATTTCTCAGATATATATTTGCTGAGTCTATTCAGTCAAATCATAGATGGAGGATTCTTGGGGGTTTATATTTTATATGTATGTTCCATGTATGGTTACTAAAAATGGAACTCATGGTTTTGTTTTTTGAGACAGGCTCTCACTATGGCCTAGAACAGGCTATGTAGACCAGGCTGACTTTGAACTCAGAGATTCACCTACCTCTACCTTCTGATTGCTAGGATTAAAGGTATGCAGTACCACACTCAACCTGAGTCCCAGGGCCTTACATGTACTTAGCCTGCAGTCTGTCACTGAGCCACACCCTCAGCCCTGCATGGTTTACATGTACCTGTCCACCATCCCATTGGATGCTTTGTCTCTAGGTTCTAAGGCAGTTCTTGGGTCACCTGTCTCTAGATGTGGGGTGGGGATCCTAGGCGCTTGCTCAGCAGGAGGTGGATGAGAGCCCTCTTTGCCTTTCTTAGGTCTTCAGCAATATCCTCCAGCACTGTGGTTTGCAAGGGGATGGGACCAGCACCACACCCCAGAAACTCGGGGAGAGGGGTCGGTTGAACCCCAGTGACATGCCTCTCTTGGTAAGGTTGCCCCTAAACCCACTTCTTCTGACTGAGACTTTCAGCCAACGTCTGGCTGCCCTGACTGAGAAGATTGCCAGTGCTACAGGCACAGCAGTTCTCTCCCTGCCCCTGACCTCTGCCTTGAATTCTATCTGTGTTTCTACCTATCCTATGGGCTAAGAGGCTTTTTGGTAGGTTTTGTTCCTCCCTGGAAACCTTTATGGAGCACCAGAAAGAACAAGGATGAAGATTTGAGAACTGGGTCTAGTCCTCAGTTCTGCTCAGCAGGCTCATTCCTCAGACCAACCAGTCATTGATTCCATGAATGTTCACTGAGGGATCTCCAAAGTATGCCAGGTCCTGTGCTGAGCCTGGGGATAAAGCAGCAAGCAGAAGCAGACACGGTGCCCACCGTATGGCACTTAGAACTTTACTGAGGATGACATACAGAAAGTGAGCATTTAAGGAGCCTGGGTGCTGTGTTAATCACTATAGACAGCTGGAATGAGGCAACTGTGAGTTACCTTCTTGGCATTTGCCATCCGGTGAGAAAATATTCATTGAGCAAGTGTTTCAGAAGCATATATGCCAGTAACTGTGGGAGGAAATCATCTTAGTACTCTGGGCCTCTGTTTCCTTACCTGGAACAAGGAGAGCCCAGGAGCCACCCAGCCTGCTCCCTCGAGTTGGAATGAAAATCAGCAAAGCAAATGAGCAAACACCCTGAGTCCTTGGATCCTCTTTAAACTGTGAGCAAGGGGTGGCAGGTTCGCAGCTCCAGTCTTCACCAGGCTGGGTGATCTCTCTGGGCCCAGTGTTCAGATTCAGGTTCATTTTCTTGCAGGTAGAAGAGACTGTATCAGAATCACAGGTAACCTTAGCTATCATTGAATGTAGCTTAGTGAAGCTACAATAGCAAACTCTGAGACTTAGAATGATTAGGTGGCACAGGTTACCCTCCCAGTGATGCTACCTCCCCACCCACCCCATCCCCGTTTCAAAGCAACTTCCTGCCTGCTGGGAACTCTAGCTTTGTCAGTTATGATTTAGGCCCTCTACAGAGCTGTCTGTGGGGCTAGAAAGAATAATACTATGTCTTCTCTTGTTAACAGGAATTAAAGGACATTGTTCTCTACCTGTGTGATACCTCCACCACACTCTGGGCCTTTCTGGACATCTTCCCTTTGGCCTGCCAAACCTTCCAGAAACATGACTTTTGTTACAGGTACAGTGAGACTTCTGGTTAAAGTAAGGGCTCTGGTCCATACATTACTCAAATACATATTGATATGGTCCTTAGAATATACCAGACCAGGGATGGAGAAATGGCCCAGTAGTTAAGAGCACTGACTGCTCTTGCAGAGGACCCAGGTTAAATTCCCAGCACCCACATGGCAGTTCACAGCTGTCTATAACCTCAGTTCCAAAGGACCTGACACCCTCACTCAGACACACATGCAGGCAAAACACCAGTGTATATACAGTTACAATGAATAAATCATTAAAGAAAATACACTGGCCTGTCTTCCAGCCTGGGAACACAATGAGGAACATAGGTAAAACTTCTGCTGAGAGGAGCCCTCCCAATTGTAGCTAAGAATGGGATAAGGGAGAGAAAAAAACCCACAGCAAGATGACAGTTTCAAGTCTGCCTTGTTTGTTTTGTGTGCTTTATCTGGGGACACAGTGACAGCCAGTAAGAACCAGCATAATGAAGAAACAACAGAGGTGTGCAAAAGGAGAATGACTCCTAAGAACAGCAGTGAGCAGGAAGCCTGGTGCACTGGCTGTACCTGCTGTCCCAGCTCCTCAGGAAGCAAGGCAAGAGAGCCCCTCGAGCCCCACGATTTGAAGCTAGCCTAGTCAACATGACTAGACCTAGTCTCAGACTCTAAGATGAAGAGGAAGGATCCAAATCTTCAAGATAGAAAGGTTCAGGTGACAGGAGGGGGGTTGAAGCAGAAGCGAACTGTACAAAAAGCCCAGACTGACTAACCACCAGGTGTGGTGGCACAGGCCTTTAGTCCCAGCACTTGGAGGGAGAGAGCAGCAGACTCTGTGAGTTTGAGGCCATGGTCTACATAGACAGTTCCAGGATCTCCAGGGTTACATAAAAAGACCGTGTCTCAAAATAAACAAAGAACAAACACCTAGACTGTTCCAGAGAGAACCAGGGAGTAGCATGTAGCCTGAAATTTGGTGACAGGCTGTGGAGAGTGGGGTTTATTCCTATGCACTGGAAACCATGGGAGGCTTTAGTCCAGAGAGTCCTAGCGAAGAGTGTGCCGAGACGGACAAGAGCTAAGAGGAATCTGAGACCTGGCAAGAAGGAGACCTTTGCCCTGTTAGCACCAAGAGATCTTTCTGTGCCGTGAAGAGGAGGAGAGTGTGGGCTTGGGCATTCCTAGGCTAGAGTGAAAGGACCAGCAGCCTGCTCATTGCCTGGCAACAAAAAGTGCTGGCCTCTTCCCAGTGGCCTGTAACTGTAGCTCTTGCCAGGCAACTCCCAACCATTTGTGGCAGCTTCTGGGAGCAGTCCAACTCCATTTACCCTCCCTCCCATCTATCCATCTACTCTGCCATTTGCCCATCCATTCAACAAAACATTTATCTAGCTCTGACATGTGCCAGAGATGGCACTGGTCCTCTGACTCCTCTGTGGTCTCCTGCTTGTGAGAGTTAGACATTCGGGTTGATCAGCCTCCCAGGGGTTATTAGAATAAAGTACTGACCAGCATTCTCCAGGTAATAAAGGGCTTGGGAGAGGACTGCAGCTGTCCACTTTGAAAAGAAGAGGTGTTTTTAATAATAAAAGAGCATGTGAAAATGTAAAAAGATAGGAAGCCAGAAACTGAAATCACCCTCAGGAATTGTATTGCTCTTGGCATTTTATATTCTGCCTATTTTCATTTACTTTAAGCAGTTTCCTCATTTTGTCCAAGCATCTCCCCAAATAAGCACAGATGGCTTCTGAGGGAGGAGGCTCTGGAAGAGCAGATTTTTCTTGCAAGAGACGGTGAAAGCAAAAGATTCCCCACCCATCTTGGAGTGTAGGGAGGAAAGGATGTACTTCAGAAGTGACTGCCTTTGACTCATCCGTAGCCTGCAGCCGGCCCAGCCTGTTCCAGCCTGTGCTGCAGACTGTGAAAACCCTTTGCTAGCTACACCCACACACTCACACAAGCCCAGTTCCCCCAGCACTGGGTTAGTGGTCATATTTACCCAAAGAACTTGCTTCACTCTCCTCTCCTGTCCATCCAGAGTGTTCAGTGTCTGCTCTTGGTCATGAGTCAGCAGTACTTTCACTTCGACAGAACTCAAAAAGAGCAGTGACTCAGCAGTTAAGAGCAGGATCTGTCTTTCAGGGACAGAGTTCACTTCCTTGCACCCTGGAACACCAGCTCCAGCTCTCCTGGCTTCTGTGGGCATCCTTACACATGTCACACACAAACAGACAAACACATATACACAATTTAAAAACCTTTTAACAATGTAAACTATCTGGTGAACTGTCTTCCTCCCCCTTTCTAGTTCTTTCCTCCCGGGTCAACACTGTCTTTAGTTTGAATGTGATTTTCCAGAGATATGCAGAACAGGAAGATGTGCACATTGTTATTCCTTTTGCAGTGATGAGAATGAAACCCAGGCTGTTATAAATGCTTAGCAGGAATTCTACCACTGAGCTACCCTCCCAACTCCTCCCACTTTTTAAAAACTGAAAGCTGTGGCTGGGGAGATGGTTCCGTGTCTTCAGGGTGACTGAGCAGCCTATGTGTCTGGCATACCAGACACCAGAGACAGATTTTTTATTTTTTGTGGCTTTTTTTGGTTGTTTACTGTTTCAAAATATGTATCATTGTACACACACCACTTCATACCTTTGCAAGCATATTTGAGGATTAATTCCTAGAAGTAGAAATGCAGGGACAGATGGCATGTGCATCTTTAATTCTCACACATCTTGCCAAATCACCCTCCGTAGGGGTAGCTCTAGTTTTACCCTCCCACCCACAACATAGCCTGGCAAGAGTTGAAGCAGCTTGGGCCCAGCCGCCCTCTCTGGCCTCTGCTGACACTGTATCTAGTAGGGCTTGTTCCTTTTGGCTTAGCTGTTCTCTGCCATGTGCAGTGCTGCAGTGAGACAGCATTGCAGAAGCCTGCCAGAGGACAGGACACGCTTGCAGAGCACCTGCATGAATTCAGCACAACTCTAGGCACTTAAGTGCACCTCTGACTCTGGGACGCTTAAGATGTTTGGAGGAAGAAGTAGACCCTAGAAAAGAGGAACTGTTCTGCCAGTTATCAGGACAATCCTGTGTGCAGCAAATCTGGCCCCTGGAAGGAAGAATCTTGTGGCTAAGAACACAGTGAGGAGGTAGGCCTGGAATGCTGCAGGGTTAGGGGGAAAAGGACAGCTGCTTCGCCATGCGCCTACCTCCGCTAGTCTTCCTGCCTCAGCTTCCCACAGAGCTGGCAATACAGTCATATGTAGCTGTGCCAGACTCAAAATGTATGTGTGTATAAGTTTTTGAGGAAATTACAGATTTATTTTGTTCATGAGTGTTTTGCCTATATGCATGTATGTACACCATGTGCATGCCTGGTGCCTGAGGAGTACAGAATGAATGCATCAGATCTCCTGAAACTGGAGTTACAAACATTGTGAATCACTATGTGGGTCCTTGTAACCAAAACCAGGTCCTCTGGAAGAACAAGTACTCTAACTCCTGCCCGCCTCTCCAGCTCTGTTGTGTGTATATAATTTTTAATTGTTTTGCTATTAAGACAGGGTCTTACTGTATAGTCCAGGCTGGCTTCCAACTTATGATCCTCCTGCTTCAAATTCCCAAGTGCTAGAATTACAAGCATGAACCACCACATCTAGCTTGAGTTATAGTGCAGCTGGGTGGTGGTGGCACATGCCTTTAATCCCAACACCCAGGAGGCAGAGGCAGGCAGATCTTTGTGAGTTCAAGTCCAGCCTGGTCTACAGAGAGAGTTCCAGGACAACCAGAGCTACATAGTAAGACCTTGTCTCAAAAAACAAAACAGACAAAAAGTTGTAGAAAGCTTAACATCTGTACTCATTTCCATATACCAACTGATAGATGCATACACACACACATAACTAAAATCTTTAAATTTAAGGTTACATATGAACTAACTGACTTAGTTCATAAAACAAATACACAAATACAGTGTGTAATATATGTAAGTCCTGAACATATGTAGCCTGTTCTCAGTAAATACATTGCATTGTCAGTGTAAACAATTTGTAAAGATTTCAAATCATGCCAAAACCAAAAAAAAAACCTACTTCATATCTTAGAACCAAAGTGAGAAAAAAAGTATTGGTAACTAACTGCATTTCGGTGCTCATAGAATTGGCAAATTTTGAGCAGGAAGAAAGGTAATCCTTTGCCTGTTTCACAAACCCAGGAGTCCTGTGTAGACCCTCTGGTCACTTTGTTAGAATAGGCAAACTTATAGTCACTTCCTATGAGTGCTATTGGAGTAGCACAGTACATTATTTGGGGTAAACTCGGGAAAGCCCCTGGGTAGCCCCAGAAAATGGTTATGGACTGGGCTGGACTGGGCTGGGAGGAGTGGATTGACTCAGTAAAGCAAAGTGAGATTCTGAGTTTGATCTCTTCAGAACCCATGTCAAAATATAGGGTGTGATGTTGCTCTTCCTGTAGTACCACTACTGGGAGACAGAGACAAGAAGGTCCTGGAGCTCTCTGGCCTGAGTTGTTGAGCATCAGGCCAATGAAAGACCCCATCTCTGAGGTGGACTGCTTTCCTGAGCGCAGCTCCTGAAGTTACCCTGTGGTTTACACACACACAGGAACACACGCTGTGGGCTTTTGGGGGGAACTAAATGGACCTTTCTGCTCCTTTGGGTTGGCTTCATTTTCTACCAAAATGTGGTATTTATGAATTAATCTCCTTTTTACTGTGTTTGCTTCTGCAGACTAGCATCCTTTTATGAGATGGCAATTCCGGAAATGGAGTCTGCAATTAAGAAGAGGAGGCTTGAAGACAGCAAGTGAGGCAGGGACAGAACTAAGTGCTTCATGGGGAGGGAAGCCTGGGCACAGGTGGAGCTCCCACTGGTAGGACAAAGGGGACCAGAGTGTGGTATTGGGCTCTAGTTCTACGCTTAGTGGTCTTCTAGCCCTGGCTTGTTTGGTTTTTTTTAGACAACTCCTGAGGTTTTTTTTTTTAAAGATTTATTTGAAATATGTAAGTACGTTGTAGCTGTCTTCAGATGCCCCAGAAGAGGAGTCAGATTTCATTTCGGATGGTTGTGAGCCACCATGTGGTTGCTGGGATTTGAACTCAGGACCTTTGGAAGAGCAGTCAGTGCTCTTAACCACTGAGCCATCTCTCCAGCCCCCAACTCCTGAGGTTTTATATTTTATTTTGTGTGCTAAGGATTAAACCCTGGACCTTGTGCATGCTAAGCACATGTTCTGCTACAGAACTACACCCTCAGCCCTTAAAGATTTTTTTTAAATACCTGCTTTGTAAGGACTTGTGTGAGGACCTAAAGAGAAACACTTTGGCAAGTAGAGATTTATTGTTTGCTTGCTTTATTTTATTAATTTTTATTTAGCTCCTTGAGAATTTCATGCAATGTTTTTTGACCATAGCCACCCCTCCCCCAACTCCTTCCTGATCCACTCCCCTTTCCCTACTTACCCAACTTGATGTCCTCCTTTTTCTTTTCTTTTTCCTACTTTTTTTTAACATATGAAGTCAAATCTTTGTGTGTGGCATTCCACTGATGCATGGTCCACCTTACAGGGCCATACCTTTAAAGAAAACTAACTCTCTCCCAACAGCTATCAGTTCCAAAAGTTCCTCAGCTAGGGGTGGAACTCTGGGCCCACCTCCCCCCTTAACTAGGATTTGGCCTGGCTTGAGTTTGTATTTGTCTTGTGCATTTTGTCACAGTCTCTGTGAGTTTATATGTGCAGCTGCCCTTTGTGTCCCTGGGATCACCTACAGCCTCTGGCTGTACAGTCTGTCAACCTCTTCTGCAGTGATCCCTAACTTTTGGGCAAGGGAGGGGTTGATATGTTAGATTTTACAGCCTAACATGTCATTCTCTGTACACTGACCAGTTAGTCTGTATCAATCACCATCTACCATACAAATAGGGATTTAAATATTAGTGATGCATCACTATCTTACTATAGGCCACCCCGTGAGAATTTTCTGAGAGTCCTTCTTTGCTCCTAAGTTCATTAATTCAGTGTCCTACTCCCCCCCCCCCCGCCCCCAATCCTAGCAGTAATGGCTGGTCCCTGAAAGTAAGCTCAGCTGTTGCTTCAAGCTCTTGGTAACTGACCTTGCTGTTCCTGATCCTCTGTTTAACTGAGAAGTGATCTGGACCAGCTGGCTACTCAGTATTGTAGGCTTGTGTCAGCTGCTCCCATCAGTGACCTTTAAGACTACCTCAGCTCTGGGGAGGCACCTGTAACTGCTGGGAAGAAGTTCCCATGGTACCTTTCATCTCTTAAGTCTACTTCTCCTGTCTCTGTCCATCAAAGGCTCCTGGGTGACATGTGGCAGAGGCTCTCCCATTCCAAGAAGAAGCTAATGGAGGTGTTTCACGTCATCCTGAACCAGATCTGCCTCCTTCCCATTCTAGAGAGCAGGTAAGCTCCAAGGAAGGAGCCGCTACACATACAAGTGCTTCTCAGCTCCACTCCTCCTCACTCTCTGCCAAACATAATGGGAAACCCAGAAAGATGCTTTTCTCCAACTGGTAAGAGACTGCAGAGGAGTAGGGAGAGCATCCATGGAGCCTGCAGGTCATGTTACATTACATGAACTCATTGTCCCTCGTGTCCTGTCCTAGCTGTGACAACATTCAAAGTTTCATTGAAGAATTCCTTCAAATCTTCAGCTCTTTGCTGCAGGAAAAGAGGTGAGTGGGACTGAGCTGGGACCTGCTCTGGGTCAGGCCTATGTCTTTCCCTCCAGTCCCATGAGGCCTTGCTCAGTGGAGCCACTAATCTATACTTACCATGGCATAGAGGCTCTGGAGCCTGTGGTTGGGTAGCAGACACAGGGCGACCTGCCAGAGGACATTGTCCTTATGGTCCCATCCCTGTCCCTCCTTTTTGTGCTCTGCCCTACAGATTCCTCCGTGACTATGACACATTCTTCCCTGTAGCTGAAGACATCAGCTTGCTGCAGCAGGCTTCATCAGCCTTGTATCCTACTATAGCCTACTGGACCAAGGTCTGACTAGGTCAGACATGATGTGCGGGGACCCAGAGGGGTAGAAGGTAACCCTGGAATACTCACATCAAGAAGTCTAACAAGGCCCCAGTTCCTCTTTCTGGAATTGGCACCTGCTCTGATAAAGGAACAAGGGAAAGCCTCCTCTCCAAGTGTGTTCTGGGGGTCTGGGCCTGTGTGTTCATGTTGTACTCTAGAAACCTTTTGAGCCCATTGAAGGAGATGGGGACAGGTAAATAAATGGGTACTTAGGAAATGTCACATGAGAAGACCCTGGACTGCAGGTCACAGAGCAGAGCTCAGGATGGGATCAGAGGAAAACAGCCAAGCCAAAGATAGGACAGATAGAAAATGGCCTGGCCCAAGCTCAGGTTGAGGACAGGAGTGTTCCCAGGAGAACGCTCCTTGAAGAGTTCTTCAATGTCCTGTGTGACCGTTGGAAGGGGGGATGCGGGGGGGGGGGAGCAAGGGGGGGTGTGTGTCTGGTGAGGATGTAGTAAGTGATCTGGGGTTGACCACCATTCAAGGCCCTTGTGTGACACGTATGAAGAAGTTTGGGCTACATGCTACAGGTACTGGGGAGCATGAGAGGCTGAAAAGCAGAGTGACATGGGCTGTTTATACTCTGAAAAGGCTCCATTTGGCTCTGGGAGGACAATGACTGGGCTGGGACCACCAGAAGCTGAGATGGCTGCTATAGGCGTCCCTGCATGGATCATGTGGGTTTGGAATAAAAGCAGAGAGAAGGTGTGGGGACACCTTGGATTTCTGGCCTAGTGTCTGGAGTGGCAGGGAAAAAGGAAGCTAGGGAGGAGCTGGCCTTTGGACCATTTCTGTTGCTGGGTTAGGTCCAGTCCTGCCTCAGGAACCCCCTATAGGCCCTCAACCCTTTTAAAATAGCCTCATCGTGGTAGATAGGCAGTCCAGTGACAGTACTGATGACCCTCTTGATATCAGAGTAAAAGAATACCTGTTGGATCATCCAAAAGTCAAGGATACTGGTGGTAATCCCTAGCCCTCTCTGCCCAGAACTGCCCTGCTGGGCAGCAGGTGCTAGGGTTGAAGGCCTGCGTGGCAGTATTTTCCATGCTGTTCCACATGACACGTACTGGGTTGACCAGAAGACATTGGGAAAAGCCACATGGTCAGATCCTGGACAGGGAGTGAGAAATACTACCCAGAGCTGGGGAAGTGGGTCCTGAGCACAAGAGCCCTTAACACTGCCACCTCGTAGGGATGAGACTCGGACTGCCTACATCCTGCAGGCTGTGGAAAGTGCATGGGAAGGGGTGGACAGACAGAAAGTCAAGGACATTAAAGACCCATCCAGGGCCAAGGATTCTAATAATGAAGTCACAATGACAGCAGAGCCAGTCGGTGAAATGCCATCACAGCTGGAGAACTCAGAAGAGGATGAGGAGGTATGTATCTGGGAGACCCTGCCCTTGATTCCTTAGACCTCCTATCCACCTCTTAATACACAAGCAGCCAAGCTCTCTTACTTGTTCTGCCTTTAGGAAAGAGAGTCCTTTGGGATTGGTAGCTTCCAGCACTTGGGCTGTTTGTACTACCTCTGTACAAAAGAAACCCCAGCCCTTTTGAAACAGGTACCTTGCTTATACAGGTGAGCCTTGAATTCACAGCAATCCTCCAGTGTTCACCTCCAACTGCTGGGATTACAAGCATGCACTGCCATGCCCAGCCCTGTTTTCCTCTGTAAAATGAAGAGGGGAAGTGTTTGCTTGTGCTCCTCTCGCTCCTCCATGCACTGGGAAAAGTAGAGCTCCTTGGTAGAACTGAGAGTGAAGCCTGGCCCACCTCCCAGTAATCACAGGGCTCCACTAAACATGGTGGGAAGGCTTAGATCTAGTGCTTCCTCTCCCAACTTTTCCAAGGTCAGCCAAGCCTGTGTAGAAGGGCTTTTCCTTGTGTGCTACAGGCATGGAGACCACACAGTCTGCTCTGTGGTAAACTGATCTTCTGCTTGCCAATTGCATGTTGCATATCTCTTGTGTTCAAGAGTACTCCTCTTTGTACAGAGTTGATCCTCTGGACATACAGATAGGTGCAGCGCCTGCTTCCATAAGGTTATTGGGGTTGCTGGGGATGCTGTATGGGACACTTGTGAGTTAGCTGGTCCTTAGTGCCTCATTAGCAAATGCTACCGTTCTTCCTGTTAGACCCCAGATCCTTTCTTCCCTGTTTGGTGGCTTCTCTAAACAGAGGTCTTTATCATCATCCTGGTCATCATGACTTTTCCAGTGCTAGGATTGAGCCCAGGGTCTTGCTGATGCTGTGCAAGCATTCTACCACTAGTTATATCTCTAGCCCTTTATGTTTTATTTTCCCATCTCTTTTAAAAGCATTATAAAATGAAGCCACGTTTGGGCAGTATCTGAAATGAAGTGTCCTTACTGAAAAGAGTGTTACTTAAAGGGAGCTTCTCAACACAGCCTTACTAGTAGTTGCTGTTGTCCTTCCAAGTCAGTCACCTTGGTGGTAGAGTTGGGCAAGGACCTTGATCACTAACACATGACTATCTATGGAGGCCCTCCTGCATACCAGACACTCTTCCCTGTGGGTAATGTACATCTCTTCATCGAACCATTTAGAATAACCCTATAAGTTAAGGACACTTTGTCCATATCATAAGGAGGAAACATTTCAGAGAGAGAACATACAGGGCCCAAACATAAACAGAGGCAATCCAGCTAGGAAGTCATAGAGCCCCTTCCTCCACAGATGGGAGCAGGGGCTCGATTTAAGTCACTTGGCAAAAGTCCTACAACTGGGGAGAGGTAAGGCCAGAGCCTGTGCTGCCACCTCCAGTGCTGTCCGGAGACTCTCACCCTCTTCCTTGCCCGCCTTAGTCTTCCCCTGCGTCACTCTGGCTCTCCGTTGCAGTGCACGGGTGCAGCAGCTGCCCTGGGCCCTACCGTGAGTGGTGTGGAACTAGACTCACTCATCTCCCAAGTGAAGGACCTGCTGCCAGACCTTGGGGAGGGCTTTATCCTGGCCTGCCTGGAGCACTACAGCTATGATTCAGAGCAGGTGATCAACAACATCCTGGAGGATCGGCTGGCCCCTGAGCTCGGTCAGCTGGACCGAGGCCTAGAAAGGTGAGAGAGACACATGGGAAGAGGCCCTCAAAGCAGGAATCCCCTTACCCTGCCTCCCCCTCTCCCCTAGACCAGGGACTCACCTCTTTAAAGAAAGTAAACCTGGGGCCCTCAAGGTTGTCAGCACATAGCTGGCTGTCCCTGCCAGACCTTATAGGAGGACTTACTAGAGACTAGCAGTGTGGCAAAGGGTAGTGACACACTCCAGCTCTAGATCTGCACTATCCTTAGCACATTCCCAGATCCTGAATTAGGACAGCCAAGCCACTCACTTTCTCAGCGCCGAGCCTCTTAGTTTGGGCCCACTGCTATCCCGAAAGCCTCGGGAGACAGCAAGAATAAAGACACAGGTGGACGTTTCTTCAATGAACAAATGATGTTTGCCAAGTGAGTGAGTAAAGTTAGCTTTGTGTCTTTGGACACATTCCTCCGCCTGTATGTGTTCCATTTTACAGATGACAGTGCTGAGACACAAGGAGACAGATCAGGAGCTGAGGGTATATATAGCTCAGTGGTAGAGCATGGACTTAGCCTTTGTGAGGTTGTACATTGCATCCCTAGTACCAAAAGCAAGTGCCACTACCCACCAAAATAAGAGGATGAATGACCTATAATTCCCTGTCTCATAGGGCTGTTGTGGGCATTTAAATGAGGAACAGAGCTTTTATGAAATGGAAAACTGGTATGCGTGGTACACAGGGAAGGGTGGGGTTAAGGAGAGCCTAATTAAAGGACTTAACTCATGTCCTCGGTGCAGCTTTTAAAATAGAGTGAACAGTATGATGGGAAGATAGTGGGACCTGGGACACAGGCAGGTGTTAGCCAGCAGGGCTTTTTCAGTTGATTTCTGTGCTGTGGCCCCCAGACAAGTGAAGCCGGACCCTACACCCCTGTTGTCATCGCGTCACAACGTCTTCCAGAACGATGAGTTTGATGTGTTCAGCAGAGACTCAGTGGACCTGAGCCGAGTGCACAAGGGCAGGAGGTGAGTGTGGCAGGACATGACTTCTGCGGTCCTGTTCTGGAAAGAGAAAGCAAGGCCCTTGACAGAACTAGCCTTGGGTTTTCCTCTCGAGAATGCCTCCACTCTTCTTTCTAATTTGTCTTTATTTTCTTTGTATAAATGCTTTCCCTACGTGTTCGTGCCCATAAATGCACTCAGAAAAGCGCCTAGGATGGAAATTACAGACAACTGTGAGCTGCCATGTGGGTGCTGGGAACCTCTCAAGAGCAGCAAGTGCTCTTAACTGCTGAACCATCTCTTCAGCACCGCAGGGGTCCCTCTGAAGCCTGGCCCTGTACACTGCCAGCCTACAAGAGCAGGTTCTTTAACAGTGTTCTCTAGGTCCAGCTGTGTGGGGGGACTCTTAGTGATACCTCCTTGTTAGTGGTAAAGGCCAGAGGGCCAAATCTGTCACTTGTTCCTCTTATCCTTTGATATGTGGGCTGTCAGCAATGTGGGTGTAGAGCTAGACAATGCTTCCTAGAAGCCACTTGTTGATCTGATTTGTGACAGGCTGTGACAAAACAAGAAAATTAAGTCATGTAAGTTTTTTCCAAAGATGAAAAATTCTATTTTAAGGTTTTCTTTTATTTGTAGCTTAGCTTCTTCCTACTTTCTCAGCATTGAAAAGTTCATTCATGACCTATTCATTAATTCACCAAATATTTGCCCGGTGCTTATCACCCTGGATTAATTTAGAACTGTAGCTGTAGTAGGGAGCAGAGCAGACACTGCCTACGTCCATGTGAAATTTGCATTGTTGAGCTCCTCAAACAAGCAGAGTGGGCAGCCTCCAGGGCTCCTGCCAGAGGTGTCAGCCGAGGGGAAGCTCCTCTGAGAAAATGGCAGAGAGCTGAAGGATGTGTTGAGGTGGCTCTGCACACCAGGAGGGAAACTTCCCAGGCTGAGTGAGCAACAGGACAGTGGCTTCAGGGCCAATGTGAGCGTGGTAGAGGTGCCATGAGTTCAGGAGTACTACAATTCTATAAAGGGCGTGGTCACTCCTGCCTCTGGTTCAGACACTAAGGAGAGGTGTCATGGCTGCATCTCGAGGTCCATCTAAGTGAGACCCCCATCTCAAAAATGAATAAAGCAAGTATTGGGTTTTGGAACTCTTTCCTGGGAAGAAACTGAAATCAGTGGTGATGACAGAAAGTGTGACAGCCAGGTAAAAAGTGGGGGCAGGAAGAGTTGATAATTCTGCTTCAAAGTTCCATAGCCACATTGACTCACAGAACCCAGAACTCCAGGAGTTCTGCTCAAGTGCAGCCTGTGCTGTCCCCAACATAATGTTAGGAGCAACAGAGTGCAGAAAGGGAGGAGTCTGTCAGCCTTGTGCCCTGGGGCTGTTTGCTGCCTGAAGCTTGTGGCTGAGGGCCCAACAGGCCCTGGGCAACTCTGACGCCTTGATGTACCATGGCTTGCTGAACAGGAAACCTTGGCACATTGCTTAGTCACTCAAATTGTGACATCCCTGGACACCCCCCCACCCCCCCAGCAGTTCCTTCTTGGTTGCTGCTGTGTGGAAGAGTCAAACAGGGTCTCTAAGACCAGCAGAAGGCACAGGGAGCCTAATTGGTCTGCTCCTCCACATTACTTAGCATCTCTGGACACAGGTTTTCCGTTTGACACTCATCAGTAGATTCACCCAAGTCACTCCCCAACCCCACCCAATTGTAGGTCACCTATGAGCATTTGCGAGTGGGTTGCTCTCAGCTGTCAGGGTCATCAGAAGGGCTGAAGCAGCCAGGTGTCCTGAAGGCTGTGTCCTAGTTCTATGGCACTCTGGCTGCCAGCAGAGACTGAATGACAGGTGTTTACCAGTCCCACTCTGCTGGGCAGCCCAGGGGCAAGGATTGTAAAGAGGCAGAACCTTCGTTCATGTGTTGAGTATTTATCCACTCAGCAAATATTTACTAAGTACTTTACTAGCACGAGGAGATCCTGTATGAAGCACGAGGAGAACAAGGTGAGCAGGGCACCCTGGCTTTGCCAACAAAGGGCAGAGACCGTGGGAAAGACAGAGCATCAAATAAGCAGGTGCACTTGGAGTTCAACAGGGACACCTGTCCTAGTGAGGGCGAGGGCCCTGCGTTCAGGTAGCAGGTGCAGAGTTAAGTAGCACAAAGCATGTTGCCCCCGTGTACATGCGCATTGACTGCTGGATACGCTTGACAGCTTTGGTAACAAGTGGGGCCATGACTGTTCCTTACACAGAGCTAAAGGGGCAGAGGCGAGGCTTGGTGACCCTGTGGTTTTTATTTGGTAACAAGCACAAGGTGGATCTTTTCTATCTTCTGGGACTCTGGCTTAGGGGTTCTTAGGGGGATGTGGGGGACATTCAGCTATTTGGACTCTGACCTCTAGAAACCATAATGCCAAGAGGGAGTCCAGACAGTCATTCTTGTCTCTTTTATCTTTTGTTTGTTTGGTTTTTGGAGATGCTAGGGAATCACAGCCAGGGCCTTGCACATGCCAGGCAAGTGCTTTACCAGTGGACCACATCTCCAGCCCTAATCTCTTTTTTTAGAGAATAGCAAAACTTGCCCAGAAGCTTCTGTATTTTTCTCATCAACAGAGCTGGGCCTGCCTTTGGCCCTCTGATATGGAGTGTAAAAGTGGGAGATCTAAACCTGAGTCTCAACAACTGGACCTGGCTCATAATCTCAGCACATGGGAGGTTTTAGAGCTTGAGGCCAGCCTGGGCTACATCGTAAGGCTTATTTTGTTTCAAAATAAGCCAATAACAACAACAACAATAACAAAAAGAAGACCGAGTCTGTTAGAAGAATATCTAGAGTGTACGTGGGTTAGACACCAAGCACCTGCCTCTAGTGTATCAAGCCAGTGAAGGAAGCTGTGTGTACAACATGTGGTCCTCTAATCCCTTTGAACTGTTCAATAGGAACCTGGACGATAACAAGAGTTCCCGCTCAACCAAGGTTCTATGGCCAGATTGTCTGCCTCTTGGAGAATCGCAGAGTATATTAGCATGCAAACTGAAACACGAGAGACGAATTCATTATGTTGAGTGCAGCAAATGCACCCAGTTTGTCTTTTTTTTTTTTTGGTTTTTCGAGACAGGGTTTCTCTGTGTAGCCTTGGCTGTCCTGGAACTCACTTTGTAGACCAGGCTGGCCTCGAACTCAGAAATCCTCCTGCCTCTGCCTCCCAAGTGCAGGGATTAAAGGCGTGCGCCACCACCACCCAGCAAGTTTGTCTTTTGTGTCTTCTTTGTTTTTGTTTTTTGTTTTTCCTGTCTGAGACAGAGTCCAATGTAACTGCAGGTAGCTTTAAGCTCACTCAGTAGCCAAAGCTGCCTCTGACCTTGTTTGTCCGTCCTCTGTGTCCCGAGCCCTGAGAGCCGCTGCACTCTTGATTCATTCCCAGCCCACCCCAGAGATGAGTGCTGAAAGCAGGGATTAAGGGGTTGGGTTGAGGGAGGGGGGTCGGTGGTTTGAGACAAGGACTCACTATGTAGCCCTGGCTGGCCTGGAACTCACTGTGTAGACCAGGCTTGCCTGAAATTCACAGAAATCCTCCTGTCTCTGCTGCCTTAATGCTGGACTCACCCTACCCCTACTCCCCCCGCCCCCCGTTTTGTTGGGTTTTTTATTACAGATGGTTGCGAGCCACCATTCGAGTGGTAGGAATTGAACCCTGGTCTTTTGCAAGGGCAGCCAATGCTCTTAACCATCTCTCTAGCCCTGCTAGTGCTAGCAGGCTTGCACCACCACAACAAGCAAAGAACTAAGATTTAATGAGGCTAGGGGCCTGGCTGTGATCACACAGCTTAGTAAACGTATCGTGGAGTCAAGTCAGGAGACCTGGCCCTTCTTTAGAAGCTGCGTGACTCTGGGCAGGCTCCTCCCCCTTTCTGAGTGCTGTTGCTTCCTCACCTAGAAAGAATGGGGTATGTGTTGTCTCTGTAGGCCATCAGAACCTGTTTGCACTGAACCTTATAGAACAGGGGCAAGTAGATGAGGAGAAAAAAGGTGACCAGTTTCAGGAGAGCTGCGCCAACTGCCACTTTGTAGGAAGCCATGATTCCAAAGGCAGTCTGAAGCAAGCCCTTGCTGCCTATTTCTAGAACAGGGTGAAGGCCTAGCTTATGACCAGGTCTTTCTCAGCTGCTTGTGCATCTTTTTTCTCCTTGGCTGCAAATCTAGTTGAGAAGCCAAGTGCAGTGCCCTAGACAGACTCCCCAGGGCCCAGGTCAGGTCCTTAGAGGGTGGCTTCTACATCTGGCCCTGCAAAGAGCCATATAACTAAAGACTACCCAGCACACAAGAACTGCCTCACTGGGGTGAGAGCAATCAGTTGATGAGGGCACCTCTGGTTCTTAGTTGGCCCCTGGCCCAGCACAGAACTTGGCCTCTCAGGATGCATGGCTGAGTGTATGAGTACTGTTCTCACCAGCTACCTGGGTAAGCTTAGATCCCTTTCATTTTTAACCCCTTTACCAACCTGGCAAAGAGAGCCAGGTACAGTGCCAAGGCCACTATCACAGGTCCACAGTCCCAATCCTAGTGACTGGAAAAGATTCCTAGAGTGTTGGTTGATTTGTTGGTTTATTTTTAGTTGTTTTAAGACAAGGGCTCATGTAGCCTAAGCTGACCTGTAGCTGTGTAGCCGTGGATGACCTTGAACTCCTGATTTCCTTGCTTCTTCCTCTCTAGGATCATAGGAATGTGCCCAACTTTGGTTTTTTGTATTTGAGATAGGGATCTCTGTAGCCTAGGTTGGCCTTTAACTCTTGGCAGTTCTCCTGCCTCAACCTCTATAATGCTAGGATTATAGGCATGAGTCAGTATTACCAGCTAAGATTCCTGTTTACCTAAGGTTTTTCTCAGATCTAAATCAAATACAACATCCTTTCTGTCCCATTGTGGGGCTCCTGGTACAATCAAATACCCTCTTGTCATGGGGTTTCCTCACTTCTGCCCCCAGACCCATGTTGGGCACCAGTCAGGGCTCACTTCTGTCTCTTTCAGATGGTACACCCACCTCCACTCAGCATATTTTGTGCCCTTCACCCACAACTCCACTATGAGTACAGATACATATCTGACCCATTTCTAAATCTCCTCCCTTCTCAGCCTTAGAACGCTGCCTAGCATATAGTAAGCCTTTAATAAAGATTGTCATGGGCAGCAAAGCTTTACTGACCATACTGAGGCTACAGTCCCAAGCTGTCCCAGGCTCCCAGACAGCCCTCCAGACTCAGATGCCTGCCACCCACCTAGAGGCAGTTATTAGAAGGTCTATGCAGAATCTGTGTCTCGGTTTTTGTTGGTCCCTCTCCTCTTGATACATTCCAGAGACCAGATCTCATTGCTAAGCTGAATTTCTTGCTTGGCATCTCTAATTGATTTTCCCCTGCAGGGCCAAAAACCACATTCCACAGGCTGACAAGCCAAGTTTCTCTACAGGTTTGCAAAGCCACGGACAAGAGACCTGAGACCCTGCTGACACTGATGCACAGTTCAGTGTGAGCCAGGCATGTCCCTTCCCCTCCACTACACCCATCTGTCCTCACTAGGGTGGCAGTTGGACGACCAGACTTTCCTCCTCCCACAGTACTTTTACTTGGAAGCTGGCACTGTAGAACAGAGATTTAGGAGCTGCCATAGTTGGGGTGGGGGGGGAGGGTGAGAGGAAGAAGGCAGACCCCTTCTTGCCTTGCCCAAGAGACCTTGGGGCTTTCCTGGGCTTAGTACAAAACTGTGTGTGGCCTCAGCATGATCCACGGTATAAAGAAGTGAACCCAGCCTCTCTCTGGGCCTTCAGCCCTCCGCGGTCTTCCTGACCTGATGCTGTCCTTCCTCTCTCCCTGCTCTCCTTGGCTCCAGGAAGGAGGAGAACGTGAGGAGCCTGGTGAATGACAAGCAGGCTGTGGTGGAACAGTGGCAGCGCTACCAGAAGTACAGTGTGGTAGTGGAGGAGGTAGGCTGCCCAGCCTGGGCCTCTGCTGGGTGCGGGAAACCAGCAGTCCGCCCAGCTTCTCTGACCGACTGAGTGTGCTGTTGTAGGTCCCCCTGCAGCCCGGAGAATACCAGGCTGATGACTATGAGGATGAGTATGATGACACATATGATGGCAACCAGGTGGGCGCCAACGACGCAGACTCTGATGATGAACTCATCAGCCGCAGGTGAGCTGTGAGGCTGACATAGCAGTGTAGAGCAAAGATCACCAGCACCCAAGCCACAGCCAGGCTTCCCAACCCCCACCGCCACACGGAGCCCCTGCTCCTTCAACTCAGCCTACACTAAATCAGGAAGCATTTATTTGGTCTTGGCAAGTCATTTTGCATGTTTTTTCCAAAGTACAGAACACTTTTCTCAGCAGAATCTTGTAGAGATTCCCCCTTAGCAGATCAAAGCAGAGCTTCCCTGTTGAACAAAAAGACTAGAGCTCCCTAGGGCTTAAGCTCAGCTCCCCCCTGCCCTCTCCGTGGGACCATGGGACTTTTCTTTAAAGAATCTGGGAACTAAAGAGAAGCCTGCTTGAAAAGCCCTGTGGGGTCCCTGGCTCCCAAGCAGGGCCTCCCAGCCTTCTCCCTGAGGCAGGAGGCCACTCTCCAAGTAGACTCAGTCTTTGATCTCTCCTTCTTTTCCAACCCTCAGGCCCTTCATCATCCCTCAGGTGCTGAGAACCAAAATGCCTGGGGAAGCACAGGAGGAGGAGTGTGATGAAGAGGATGAGGTTGAAGAGGAGGCCCCCAAGGTGCGTCCTAGGCAGGCGGCAGAGAGAAGTGCAATCTGAAGGGCAAATCGGAAGCTCTGTGCCTCCTGTCTCTCCCTGCCTCTGACCCTGGAGCGTCCTAACACAGCTGATGGTTTGGGGAGGGGCCTTTAAAGCACAGACCATTTAGAGAGCTGCTGGCTTTGATCTCAGCTCCACTGCCCAGGGGGGTCTCAGGGGACAAATTAGAGACTGGGTCTGAGCAGCTGAGTTCATTAGGTGTTCTGGAATAGGAAAGGGAAGGGTAGCTGTTGGCTGTGGAGTCCAGATGGCAGTTTTAAAAATCAGAAAAGACTTAAAGACCTGAGGCTCTGGAGCCAGCTAGTTCCTGTAGGCCTGAAAAATCAGTTTTAGCAGCTAAACTTTTTCTTCTGCTGAACTCTTATCTTGAAACTCAGCATAGAAAACAGATGAAATGACCTCACTCCAGTTTAGGCAGTAGCCAGGCGCTCTGCAGTCCTTAGCAGCCCCAACAGGGGCCAAAGTGAGATGTTTACAGGGCCGTGTAGGGCCTGGCGGAACTAGCATTCATGTTGAGAAGTACGCGCCCTGCCACGGGGCTTGGGCTCTCAGCCCTCTACTGCCTCAGTGTCTCCTCTGCCCAACCTGGGCTTAAATCCATATTTGATATGAAGTTACCATCTTCCCATGTCGCTAATTCTATTCCTTTAGATTTTAGATTTTTGTTTTGTTTGTAAGATAAGTTATCTGTCAGAGCCTGCTGGTTTCCTGAGGTCCCAGCTGTCCCCTGCACAGGCCCATCACCATGGACTCTGGGCATAGAGAGCTCAGTAGCAGCTCTCACACACTCTGCTTTGAACCAGAGTGAGGCTTGACCTCCGAAGTCTCAGGATAAGCATGCTTCCAAGGGCCTTACTTGACTTTCTGGCCCTTTGAGTCCTTTCCAGTTGGCCTTCTCAGCCAACACCACATGCCCCATTGATGTGCCTCTTGTGGTCCTTTCGCCCCAACAGCCTACACCACATCCCTCCGGCTCCTTCCTTAAAGGAAACTTCAGATGGCAACCAGCTCCACCCCAAGTGCCTACCCTGCCTGCTGTAGCAACCTGTACCCCCTTGGGGGTACATCAGGATCCCTTCCAGCATGGCCCACACAGCCTAGGGAAATGGAAAAGCTCATGATTGCAAATTTCGCTTTCTCTTCCTTCCACAGCCGGACCATTTCATTCAGGATCCTGCAGTGCTGAGGGAAAAGGCTGAAGCCAGGCGCATGGCCTTCCTCGCCAGGAAGGGGTGAGCATTGGAGGGGCTAATTCACCTGAAGGAGACCCATCAGGAGAGCCCAGCTGGCCTTGCGGGAAACCCTGGGGCCATTTTTGGGTAGTTCCTTAGCTAACATCTGGCTCTAGGAAGTAACTATTAATATCCGTATCACTCTCTCTATTGGCCCAGAGACATTAAATAACTTAGTAAAGGTCGTCCAGCATTAAGTGGTACCTAAGGATGAAGTATGTGCCTATAGACTCAGCTACTTGGGCTAAAGCATGAGAATCATTTGAAACCAGGATTTCAAAACCAAGGTGGGCAATGGAGCAAAACTTTTTCGCACATGAATACAGCCAAGATCCCAGTGTGCACCTGCATGGCTCAGCTTCGTGTTCCCTGCTCGTAATCAGTACTTGACAGACAGTGTAAGTCTGTCACTCAGCATTGGAGTGTGTGCAGGACTATCTCATATGAGCAGAATAAAAAGAGCCCAGGCAGATAACACACCTTAGTGGCACAGAGTCATGGTAGGGACACTGGGCACTTGAGCTAAGCCCCAGGAAGCACAAGACTCAGAGAGGGTCTTTAGCAAGGACCCCTGACATGACTTTTAGGCTCCCTCTTTTTCTTAGTAGAAAAACTAACCAAATGGGCCAAGGGTAAATGCAACCTAGGCTCTGGGTATGGGTGAGACCTCCCAAGAGACATTTGATTTCCTTCTGGAGGCCCCAAGTAGACCCCAGAGATTGATGGGCTGAAGAGACCCTCTGTCAGCTCTGTGAGCACATTTGGCCATTAGGAACCACCAAGTTAGGGCCTGGTGTGTAAAATAGGAGCATTGCCTAATTTGGGTGGGGTGGGGAGGAGGTCTCTGTGTGGCAGAGGGAAGGGACCTACCATTCAACAACACATAGTCACAGATGGTGGTGGGCCGGTCTGGAGGTGAGACTCAGGAGAAAATCAGGCCTGGCGCTGGGTTCTGTTTCCCTTCCTATCTAGACCTGACCAGGGTGTGTCCTCAATGGAAGCCATCAGGGTGGGCTGTGGGGGTCTTCCAGTCAGAACCTCTTCAGCAGAGTTCCCTTCATCATGGGGCGGATGCTACTTTCTTAGGTTTCGGCCTGAGAACTCCACTGCAGTGACAGGTAGCCCCCGGGGCCATGGGCAAAGCCGAGAAACAACCCAGGAACGCAGGAAAAAAGAGGTCAACAAGGCAGCCAGAGCCAACCACAGCCGTAGAGCCATGGCAGACCGGAAAAGAAACAAAGGCATGATCCCAGCCTGAGGCCACAGCTGCCTGGGTAAGGGAGGCCCTTCAGGGCTGCTCTGCCTAGGGAGCCCCTCAAGACCACCACCACACCTCACCTACCAGCCAGCCGTGAGCGCCTTCTTGTCAAACACACAGTGCCTTATCCCTCGGTGGAGGAACCCAGTGCCATCAAGAAAGCTATCGCCCAGCTGCGCTGGCGGGAAAGGACGGGGATGCAAAACCAAAGTGTCTTTCATCTTGTGCAGCGAAGCACCACCTCTGGAAGTTCTGGATGGCAGGAGACCTGTATATTCAGAAGCAAGGAAAGGCCCATGAATAAAGTTTCTGACCTTCTAACAATGATCCATGACATGCTCCAGCCTTTTCCCTCTGTCCTTCCTCAGAAACTCCAACACCTGAAAGACAAGAAGGCATAGTGGTCCCATACTCTATTGACTTTCCATGCTTGCCCTCTCGGGGCATCTCCTGATGCTTTTCTTGTGTGTGGCCTCTGTGCCTGCGGAAGGAAGTGGGCAGTGTGAGGCCTAAGGCCCCTTCTGTGGTTACCTCCTGCACCTCTTCTCAGGCTACCGTTGTCCGTTACAGGACACATGAGGGGAGTCAGGTGTGAGGGCTGAGAGTGTTCCTAGGCCACAGGAAGGAAATGACAGAGCAGTTCTTGGAAACTCAGTCTGACCTCTGGCAGTATAGGCTCTAGACCCGTGTAGATTATGTCAACCCCTGTGTCACAACTGGTACAAGGACACTTGGCCAGTTTCAGAGTGTCATAGTTATAAATGTATTGTTAGCCCCCATCCTCCCAATGTAGAGATTGGAAACCGTTAGAAAGAAGTGAATGTATGCTGCCAAGCCCTGTTGAAGAGAGAAGGACCAGGCTGGCTTCCAGAGCCCTTCCCCATGTGACCCACTCTGCAGCGAGAATCAGCTAACAGGTCTCCTGGGTTTAACTAATACGCAGGAGATCTGCAGTGGGGCCTTTGCTGGGCTGATCCTGATGCAGCAGGGCCTGGAATCTTACCAACAGTTCTTTTAGATGCCAGGGACATTGATTTGCTTGTAGTTAGGACTACCAGGCAGACAGATACTTGATGGATTGTTTTATTAGGCCAGCCTGCGCAAGTGAAACTAAATGCCAATCCCTCTGCGCCTTGCTGGCCTCTGGGAGCGGAGCGTTTGAGATACAGAGCAGGTGCAGGGTGGGAGCCTCCCCAAGGGCTGCTGAATTAGCTGAGATCTGGCAGAGTTAGCCACACTGACAGACAGCAAGGAAACTGTTTCCTCCTAGAAGCACTTACCAGTGGCCCAGCTCGGTGGCACAGTCGTTCTTTTCTCCCTGACTAAACTCAGACCGAGCTGCTGTCTCATGCGAGGCCGATGAGCTTGGGAGCTCCTGGTCTCCATCGGCCTTGCCTGCTGCTTCTTCATCTGAGATGAGGGCTGGAGCAGCCCTCATCTGCTCTTGGCCATCTCTACCTGCAGCCACCTAGAGGACCAACCCGGTTTCCTGTGAGCAGTCTGGATGAAAGAACTTCTGTGTCCTAGTGCGCTGGGCCAGATCAAACAATGATGCCCCTGAGGAGCTGCTGCTTGTATCTTTAGCTCTCCAGGACACCCTTTCAGGGTGCTTTGAAACCAGCAGGAGCAGCCTGTTATCCCATCCCTTGAGCCTCAATGACATGAATGGTACTACTTGGCGGTGGTGAAGTCCCTAAAGATGAATATTGAGGCTGTTGCTCAGTAGGAGAGCACTTGAGTAATATACACAAGACTTAGGTTCGTCCCCTAACTACATAAAGGAAGACTCCAAGGGGTTCCAAATTTAAGATTAGCGTCCAAGAGTGTTGGGTGGGTGAGCCATTTGGTCCCTAGACCTACCCTACTCCACCCCCCTGCTGTCCTATGCGGGTATTTTCTAAGTGCCTTTTATGTGCCCATCAGAAAATGTGACCAACATAGATGTTTCTGGAGAAACTTTTTTTTCCAGGACAGAGTTTCTCTGTGTAATAACCCTGCCTGTCCTGGACTTTGTAGACTAGGCTGGCCTCGAATTCACAGAGTTCTACCTGCCTCTGCTGGGATTAAAGGCGTGTACCACCACACCTGGCCCTGAGGAAACTTTTAAAAGCTTGTACCTCTAAAAGGATACAAGACCCAAGTGTCATTACTCCATGCCTGTGAGTGGTCGGCCGCAAGAACTTTTGTGCCCCTGTGAGGCAAAAGCAGAGATGGGTTATAAGAGACCTAAGAGGAGAGGAGCAGAGCAAGCAGCCTGCCCATGGTGTCCTAGGAGTGGATGCCTGTCCTTGTCAAACTGCCCCAGCAGAGGCTGGAGGAGGAAACAGTTGGCTCACGCCTGCATGTCACTGCCCTACCAGGAGCTCAGATTTAGTGACAGTGCAGAAAAATAAAATCAAAGTTAGACATGGTGGTGACACACACTTATTTCCTGGGAGGTAAAGAGTTCAGGGATAGCCTGCCCAGGCTATGAGACCCTGTCTATAAATAAAAACCAAATATTTCTGAAGAACAAACTTAGGCAGAATACATGAACGTGGTAGTGTAAGGCATTGTTTGTGAGAATGTTACAGCTCCTTTTGCACACAGACCAATGTGGGAGGAACTGCGTGCATGATGATGGTGATCCTGCTGTTGGCAATAAACAGGTTTCCTATGTGTTTTCCTGGAGTCCTTTCTCTTGCTTAATCTTGCAACGGTGGATCAGGTGAGGAAATTGAGGTAGAGAGGTCCAAGGTCACATAGCAAGGGAACACAGGATCAGTCCCAAGGATGTCTCCCAAAGCCTGACTCTCACTTCAAGCCATACTGCCCCTTCTCACTGCAATCAAAAAAGACACAGGCTAGTACTTATAGCACAGAGTGCTTGGACACACTAGGCTGCTAGAACTCCTGAGTACATGGTATATTGTCCCAGAGCGCTCTCTCCCTGCCTCCCTCCCTCTCTCTCTTCTCTGTTTCCACTTCCAAGAGGTTTGTTTAGTCTACTGTTCAGCCTACTGAAAACGCTTTGTGCGTGTGTGTGTGTGTGTGTGTGTGTGTGTGTGTGTGTGTGTGTGTGTTTAAAGAAAGAACTGTTTTTGAAGCTTTCTTTAGTTGGTATTTGTGTGTGTGTGTGTGTGTGTGAGAGAGAGAGAGCACACACACGTATGACTTTTTATGTACCACATGTGTGCAGGTGCCTGTGCAGACCAGAGGAAGTTGGATCCCCTGGACTGGAGTTATGAGCCTCCCAACGTGGGTGCTGGCAGATGGACCTGGGTCATCTGTGAGAACAGTGCACACGCCTAACCTCTGAACCGTCTCTCCAGGTCCTTTTACTGTCTTGTGAGACAGGATCAAATTTGAGATCCTCCTGCCTCAGCCTCCAGCATGCTAGGATTATAGGCATGAAAACTCTCCTTAGGAGAAGGGGAAAGGTCGTGGTGTCCTGAGCAGAGTCTGAATGGCACTGAAGCCTAGGAGAGCTCTGACCACAAGCCCAGCCTGTCCCAGGGACCAGCCCCAAATAGCCAGCATCCTCTACTGAGAAGCCAAGAGTGGAGGACTGGTACCCTATTTGAAGCGTGTGTTCCAGAGCCCTTCTTAGTGTCAGCATGTGTGCATAAGGCCCACTTCTGCCCTCCTGGAAGTCACAGTACAAAGGACATGTTGGACATTAAGTGAAATATTTTGGAAAAGCAGAAAGAGGCCAAGAGCAGAACTGAAGAAGCCCAGGCTGTTAGTGCATTGGGCAGCAGCAAAGGTCACCAAAGGCTATGGGGCTCAGCATAGCTTGGCTCACAGTGGTGGGGATACGGAAAGGAGTCAGACTGCGGGGGAGCTGGTTCTGGAACTCAGCATTGAAGGGGAGGAAGAGGAGGCTCAGGTAAACAAGGTAGGTTGGCACAACCCCACCTTTCACTTTCTAAAAGGAGCCAGGGTTCCAGGGACCCATGGGAGGAAGGGTAGGCTGGAATTCATAACCAGGCTGCTAAGCTATCCCTGACCACCCCTATATCCCTCTTGGGTATATAGCAACAAGAGGGTCCTGGCAAAGGCCCAAGGTGGTGGCTGCAGTTCTACAGCCCTAATGAAAGTTGAAAAGTTAATTTTGGGACTGGAGCAGTAGGTTGGCCGTCGAAAGTGCTGGCTGTTCTCAAGGACCCTGGTTCAGTCTCAAGCACCCATATGATGGGGCTCTGTAACTCCACTCTTGGGGATCAGAAGCCCTCTCTGGCCTCCAATGTGTACTGCATACACGGGGTGCATGTGCACAGACATACATGCAGGCAAAACACCTACACCAACTTTTTTAAAAGGTTGGTGCAGGTGACAGGACCTGCTATGTTCTGAGCAGGACGTGAGTGGGGGGTGATCCCTGCAACAGCCATAAGAGTTTTGCCTTCATATCACACAGAAAATCTCTACCACCAGGGTAGAGGGTTTACACAGGTGTCAAGTGGCCCTCGGCATACTCAGCTTATTAAACCCCAGCAGACTCCGTGTCTTCCCCTGCACCCTTAGCAAATTGTCGTGAGGATTTGGGTTGAATTTCTATCGGGCTTTCCCTGATACAGAGTTCCCATCACTTTACTTGCTGCGGTCTGAATGACTAATGTGACAGGCACTAAGTTCTAGTTTTCCAAAAAGGACATCATGACACCAATTTTTGCCAGTTGTAAGACACCACCTATCACTGTGACGTGTCTCTTAAAGTGTTCTGCCATTCCTAGGAGGTAATTATGGCTCCTCAACCCCACCCCCATTAAAGTGGTTTTCATACAAGAGCCAAACAGCAAAGGAGCCTCCTGGAAGCTGAACCCCGATTCCTGTAGAGCCCAGCATGGTCTTTTTAATGTTTGTACGCAGGCTCAGGCATATTTCCCTCTCACATTCTGGTTCCTCTCACATTCTTGCTCAGCGTTCCTTCACCCGGATTCTCAGGCCTGCTCATACCTGTTCTTTTTTATTGCTAATCCGTCTATAAAGGAGGATGGGGGGCAGGTGTCAAAAGAGCAGTGGACTGAAGACCAGGAGACAAGAGGTGGAGAGGTGGACCAGCTGGTAAAGTGCATGCTGCCTAAACATAAGAACCTGAGTTCTGATCCCCAGCACCCAAGGCAAAGCAAATAGGCCTGCCTGGAGTGATGGCTAACCTTTAATCTCAGCACTTGGGAGGCAGAAACTGCTAGATCTCTCTGAGTTCCAGGCTAGCCTCATTTACACAACAAATTCAAGTAGCAACAGCTCAGTCCTTTGCTTAAGGATGCAAAGTGGCCAAGGCAGAATTCAGACAGGTCAGCCAGCCTCCAAAGTCCATGCCCTCAACCCCTCAGCTTCCTGCTTCTCTCTAGTTGGTACTTGAGCTGGGAAAAAATAAAGTATTTGCTTAACATGAACTAGGGCGGTTTATGACCTCCTTGATTCTAAACATGGTTCTTCTGCTGATACAATTTATAATTGAAATCATTCTGTAAACACAGAAGGCCAGAGGAAGGGGAAAATAGGAAGCTGGGCAGAATACAGTTTTATCACTTCCACTTTACCACAGCCTCTATCCATGGAGGGAGGGGGTCTCCTAGGAGGGTCCAGTTGGAAAGGCTTCATTAAACAATCAGACATTACATGGAATTGCTGCCAGAGGCTAACTGGCAGTAGCCCTTGCTTGCTGGAGGCCTGCACAAGAGGGAGACAGGGATCTGCGCAGGCACCAAGTACAGGGAAGTGAAGAGGATTCAGGTGCTCAGAGTAAGGTGTGGGGTGAGATAAGGGTGCCCAGGAGTGCCTGAGGTCTAAACAGTGTTGGCAATACAAGAATGCCAGGGACCCAAGTGGCAATCAAGAGAACATGATTGAGCCTCAGAGGAACAGCACACAAGGGACACTTAGATGATTCAGCTGCAGTCCCTACAGCTCTTGGCCCTCACCGAGTCATCAAATATGCTAATTCATGCTGCTCCCTGGACAAGGAGCCCCCCATTTAATTTTTTTAAAAATCTGTTTAGACTTATAAGTGTTTTTGCTTGCATGTATGTCTGTCTACCCCATATATACCTGGTACCCACAGAGGCCAAAAGAGGATGTTGGATCCCTTGGAACTGGGATTACAGATGTTTATGTGGTACCATGTGGGTGCTGGACTCAAGCCTAAGTCCTCTGCAAGAGCAGTAAGTGTTCTTAACAGCTAAGCGGTCTCTCTATCCTGCGCCTGTTAATTTCTTTGCTACTACAGAATAGCAAAGCCAACCTGGTAGGCCTGGGCTAGGCATACTGTAAACACTGTGGCATCGCTTCCCTACCACTGTGGGAGGCAATGCAGTCCTTAATGTTCCATCTCCCACATGAGAGGAAACAGGCCTCAAAGAGGGGAAGCAGCCTGCCAGGTCTCCCAGGTGGAGACTGGAAAGGCTAGGGGTTTTTTGTTGTTGTTGTTGTTGTTTTGGTTTTGGAATGTGTGTGTATGTGTGTGCGCACATGTAAGCATGTTTATGTGAAGATCAGAGGATAACTCTCAAGAGTTGGTGTAAAATGAATTATTTTTAATATAAGTGTAAGCAGTGAATTAATTCGGCAGCTGTATTTCTTATGCTAGTCCCCAATAACCACACAGAGAAACTAAGATTTATTTCAAGCTACACCTCAATAGCTGAGCAGTAAATGATCTATAACTATATATATAAGTATATGCTAATCTGACTACTCCCAGCCATGAATCCATGAGACTTGGTATTATTTATCAGACTCTTTGGGCTTCAGATGTTTTTTCTCATGGTGTCTTCTTGGACCCTCTCCTCAAGGCTCATCTCTTCATTCTCGAATGAATGAATCTCCCTCCTCCCCTGCTTCACCCCCCCCCACACGCACCCCTCCCCATCTCCTCCCCCTAGCGGGCAGATGTCCTGCCTTATTCTTTCTTCTGCCCAGCCATTAGATGATCAGCATTTATTGACAAGGCAGAGAATAAGTGATAAGGATTGTTTACACAACCTTGAGATGGGAGATTCTTGCTATAAGCATTACAATGCCGTGTCTGGATTGAAACCTGAGTTGAGGGCTGAGAAATCAGCATTTGAATATCACTCAGATACCTGTACACTGAGCACAAAACAGTATGCCTCAGGTTGGTTCTTTCTTCCCTACTGAGGTGGGGGTCTCTTCTTGGTTCTGCCTTGGAGAGTTCTCCTGGCTAGCTGGCTTCAAGCCGTCTCTCCTGCCTCTTTTCCATTTTTGCTGTAGGACTGCTACTATTACAGGTGTGCCTCGCCACATTCGTCATCTTTTCTTCTATGTATGTGAATTTTTGTGCCTGTGTACTACATCATGCATGCCTGGCTCCCAAAGACACCAGCAGAGGGTATTGAATCCCCTGGGATTGGAGTAATAGATGGTTAGAGCTGCCACCTGGGTGCTGGAACTTGAACTTAGGTCTCCTGGAAGAACAGCCAGTACTTTTAATGACTGAGCCATCTCTTCCCCATCCCCTCCATCTAGCTTTTTACATGGCTTCTGGGATTGAATTTGAATCATCAGGTTTGTGTGGCTAGTACTCTTAACTGCTGAGCCAGTTCTCTGGTCTACAGGGATAGGATCTTAATTCAGCCAATCCCTGTTCCCAAAACCTATGACCAGGGACAGATTGCACAGCTCAGCAAGGGTGCTGGTTTACTGGTTCACAAGACAGGTGCGAGGAAGCCTGCATCTACACAAGCTAAAGAATAGGAACTTGATCTTGCAGGCAGTGGGCAGCCTCGGAAAGTATTTGAGTAAGAGAGCTGACCTGGGAGCATCACAAGGATATAAGGGACCAGAAGAGTCTGAGAAGCTTCATTGCGAGAGTCTGGAAACAAAGCGAAGACAGGAAACAGCAGGAAGGCTGTCGGCGCGGGCTGCCAACTGAGCGGCTCCCAGCCAGCGCTGTATCTACTCCCTCTCATTGCTCTGCCCTTGGAGCCAGCTGGCATCTGCCCTCGGCACTCAATCTGTATATAAATTCAATTGTATCAGGCCAAGGCCCCGATGAAAAGAGAAAAATGAGTTTTCCATGGCTTAGAATAGTAGCTATGAAGCTGGGTAGTGGTGGCACATGCCTTTAGTCACAACACTTGAGAAGCAAGGGCAGGCAGAGCTCTGAGTTTGAGGCCAGCCTGGTCTACAGAGCAAGTTCCAGGACAGCCAGAAGTACACAGAGAAATCCTGTCTCTGAAAGAAAAAGAAACAAACAAACAAAAGAAGGAAGGAAGAAAGGAAAGAAGGAAGGAGAAAGAAATGCAACTCTGCCTCTACCCCTCTGCAGCCAGCTGCCTGCCTTTCACTCCCACTTACCATGTCACCCTGACCAGAGAACCTCTCTGCGCTTCACTAAAGCAGAGAGCAATGTCTTTCTCCAAATACAGACTTCTTTTTTTTTTTTTTTTTTTTTTTGGTTTTTCGAGACAGGGTTTCTCTGTGTAGCCCTGGCTGTCCTGGAACTTGCTCTGTAGACCAGGCTGGCCTCGAACTCAGAAATCCGCCTGCCTCTGCCTCCCAAGTGCTAGGATTAAAGGCATATACAGACTTCTAACACCTGCCCAAAACCTGGCTACTGGAAGACCAAAGAAGCCAGCATTTATGTACATGTGTATTTGCGTGTGCGTTTGTATGTGTGTGCATGTGTGTGTGCATGTGCATGTATGTGTCTGTGTACATGTGTGTTTGCAGGTGTGTGTGTCTGTGTGTATGTGCACGTGTATGTGTGTGCATGTGTGTGCATGTGCATGTATGTATCGGTGTACACGTGTGTGTGTGTGTGTGCGCGCGCGCGCTTGCGCGCACGTGTGCGTTATCACCCTACTAGCTCCCCACATGCAGCACGTCCATCACTCGAGCAGCTTCCTCCGACTCAGACTCATCTGTGGAATTTGTATTCCTACCCAACTTTACCCATCGCTCAGACACTTACAATGCATTGATTTCCGACCATCCTCAGAAGGCTGGAAGCTCATTTAGAGGGCAACCCTAGTTCCTTGTTTTGGGAAGGACTGGCTTCGTGCCAGGGATGGACTCTATTTCTTTTAAATAACTTACATGGCTTTCCACTCTTACTACAAAGGCAATGACATGCTCAGTATGGTTCCTACAACTCAGCAAAGAGAAAATGATAATCTCTCCATGTGGAAAGAATCGCTGTGGAGTTCTCGGAGCAGTTTTTAGATTTAAAATGAGGAATATATGCCTTGGTTTTCTAAAATAGGACCACGCTGAACACACAGCTAAGACTGTGTTCTGTCTGTGAACACTTTCCCATCTCACTTGGAGTTCAGTGGCCACTCACTCCCACCTCTGGCTGCCTGCTACAGTGTACCCTTGGGTTGTTCCTAATTATTTGTAGATTTATTTATTTATTTATTTATTTATTTATTTATTTATTTTATATATGTGAGTGCACCATCACTGTCCTCAGACACACGAGAAGAGGGCATCAGATCCCACTACAGATGGCTGTGAGCCACCATGTGGTTGCTGGGATTTGAACTCAGGTCCTCTGAAAGAACGGTCAGTGCTTCTACTCTTTGAGCCATCTCTCCAGCCCCTAAGCCTCTTTTTAAAAGACTTATTTGGTTTTTTTAAATTATGTGTATATTGAGGGTGTGTGTCAGCATGCATGTAGGTGTCACGGGTGTTGGATTCTCTGGAGCTGGAAGTAGGTTATGAGCCCCTGATGTGAGGGGGCTGGGATCAAACTCAGGTCTTCTGTAAGAGTAGCATGTTCTCGGCTGGAGAGATGGCTCAGTGGTTAAGAACACTGACTACTCTTCCAAAGGTCCTGAGTTCAATTCCCAGTAACCACATGGTGGCTCACAACCATCTGCAATGTGATCCAATGCCCTCTTCTGGTGTGTCTCAAGACAGCTACAGTGTACTCATCAAATAAATAAATCAAATAAATAAATAAATCTAAAAAAAAAATAAAAAAAGACTATCATGTTCTTAACTGCTGAACAATCTCTCTAGCATTTATTTATTTATTTATTTATTATTAAGACAGGGTTTCTCTGTGTAGCCCTGGCTGTCCTGGAACTCACTTTGTAGACCAGGCTGGCCTCGATCAGAGATCTGCCTGCCTATGGCTCCTATGTGCTGGAATTAAAAGTGTGCACCACTCTGTCCTGCCGGCCTAGCCTTTACTTTTTTCCAAGACAGGGTGGTATATCTTCTAAGATGATCTTCAACTTTCTATGTACTCAAAGATGTCCTTGAACTTCTGATCTTCCTGCCTCTCCCCCCTGAGTGATGAGATGACAGTGTGTCAGCATGCAGGGTTTTATGTGGTTCAGGGGATCTAAACCTATACGTTAGGCAAGCACTGAGCTACACCCCAGCTCCTTTTGGTTTTGTTTCTTTGTTTTCTTTTTTGTTTTGTTTTGGTTTGGTTTTTTGTTGTTGTTGTTGTTGTTTGAGACAGGGTTTCTCTGTATAGTCCTGGCTGTCCTGGAACTCACTCTGTAGACCAGGCTGGCCCCAAACTCAGAAATCTGCCTGCCTCTGCCTCCCAAATGCTGGGATTAAAGGGGTGCGCCACCACTGCCCGGCTTGTTTCTTGTTTTTGAGACAGCGTTTCCCTATGTAGCTCTGGTTGTTCTGGAATTCACTCTGTAGACCAGGCTGGACCTGAACTCCCAGAGTGCTCCCAGTGCTGGGACCTAAGCATGCATCAGTACATCCTACTGTGACTTCTGCTTTTTATCCTTGATATGGTCTTCTTAAATTGTCTAGCCTTGAATTTACCTTAGTCTGGCCTCTAATCTGAAACGTTTGCTCTAACTTCTGGAGTAGCTGAGATCAGAAGCAGGCCCTGCTCTCCGTCCACATTTTGGCCTGACCTCTGCCTGTAACTCTGCCCTTCTTTTGCTGGGCTCCCATCCCAGGGATGCTGCTTAATAAAACTGCACCAAGCCTCCAGCACAGAGCCCATTTCCTGAACCTCCTGGCCTTACACAATGAGTAGGGAGCATCCTGTGTCTGTCTCCCAGTAGTGAATTCAAGATGCACTAGATATGCAGGCCCAGGATGTTCTAATGATTGGCTTGCTCTGGGCAGGCCTCTGGCTGCCTGATTTCATCAGGGTGCTGAGGAACACGAGCTGTACACAGCTATCTTGCCCACGTAGCTAGAAATAGCCAGAATCATACGTCCATGGGACAGTATCATCGTGTCGTTTCACAGATATGGAAAGCAGCTCAAAGAAGGTAAGCAACTGGCTGATGGTCACACAGCCAGCAGGAAGCCAACTTTGAAGTTTAACTCATGACCATCCATATTCTTTATGCCATTAGAGCTGTTTGGGGCACTGAAATGTTTCCGAACTGTTCATATTAAATGCCAGTGACATTGTACAGCACTCACGTGCATATCTGGCTCAGAGAAAATGGTCCATAAAGAGTTCTTAAACAGAAACCCTCAGGGCCAGGTGAGGTGGCTTGTGTAGAATGGAGACAGCCCTGAGTATGAGAAGCCCTGGGTGAATGTGTTGTTGACACGGGTGCAGCCATGTTAGCGACCCCAGAGCCTCAGAGCCATGGAGAAACAGCAGTCTTCCCAGGCTTGGCTCAGGGAGATAGCAAAGTCTTCCTCAGGTCCAAGTGCAAATGTTGACAGTGTGTGCAGAAACATCCTCCATAGCTTTCTCCCACAGGATATTTACAGCCTGAGGGCCTCTCCCCTACAGAGACTGCACCTACTGAGATCCGCTGAACCTGCCTCCTTGTTTAGCCATCACCATAAACCTTGCCTCTTTGCTTGTCTACATGTGATAACTCCTCCTAGTTCAACTGCATATAATAACCCTGCCTCTCTGTTAAATATATACATAACTATATATGCATATAAAACTATATAGTACACATGCTGCGCGCCTGTGCTCCACACTCCTGCCAAGAGCTCAGACCGCACCCTAACTTTCTCTTCTTTTCTTCAGTCCCTCATTGCCCCAATCAGGTCCATTCCTGGAGCTACATTGACAAGGCAATGGCTCACACCTGTAATCTAGTGTTTGGTAGGCTGAGGCAGAAGGATTGCCACAAGTAAAGCCACTCTAGGCAACATAGTGAAGTCCAAGCCAACTTAGGCTGGTACACAGTAACCTTGTTTCAAAAAGGAAAAAGAAGGAAGGGAGGAGGGAGGGAAGGAGGGAGAGAGGGAGGGAAGATAGAACGAAGGGAGGGAGAGAGGGAGGGAGGAAGTAAAACCCTTCAGGCTTCCTTTTCTTTCTTTTTTTTTAAGATTTATTTATTTAATTTTTGTATATGAGTACACTGTAGCTGTCTTCAGACACACCAGAAGAGGGCATCAGATCCCATTACAGATGGTTGTGAACTACCATGTGGTTGCTGGGAATTGAACTCAGGACCTTTGGAAGAGCAGTCAGTGCTCTTAACCACTGAGCCATCTCTCCAGCCCTTCCTTTTCTTTTTAAATGAGTTCTAAACTCATTTGATTTGGTGACTGGGCCAAGCTCATGCTCACCATGGGACCTTGCAAGTGACCTCCTTATTCCTGAAATTCTGGTGCTTTCTATCTTTTCTTGATCAAGATTTCCACCATATCTCAACTCTAACATCATTCCTATGAACTTCCCTGACTACTGTGTGGTTTCGAACCCATGTCACAGGACTCAGTTTATTGTATTTTATTTATCTATTTAACCATTTGTTGAGACAGGGTCTTACTATGGAGGCCATGTTGGTCTCAAACCCTCAGAGACCCACCTCACATCTTGAAGGCATGTGATAACACTGTGGCAGAGTGGTATCTTCTTCATACCTAAGTCTGGCCATGGTGGCACACGCCTTTAATCCCAGCCTCGGGAGACAGAGCCGGCAGATCTGTGTGAGTTCTGAGCCAGCCTGGTCTATATAATGGATTTCAGGAGAGCCACAGCCATGTAGAGGCCCTTTATTTAAACAAACAACCAACCAACCCCCCACAAACAATTAAAAATAATAAAATAAAACCTCTTACCTAAATTCCTCTCTGCTTCAAGAGAGCAGGGACTGTCTTGTCCCTACCATGTGCTCAGGATCTAGGATGGTACCATACAGAAAAGGCATTCACTAAAGATGCCCTGACTCAGGCCTTGGGAGCTGGTCAGTAGGTAGTATTTGCTGTGCATGCTGGAGGACCTGAGCTTAGATCCCCAGTACTCTGTAAAAAGTAATGAAGTGGAAAGTTGTAGTTTCTTTTGAAAGTTAGTTATGGCAAATGATGTTTTGCTGGGGCACAAGGTGAAAAAATGTTTTGGTAGAGCAAACACATGAAAGGACGATTGATGAAATATGACCCCACAGACGATGGGAGAGGAGCACTGAGCATTGATTTGGTTTGCTCCGCCTTGCTATTCTTCGTTCACTAAGACACAAATGTATTGGTTTGCCTTACATGCTTACATTGCTTTTACGCTGTTGAGCTCAAGTTGTGATAATGCCACCATTGAGAGAAGAAACTTGCCCAAGAACTGCTTGTGAGGATATTGTGGCAGCTAGCCTTTTCTGAAGCCTTGCCTCAGGCCAGTTGGTGAGCCTGAGGGTTCCTTCAGGACTGAACTACACCTGCAGATTCATGCCTGGTGTCTGCCTGCTGAAAGGACTGGTCTTCAGCTGCTGAGTTGTATTTGGTGTTGGCTATGGGACTGGACTGCTGAGAAAGAAGATTGAGCTCGCCCACAAAGAGCTATTGCTAAGCAGGTCCACTTCCCCCACACCCTAATAACTTTTCTCTTCCACTACCTCTGCTGCGTGATGGCTAGAGGAGAGGCTGAACCCTTATTAAAAGTAGGTTGCTTCCCAGCACTTGGGAGGCAGAGGCAGGAGGATTTCTGAGTTCGAGGCCAGCCTGGTCTACAGAGTGAGTTCCAGGATAGCCAGGGCTATACAGGGAAACCTTGTCTTGAAAAAAAATGTATATGTACACATATACACAGGTGCATGTACACACACACACACACACACACACACACACACACACACACACACGGCAGTATGTCCTAGTTGAAAGAATGGCTGAATGGATGCTCATTAAGTCTCTTGTGCTGGAGATGAAACCCAAGGTCTCATGCATGTTTGACAAGTGTGCAATACTGAGCTACATTTTTAGCCCATCAGGATTTGTGTGTGTATCTGGTTTATTAGTTCTTTAATGGACTTTTTTTTGTTTTGTGTTTATTTTTGTTTGTTCTTTGTTGATCTCTATGCTGCCCAGACTGGCCTTGAACTTCTGTACTCAACTGATTCTTCTGCCACAGGCTCCCTAGTAGCCAAGACCACACGTAGGAGGCATGTCTGCATAGGAAACTAGGGACTAGGGAGGAGTTTCTGCTTGCCCAAAGCTGTTTCTCACAGATTAGTTCAAAGACCTTCCAGAATTTGATGTATGTAGCTTTCTCACACCTAGCTGGGTTCAAGCAATCCTCCCACCTCAGCTTCCTAGATAGCATAGTGCTCTCTTTTTCTCTTTCTCTCTCCTATGTCCAGGATATAGTACAATTTGGTTGGAATGTTACTGCCTCAGCCTCCAAAGAACTAAAATTATAATTTTTACTATGTCAGCTTCCTATTCCTCCTGCTGTGTGTTTGTGTGTGTGTGTGTGTGTATAGTGTGTATGGCATGCGTAGTGTGTGTATATGGTGTGTGTAGTATGTGTGTATGGTGTGTGTAGTGTGTGTAGTGTCTGCATAGTGTGTATGGTGTGTGTGTGTGTAGTGTGTGTGTAGTGTATGTGTAGTATGTGTGTGTGTGTAGTGTATGGTTTGGTGTGTGTGTAGTATGTGTGTGTGTGGTGTGTGTATGTGTATAGTATATGTAGTGTGGTGCATGTGTGTGTATGATGTGTGTAGTCTGAATGTAGTGTGGTGTGTGTCTGTGGTGTGTGTGTGTATGTGTGGTAAGTATATGATGTGTCTAATATGTGTGGTATGTGTGTGTGATGTGTTGTGCATGTGTTGTGTGTGCAGTGTGTGTGGTGTGTGTGTAGTATATGTGTGGTGTGTGTATATAGTGTGTACAGTATATAGGTATGTGTGTATGGTGTATGGTGTGTGTGTGTATGGAGTGAGGTGTGTGTATGTGTATTGTGCTTGTATGTATGGTGTGTGTCTGTGTATATGGTACGTATGGGTATGTATGGTGTGAATGTGTGTGTATAGGTCCCATGCTGATGCAGGGTGTCTTTCTTCAATCATTCTTCACCTTTTGTTTTTCGACAGTCTCTCACTGACCCCAGCTGTCACTGATTTGGCTGGCCTGGGTGACCAGCAAGCCCCAGGGATCCTCCAGTCTCTGTCCTCTCAGAGTTGGGATCACAGCTGTATGCTGCTGCACGAAGTGTGTCTCCACATAATGCAAAGCAAAATCTGACCCAAAGATCAAGACAACAAAGGACAACCAAGTCTGAAGGCCAAGCCTCTTATCCCGCACCAGCCACGCATCAGCTCTCTGTAGGGTCCAGTGAAGTTTCAATTCTTTAGCAGGGGCAGCCTGCAAGCTTCTGTGATGTGATGCAGGCAGCTGTATAACCCAAACATCAGAGGTGTGATCTGCAGAGAAGCCACCGGGCAGCTAATAATGTCCTGTTCGCTGGGTGACCTCCAAAATTAATGACTTTGAAGTCAACTAAGAACAAATGCCGTGGTTTTGCTCTGGCAGATTGCCTGGCCCCTGGGATTCTGCGGGGAGTTCTATTGCATAAGACTTTTCTTTGGCAACAGCTCCTCCTGGCTTTGTCACAAGTGTAGCCATCTCAAACCCCACTAATTTTCCCTGGTGTGTTCCTAAGGGGCTCCAGGTCTGGGAACATTCCAGCCTTGTAGTTCCTCTGATGCTTGATGACAAAGCTCTTGAAAGTATGCTTTGAACAGGTAAGAGGTAAAGAGCACAGGGTTTGTCTTTTGTCCCCTTTGTAGTGGTAAAAGAATCTGTGACGTGACCCAAAAGTCCTATCCAGTCCCAGCACTCAGAGCTGCTTGTGTTAATATCCCACAGTGCTATATCTGCTTTCATTGATGTATATAGCTTTACAGATACAGGAGTCAAACTGAACTTGTAGCAAGCTTGCTCCCTTCCCCCCATTTAATCTTCCTTCATCGTCACACACCCTTTGCTGGTTAGTCTTTGTTGTTAACGTGCCACAACCTAGAGTCACCGGGGAAGAAGGAACAATTAAAGAATTGTCTCAGTCATCTTGGCCTGACCCAAAGTCCGTGAGGCATTAATTGTCCCCCATGGGTAGTATCATCCTTATGTATGGTATATTGCCCACTGGGGGTAGTATCATCCCTGTGTGCCCATTGTGGGTGGTATCATCCCTATGCAGCTATATTTCCCACCATAGGTAGTATCTTCCCTATGCAGCTGTATTGCCCACTGTGGGTGGTATCATCCCTATGCAGCTGTATTGCCCACTGTGGGTGGTATCATCCCTATGCAACTGTATTGCCCACTGTGGGTGGTATCATCCCTATGCAACTGTATTACGCACTGTGGGTGGTATCATCCCTATGCAGCTGTATTACCCACTGTGGGTGGTATCATCCCTATTCGGGCTGTATAGGAAAGTTAGCTATGCCAGGCAGTGGTGGCACATGGGAAGCAAAGGCAGGTGGATCTCTGGGAATTCCAGACTAGCCGGGTGTACAGCGAGCTCTGGGCCTGCTAAGGCTATATAGAGAGACCCTGTCTAAAGAAAAAGAAAGTTAGCTGAGCATAAGCCTGAGCGCTAGCCAGTAAGCCACGTTCTTCCATGATTTCTACTTGAGCTCCTGCCCTGCTTCCTTCAGTCATGGACTGTGACCTGGAAGTATAAGCCAAATAGATCAGTCCCTCTCCAGGCTGCTTTTGGTCAGTGTTTACTTTTTTTTAGCTTTATTGATTTTTATTTTCTGTATACTGGTAGTGCCCCCATGTGTGTATCTCTGCTCTGTGTGTGTAGTGTGTACTGTCCACAGATGCCAGAAGAGGGCTTAGATCCATTGGAACTAGAATTACACAGTAATGGATTTTGTTTGGTTGGCTAGTTTTTCAAGACAGCGTTTCTCCGTGTAGCCCTGGCTGTCTAAGAACTCGCTCTGTAGACCAGGCTGGCCTTGAACTCACAGAGATCTGTCTGCCTCTGCCTCCTGAGTCCTGGGATTAAAGGTGAGTGCTGTAAGACCTGTCGAGTTATACAGTAATGATGTGGATGATGGAAATTGAACTGGGGTCCCCTGGAAGGGCAGCCAAACCTCTTTAGCAATTGGGCCAGCTTTCCAAACTCCAAGAATGTTTTAACACAGCCACAGAAGAGTAATTAGAGCATACCCCAATCTTTGTAATGTCCACAGGTCTACACTAATTTCTCCTCCTTTATTTAGTGCTAAGAATTGTACATAGGGCCTTGCACATGAACTGCTAGGCATTCGTTCTAAGGCACCTCCATCCCTGAATCTTCTTTAATTAACCACTCTTAAGGGTCAGTGATCAGTGATGTTGTTCAGTGGTAGAGCCTCTCTAACAGGTACAAGGCCTCAGCATTGTAGGGAAACAAACGAAAGGAAAAGTGTGAGGTGAGTGAGTACAGTTATCCCAATGTTCCAATGACTTGCACATGCGTGTGTATGTGCGTGTGTGTGTGTACTTGTGTGTGTGCGCGCACACCATGATGGCTATTACTCATCTGTAAGGTCTGGGCCAGGGGCTCCAGGTTCTCTTATTCTAGAAATTGAAATAAGGGTTCACAGATGTTGCAAAGTAGCAAGGAGACTATGCAAAAGTAAGGGCATAGAATGGACAGAGGGAGCTACAGAAGGACAGAGGTCACATGAACAAGTGTGCGCATAAGGGCCCAGATTATCATTTGAGGCTTCCTTATATGGGTTCAAGAGGACAAGTGTGATTACTAAGGAGTGTATTGAGGGTGGCTCTGTTTTGATTGATAGATTATATAAGTTTTCTATCATGCATCTGATTTTAATCAAAGCATATCCAGTTGTGCAGGCCTAAGATAGGAGATTCTATATAGTTTGCCTTACTGCACATGTATGTTGCTGTCCCAGGTGAGGAATCTTTAACATGTGAAATGGAGCCCAGTTTGCCTTTCTGCATGTACTCCAAAGCATGCAGGCCAGATCAGCGCACTTCCCTTGGTTTTAGAATGTATTCCAGGACCTGTTTGAGCAAAAATCAGGCATCATAAGGGGTAATTAAGGGGACTAACTTCTTTCCAGAGTTTAAAGTAGGTATATGTGCATCCTGATGCAGTTGGGGACTCCAGAATGACAACATGTTGCTAGGAGCATTATTAGATGCTTATGTATATAACCCAAACCAAGTGGAGTGCCAGGTTCCAAAGCCATTCCCTATGCTTGCCTGCCTCAGAGTTCTTCATATTTTTTTCACCCTTGTCAGCTCAGGAGGCAAGAAACAGGAATTCCACTGGGCATGGTGATGCATGCCTGAAATCGAAGCACTCCGAAGATAAGACAGAGGACTACCAACTGAGTTGGAGGCTAGCCTGGACTAGTGTTTCACAAGAACAAATAACAGTGGCAAACACTTGTTCACAAGAACACTTGTAATCTCAGAGTGGACTCAAACTTAATCCTTCTGCCTCAAAATTCTACTCTAAGTCTTACTGACCTCTGCTTCCTTTGGTTCAAGTGTATTGACAGAATGTCATTTGCCCTGATCCCTCCCCTACCTTTGAGACAAATTTGCAGTTTTGGTTGTCCTAGAGCTAGCTCCATAGAGTAGGCTGGCCTCAACTCATTTAGATCTGCCTGCCTCTCCCTCTGGGATGCTGGTTTTAAACACTGCTGTGCACTTTCACTGCCCGGCTGAAAGGCCCTGACTACAGACGCACAAGTAGACAAACTAGGTAATTTCTAGGGTCTCTCCCACCTCTGCATGGATTTCCTGGTCTGAATCATCTTTCAGAGAAGGGTCTAGATTACCTGGCTCTCTGGCTCTCAGCAGGCTCTAGGGGATTGACTGCAGGTGGGTGAGTCATTTACGTTCCCAGGATAATTTATATGTGAGCATGTGTCTGTGTCTGAAAATGAGCCGTGCCCAGGGGGGCCAAAGGGGAGTGTGATCCTCTGTAGCTGACAGCTGTGACCCACCCAAGATGGTCCATGGTTTCAGACTCCAATCCTCTGCAAGAGCAACTGCTCTTAACCACTGTGCATTTTCAAAGTCACTAAACCCTTTGTGCAATAGATCATCCTTATTAACTATCTTATAATGAGGGATGGGTGTGGCCCTTGGTGCACTCAGCTAAGAGTTTCTGGGCTTGGGTTTAAATTCACACTCATAAAGGAACTCAACAGGAGGCTGTGGCCCAGGGACATGAAGACCACCAAAAGCCACTCGGAGAGTTAAAAGGGTAAGACTTCAGCCTGAGGCAGGGATTGAGTCAAGACTCCCACAGTAAGGTTTTTTCCTAGCCGAGACCATGGTGTTTCCCCGTGGTCAAGAGATCTTTGTGATTTAACAATGGAGGGGGACTGAAGAGGTGGCTCAATGATTAAGAGCACTGGCTGCTCTCCTAGAGGACATGGGTTCAATTCTCAGCACCTACACGCAGCTCACAGCCATCTGTAGCTTCAGTTGCAGGATATCTAATGCTTCCTTGGGCACCACAGCACCCATTTATATTAAATAAAAACAAAGACTGGAACTATTGGTTTAAAGATAACCTCTACTCAGGCTGAGTGTTGAAACCAGGCTTCTAGGGACATTAACGGAAAACTCCAAATGGTGGAGTCTTCAGGAGTTTGCATGGGGCTTGGACATAGACTCAACTACCAAGTGGAGATCAGGAAGTTAATAAAGTACCCAGTGCAAAAGCAGGTCTCATGAACAATTTACATTTATTTGCTGACAGCTGTAGTCAAACACACTTCAAACACAGAAGTTAGAGTCTGTCTGTACAGTGGAGCCATTGCTTGCCAACATGCTGGTGGTCCATGAAGAGTAACTTGAAACTCATCCTTAGGCTGAGGCCCCAACTCCAGGCAAACAGTTGACAGGTGACTGTTCCTTCTGGCCCTCAGGGGCAGGGAATTACTCCTTGTTCTCATACTTGTGCTTTATATGTTTCCACAGTTTCTGCATTTAAAACACAAGGCAATTCATTGTTAACATGTGCCCTCACATTTTACAACTCTCGATGTTCAGAGAAAAGAACAGAGAAATCAGTAATTAAAAATATAGTTGTGGTAGATGGTGGTGGCACACACTTTTGATCCCAGTATTTAGGAGGCAGAGGCGGGTGGGTCTCTGAATTCAAGGTCAGCCTGGTCTACAGAGTGGGTTCTAAGACAGCCAGGATTATACAGATAAACCCTGTCTGAAAAAAACAAATTCCAAACCAAAACAAAACAAAAAAAAGCAACATAACAAATCACTCATACTTCATTAACCATGTTAAGTGGGAAAGGAAACCAGCACTTTTACTAGAAATTAAGGTAGGTTGAAAGAATGGTCCCAAATTCTTTTTTTTTTTTTTTTTTTGGTTTTTCAAGGCAGGGTTTCTCTGTAATAGCCCTGGCTGTCCTGGAACTCACTCTGTAGACCAGGCTGGCCTCGAACTCAGAAATCTGCCTGCCTCTGCCTCCCAAGTGCTGGGATTAAAGGCGTGCGCCACCACTGCCCGGCTCCAAATTCTTTAATTATTAAAAAACAGTGCCTAGAAAATGCCTAGCACCCCACCTCCCTAATTGCACATTGAGTCACTTTTTATTCTTCACACCTAAATTTACAATCCTCATTCCTAGAAGCACGGGAAAATGGGTGAATTCTGACAATGTACTTAAGACAACTTTTGATACTTGGAAATGCTTATAAAAGATCAGAGTGGCAACACTTTCATATGGACAGGAAGTTACCTCACCAGAGGAAATATGGCAACTAGTAGACAGTGCCTTTCTGGCTTGTAGGTCAGAGAGCCCTGAGGGAGCTGGAGAGACGAAAGTGGTTAAGAGCACTCTGGTTGCTCTTCCAGAGGACCTGGGTTCAGTTCCTAGCACTCATATGATGGCACAAAACTATCTGTAACCCCAGTCCCAGGAGATCGAGCACTCTTTTCTGACCTTCCTGGGCACCAGGCACACATGGTACACAGATGATGTACATGCAGACAAAACATTCACATATAAAATTAAAACAATAAATTTTAAAAACAAACCAAAAAAGGTAAGAGAGGAAGGAAGGTAAGGAAGGAAGGAAAATCAATGGAGGAGCACGTGGTGCAGGCCTTTAATCCCAGCACTCAGGTGGCAGAGGCAGGAGGGTGAGTCTGAGGCCAAGCCTGGTCTACCGATCTAGCTCCAGGACAGCAAGAGCGACACAGAGAAAACCTGTCTCGAGAAACTAAAAGAAAAGAAAACCAGTCGATGAACATGCTGGCCGGCCATCAGTAACAAGTCTTTCCTAATACAGTCACAATCCCATGACATAAGATACACACAGAATGTGAAACGGTTAAGTCAAAGAGGGCTCGCCATTCCCTACTTTACATTCACTCCCACATTCTCCTAAGACACGCAGCGAATTCTATCCATGATATCGTCAAGAATGAACGATAGCACCTCATCTGTATCCCAAGATCTTTGATCTGAGATGATCTTTATTCAATACCACGGTTAAGTTCCAATATTGTCAGTAAGGCTTGAGATTTCATAGCCTCCACTTTTAATCCAAAGTGCCTGCGTGGGTGGCCTTGGGAACTGAAACGTCGATTTTAAAAGGTCAGCCACATAGTCTACGGAAACCTACTTTTAACGACTGCCCCGATAAAAAATCTGTCCTTGAAACTATCAAGGGCGGCAGGGGTCGGAGTTCCAACTCACCACCGACTTAATGGAGTGGTTCAGACCCTTAAGTCCGCTGATGTCTCAGGAGTTAGCTTTTGCAAATGAATATATGGAATTGTATGACAGGACATACCAATACTCCCAACTCCTGCAAGGTAGGGTCAATGTTGAGACTTAGGACTCTCACCATGTCAAGCGAACTAAATGTATTAACAGGCACAGTTCACCCCAGTCCTTGTAAGACTTGAGTTCCGTCCTACCTCCCTCCCAGTCACCCTTCAGGCGGGCCCAAGGTCAGGATGGCCCAGGCCCTCACCCCCTCGTTGATGTGCTCGTAGATCGCATCTGCGCCCTGATCGAAGGCACGCTCGAAGAACAGGGCGCCCACTGCGATGGTGAGGGCGAAGGTGGAAGTTCTGCGAAACAGCAAGGAGTACAGACGCGAAGCGATCGTGGGCGACGACATGGTGCCTCAGTGCCGAACTCGCGCCACTGCGCCTGCGTAGAGCCCAACGTCTCGCTCCAAAAGTTTCAACGCGCACTGCTTTATGGGAATTGTAGTTTCTCAGTATCTCAGCATCGACATTTTGAGCCATTAAAGAAACTGGTAATGTGCACTGGATAACAGATTATTACAATGTTAGTATTCCACACAGCCAAAATTTGATAAGACTTATTTCCCAGTTTTTCTCCTCAACCATTTCCTGTGTTTGACTATTTTGAACTACAACTCCCGAAAGGCTCCTGGCTTACCCATCTTCCCCAGCGCTGTCACGCCTTAGCATTCAGCTTTCTCGGTACTATAGGAAGGACTACGAATCCCAGCGAACAGAGCGCGACGCGAAGACACAAGAGGAGGAGCCCGGAGCCGTCTAGCCGCGGAACCAGGTATCTTTGGCTAAACGTCCGTCCAAGTTTTGAGCTCTTCATTCTTAGTCCGCGCTATCAGCATTTTCTGGCATGGGGAGTGGATAGAGAGGCAAAGGGACCTAAGTTTCTGTGGCTTCATCTTGCCTCTCTAATCTCCTGTATACCTACTCCAGGTGTAGGCTTGGGGGTGGCCAAAGTCGGGTCCTAACTATTCAGCCACACCTCAGGGGAAAAAGTGGCTTTGCCCTTGCTTCCTGTTCTTCAGATTGTAGGCTTTGAAGCCAAGAACCCTGGCATCAGAGGCGGGTGTCCTGGTTATAAAAGGCACCTTACAATCGGGAGGCAGAGGCTGGTGGATCTCTGAGTTCGAGGCCAGCCTGGTCTACAGAGTGAGTTCCAGGACAGCCAGGGCTACACAGAGAAACCCTATCTCGAAAAAAACAAACAAACAAAAGGCACCCTACAAATACTTTTCTGAGGGTTCCCTCAGGGTCTTAAGATGGTCCCTAGTAGATGAAAGGTCCCAACTCTCGTGTTGCTCTCTGGCTGTGGGGCGTGTGCGATGGGGAAGCTAAGCACTTCTGGAAAGTAGTACTTTGTAAAAACTAAATGCTTGGACAGGTTGGTTGCTCTTTAAGACTGAGTGAATATATTGTAGCAGGGTAAACAGGATAATGTTTGTGCAAAGTTTTAGAGGCAGCTGCATTGCTGGGGTGCTTGAGAAAGTGTAGAGTGGCCTCTAATGAATAGGTGGCCTGAAGTCATCTCTAGTCTGGCCTTGAACCCCCGTAAGGAGTTGTTTTTCCTAATTGCACTAGGGAGTCACTGAAGGATTTTAAGCTTGAATGTAGCAAGGTCTAATTTACATTTTAATGTTATCTTTCTGACTTCTTGGTAGAGCATAAACTGGAGAGGAAATTACCGAGGTGGGTAATTTAGAATAGAGAAGATTAGAATAATGGTCAGATTTAAGATACATTTTGGCAGGTAGGATAGACAGAGCAAGCTAACAGAGGTGTGCAAGAAAGGTGGAATTAAGAGGCGGGCTTGATCATGGGTGCCTTTAGTCTCTGCACTCCAGAGGCAGGTTCAAGACCAGCCTGGTTTACAGATTCCAAGACAACCGGGGCTACACAGAGAAACCCTGTCCTGAAAAACCAAACCAAACAAACAAACAAAAAGGAATTACATCTAGAGATAAATTAAGGTTTGACTACAGGGACTAAATGGTTTATGTTTGTTTGTTTATTTGTTTGTTTGTTTGGAGACAAGGTTTCACACTTGATCTGGCTTGTCTGGAACTAGCTACATAAATTAGCCTGACTTTGAACTGCTGGTGATCCTCCTATCTCTGCTATCTCTGGAAGGCTGAAATTAGAGACAAGCATAACCATCCTGGCCTATAAATTGTGTGTTTAAAGATTTGTTTTTGTTTATTTTAAATTATGCATATGTATGGGGGGGTGAAGGGGTTACATGTGCTCCTGAATGGCAGTCCCCACAAAATCCAGAAGAGGGTATGGCATCCCCTGGAGCTGGAGGTTGTGAGCTATCAAATATGGGTTCTGGGAACCAAACTCAGGTCCTTTATTAGAGTATTATTACATGCTCTTAACATGATCTCCAGCTCTGTAAGTCGTGTTTCCTGTGTGTTGTCCATTAGATATGAAGTAGAAACATCTAGAACAAATGGGGCTGTGTATCTGAAGTACAGAAGACCAGTCTGAGCCTGGGATAAGGACTTCAAACTGAACATGATGGCATAGGACTATGATCCCAACACTTGGGAGGTAGAGGCAGGAACAGAATTCAAAGTTATCCTTAGCTACATCATGTTTGAGACCAGCCTGGACGACATGAGCTTCTTCCTCTTAATTAATTAATCAATTAAAACCCAGAACTGATGTCTAGACCTAACAGGAAATGGTGAGCCTGCAGGGAAAGACTACTAAAGCTTTGTTGAGCATCAACAAGAGACCTGCAACAAACCAATTTGGTTGATGGCAAGTTAGTTCGGAGGGCAGGGAATTAAAGGTGTGACTTGTTTTGATTTAACTTTTATATTCAAAAGATTATTTTTTAAAAAGATTTATTATTTTTTATCTTATGTGTGTGAGTGATATATATACATATATATCACATTTGTGCATTTTATCCCCTGGATATAGAATTGTGAGCTGCCATGTGGGTACTTGGGACCAAATCCAGGTCCTCTTCAAGAGAAACAAGTGCTCCTAACCACTGGGCTGTCACTCAGGCTTCACTGTTGTTGTTATTATTATTATTATCATCATCATTTTGTTTTTGTTTCAAAACAGGGTTTCTCTGTGTAGCCCTTGCTGTCCTGGAACTCACTTTATAGACCAAACTGGCCTCAAGTTACAGAGATCCGCCTGCTTCTGCTTCCCGAGTGCTAGGATTAAAGGCGTGTACTGCCACCACTGGACTCCATATTATTATTGTTGAGACAAGATTTTATTATAGGATTCTGGCAGACTTGGCAGAATTTACTTTGTTCTGTAAACCACGCTGGCCCCTAACCCAGAGGTTGATGTGTTTCTGCTTCTTGTGTGCTGGGAATAAAGGCATGGTCCAGTACACCCAGAGAGGTTTTACTTGTTTAAATAGGTTTGTTTGCTGAAATAGGTTCTCAACATGTGGGTCAAGACCCCTTAGAGTCAAATGGCTTTTTCACAGGGGTTGCCTGAGACCATTGGAAAACACAGATATTCACATTGTGATTTATAACAGTAACAAAATTACAGTTATGAAATAGAAATGAAAACAGTTTTATGCTTGGGTGTCACCACAACATGAGGAACTGTATTAAAGGATCACAACATTAGGAAGGTTGAGAAGCACTGACTAGGGTCTCTTCTACATAGCTCTGGCTGTCCTGGAACTCATCTGTAGACCAGGCTGGCCTCAGTTCACAGAGATCCATCTGCCTTTGCCTCCCTATTGCTAGGATGAAAGGTATGCACCATCACACCCAGCTTTAATTTTATTTTTTAATCTTTCAAGTTAAACTGGACTGGGGAGATGGCTCAGTAGTTAAGAGCACTACCTGCTCTTCCAGAGGTCCTGGGTCCAATTCTCAGCACTTAGATGAAAATTCATAGTTGTCTGTAACCTCAGTTCCAGGAAATCTGACACCCTCATTTAGACATAAAAGTGCAGGCAAAACATCAATGCACATAAAATAAAAAAAATTTTATTTTATTTTTTTTAAAATGATTTATTTATTATTATATGTAAGTACACTGTAGCTGCCTTCAGACACACCAGAAGGCAGCATCAAATCTCATTACGGATGGTTGTGAGCCACCATGTGGTTGCTGGGAATTGAACTCAGGACCTTTGGAAGAGCAGTCAGTGCTCTTAACCGCTGAGCCATCTCTCCAGCCCCCAAAATTTTAAACATAAAATAAAACGTTTTTTTTTTTCATTTTTAGGAACATGGTGGTGCATTCCTTTAATCCCAGTAACTGAGAGGTAGATGAGGCATACCTCTGTGAGGTTGAGGCTAGCCTGAACTACATAGCAAGTTCTAGACCAGCCAGGACTACATAGTGAAACCCAGTCTTAATTTTTTTTTAAGCTAGGTGGTGGTGGCACACACACTTTTGATTCCAGCACTTGGGAGGCAGAAGCAGGTAGATCTCTGATTTCAGGTCATCCTGGTCTATAGAGTTAGTTCCAGGACAGTCAAGGCTACACAGAGAAACCCTGTCTCGGGGAAAATGAAATTTTGTTTTTTAACGTAATTGTTGAGCCAGGCATAGTGGAGCTTAGCTGTAATCCCAGCACTCTGGGAGGCTAAAGCAGAAATAATGAAAGTTTGAGGCCACCCCTAGGCTATGGAGTGAGACTGTGTCTCAGTGGGGAAAAAAATCCTCAGTGTTCTACATCAGATTTTAGGGAAATAAGAAAAATGACATTAACTTTTTTCTGATTAATTTTTGAACTCAAGTTGAATAAACTAAATTCCTCTAGACACTCAGCTCTACTTACAGTTTAATTACAATCCCTCAAACATTTAACTGCATTTATAATTTTAATATATTTGATTTTCTTTTTTAGTACTTGGGATGTATAACCTAACAAGCTCAATTTCCCCAAGGATTCTTAGTTACCAGCAAATCTAATTAATTAAGCTTATGCTGAATTTAAATTTCTTGCAAACAATTCAATAGTTTTTAAAATTGATTGTGGATTGGGATGCAATTCATAAACACATTTTCATATGAGCTTCTTCTGTACTTTGACCCCTTTCCTTTCCTATTATTTCCAAATACACATATAATCTCTCTTTTGCTTTCTTACTTTATAAGCATATATAATTTTTATGTATATGTATAAAATCTAGGCCTTGCAGATGGATGGAATATGATAATTGTTTTTCTGAGTCTGACTCACTTCCCTTAAAATGATGCTCTCCAGTTGCATCCATCTCCCGTAAATGACATAATTTTGTTCTTTATGGTTAGGTAAAATTCCATTGTGTACATGTCCCGTCCCGTTTCCTTAATCCACATGTCTGCTGATGGGCACCTAGACCAACCCCACAGCGAGGCTGTTGTTGCTAGTGGGACAGTCCGAGAGTGTATAGGCATCTGTCGTATGTTGACCGTGTCCTTCAGGTATTACCCAAGAGCGGTGTGGCTGAGCGTGTGCTAACTGATGTTAGTTTTGTGAGAAGCCATCGTGCAGGCTTCTCCAGTGGCCGGGCTAATAAACACTCCTGCAGCTGTGTGTAGAGTAGGGCTTGTTTCCCAAGGCATCTTCCCGAGCATTTGTTGTTTCCTTAATGACAGCTGTTCTGCCGGGTGAGGTGGAACCATGCAGTAGTTTCCATTGTTTTGAGAAAGGGGCTCTTTCTATGTAGCTCTAGCTGTCTCCTAAACGCTGGGATTAAAAGCATGTACCACCATACTCAGCTTACTAATTTATTTTAATGGAAATTTTTTTTCACATAATATGTATGTGTATATATATTGTTGTTGTTTTGTTTTCTGAGACAGGGTTTCTCTGTGTAACAGCCCTGGCCAGCTTGGACTCACAATGTAGACCAGGCTGGCCTTGAACCTATAGTATATTTTGATCATTTTAACCCTCTTCCATTTCCTCCCAGATCCTCCCCTACCTCCCTACCTATACAACTTTATCTTCTCTTTCTCTCCCCCCCCCCACTTCATTGTTTCAACTTTTTAAAAACTTAGAATACTGACAATAGATTACAGGCTCTGGAGCTGGGGGTTAACTCAATTGGTGGAGTGCTTACTTAACACAGACAAGGCCTTGGCTTTGATCGTGAGCATGGTGTAACCTGGGAGTGAGTTCTATGCACTTAACCAGTAAGCTCAGCATTAGGAAAGTGGAGGCAGGAGGATCAGAAGTTCAAGGCCATCCTCAACTGCATAGAGAGGTTGAGACCAGTTTGAGCTACATAAGACCCTGCCTTAGCTCAACATGCCCTCACCCCACCCTATACCTCAGGTGATATAAGAATTTAGGGGAAGAGGGGGTGGACCCCAAAGCAGCATTTTTTTTTCAGCACCTTGGGTTACTCTAACACATAGCCAGAGTTGCTAATCTCTCACCCTAAAGCCCTAAACCTAATGTCAGTTACTGACACACATCCTATCAGTCACCTAATTAATGTTTTAGCCTTAGGTTTTTGTTTTGTTTTGTTTTCCCAAGCTGCTCTACCACTGCCCGGCTAACCTTAGATCTTAAGTCCGAATTACAGTGATCTTCTGTCAGATATTTAGGATATCAATTATTTTTAATGTTAAGAATGCTTTTAAATACCCAGTTACATAGGTTTGTGCTATGTAGTGTTTTGAGACATGGTCTGGCTCTTTAGTCCAGGCTGGCCAGGAAGTTGAGACCCTCCTACCTCAGCTTCCTGAATACAGTGGTTAATGGGTTACACAGATTATTCCTAGGGTCAGGATAAGCACAGCGACTCTGATTTACTCTCCTACCTCTTGATTTTTAAACTCTTGGGATATGAAAAGAATTTATTCAGTAAAAAAAATGCCTCCAATTCTACAAACTGTGCTAAGTGTCGACTTAGAGCTACTGCCCCTTCTGTGAGCTGAAGTATTGATGATCATTTCTGACTGGAACTCAAGTCCAACAGCCTGTGTTTGGTCAGAATGTTCCCAGCAAGGCTGCCTTCGGGATATAAGGTGAAGTTTATTCTTCAGGGTTCTATTCTTACAGGGAATCTGGACTCATGGTTAAAATACAGATTTCTAGTCATTTTCAGATCTGCTAAGTCAGAATTTCTGAGACTTGGACACAGGACACAGTTTTAAACAGGAAGAGTAGGTGTTGAACGTAGAGCCACTGTCCTAGCCAAGTGGTGTGTGAGTGTGATGTTTGTGGTGTGTATGTGTGTGATATATGTATAAACAAATGCCAAGGTACATCTATGGAAGCCAGAGGTCAGCTTTGTGGTGTCTTCTCTCTAACTCTATGTGGATCCCGATGATTGAATTCAGGTCATCAGGCTTCTGTGAAATTACCTTTACCCAGTGAGCCATCTCATCATCTTAAGACTTCATTTTCAACAAGGTTCTCACGTAGGAGCCATAGACATCTTGAGTAGGGCTGATTTTAGCCTTCGCTACCAGTGAGAGTGAGATCTGACTTGGCCCCAGCGATGGCAAGCAGGAGGTGGACAGGCATGGTCTGGAGTCCAGCGATGGCAGGCAGGAGGTGGACAGGCATGGTCTGGAGTCCAGCGATGGCAGGCAGGAGGTGGACAGGCATGGTCTGGAGTCCAGCGATGGCAGGCAGGAGGTGGACAGGCATGGTCTGGACTCCAGCGATGGCAGGCAGGCGGTGGACAGGCATGGTCTGGAGTCCAGAGATGGCAGGCAGGAGGTGGACAGGAATGGTCTGGACTCCAGTGATGGCAGGCAGGCAGTGGACAGGCATGGTCTGGACTCCAGTGATGGCAGGCAGGCGGTGGACAGGCATGGTCTGGAGTCCAGTGATGGCAGGCAGGAGGTGGACAGGCATGGTCTGGACTCCAGTGATGGCAGGCAGGCGGTGGACAGGCATGGTCTGGAGTCCAGTGATGGCAGGCAGGTGGTGGACAGGCATAGTCTGGACTCCAGTGATGGCAGGCAGGCGGTGGACAGGCATGGTCTGGACTCCAGTGATGGCAGGCAGGTGGTGGACAGGTATGGTCTGGAGTCCAGTGATGGCAAGCAGGAGGTGGACAGGCATGGTCTGGACTCCAGTGATGGCAGGCAGGCGGTGGACAGGCATGGTCTGGAGTCCAGTATTTACTTCAGTAACCTCCTTCAGACTGTTTTCACCTCTCCTATTTGGAAACTCTGGCCTCCTCCTCATCTGATGAAAAACCGTCTGAGCTCGTGGTCCCTGAAGCTCAGAACCAGGTGCAGCCAACCTTCTCTTGGGTTGCTAGGCCAGGTCTGGTTAAATCAGGTTTGCCTTGACACTCACCTATGGGAGCTGAAGGAAATGTTTCTTCTGTCCCTTTCAACATCCACCCAAGCTGACTTGTCCAGGTGATCAAAGTCCTCAGAATCATCTATGGCAGTCTTCTAAGTGGGTAAGAGTAGTCTTGTCTGACAGATCTGAACCCAGAGCCTTGCATGCGACAAGCAAATACCCTACTACTGAGCCACGTCTCAGTTCCTACTTAAAAATATTAAAAATAGATGTGTGTTTATGTGTGTGTGTGTGTGTTTTGCCTGCATGTATGTGTATATGTATGTGTACCACATATGTGCTTGGTGCTAGTGGAGGTCAGAAGAGGACATTGGATTCAATGGAACTGGAGATAGGGATTGTTGTGAGAGACCATGTGGGTGCTGGGAACTGAACCCTGGCCCTCTGCAAGAGCAGTAAATACTCTAAACTAAGCCACTGAGCCATCTCTCAAGTCTTCTCCTTTTGGGGGTCACAGGTTCACACTATGGAGTCATGACTGGCCTAGAACTTGCAGTGTAGACCAGTCTGGCGTCAAACTCACCAAGGCTTGCCTCTCCCTCCAGTGTGCTGGGATTAAAGGCATGACCACAGTCTGTACAATCTCCACTTCTTGAAGGGAATATTTTTAGTTTTAAGGGTTTTCAAACAACCTACATTAAATGTAGAGCTTCTTATAAGAATAGCAAGATGCAAAATGAAAAATAAAACATGTATTTCCTGAGCCAGTGATAACCATGGTAAATATTCTATGTTGGTTCTAATCTCTGTATTTGTGTAGTACAGAGTCCTTTTTTTAAAGATTTATTTAAGTTTATGTGCATTGGTGATTTGGCTGCATGTATGTCTGTGTGAGGGTGTCAGATCTCATGGAACTAGAGTTGTAGACAGTTATGAGCTGCCATGTGAGTGGTGGGATTTGAACCCAGGTCTTCTGGAAGAGCAGCTAGTGCTCTTAGCTGCTGAGCCGTCTCTCCAACCCAGAGAGAAAAATCTTTTGCCTTGAGAAAGCTATCCTGTTGTATGGGTGAGTTGATAAACAATTTAACGATTGAGTAAACATTTGTCCAAGAATTTCCTTGAAGTTTATTTGTATTTTTTGAGACAAGATCTGTGTGTCCCAGGCTGGCCTTAAATTCATTATGTACCCAAGGCCAGCTTTGAACTCTGATCCTCTCGTCTCCACCTACTATGCTGGCATTACAGGCAGGAATCACCTACCACACCTAGCATTTGTTATGTTTTTGTGAGATGGTCTTGCTGTTGCTCAGACTGGCCTTAAACTGCTGAGATCAAGAGATCCTCTTGCCTCAGACACTGACAAGTTGTTTAGTGACTGGTACCAACCATTGAAGTGTGACTCACGCCCTGTTCACAATACTCCCAACAGTGGTCTCTCTATGGATGGTTTGGGGACCAAAATGAGACCAAAATGAGAGTAGAACTGTCACATCAGACTTTGTGCCTTGAGCTCCACTCACCCTCCATGAAACTCCAAGCAGCTTGTTGGCATGTAGCTAGCAGTGCCCTCCCCCCCCGAGCTACTCTTGGTGCTGCACAGTTAGATTTCAGTGTCAGGGATCAGCTTCATCACAGAAAATATGGAGAAGCCAGGTGTCGCCCACACCTTTATTCCAGCAGAGGTGAGCAGATCTCTGTGTGTTCCAGGCCACCCAGGGCTTGCTTCATAGTGAGAGCCTGTCTCACAACAAACAAATATCCTCCTGCGACCAAAAGTGCTTAAGATTTCAGACTTTCAATCTGAAAAGATGGGTTTGGCTTTCTGAGCATCATGAAGGTTTTCAACCTTGAGCATTTTGGGTTCTCAGATTAGGTAGTTCAACCTGGGCCCTATGATTTTGTGGTCTTCTGTGTCTTGGAGGATCCTGGGGCACAGAGCTTGTTACTTTGTCAATATGTCCATATGTCAGACACCCCCAGCACATATCCAGTGGATCCAGGGACTGAGAGCAGGGACTGTGGTAAGGTATGAACCCCTGCCTGGGAGGAAGGAAATGTCCATAGAGATCCTCCTGCCTCTGCCTCCTCAGTACTGGGATTAAAGGAGTGCACCATAATACCCAGCTGTTAAATGGTTTTTAAAATTCATTTACTCCACAAGATCTTATTCTATCCTAGCTGGTTGGAACTCACTATGCAGAAGAAGCTGGTTTCAAACTCGCCCAGATCCACCTGCCTTTGCCTCCAGCATATGCTACCAGGCAGAGCTACAACAAACTTTTATTACCCCATGCTGTTGTGAGGGTCCAGGACTCAGGAGTAGCTTAGCTGGATGATTCCAGCTAGACTGTCTGCCAGGGCTGGAGGATTGGCTGTCAGGAGGCACTTAGGAGTGGACAGGCGGGGTCTCAGCCCCTGACCACATGGGCTTCACTGTCAGTACTGCTCCCTGTGTTGTCCATAACTACCATCAGACCGGGTGACTGATTTGAGAGAGAGAGCCAAGATAGAGGCGGAGTTATAACTTGTCCTGGGAAGTGGCCTGTCACTTCTTGGTCACATAGACAAATGTAAAAGCCAGGAGGAAGAATCACTGGGGTGTAGAGTCTGGATGCTCCTTCCGTAAGTGGGCACTGGGTACCACTGATGTGCCAAGCTGCCAGCATTGACTGGTCCTCATAAGCATCTCAGAAATAGTGTCATCGACCCATTTCCTGGATGAATGCACAGCCCAAAGGCAGCGCAGGTGGAGTTCAGGTTTCACTGAGGGGTTGCAAGTGCTTCTCAGTTGGTGTTTCCTTTTGCGGTCATAGACCAACAAAGCCAGCCTGGTCATGTGGCCTGTTTCTGATGCCCTACTGTGTGTTCCTAGCTTGGAGCAGCTCAGCATATGGTATTTTAAGTACAATTTCTGTGGAAAGTGTGTCACTTTCTAACCACTGTAAAAATAAGCCACCTTAAGTTAGGAATAATTGTGTTTAGGTTTTTGAACCTTCAGGGTCAGTCAGAGTAGCCTGACTCTGTAGGCCCTTGCTCTCTCTGCTTCACTTTGTCATCCACCACCCTAGACTATTCCCTGAGGACATAGAGGCAGTGCCTGCTTAGATCCTGGCCCTGACCCAGTCCCCTGAACAGCCTTAGCTTGCTGGGAGGAGGCAAGCACAGGACTGAGGACTGAATGAGAAAGTTGTGTGAGCAGTCAAGCCCTGCAGTACCCAAAAGTACTCCTATATCCAGGCCCACCCACATTCCTTGGCACTTCCTTTGGAGTAGGGTCCTGAGCAGACAACCTTGGACTATGCCCGCAAACCAGTTCTGATCCCATCAATTCTTGACAGCAGACATGGCCCTGGGACCCTTCTGTGCTACTCATGGGCATGCGATAGAGCTGTGCTTTACAATGTGCCTGAATTCCAGGGGCGCCAAAATGAAAGAAATGACAGCTGAGCTGGAGGGAACATGTGGCAAGCGCAAGTCCAGCATGATTAAGTCTCACACCAGCCGTTAGCCAAGGCCAAACCCGGTGCCAAAGCCACCTCCACCCTCAAGATGCACGCAGTGGGAGGAGCTGTACTGATGAAGTGCAAGTGTCTGCCCCACTACAGCCTCAGAGGGGCAGTGGGACAGGGGACAGCTCTAGAGTCCTGCTCTGGGGTACTTCAGCACAGCATGGAGGGGCCCCAAGGTGAGGCATGAGGCTCTCAGTATTACTAGTTCAGAGCCTTCCGAGACACCGTTAATATCACTAGCAATAACTGTTGGCATTATTGTTAACTGCCAGCTTTGAGCAGGTCAGAAGTACTAAGGAGCTGTTCCTCATGAGCAGAACAGACCCTCACTAAAGGACCTCCATAAAGGTGAAGCAAGGATGGGATCCGGGGCTGGGGATAAATAGCTCGGTTATAGGGCACTTGCCTGGTGTGCATGGGGCCCTGTGTTCAATCTTCAAAACACTTGGGATACTGAAGAGATGGCTGAGTCATTCAGAGCACTAACTGCTCTCCCAGAGGACCCCGGGTCAGGTCCTAGCACTCATGTGGTGGCTCAAAGCCATCCGTAACTCCAGTTCCAGGGGATCCAACACCTTCTGGCCTCTGGGTACCGCATATGTGTGATATAATACATACATGCAAACAAATCACTCAATCGCATAAAAATAAATCAACAAAAAGGTTTTTAAAGAGTGCAAATGAGATGCCAGGGTGCCTGAATCAAATCTGAAGCTGTTTCCCTTCACCCACCCCTCTGTGTGTTTCCCTCCTCCTGAACCCTATGGGTAGAGGTTGGTCATTCATCAAGCTTGGAGGACTGAGGGCAGGTACAGTGACACAGCCAGAACAGGCTTAGGTGCTATGGGCAGCTGCACGGCAGAACAGGTCAGAGCTCTGCGGGAGTCAGGTCTCCCGTGGCAGGACTGGGTACAGTGAGAGTCCTATCTGCTTGGCTTTTCCAAAAGGGACGGTAATGGCATCAAGCAAGGTGGAGGGAGGGCCTGGCTCTGCGAGCCATCACTATGCAGGCACTATGTGCTTGGCGATTGGGAGCAATGGTGGGTCAGACAGAGTTCTTTGCCCTTGAGTCTGTGTAATATGAGGGGAAGGCGGCCCACAAGAGAATAACCCTGCGTGCAAAATGAGATATCAGCATCCTCTAGCATTGAATTTGACTGCAGTTTTCAAAAAGTAGCCTTGTGTGATGGCACAGGAGCACACCTTTAATCCTGGCACTTAGGAGGCAGAGGTAGATAGATCTCTGAGTTTGAGGCTAACCTGGTCTATAAAGTAAGTTCTAGGGCAACCAGGATTACACAGATAAACTATGTCTCAAAACACAAAATACTGAATATGTATATTTTTTGACATTCCCTAAACAATACAATAAAATAACTGTATCCATAACATTTACATTTACTGGGTATTATAAATACTCTCGAGATGATTTAAAATATACAAGAGGCTGTATGTAGGTTAGATGTAAATTCTGTGGCATTTTATATAAAGGATGAGCCAGTCAAGGTGATATCCGTGAGGGTCCTGTAACCCATCACAGTGGATGCTGAAAGGTTTCATCAGCTTAGCTGTGGGACCCTGGTTTTATAGCTAAGGACATACTCAGTACATGAAATTACTTTGCAGAGGTCATTAGCATTAGAATCTGTTGTATGGTCCCAGAGGGTGTCTCACTATCTTAAGCATTGTTCCTTAGCCATGAATAGCCAGCCCTGGCATCTGGCCAAATTCTGGGGAGCCAGCAGATAGTGTGGTAGCCATGGACGTCGTCCCTGGGAGTGGGCTGGTGGTACCACCTGTGTTCCTGGTGGGGAATAGGGTTTGATCATTCTGTGTTCTGGACAGGGCCTAGCTCACACTGCTGAAGAGGAGGATGAATCATGGTGGAGAAGGCCAGCTTAGTCAGCACCCCATGCTGCTGTCTGTCCCCATCATAGACACTCCAGCTGTCCCCTTCTGATAGCTCAGGGTCAAGGAGCACCCTGGTGCAGGGTGTGCTCTGTCCAAGGACACCTAGCTATGGCATGAGGGTTTCTGTTTACAGTGTGGCAAGATGCTGGACCTGGCTAAGAGGTTCTGCAGGCTGCCCCTTATGTGCCCAAGCCCTACTGGGAGGCAGTTGGATCAGAAGCCTAGAACTTCTTGTCTAGAGAGGTCACCTTGCTAAAGGCCAGCTCCTGCCAACGCATGGCTTTGAGCACCTGGCTGTGGGGACAAGCCTGAGAGAGAAGTGAAAAGCATCTGCTGTTCCCCTGGGCAGTGAAAGCTGTGGGCAAGTGTGCTGTGGGAGTCTGTGTTGGGGTGAGGGTCCAGGCCCACCTCTGCCTTCTGGGCGGTGGACTTTAGTAGTCTCTGGTTTTCTCTTAGACTCATTTGCCTTATCTGGAATGTAAACTGGCTAATTCAAGGGGTCACTTGAATACTGATATCCAGTTTCAGCAGGCCTGTAATAATGATAGTATTGACAGGCAGGGTTTTATGAGGGCTTATATGGATTTGGTGCTATGTTTGGTGCAAACATGAATGCTCTGATGCTCACAGCTACCCATGGACCACTTCTAACATCTCTGCTTGCACAGGAAACAGAGTCAGAAGTCAAATGACTGTTTAGACCAGAACTAGAAAACAGTAGCCCTGGATTTAAATTTAGACTTGAACTCTGAGGCTCAGCTCTTACCCCTTGCCCCACATAACCTTCCTAGAAACTAGGGTACCAGGGCCTGGGGCTCAGGCCATCCTAACAGTGACAGTTGAGTAAATGGCACTGCCGTGGGTCCCTTCATATCTCACCAACAGATGTTAGACTACAGAGGTCCTTAGAGATCACCTGGTTTGATCACCCTCCTGCCACTGTGCAGTGGGACCCTAAGAGGGCAAGTGACAGCCCCAGCTCCACCTGACACAGCTGGTCAGCTCTTGCTCTTAGCTGAGGTTCCTGAGGGAAGTCTGCTACCATGTATGTGGGGGGGGGTGTCACACAAACAGAGCCCAGCCCCACTGGGGCTTATTTGGTTTCTAGTGTGACTGAACAGGCTGCCAGAGAGGCATGTGGCCTAGATTTCCTCCCAGGCTAGTGTTTGCAATGGTATGAATAGAGGCTTCCCTCCTCTGAAACATGTTCTGTGACCAGGACGCATCATGGTGCCTCTTTAGTCCTTGGTGTCTCACTCATAAGTAGGGTTTAATACACATGTTTTAGATTTCCAAGGGGCCAGCATGCTATGGGGATGTGGTGAGTGAATAATACAGAGTCAGCATGATTTGGTGGAGACGGCGGTTAGTGCAGACCCAGCTCTGCTGCCTTCTCGTGGTTACCTGAGTTACTATACCTTTGGGGCCTGAGTGCTCTTCTCCTGAAGTCTCGTGGCATCCCTTGCAGGCCATGCGAAGGGGGCATGCATGTGAAGGGTGCATGTAAAGCCCCTAGCTCAGGACCACAGCTTGAGTTTGACGGTAGTGTGAGTGTTAGTTTCAGGTCATAATCCTTTTATTTATGGTGCTAGCGACTGAACCCATTGCCACATGCACACTAGGCAAGTGTTCTGCCACCAAGCTGCAGTCTAGCCTTAACTTGCAAATGTGCATTCACATGTTTCTCCATATTGCTCCTGAAACAAAGCTGATTGTTCTCATCCACTGCCTCATATTCACACGGTAAAATATATGGGCCAAGAAGGGACAGTGACTCGCACAAGGTCACACAGCTGGTTTCTCAGTGCCCTGTGGTTTTGTCCAGCTCAGTTTGTTGCAAAGCCACTGCTGACTTCACGTCAGTCTCCCAGAGGGATACCTTCCTCCGCCCCTCCTCTTCCCATTACTCTCCAGAGCTAGCAGCTCCTTGGAGCTTCAAGCTTTGTGAATGGCTTGGTTAAGCACTCGGCCGTTAAGCGTTCATCTCTTACAATTTCAATCCAATTCCTATAAGTTTATTGGCAAGACGGGGTGCATTAGAGCTGCCAAATTTAATAGATCAAATCCTCGTGTCTGGGATGCAGTTTCTCGGAAGTAATGGGAGAAGAGAGGTTTTATACGTTTTCATTTGGAATGACTAGCTGTTCCTGATCCCATTACAGCCCCTGACTTAATGACTGCCATCCCTGTCTGCTGCAGGAGCAACTTTCTCCATCAGCCTGCTTGGCCACCTGAGCCATCCAGAGCAATTGTTTGTCTCTCCTTCACCCCCAGTCCCCCCTTCCTGAGGTGTGTGCCCCCATCTGTTTGCTCTGTGGATTGGCTCCCAGAGTCAGCCTTGCTTGCCAGGTCCTTGGCAATCTGGGGCTTTGTCTGCTACTCCAGGCAACGTCGGGGAAGTCATTTCCATCTTTCTGGGGGCCTGAGGACCCTGCTTTGGTATGTGAGGTTGCTCTAGCCTCAGTCTTTGCGGGTCCCTCTGGGCTGAGAGGAATAGAATCACTACCCACCTTGGGCTCCAGACTCCTGGATGGGAACTGTGGCTGAGGGCCTGAAGACATTTCCGTCTGGTGCTGGCTGGGAACCTCCTCCCCCAAGATGCAGTAGGTCTCCTCAGGAAGCTCTCAGCACCTGCTGCGGAACTCTCTGGCTTCCCTGGGCACTGAGCTAGCTGTGGGAGGGAGGACACTTGGTAACAGAATTTCTAGGGGACCTGGATGTGCTTTCTGCTTACCAGTTGCATGATGTTAGGCAAATCCCTTCCTCCCTCTGAATCGCCATTGTCCCAAAGAAAACATGGTAACTCATTAATTTATTCTGCAAAGGCTTGATTGTCTACTTTATTCCAAGTACCTTTCAAGTGCTGGAGCACCTCAGATACAGCAAACTATACTTGCCTTTGTGGATTTATATTCTTGTTGGAGAAGAAAGACAGTAACATAACAAGTGATTTATTGCTCTCAAGGAGATAAGTGCTATGCGGGAAAATAAACCAGGGAGTGGCGAGAACTGAAGAGGATCCTGTGTGCTCAGACCCAGTGGTTGAGTTCAGACACAGTAGTCATGGTAGATTACTAAGAAGGCAGCATTTGAGCAAAGATCAAAGGACTGAGTGTCCGAGGGTGACAGTATCTGAGGGACAGCATCCAGGCCCCAGGGCAGCAAGTACAAACACAAGAAGGCAGCCAAATGTCTGGCATGTGAGAGGAGCAAAGAGAAGGCCTAAACAGGAGAGAACACAGGAAGTCCCAGATGTGACAGGGACACAGGAGGCTAGCCAGAGGGCTTACGGTGATGTTCCTCCAGCGTGGCCACTATCAGAATTACCTAGAAACTTAAAGAAATAAATCTCCAAACTTAGGCCTCTTACTCTGAAGGTTTTTTTGTTGTTGTTGTTTTGGGTTTTTTTTGTTTTGTTTTGTTTTGTTTTGTTTTTGAGACAGGGTTTCTCTGTGTAGCCCTGGCTGTCCTGGAACTCACTCTGTAGACCAGGCTGGCCTCGAACTCAGAAATTCGCCTGCCTCTGCCTCCCAAGGGCTGGGATTAAAGGTGTGCGCAACCACTGCCGGGCTTACTCTGAAGTTTTAGCTGGGCTGGTCAGTGTTGGGGACTGCAGCAGAAGTGTAAGGTCCCTGTGCAACGAGGCTTGTTACTCCTGATTGTCAGCCCTACAGACCCTACAGGAAGCAGGTCTGCAAGGAAATCACGGACCAGGCCTGGCTTGCAGAGCTCAGTTGAGGGCTCTATGCCCAGAACTTTGGTGCATGAAGTTTTCTTCAATCGTCTGACCAAGTGTTCTGTGACTTTGCAGGGCGCCCCAGCATATGGTAGAGGTGCCATGGGGAAGCGATACTTCTGTGATTACTGTGACCGCTCCTTCCAGGACAACCTCCACAACCGAAAGAAGCACCTAAATGGGCTGCAGCACCTCAAGGCCAAGAAAGTGTGGTACGACATGTTCCGAGGTGCGTGCTCACAGGCGTGGAGGCTGGCTCCTGAGGCCTGCACCCCGACCTTCCCTTCTGTGAGACAGGGACCACTTCGGGGACAGTCTGGGATGGAGTGGTTTTCTTACGTTTAATTTTTATTTTATGTATATAAGTGTTTGCTTACATGTGTGCTTGGTGCCTGTGGAAGTCAGAAGAAGCTATCAAATGCTCTGCAGCTGGAGTTATGGACAGTTGGGAACCACCATATAGATGCTGTAAACAGGTCCTCTGCAAGAGCAGCAAGTGCTCTTAGGCCAGCCTGGTCTACATAGTGTGCTCCCAGCTAGCCAAGGCTACATAGTGAGACCCTGTGTTTAAAAAAACAAACAAGGGCTGGAGAGATGGCTCAGCATTTAAGAGCACTGACTGCTCTTGCAGAGGTCCTGAGTTCAAGTCCCAGCAACCACATGGTGGCTCACAACCATCTGTAATGGGATCTGATGCACACACTCTTCTGGTGCGTCTGAAGATAGCTACAGTGTACTCGTGTGTGTGTGTGTGTGTGTGTGTGTGTGTGTGTGTGTGTGTGTGTATGAGTACATATATATATATGAGCACAGAACGGTATATTAAGTAGGAATGATGTCTGTATGTCCCCAGAAGCATTGACCTCAGGCCCTTTGTCTCATGAGCTCAGTCATTTAGCCATTGCTCAGTGAGTACCTAGGAGTACTGAGCTCACAGCCCGCCTTTGAAGGTTTGGAGGTGATAAAGCAGGGCTCTCCTTTCACAGTGTTATATAAGTTACTTACTACATTAATTTGTGTGTTTGTGAGTGTGCATGGGTGGACAACTTGTGAGAATCAGTTTTATTCTACCACGTGGGCTCTAGGTATGGAGCTCAAGTCTTTAGCCTGGGCAGCAAGCACCTTTATCTGCTAAGCCATCTCAAGGGCCCTGTGCTCTTTTATACAAAGTATTTGGGCAGAGTCCTTGGCTTGCTCTGGCTTTGCATTCTGCTGGCATTTCCTTCCTGCCCTGCATCTCCTCTCTGTGGACTTGCCCATCCTGCTGACCTCCCTCTTACATCAGGACAGTCCCTAAATCTCAGAACTCAAGTCAGATGGCAAATCCTCAGGAAGAGCCAGGCCATCTGGTGACAGGCTCAACACTTACTGCCATGACACCCATGTACAGTAGTGCAGCTGTGGACTGGAGGGAAGGACAGGGTCTCACTTGATCTGCACTTCAATCCACAGCCTGGCACAGTGCCTGGTACACAGGAAGGACGTGCTAAGGGATGCTTCAGAGACAAAGGACTAAACGAGCAAACAAGCCTGGGGCCCAGGGGGCGACTGGATATCTGGAAAGCTGAAGCCTGAAGGACCACATGTCAAGTCGAGGAGCGAGGCTTCTCTGAGTAGGGCCTGGGCTGCTGCAGGGTGGCAGTTTGGAGTCTTTCGGAGGCACTGAGGAGTTTTAGCGGTTATAATGACTCTCCCTCTTGGAGGAATTAAGACAGAACTGGAAAATGTGCACATGTTGTATAATCCTAGCACCTGGGAAGCTGAGGCAGGAGAGTAAAGAGTTTGAGGTAGCCAGAGCAACACAGTGAGTCGAAAGCCAGCCAGGGTTTCATAGTGAGCCCTGTCCAAAGAGGGAAAAACATCCAAGTGAGCCTGAGCCTCACATCCGGCGAAGCAGGCCTACAATCCTGGCCCCCAGGAAGCCATCTGGACTACAGGGAACCTAAGAGGAATAGATTGGCTGCCCGTGCATTTTCCTAGCTGCCACATGCGGTGGAGTGAGTTGGGTGGAGCGACACCAACCAGAAGCTAAGTAGCATGGGATTCTTCCACACTCAGCCTGGATCCACTCAGGGCCCTGAGTCTGGGATCCAGGCTCAACCCTCCAACTAGCCTCAGTGCTACTAGGCCCAGAAGGATCCTGGAAGGTAGGCCATTAGTGTCTGTAGTCCAGGGATAAATGGCTGGTTCTCCAGCCTAACAGCCTCACACTGCATGGATTCTCTGATACCAACTCCCATCCCAGAAAACTTCCTGCTCTGATAGCCAGTTACTTACCGGGCCACCTGAGAGCAGCCGCATTGACAGACCAGGGCTCTAGACTCACACCACAGTGCAGAGTAGCTGCTGCTCCTGACCGCCTGTCCGTGTGCAGCTCATCCCTGCCTCAGGCTCAGTCCCTACCTCCACAGGATGGAGCTGTTAGCACCGCACAGCAGTCTTGTCAGGAAGGGACAACTGTGTCTACTTGGGAGTGCTGGAAAGGAGGGTACCAAGGCTGCCCAAGCCCTGTGATTCTAAGGTACCAGCAGGATTGACACCAGCCTCTCAAGGGCTCCCCATCCATTGTCCCATTAAACCCTACCAGCTGGGAACTTTCCTCCCTTTACATGGGAAAAACAGCTGGAAAGACAGCAGCTTCCTGTGGCCATGTGCACTTGGGGTTTGAGCTCAGGTATCCTGACTCTGAAGAGCACATGGCCTTCAGAAAGGTGTGGCCAAGTGTCCAGCCTACCTTTCCTCTTGTCCAGGGAGGATAGAAGGGCCTCTGAGGTCAGGCCCTCCTACTTTATTCAGATTTGTTTGTTTGTTTGTTTGTTTGTTTTGAAACAGGATTTTGCTAGGTGCACTCTTTAATCCCAGCACTCAGGAGGCAGAGAAAGGGGAATCTCTGAGTTCCAGGACAGCCAGGGCTACATAGATAAACTCTGTCTTGAAAAACCAAAAAGAAAAAAGAAAAAAGGAAAGGAAGAGAAGAAAGAAAGAAAGAAAGAAAGAAAGAAAGAAAGAAAGAAAGAAAGAAAGAAAGAAAGAAAGAAAGAAAGAAAGGAAGGAAGGAAGGAAGAAAGGAAGGAAGGGAGAAAAGAAAGAATCTGGCTATATGGTCTAAGCTGACCTTGAGCTCCTATTCTCAAACAGTCCTTTGTCACCCTTCTGAGAATCAAGGACTGTAGGTGTGCACCACCATGCCTGGCCTACTCACAGAGTTTTAACTGATTGGTACCTTTCCTGCTGAGAAGCACATAAATTTAAAACCATAACTATACAATGAGAATAAAGACCGAAGAAATGAGAAGCCAGAGTTAAATGAGCGTCCAGAATGACAGCCGGAAAGTCCTGTACAGGCCGTGGCTGGTGTGGCTTTGAGTCCCCACCATTGATACCAAGAGAAATGAAGAGTGGGGGTCACAGCCTCCCTCTTCGAGCCATCCCTGGGGGGGAGGGGAAGCACTACCCTGTGTATCAGGACTTTGAGAAAAGTTTTTCATGTTGAAATACTATGTATCACTTAATAACAAGGACACATTGTTGTGTGGCTGTCACCAACAGAACAGTTATGACATCACTAAGTGATAGGTCACCATTGTACATGTGGCCTGCCATGGAGCAGGACATGTGTGTGTTCACAGGCTTGCAGGAAGTACACAGAGGTCCTGTGGTGCTAGGTTTTTCAAATAAACCTCCCCATCCGAGCCCATTGTGCAGAAAACCTGCAGCCCACAGAGGCTCTAGCCTCAAACTGTCTCCTGGTCCTAGCTGGTCCCCAGGGGTGTAAGGATGGAGGTCACCTCAGTTTGAACCCCTCTGCCCACCATCTCCACCCACTGTGGCCAACCCCAGCTTACACTCCTCCATGGATAGAGAGCTCTCTCCTTAGGGCTGTGTACCACTGATGTCATACCCCAAGGCTCTACCCCTGGGTGGAATCATCTGAACCCAGCCTTCTCTTCCAGATGCAGCCGCCATCTTGCTGGATGAACAGAACAAGCGACCCTGCAGGAAATTCCTGCTGACAGGTAAGTGTTCTGCTCAACTCTGATCCTGACAGAAAAGCATCATCTTGTCTGGCCTGTGTGGCACCCTGTGGTGTCTCCTCCAGTCCCTGCCACCATCCTGAACCACTTGTAGTTTTGGCTTTAGCTGACTGGTCAGTTGAAACATGGAATGTCTTCCACCTAGAGAGACCTTAGATGTCGAATACGATTTTAGATTTTATTGGCTCACTTAGAATAAAAAGCCCTTTGGAGCATAAGCCAGGGAACACTACTGAGGTCAAGTTAGCCAGGAAGCCTGATCTCCTGTGTCTTCCTTCCCAGCAGGCAGAGCAGAGATAGGAACAGGTCTAGAATTACAAGTTCAGAGTCAGAACCACGTGTGCTGGGTGTTCCTTTGAAGGCCTAAGCGCGTAAGAATTGAGTATAGGCCTGGTGTAGTGGTGCTGGCCCATCCTCACTTGGGAGGTGAAGGCACGAGCGTTAGGAATTCAAGCTCATCCTGGCTCCATGCTTCTGCCTGGGCAGTGGTGGCACACACCTTTTAATTCCAGCACTTGGGAGGCAGAGGCAGGTTGATCTCTGTGAGTTCGAGGCCAACCTAGTCTACAGACTGAGTTCCAGGGAAGCCAGGGCTACACAGAGAAAGCCTGTCTCAAAAGAAAAACACACACACACACACACACAAATTAAATCCCAGTCAAGGCTATGTAGCAAGCCCTGTGTTTAGAAAAAAGAATATATATTGCAAAAAAGAAATAAAGATATCAGTAATAAGGGAAGCAAAGACAGTTAAGGATGGAAAGTCAGGTGGTCATGGGATAACTAGTGCTGTTCTAGAGGGCCTGTGAACTCCTCCAAGGAGTTCTAAGACCCGGAGCTTCCTGGCAACCAGAGCAAAGATGGAAACCGCAAGGACTCTCGATGTATTTATAGGCGTCTATTTACCATGGGGCAGGCACTGTTGTCGGACTAGGAAAGCTGGGAAAATGGCCAGACTCCCCTCAGGAGACAGTGCTGCCTGACCAGTGGCCACCAGGCCTGCAGGTCAGACCCCTTCCTTGGGCCTTGGTATGTGCGTGCTGCAGTAGTTATCCTAGCTGAGGACACCACTGGTCTGTAATTTCCAAAGACATATTTCAGATTCTGTGGTGGATAATGGGAAAGTCATCCAAACACTGACTTCTCCTTGGCAAAGATGCCCCCAAGGTCTCTGAGGAGCAGTCCAGATGCTTGTACAAGCTAAGTGAGCTGGCGAAGTGCCAGGTAGGGCTGCAGCGTGTGCGGCGGCCTAGACTAGAGAGGAAGCATGGGCCGCTCCGGGGTCCACGTGTAGCTTACTGAGCCCCATGGGAACCAGCCCCATAGCATGGACTGGCATAAGGATAGCCTGCGCATGCCCAGCCCTGTGTGGCCCAGCCCTGACAAGCTTCAGCCGGACTCTCATGGAGTCCTGATGCTTATGGGCCAGACGGACACCTTAGGCTGCTGAGTGTGAGTAGAGCCAGAGAGAGTCTGGATTTTTTTGTTCCAGACTGGGGCTGCTACTCTAGATCCTAAAATCCTGCCCTAGAACTCTGAGACCTGTCTGTCACAGTGCCCTCAACCGCAGCAGAGAGTAACTGTCTTCCCATTGCAGGCCAGTGCGACTTCGGCTCCAACTGCCGATTTTCCCACATGTCAGAACAAGATCTGCAGGAGCTGAGCATGCAGGTGGAGGGTACGTAGGGGTGAAGCAGGATTGACGGTGGGATGGGAGAGGCTCTATACCAGGAGGCTGCTCGGGCCACCCCATGTTCTCTCTCACTGCCATGTGCTGTGTGAGTAAGCAAGGACTGCCCGGGCTGATGGCGAATCCCGGAGCCTTCCAATTGGGTGGGCATCAGGAACAGGGCTGTGTCCCTTGGAAATGAAGCACATGTGGCTCCTTCCTGGGACCCTGAAGGTATGCCCCCGGCTCCCCCTCTGTCCCCTCAATAGTCTCCATTGTCCCTGGATGCTTACCTCTCTCCCCTCCCTCCCTTCCCTCTCTTCCTCCCTCCCCTCCCTTTCTCCTGCAGTCAGGCAACACTAGAGTCCTTATTCAGTACCAGGCAAGTACCCTACACCCTATGAGGACAAAGGCTGCAAAAAGTACTTCCCTACTGGGCCTGGTGACACATACAAGTAATCTCAGACTTGAAAGGTAGAGGCAGCAGGATCTGGAGTTTAAGGTTGTCCTCCTGAACTTGAACTACATAGCTAGTTCAAGCCTGAACACCTGAGACCTGCCTCCCACCCCCCACCCCCCACCCAAAAAAAAGAAAGCCCTGCCTGTGTTGAGGTTCGTTGCAGTCTGGTTCTGTGACGTCCGTGAAAGCTGGCACGTCTGCCTCTGGAACTCACTGCTCATTCCCAGTTACAGACCCAGGAGGTTCCCCTCGGATGCTCCTCACTGTCACCTCTAGCACCTTATTGAACAGGTGGAGAGAATGAGCCAGCTCTCAGGCAGAAGGACCTGCGGGCTGGCACCACATAGGGTTTCCAGGAGCTCCCCTACCCCCAGGGGGGGTGGCGCAGATGTGAGGCCTCGTGGGGCAGCCAGAGTCCTGGCAGTTGCTGAGTCCAGCTCTTGGCTACACATGTGCTGTCCCGGAATGAATGGTTGGCTCACAGTGGAGGGAACACGGGCCACAGACCTTGAGCAGGAGGCAGGGTTCAGTGGACTCAAAGCCAGGATGAGGCCTGGGGCAGCTGACAGTGTAAGTGCTTCTGGTTTTGTCAACTCCCCTGTCACCTTGGCATCTGAGTCCTTGTGAAGATGGGTGAGAGGATGCCTGTGCATGGTCGGTGCTGAGCCTGCTCCTGAGTCAGTAGGGATCCACCAGTTTATTTTCCCCTGGCTCAAGACTCCCTCCCCCACCCTACAGGGCTGGAGAGATGGCTCAGAAGTTAAGAGCACTGGCTGTTCTTCCAGAGGTCCTGAGTTCAATTCCCAGCAACCACATGGTGGCTCACAGCCATCTGTAATGGAATCCAGTGCACTCTTCTGGTGTGTCTGGAGAGAGCAACAGTGTACTCACATACATGAAATAAAAAGACCCCATCCCACACTGCTCAGAGCCTGATTCCCTAGCTCTCACCCAGCACGTTTGAATTCTTTCCAGTCATTGCTTGTTTTTTAGTACAGTGAGGAGAAAAACCACAAAACTGAGACTTATTATTACCTTGCCTAGGGTCAGAGGCCTGGCGGGTACAACTCCATCCTACATCCGCATGGCCTCCTGCATCCCCCAACCTAAACCCCTCTTGAGAGTGAAGCTCTATGTTCATTGTCCTGCTTCTAGCTCCCCCAGGCTTGGAGACAGCCAGCATGTCTCTGTTTGACAGGGAGCAGAGCGAGGCCTAGATCTCTAGGCCTCTGTGCACAGAGCAGCTGGGGAAGCCAGTAGAACGAAGGGGCAAACTTGTGGCTCTGGTCCTGACCTACTGGCCCACTTCCTCCCGACAGACCAGTGCATCAGCCCAGGGCTTTCCCAGCACCTGCTGCTCTGTGGAAGAGTGAGATTCAGGCCAGCAGGGTTGTCCCTCACCCTTCCTTGTCACCCTGTCCTCCACAGAGGAGAGGCGGGCCAGAGAATGGCCACTGGAGACTGCTGAACTTCCTCAGGGCCACCTGGAGGACTGGCTGGAGAAGAGAGCCAAGAGGCTAAGCTCGGCCCCAAGTAGCAGGTACGGGCCGCAAGATTACCCCTCCTCTCCTTCTGGGAGCTGCCTGAGGCAACTATATGGACTGCCTGGGCCCAGGGACCAACCATGAACCTCCACTATGGAGTTTCCTGGGAAGACATGTGACTCCCCTCTTGGGCATGACTGAAGGTCAGGGCCCCATCTATGGCAGCTAAGCTCCTTACGTACCTGGTGCTCACAGTCCCCTATAGGGCTCTGTAGAAGCAGACACTCACAGAGACAACAAGGTCATTATCCCACTGTATCCCTGTGACTCTGGATGCTCTGAAATAGACATCCTCTCTTCTTATACCAGGACTGTGCTGAGCCAGGAACCACTGAAGTGTGACTGTGTGCTCTCCTCTCTTTGGAGAGTCAGGACACAGCCCACACTGCACGTCATCAGACAGATGCCCAGGGGTTGGGTAGGAGCTTTGTAGCCACAGGGGATCAACAGGGCCAGGGCAGAGGAGGAAGAGGGACTAAGCTGTGCGTGGCTTTGTGCACATCCCTCCTGATTTTCAGACTCCGTGTGTCTCTGTGGCCCCAAGGGACAGTGTCTTAGCTATGGTAAGGGTGTCTGTCAGACATTCTGTGGAACGAAACTTTCCTCCAGGCTCTGCCTCAGGGTAAATGTTGAGCTTCTTATCCCAGAGGAAAGGGATTAGTGTTGTTATTTAATTTTGTTTTTTCACATTTATTTGGGAGGAGGTATGCACACACACACACATACATGCCATGCAGGTGGGTCAGAGGACAACTTTCTGGAGTCAGTTCTCCCTTCCCACCATGTGGGTTCCGGGTCTTGAATCTTGGCTACAGCGCCTTCACCTGTGGAGCTGTTTCTCCAGACCCTGCTAAGGCATTGACCTGTTCTGTATTTTACCTTTTCAAAAACAAAAACAAAAAACCCAGTGGCTTCATTGTTTTATGTGCATGGATGTTTTGCCTGCAAATTTGTCTGTGCACCATGTGCATGCAGTGCCTGTAGAGACCAGAAGAGGGCATCTGATCCCCTGGAACTGGAGTTCTAGATGTGAGCTGCCATGTTGGGGCTGGAAATCAAATCTAGATCATCTGTAAGAGTATCCAGTGCTCTCAACTTCTGAGCCTCCTCTACAGCCCTGTTTACTTTTAAACCTGCACCCTGTATCTGTATCCCCACTTTAAAAATATATAGTACAGAGCTGGAGAGATGGCTCAGCAGTTAAGAGCACTAGCTGTTCTTCCAGAGGTTCTGAGTTCTATTCCCAGCAACCACATGGTGTCTCACAGCCATCTGAAGTGGGATCTGATGCCCTCTCCTGGCACACAGGTGTACGTGCAGATAGAGCACTCATATACATAAAATAAATAAATCTTTAAATATATATGTACGTATGTACATACATACATGCATACATGCATACATACATACATAGAACGGCCAGATGGTAGTGGGACACACCTTTAATCCCAGCACTCAGGAGGCAGAGGCAGGCCTTGTCTACTGAGTGAGTTCTAGGACAGCAAGGCTACATGGAGAAACCCATCTTAAATAGCAAACAAAATACAAATTATACCCACATACACACTACAGATATAACTTAAACAGAATATGACACCCCTTCTTTCTGGACCCATTTAAAGGAATGCAGTTTTGAACATTGTCTAGGAATGTAGACTCAGAGGGTTCATGCTGGTTAGAGAGTCACGGGTATTCATTCTGAGCCCACCATAAGGGTCCGTCTGAGCTTCTCGCTTGCTAGCTGTGGTGTCTCACCTGCTCAACCCACTGTTCTGTCTCAGCAACCTCCTTCCCTGGGAGGGAGTGACAGCCTGGGCTCCCAGGGACCCAGAGAAGGGTCCAGGAAGATCGTGTCTCGGGCCTTGAGTGTGAGACAAATAAGTAGACAGCAAGCCCACGGTGCCTGCCTGAGTGCAGACAGACATTCTCAGTGTGGATGTGGGCGCTGGGAGGTGGCACAGGGGAACTGAGGAGGATCGACTAGCCCAAGCCACTGCCCCACGTCATGACCACACAATGGCGCGGTTTGGTGGTCATGGTGTGTCCTCTGCATGGTCCTGGGCATCTAGGGAACCCGGCACACTGTTGTGCAATTCTGTAGTGTGCTCTCCCTCCTCAAGTACCTGTATCCTTGGCCAGGCACGGAGGCCCTGCTGCTTGGGCCCTAAACTCCTCTGCTACCATGTTCAGGGCCCAGCAGCCCCTGGTCTCAGCTGATAGTGACAGTAACTAGATGGGGAAGATGCATCTATGCCACCCCAGGTTCTTAGAACTCTGAATCCTGGTTCCGGGCCACTCCCAGGGAACTACTTTTCTCTGTAGGTGCCTGTTGTCTGTCTCCGCCTCAGCGCCAGCTTCCTGAGGCTCCAGGCAAGATGACTTCCTCTCAGGGCAGAGCAAGCTTGTCTAGCCTTGAACGGAGTTAACAGCAGAGAGAGATGGTTTGCTCTGAGACGTGTCCCCATTCTGTTCCAGCCTCTCCAGCTTTTGTGCTCTGCCTCTGCATCTCTGTGCCCTGTTCTGTCCTCTACAGCTCCTCTCACCACAGCCCCACTAGTTTTGGAAGGTGCCTTGGCTCCAGGCCACCCCTCCTGAGACCTCCTGATGCCCACTGCAGTGTCCTCTTAGGAGGACCACAGATCCAAGGCTCAGTCCACTATCTACCTCTTGACCTTACTTGGGTCACACTGGACACTGGCCTCCCTCTTCTGGCAGAACCCTACTCAGCCTGGGGCAGAAACAATGCCCTGGGACATGGTGACTCTGAGGACACATTTAGGGCAGCACAGACCCCAGCCTGGCTGATAGCACCGAGGGCCCTTCTCTTTTCAGGATGTGTGCTTCCCCCAGGGCGCAGATGCTACCTGGATCACCTAGCACCACTCAGACCTGTGGGCTCCAGCACCCACAGGCAAAAAACCCCCTACAAAGCCAGACTGGCTCTTGGGGACAGGGGAGGGGGACTCAGCTTGTTGGTGTCTGCTCATTTCCTCAGCCTTGACCCTGAGGAACCGGGCAAGAGCAGACAGCAGCTGCAGAAGAGAGCGTCCGGCCTCAGCCGGACAGGACAGGACACAGACTAATCCCTGGCCGGCCAGGCGGTGCTGTCCACGCTTCCTGTTGTTGGCTCTTCTCATTGTGCGCTTATCCTTCTTAATCTCCACAGGCACCCTTCTCTGGGCCAGTGCTCTGTCCCTGTACATTCACCTCTGTAAGACTTTCCTTTTGATAAGGACCAGAGCTGGGGACATGCCTGGCTGCTGCCGCTGCCCTTGTGCACAGAGCAAGCAGGCCACGAAGAGCATTGCCCACCTGTGCCCGTGAGGCAGGGTCCTGGCAAGGTCTCGAAGGATGCCCTTTTCCTGTCGGGAGCCTCAGCGGGTAGTCCACAGTCTGAGCCACAACAGGTCTGAGGCTTAGGGGGCAGGAACTCCTCCCCAAGACCACTCCTCCCTGGGGGGACCTCGCCATTACTGTGACCCCACTGGAAGCCCTAGGTTGGCTGACATCCCTTCAGGAACTGTGGAGGCTCTCCTACACCTAGTCTTCTCTGTGCCTGGTGGAGCTTATAAAAGCGCCGGCACCATAAATCATGTCAGGAGCTGCTTTCTGCTTTCTGCACTTTGCAGCAGGCAGCAGTGCTGAGCAGGGGGTGTCCCTGTCCACTCAGTGGGAGTTTCAGAAGCTGCACTCAGGGCTCCCAGCAAGACCTCCACTCTAGGCAACTCTGCTGTGGTGTGCCTCAGGGCAGGCTGAATGGATGCGGCCAGGCAAACTCTCAGGTGGTCCCCATTACCACCTCTCAGACCCGACATGTCCAAATACCTCCCAGGAGACTCGGGTCCTTCTCTTTCTGCAGAGAGCTGGCTGCTTGCTACTCAAGATGGTCAGGAGCTGCCAGGAAGTTCCTGAAAGTTGAGGTAGAAGGACCGGAAGGGGCAGGGACAGTGTGCATTGCTGCTTTTCCTTGTTTCAGAGGCTTGTGTGCTTGTAAAACTGGAGGTGTGGCTGACCCCTTCCTGATAGTTCAGCCTTACCTGAATAATGGGGTTTGCATGAGGATCCCATGATTTCTCTAGGTTATGGTGTCTCTTCTCATGAGAGTGCTTAGCCTGACATGACTATTGTGCCATTGGATGGCCCCCTGGATGCCATCTCTACACTAGGGTCTACCCTTTGAGAGCCCCTAGGTGGCTTCAAAGAGCCTGAGCAGCAGCGTCCAGTTGGGACGTCAGGGGGTCAGGGGGTGGGCCCAGCTCTGCAGGATCTGTGGGGGCAGCTGCTCTGGGTCTGGATGTTCCAGGTTGTACCCAGGGACCCTCCCTTCCTCAGGAGCACTTCAGAGGTGCCCTGAGTTTAGGGGTAAGCAGTAAGGAGGAGAGTGGGATGAGAAGTGAGGCTTTCCTGCTTTCAGAGGCTCGTGCACTTCTAAGACTTTGGAAAAGTATAAAGAGGTTAAAAGAAATACCCCACCCACCTGCAACTATACCACTCAGACAGAACCAGGGCTGACGCTTCATTGTAACTTCCAGGGTTGTTTTTATGCATTTATATATGTTATATATTTTTAAACAAAAATAGTGTCATGCTATATACATTATTTTATAAGCTGCTTTTTCTCCTTACTCACATAGTCTATCTTTCTTCATCAGTACATATAGGCCTTGATTTTTATACAGGCTGCATAGCATTCTCTTCTGTGGACGTGCATAAATATTTAACCAGTCCCCCACAGGTGGACGCTAAGGGTACTTCCATATTGCCCAAAGCCATTCTGGTAGTTCATTCTCCCAGGCCAGCCCCCACCTCGGGCTCAGTTCCAAGAAGAGGTTGCCAGTTCAGAGGGTCTGCAGGTTATCAAGGTTCTTCTTCCTGAAGGGCCGTGCAGGTGGCCACCCTTTCTGACAGCCAGAATGGCGGAAGAGCAAGGTGGGTCTGTGAGGTGCTCCGCTCGCTCTAATCCTCTGCCTTTCTCCTCTCCAGGGCTGAACCCATCAGAACCACTGTCTTCCAGTATCCCGTGGGCTGGCCGCCAATGCAGGAGCTGCCCCCCTCCCTGCGGGCACCCCCACCCGGAGGATGGTCCGTACAGTCCAGAGTCCAGTGGGGCTGAGCCCTTCCCCACCTCTCTGCCTGACTTCCCACTTGTCTCATCAGTCACAGGAAAGACACTTGCCCAACCGAGGAAGCAGAGCTGCCTTCCCTCCATTCGCCCTGGGGCCTCTGAGCCTGGCCTCCCATCCGCCCACCATCCCTCAGGGCGTTTCTCGAGAAGATGGGTGAGAAACATCCGAATGTTTATAAAGAAAGTCTGTCCTCGATGGCTGGCCTGTCTCTTGCTGGCACTGGTGTTCTCGGCTCTGTCCTCCTGCCTCCATCAGGGGACAGGTGGGCTGGAATGAGACCGTCCCCTCCAGGGTACTTAGGGATCAGTAGAGGCTCAGCCAGGCTGGGCACAGCGTATGCCAGTGTGGCGGCGGCCCAGCTAGTAAGTGGCCCCAGGCTGGGGAAGGGAACCAAGGACTGCCAACCGTCTCGGCCCCTGAGGAGCTGAAGGCTTGCGTCTGCCCAGGCGGAGCTGGTGCCAAGAAATGGCGGGACACAGGTGGAGCAAGTGTGAGAGCCGGATCTCCGGCCTCGAGGGTACAGAGAAGTGGGGCCCCCAAGAGGACAGGCCGTGGACTTGGAAGAGTAGCCTGTGGCCACTGACAGTGCAGGGCTGTGGCAGACCCTCAGGGGACTCAGATCCCTAGGGAGTGGCTCAGGACCTTCCAAGGTTACACCCTGGCCAGTGGGGAGTCACACGGGCTACAGGATCTCTGCTTCCTTCCTCAGTTGGGCTTCTAGGTTCTGTGCTAGGAGACAATTTGACCCTTGGTTTCTAAGCCTTTGGTGGGTGGCTCAGAAATTCATGGGCCTTGGGGCTATCTCTCATGCCCCATCTTGCATGAGCATCTACCTTTCCTGAAAAGCCCCATGGAAGAAGAATCTGAAGCCAGATCTCAGGCCTTTAAAGCCTCAGGCTTCTCACCTGTGAAATGGGCAGGCACAGGCCCCAGAAGGTAGATGGAGGACTGGCTTTGGGTGTAAGGAGTGTCAGAGACCCAGGAGTTTCAGCCCGGTGCCCACCTCCACCCTGTCCACTGTTCTGGACATGAGTTTCTTGCCTGGCTAAACGATCACAGCACTAACTGGATCTTGGGGGCTCCTGTGCAAGTCCCTCCTTTTCCAGGAGCTCCTGAGTGGTGGGAAGTGAATGCTACACACAGGTGAGGGCACAGGCAGGGTATAGGGGCTAGGGCTGTCCTCAAAGCTACCACCAGGTCCTCCACAGCTGGGCCGTGGCGCCATGCAAGGCCTATGGGGTGAGGGTTGGGTGGTCAGTGTCCAGGCTGGAAGTGCCCAGGAATGGTGGCCCAGGGAGCAAGCTGGGGGAGGGCCGCAGGCAGCGGTGGGCGTGGAGTGGGCGGAGCCTATTTCATGCCGCTGCGCAGCACCTGGTTGGCCGCGATGAGCATCACACTAATGATGAAGGCGATGGCGAAGGCGCAGATCAGGCTCTTGCGCACGCACGTCTGGCGGATCTGCTGGTTGGAACAGGCTGCAGCCGCCCACCAGGAACACCAGGGAAAGAGACAAAGGGGGACAGCGGAGGGATGGAATCAGATCTGCACTCTGGCACAAGGACACCAGGCTGGGATAAGGCGGCCCTTATGCAAACCCTTGGTGTGTGCACCTGCTCGAGCACTGGAACCCACCCACAGAGACCCAAGGCAGGCCACTCACTCTCCACGTCCACGGGACACTCCTCCGCCGTGCCCAGGTGGCTCTCTTCTTCTGTCATGATGATGTTCTCTATGTCCTTCATGGACAAGTGCTCGCAGAAGGTATCATAGAGAAGTCGCTTCAGCTCGTCCACTGTCAGCTTCTGCATATCACACTGGGGTGGCAAAGGGGACAAGTGTTCTGGCCACTACCCTGCCACAGTCCCCACCCAGCACCCTGTAAGTGCACAGCCCCAACCAACAGGCCTCCAGATTCCTTAACACCTACTCCATTTGTCCCCCGGAGCCTCCAGGAAGCAGGACACTCAGTGGACAAGGGTCATCCCCCACTTACTGTGGCGTGGGTCTAACCATTCACAGCCCCATGACACCTCCACGGAGCGGAGTCCCAGTCAGCCAGGGCGTACCTTCCAGAAGACTGTGTCAAAGTCAGTGCCGTGGAACTTCTCTGGGATCCCCGAGGTGGAGAGCTTGGGTCCCAGGAGTGTTACAAACTCCTCAAAGTCGACTTGGCCGTCACCTAGAGTGGGTACAGGGTCAAACTGAGACAGCATGAGCAGGCACTCTAGGGTTCAGGGCATGAAATGGAGTCTTGGCCTGCCTCTGACCAACCATGGGACCTAAGCCCCTTCCCCGAACCTTCAGTCGATTTCAGGGGTGCCTAGTGTACCAGACTCTGAGCTAATGTCAAGGCTACAAATGTGGTGGAGCGCTATGGGAGACCGTGTGGGAGGCGAGCAGCAGATGGTCCCCAGATGTGGGACACCCTCCGGGTACACTCAGAACTCTCATGGCCCTCAGCACAGTACCGATCATCCCCTGATCGTCCTTTCTGCCGTACAGATGGGAAAGGAGCTCAAGCTCTGGGGGAGAGGCGACAGGTGGGAGGGTGCAGAGGGGACTTGGCATTACTAATCATTCTCAGTAGTTTATCTTTAATAAAAATACCCAGTGGCAAATGCAGCCACCATTTCTTTGGGTGGTAGAAGCTGAGCTATTTATCCCACCCTCTTTTTCCATACTTAAAATCTTTCTCAGAGGGGCAGTTAGACCCATATGTGGCTGGGACTGACACCTCTTCTGGCCTCCACTTTCTAGGATGAGAACTGTTGATCGACCATGACCACAAGAAGCAAAAGGCCAGAGTGGACTCAGATCCACTTCAGGTCCCAGAGCCTAGATGACGGTGGGCAAGTAAACCGAGGCAGGGCATCTCACCATCCATGTCTAGCCTCTGGATGATAACCTCCAGCTCCACCTCGTTGGGCATGTAGCCCAGGGAGCGCATGGCCGTTCCCAGCTCCTGCTTAGAGATGAAGCCGTTGCCATCTCGGTCGAATACCTTGAAGGCCTCTCGGATCTCTGTGGAGGAACAGAGAAGCTGAAACCAGCCCTGTCCCAGCAACTATAGCTCTGTCGAGAGCCAGTCACAGGGTGTCCAGGACACACTCTTGAGCTGTGATCTGAGGTCTCTGGGCAGGCAGGGAAGAGAAGACAAAGGTACATCTGGTCTGAGACAGCCTTCCTGATGTGCTCAGGACTACACCATGTGGTGGGTGCAGAGAGAGCACCACATCCGCGGACCAGGTTGGCTGCTGAAGGCTCCCTACTTGGCATCATCACGCCTCATCCCCTTCCCGCTGGACTTCCTGTCCCGGTCAGGCAGCACTAAGTCATGGTGGGATGACCACATAATTCTAGCTAGTGAGTGATGGATAGAACTCACAGGCTTCCTGGTTTAAAAAAAAAAAAAGATAGGGATAAGAGTTGATCCAACCAGGCCTAGACATGAACTTTGAGCTTCGTGCTCTCCATAAGTACAGGAGGAAGACTGACCCCTGAGGGCACAGGGGTTCTGCACTTGGACCTGGGGAACGATGCATTTGACTGGGACTTTAGGACCAAACAACACAATATATGCTCTCAGACCAGCCTTAGTCTTATACACAGCAAATGGGTGGTATGTGGGAACACCACTAAAGCAAACACAGCAGGAAGCTGCCGAGGGTTCCTGACCTCTCACCTTTGCCCTACCTGTCTCTCTGCTGCTGTCTCTTGAAAATCAAACCCAGCAGGAGCCTAAAGAACATTTCCCTAGAGGGACAGACTTCAGCCCATCAGATCCAGCTCCTGTGGGCTCCTGGGTCACTTGTCACCCTTGTGGCCTTTGCCTAAATCTTTCCCTGGGTAGAATTTCACTCAGCAGGCAAAGTCAAGGTGTTTGTGTGTGTGTGTGAGAGAGAGAGAGAGACGGAGGGAGGGAGGGAAAAGACAGATGAGATGCTCCTAGAAGGGTTTAGGAGGGCAGGAGGCCAACCTAGTTCAGTGAGGATTCAGGGCAATTACACTATCTTACTGGTTCTACTATCCCAGGCCTTAGGGCTCTATAAGCCCTGAAATGGCTTGTAAGGGTCTGTGCTTTCCCTGGCCTTAAGAGAACAGGGAGTGCAGGCCAGTCTGTTGTTCCTGCCACAGAGTGGAAATCCTGGTCCTGATCCTAGTCTGGCTCTTCCATGTGGGATCACACATGAGGTCTTGAGGTCAGAGTCCCACTGTCAGGTCAGGCTGCGGTAAACACTCCCCACACACGCCTCGGCAAGCCTCGGGGACTGTTACCTGCATCAGGAGTGGCAGGGCCGGGGAAAGTGGCTGGGCTGGTAGATCTGAGTCAGACTCATGGGTTCCTGCAAACCCTGGACCCTAGCAGCTCTAGGCCAAGGACCAGCCAGCATTTCCTGGGCCCCGAAGGAGGCGATGTGCCCCTTGTGGCCAGAAATGAAGAACCCGGCAGCCGCTAGGGCTGCTGGGGAGAATCAGGAGCTGCTTCGAGAAGTCCATTTGCCTGGAGCGTCTGGATAGTGTGGAGGTGTGCTTACATTCCTTCTCTCCTGCCTCCGTTCTCTCTCCTTCTTTCTCCCTTCTCCCCTACTCTCATTTCTAACCAGTGCTGTCACCTTTCTGAACTGTCTTCCAGGACACACACCCCAGGGAGCCCCTCAAGCCTGGAGGACACCAAGGCTGCTTTGAATCTGTAGCTTTGTCTGCAGCGTAATTTCTGTCCACATATCAAACTCAGGCGGAGCCCAGCTCCCCAGCTGCATAGTTCTGTCGCTCTGCCCCTGGCTGGTTTTGCCTTTTCTCTGGTCGCCCATCCCTTCACACACCAGCTCTTTCCCTAAAGTGGATTCTGCTGGGACCAAGTGGGTCTTGTCCACAGAGTCCCCATTACCAAGAACGGGGTCTGTCCCTGACAGGATAAATATGCTGGATACTCAAAGGACTGAATGTGAGAGTCCATCTACTAGAGCACTCAGCGAAAGGCTCAAACAGAGGCTTCCACACCTCCACGTAAGGTCTCTGGGCCACCCACAGAAGAGAGAAACAGAGCTGAGGGCTAGGGAACCAGTCACGGGTTGGTTTGAGGAACTTCAGAGTCAGAAACTGTACCCCTTGGAGTCTGAGGCCCTTTAGGGAGTCACGCCTAGATACCAGGAAGGATGCCAAAGTCCTAGATGCAGTGGGAATGCTATGGAAGCCACTCTCTGCTTTGAACTGAGGCCTGAGCTATACTTCCCACCTTGGCAGGGTTCAGGGTGACTCCCCAATTGCAGGGCTGCCTCAGTGCCCTTTTCTGAGGCCCCTGAGGAAAATGCACCAGACAGGAGAGACAATAATGAGCAAGTGAATCTTGGGACTTATGCTCAGGGGACAGGCTCTGAGACAGCCATTTCTCGGGCAGGGCTGACCTCCCAAGGCTGCTGGGTAAATCCACAGCTGGCCACTCTCCATCTGTGCACTCCCCCCTCCTCCCCCCCAGCACACCTAGCTCACACTAATGTTTCAGAACACTACCCCAGCCCAGTCCACCCATCTCCCTACAAGAGGTCCAGTTCAGGCATCGTCTCATCAGAGTATGCTGATGTCACAGACCCAGGTTTGAATCCCAGCTCTGGTATAACATTGCTGTTTATTGTGCAATGGAACTTTCTGCAACGATTAAACAAGAAGAATGATCTGAGGTGGCCATTGTAAATCAGACCATCTCAGATGGCAGTGTGAAAGGAAAGGGAAGTCTGGGCAAACCTGGGATGCCACACTGGTCTGCATGATAGCTGGGACCAGAACCCAAGGCCCAGCCTTGAATTCTGTCTGGCTCTCCTACTCAGCAGCCAAGTGACCTGGGCAAGACACTTATTTCCCTCTGAGCCTCAGATGCTTCCACTGTGAAATAGGATGAAATCTTGTTCTATGGCTGAGGTCTAGCCTCTACTAAGGGCTCCATGGGGTGGCGGTCAGGATGCCCGTCACTGTGCCGTGGACAATCACTACTAGATGCATTCCCCGAAAGCCTCGCTCCCTCCCTGCCCCATAAGGCCAGGCAAAACTTGTTGTGCTCTGTCTTGGCATGGGGATGTCTGGCCCGGAAATGGGCTGGCAGGACCTCTAGGTTTCCAGGCTGATATTGTCCCCTACCTTTCGTTTTTTAACATGACGTCCCAGACCTTCCCAACCTGAGGAGCTGCACTGGGGCTCAAGTCTTCCGCAGACCCAAAAGGAGTCTGGGTAGAGAGGGAGCACTGGAAGGGGCAGTAGTCACCCTCTGTGGCGGCCGCCACACTCCGCAGCATTGGCTCTGCGCCCCAACTCTCCATCCTTGAATTTTTGGCCTGTGCAGAGGCAGCTGCTGGGCTTGGGATTCAGGAAGCAAGGACAGAATGGGGGCTCCCCAAGGGTCCCCAACTGGCCACCCTCAACAGAGACTCCACAGTTCCCAGGCTTGCGGCTACCTGCCTCTGTCTTTTGGGGGAGTCAGTCCCACCCCTGCCTTTGAATGATGGACCCATTGTCTAGGTGAGCAGTCTGTCTCAGTGTTGCTAGAGGTCCCCACTTGGATGCATATCAGAAAGGGGTTACGTTCCAGTCATGGTGTGGTATATTCAGGACGAATGTGAGTACCTTTGCCTCTCGTACATGGGACTGGGTGGGCCTCCAAGTTCACTCTGCCTAGCCCCTTCCTCCCCTGCCAATAGCCATGCAAAGCTCCCTAGGGCCTCAGGTTCCCAGCCCTGGCCCCCAGCTTGTTTGCCTAGCCCAATACCCGTGCCCTTTACAGCCCTGCCCTGCTCCAAGCTCATGAGTCTGTAGCATGTTCTTCCTGCATTTGGGTCCTCAGCCCCCACTGCCAAGCCTGCTGAGTACTCCCACAGCATCCTCTGCCACCATCCTGATGACAACAGTGACGATCCCCTTTTATTGACTCTGAGAAGTGAACGGTTGTCCAAGTTCACTCCCTGAGCCCAGGGTGCAGAGACTCGAACCCAGTACCGCCTGACTGTTCTCCTCCCACCCCCACATTCCACTCCTCCCTTCTTGCTCCTGGTCCTCCTCCCCCATGCAGACTGACTGCCCCCCTGGATTTCTGCAGCAGGCAGCACAAGGTGTCTGCAGCATTTCATCCCAGGTCATGGACTCCCCCATTGATGCCTTCCAGCCAACAGAGCCTGGGTCTTACCCAGACTGCCCTGGGACAGGAACACTAGTGTGTGCTGGAGAAGTTAAGGAAGCAAAGGTGGCATCTGTATGAAGGACAGCCACTCTGCACCCAGCCCTGGCATTCAAGACCCACTGCAGGGAGCCCAGAGCCAAGGAGGGTTATGGAGAACTTCCTGCCTTCATGTGTAGATGCCCATCGGCGTCTGCTGGCTCTGTGCCCACCACCTGCCAGCCACAGGGATGGCCCTGTCCTTCAGGTGCCCCCTGCACCAGGGCCCCTCCTCTAGTCCAAAGGGGACCAGAGAGAAGCAGGGAGTGTGTTGTTCGGTGTGATGGTGACTAACAGCACTGGGCTCCTGCCAGCATGTCCACGGGATGCTGTCCACCGGATGGCTGGGGGGGAGCGTGGGCCTCCTTGCCCTTGCATTGCCCACCCTGGCGCGCCTCACCCCTGCACACCAGTCTCTCTCAGCTTCTCGCTAGCCTGAGTATGCACTCTAGGACCAGGGCATCAGGAGTGGAAGGATCCAGTGAGACCTGGAGTTATGGGGACAGGGTTATGGTGGGGGTGCTGGGAGCAGGAGAAAGGAGGCCAAATCTATCTGGGGAAGACATGCTGCCTCTGTCCCAAGAGTGGAGAGAAAGGGGTGGATGAACCTTCTGCAGTGGCTCAGAATAAAAGGCTATAAAGTAAAGGAAAACTGACTTGTGCCCTGCACCCCTCCCAGGTCGTCCCTGTCCCTCGACCTGATGGAATCTCTGCTTTGGTCCAGACAGGACAGGACAGGACCTGGGTTTCCCGGCATGGATGCTAAGGTCAGGTCAGGGGCGGCATCCTTCCATCTGTCCCGCAAGTGTTGGGGGCTGAGATCCCCTCTGCAGTTTTTCCCCTCGTACCTGAGTTCACAGGGGTTGTGGGAAGTGGGTGTTTGGTGGACTGCGGTGCAGTGAGCAGAGCAGTTGCACCCTCTCTCCACAGTCTACTCGCCCAAATTTGTCCCAGACCAAGCCTGGGCTGAGGAAGGACTTCCCGGATGGCTTCCCTTGGGCTCCCACTAGTATCCTTTCCTGTGTTGGTCACTCCAACTCACTCCTACAAGCCCAGGTGAGACCCCGGAGCTGAGACCCCTCAACTCCAGGGATCTGAGACAGGCCCATCATCTGGGTAATCTCAACCCCTCCCCCAGCAGCGACAAACATCCTAAGGGACCAAGACTCCCATCAGCTCAGAGTCCCCGACTCCACTCCATATGGGGCCTCAAGAGGCCTGGGGGGAGGGGAATCTTGAGCACACCCCCGCCCCCAATCTCAGCAGAGAACGAGCTAGGAAGGCCCCAGGGGTCTCACTGCGCCCCAGGACACTCAATCCAGGAACCCCAGCCTCTGCCTGCTGTTCTGATCTTCAATAGCCAACTGCCTGCGTACGGTCCCTATTCCCGAAAGGCACGGGGACTAGGGTCGGGGGAGGTTTAGGTTCCGGCCTCTGCCTTTTCCTTCCAGGCTTTGCTATCGCGACCGATCCTTCCAATCCGGCCACTTGTTGTCGCCAACGCCTCCCAGCTGCCTCGGCAGCGCACGGGTGGGGGTCCCTCGCAGGGCCGCAGAAGGAGATGGGGGCAGCCCCGCACCCGGCAAGAGCGGGGCAGTCGCCCTCTCTCCCCTTCTCCCACTGCCGGAGCAGATTGGATTCTCAACGCGACACGAACGGAATGTCAATAGGAGCGCAGAGCCACGGGCGGGCGCCGCGGAAGGGATCAGGATGCAGGCGCTCCGGCGGCGGGCGCGGGGGGCAACAGCTCGGACTCCCCACTTCAGTCCCCGCCGCCTTGCCGCACCGTCACCGCCGGCCACGCGGCCCAGTAACCCCACTGCGGGGCCCCGCAAGTTTCCGCAGCGCCGGGGGCCACGCGGGCAGGCGCCGGGCTGCCCCTGCGCCGCCGCGACCCCCACCGCGGCGCCCGGGGCTACCCGGCCGTCCCGCCTCCCGCGTAGCCGCTCATCCGAGTCGCGCAGCAGGGTCCCCGGCGCCCCGGGCCAGCGCGGCACCTGGGCGCACAGGTAGGAGGGCGCGTGGCAGGGGTCCCGGCGGGGCACTCACCCTCTAGCTCGTCCTCAGGGATATCCACCGGGCGCTGCTCCGACAGCAGGTTGGGCACGGTGTAGATGCCCCGGTACATCAACGCCGCCGTCACCGGGTGGAACGGCATCTTGGAGGCTCCGCGCCCGCCCGCCCGCCGCAAACTTTGAGGCCGGGGCTCATGGGCCGCCGGCGGCCCCGGGGGCGGCTGGAGCGGGCGGGGCGCGCGGGGCGGCGCGCAGTGGCGGCGGCGAGGCAATGGGCACCCGCCCGGGACCTAGCGCCCCCGCGCCCCGGGCTGCCGGGCCATGCCGCCGGCTCCCTCGTCGGGATCCCGGCCGGGGCCTCGCAGAGACGGCGGGGGCGGCGCCGCTCCGGCCTCTCGGCTCTGACCGTTGCGCGCTGCGCTCCCTCCGCGCTGCCCCGCGCGCTCCGCGTTGCTCGCCGCCCGCTCGTCCGCTCGCTGGTGCGGCTGCCCGGCCCGCCGCTCCGGCTCCCGCCGCCGTCGCCGCCGCCGCCGCCTGCACTCTCACTCGCTCGCTCGCTCGCTCGCTCGCTCGCTCTGTGCGGCGCTCCGCCGCGCTCCCGCCTCCCCCGCCCGCCCCTCCCGCCCCCGCCCCTTCCCGCCGCCGGCCCCTGAGCGGCCGCCCCGAGCCCTCCCGGGCGCTTTCTCTGGTTCTCCCCGACTCGGCTTTTCCCCCAGTCTGCTTCGGATTGCTCTCTCCCGCACCCCACGTTTGCAGCCAGCAGGATCCGGGTGGTGTGGACTAGGGGTGGAGCCGTTCCTTGTACCCCCTGTCCCACCTGCCCGCCACTAGCCCTCCCCCAGCGAGAGCGGAGAGCCGAGAACTAACGACTAGGGACCCAGAAAGGTGAGGTTGCCCCAGGCGCGAGGGTCCTCAGGACCAGTAATCCTCAAGTTGGTGCCAGGAGAGGCTCCAAGGTGGGGAAACTGAGGCTTAGAAAAGGACGTTGGCCAAGGTCACCAGGCAGGGCCAGCAGGCAGAGGCAAAGCACAGATCTACAGGAGACTCCACTGGCCTGTGGCTGACACCAGCAGTTGACTTGATCCCACAAGGGGCTGCTGTCCTGGATCCTTCCTGAGCCCTTGCCACTCAGCAGAGCAGGAGCCAAGGTCTGTCTCATGTCCCCAGGGGCAGTGAGGAGGAGGGAGACGACCCAGAGCCTGTTGGTCACATGGCTGCAGGTTAGACCTTCCTCGGGTCCTTAGCATGTGTTCTGTGGGGGTGGGGGTAAGCGTCTGAGGGGCAGCATGTGCATGCGTTTGTCTTTATCTTTCGTTCAGAACACTGTGTATATGCGTTTTCAAATCCACATGCAGATGACTGAATGTTTGAACTATGCCCGGCCACCTACATGTGCCAAGGCTGTGAGCTGGCAGCGAAGGGCATAAGCCCGGGAGCAGGTGTGGGCAGGTGCGAAGGCCCTTGGGCGGGGAGTGGTGTGCATACACCGAGCACAGATGTGTGTGTCTGTGTACAATTATAGGATCTGGTGACCCTCTGGCCTGGGTGGGCCTCAGCTGGCCTCGGTCTCATTCCTGGAACCCTCATCTGAACTATCTCCCTGCCCCCTTGGGTCCAATCAGCCAAAGGCCCCAGGAGGAAAGCTGATTGCCACAGCCTGGCCATGCCCTTCCCAAGCTGATTACATTTTTCTGCTTGTTTCTGCTTTTGTCGCTGATTAATCATAGCCCTGTCTTAGGGCAGGAAGAGAGGGGGCTCAGTGAGAGACACCAGCCCCAGCCACCCTGGACCAAGGCAGGCCTGAGCCTTTAGCACTTGGGCATGGCTTGGAATTTCTCATAGGCATATGAAACCTGTAGAGAAGCCAGACAAACCCTGGCTCTCCTCTGAATGTCTGTTCCTGGCCTCTGGGCCAGTTGCTATCTATTCAGACCTATAGGTGGAGTTGTAAGAACCCCCTGAAAAGCATCCCCCCCCCAAGCGCTTCTTGCCCACTTGAGCATCCATCAGGTCAGCTGGGTCCTTGTGCTCCTTTAGGATTCCCGATGGAGCAGAGCTGTGACGCAGGAAGAATCAGCCACCAACCCAGCGAGCCCTGGGCTCTTGCATCTACCACCTTCTTTCAACGGGACCTTAGTCATACCCCTTAACCTCTCAGGGCCTCCATGTTACTTCCCGGGCAGAGGTGAGGAGGAAGCGACTTAACATGGAAGGTACCCGATGATGCACCCCGAATCTCTTGGGAGTTTCCCATTAGCATGAAAATCCCCCCGTGGGAATATGAATAGTCACTGAGGGGTGTCTGAGAGGTGATCTGAAAGCACCTCACTTGCTAAGCCTTTCCAGACAGTTTGCTACTGGGCTAAGGGAGAGAGCTGGAGTCTGCCGTCAGACTGGCAGGAAACACACTCTTGGAGCTTTCTTGGGAGGTGTCCATAGAGCAGCAGCTTCTTCTGCTTCCCTGGAGCCTGGCTGCCCAGCCAGGGAAATCTCAAAAGAAAACGGGGCAAAAAGAAAACAAGAACTAATCAAGTGGGCATCCTTCACAGACCAGGCCCTGTGGGTCTGCTGAAGGTACAGGTGTCCATGGATTCAGGGCTGGCCCCCAGACATTAACCTTGGTCTGCATCCAAAGGGTCAAACTGTACAGTCATGTGACCAGGGTACTCCCCAGAGGAGGCATCCTCCAGATCAAAGTGGCAGGGCACTCTGGGACGATAGCTTTAGTATCATAGTTTACCACACTCTCTTGGACTGTCTTTGACACTTTGACCCTGGTGACTCAAAGCTGGTCCCTCATCTATCCCCTGATGGATGCACAGTCACAGCCCAGGACACTAGCTGCTGATGCAGTGGTCTGCCTGTTAACACTGTTTCTCATACTAGCAGCTATCCCTGCTCTGCTTTGTCTGCCGCCTGGGGACATAGGACGTACGTGGGCTATGCAAGCAACCTGCCTGGTCCCTCTCCTCAATGCCTTGCTCCCATTCACAGGCAGGGACGTGCTTACTGAAGGAGCTATAGAGACCAAATCCAGCTGCAGAGCCCTTTGGGGAAGAGCTGGAGTTGGGGACCGAGGCAGAGGCAGGAGATCCTGAGGTCAAGCACTGGGACATGCTGGCCTTCCCCCCTCTTCTAGACTATGGGATCCAGTCAGCCTCCTCCACCCTCCAGTGCTGTGTATGACATTTAATGTCCTCCCTGAGCCTCAGTTTGCTTGTTTATTAAATGGGAGCGCATCTAAGTGCAGAGCAGTCAGGCTCTGTATGTCAAGCAGGTAGGGTAGGGACATGGTGGCTCTTATCAAGCCAGAAGTCTGCTGAGGAGTGAAGTGGTTAGAGATCACTCTTAGCTTTAGAAGGCAGGTTCTGCAGCAGCATCTCTCAGACCCCCCCCCCCATGTGTGGCATGGAGCTGGGCAGAAGAATAGGAACACCTGCAAAATGAGGAAGAGTGAGTGACAGTCACCCACCTGCCCTGCGGCACAGCAGCCCTGTCCTCTCCTCTGCACATCAAGAGAGCAGATGGCGCCATCACGAGGTGTGAATTATGTCTGTCGCTCCCCCCTCTGGAGAAGGTGCTACTGCCATCATAGCACTCCTTGGTGCCCACCGGGAGACGCTTGGGCCCCAGGCCTTCCTGGGGATCTCAGGGACAGAGGTTTACCAAGTCAGGAAACTGAGTCCTTCCTCCCAAGATCAGCAGAGTTCCCATGCTGCCTAAGACCAAGATCCTTCTCACTGCTGGAGGCCTCTCTTCTCAAGATAATACTTCAAGAGAGAGCGCTTTCCCTGGCTGGACCTGCTCCCTGATACCCTGTGCCTCTTGCACACCCTCGTTCAGCACCAGGGAGAGCGCCCAGCAGAGCTCAGGCAGGCCCTGAGCTGAACCCAAGAGAGCTAGCGAGCAAGACAATCGGAACTGGAGGAAGCAGAAGGTAGGCACGAGGGTCATGCCTGGGCCATGGGCCACAGTGTTGCCAGAGCCAGGAGGCCTGATTGGAAAGGAGCTATGTGGTAGAGAGTCACAGGTTGGGGACAAGAGGAGTCTCAGGACAGCAGAGGCTCTGGCCTCTGCTTCTTGGCTAGAGAACAAAATTGTTCAAAGAACCCAGTGGGGACAGTATCTGGAGGTGAATAAAATATTCATTGTCCAGTGACTGGGTTGATGAATAATGGAATTTATAAACTTGCAGACTCAGGCTGGGCCAGGAGAGGGTGCGGTTCAGAAACTGTGGGTCCCGTTTGCTCTGTCCCTGTCCTCTACTGGGCAGCCCTAAGAGCCTTCAGGGCCTGGCTCTTGAAGGTGGATGGGACCAAGCATGACAGTGTGAGTAGATTCTGAGGGACACAGAGATGGGGGACAGCCTTCAAGCCTGTTGCTCCTCTAGAAGCAATTTGAATATGGAGAAGACCCCGGAGGTGCGGGATTCAGGGTGACTGCAGGCTGTCACTAGCTTTGGTGGCAACTGTCTTGGCCTCAGTTTCCTGTCTTGTGAAATAGGCCCATGCTGCCAACACACAGACTGCCACCAAGATCTGCTGAGTAATGAAGGCGAGGGTTCCTGAAGCCACTGTGTCTGGCTCTAGAGCTCCTGGGCCTAGTCTCTGGCTCCCCTGAGAGCCTAGGAGTGACCTCTCTTCCTTGTAGTGAAACAAGCTGAGTGACAGAGAGACATGATCACAAACAGGGGGGCCCCTCTGACCCTCAGGGCAAGGCTAGCCACCAGTCACCATAGAAACCTAGCCTACCAGACACACACTCAGGCACACAGCCCCTTACCCTGAGGACTGCTGCTTGCCCCGGGCCTACTTTGAATGGGAGCCTCCGAGAGACAGCCAGGATTAGAACAAATGCCTGGAAAGGAAAATGGGTTGGGCAGAAGTCAAAGAGTTTTGGGTGCCTTGCCTAGAAAACAGCAGGGACCCTGTCCCTGTTAGCCTCAGGCCTCAGCCTTCTCCTCTGGAAAATGGGAGGCTCTGGCCAGGGCCTGATTGGTCTACAGGCTGTGAGGCTGAATAGGAATCAGGACTTTGCATAGAGGGAAGGGGAACCATGGTGTCACCAGCCTGGCCCTTGCTCTGAGTCCCTGTCCTATGAATCAGTTGTATATAGGGGAGATGAAGGTGCAGGGTGGATGCTAACAGCTCTGGCCTTCCAGACTTCTGTCTCAGTCTGATGCCTATAACAAGAGCCCAGGTCAGGTCGGCCTGTGCCACAGCCATGGGCGATGGGGCAGTGGAAGTCAGCTCTTCTGGTCTGAGAAAGACTAGGACCCTGCAGTCCTCTGCTCTTCCCCTCTGCACATGACGTTAAAGCTTATTGGGCACTGAGATGTGTAGACCTATGAAGTGAGGGTCTACGGCCTGGAGCTGTCCAGTTTATATTCATCCTCTGGGGTATCTACAGATCAGCCAATCATTGGAGTCTGGGAACCTCCCCGTTTTCCAGAAAGAATAAGCTATGCAGGGATAGATCCTGGGGTCCAGGACAGCATAAATATTTCCATGGCAGTCCTCCGTGGCAGGGACCTCAGGTAGACCTGTCTCCAAATGGCTGGAAGCAGTCTGTTTGTATACCTCCAGGGAGAGGGCTCTCTGCCCAGAGGAAGTGGTCAGCAAGTTCCTGGACTCTGCCTCTGTGTGCAGAGGTCTCTCCTGCTTTCACACAAAGCACTGAGGGCCTTAAGTGAACATTTGTGTCCCCTGGGATGGAAACAGGTTAACGTTTGTCAGATGAAGCCTGAAAGCAGAGAAAGAGGTCAAAGGGCGTCAGAACAGAAGCAGTGAGGTCAAATGGAGATGGGCAATCATGGCCTGGCTACTGAGATTAGCTTGGCATCAACCCAGTATGTAGAAGAGAAGCAATTTGGTCCGTGCGTGTGTGGGGGTCGTGAAGGTAGAGCGTTGCCCTGGGAGAAGCTGGACTTGGGGAGCCCCTCAGCCCTGGCCACCACCAAATCTGCGTGATGCTAGGTTATAATCCTTTGGAGTCCTGAGGTTAGGGGACTGGGTTAGACGGAGGCACTGGAGGTGCTGGGTAAAGATACCTCCAGGGCCAAGCCAGGTCTCTGTCCCTCACGGCTCACAGCACCCTCGTGTTAAGCCTAAGTGATGATAGCCAGCTGCAGTTTAACTGGTAATTAATCCTGGACAGGGCAGCAATGGCGTTACTAATTGGATCGTTAGAGATCTGTGCTTTATGGCTGCGTAATTAGAGAAGCTGTAGGGGGCCAGGGTGAACTGGAGGGGGCATGTGGGGTTGGGGGCAGGGCAGAGCAGACAGCGCCTCTTACCAGGCCACAGCTGGCCAGTGCTCTCATCTTCCATGCCCGAGCCCTAGGTGTCTGAGTAGGGGTCGGGGCTGGCAATGGCTTTGCCCATCATGTTGGGAGGCATGGATTCGTGCAAAGTGCTACAGGAGGGATCCCCACAAAGTGCTACAGGAGGGATCCCCACAAAGCCCACAGCCCAGTTCTGTAGGAGCAGAGGGACACCTTATGCCCTCCAGCTCACAGAACCAGCTACGAAAGGTTCATACCTGATTGTTTATTGTTAGTTTCTTACTGTGCTGGGAAAGGACCCCAGGGCTTTGTGCAGCCTGTCCGTGCTATCCACCCAGCCCCCAATGGAAGACTCTAGAAGAGGAAGGGCTCCTATGTCTGCTCTCTTGTTCCCAGTGGAAGGCACCCTTATGGACACCTGATGACTAATTTCCCATACATATGTGTGACACATGCTGACCAGCCCTGGATACCAAACATGTGGTTGGTTTTCATAGATACATGTGAACCACGTGAGCTGACCTTCCAGGGTGTGTGCAAGGTATTGTGGGGGGGTGGGTGGGAGGCTGACTCCTGGCCCAGCCTCATGGGACAGCCTTGGGGAAAATAGGAAGGAGACATTCCTTTGATTGGATACACACACACACACACACACACCTACACTCAACAAATATTTGCTGGGTTAACTAATGGGAAAAAATTTGAGGGGAAAAAAAAGCAGAAAGAAGGGGGAGAGAGAGAAGACAGACCAGAGCGGGCGAGCCTCTGTCCTCTGGGCCTCATCCATTGGGCCCCCAGCCTACTGCACTCCCACAAGCTCTGAGCTGTCCAAGGTACCTGTGCTATTCCAGGAAGAGTTGAAGCCTCTCTCCTCTCACTTCCTCTAGCAGCCTCACCTGACCCTGACCTGTTCACGACAGAGTTCATGACACCTCCTGACTTAGGGCCTTTGCAGTCCTTGTCACCTGCCAGAACTTGCTGTCCCCTCAGGATCTTTATGGCTCACTCTTTCAAGCCTTAACTCAAATAGCACTTTTCTTTTCTCACCCCCTTAAAGATTTGTATTTATACGTGTGTTGGGGTATGTACACCATATGTATACAGGTGCCTGCAGAGGCCAGAAGAGGACATCAGGTCTCACAGATCTGAGTTACAAGTGGTTGTGAGCTGCGCTGTGGTGTGGTTACCAGGAATCAGACTTGGGTCCTCTGGAAGACATGATGGGCAAAGAGTTAAGTCTCCTTAACTGCTGAGCCATCTTTCCAGTCCCAGCAGTCACCTCTCAGAGGGGTCTTCTCCAGTTCCCTTTGCTTTAATCAATCAGCAAACAGACGAGCGATGGTTCTTGCTCTCGTCTTGACAATAAAGCATCCGTAGTGTGGCCCACAGCGCATGGCCACACCTTTCTTGTCTGGTCTGGATTGTGTTCGCCTCTGAATGAATGAAGGACCAGAGGCTGCTTGCAGAAGTGTCCTGAGAGGTGAGGTCGTGTTGTGTGTCCGGTGGCTGAGGGCTAGAGTCTGACCTGAGACGGGACAGTGGTCAGGAGGGTGTTCCTGCCTGGTGTCCGTTCCTGGCTGACCAGCTCCTCTCTTCAGCCCCAGAGCAGCAAGCAGAAGGGGTGCCCAGCACCCTAAATCGTCAAGTGACTCTGGAGGTAGGGCTTGGGAAGATAAAAATCCTGTTCTGACAAATGGGGCAGCCACCAGCTTTAGCCAGGTCACCCTGTGGCCTCCACCTGACTTTTGTCTTTTACTTCCCCTCTGGATTTGGCCCCTCCTCGAAGACACTTAGACCCTAGGTTGTAGGGAGGGACCATAGTGGCTGAATACCCCAAGAGCCTGGGTGAGTAGTGCTGAACCCAGCAACACGCTGCCCACCTGCCTGGTCTGGCTTCTTCGGCATGGCCAGGTGATGTACGACCCACTGCCCTGCCAGGAAGTGACAGCAGATGAATGGACATTGCTGGGGGGCAGGCACAGAGCCAGGTGCTGCGAGCAGTAGGAGGCAGGCGCCTGGCTCTGGAGAAACCATTCCGGGAACGTCACCTCCCTGACCCAGAGCAAAATGGGAGGCAGGGACTGTCTTGGGCATGGTGCCCATGTGCTAGTCTTTAATGTGGGGCAGTGGAGGGAGTCAGAGTTGTGGGGGATTCTTGGTCTCAACTTCCTCATCTATAAAATGGCCAACAAGCAACCATGAGGAGACACGAGGAGACAGTCGTCCATTGAGAGACAGCCCCAGACTCAGGCTTGCTGCAATCCAACACTCCAAGCCTTGGTCCCTAAAACCCTGCCTCTTCTTCTCTACACGTCTGCATCTGAACCCCTCCCTTGGCCTATGGAGAATCAGGCCTGGATAGCTTCTACTGCCCTCCCTCAAGCATCTTTCAAATAGGAAAACTTAGGAGGACTTGGCAAGGTCAGGGCCAGACCTTAGGAGACTCTTTGCGGTGGGTTCGAAAGGAGCCCTCTCCCCACGTATTCCTGGGGAGTAAATGCCAGCTGCCTTTGCTTGCTCAGCGGGGATAAGGGACAATCAGGGCAGCACTGGGTACCGAGAAGGGGGCTGGGGGCAGTGCAGCTGCTGTGACCAAGTCGGGATGCGCCAGACGCCTCTGTGCTCTGTCTGCATCCAAGGAGACCAGGACACCAGGCGGACGGTGTGTCCTTGCAGGCAGGGACTGGAGAGGGATGAGGAGGGGGGTCATTCTGGGAACCCAGGCTGCTTGCGGGACCAGGCAGTGCCTCCCGCCATCTGCTCCCTTATCCTGCTCCCCAGAGAATCTGGACACTATGTGGGTCCTCCAATGACCGTGAGCATGTGACATAGGTGTACACAGATGGAGCCAGGTGATGCAGACACGACTTTGTGGCTGGGACTGCATGCAAACATGCTTATAGTTACTAGATACCTGGTGAAGGTATATGCATGAATGATTGCACATCTGGATCTCAAGAACCCAGATGTTGGCAGAACAGGTGTAGGCCCATGTGGACATGTGTACCAGTGTGAGTGTGTACATAGCATTCGCATCCGGGTGGGTCATTCACACTTAACGTGCATTAAGCACTCACTGTTCAAACAGCCCCAGACAAGATGAAAAAGGCCAGTCCCTGTTGTCAGCTAGGGAAACTGAGGGCAGAGGCCTGGCTCAGGTTGTTGGAATCCTGTGTAGGGGAGTGAGCCCTGCTCTGCCCTCCTCACGAGGTTAGAACCCTATGAGGGCTAGGAAAATGACTCATCTATAAAGAGCACTGGCTGCTTCTCCAGAGAACCCAGGTTCAATTCTCAGAACCCACGTGGTGGCTCACAACTGTCTGTAACTCCAGTTCCAGGGGATGTGATGCCCTCTTCCTGGCCTCCACGGGTACCAGCAGACATGTGGTGAACCATACATGCAGGAACCAAGGAAGGAGTCAGGCGTCTCTATGGACGGGCCCTGCGAGAAGGCTTTAGCATTAGGGTTGGGCAGGGTTGCTTGAGTCCCCTGCCTCAGACCACCTTTGGAGAGGGGACACCTCACTTGAAGGGTTCCCTCTCCAGGGCCTGTTCCCTCATTTGTGGGATGGTGTCCCCATCCCTCCTGCTTCTTGTTGCGTAGAGGTCTTAAATACCACTTCCTTCCATGAGTCAGGGCTGAGGACCCAAGGTCACCTCAGGGACAAAGTGATGGTACTGAGCACCCCAGGCTGCACCCTGCACAGGCTCACCTGCTGGACTGACATCTGGGAGAGGAGATGAGCGTAGGGCGGGGAAGGAGGGGGTAAGGGCCGTGAGGCTGGGCGGCAGGCCTTCTGGTTCAGTTAGTGAAAGGATTTGTCATTTTAATGATGTGATATTTCTTGCCTGGCTCCTGTCAGTGGTGGCATGAGGGGGCAGCTGTTTCTACAAGTGACAAGGTGCTGGACCGGCGGGGCCTGTCCTGATGCCCGAGTCTGTCCAGGTTGAGGCGGATGAGGCTGGAATGGGATGGAGGGACTGAGAGCTGTCACTTGCAGCCCAATTCTGCATGGTTGTGACCTTGGGCAAGTCCTTTTCCATGCGAGCCTGTTGCATCTCTAGAATGGGACTGGTAGGATGGACCGGTGTTGATTCCAGTCTGATGCCTCCTCTCCTGAGCCCTGCCCCTTCTTACCAGCACACTCTCATTTTCATCACTTCCTGTCTCACTTCTAGGACTTCTTAAGACCTGCTCATCACCTGTTCTCCCGAGGTCAGAGAGACTTTCATAGGCACCTCTGTCTCCTGGCTACTTTAGTCACAATGGGAGAGGTGACAGCTAATGTCCTACTCGGTTAGGTTAGGACTGTGTTCCAGCACACAGTAGGTCTGGATAAGTATGTGTTTGTTGAATGATTGATGGGCAGCTGCAGGCTGGCCTTCCTGCTCCCCTCCCACCCACCCCGGCCCTAGTGCAGCTCGGTGAGCGCAGGTGGCAGAGGCAGTGAGGGTGGCCTGGTGGGCAGCCCATCCATCAGCCTGGCACTGTGCCTGACCAGATGGAGCTGAGTCCCCGAGGGGGAGGGAGGGGAGAAGATTCATCACCCCCAGTGGGTGGCAGGCGTGTGGGCGTGTCTATCCAGCCCCTCGTGGGATCCCATCCATCACGCTGTCCAGTGCGGAGGTGAAGAGCCTGTGGCCTCAAAGCAGGCTTCTTGGGGGAGATCCTTTGGATTTCAGAAAGAAAAGGGGAAACTGAGAAGTAGAGGAAAGTAACCGAAATTTCAAATGGGGGCTTTAGGGTCAGACCAATGAGCATCTGAATGACAGGTTCAAGACTCACTTGTCTGACCCTCTGGGAGTCTCTGAAGGTAAGCACAGATTATAGACTGCGCTCACTGCTAGGTCATGCCCCCAGGCTAGAGGAAGAGGTGTCTTCCAGCAGCTGGGTCAGTGGATCCAGGCGGGACTAATTGTCTGGGCCACTAGGGGGAAGGAGACTTTGATGGATGCCTTTCCTGCCAGGGAGGCTGGGGGAGGGTCAGCTAGTGATGACCAGGCCCTTGGTGATCACAGCTCAGCTGGCTGACCAGCTGGCCCTAGGGACACAATGCTGTGGCCTCTCCCAGTGCCCATACCCATTTTCTGGGAAGTTCTTGTCTCTTCCGAGGCCTTCTGGTTATGGAAAGGAGTCCTCTCTGAGCCCTTGTTCCACCTGTGCTGCTGGATGACCCTCCAGCCTGAGCTCATCCCATCAGCCAGGGCTCGCCCAGACAATACATGTCCTCGTCCCCATGTGTGGGGCTCCGCGCTGGTCACTGGGGGATAGGGCAGCAGGCCACTGGCACGTGCTTGCCCTGGGCACGGGAGGGTCACAGGAGCTCCCGGGCAGTCACCGGCATCGCTCAGAGCCAGGCATCACTGCCCACTCTATGGCCCTTATTTCATTTGCTCAACCAAGGCACTGATGGTTCTCGTTTCCAGCTGAGCAAACCCAAGCCCAAAGAGAGGACAGGGCTTTTGGGGGATCCTGAAGCTGGAGAGGAGAGCAACATTCGGGCTTATAACTTGTGTTCTGTTCCCCTATGAGGGTATACGAAGACCACCTTCCTCTTCAGTGCCCCTGCTGCGGAGGTGGGGCAGGCCTGGGACTGTCCCTCCAGAATCTGATGATGCAGGTCATCCCGGCCTTGTCTCACGGTGCTGCGCATCGTTGGATAACTCAGGGAAAGGACTCCTGTCCCGTGGGGATAGAGTGGTTTTCCTGTGAGGCTAAGGTCAGGATTTACCCAGCCATGGGATATGGTAGGGCTCAAAACTCAGCCCAGAGAAGTCATATAGGCCCTGAACCTGTTCCCTTCCCTATCACACAAATGAGCAGAACACAAGGGGGCCTTTCTGGGCCTCCCATGATGCTTCACTCGAGGACCTAAGCAGGCATTGCTGCATCTCAGTGGGCTGGCCGCTCCTGGGACTATTGTGAGGGTCAAGACGTGCTGAAGAGTACAGAGGCTGCTTTGGGTGGTAACACATGACTGTGAGCCTAGCATTGGAAGGCAGAGGCAGGCAGATCTCTGTGAGTTCAAGGCCAGTCTGGTCCACCTAGTGAATTCCAAGAAAGCCAGGGCTACATAGATACCCTGTCTTAGTGCAGAGGCTGGCAGCAAGGTGACTGAGTAAAAGTGCTTGCGGCGAATGCTTGATGACATGAGTGTGATTCCTGGAACCCACATAAAGAAAGAACCAACTCCACAAGGTATACTGTGGCATGGGCATTCCCTTCCATCACATAGACACACACAGATACATAATGATAATAATAATGATGATGATGTAATATAGAGTCTAGGTGTGTGTGGTGCACACCTATAATCCTAACACTCGGGAGGGAGGAGCAAGAGAGCCACCTGTGAATTCTGGATCAGCTGGGGCTATATAGAGACTCCCTATCTCAAGCAAGTAAGCAAACTGAATGCCAAGTGAATGATGTGAATCTGTAATCTTGGCACAGTAGAGGCAGAGACAAGAGATCAGGAGTTCGAGGTCTTCCTCTTATTTGTTGTAAGTCTGAGACCAGCCTAGGATATATGAGCTACTCCCCAAAATAAAAGTTAAAAAGTGCCAAGGGCGAGGTTGGGGATTTAGCTCAGTGGTAGACTGCTTGCCTAGCAAGATCAAGGCCCTGGGTTCCATCCTCAGCTCTGGAAAAAAAAAAGACAAAATAAAAAGTGCCAAGGGCAACCTAGGCTGCTATCATCATTACACTGACACGCCCCAGGCCTGACCAGACCAGGTTTTTAGGGGACACCGGTCCTGACCTGTGAACACAAGTTCTGTGCTTGGATGGGGAGGAGGCTCTGGTGGTGACTGGGTGACAAGGAGCTGGGGAACCCTGGGAGGGGCTGTGCTGTCCAGCCAGCGGAGCGCGGAGACTCTAATGAAGTGAGTTAGCTCCAGGCCACACTGATTTCACGTCTGGGTGGCCGTCTCTCAGCTGGTAAATGTCACTGGAGAGCAACAGACATGTCTGGCAGTGGCCCAGCTACGGAGGGGGATGGGCGTCAACTGCCATTGGAGGCTGAGGATGCCTTGGGAGTGCTGATATAAGGTCAGGGTCCCAGCCCGGGTGGCTGCATCCTCCAGGCTGTACTTGTGACATTAGCTGCAATCCTGATCCCAGAACTCAAGCTCTAAGCTGGCTCTCAGCTGGCCACATCTGTCCCTTTCCTCACCTTGTGGAGGTTCCCAAGGGGGCAGCAGCTGCCCTGGGCTCCGGAATGGGGAGCAGAGTCTCGAGGAGCTCTCTGGCCCATGCCTTCCTGCCTTGTGCTGTCGCCTTTGATAACTGATCCAAGCGAATAGCTCCCATCTCTGGCCGCGCAGCAGCAGGCCTTGGCTCAGAACCAGGAAGGCCCTGTAGTAGCTCAGACCGGACTCCTGTGGGAGAGGGAGGATGGGAGGCTGAGAGGCTGAGGTGGACCCTAGCCTTCCACCCAGTCCCTACTCCAGTAAATCCTAGATCAGCCTTCTGCTCCTTATCTCAGGGGATTATGAAGAGGTGGGAGTTTGCTCTGAAGTCGGGGTGCTACTCTTCCGTGGCTCATTGGCCTAACCTGGATAGGGAAGCTGCAGGGCAAATGGGGCTCCCTGAAGATTTGGAGGCACAAGACAACTCATCTCAGATAAAAGTAGAGGGGAGACTGCTGGGGGGGGGTGCACGCCTTTAGTCCCAGCAATTGGGAGGCAGAGGCAGTTGGATCCCTATGAGTTCGAGGCCAGCCTGGTCTACAGTGCAAGTTCCAGGACAGCCAGGGCTACACAGAGAAACCCTGGCTCTCGGAAAGAAAAGAAAAAAGCAGAGGGGACATTCACTTCTCACTGGACCTCCTTCCTCTTCTTGAAACCCAGTCACCAAGTCTAAAACCTGCAAAGCTCAGCCCAACTCATACCTATCCAGGACCCAACATTTCTGATGCATATGCCAGAAACAGTGGCCTTGGGGCTGACATTCAGTAGACAGGTACCCCAAGAAAGCTGTGACTTCCACATGGAGACCTCTGGGTCTCAGACCCAGAGTTGGGGGGTGGGGTTTGGGGGGGGAAATCAGACCAATGAGTGCCATCCCCAAGTTAGTGGTAGGTAGCTCTTACCTCCTGGCATCCCCCATTCCAACTCTCTTCCTTCCCCTTCTCAATTTCTCCTTAAGCCACTGGGCCCTGACTATGTGTGGACTGGCCACAAACAGGGCCTACTGAATGTTGCTGGTAGGGTTGCACCAGGATCTCAGAGAAAGGGCTGCGCTCAGCTGTCTTCCCCAGGAAGACACAGCTCCGCTGGGAGCTGTTCCCTGCCTCTCATTCTTGGCATCCAGGGACCTTCCCACGTGGAGTGGGGAACCCTGGGATCCCCTGCCACTCACCCCTTTCCATGGGAAAGGAGGAGGGAAGAGAGAAAAGCTGTATGAGTAGAAGAATAGACCGCTGCAACTAACTCCGTGCTGGTGTGTGCAGCCCGGAATAGCAATGGGCTTTCTCAAGGCAAACACAACTCCCCAGGTGTTAATGCAAATTCATTCGCTTAAGATGAAAGAAGGCTGTTTCCCCCTTCGCTGGTTAATATGAAGGACTTAATAGATTCAGCCTAGGGAACTGGGGATCTCAGCCTGGGAGCTGAAGGCCGGGAGGAGGGAAGAGGGGGATCGGGCGTGGTCCCCCGTGGATTTCAAAGCAGAACAACTGTCATAGCCGCCGGGCTGAGGCTCAGCTCCTGCCGCCCCCATCCTCCGTCTAGAGGCGGGGCACTGGGAAAGTGCAGTGCCATGCCAACCCTCTGCCTTGGGGCCTCCACTACTCTGGAGGCCCGCTAAGGCCCCTGCCCAAGCTGTGCAGGAGTGTAGGGCTAGGAGAGAGAATGGGGTGAGTGGACATTAACACGTTAATGTCGGTCAGTCGACGGCCTCCTTTATGTTTTTAGTTCCCCAAATGGTGCCTAGGAGAACCAGTCTGAAATTGAAACTTAGGGGATCCCAGAGAGGAGACAAGACTCACTCAAGGCTGCACAGTTAAAGCAGAGAGCTGGAGGGACCGGAGCCCAGCCTGGCAGTAGCTTCCTGGGGTTTTCTGTCAGCCTTTCCTCCAGCCTGCAGGCCTTCTGTGGCCTCAGGCCTGGACTAAGCCTCACACACCAGAGCAGTCAAGCCGGGCATGCAGGCTTCCCAGAGCATCACTCTCCACTGAAAACTACTCACTCGCTCAGGACCTCTGATGAGGAAAGGGTGGAGTGGCCCCACTTGATGCTTAGCTCCCAGAGGTGAGTGCCAGGCACCCGGGGGGGGGGGAGAAACTTGGAGTGAGCCAATCTGTGCAATGGGGGTGGGGAGGGGAGGGAGAATTACATTATTTATATTGGAAATGGGCAAGGCTCTGTGGAGACTATTCCCTTATGCCTGATAAGAGAAAATTAGGTCACTGCCACTCCTTCAGTGTCTGCTGCGTGGTTCTTTGAACCTAGGTGCCATGGACAGGGTTGAGAGCCGTCTGCAGAGCTAAGCACGGCCGTTCAGAGCCTCTCCTGCCCTGAGCCTCCAGTAAATTATTGACCCAAGTGGAGAGCGTTAATGTGGTACAGTAACATCCTTTTTGGGCAGCCCCAGGCCGGGCTATCCATCATCTCGTAGGCTCTGCAGCTGGCACTGGGCAAACATCGAGGACAAACAGGCCAGATGCAAGGTCATTAAGCTCAGGGTGCAGGTGGGTGGGGTGCAGGGGCCCACCTGGGGCAGTGCGTAGGCCTGCTGCCTCTGGGCCGTGACTCCCTCTGGGGTCATCCTGGCTCTTTTCTCTGCTTCCTTCTGCCTCAGCTCTCCAGAAGACACCATTCAGAGCGATCTGGCAGCCTGGAGTGACCACATCTGGGTCCTGTGCTCAGACACTCTATGCACCAGTAATCTCCATAAACCCTTTAAAAGGCCCATGGACTAAAGAGATGTTCATCATCCTTAGTCATTAGGGAAATGCAAATCAAAACAACCCTGAGATTCCATCTCACACCAGTCAGGATGGCTAAGATCAAAAACACAGGAGACAGCAGTTGTTGGCGAGGATGTGGAGAAAGAGGAACACTCCTCCACTGCTGGTGGAATTGCAGGCTGGTACAACCACTCTGGAAAGCAGTCTGGCGGCTCCTCAGAAAACTGGGCATGACACTTCCGGAGGATCCGGCTATACCACTCCTGGGCATATACCCAGAGACTTTACCTGCATGCAATAAGGACACATGCTCCACTATATTCATAGCAGCCTTATTTATAATAGCCAGAAGCTGGAAAGAACCCAGATGTCCCTCAACGGAGGAATGGATTCAGAAGATGTGGTATATTTACACAATGGAATACTACTCTGCAATTAAAAACAATGAATTCACGAAATTCCTAGGCAAATGGTCAGAACTTGAAAATATCATCCTTAGTGAGGTAACCCAATCACAAAAGATCACACATGGTATGAAGTCACTGATAAGGGGATATTGACCCAGAATCTCAGAATACCCTAGACACAATCAGCATATCAATAGATTTCTAAAAAGATGGAAGGAGAGACCCCTGGTCCTGGAAAGACTGGATGTAGGGGAACGCCAGGACAGAGTAATGAGAGGGGGTTGAACGGAGAAAAGAGGGAGGGAAGGGGGCTTATGGGACTTTCGGGGAGGGAGGAAACGGGAAAGGGGAAGTGATTTGGAATGTAAATTAAAAAAATAAAATAAAATTAAATTAAAAAAAAAAAAAAAAAAAGGCCCATGGACAGCACCAAAACATGAAAACCAATTGCCTAGGTTGAAATGGCTAGAAAGTGGGTGAGCAGGCATGGGGCCCCAGGCCTTTTGGGTAGGAGTCAAGGGTTCTGAACTCTTCTGCCAGGAGATTTGTCCCCAGAATCCTGGAGGCTGTGGATAAAAGAAGATTCCAGCCAGGCAGTGGTGGCGCACGGCTTTAATCCTAGCACCTGGGAGGCAGAGGCAGGTGGATCTCTGAGTTTGAGGGCAGCCTGGTCTACAAAGTGAGTTCCAGGACAGTCAGAGCTACACAGAGAAACTCTCAGAGAACAAAACAAAACAATCCAGATTCCTATGATAGTACAAATCTGCTATCTCAGCACTTGGGCGGTGAGGAAGCAGGATTTTCTTGAGTTCAAGACCACCCTGGAATAGAGGGAGAACCAGTTTAAAAACACAACAAAAACACTGTTTCTTCACGTAGTTACTATAGTTACATAACTGTACAACATTTTTTCTGAGAAACTGGAATACTTAAAAAACTTTTTGTTTCAGAATACTTTAAAAAATTTTTTTATTGCACATTTATTGGGGGCTGGCAGGCTCATGCTGTGATGCCTGGGTAGAGGGCAGAGAACAACTTGTGGGAGTGGGTCCACTACCTCATGGGTCCTGAAGACAGAATGTAACAGCGAGTGTCCTTACCCACTGAGCCCTCTTGTGGCTTTAAAGTACTGTTTCCATTCTTCCCAGGCCTCTAAAAGTATCATTGCCAACCACTTTTACAGAAGTGACAGAGGACCCTGTCCTGGGGTAAGGGCAGCAGTACTCTAGCTAGGCAGAACTGATAGGGAAGGCTGGCTCCCACCTCAGGGTTCTCAGGCAGCCCTGACATCTACCCAGCAGCAGCAGGCCAGGTGCTATTCTGGGGTCACTGCTCCATTGAGAAATGGGCACCAGTGGAAACAGGAGAGAAGCAGTGGGAGTCCTCTCTGAGTCACAGAGAGACCTTGCTGTGCTGATAAACCTCCCATAATTTGCTCCCACTGCCCTGCCACTACACCGATGACTGAAGAAGCTTTCTCCCTACAGGGCTGGGACTGCAGCCTCGGGATCCTGTCATAATGCAGTAATGACAGGCTGCCAGGGAGCCCCACACAGCAGGGAGGGGCGGGAGAGCCCTCTCGCTGGAGAGGATGTCTGGGCTGTCTGTAGGGAGACAGGAGTGAAGGCAGTTGACTGTCTCTTCTCCAGTCTGCAAGGGATTAGATCAGACAAGGTTGCAGCAATTTTCTGACGGTACCTTCTCCCCTTTTAGACTTGGGCTCCCAGCTCTCCATTACACGTGGTGGGTGACTCCTGATTCGATTCTCCCCATGAAGGCTTGTGGGGCACACAGTCCTGTGGGACAGCTGCCTGGCGCTCCCTACTCAAGAAGCCCAAGGCAGAGGAGGAGGTGCTGGCAGGGAGGCCACAATGACAGTGGAAGACAGCACGGCACTGGGATTCCAACGCAAGGAAGCATCAAAATCCAACTGCCTCCTGACATCACAGGCTAGAGTAAAACACAATGCAGCGTCCACAGCAAGGCGCAAGGTAGAGTAGGACAAGAAGTGATGCACGCCTGCCATCCCAGCACTAGGGACAGGGATGGGCCAGCCCAGACTGCATGGCGTTCAGAAGGATGGAAATATCGGGCAATACTGTCAGTTCCCACTCTGCTGATGAAGATGCCAGGCTGTCAGTGAGCATTCTGGGCTATTGGGGTGTCATTTAGAGTCAGGTAAAAATACTTCCACAGTCTAAAATGACCAGCTTATACAGAGTGGTTTCCCTGATTTGACTGCCCAGGAAATCAGGCTACTTCTAGATGTTAGAACTAGCAATCTGCCGGGCAGTGGTGGCGCACGCCTTTTGGGAGACAGAGACAGGCAGATTTCTGAGTTTGAGTCCAGCCTGGTCTACAGAGTGAGTTCCAGGACAGCCAGGGGCACACAGAGAAACCCTGCCTCAAACAAACAAAAAACCAAACCAAAACAAAAACAACAACAAAAAAAGAACTAGCAATCTATGTCATTTAATACAAATGGAGGGCTGGGGACATAGCTCCAGTGTTTTGGTAAGACACAACCGTCTGTATTTCTAGTTCCAGATCTGATGCTTCTGACCTCTGCAGGCAACAGGTGTGTACATAGTGAACATGCATATAAGATACACATAAACCAATAACGCTCAAGAAAAAGATAGTCAGCGGCAGACTATAGCAGCTTAGAGTTTTTATTAAAACAATCACTTAAATTATAATCACCCCCAACCCCAAATAAAAAAAACAGCTTCATGTTCTGGCCCTGACAGGAGTGACATGGGCCTCACATGAAGAGCTGTTCAATAATAGAACAGAGGAATGGAAGCCCGTGGGCTTGGGCTTGGCCTCAAGGCACCTAGGGGAGGCTGGGTCCCTTGCGAAGACTGTTTGCACTAGGGGCTTTGAGGCTCTGGCCCTGTTGGCAAGAACAGTTAGTCACTGTTGCTGGGTGTCAGCCTCTGGGCTTTTTGAAAGTATGAGAGCACGAGAACCCTGTCTAAAGATAATAAAGCAGTAACTGAAGCAGCGTATGTGAGCCCACTGGTGTTGTCTAGCAAGGCTTGGCAGTGACCTCAGGTCAGAGTGCTGTGGTGGCTCAGGTATTGTCTCAGTGTCCTGCACTGAGAGTGACTTGCTGTCTCAGCATCAGGGAAGCCCAGGCCATGTTTCAAGAACCACTGAAACTAGAAATAGTCAGAGTTGGACCTCACTTTAGATGTCTTTGACTCTAAAATTGTCTACCAGAAAGAACCTAGCTACAGGCTCAAAGCAGGCTGGAGACATTCTGGGGACCTCATCCTTTCTCTTGAGGATTGCTGAGGTACTTCTGAGTGGGATTTGGGCCCCACCTTCCAAGAAATGGTTACAGCCACCATTCCTCAAATACCAGGGCTCCCACGTTATATAGCTTGGTATTCCCCAAATTTGAGATATAAAGTGTTAAATTTAAAAAAAACAAACAAACAAAACCAAGGCCTGTCATAATTTTTATAAACCAGCATCATTGTCCTGTGTCGCAGTCTTTGTTAGATCAAATGTAAAGAGAGGAAGAATGTCAAAAGAGTAGTTTCAGGCCAGAGAAGACCGCTCAACTTCAGATCAAGAGTGTGCCAAGTCCAGGACTTCTCCTGAGCCTTAGGCTCCAGACTAGAGTGCTATCCCAGATACCCAAAGATGCTGGGTGGCTGCCTATGGCCAAGTGGCCTAATAACAGCCAGCCAGTGGGAATAAGGTAGTGTGCCTCAGCTTCTCAAAAACAAACTGTAATGTAGAACACTCCATTGCTCGGCCCCTCAGTTCAGCTAATGTACATCTGTTTGTGGACTGAGCAAATCATCTGCTCTGTTAAGACTTAAAGGGCTCTGATTGGCTATAGTAGTGACCCCAGTTACACAGAAGACAGGCCCAACCACGGAGTGTGTGTGGCACATGGAAGCATTTGCTGCCCAGCATGGAGGCAACCCTCAGTGTTAGCTTGTGTGACTGTGAGTGAGTGGCCTGGTACCTCTGTCAGGCTCAGGAAAGGAGGGACCAAAAGGACACTGCTGGGCTCCCGGGAAGACAAGGACAATGACAGTGTGAGGTCTAGGTATTGAAGAGGACGATGGATGGGCAGCAGGGCTCTGGGCTTCCATGTGTTGAGTGGGAGGAGATGGAGGTCCTGGTCACAGTTGGGTTCCCAGGTACTCATGGGAATGTGACCAGGAAGCTCCTGGCCCACCATGGGCAGGTGGCTAAGACTGAAGGGGCTCATGTGCACACTCGTGGCTTCCAGCGGCTTTTATCTTAAGCCTCTTCCTAGCCACAGCTGTCCTGCCTGTTTCCTGCCAGTCAGACAAGCTACAACACTGCCTCAGGTGAGCCTGGCTAAGGAGCCACCATTGCTGGTTCTGAGCTAAGCCATCCATGCTTCTACACCGAGCCAGGTCCTCACTGTGGAGGGGAGGCCCATCCCAGAGCCCCAGTCGGGGAGTGGGTAGCACCTGCATGGTAGATTTCAGACAGCCCCACACTGGACTTCCCAAAGTCAGCAGCATGCACAGTGACACGCCACAGTGCCTAAGGTGCAGGAAGGATGGCAGCCCACGCACAACAAATATTTATGTGTGTGTGTGTGTGTGTGTGTGTGTGTGTGTGTGTGAGAGAGGGGGGGGAGGAGGGGAGAGGGGGAGGGGGAGGGAGAGAGAGATATGCAGGCCAGGAGAACTAGAACACCTTGAGAAATCTCTACAGGGTCAGAGTTCAAAAACAACTGAACAACTGAACACAAAGGAGACTGGGCCCTCTACTTAAGAGTTCCCAAACAAGCCAGCCCTCTACTGATGTTTCCTTTGGGGTCAGGCCCATGCTGTTGGTGTCAGTAGCAGCAGATGTGGCAGGAGGTGGTCGGGTCACCTGCTAGAGTTCTTCAAAGAAGGCCACTCGGGACTTGGCGCTCTGTAGAGTGAGCTGTAGAAAGAAGAGAAGAAGCTGAAAGGGCACCGGATCTCACAGCACAGCCCATCCTGCTGCAGGGAATGACCTCAACGGTGGCTTGGAGTGACAGAGAAACCTGTCCAATAATGTTCAAGATACTGGTGGTTAAGCCCAGAGAAGGGTTTAGATTTAGTCCAGGACTCAAATGCAAAATGACAGATGACATGCCAGAAAGGATGGTCGGCGGACAGACGCATGTCAGTAGAAACATGTCTATCACAACCTTTTCTCAGAGGGAGTCGAGTTTGTGACTCTGTTTCTCTGGCTCTAAAGCGCCAACTCCCATCCTGCTGTCTGCACTGCACCAGCTCTCTGGGCTGAGAAGCCTCGAAGTTCTTACACCTAGGGCAAGGCAGCATGGCCTCAGGCAAGGAGGGCCTGTATCAGATGAAAGGCTTGTTCTCTCTGGTCCTACTTCTGGGTGCCTCCAAAGCAGACTTGTCCATGGCCTGGAAGCTGAGAACAGACTGTCCTTCTAGGCGGGACAGGCTGGAGCGGACAGGTGTACTGGGCAGCGCCTGACAGGTCAGGAGGACACCACCAAGAAGGTCTGGGCTGGGGAAATGGAGAAGGAAGCAGAGGCAGACGAGCCTCCCCAAGTCCCTGACTCTGGGGCTGTCTCCCAGCCTCTCTTCGGGCAGAAGCATCCGGCATAGGCACCTGTTTCAAGTGGCTCCTGAACTGGTACCCTTGGGGCAAGATTATATGTTCTTGATGCAGCCCCAGGCCTTCCCAGAGAGGAGTATGTGTCAGCCACCGCAACTGTCCATCCTCATTCCCCCAACGTTCACCTTAGTGCTCAGTTCTGAGTGGGAGAACAGACCATGTTGATTGAGTGGATCAAATGAGAAAGGGGCCACAGTTGTAACTAAATGGGAGACATGAGGCTGTCTCCACTGCATCTCACTGTGTGGCCTCAGTAAACACCCCTGCTATCGCTGAACCTCACTCCTCCGGGGGGGAAGCAATGGGCAGGATAGCTGCTCTGGCCCTTCTAGTCTCTGATTCTGAAGAGTCCGCAGTACTTACCAAAGCTCTACGAAGGGCAGGAGAGGGAAACTGTGAACCCACTTTACCATCAAAAGACAGGCAGCATTAGTGAGAGCGGCTCTTTACATCCTGCCAAATCTCTCGGCCTTGAAGTCCTGACTAACGAGCTGAGTGCAAGGAGGCACCTGAGCTATGTCCCCGGCAGAGCTGATCCCAGAAGCTCCGTGGAGGCCTAGCTCTGCCAGGAAGGGAGAGAGCTCTTCTCTGCTGGGGCAAACACCCTCCAGGTGGGAACCGCATTTGGCTGGTGCTAGCAGAGAGGGGCCAGTGGGGGTGTGCCTTATGATAATGGGGACCAGGGTAGTAAAGAAGATGGTGCCAGAGATCTAGGACAAAAATCCTCTCCTAGAAGGGTTTGAATCAAAAGGTGTCTCCACAATTCTGGGATGACCTCAGGAGGTTTCTTGGGATAAGGAGCCTGCAGGCAGGAACAGGACATAGCCACTCAGTGAAATGCTGGCACAGAGTGACTTAAACCAACTGTGACACAGGGAGATGCAGCTCTTTCTCATAGGGTGGTTCACGCTGAGGACCCATCAGGTATCATTCCTGGCGGCGGCATCAAACCCCACCGAGGGGAAGCAGAGCAGAGCCGAGTCCTGGTTAGGAGAAGATTTAGGCAGAAGGGCCATGCACTGTGCCAGCCTCTGAGTCAGGATAGACACTGCCCTGAGAGGCCTGGCTACTTCCCCAGGCAGAACGCCCAGGCAGTGGGGGCCTCAGAAAGCCTCTTGCCTGTTTCAACAATGTTGGCTCCAAGAATTCCTGGATCCACTACCCAAGCATGCTGGCTGTCCCCTCAAGGTGCTTGGGGAGGGTTTTGGCAGCATTCGATTCCAGGTACTCAAGCATGAGCTTGTTAGGGTGCAAAGCTCTCTTGGAGGGAAGATGCTCCTACCAGAATCTCACCAGTGCTGCACTGCAGGGAGAGATGACCTCTTCTCTCACCAGAAGGGGGGGTCTGTCCTCAGTGCAGAGGAAAGTACAGGCCACCACTATGAGATCATGCAGGAGAGTGACGTTTCAGGGGCCCCAAGGTTCATAAATCCACTGTATAGGGTAGACAAGAGTCTCCTACGGTCACCACCCAGTTCAAAGGGAGGCCTGATAGACAATCCTATCTTCTGCCCTTACCATGCAGTTCTTGGCACTTCTAATGCCATCAGGGAAGCCAAAGTCTGAGGAATTTATGGTGTGTGCTCACTTCCCACTGCTGGAATGCTTCCGGGGCCACCTCTGACTGCTCCCTCAGCAGTGTCCTTTATCTCAAGACATCAAACGCCCTCCTCCTGGCAGCACTAGAGGGCAGAGCTCATGCAGGAGGGAGGCAGACAGTGATTCAAGGATATTCAGAGAGAAACCTTGAGCCTCTTTTTAGTATGCACTCAAGGTACCTGCTGAGCCCCACAAAGGAGGCATCCCAGAGCCCAAGAAGCTCTTGTCTTGGGGCACTGCTACCTGTTTCTGTTGACTGTGCTCCTGGCTAGGCACTCAGTGAGCAAGCCGACTCATGGGATCTATTTCCACCTGCTGTCTCTGATACAGCAAGGATCATCCTAGAAGGCTGGTTTCCACACCCAGAGCTTCAAGCAGGAGGTGCTCATGAAAGGAAAGGCTCAGGCTTAGACAAAGTGGAACATGGTGAGTCCTTCAACAAACTTCCTGGGTTTCTTATGAGAGTCTCATATCCACGAGCCCACAACACTTGGGCTATCCTGCTGCCCAGTGACAGGACTGGATCTCTATGCACACAGCACAGCAACACCTCTGTCAGATCCATAGAGTGCTATGGAGACGATTCCACTAAGATTCCAGTCTCAGCTGAGGAGGTGGGGATGGTGGTGCACTCCTTTAATCCTAGCACTTGGGAGGCAGAGGCAGGCAGATCCCTGAGTTGGAGGCCAGCCTGGTCTACAGAGTGAGTTCCAGTATAGTCAGGGCTACACAGAGAAACTCTGTCTTGAAAAACCAACCAATCAAAGACCCCAGCCACAATGTTCATGTGCAGTCTTTGGCTGTGGAGGTGGATCCCTTAAATGTGGGGTGCAGAATCCCAAATAAAGCATTAATGTGTGCTTTTGGCTGTGGAGATGCATCATTTGAATGTGGGGTGTAGTATCCCAGAGTTCAATATGCTCCCCGTGGCTGTGGAGACAGACCCCTTTAATGTGGGTGCAGGTTCTGCCCATACTACTAAGATACCTGGGAGACTAGACTGGACAAGGAGAACCCTGTATTTCATCAGGCAGTGAGACTGAAATGCTCATGACATGGATATGCCACCAGGTACCATGTTCCATGCTGGGTCAATTCTGGGGCTTGCCTAAGTCTGGTGTCCCTACCGGAATCTATGAACAAGCTAGCTGAGCTCAGGCCGACCACTGACCACTCTGCTACACTCTGCTGTGCATAGACCTTCAAAACTCACACTGGATCCAGACAAGGTCAACACAGGCATCTGGACAGTCAGGCCTTGGTCCTTTGGGAAGGCTAGAAACCACGAGGAACCTGCTCAGAGTGCCCAATCCAATGGGCTCTTGCCAGCTCCCCCCCCCCCACCCCGAAGATGACTAAAAGAACATGCAGCCTCCTCACTAGGCACTGGGCTGACCTCTGCTCTCTTCCAGCTGTCTCTTCACATCTGATTAGAATCAGCCCATGAATAACACAGGAGGAATTAAGTTCTCTCTTGACTGAACCGGTTGTTCGAGTCTGTCACTAATCCAATTCCAATTTGAAGAGACCAACTTCCTTTTCTTTCTCTGCAGCAGATCTATGTGGCTTTGTTTTAATCACATGGGCCTCTGATCTTCCTTCCCACCTCAGCATATACAGACAGCCCCTGGAAGAACCATCTTTCTTCCTATCCACAAATGAGCAGGCTGTAAGAAGGAGGACAGGGAGCCACTTAATAAAGTGAGCCCCCCACCTCCCGCTCCCCAAACTATGCATTAAATGACAAAAATGGACAAACCATCAGATCTAAACAAGTTCGGATTTGAGAGATACATCTGTCTTCATAAAAAGACAGGCATGCACACTTGGGAGGCAGAGGCAGGCATATTACAGCAGGTTTGAGGCCAGGCTGGCCTACAGAGTACCAGGCCAGCCAGAACTACACAGCAAGACCCTATTTCAAATACCAAACCAAACCAAACCAAACCTAAACAAATGAACAAAAGACAGGAAGCTAAGGCAGGTACATTGGCACATGCTTGTAATTCCAGCATTCAGGAGGCTGAGACAGGTGCATTCTAAACAGTAAATTCAAGGTTAGCCTGGGCAACATAGATACTGTCCTAAAAAAAAAAAAATGGGGCGGGTCAGCACTTGTCTAGCATGTTCAAGGCCTGCGGTTCAATTCCTATCACTGCAAATAAACTAAATATAAGAAAAAAAAATATGCTGGTGCAAACCTTTAAATATCAGCACTAGAAAGGCAGAGACAGAAAGATCTTTGAGTCTGACACCACCCTGTCTCAAACAAAACAAAACAACAATGAAAAGACTGGCTTTTCTCACCTTCAAAAAGTACCTGCCACCCGCTGGTCCCTCTCACCTCTCTACACGACCTGTAAACTAAGCCGTCTCCTGCTCACTGTAAGACATGGACTCCATCAAGACGCTCCTGAGAAACAGCTCCAGGGCTGGGAGACAACAAGTCTAGAAGGTATCCATGACCAGTGTTACCATCTGATGTCCTAGGGCTGGATTTTAATTACTAGGGCTCTTCCAACATTGATTCCAAGAGCGCCCCCTGCTGAAAAACCCACGGTGAGATGGCAGACTGCCAACCCTACCCACCTCTCCTCCAAAAGTCCTTTTGGGAGACCATTTCCCAGAGTGACAGGGGGGTAACAAAATGTATTTCAGCACGAAGCCTGCAGCAGCAAGGCTGCCTGATTAAGAATGAATTACACTTTCATCAGCACAGAAAGAAAATTGATTCACAAGGCTGTATTGTGACAATCTTGTCCTAATGCAAAAGGGAGTGGAGAGGCGGACAGGACAGAGGCACTTTGGTTATCAGTGGGGAGAAAGGAAGCTCTACAATTAAGCTGAAAGAACAAAACTAATCAGGGCACCAGGATTCCTTAAACTAGTCTCTGGGGGCCTTGCCTCAATCTACTTATCCCCAGGGAGAGGATGCAGGTGGGAGGGGCTGTCTAGTTCACTTTAATAATAAGACCCACAGTGCTGAACCCATTTTAGATACTAACCTAATGACTCCCAGTGCTGAGACTCAGCTCGTCCCATAAAAATGCAGCAGAATTGAAATGCAAGTCTTAAAATCATGTTATACTTCCTTTTTGCCACTACATATTGAAAACGAGGAGCGGGGGAGGGCGGAGATAGAAAGGACATGCAGATTCTCTGGCACAAGGATCTGCAGGGAACAAGCAGACTCTGGAGCAGAAAGGTGACAGTTAGAGCCAGCACCAGCAAATTCAACATGATCTTTGTTTGGGGTGTGATAAACATCCCCCCCTTCCTAAACCCCACAAAGCCAAGGTGGAAGTGCCAACAAAGGGAGGGCACCACTATAAACTGGGCACATTAAGCTTTCTGCAGTCTTGGTAGTAATGTCTTGCACCCAAATGCTATCTTCATGATGTGTGCATAGAGAGCTGTCCACACGCTTATCCCTAAACAGAAGTGAAATGAGAGGCCACATCCATCCCAATAAACAAATCCAATTCCTTTATGGAGAAATTTGCCCAGGAAATCCATGGGGGATCGATCTGTATTAATCCTTGGGGACCTAAAGCAGCACTGTGCCTGGAAATGTCTGCCTGCATGTCTGCTGCCCTAGGATGCTGGAAGGGCCTATTGCTACTGTTCTTCCACCTAACAAATGAACTCATCGGCCTGATTCACCTCACTGGGCAGGTAGAGGCTAAACGTGATCTACCAAACACTCTGGGCAAGAGCCTTAAGAAAGAAGTCCAGATATACTGATGCTTCTTTTAAATTGCCAATCTCCAAAGAGAAATCATGGCAAGGCTCATAAGGCCAGAACCCAGAGCCTGCAGAATGAGTTTGCATCCCAGCTTTTCCCTCCCACTGTTGCAGCAACAAATCAGGTGCCCTGAGAGCTCTGCAACATATCTTCAGAGCCAAGGGGCCAAATGGGATGTTTTACTGCATCAAATAAGGCCCAATAATGGCCACAGGCACTTTCAAATAGCCATAAAACATCTAGGCCACAAGGCAGGGCTTGTAGGCTCAACACTTCCCAAAGCAAACTCTTTACAGGGGAAAGCTTTCTAACCCTGCAGTCTTAGGCAGTGGCTGGCTGATTCTTCATCTGGACCTACCAGAAACAAGCAAGAAAACCTGCGCCCTCAGCAGTCACAGGACCCTTGGAAATTCATATGTGTTAGGAATGGCTTTTAGGAGTGAGCCCACAGGATGGCAACCAAGAAAAGTAGGCTCTCTTTAAGTCTTACTTTACGTTACATATACGAGTGTTTAGCCTGTGTGTGCGTCTACATATTATATATGTGCCTGATGCCCAAGGAAGTCTGAAGAGGATAGCAGATCCTCTGGAACTGCAGTTACAGATGGTTTTGAGCCACCATGTAGGTGCTGGACACCAAACCTGGGTCCTCTGAAATAGCAGTTAGTGCTCTTAAATGCTGAACCATCACTCTAGCCCAAAGAGGTGCTCTTTGCAGACTAGCTCTCAGGCCAGGTATGGTGATGCACACTTTTAATCCCAGCACTCAGGAGGCGGAGGCAAGTGGGTCTCTGTGAGTTTGAAGCCAGCCTGGTCTACAGAGTGAGCTCCAAGACAGCCAAGGTTATGTAGAAAAACCCTGTCTCAAAAGACAAAACAACCAAACAGACCAGCTCTCCAGGCTTCTGTGTGCTTCCATGGAGCCTGGGAGCTGAAAGGGCCCTGGGTCAATGCAGCTCCTTCTGGGTGATCTGTGCTCACTTCTGGCCTCTCTGCTGCTCCAGCCCAGTCCTCTCTCCCTCTTCCCTGACTGCAATAAAAGATGGTCCTGGGGTCTGATGAGCCAGAATGCTGGCTTTTATGTCAGGGCTGAGGATGTTGTACCAGATAACGCCTGATTTCTAAAGCAATCAGCCTACAGGTTTACAATGAAGACTAGATATATGAACTATGCGTCAAACTTCTTAGCAGCAATCTCTGAGACTGGCTGTGTACACCAGAGGTAACCAGGGAGGCCCTGGTGACTTGTTTTAATTGAGGGAGATACCTTTCACGAATATTCAGTTTCTCCCTGTGATTTATCACTTCTCCAGGTGCCTGAAGCATTCTATTTCATTTCACAAGCCCTGAATCTCCAAGGGGACTCTGCAGAAATTGAAGATGACATTAGACTTTCCTGTCTTCCTGATCCAGGAGAGGCAGCTGGGCTCCTCATAAACGTCAAAGCTCTGCCTCTCCTGCTCCTCCACAGTGGGAAATGCAGTCAAAACCATCTGCAAATGAAGTAACCCTTCTCAGCTCTACAACCTCCATAATTTCTTATCCATCGAGCTCCTTTGAAATCCTTTGGAGGTTATGGGCATGAAAATGATGATTGTTTGCTGGCTTTTGGATCAACTCCAGATCAGGAGACTGAATTAACAATGTTGAGAGAGGTCTGGAGAGATGCCTCCACAATTAAGAGTGGTGACTGGGGCTCAATTCCTAGCACACACCCACATGGCAGCTCACAACTGTCTGTAACTCCAGTTCTAGGGGATGGATTCTCTCACAGACATACATGGAACCAAAACACCAATGCATACAAAGTAAAAATAAACAAAGAACCTCGAGAGAATGACAGGATGGTCCTGAAGTGTACCTGTCCCAAGATGTTCTTACCTCTAGAGTATGGTGGCTGAGCTAACTCACACTTGGCTATCACTGTCACCAGAAACTCAGGCCTAAGGTGCCCTGTGAGTGAGTAAGCTGGGGCTTGCTTACTTTCAGAGGTTTAGTTTAGTTCATAATCATTGTGGAAGGAAGTATGGTGGCACATAGGCTGACATGGTGCTGGAGAGGTAGCTGAGAGTTGTACATTTCAGCAGATGGCACGGGGCCTGGCTTGAGCATTTAAAACTCTAAATGTCCACCCCCAGTGACACACTGTCTCCAACAAAGTCACACCTCCTGATGCCAGATTCTCTGGAATCAGAGTTACAGATGGCTGTGAGCCACCGTATGGATGCTGGGAATTGAACCCTGGTCTTCTGGAAAAGCAACCAGTGCTCTTAATCACTGAGCCATCTCTCCAGCCTTTGATTTTTTTTGCTTTCTTAAGAGACAAAATCCTTAGCTAGGTGATGATGGCACACACCTTTAATTCCTGCACCTGGGAGGCAGGGGTAGGCAGATCTCTGAACTCATGGCCAGCCTGGTCTACAGAGCAAGTTTCAGGACAGCCAGGGCTACAAAGAAAAACCCTGTCTCAAAAAAACTGAGGGAGGTGGGGTGGGAGGCAGGGTATGAATGAGAACTCTTACCTATAAAAAATTAATCACGGATAAATCAAGCCTGGCAATGGCTCACACTATAAACCAACTTCTTAAGAGACTGAGGCAAGAGAATCACAAGTTCAAGGACAGCATCAGTAACAGAGCAAGATAAAGAAAGGGGACAATGGAAGAGTGCTTGCTAGCATGCATGAGGCCCTGCATTAGATCCCAGCAGAACAGGTATCAGAAACATAATCTTCTGCCCTGTACAATGCCACAGATCCCAGGCAGGTAGATCTTTATGAGTTTCAGGCCAGCTGAAATACAGAGCAAGTGTTAGGACTTGGCCAGGATTATACAGTAGGACCTTGTCTCAAATCCTCCTTATCTTCCTCTTCTTCCTCCTCCTCTTCTTCTTCTTCTTCCTCCTCCTCCTCCTCCTCCTCTCCCCGACCCCCAGGATTGTTGTGAGGTTAAATGAGGGAAGTCACATGAGGCACTTAGTGCACAGTGAGAGTTTAACGACATGGAAAGCAACATCTGCTTGTGGACCAGTGATGAGGGAGGAGGAATCATGGGTTGCACTACTACATTTAAGCCTACAACTGGTGGTAGGTATTAGGTGTGTTGAGTTACATGATGGAGGTGAAAAATTAGCTTTTCTGGCTCCTTCTCCAGTTCACTTTAGACATGCAAGGTTATGGTTTTTTTTCTGCTGATCTGATGTCCCTGCATTTTCCACTTTTCCCAGTTGATGATCAATACAACTGGTGTGGCAGGGTAGTCAGCAAGCTGCCCTGGGGAACCAGGATTCACTTCATTCTCAGGGGGACTGACACATGTTCTTGGCATCTGAGCCCTGAATTACAGAATGAAACCAGAAATCCAGCTGAGTGGCATCTCTTCACAGCAACAGAAACCCTCTCTAAGCAATCTCTTATCCCCAATGTTAAAATGGAGCTCTTCCCTTGACCAATAGGTACACACACTGCCAAAGCCAGAAGGGACACTTTTCTGCTAGGCTAGCACTGGTTCAGACAGTGGTGGGAATGACTTGAGAGCCACCTCTACACCGGCAGGTGACCATCAGTCATGAGCACTGTCCACTAGGCATAGGGACTGCCACTACCTAGGTAAATGAAACATTCCTCAGACTTCCTGTACAGCGAAACCCACCAGTATTTAAAATTGATGAGACCTTGCACCATACTGAAAGACAAGTTCTTGCTTTTAGTAACCCTTGGTTATCAGAATTCTTAATTAAATAGAGCCTAGCAACCTGTTTTGAAAACAACTTACTGTCACATTAAGGCATTCATGTGAGTGCGTGAATGAATGAATGAATGAACAAACGAATGTTAGAGTCACTCGCTACTTGATGGTTGGGCCCTGCTGTGAGAGGTGTGTTGGTAGATGATCTTATCACTAAAGGAAAACCATAGGCCAAGATGGCTGTGATGCCACTGGGTAATACAAACTTAAAAAACCCAGCACAGTATACTCAATCTGTCATTGGGCACTTGCCATTATGAGGCTATAGGACTAGAAACGATACAAAGCTAACTAAAAAGGAAACTTCCCTTTTCTACAAGTCCATGAGAACTGATGATCAAACTTAGAACCCTGAAGAATGCAAATATTCTGTATCACATAACACAAAAAGATAAGGCCACATTCCAATGAAACTGACTGATTATATGCAGGGAACATCTGATGCATGAGGTAAAGCTAATCAAGATTTTCTGCTTGCCCTGCACTAACCAGAGTGCATGAAGCAGCACAGATCCACTTGGATGCTCTGGTGCCACGGGGTTACCACTTGGGCAGAGATTCACCTGCCCACCCTTTCCAATATCCTGCTTAGAGCACACACTGCATGATGTCAGGGTAACAACACCAAAGTGGGCAAGATGCTGAAAAAAATAGAAGTCCATTCAGTCAGTCAGGCTCAAATGATAGTCATGGGTTCCTGGAGCCTCTGTGAGCTCTCATCTACCAGATGAAAGATCTACCTGGGACTTTACAGCTAACCTCCTTTGTGGGACAATGAGCAAACAGAAATGTCCTAGGCAGAGGGTTCAGAGTTTCTTTACTTGACTGCAGTGAGGATGCTAAGGACAGAGCCTATTCCTTTGTCAGAAGTGTCAGAGGCATACTGGATGGGTATGACTGGGGATCAGGCAGTAATGGAAGGAGGGTTACATTTTAATATTGGGCATGATAATCTCGTACTGCCTAGGCATATTTAAAGAATAATCTGTCATGCTTTAATTGGTTGACTCAACACAAATGCTGCTAACTCATCCTGAGACCGCTGCAGACAAGCTTGTCCATGCACAGTTCCTTCCATGCAGTAGAGGGACAGAAGCCAAAGTGGCCTTTAGAGCAGCCATGGGACAGTCAACTCACTGCAACTGGCTTAAAGATGCACCAGTGTTCTGGTTGCTGCCCTAGGAAAGAAAAGGGGTGTGCAGAGAATGGGAAGCTTAAGGAAAAAAATGAGAATGAGTGAGCCACGCCCAGAAGCCACCAGCTGTGACAGGTTTGCAGAGGAAACCACTACAGGGTAGGAGTGATCTTGTACAAGAGACATCAGTCTTAAAAGCATCAGAACCGATCCCCACTTCCATGCTAGAGTTATCTATCAAGGGAGTATACCACCAAGAAGACAAAGGACTTAGATGTGGCTAGAAAGGGAGCCATGACTTTCCCCAACCCAACCAGTGACATAAGGCAGAGAAAGCAACTGGTCCTGCAGCCCCATGACATGCTCTTCAGACTGAGGCACCCTTCTAGGCCCTGGAGGCTGGTCTGGGCCCCCGGGTGGACACCTGCTCTCACCCTCAAAGCATGCTGTGGCCAGGCCCCAGGCTTCACCTGCCCTCAGGAGGGCTCTGCGTGGCCCAAGGACAGAGACAGGCAAGCTCATGCATGGGTTAGTATCACAGACGGTAGGACCATCACCACAGACAGAATACCTGGGAATAACCTACTTGAGGACTCAAATGCAGATAGGTCTTCTGCCTTGGGCTTGAGGCTAAACGAGCAAAATAAAATGAAAAAACAAAGACATACCCTGTGAAATCAAAATGTCACATGTGCCATTTGCAAAATGCTTAGAAATCGAGACAAGTGACCTCATGTACTGTGAAACAGCTTGGTTTTCAGCACTCCAGGCGTCTGTAGCTGAGAGCCCAGTTCACCACGGCAGCAGTGGTACAGGAGACTGCTCAGGAGGCCAGGTGACAAGGAGGCAAGATGAGGGGTCTGTAGTTACTCCCTCAGGGCTGATAGCTCACTAGTCCAAACATGTTTTAGCTTAGGAGCCTCCTTTTTACCCCTATCTCCCCCACTCCCTTTATGAGACACGGTCTTATACATATAACACAGGCTGGACAAGAATTTCCGTTGCAGCCCAGAATGACCTTTAATCCTCCAGTGTCTGTCCTCCTCCTGAGTTCTGTGGGTCACCATGCCTGGTTTTAAACTCCCCTTTGACAAGAAACCCAGAAGACAACAGGAGCTGGAGGGCAGAGGGTGTGGAGTGTGGTGCTGCCTTCCTTCTCTACTTGGTGTCCACTGTAAAGTGCTAAGCAGAAGTGGGGCTCCCAACTATACATCAAAGATGGCAGGGAGACTTAGGCTTCTTAGGATGTTCAGTGACAACTTAATCACTGAAAACAGAGACAGTTCTTGAGCTGGAGACTGCTTTACAGACCAGAATAAAAAGTGAAACTTCTACCATCCAATCTCAAGGAAAAGGAGTCAGGGTCTTATTCTGTAGCCCTGCCTGGCCTTAAACTTGCAATTCTACTTCTGCCTCCTGAATGCTAGCATTACCACCGTGTGCAGCCATACCAATCCCTTTATAACCCCTGTTTTATAGGGGCGATCAGCGAAAAGCTGAGCTTTTACTTCCCAGAAGATCTTTCTGCTTTGCCCAAATATGAGATATATAGATTCTTGGGCTTATAAATGAGTACTTAGTAACTTCAAAACCCCTAATTGTGATGATAACTCTAAATATCATGAGAGACAAATGGGACTCTGTGAGCCTCATAAATACGTTTCATCTTTTTAAACATTAAGGTTCTTCTACATACTTTCTTTTAAGTATTAAAAAAGTTGGAGATTCAGAATATAGTCTTACACAAAAGACTGGAAGGGAGTCTATTCAACAGCCTCGAATTCACTGTGAGTTCTCATTATGTGAGGTAGCTCCTTGGGCATGAGTCCCCTTGGTTTTAAAGACAGAATCACTTTAGTGCTCAGTGATAGATCAAAACCCATCCCCAAACAAGGATTCATCTCATCAGAGCTTTTAACATAAGCTCCACTTCCATCATGGTCACTGGCAGATTAAATTCTCTTTCTGTCAGGAGTTGAAAAATTCCTTTAACTAAGTACATGTTAAAAAAATAAAAAAAGCCAATAGGCAACAGTTTAATGACTGGGCTCCTGAGGAATCTAGATGCCAATCTCACATTTCATTAATAAGTGTCCTGTTCAGCAAAGCCCAGGAGGCTCCAGGTACCTTTTTAATGGTATTATGCTTGCTGCTGGTGCCGCCTCTGTCTGAGTTCTCGTTGTGTAGGATGTCCAAGGCTGTCTCCCTCTCTTTGAGTTTCAAGGCCTCAATCTCTGTCTTGAGTTCATTGAGCTGCTCTTGCAGATGCTTGCTCTTCTCCATGTACTCCACTCTGTGGCAAGAAGAAACCGTGCATTATGGCTGGGCAGACAGAGGCAGGGAAGAGGGGAGCCTTAACTTAGAAGCTGTTCACAGCGGCAGCCAGGAGCTGAAGTCTGGGCTTCACACCTGAACTTGGCCACTCAAAAGCCAAGGGAGCCTGGGCTGTCCACTATCTGCTATGAATCTCTTTCCCCGTCAGTTCAACTGGGGTAATAATTACAGGGCCTCTGGTCAGGAAGAAATAAAGTGTAGGAAGAAAGCCCTGCATAAACTTTCAGAGTGCTCTACAAAGAACCCTGCCACAGAAAGCTTTTGGTTCCGTATGAAAAAAATCACACCACACAAGCCTCCTGAGCCCCAGGCCCTGTGTAAAGCAGTGAACCAAGTCATCTCTGCCAGTAACCACAGCTACTCTCCCACTTATTCTGAAACCTTCGGAAAAAGATGGCTGATATTCACTCAGCCAACATGGGGAGAAATAGATCTCCACTTTCACCTGAAGAGGTTCAAGTGTTTAACTACAAGAGCATGAAGAGACAACTATGTAACGCTAATATATAAACATTGTGAAGGAATTACTGCAGCCATTGATGGGTTCTGCCTGTACAGAAAGCAAGTGCCATGGGCTGAATGTCGGTGTCATCTCTATTCACATGCTGCAGCCAACTCACCAGTGTTTTAAGAGACAAAGCCCTGGGAAGTGATTAGGTCATCAGCCCATAATGGGATTTATATCCTTAAAAAAAAGAGAAGACGACCCCACTGGCAAATACGAGCACACAGTGAGAAGTTGCCATCTATAAACCAGGAAGAACACTCTCATTAAACTGAGTTGACAATACCTTGACCTGGGATTTCTAAGTCTCCAGAACTATGAGAAGTAAATTTCTGTTGTTTATAAGCTTTCTGGCCCCTGGTATTTCGTTATAATAGCCAAACACACTGAGACAGTAAGAAAATACAAACTATAAAAAACCAAAACCCAGAACAGGATGTGGCCTTATGCTGATCACAACCACATAAACATCTGGACGATGAGAAAAGAGCTCAGACGGATCCTCCAAGCAAGGCTGTGGATCATCAGCTTCTTAGCTGTTTTCTCAGTAGGAGAGATCAAAGGAGGTGAGCCTGGTTCACAATGGTTCATCTGGCCTCCAGAGAGCTATTCTCAGAGTACCACAGTGAGTAAGGGGTTTTAATCCTTGTCCTGCTTCTTATCAGCTATGTAATGCTGGATGAACTCATCAAAGTAAGTCTATTCTCTCTCATTCTCTCTCTCTCTCTCTCTCTCTTTGGATTTTCAAGACAGGGTTTCTCTGTGTAGCCCTGGCTGTCCTGGAACTCACTCTGTAGACCAGGCAGGCCTCAAACTCAGATATCCACCTGCCTCTGCCTCCCAAGTGCTGAGATTAAAGGTGTGTGCCACCACTGCCCGAGTCTATTCTCTTTTATGTAACTGGAACACTAAAATGTTTTTTGGAGTCTGGGCTTCATTGCAGTCCTGGCCAGACTTGAACTGCTACATAGCTAGAGATAATCTTGAAATTCTGACCCCACCTCTGCTTCCTGAGTACTAAGATTACTGGAGTAGGCCACCACGCCTGACTTACACTGTTAGAGATTGAACCCGGGCCTCGTGCATGTTAAACAAGCACCCTAGGAAATAAGCTATATCTCCAGTCCTTAAAACCTGCTTTTGATGCCAGTGGGATGTTTGTTAATTAGTATGAATGAGACAAACACTAAAAAGCTATGACACACAGGTGTCAATCCATGGCATCACTGTGATCTCTGCCAGCTGTAGCACTTTTAACCAATTTACTCCTGACTCCAATGAGTGTGTGTTAGGCAGTAGTGGCACACGCCTTTAATCCCAGCACTCGGGAGGCAGAAGCAGGCGGATTTCTGAGTTCGAGGCCAGCCTGGTCTACAGAGTCCAGGATAGTCAGGGCCACACAGAGAAACGTCAAAAAACCAAAAAAAAAAAGAGTGATCTTACTTAAGATTCTGTCTACGATGGGACTCCTCTTCTCCATCTCTGCTCCACTTCTTCTGATCCAGAGTAAAGGACGGACATGTGACAGAAGTGGCTCCACTCAGGGTCACCAGCATAGGGTAACTGGTCTCCCCTGGCCCCTAGCTTTACTCAGCCTAGGAATTGTTTTTTCTCTTTTACCTTTGTTCTAGAATAACTGCTGAAGAAAGAACATGAACAGAAGAAAACTGTACTATGCGAACAACAGTCTAACTTGGAACTCAATACAAGCCAGTCCTATTTTTCAATCAAGGTTTGAAACATTATAAATTCTAGGCCACCATCTTAATTAGTATTAGTTTTACCCTGGGACCCTAACTATTGTCTTTAATTTTTAATTAGGAACTTTGTTCTCCAGTGGGTGACAACAAAGCAAACCTTTGCAGGATAACGACTGGTTGCTGTAGGCCAGATCCACCCACTCATGCTACGACTGCCCCAGCAGGCCACAGAGGGTACATACTTTTCTTTCTCTATCTCCATGGAAAGTCGCTTCATGTCAGTATCCTTAAAGTCGAATGACAAGCTGTCACCAATAATGTCGAAGCTTGGTATGTCAGGAGGCAGTGGTGCTGGGATTGGGTTCATGGGCTGTCAGTGAGAAAACTCCTGTTAAGATGCTTAAATTCCACAGGACAGAGCCCTCTACAGTCAGTACTGCCAGGTAAGTGGTCCCAAAGCAACCTCAATCAGAGAAGTCACCCCTCTCTCCTCAAATCTCATCATTTCTACAGTTCCTTGAATCAAACACAAACTTTCACTCAGCTTTTCACTTAGGAAACTCATTTAGGCACTGGGCTAGGAGTTGGAGACACAGAGAAGACAGGATTCCTGGCTCTAAGCAGATCAAAGTCTTGTTCAGGAAGCAGATGTGTTTGCAGATCCTCACAGTTAAATAAGATGACATGAGCCAGAGGAGGAGCAGAGGTTTAGGTTAGAGGGATCTGAGAGGGTACTGCTTCCTTGGGACCAGCAAATGAGTCAAAGGAGAAAGGTGCCAGGCAAGAGGCATGCTGGTAGGCAGGGGAGAGAGGGTTCCCCAAAAGCACTGGTCATCTGAGGTGCCCCATGGGGTGGCTGGTAAGAGACTGGCTTTGGACCAGAAAGGCTTTGCTAGTATGGTAGGGGCTTAGATTCAGAAGACAGAGCCAGGAGAGTGCCTGAAAAGTGAAATCAGCTGACTTGTTTTCAGGATCCTCTCACCCCAGAACAAAAGGTCACTTAACCTACAGCCCCTACTACCTCTCTGGTGTCCCTCATTATTTGTTCTGTTGTTATCCCACATACTTAGCATATGTCCTTTCTTTCCCTCCCTGCCGCTCTCCTCTCTCTTCCTCCTTCCCTGTCATTTTCTGTGGTACTAGGGATGCGCCACATGGCCCAAGCTGGTCTCAAACTGTTGAGTCTTCTGTTGTAGCTTTCTGAATGCTAAGACTGCAGGTATAGGTCATAACGCCCTGCAAGGTCTCCATTCCCCTTTCAAAGTTCTCAATTCTTCCAGTCACTCACCAAAGCCCTCCCAGCCCCCACCCCAGCCCTCCCCCCCCCCGAACCCCCCGCCACTCTTGGCAAAACAGCTGCTCATTCCCTCTGCAGTTCTCTAGCAAGATATGCACACTGCTGCCACAGCCCTTTCCTCAGTCCCACACTGCAGAGATCCCTCATGGTTATATCTTTTTTTCTTTCTATGTCTATGAACCTCTTGTGGGCACACTGTCTTTCTCATCCTTGGATCTTTTACTGAGTCTGGGACAGTGTTTGGGAAGGACAGCGCCTCTCAGCTTTTATTTATGGCAGTGAGGATATATGCAGTGTGTCAAGTGTGCCCCCGAGCAGGATATCTAGGTTCTGCATTTTCTGTTTTCAGGGCTGAATTCTGGGTAAATGATAGTCTGGTCTGTGACACTTCATCAAGCTGAACAGTTATAATCTAGCAGGTCTATTTACCTTATACTTCAGAAAAGTTCCCAGAAAGAAAGAACACTAGCTGTTACCCTTTTAATGAGAGCAGAAACTGGCAGGTGTCACAACTGAGTATCTGACCTCACAGTTCTATGAGAACTGATTCTATGAAAACTGTCACATGTGTATGCAAAAATTTGTGTTCAGGGATGTTTAGTGCAGTTGTGTTCAAAACTGCTACAGAAAACACACTAAATACCCATCTTTAGGGATTGGCTAGCTGAATTACAATCCACCCATATGACATGAGATGATTAAGGAACTGGTGCGTTCTCCTCTGGGACACATTGCTAAGGGAAAGTGCAAAATGAAGAACAATTTATAAAACAGACACACGTATATAGCCCAGGTGAGTGCTCAGACTACCATGGTCCCAGCTGACACCTGACTGTGACCATCTGAGAGATCTTAAGAGAAGACATGAGCCTGATTAACACACCATGCCCGAGAGACAAATAATGGTGTTTGGGTTATCTGTTGCCCAGGAATAAATAACAAGGACACATGGTAATAGCAAACCGAGCATGCCCCCAACCCAAACCCTAGGCTCTTATGTCTGTGTCCTGAATGCACCTGTGCCACATGTGAATGGACCATGTGTACAAATGTACAGTGTGCTTGTCATATGCACGACTATTCAGTATGTGTGTAGCATATGTGTGAATGAGTTATGTGTCTGTGCTGTGTATACACTCTGTCCTTGCCTAGAGTATTCCATCCTCTCTTCCCTGCCCAGCAGAGACTCCTGCTCTTCTGCAGAAGTCAGCCATACCAAGCCTTTCCTGCCTCCAAGGCTGGGTTGTGATCTGGCACCTGTGCATATCTGTCAGGATAGAGATTTCCAATTGATGATATTATATGAATAGAGAACAAGTTAGAAAAATTTTGCAGAGTGGAATGTACAGAAGAAAGGAAGTGGAGCAATGTCTACTTATCTTATGACCCCACTTAGTACAAGTAAGCTTCCCTGTCCCCAAACTGAGGTTGACAGCTGGTTCTGGCATAGCAGTAATTCACTCTGAAGTGTACAGGCAGTCCCTTCACAGAACTACACTGTAGCATATAGTATATACTCACAATTGAAGATTATGTTTAGCTTGGCAGTAGGGAGCTAGACAGCAAATTCTCTTGTGGGTAGAGACTATAGCTTAGTCATAAACACTCTAGAGCTGGAAAGGACGCTATGGTCTGTTACCTAAGTGACAAGAGAGGTAACTGACTAGTCAGTCTAAAGCTAAATGGCAGACCAGGAGGGTCCTATCTGGGCCCTGAATTTGCTTTGTCACCCGGAAGGCACTGTGAGGTAAACTAAAGGGCTTGGAGGCTTAGGAAAGTTGCCAGACCAAAGCAGCCAAAAGCTGCCAGACTGAGCCCAGGCTCACTGGATATGTGGGCTTGGTGGCGATTTCTAAGAGCTTCTGCTTGGCTCTTCGCTCTGCTTCTCGGGCTTCTTGCAAGTCTTGCTTTAACTGATCAGCCTCCTTGGCCCTAAAAAGAAAGAAAAAGATGTCAGCTCCACAGAGGGGGACAGAGCAAGGACCTGGATTAACCTTGTACATGGCACTGAAAAAGGCAAGGCAGGGCACTGTGACAAGGACATTTATAGGAAGCCAGAACTTCTAAAAAACGAACGGTATTCCTGAGAAGCGTTTATCTCAATGGTAAAGCTAGATTGGAATATGGGATCAGTGGTGGAAAACAACCAAAGTGGCAGTTCTGCAAGTCAGCAACGTGCAATAGTTTGTGCCTGTGATGCCAGCTACCCCAGAGGCTGAGGCAAGGGAATCACTTAAGTCAAGGAGTCAGAGGTCAGCCTGGGCAACACAGGCAGACACAATCTCAAAATAACAAAAGTAACAAGTGTGATATCCAATGCCTTTGATGCCAGCACTAGAAGGCAGAGGAAGACAGACCTCTAAGTTTGAGGCCACATACTGAGCTCCAGGCCAGCCAGTGCTACATAGTAACACTCTGTTTCAAAACAAACAACAATAACAATGACAAAATGGAGAGGAGGAAGAGTGGGCAGGACCCAGAGGTACTCTGCTTGTTTCTGGGTGAAGAGTGGGCTGGGCAAAGAAGAGCATCCCAAGCCCTACACTGAGGGCATCATGAGTCTCACACTGGGCCAAAAAGGGCAAAATGTGAACAGATTGCTTCTTCATGGCCCTAGTAAAACACCTGTAGGTCAAGTACCACTTTCCTTGGCAGGAAGAAGTGCCATCACTGCAGGTATCTGTGTCTTGGTGCAGAACCCTGCTCTATGGGAAAGGAGTAGCATGGACCGTTTGTCCAGAGGTCTAGTCCTAGAAATGTGGCCCCCACACAGAAAGGGGTCTGGAGTGGGGAGGCATCAAGGAACCATATTCTCAGAATGACATGTAAAAAGTGGTGAGAAAAACTGTAGTGAATGTACCTCAGTGGTTAGGAGCCAAATTCAAGTGCTCTAAATCAACAGAGCCAGATGCTTGGGGAATGGGCCAGTGTGTACTGGAAGGCTGCAGGGTTAGAACAATTCAGAGCCTAGAAGAGTCTAAAGAGTACAGACAACAGTTCTATCCTTCAATCAGGCTACAAGCTGGGGCAACCTGGTCAAAAAACACAGCTGCCCTGCTCACCTAACTACCTGAAAAACTGCAGGGAAATGGGTACTTAGTTTCCCTTTGAAGGTGGTGTGTGGTGTGTGGTGTGTGGTGTGTGTGTGTGTGTGTGTGTGTGTGTGTGTGTGCGCGCGCGCGCGCGCGTGCGTGCGGTCAATGTGGGGTATAATCCTCTACTGGTCTCCACCTTAGAGGAGGTCTCTCACTAAATGTGTGCTCATTAGTTCAACTAGACTTGCTGGCTAGTGAGGTCCACAGGTGCCCCCACCTTCGCTTGCACACCCAACACCTGTGCTGAGGCTACAGCTACATGCCACTATGCTTAGGTTTTACACAGATGCTGGAGATACAAAACCAGGTTTTCATACTTGTGCAACAGGTACTTTGCTGATTAGGCCCTCACTTCCCCCTTAAAAAAATTATTTTATTATGTATATAGGTGTTCTGCCTGCATGTATGTTTGTGTACCATGTGCATACCTGGTGCCCATGGAGGCCAGAGAGGAGGTTACATCTCCTGGAACTAGAATTATAAATGGTTGCAAGTCACCATGTGGCTGCTGGGATTCCAACTCATGTTCTTTGAAGAGTAGCCAGGGCTCTTAACTTCTGAGCTATCTCACTCTCCAGGCCCCACCTCACCATCACTTTTTTAAATGCAAAAGAGCCTCTTTTCCTCTCTGGCTAAAAGCAGTCTAGAATAGGCTTAAGCGTTTTTTCATGCAAACTTCACTATTAGAAGGACAGGGGTATGTTGTGGAGGCATGACATAAAGAATCCCTGGGAAAGAGAAAGAAAACTATATTCTATGCCTGTCCCCAGTAGCTCCAATCCCACCAGCCTGTCAAGGAAGATGTCTGAAAGTCTTGTTCCCACAATTGAGAAGTTTGAAGATGCTACAACCAGTTCTGGTAGGGTTGAAACCAGGCAAACAACCCTTTGCCAGGTCCCAGTGCCCAGGACAAGCAACCATTCACCTCCTCTCAGACTCCTCAGCCATCTTCAATGCCAGCACTTCAGCCTCCAGCACCTTCTGCTCCATCAGGCGCTTCTCCTCCTCTGTCCGAATGGCTGTGGCCTTGATTCGCTGCATCTCTTGCTCGGCCTCTGCAGCCTTTTGTGCCAGAAGCTTGGCCTCCTCCTCTGTGATCTGGGCCTTTTCAGCCAACAGGTCAGCTGTTTCCTCAGACCGCATCTGGGAAGGTAAGTGTTTCCTCAGCGCCTATCTCCATGTGGGGAGTAGTCTCAGACAGTATACATGCTGGTCTCCCACATCTGGTCTCCCTGCACAGGCCAACAAAACCTGGTTTTGAATCCCCAGCACGCAGGTAAAACCTAAGCATGGTCTTTTTTATTATTTTTTTTAAACTTTTATTTTTATGTATATAGGTATTTGACCAGCATAAATGTGCACCTGTACGTGCAGATGCAGTAACTTCAGAAGCCAGAAGAGGCCATTGGAGGGTGGTAAGCTGCCAAGTGGGTGCTGGGAATTAAACTTGGGTCCTATGAAAGAGCAGCCAGAGCTCCTGAACTCTGAGTCCTCTCTCCAGCCCCCAAGAGCCAGTCTTAACCTCCCTGTGCCTTTCCACTGAGAGACTCCCAGTCTGTCTGACAAGAGATGATATACTACACACTCCAACTACTCAGCAGGCCCTACAGGCTCCACCATGGGAAAAAGAGAAAAAGCACCTATGTATAAAATGCATTTCAGTTGAAATTATGTTTGTGAGGGAATATTCAATTTAAACTCTGTCTTGTCCCTTTAAGTCAGTAATTCAAAAGCAGAGGTGTAATGCCCACTGCCCACTCCTGTGAAAATGTCTGGAGACTATTTAATTGCAGTGCTAGAAAATCAAATACAAGGTAGGCTGGGCATGGCAGGTAGGTATGCCTTTTATCCAATCATTTGTAAAATGAGGCAGGAAGGATCAAGAGTTCAAGATAATCCTCGGCTATATAATGAGTTCAAAGTCAAGTCTGGGATATCTGAAACCTGTCTCTTTCTACTTATCCCCGACCCTAACTGAATACATAAAAATAAATAAAAACATAGAGCTGCCCCCTGAGCCACATCCCAGTCCTAGGACACTTTTGAGGTTAGAGTGGTACTCCTGGCAGCTCTATATCCTTCAAAGCAGAGGACTACTCGCAGATTATGGTTGGTACTACTCCCCAAGAGTTGGTAGGGAAAAGGCTAAGAATCCCTGATTCAAAGGTAACTCAGTTGCAAAAGTGGAGTTTGGCTACATATGAACATATTCTAAATTTTCTAAAAAGAAAAGGCATTGATGTTTTAAAAACTGAAATAAATTCATGACCCATAGGAGGCTAAACATCACAAGTTCCCATGTAGCCCCCAGGAGCCCTAGTCCTCAAAGATCACCAGAGCTTCATTGGCCATCGTTGCTTCTTCTTTCATCTGCAGGAGCCTCCTCTCTAACTCATCTCTTGTACGCTCGGCCTCTTCCCGCATCTGCTTCTCTCGAGCCAGCCGCTGCCTCTCCATCTAGGGGTCAAAGAGCAGGTTTGAGTCAGTGCTCCAGAAACCAAAGCATGGCCAGTTTCTGGAGCCTCTCTCTCCACCTTGGACCTTTCTTGTGTCTTCACTTTAGAACCTTCTTGTTGTCTGCTGCCCTAAACTAACTGCAGAATTAAAAGCTGTACTATACTGGTTGGTTTTGTGTGTCAACTTGACACAGGCTGGAGTTATCACACAGAAAGAAGCCTCAGTTGGGGAAGTGCCTCCATGAGATCCAGTTGTAACGCATTTTCTCAATTAGTGATCAAGCAGGGAGGGCCCCTTGTGGGTGGTGCCATCTGTGGGCTGGTAGTCTTGGGTTCTATAAGAGCAGGCTGAGCAAGCCAGGGGAAGCAAGTCAGTAAGAAACATCCCTCCATGGCCTCTGCATCAGCTCCTGCTTCCTGACCTGCTTGAGTTCCAGTCCTCACTTCCTTTGGTGATGAACAGCAATGTGGAAGTGTAAGCTGAAGAAACCCTTTCCTGCCCAACTTGCTTCTTGGTCATGATGTTTGTGCAGGAATAGAAACCCTGACTAAGACATGTACAAATAAATTCCAATAGAAATACAAATAACAAAATCCAAACTCAGTCACCATATGTAGAGAAAAGAGCATTCTTGCACAGGATATAATCTGCCCTTACAATGCTCTGCTATTTGGGAACCCTCACATAGCTCTGCCCCATGACTGGCAGTTCTCCATATAGATTCCTCCTCCCCAAAACAGGGGTCCAGAAAAACCAGCTCTCATCTGTTCAGATGAACCACACCTTGACATTTCTAGACCCTACAGCCCATTCACACAATTTCATCCACAATACCACCACTTCTCCCTCTGCTTATAGAAAACGATAGTTCCCACACAGAATTTCACAGCGGGAAGCTGCAGTGGCTTTGCACAGTCTTGTACAGCCCATGTGGAGGCAACTCAGACAGGCAGGAACACAAACCCCATCCTTACAGAAAGAGTACAAAGCCTCTACTGCCACCCCCCTAGCCTTCTGGATCACAGTGTTAATTGGGCCACTTGCCAAGATAATAAGAGGACCAAGACTAAAGACAGCATAGTTCCCTGTGACTCCAGGACACTGAATTCAGAAAGCAGAGGTCAGAAGTGACCAATGTACTGTTTTCTGCCTTAAATAACGAAATCATGTTTAATTACTCCATTGTGCTTCAATCTCACCCAAACTCTAGTTCTACAAGGCTGCCCTTTCTAAATATGAAGCACCTCAGCACATCTTAATTGAAAGAATCATGTAAATAGACAAGCAATAAAGTTCTTTGGTTTTCCTCTTAACCTCAGTGAACAAACAGGTGGGTCAGCAACCTGTTCTTCAGTTTTCATTAAATATAATTTACATTTCCATTCTCCTTTTGGGAAAACAAACAAACAAACAAAAAAACCCAGGCTGTCCTCAGTTCCCAGCCTTGTACTTTTCATGAAACTTTCACACTAATAATAAAGGACTTCCTGGTTTTAAAGCAGGTTATGACTTACAAAGATTTTCGGGTGCAATCTGTACTCTGCTAAGAGGCATCACTAGCTCCACTTGACAGATAAGGAAACTGAGTAACATACTAAATGAAAGATTTAGCTGCAAGGTCACCATGTTCCCTCAGGTGGCATTTGCACTATGCTCCTCTAGGGCTCAGGGGCCTTGATACCTTTAGAGTCTGAGTACGCTTTTTTTTTAAAGAATTATTATTTATTTTATGTATATGAGCACACTGTTGTTGTCTTCAGACACACCAGAAGAAGGCATCGGATCCCATTATAGATGGTTGTGAGCTACCATGTGAATGCTGGGATTTGAACTCAGGACCTTTCGAAGAGCAGTCAGTGCTCCTACTCTTTGAGCCATCTCTCCAGCCCCCAAGAGTATGCTTCTTAAAGCTGTCACCACACCCCATGCTAGCTCAGTAGCACATTTTTGTTCAACCATCACCCTTAAAGCAGCCTAGGGAGCAAACTAATGACCTACTCTACCAGACAGCAAACGGAGGGCAAGCTCACAGCTCACTGGGTCAAATTGGGCATTTCTCTCTAAAGCCTGGGGCTGGGAAGCAGCCTCTCTGTGGTTCCCAATCAGAGACTACCACACAGACTAATTATTACACCTCTGAGCGTTCAAGTCCTGAGGGGACCAAATGCAGCTGTAACTGCTCTATCAAACAGTTCATCCCGAACCACGACTGAGAGTCTCTCAGCAGCAAGGCTCAATCGGCTGTGGATTTGAGGGAGCAAAGAAGGTCTGTGAGTAGAGAACAGTGATCCCATTAGTCCAGTCTGCTGATAGGTGCTACAGCACCCCCTGCAGAGGGCCAGCCATGCGCACCCAGGTTGACCTGCAGTGATGAGCTACAGCTGGGAGCCTAATTAGCATTCCACAGCACACGCTGAAATGCTGTCCTGTATTCTATCACCATCCAATTAGAAAGGGCACTGACCTGGTAGAAGAGACAGACAATAAAGACAGCCAGCTACATAGATAGACAGAGAGACAAACGATGCCTGACTACCTTGTCCCAAGTCTGATGATCACATTTGAAGTACAGAAATGTCTAAAGATTTTGGTTTTCTTTTTTCAGATACGTTAAAATTAGAACTTAGTATGAATTTCCCTTAAGATTTTTATTATGTTTATGTATTTGTGTATGTAAGTATGCATGTGGCAGTCAGAGGACAACTGTAGAAGTCAGTGGTTTGGTAACAAACCTTCCCCCACTGAGCCATCTCACCAGCCCACGTGCTTATTTCTATAGCTGGCATCCCAATATCCAGGCATTAGCTAATAAAAATCCAACAGTAATGAAGTAAGAGCAGGTATATCCATAACCATAATAGTCTAGCTGACAACAGCCATCTCTTATCTTGTAGGCCAAGACCAACCAAAAGCAGTATCAATTAAAACAAGGTTTTAATTTCTATTATTCGTTATTGTTACATGTATGAGTAAGTGCATGAAGTGTGTGTCACATGTCCTATGGCACGGGGCGGATGGCACGGGACAACTCTGTGGAGTCGGTTCTCGTTCCACCTTTCAATGGGCTTCAGGTATCCAACAAACAATGTCCCATTTGCCACCTTGTTTGCCCTAAAATCCTGTCTTAGTTGGGCATGGTGGTACACGTCAGCGACCCCTGTCTTAGAGAGGCTGAGGCAGGAAAACTGTCTTGAGTTTGAGGCCTGACTCAACTCCACAGAATGTACCCGGCCAGCTAGAACTACATAGTAAGAATGTGCTCCAAACAAACTAGAGACTGGAAGAAATCTCAGTTAATAAAGCTCTCCAGGCAAACTTGAGTGTCTGTGTTTGATCCCTAGCACCCATGAAAAAGGCCAGGCATGGCAGCATACTGGGGAGGTAGAGACTGACAGAACCCTAGGGCCTGTTGGCTTAGATTTATCACTGAGTCCCTGGTCCAAGAGACGCCCTGCTTCAAAAGACAAGTAGACAGTTTGTGGGAAATGATGCCCAAGGTTGACCTGTGGCCTCCAAAATCAAGTTCACAAATACATATACACATAAATCAAATGAGACAAATAAGACCTTACACACCTGCTTTCTAGCCTTCTCTTCCCTGGCCTGGGCTTTCATCTGCTGAACTTCTAAAGAGTCGGCTTTCCGTCTCCTCATAAATAGGTCATGGTTCCCAATACATAGCTGAAGAATCTGTGGCCAAGGAAATAGAAAACATATTAAGCACGTAAATTTACCTTGCTGCCTACCAGCCCTCAATGCCAAAGTATCTTGGGTTCTGTAAACCTGGGGAAGGAAGACAAAAAATGGAATGAAAGACAAAAGCCTTCTAAGCAGGCGGCTTCTAAATGCTTTCAGCTCTGGAAATATGTACAGCAACTGCTTCAGATAATCCAGGAGATAAAAATCACAAGTGAGGAGAAGCCACCATTAGTCACCCACATGTACCACAGTCTCCTAAGTCAAGGTGTGGCAAGGCAGATCAAGAGGAGAGAAAGACCAACAAGGAAGTTGGGTGGGGTCATGTGGAAAGAAATAAGCTGGCTTTCTCCCTCATGCCAAAGGTAACTTTTATTTGAAAATACAGAGTATTTTTTTAAATCAGAAAAAGGAAAGATGTCAAGTACAAAAATACAGAAGAACAAATGATAGAGGTTTTTAATGTGCTGACATGAAAGGTAAAAATTATTTGTCAAGACATTATAAAGAAGGAAAATGAAGCTTACAAGGGAGGACAATAATAATTTTATAAAGAAAACAAACAAACAAACAAACAACCTAAGAGGAAAATAGTCAAAAGACATGAAACAAAAATTTAAAGGAATAGGAAAATAGATTTCGTCAACAATGTGGCTTCATTAGAAATTATAAAATGCAAATCAATATGGCAAGTGGAAGGCTAAGATTTACCTCAGTGGTAGAATGTTTCCTTGCATGCACAAAGCCCTAGATTTTATTATTACTCTCAGCCCCCTCAAAAATAAATAAATGAATAAATAAGTAAGTAAATAAGTACGGTTAACTTATTAACTCTGTAGGTTAAACTAAAGAAAAAGCCGGGCGGTGGTGGCGCACGCCTTTAATCCCAGCACTTGGGAGGCAGAGGCAGGAGGATTTCTGAGTTCGAGGCCAGCCTGGTCTACAAAGTGAGTTCCAGGACAGCCAGGGCTACACAGAGAAACCCTGTCTCGAAAAACCAAAAAAAAAAAAAAAAAAAAAAACTAAAGAAAAAAATATTTACCATGTCAAATATCATTTTATACCTCTTAGCAAGAGAAACTAGGGCCAGATAGATCCCTGGCAGAAAGGCTTAAAAAAATAGGACACACACACACTCCCACACCCACACACCATTCAATTTCTCAGAAAAGTTAGTTCTCTGTCATGAAAACCAGGACTTCAACTTACCAGCTTATTAACTCGAAGTTTTGAGGAGTTAAATTTGAAGACATCAATTTTCTTATCCAGTGGTTTAATAGTAAACTGTAAGAAAAGAGTACATTTTCTTGTGACACCAACTGAAAATCCACAAAAGTAGCAACCACGCAGTCTCTAGCCTTGGCTTCCTGGTGCCAGGAATGAAGCCTCGGTGAGTTAGAGGCATACAGCGTACCAAGTTTGGGGATGCACAAGTTTATGATCCTAACCAGCTTGGGCAGCTGTGAAGAAAGGACAGTGAACACCTGACGTTAGAACCCAGGATGGGCCTGCTCTGGAGGCCACACTGCAATGCTCCTTGCCTTCATAAAGCTCACAGTCTAGCAGGACTTAGTCCAACAACAGTCAGATACTCAAAAGATAACACCATATATCAGTGTCTTATTGGTGGGACATGTCACAAATATCCTAGAGGTTTAGAGCAGACCTAGCACAAATGGGAGGTCTTAGAAGTAAATGGCAGAATAGCCAAATGAGGAGGGGCATTCTAGACAGGGCAAGTAGTAAGAATAAATTCAGTTTCTAGCACTGAAAAGTAAGAAAAGGAGGAGGATGGTGAGAGGGAAGGAGCAGGGATAGATATTAACCTTACTAGCTCTTTAGTAATTGCAATGGTACAGGGCAGACTGGAAGGCTGATGGGTGGTGAAGAATACTTAAAATTGATGCGATGCAGTATAGCAAGCCCCTAAGATTTCTGAACATGGTCAGTGTCAAAGATGTTAAGAGAAAGAATAGTGTGAAATAAAAAGGGATTGCTGTAAAGAGAAATATATAGTTCCTGAAATCAAAATGAAGAGTAAGTGACTATGTAGCAAAAGAAACTTAAGCACACACAAGGCAACTGCCACTCTAACCACTGAGGAGACCAGAATGATCCTAGACTCCAGGGCTGCCCCTGGAAAGTGTCTTTAAGCTGGATATGGTATCATATACCTGTCATACTAGCAGGAGGCAGAGGGAGCAAGATCACAAGTTTAGCCGGGCGGTGGTGGCGCACCCCTTTAATCCCAGCACTTGGGAGGCAGAGGCAGGAGGATTTCTGAGTTCGAGGCCAGCCTGGTCTACAAAGTGAGCTCCAGGACAGCCAGGGCTACACAGAGAAACCCTGTCTTGAAAAACAAAACAAACAAAAAAAACAAAAACAAACACAAACAAACAAACAAAAAAAATCACAAGGTCAAAGCCAGCCTGTTCTACATAGATTTCTAGGCCAGTCAGGAAAACAGCAAGACCCACTTCAAAAACAAAATGAGACAAGCATATCTAGACCAAAGCATTTTATATACACATATGAAAACGTCATAATGATACCCATTACTTTGTACAATTAGCGTAAGCTAACAAACAGTGTAAAAGTACATATACATTCCCAAGAAAGAATTGTATGGCCACCCCCCAGCAAAGCAGGGGGAAAAAAGGAGGTACAGCTCTTGCCTGTATGTGGTTTCCATCCTAAGAACCACAAAATATAAAACAAAACAAAACAAAAACCAAACCCAAAAGAATGAGTTGCTTAGCAAATAAACTTATAGTGGAAGGCAGATTCTTGGGCATTTCTTCACATGTTTATATTGTCCAATGAGAAATGAGCACACATAGGACCCCCCCAAAAAAATCCTTAGTTTGGTTTTGGGTCAAGTTAGTTTAGTCACAGTATTCCTCTGGTGTGGAATATTATTTATGAATTCCATAAGCTTATCTCTAGCCTTGCTACTGAACCCTAGAGCTGTGAGTAAGAAGCCACAAGTAGTATGGAAATCACTGGCTCTGTTTCACACCAGGCCATACGGAAAGAATCAGTCAACTTAAAATAAACTAACACTTCTGTTTCAGCAGGATGACTGCCGTAGAGAACTCCCAAAACTATCTCCTACTATGACATGCCAAGGTAGCTTGGGGTCTGCTTGCCATATAAGGTACTGATGTGATGGAATGTGATGGTACCTTACCCCTAGAGAGGGAACATTAGAATTTGTTGTGTCAGGCCATACTGGGGAACTTCAATCCTTGAGCTCTCTGAAAAACACGTATTTGAATCTTCTGTGTGCAAATGTGTGATGTGTAGTGAACAGCTTTTATAAAATTGGAAGCTGAAGCACTAGTTACACTATGACACACCCACTACATTAAGTCACGTGGAGTTTCCAATTTAAGAACTTGAAAACCAACAGCCAGAATGCCTAGGATTAAAAAATGCAATTGGCCTGGCAAATGGCTCAGCAGGTTAAGGTGATTGTCACCAATCCTTTAAAACTGAGTTTGATCCCTGGGCCTAACATAGTATAAGGAGAGAAAAGACTCCTACAAGTTGTCCCCTGACTTCTACGCACCCACCCTCGCACATGCTACATCCCTTCCTCCAGTAAGTAAAGAAATAAATGTAAAACAAGCAAGTTCATTTTAAGTTTGGTGTGATGATGCACACCTGTAACCCCAGCATTTAAAAACTAAGAGGTCATACAATAAGACCCTGTCAAGAGAGACAGAGACAGAGGGAGAGAAAGGAGGAGGAAGAACAGGAGGAGGAGGAGGAGGAGGAGAGGAAGAGGGATAAAGGCAAGTTCACCTTGCCTCAGCAATTATACTTGAGTAATTTAAACAACAGATTGAAAACTAGTATTTTCCTTCAGTTGCTAAAAAAGAAAAACAAAAAATCAAACCAAACCAAGCCAAGCCAAGTCAAACCAACCCCCCCCCGCCCCCTGCCAAATACAAAACAAAACAAAAAAAACCCACGAACCAGTAAAAATGCTCCAAGATCTGCAGACAACATAAACTATCACTGTTATTCACTGTCCAGGCTTGCCTCCTTCTGCCTGGTGTCTTGTGTTCTTAGGGTCCAGCCTCTGGATCACTCTGCCATCAGGCATCCAAGCCCCCAGTCCTTGTCACTTCACTCATCAGACATAAGGTCTCAATGTATCTGTTTTCTGGTGACATGGATACTGAATATATCCCTGCCTTTACAGTAAATTCTGAGTACTTGATCAGACAGCCAAGGCTAACACACATATAATTAGAGGTCCTGGGCAACCACATCATCAGCCCCTTTCATTGTACTCATTTACTTATGGAAGGATGAGGTACTAGCCTGGGCCTACATGTGTGTGAAGGTCAGAGTACAACCTGTAGTACTTTGTTCTCTACTTTTCCAACGTGAGGTTCTTAGGGATTGAACTCAGGTCATTAGGTCTGATAGCAAGCACCTTTACTCACTGAGCCATCTCACCAGCCCACACTGTACTTGTATTAGAGTAGTAAAGTCATTCTGAACCAGATTTCCTTGAGAGCTAATACTGCACTTTCAACATCTCTGTTTGCTCTATGAAGCCTGGCACAAAATCCAGTAATTCCTTTAAGTTGGGCATGGTGGTGTGTGCCTTTAATCCCAGCCCTCAGGGAACAAAGGCAGGTGGGTCTCTGTGAGTTCAAGGCCAGCCTGGTTACAGAGTGAACTCCTGGACAGCCAGGGCTGTTACACAGATAAACACCTGTCTCTAAAACCAAACCAAAACAACAATAATAATAATAATCTCTTTTAAATTAATGAATAGGAGGACTGGGAGATGCTCAGTGGAATACAATTGCCTTGCATATGCATGGTTCTGGGTTTGATCCCCAGCACCATCTAGTAAAGATAAAGAGAATTAATTAATACATAAAACAGGACTATTGCATTTGGAGAAAGTCATCATCTTCTATGGAAATATGTGAATCCACTCTGGGCACAGTGGCTCATGCTGTAATCCCAGAATTTAGGAGGCTGAGGTGGGAGTATTGTTGTCAGTTCAAGGCCATTTTGAGCTACACAGAAATATTTTAATCCAATTAATGTTATTTAAGTTCCTCAAACTTTATTGTCTAACCCTTGGAAATATGGCAGCCTGCTATCTCCATTCATGTCACTACTGAGAGAAATATCCACTAATAGTTAATCTTGGTTGTCAATTTCATTGTATCTGGAATCAATTAAAACCCAAGCTTCCTGGTATTCCTGTGAGGGGTTTTCTTTTCTTTCTTAAGATTTATTTATTTTATGTATGTGATCGCACTGCAGCTGTCTTCAGACACACCAGAAGAGGGCATCAGATCCCATCACAGATGGTTGTGAGCCACCATGTGGTTGCTAGGAATTGAACTCAGGACTTCTAGAAGAGGACTGAGTCCCTCTTAACATGTGAGTCATCTCTCCAGCCCTGAGGGCTTAATCAGATTATGAAGCCTAAATCTGAGCCATCTGTAACCCACATAAAAGGATACAGAAGAAGGACGTTTGCTTTTGCTGACATGTTTTCACTCTTGGTAGCAAGTTCATCTATCCTGTTGCTATAGCATTCCTTCACCAATATTAGAACCAACTTTATTGTGATTATAACACACACTAAACACATGCTGCTCTTCAGGAATCTTCCAGGCCTTAAACACAGACTGAGACTGAAGAGACATCCAGCCTTGTGGGCTGGACACTACTGGATTCTCTACTCCACTCTCCAGTGTGAGACGGCCATTGCTGGAGTACTTGGACTTCATGCTGTAAGCCAATCTAATTAATACTCTTAATATACATATTCATCCCATCAGTTGCTTCTTTAGAGATCTTGATTAATATACCTCCTATAAACACATAGCTATCAGCCAGGCATGGTGGTGTATGCCTTTAATCCTAGCATTCAGGAAGCAGAGTTGAAGGCTGGCCTGGTCTATATAGCAAGTCCAAGGCTAGCCAGGACTACATAATGAAACCCAGTTAAAAAGCAAAACAAAAAAGCAACCCCCTCTCCCCTCCACAAAAAAAAATTTTTCTTACATACAGGTACACATGCACACTTTTCCACTACATATACCAAACACAGTACACAGGGAAAAGCTTAATACAGACCACACTTAAAATATAAAGAAACAAAAGCCAAATAATCAGAAAATGTTCCTTTTTTCCTTCTTTCTGTTCTTTGGGGCTTAGTCCTGACAGGCTGATCTGCTCACTCTCTTTGTTAGTCAATAGTAGGGTTTAGCCATGCTCTTAGAAAAAAGGATGTCAAAACTTTCTGTAAGTACTTTAAAAATCAACAACCAGAGTTCTAAAGCCTGGGAATTAAAGGACTTTCACCGACAAGGAGACGGTCTGGCTTGGGAAGCTTTGGCAGAGAAGAGAAACGGGAACGGACCTTTGGCAGGATTCCTGCACCATAAATGGCATCTGTAGTACAGATAAGTCCTACCTCCTTGTCGCTGTAGGAGATGTTTCGGATTTCATTCCATGGGAAGGAGATCTTGGGGGTCAGCCTGTTCTCAGGGTCATAGATATGAAGCCCAAGAGCATCCACTCCAAGCAGCAACTCTGTGCCCTTTTTATTCTGCGGAGCCAATAAAGAGCAGCTGTTGTCAGCTTCCAGCTGGGGATTTTATTCACTTTCTACAGAATCTGGCACACACTGTTATATTTGACAAGTTTCAACAAGTCCCAACAGAAATCATGGCTCTCTTGTAGCCCAGGAAGCTTCCAGCTTCTGGATTTGGGAAAGCAGAAGCAAAACACTACCATTTTTGTGATCGGTGTGTCCCCTGCAAGTATCACTATGGATTCAGACTCCTTTCACTGGCTTGGTAGCTAGAGAAATGGCAATTTAAATGTTGGGAGTACTAGTTAAATAACCAGATTATCAAAGGGAGATCTAAAGTCCACACATTTGAACATTTCTCCCCTTATAGGAAATGGTAGTGTTCTTGTCTGGCATGTACAAGACCCTGGATTTGATCTTCATCATCACACACACATAGTTTGTTGGATTTCTAAAAGAAATGTCTAGGTCTAGAGGCTAAACAGTCACACTTTAAGTTAAAATGCAGCTCCATGTAGTTTTACTATATAATACCCCAATGTGGTGGTGGTATTAGCTGCAGTAGCTAGGTGGTGGGTATATGTGGCATTCACTAAAAACTTCATTCTCCCATGTTTCAAATGCTTGACAATAGAACGTTGGAAGAAATAGAAAAATAAATCATATATAAATTACACTTCAATGGAGTTGTTTAAAACACCGGTTAACTATACGAATGCTACATCTCTGAGAGTGGTCCTGGTCAACAGTTACTGCTGCCTAGGCTCAGTGCATGTGTTCCAAGCTACTGACTGGTCAGCTGTGGAGCCACTACCCTGTCCTCACAGGCAGGGGGAGCTGAAACTCCTCCCACACACGAGGACACTACAGCAATCTTGCCCTTCCTGTCAACAAGGAAATTGAGACAAGACTCAAGGGAAGGAGAGGAGCTCCGCCTCCTGAGTCTGTGCTTGGGCTGTGACTACAAGTACCAATCTAACAGCAGGTGTTAGAGGGGAGGGGAGCACTTGAAGATAGATCTCTCTACTCCTCCTAACACCTGAAAGCAGGGGCTACCACTCAGCCAGAGAGTGTTCTGTTTGTCTGCAAAGCTTTTAAATCTGATGTGCTGACAGAAGTGAGCGAGGCTTGTATTCTCACATCTGTATTGCCCCTTATGGAAAATAAGGTATTTCCTTGTGTTTTTGATAATTTAGTTTAAATAAAAAAATAGAAAGAATTCTACCCTCTACTCTCCTTTTGACTCTCACACTTTTAGGGATTAGAGATGGTAGCACAAATAACACCTCTGAAATTGTTTTAATCACACAGTACTCCATTAATATGTACAAGTATCTATCAGTTAAAATACAATGTATTATTTATCTTTCCTAGTTAATGAAAGAATTTAAGATGTCTAACATAAAGTCACTAAAATGTCTTTAACTTTGTCTATTGTTCAACATAAAAACATACAAAAACTAGTAAATGCTCATCTGATTAATGTAGAAATATTCTCTAATAAGAAGCTGCTCAGGGCTGGAGAGATGGCTCAGTGGTTAAGAGCACTGACTGCTCTTCCAAAGGTCCTGAGTTCAAATCCCAGCAACCACATGGTGGCTCACAACCATCTGTAATGAGATCTAATGCCCTCTTCTGGTGTGTCTGAAAACAGCTATAGTGTACTTACATATAATAAATAAATAAATCTTTAAAAAAAAAAAAAGAAGCTGCTCTTTGGGCTGCTGAGATGGCTTAGTCAATCAACATGCTTACTGATATACCTGATAACCTGGCCTCAGTCTGACCCCAGGACCCACTTGGTAGAAGAAGAGAACTCTAGCATGTTGTCCTCTGCCCACCACCACAAATATAGATTAAACAAATGAATATAACAAAGTATACACATAAACTTTTTTCTTCCTCTAAGTAAAATAAATTTGTAAGAAATTCTGTTTTGGTTTTTGGAGAGGTTTTTCTGTGTAGTCCTGGCTCTCCTGGAACTCACTCTATAGACCAGGCTGGCTTCAAACTCACAGAGATCTGCCTGCCTCTGCCTCCTGAGTGCTCAGATTAAAAGTGTGTGTTACCACTGCCCAGCCCAAGAAACTCATTTTCTAAGGATTGCAAATGCTTTTTTCTTTTTAACAACTGATGGTGGTGGTGGGCAAGAGAAGTTAATTGGGTTGACAAAACCACAGAAATGCATTAAATTAGTGTAACCTCAAAGAAACAGATGTCAAATACAAACTAATAAAACTTTTAATTATTTAATACTTACTAATTTGTGTGTGTGTTGTGTGAATGCATGCTTGCTTATGCTACAGCACACATGTGAAGATCATAGGACAATGTGCCTCACAGTAAGAACAAGAGTTCTTTCACCATGTGAATTCCATGGACTGAACTCAGCAACTACCTATCTGCTATTCTGTCTCACTGGCCCTCATGAAACATGAGAAACAACCTTCTGCATTCTTTTTATTTTTTAAGATTTGTTTTCATTTTTATGGTTTTTAGTTACATATTTCTGTGTCTGTGCACATAAGTGCAAGTGCCCCCAAGATCAGAGGCATCAGATCCCTCTGGGGCTGGAATTTCAGGCAGTTGTGAGCTTCCCAAACTGCGAACTGGGAACTGAATTCAGGTCCTGCTGCAAATAAAATATCTTTTAGGCACTTGCTTATTATAATAGTATTATAATATTATAATTTCAGTGTAAAAAAAAAAAGTTCACAAAAACCTGTATTTAGGAAACAAATTAAGTAGAAAGCTATCCTAGAATATTGGAGTCATGCTTAATTCAATTTACTCAAAGTTAACATAAAGACTGTAGGAACCCAAAAGAGGGAAGCAAAGAGTCCCTAGGATTGTAAAGGGGGGATGGCTGCAGCTGACCTTTAATGTCTACTCATCTGTGGCCACGCTTCTTAGCATCCACTCATCATGAATAAAAAGCTTGGGTACATCCCATGTACTCCTTTGGAAGAAGCCATGAATATGCTGCAACCAGCAGCCAAATCCCCCAACAAGAGAAAAACATGCTCTAGGGCTAGACCTGAACAGAACACAAACGCCTTCCTCTGCAGAAGCACTGGTTCCCAGAGGCCTGGGGACCATTAATGGTCTGAATAGAAAACTAATTAGCCTCACAGTGAGAACAAGAGTTCCACCCAAACAAATTAGGAATCTCTAAGAACAGCCTTAGTTTCAGTGGGCCCCTGGGAAAGACATTATTTCCAGGTGCTCCTTGGATCTCTCAAGAGGCCAGAATAATCAAACATTACATGGCCAGCATTCCAACAGGTCTCTGCTGAGAAGAGAACCAGGCCTGAGTCCCTCAGGGTACCGATGACAATTACCTCTGATCTAATTTGAAGCCTCAAATGAAAAACCAGGTTCTTGACCCCTGTCTTCCCCTTTTCTTCTTTATTACTGAACCATAAAAGACTCTAACTACCCTGGGATGAGGAAGTAACCCATCTATCTGCCTGTGTGGCCTCTACTCAGTCTCTCTGAGAGCCAGGGAACTTGGGAAGGAGTCAACACACCCGGATTGTGAAGTAGTTCACGCCATACATCTCCAGGTCCTGAGCAATCTTCAAATATTCCATTTCAGCTTCATCCCTGTGAGGAGAATGGAAGACACAATTATTAGGGCTAAGTGACAAGGATGAAGGACAGACACTTGCCAAGCCAAACTCTGAGCATGTCGGTGGGGAGAGAGACGGGACCAGAAGATGAGACAGACCAGGCACCAGCAACACTTTTCTCAACCCAGAGTCTATTAAACACAAGCAGAATTTCCCATCCCTGTGAAAATAAGAAAACAGACTCATTACACCGACTCTTGGCTTCAATTTCACACTCTGGCCTTGGTAAATAGTGACATCTGTCTCAAGTGACTTAAAAAAAAGAACGTGGGGGCTGGGATTATAGTTCAGTAGTACAGCACCCACTCAGCATGCACAAAGCTCTAGGTTCCATCCCTGGCATTGGCAAAAAGAAAAAACAAAGCCACAGTGCATTCATTCTTTTCAGCCTCAAATGACTTAAGTCACTGCCTTGTCTCTGTGTACTTTCTTAACCTAGGGGCTTCAGTAATGAAGAAGCTTTTCTGGAAGCTAGCTGACAGCACCCACTTTCCTGGTTTTATCTCTTGGGTTACTATTGAAGGTTAAGGCAAGAACTGTCTGAGCCTAAACCCAGGCCAGGAGGTGAAGACTTCAGTGTTTTAAGTCAAGCTTAAAGCAAGCTGCAAGAACTGTCTGAGCCTAAAACCCAGGCCAGGAGGTGAAGACTTCAGTGTCTTAAGTCAAGCTTAAAGCAAGCTCTGGACACAGCAGTGACTTGCAGAAAGCTCCCCGAGAGGTAAAAGTACTGAAGTAATTTAATTCAAGCTTCCCTGTGACCTTGTCCTTGTCCTCTCTCTCATCTCAAAACACTCTCAGATGGATTTAAAAAAATTCACCCTGAGAGAATGCCAAGTGTTGGCAAGCAGGTGGAAGGACCAGAAATCACATACACTGCTGATGCAAATTGATTCAATTACTTTGGGAAACTGTTCAACATTACCTATAACAGTAAAAACCAAGAAACAACTCAACAACCTAAGGGTCCTTCAACAGTAGAAGGGATAAATAATCTGCTATACTAATATACTGGAATTCTGCACAGTCACGAAAGTGAGAAAAATATTCCTACATGCCATGTACTCAAATCTCACAAGATGATCTTGAGGAAAAGGTGGCAGTAAAAATAGAAATTGGTTTTATTTATCTAAAGTTTTAAAATGGGTGATGGTGGCTTATGGGTGTAGCTCAGTGATAGAATAGTTACATGCCTAGCATAGGAGAGACCTTGTCTTTGATCCTCAGCACTACAAAATAGTAATAGAACAATGGTAAGTAAAAATAAAAACAAAAAACCAAAACAAAAGAAAAAGAAAAAAAAAATCAATGAGCAACACTAATCCATGGGAACACTAATTAGAAACTGAGGAACTGGCTTGGGCATGGTTACATAAGCCTTTCATCTCAGCACTGAGCAGAGGCAGGTGGGTTTCTCTCTGTGAGTGAGGGCCAGCCTGGGGAATAGTCAGTTCCAGGATTGCTAGAGCTACATAATGACTCAAAAAGAAAAAGAAAGAAACTGGGAACTAGTTATCTTTGGGGAGGAAGGAAACAGAGAAGTCGTGGTCTATTTCTTCCTTACCATTTTGTGGTAAATAATCAAGCAGTATACTCATGATCTGTCCATTTTGTGGGTATAAACAAAATATAAAGATACAGGAGCTGGAGAGCTGGCTCAGGGGCTAAGAGCACTGACTGCTCTTCTGGAGGACTGGGTAATTCCTAGCACCACATGGATCCCCACAGCTATTCAGTTCCAGTGCCTCTGAGTGCGGCCTCCTCAGGCACCAGGCACGCACATGGTACACAGGCATACATGTAGGAGAGACACTCATATACACAAAATAAATCTGAAGAAAAAATATTGCAGGAAGCTCATTTGAAGGACTGGGGTAGGGCTCCTAGTGCAAAGATGATCAATAGCTGAAGGGAATACTTAAAACAAGCTACACATTTTAGTGGTTTGTGTTTTTTTTTTCTTTTGAGACAGCGTTTTTCTGTGTAGCCCTGGCTGTCCTGGAACTTGTTCTGTAGACCAGACTGGCCTCAAACTCACAGAGATCACCTATCTCTGCCTCCTGAGTGCTGGGATAAAAGGTATGTGCCACAACCACCCAGCTTGTGTTTTAATTTTAATTTAGTAAAATTGCAGATTGACTAACAACATAGGGTGGTGAGAACATTCTATTAACACTGCTGGTGGACATGGGCAAAAAGGTAAAAAATTTTCCAGAGAGCAATTTAGTGTCACCTGTCAAAACACAAAATGTTCATTTCCTTTCACCACCAACTCTCTTCCAAGAATCTACCCTCTGGACTTGTGCAACTGTGAGATTGTGAGTGCATGAGATTGTGACTGTAGAGCTTTCTGTAAAAGGGGAAAGCATGCAGATATTCTAAGTGCCATCAACACATGCCTGAATGCAAAAATAAAGGGCTACAGAGAGTGTTAAACTAAACTGCCAATGAGTGCAGCACCCGGCTTGGACACCCTGGGTTTCAGGGTCTTGCACATGCTAGGGAAGCACTCTACTGCTGAGATACATGGCCAGATGGGCACATGCCCCCCCCCCCTTTTTTTTAAGCAACACTACAATAAGGATGCACACAAAACTGAAGAGCAACTTTATTCCAGCTCTTGCTTCTCCTTTATATACTTCAGGACTGCATTCTGCCCAATGAGCATGCCCTAGTTTTATAGTTCTTTAAGGGTAGGGAGGAGGCATGAAGAAATATAAAGCAAGGATGAAGCAGCCTCACCTGGCTCTGCCCCGGTGCTCCGCATACCAAGCAGTAATTCTCTCCTCCCACATTTCCGGAGTCATTTGATAGAGATTTATCACCTACCAAAAAGACAGCAAAAGAAAAGCCCACATGCAAAGCAAGTCTGGGTATTGTTTGCCATTTTTATAATTATAGTTCATTTTTACAAAACAACAGAGCTATTTTTAAAAAGCTGCATGCAGGGAGATTCACACACAGAGGTGGGTGTGTAAACAAGCACTGTTCCACTAGAGGGTCAACCTGCAAGCTGCAGGATTCCTTAAGCCTAAGTACACTCTTGGGCTAGGAGTGCCTCCATTTGCTGCTGGGGCTGTTCATCTCGGGGACCACCCTGACAGTAGAGCAGAGCTTACTCACTGGCCGTCTACTGCGCAGAAGTCATAAAAGGACAGGGAAGGCAGGGAAGAGTTGGGGGAAAGCCTTTATTACCCAGTGACAGATGATAAGTGGGGCTGTGCGATAGGAGGCAGCCTTCCAAAGGCTGCTCTGTGTCTCATGAATACAACCAACAAGACGAAGGATTAAGAGGCCCTTCCCAACCTCATCTTCTCCACCCAAACAGCTCAGTTTTGCACAATGAACACAATCTCATGGCTCCCTTAGATCAATGCCGCTCAACCATCTTCAGAAACTGTCATACCAGAAAATCATCTATAGGCCATATCCAATCGGTTTCAAAATCAATTTCACAAACTCTTGCTATTTTGTTGTTCTGAGACCAAACCTCACTCTGTAGCCCAGCCTGGCTTTAACCTCGTGATCCTCTTGCCTCCGCCCCTCGAATCTTGGGAGTTCAGATGTGAACCTCTATGTGCAGCACTAATACCAGTACTCAGGAGACTGAGGTAAAAGGATATTGAGTTCACAGCCAGCTCAGAGCAAGAGCCTATCTCAAAGAACAATAGGGGCTAGAGAGAAAGCTCAGTAGGTAAAGGCACTGTAAACATAGGGGCTTCAGTCTGAATCCCCGGTACTGACAGACATGAAGAAGCTATTAGGAATTGATAGCTCTTGGGAGAGGAAAAATCAAACTTTTTCAAGTGGAATGACCACTAGATGTATCAACCACACCATAGGCAGCAAGACTCAGGAGTAGCTAGCCAAAAAATGGGAACCCATTGCTTTTGTTGTTATTATTTAAGAGAAAGAAAGAACATGAAGTTGAATAGTATACTGGTTGGTTTTGTGTCAACTTGACACAGGCTGGAGTTATCACACAGAAAGAAGCTTCAGTTGAGGAAATGCCTCCATGAGATCCAGCTGTGGGGCATTTTCTCAATTAGTGATCAACGGGGGAGGGCCCCTTGTGGGTGGTGCCATCTCTGAGTTGGTAGTCTTGGGTTCTACAAGAGAGCAAGCTGAACAAGCCAGGGGAAGCAAGCCAGTAAGAAACATCCCTCCATGGCCTCTGCATCAGCTCCTGCTTCCTGACCTGCTTGAGTTCCAGTCCTGACTTCCTTTGGTGATGAACAGCAATGTGGAAGTGTAAGCTGAATAAACCCTTTCCTCCCCAACTTGCTTCTTGGTCATGATGTTTGTGCAGGAATAGAAACCCTGACTAAGACAGATAGGTAAGGAGATAGGGAAGGACCTGGGAGAAGTTGGGGGAGGAGAAAGCTTATGACCAAATAAACTAGGTAGTGGTAGTGATGATGCACACCTTTAATTCCAGCACCTAAGAGGCAGAGGCAGGCAGATCTTTGTGAGTTCAAGACCAGCTTGGTCTACAGAGTGAGTTCCAGAACAGCTTGGGTTACATAGAAAAACCCTGTCTCAAAAAACAAAAATAAATAAATATATATATTAATTATATATTGCAAGTATATTATATATAATATGTATATAATATATATTCTCAAAGAATAAATAAAAACATTAAAAATGTTCAGGCATGCCTGTACACATGTCTGTAACCACAGCACTTTGGGATATAGACAGGCAGATCTTGAAAGGCTGCCAACCTGGCCTAGAGACCTGTCAAGAGACCCTGTCTCAAGACAATAAGGAAAGAACAATAGAGGTAGACACCTGGAACCCAGCTTTTGCTCTACATGTGTAAAAGCATACACACACCTGTACACTCACAGGAATGCATAATACACACACACACACACACACACACACACACACACACACACACACGCGCGCGCATGCACACAGTAAGTATGTTTAGCTAAGATTCCATACTTATTTCTCAAGATTCTGAACTCTTTCTGCACATGTGCTTGCTGTGTACTTCCAGCACTCTTCAAATCATTCAGTGGCTTTCCTTCAGCCACATATGCTATATTTTTCCAAACAGAGAATTTGATTTCTTACCCTTTTCGGGAGCAATTCCTCTTGGGCTAAAAATCCTCGCTTGTGCACAGAGGGGTCATAGTCGCCATACTGGAAAGAAAAGAAAGAGAGCGGGTGATTGAGGTTCTAAGGACTACTGTCATTTCTGATCAAGGCTCAATTCGGTTGGTCCCTCCTCCCCCAGTTCCAGGGAGCAATTCAATTCTGATGACAAGATTTCAACCTTGCCAGTTTGTTATCCTTGAATGAAAATACAAAGCTGATTACATCTATGAGCAGAGTTGCAAAAATCCCATAAGGGATGGATGGGTGATGTGCTAATAGGAATGTGACATTTATATAGAAATGTAGTCTGTTTCCTAACCCTCAAAGAAAGCAGTCGCTTCCAAACATTAGCTTTGTAATGGAAACAACAAAACACAACTGTGAAAGTTGTGATTAGCAAGTATGATAAGAGTCTTACATACAAATGCCTTTAAGTAGCTGGTAATTGGAGCCAATTGCAAGGTGGGACCAGGGATAATGCAAGCAATATTTTTAATAACTTTTGCTCAAGGCTATGAAAGTTGCTTTGGAAAGCTCTGATATCAACACTGCCAGCCATTCCCATTGCACAAAGAAACAAATAAGATAAAAGGTTAACTCATACAGCCAAAGCTGTAGAGCAGACAGAGGGGCCAGCAATCTACGTTATTCCTCCAGGGGCAACAACTCTATTGTCTATTGCCTGATTTTTAAAAAGCAATATTCCTTTCCTTCCTAGAAAACTTAGATCAGAGAATCTTCCAAAATCAAATGGGCTGGGATGTGGTTCTGTGGGACAGCAATTGCTTATCATACATAAAGCCCTAGGTTCGACCCCCAGCCCCAGATATAAAGAGACTGTGGGTTATGCATAGTAAAGTATACCTTTAGTCTCAGCCCTCGGGAGGCAGAGGCAGCTATGAGTTAGAGGTTATCCAGGGCTATATAGTAAGACCTTGTCTCAAATTAAAATTAAAAAAAAAAAAATAGGCGAGAGAGAAGAAAACTAAATAGAACCTAAGCACAAGGCCTATCTCTTATCAGTCAGCAGTCAATGGTTTCTCTCTCTTCTACATTTACTTATTTATTTGGGGTGGTGCATGCCACAGGGCTTCTGTGGAGTGAGCTCTTTCCTTCTACTTGTGAGTTCCAGGGATCCAGCTTAGGTTGTAGGTTTGGCAGCAAGTGCCTTTACCCACTGAGCCAGCTCTGCAGTCCAGTGGCTTACCTTTCTTTTCTTAATTAAAAAAACTTTTAGATTTATTTTTATTATTTTATGTGTATGAGTGTTTTGCCTGTTTGTGCATCTATGCACCACATGTGTGCTGCTGCCTGAGGAGGTAACGAACCTCCATGTGGGTGCTGGGAATAGAACCTGGATCCTTTGCAAGAATGGCAAGTGCTCTTACCCACTGAATCACCTCTTTTCTTTAATTAAAATTTTACTTTATTTTATTTTATGTGTATGAGTGTTTTACCTGCATGTATGTCTCTGTCCCATGTGTGTGCCTGGTACCCTTGGGAGGCCAGAAGACATCAGAGCCTCTGGAACTGGAGTTTGTTTTATGTATATGAGTGTTTTACAAGCATGTACTCTATATACCACATGTGTGCCTGGTGCCTGAGGAGGTGAGTGTTGAGAATTAAACCTGGATCATTCCCCTTTGCTTTTAAAATAGACATCAAGGTAGCTTTATTGTTGGGAGAGGAATTGGTCCAATAAAGAAGCTCTTTTGGCAGAATCTCCACTATGTTTGCATTGCTCAGACGTAATATATTTTATCAGCGTAGTAGCCACCATGTGTGCTGGGAGCCTACAGTTCCAGAGAAGCCAGCTCCCGATTCTGACCTCTAGGCACAGGCATGCCCAGAGTGCACACATAAACACCATGGCAAACATTCACAGACATAAAAGAAGAATAATTTTCTTTAAATGTAAAAAAGCCATATGATGGTGGCACACACCTTTAACCCCAGCACTTTGGAGGCAGAGGCAGGTGAATCTGAGTTAGAGATGAGCCTGGTCTATAGACTGAGTTCCAAGACAGCCAAGGATATACAGAGAAACCCTGACTCAAAATAAAATAAAATAAAACAAAACAAAATAAAATAAAATAGATCAAATCTTTCCAAGTCTAAGTTCTTTCTGAAATGAGAGCACTGGAGAGAAATCTCTAGCATGCTGCTGTAAGACATCCCTCTTAAGCCCTAGCTCCTCACCTGTAAAGCAAGGAGCAAAAGGTAAAGGAATCTAGACAAGCATCTGGGGAGTCCGTGCTGGATCCTGGAAGGTCAGGATGGAGCACTATGGTGTCTTGCGTTACTGAGGACGTCACAGGTTATGACTGAGAGCCATGCTAGTTACATTTCCAAGCCTTTCAACACTTGCCAACCAAATTTTAACGCAAAAGTAAGCAGATATGCAAAGTTAAAGTTGTAAATTCAGGGCGCAAAAAGGCTTGCAAGATTAACGACCCCCATTATTAAATTATACCAAGCTCCCAGTTACCACACTGATCAAATATATTACACTGAGCAATGCAGAAGCAGAGGAGATTCTGCTCAAAGAGCTTCTTCACTAGGCCAACTCCTCTCCCAACATTAAAGCTACCTTGATGTCTATTTAAATGCCTATTTAAAAACAAAAGGGGAAAATGCTGGTGTTGTGGCAGTAAATATAAAAGAAAGCTATACCACTCTATAGATGGAAATGACTTTTCCTCATCTTTTTATGTAACAGAGGCATTCTGATTAGATCAAGGTGAATTTACTTTGAAAGCAAGAAAGCTGGAATTTCAAAGCTCTGCTGCTATGCGGCCCTGTGCTTAATGTTATATTCTCATTTGGTATTCCTGCATTAAAAAACAAAATAAACAAACAAAACAACAATAAAAAAAACCCATCCCTAAATTGCCTACATTTCAGAGGCAAAAAACCTGGTCTTATACTGTCCCTTATAAATCACTTGAATTTAAATTCAAGAAGGGGGTTGAGGGGAAGTGCGGCTGGAAAAATGGCTCAGCAGTTAAGAGCACTGACTGCTCTTTCAGAGGATGTGGGTTCAATTCCCACGCGGTGGCTCACAATCATTTGTAATGGAATCCGATGCCCTCTTCTGGTGTGTGTCTGAAGACAGCTACAGTGTACTCATATACATAAAATAAATCTTCAAATATCAATTACTTTGAGAAACTGACAATTAAGATAAAATTCTTGGGGGTGATGGGGTAGGCTGAAGACAAGGCTCAGCAATTAAGAGCACTTCCTGCTTTTTGTAGAGGACCCAGGTTCTACGCCCAGCACTCACATGGCAGCTCACAACTGTATGTAACTCCAGTTCCTGGGTATCTTCTCGATGCTCTCTTCTGGCCTCCTTGGACATTGCATGCACATGGTACACAGATGTATATGCATACAAAATAAAACACCCATATGCATAAAAAAATAAAAAATTAAAAAAATTGTTGGGCTAGTGAATAAGCTCAGTGGTTAAAGGTACTTGCTGCCAAACCTAATGACTGGATTTCTAGCCCAGGAACCCATGATGGAGTGAGAGAACTAACTCATGAAAGCTGTCCTGAGACCTCTACATCCATGCCTTGGTACAGGAGTTGTATCCCATCCCACTCCTGCCAAATAAAATAACAAATTTAATTTTTTAAATATTAAAAAAAAAAATTCCAGGCAGTGAAGGTGCACGCCTTTAATCCCAGCACTCAGGAGGCAGAGGCAGGTGGATCTCAAGAGTTCAAGGCCAGCCTAGTCTACAGAGTGAGTTCTGGGATAGCCAGAGCTATACAGAGAAACTCCGTCTCCAAGAAACCAAACCAAACCAACCAACCACCACCACCAACACCCCATGAACACCTGTGAGATGCCACAGTAAGTAAATGTGCCTGCAGTTGTAATCTGATAACAGACTTCAATCCCCAGGACCGTATGGTGAGAGGAGAGGACTGACTCCTGTAAAGTAGTCCTCCAACCTCCACATGCATGCTATGGTAGGCACACACACACAGTAGTAAACAGATAAATAATACAATTAATTTGTTTTAAAGATCAAATTCGTTCATGGGGCAAACGCTTTTTAAAACTTGCCGTTTGCTACTTTGGGGCTGTGAGTAGAGCACAGTGGCACAGTGTTTACTGACTGAGTCTGACCTCTACAAAATCCAAAGCTCACCACTCACACAGCCCTCTAAGTATGTCATTTTCTCTTTTTGTCCTTCTATTTGCAGGAAGTTAGGTAGGCTGGTATCTCCTATGTTGTCTAGGCTAGTCTCAAACTCATGGGGTCAGGCAATTCTCCTGCCTCAGACTCCCAAGGAGCTAGACCTAGCCACTTGAAAAAAATCAGACAAAATGTTCCGAATAGGTTTTAATAAAACAAACATTTGCCTTTTTTCTACTTTTCTTTCTTCTTTCTTTCTATCCATCCATGTAAAATAGATTCCGACTACACATAGTCACTAAATTCCATAGGTATTAAGGATTTAAACCTATAAACAAAAATCCATAAAAGGCCAGACAAGAGAGGATGGGTGCGATAGTGGCCGGTGAGATCATGCTTAAACCTCATACATAACAGCAGACAAAGGTTGCTATCATTATAGATGAGCACCTATAAATTAGTCAGAAAAAGACAAAAACTCCATAGAAAAAGGGCAAGTCATAAACCACCATTGCAGAGGAAAAATGAGCAGACGGCCACTTAATCCCTGAGATTCTTAGTCCCATAGCAAAGCTATGTAATTTTTTTTTTAAAATCCTATTTTTTTTTGAAACAGGTCCAGCAAAACTTTAAAAGACTGATTATCTATTATTGCAAAGAATGTGCAAAAGCAAGTATTCTCACATACTGCTACTGAAGTAAGATTGGAACACACTTCTAGAGGGCATTTATGCAGTGTTTGAAGAAAATTTTACAAATATGGAATTTACTGGGCTCTGGAGTCACACTGTGTAGCTCTGGCTGGCCTGGAATTCACTATGTAGACCAGGCAGGCAGGTCTTGAGCTCAGAGAGATGGAGTCTGCCTCCCAAGTGCTGGGGTTAAAGACATGTATCACCAAGCCTGCATCTTGGTTGGAGACAGAACCTCTAACTGTGCAAGCTGGCCTTCAACTCAAGCTTGCTATATAACAGAGGATGGCTTTGAACTCCTAATACTTCTGCCTCTGCAATTATACACATAAACCACCACTCTGCATTTACTGCTGCTAGGGATAAAACCCAGGGTTTAGTGCATGCTAGGTAAGTACTCTATTAAAAGGCATCTCCTGTCCCCTCCTAGACGGAAAAAAAAAAAATTGGGGAGGGGGGTTGTTCAAAACAGGGTTTTTCTGTGTAGCCCTGGATGTACTGGAACTTACTCTGTAGACCAGGCTGGCCTAGAACTCACAGAGATCCACTTGCATCTGCCTCCCAAGTGCTAAAATTAAAGGCGTGTGCCACCATGCCTAGCCCTTCATAAGACATTTTTAAGTTAGTTCTCTCCTAAATCCAACCTGAGGTATGAACCTCATAGTCTCTGACTAAAACAATCACAATCACTTTTTAATCTCTCTCTCTCTCTCTCTCTCTCTCTCTCTCTCTCTCTCACTCGCTCGCTGTTTCTAGACTTACTCACTCCATAGACTTGACTTGTCTGGAATCTGCTATGTGGACCAGACTGCCTGGCCTTAAACTTACAGAGTCCTATCTACATCTACCTCTCAAGTACTGGAATTAAAGGTGTGTGTCATCACATTGGGCACTGATCAACCTATTCATTCCATAGCTACCAAATATTCCATCAAAACATAAACCCTTCACTGGCTCAGCATATCCACCAGCTAATCTTTCCCGATCTGCTCCCTAAGAGCTCTTCCACCGTGCTTTTGTATGCACTCAATTTCTTCATTTAGCTACTGTCCTTGACACTTCAGAGTCCCACTGGTTTTCTGTTTTAAGACAGGGTCTGTCTGTGTAGTCCTGGCTCTCCTGGAACTGGATAAGTGGAGTAGGCTAGCCTTAGAGTGACTCCTATCTCTGTTTCCCAAGTGGCAGGATTAAAGACGTGCACCACAATGCCTGGCCAGATTCCTTTGTTCTTAATTTATGTGCATGTGTGAGCCTTTGTAAGTCTATGCGTGTCACATGTATGCAGGAACCCTCCCTCAGAGATCAGAAAGAGGCACTGGATCCTTCAGAACTGGGGCTATGAGCTGTAGATGCTGAGAAGCAGAGGTCTGACTCAAGAACAGTGAGCATTCTTAACTGCGGAGACTCTAACTTCCACTATTCTTTTCTTCTGAATGTTAAGAGTCTACAGGCAGCAGTAAGATTCATAAATACTATCCTATTCTCTCCTAGTAATTTTCAGTACAAACGTATTTCAGAAAGAAAGGAAAACACGTTTGAAACACTAAATTATCTATATAAGATCCAACAGGTAGCTTAAAAATTGCAAGATTGTCTCATTTGTCATGTGTTCGGTCCATACTTTTGATTCTAGCATAACTCAAACTTGAACCAAGAAATGTGGTTTTTGTTTACTGAACCATGTGATTAAATTCATTTGTATTTATAACTTGAAGTTAGTGGTTTCTTTATGGTTTGAAGTTAAGTATATATCATTCCAACAGTTGACATACTGTAATGAATGCATTTGCATATAATTACATTCCATGTGTTAACAAACTCAATGCTATTTCCCCTCCATATTTCTTTTCTTTTCTTTTTTTTTAAGATTAATTTATTTTATGTATACGAATACACCATAGCTGTCTTCGGACACATCAGAAGAGGGCATCGGATCCCATTACAGATGGTTGTGAGCCACCATGTGGTTGTGGGGAATTGAACTCAGGACCTCTGGAAGAGCAAGCAGCCAGTGAGTGCTCTTAACCTCTGATCCATCTGTCCACCACCCCCCTCCATATTTCTATAGAGTTTCTTTCTGTTTCATGAAGGTTGGGAAGAAATAAGCTGTATTTAAGAGAAGGAGACAGTGTGGCTTACTGAAAACATTCAGATAAAGTTGCTTTATCTTGTAAACAAAACTAGAACTTAGTAAAAGTTAATGCCTGACCCCCACATACCTCACTAGACAGTGAGGGGCAGGAACAAAGTGCAGGCAACCCAGACACCTAGTTTCCAGCCTGGCTCTAGCTTCCTTCCCAGTCTGCTTCACTCTTCATGAAGAGGCAGGTAACTATATGGTAAAGCACTCGCCTCACATGTGTAAGGCTATGTGTGCGTTCAGTCCCCTGTCATGAAAGCAAAAACAAACAAAAAGTAGTCTGCACATCCCATAAGTATAAAAATAATGTAAAAGGACTGTGACTTTGGAAAAATTCAGTCATCTCTTCTAACCTTAAATCTTGTCACCAGGAAAACAAGTTTGTACAAGCCTCGGCTCCACGAAAATACTTCATAGTATCTTCTGAAATAGTCTGTTGGACACTTTGTTAAACAAAGGGGTAGCCTACCCTAAGTATCCTTACTATCATGCAGTAGCCCAAGAGAAACTAGTAACAGTTATGGTAAGCCCTGGTTTCCTGAATTTACAGCCCTTAACGGTCTGGGGCTCCCAGGCCCTGCCTGCCTGCCTAGTACTAAAGGTGTGTGTGCACTACCACACCCAGCCCAGACATAGACTTTAAAAGCTAGAGATTACCTTTACTTGTAAGATTCCTAAATTTGACACCGGAAAAAACAGTTAGAGCACCCGCCTCCATATGAACCACATATGTTGTCTGTGAATCACTTTCATCTCTAAATTGGCAGAAGCCAAATAAGTAGGGCTTTCCTACAGTGAAATCTGTTCAAGCAAACATCTGCTGGTTCCTTGAAAAAATGATCCACACCCTTCTGCCCCCACACAGGTCGCCTTTGAATTTGTGACCCAAAACCTATGAGACTGAGACAGTACCCTTGAGGGTTTGAGTCAGACAGGAGAAAGCATGCAGGAGGGCTCAACTCTGGGGCATGTACGTGGATCTAATGAAAGTGATGATGACTGCTTCGTCATCACCAGGACTGAAAGGATGCCTCTCTCCTCTCACTAATACTCTTGATCAAAGCATAAAGGGAGCATATGCTTTACTTGAACCACTGCCCGTTTTCTGTTTTCTCAATTACTCCTTTTTCAAGGAAGGCATAAAATACAAGTCTAAAGCCATAGATTCTGTCCCTAGGTTTACCTGTGAAGGTACCAATGACCTTGGAGAATCACTGAGGGCAGAAGTTGCTCTAGTGCCTGCATCTGACAGTTAACAAGCCCCATGTTCCATCCTTGTGACTACTCAGCAGACACTAATGAGTCATCAAATGATTAAACTCACTGTGCTTCTACTGGCCTGACCAGCATACACATTTCAAAACTCATTTCCCAACCCAAATGACAAGCAAGTCATTCCTAGCTTTGATCTGAAGTTGCATTAAAAATGGGATTGAGGGAGGAAATCCAAGAGTCATGAAATACTCTGGCTGAAACTCTACCTGACCTTATAAGATGGGACGAAAACCCAAGACTCAAAAAACGTTCCTCTCCCACCACCCCAGTCTGCTGTCTATGTGAGAATGAATGATTTTAGGCTAATGAGACAGCATCACTGGGCCCAGCAGGTTCAGCAGACCCAGCTCCTGCAGTATCTAGCCACATACACAGAATATGCCCACTAGGGCCTCACCTGGAGTGTGGTTTCTAAGAATGTAGTCTCTGGAAAGATGAGTTTTGATGGAGGATCTGAGTCTTGCTGACCTAAAGGCCTCATTTGATCATAATTAGAGACCATAAATTAACTTTTCCTGACTAATATAATGAAGTTGATGTGATGAATTTAATGAGCCACATGTGCATGAGATTACACAGAAAATTCATCTTTTTAAATGAATTCACTTAGAATGAATTGTAAGTCATTAGAATGATATGCTTGTCACATAGTACACAACACACATGCACATATACAAAATATACAGGCATTGAGGCAGCAACAATAGATGCCCAAGTCTCATGACATCTCATTTTGGGAGCAAGTTGTTCTGAAGTCCCCAAAATTCAAAGAACTGGAGGACCTTAGGCATCCTGTGGAGATAAAGCTGAAGAAGAGCACATTCCCCTTTCTTTGCACCCACCTTGGCCTGGACAGCATATGACGCCAAGAGCACGGATGCCTCGGGAGGGCAGTAGACCTTTTCATCCAAAATCTGCTTCTTCACCTGTAAGGGGCAATGAGGGAGATAGGCAATGGCATGTGTGGATGACAACAGATGGCTGCAGGGCTGTTAGCCTAAATTAACAAAGCAGCCTGTTAATGATTTTCTGACCAAGGGAACTTTTTTTTTTTTAAATGTTGCAGACCAGTTAAAAGTTCAGCCACTAAGAAGCTATCAGTAAGATAGACAGCTGCACAAAAGGCAGTAAGATCTGCTTGGCAGGCAGTGGTGGGGCACACCTTTAATCCCAGCACTGGGGAAGCAGAGGCAGGGGGATCTTTGAGTTCAAGGCCAGCCTGGTCTTCACAGTGAGTTCCAGGACAGCCAGGACTACACAAAGAAACACTGTCTTGAAAAACCAACCAAGCTGGGCAGTGGTGGGGCACGCCTTTAATCCCAGCACTTGGGAGGCAGAGGCAGGAGGATTTCTGAGTTCAAGGCCAGCCTGGTCTACAAAGTGAGTTCCAGGACAGCCAAGGCTACACAGAGAAACCCTGTTTCGAAAAACAAAAAAACAAAAAAAAAAAAAAAGAAAAACCAACCAACCAATCAACCAACAACACTCCTCCCACTCCCCAAGAAAAAGATGTGCTTGATTACAGCAGAGAATGACAAGGTGGCTGACAAGAGCTGAGGGTCGCTGCACTTTCTGTCTCAGTGCTGGCCTGTGGCGCACTCACAGAACTGCAGGAGATGGAGTGCATTTTCAAATCTTCATACAAGACAAAAGTCACCAAGGCCACTGAATTATGACTGTAGAAAAAAGTCATCACTTCCAAGTGCTGCTCTAAGGAAAAAGGAAGCAATAAAATTTGATCGATTCAACTTTTAAGTACACATGAGGCTCAGGAACTATAATTCCTAAGCCATAATGTTGAATTAACATATCTCATTACACCTAATTTCTTACAGTGGTGCAGTGTGTGATGTTCCAGACACAAGGATGGAGAAAGCCGCATGAAGCGGGGGTACACTAACAAAGCCAACTGTCCTTTCAGATTCATAGTAGTAAATGTTGCCTTTCTTAGTCACAAAAACAATCTAACACTTCAATAGGAAGGTAAAATCAAGCCAAAGTCAGAGGAGGGGCAGGTGCTGCCCCAAGTGTGCACAGGAAAGTCATTTCTACAACACTAAGGTAGCCCAGTCTCATGTAGCTTAAGCTTGTCTTGAGTTCTCTATATAACAGAAGACGGCTTCTGATTCTCCTGTGGATTACAAAAGCACACTAGGTTCTGCTTATACAGTGCTGGGGCTAAAACCCAAGGCTTCCTGAATACGAGGAAAGCATTTTATCAACAGAGCTGTAGCCCAACCCCCAAGAATCTTTATGTGGCTTCAATCACACATACAATTTTCCCCAGGCTTTAAAGCCAAGAAAAAATGAAAGCTGAGCTGTTCTGAAGCAGTGAGACCTTCAAATCTCCTAGTTCTTTACAAAGAGATAAAAAAGCAGCCATAACACAAAAACAATCTGAAAGGTCTACCTTTTAACCTAAAACACACATACAGATCTCTTTGGTGAAAGAAACTATTTGGCCAGGCATGGGGGCACACATACTATAATCCCAGCATTTGAGAAGCTGGGGCAAAAAGATCTTAAGCTCAAGGTCAACCTTGGCTATGTAGTGAGAATCTCTTCTCCAACAAAACAATACAACATTATTTGGAGGTTAATATTACATTTCACATACTACATGATGAACACAATACTGGAGATTCCACAGTACAAGGATTATGTAAAAATCAGATATAATTCTGGGAAATGTAATTAATGGCCCCTTACAATCCTTTACATCATATAGACGGTAGGCATCTTAAGGCACATAAGCAGCTTGGGCATCAGTCACTACACATAGCCATGAAACTGAGAGGCTCTCTGGCTGTGACAAAGCAAGATTTCCATCCTTAAACGAACCACCTCACTGTGTTCCTAGATGGTCAACCTGTAATTCTGGAACACCTATTATTTCTTCAGTTTGGTTGAACAATAACTTACTTAAGAATGCCAACTGCATATTTAGTGAGCCTATCTTTAAGGGACTTGCACTCTGATAAAGGAGAAAATGAAATATATACCCATAGTAGCATAGAACAGGCTGTCTGAAACACCTTAGGCATGGGACAGTCCAAGAGTCACTGCCATTCAGGAGTCCTGCTTCAATAACCGAGATCTTGAACTTTGAAGGAACTTTTCACTAAGCCTCTGAGGCTTTTCTTTATAACGTCAGAGAACTTTAAAGTTAGCAAGAAGAAATAGGGATCCATCTTCACGGAGGATTCATACTGGGTAACTGTCTATTCTTTATCATCACACCTCTGCAATTTCATCTGACACCAATTCTCATTGCTTGGGTAAAGTTCTATTCTGAAGATTTTTTTTTCCATTACTGAACCAAAGGACTGCCTATTTGGAGGCAGAACATTTTCTGCAGTGTGTAAGTGTTTGTGGTCAACTCTCCTGGTCTGCTTCTGAAACCATACCCAGATTGGTTCTCTTAAAGCCATGGGGGGCGGGGGGGGGAAGATAGCATGGGCTAGTGTACCTGTAAGAAAAATAAGTGTTGCGTGATCTCTTGAACTAGCTCCTCCTCAGCATTTTCAGGATAAAATTTGGCCAGGAAGTGAAAGGTAACTGGTTCTTCCTTCGAAACATCATGATCCAACACCTGCAGAATTGCAGAACAAAAGACATGCTGTGCTGGCCCCTCTCCTTCATGTACTACCTTCAAAGCATGCTTTGCAGGGAAGGTAGAAAATCCCTTCCCATTACATTCCTCCCATTTCCTAAAGGCTGTGTTTCTACAATTGGAAGCACTCACAGAGTCATCCGTAGCAGGATATAATATCCACTTCACGCAGGGGTTCTGAACCAAATCAATCAATAACCCATGGGGTAAGCGGAGCTGCAGTGACAGCACCAGGATTCTCAAAGCCTCAGAAAATGGTTACAAACAAGAATCTACGATCCAAGATCTTGGGCATTATCGTTTCTGGAAGACTCAAATAACAACATCTGCCTTTATTCTTATTTTCTTACTGCCCACACTCACAGGTTTCACTGGAGTACAGCTTAAACATAATAAACTAGATTCCCGAGATCATTTACATGTTATAAATACTAGAACTGAAACATATCCATCACGTCAATGCTTTGTTCCTGGAATTTTCCAGAGATGCCCACAAAATGCTTGCAGTGCAGTAAGTAAACCATCGCCTTTAATCGTCTAACAATCCCACCCACCCCCCGAAAAGCTTGGACCATCTGGTCTCCAGAGTGAATTCCATTTCAGGACATAAACATGCTACCAGGCTCCATTAACATGTGTCATAATTTATTTCCTTTGAGCAGCAGGTTCTATGACTCCTGATGCCCCCAATCTAATATCCATTTGGCTAACACTCAGGTATGATTCAAAATTCACTTTGCTGAGAATCATAAAAAGATACAGAAAGCTTTGCTGTTGCTGATATATAACTCTCCACATGCCTGCCCAAATTCCAGTGGCGGTCCCCAAGGGATTTAAAATAAACCTAATCTAGGTTTGCCCTCCTAGACACTGGCTCATTGTGGCACTGAGTTTCTAATCATTGGAGTGACCATTTGAAACTGACAGCCAACAGGAGTTCTAAACATGAAGGAGTTCACCATGTACATGCTGTGAACACAATTTGAATACCTCACTTAATACTAGTAACACAACTGACTTTTGTTGGTCATCATATTATGCAGTAGATAACTTCAGGGGTAACATTGATAGGGGTAACATTTAGGGTCAGAGTTAGGCATGGACTGACTTTGAGAATCAGGGGGTCCTTGGGCCCTGTTCTCCAGCTGTCTTCAGTGTCAGGTGGCCAGGAAAAAGGATGGGGATGTCTTTGTGTGAGGATATGAACCCCTTAGAGGGCAGCTTCCTTAAATCATATCCATTTCCAAATCACCTTCAAATTGCTAGAAACCTAGATTCCATGTGCGTATGAAGCCCCAGAGAACCCTGGGAGGAAAAGGCAATGCTCCTTCATCTCGGGCGCTTTCTTTCTTACTAATGGTTAAGCCAGTTGGATCCTCAAAGACTTGTTAAAAAACAAAAACCAAAGCGGGCGGTGGTGGCGCACGCCTTTAATCCCAGCACTTGGGAGGCAGAGGCAGGCGGATTTCTGAGTTCGAGGCCAGCCTGGTCTACAGAGTGAGTTCCAGGACAGCCAGGGCTACACAGAGAAACCCTGCCTTGAAAAACCAAAAAAAAAAAAAAAAAAAAAACCACCAAAAAACCAACTCTAAAGAATAGGAGCCCTAGGAAAATCTCTCACAGATGTAAATTGTTGTTGTTTTGAAGTATACAATGATAGGGTAATGTCCTGGTGAACCCTGCCTGTCTGGGAGAGTCTGTGGAGGCTAGAAATGCCTATAGGCCCTGCTTTCTACATACATGACTTCATTTAAAAAATTGTTCCCTTTTTTGCCATGTCCCTGTGACACCTCAACAATGAGCAAATAAGCTAAGTGCATGCTAAGGAAAACAAACAAACTAACAAAAACAAACCCAGAAAGCACAAGCCTCCCCCACTGGTTCCCCGAGATCTAGACAACCTTCTTGTCCATTTTGAGCCAGGCCACCGTGTCCTTGATTGTGTACTGCAGTCCAAAGAACCAGGTTTCCCGAAGCCCCAGCGTCCGGCACACCAAGTCAAACAGGTCCTTCCCCTTCCACTTCATCTGCAATATAGCAAACCAACAGGGAGGGATGTTGTGAGCAAGAATCACCATCAGCTCACACACACCACTGTTCTCAGCACTCTCCTTGGTCACCAAAATGGCTGATGAACACTGAATTCCCAAATAATTTTAATGCTTCCCACACAAAACCATGAGTGGGAAAATACCAATTAGAGCTTAATGGCTTAATTGCTGCGGAGCACACACAATATCTCCTTGGACAGTTCCATACAGATCTCAATATCCCTGAAGCTGCTAATTTAGGAAACCTGGTAAATAAGCAGCCTCATTTAGGAGAGAGTCAAGTCTCCAGAATTAGCCTAGGAAGATGGTTAGTTTGTGAGACACTAACTCTCTTGAGATTTTTTTGGTTGATTTTTGTTTTAAATTGTAACTCTGTCTTTTGATAAAGGGTAAGTATTTTTTACTTAAAAATTAGTATTACTAAAGAAAAAAATTAAATATATGGACACTGTACCCAAAGTCACAAACTGTAGAACAGAAGAACAATGAAAGACTCAATAGGCTGACTGCAGGTCTCTATCAGGATGTCTGGTTAGACCCAAGCAGTTGCTCATGCCACAAAGAACAATCTAAATGTTCAGTGTCAATAAAAAAAAATATAGAAAAAAAATGTTCAGTGTCCAAACCCACACAATGAAAAGACAAAAATATACTATGGTATGTCTATTCCATAGCCGCACTTTCAAAAGGACTTGAAGAATCTCTGCTAAACCTTTTCTCTACTACTTAATGGTGCAGCTGGAAAAAGCAAGCTCATCTTCATAGGGTAAGAGGATGCAGAGCAGCTGAATAAATGTTGCCACCTAGTGGCTTTAAGTTAACTAGATTTTTCATATATTACTTTTTAGTTACTGTTTGCTGACTACCCACCCAAACTACCCCATTTATCAGACAAACATTCAATAACACTTACAGTAGAGTACAGTTATGATCATATGAAACACATGCACGACCAACCAAGATTCAAATGTAAGGGAATGAAGAAATCGCCTGACTGCAGAAGCGTCTGCTTCTTTCCCACCCCCATTAGAAAACCTCTATCCACCAGGGACTTCACTCAGTCAGTAAAGTGCTTGTCACGCTAGCATGAGAGCCCATGCTAGTTAGTGTGTTTGATCCCAGCACTCATGTAGAAAGTTAGTTGTGGTGGCCCATCCTTGTAATCCCAGTACTGAAGGAGTAGGAGTAGGGTGGGGCAAGGGGTGGAGCTCACTTGCCTAATAAAGGAACTCCAGGCCCCAGTAAGCATCTAGCTTAAAAGAGGGGCAAGGGTCCACAAAATAGCTCTCTGAGTAAGGGCTCTTGCTGTCAAGTCTGAACATCTCCAACCTGAGTTCAATCCATATGATAGAGGAAGAGAACTGCCTGCCCAGATTGCCCTCTGACCCACATACCATGGCATACTTAGGGAGAGAGAGAGAGAGAGAGAGAGAGAGAGAGAGAGAAGTAAAATTAGAAGCACAAACAAGGTGAGCAGCTCCTGATCAGAGAACAACATGGTGGAATTGGTTCTCTCCTCAGACCTTTCTATGGCTCTGGAGAGCAAATTTGGGTAGACAGGCTTGTACAGTAAACACCTTTACCCACCAGCCATCTACCCCTTTACCACCCAATCCCATCCCCAATGGATCAAACTCAGGGTTTTGCACATCTTAGGCAAGTATCCTACTACTGAGCCACACTCCCAGTTCCAGTCTATTTTTAATAGATGTGAATGAAGAGTCCTTTGCAGGTACTCAACAGGAGAGGCCATCTCTTTGTTTGCAGCCAGAGTCAGCAACCCAAATGGTAGGTAGGACACGGAGACCTCAGCACGTAGTGGCACACTGACTTTGGTCCTTTGCCAAACAAGGCATCTATCCTATCTATCATGTAACCTTAGCCCCACTCCCTCTCTGACTATAATGAGGTCCCTGGAATACTTTAATGATATAAATCTTTAGAATAGGGAAAAATAAATGAGTTTTATTTTAAACCCCAACTGCTCCCCCTTTTACAATGCTGTGTGACAGGCACACCCATTTGACAACTGGACAGAGGGTTCTAATTCTTGGAAGGTCTTAATTCCTACAAGCAGATTTAACTAAAGAGTTGTTATTTTAGAGAACTGAAAGCTTCAGGATGTGTCGTCTCTATTTGAAGCAGGACACAGTATATAAATTATAAATGCCTACCTTGCCACAAGATAATGTGCCACTGAAGAACAGGCATTAACTGGAAGAAGTTAAATATCCAAGGGCCAAGAGGATCAGGGCATCACTCCCGATCCACCATAATTCACAGCCGAGGCCAGGCCAGGCCTTGGTACAGAGGGCTGTCAACAAGCAGGATGAGCAGAGGGAGGACTGTAAGGGAAGCTTCCAAGGGGACGGTGAATGAGACTGCATTCTGGAGAGCTGCAAACCTTAACATAATGCCGTATTAACTCGGTGTTCCTGTATGCTCCTCTACTTCTTTGTTTTTAAAAGTGCAGACCTATTTTTGTTAAACGCAAAAAGACAATGTCTTTGCCCCCATGGAGCTTGCAATAAAGTGAAGAGGAAATTCTCAGAACAATTCAGATTGCCCTACTTACATTTTGTTCCTACTTATATTTTAACATTGGTGCAAAGAATCACAAGCTATCAGAACTGGAAATGAGCCTCAGTCCTCACCCACTGTGAATCCATGCTTAGTGTTAAACTGAGTAAACTGAGTCACCAATTATTTGGCCCCTCTTTTCATGGTGATCTAAGGTAGGCAAACCCCTAGTCTCATAAACACCCTTTCCAGCTCGGCGATCATCAAATCTTTTGTCCCTACCTTGGCCAGTAAGTGAACAATACAGAACCCCTTCCCAGAAGAGACACATACTAATTTACTGCTCTGTGAGATTAGAGTCCATTTTCCAACAAGTACTATAGAGCATCCCCAGTACCTCAGCCACACACAAAGGCTATACAATGACGGAAATAGGCTATCTGTGGGAGAGAGGCAAGAACTCAGGGCAGAAGAGACTTGAAGAACAAGTCTCTTTGAAGCTCATTGAAGCTGAGGGTTCAATGATAGAGGAAGGAACTCTATCTTAAAACAACAAAACAAAAACTACCACCACCACCAATAACAACAAAACCACCACCACCACCCAAAAAACCACTGATGAGGCTGAAACTGCCAGCCAGCCTCAGGAGTGGGTGTGAGTGGGAACGGCACTCTGCTGGAGCAGGTGGCTCACTTCAGCCTCTGGCTTTGAGGACTCTTCTGCTTTCTGCCTGTACTCTACGGGGTGAGGAAAAGTTGCAGGGAAGAACAGTACAGTCTGGACAAGAGCACAGAGCAGACTTCTCCTGTCATCAACAAGGCAGTAGGAGAGAAATAGCCTGGGACTGGAAAGGAGGCAGCCCCAGAACCAACACTTAAACAGGCTAGAAGGAGAAAAATGCAAAGCGGACATCCACCTTCACTTCCAGTTTGAGCACCTGGCATCACAGGAGAAAAAGAGAAGGAACACAGAAAAAGCAACATGTTTGGGGAAAACAGATGAGCAACTGAGTTTTAGACCAGCTGTGTAAAGAAAGCAGGTGTCCTGGTAGTGTGAACCTTTAATCCCAGCTTGGAAGGCCAAAGCATGCAGATCTCTGAGTTCAAAACCAGCCTGGTCTAGATGGTAAGTTCCAAGTCAACCAAGTCTACCTTGTCTCAGAAAAAACAAAAAAAGAAAAAAAAAAAAAGACACAAGCAAAGTAGAGATGCCTTAAAGACATTTAAGCTTCAAGCCCTCTGGGCTAGGAGCTGGCTCAGCTGCACGTGCCACAAAGCCTGAAGACCCCAGATCCTTCTCTGGGATCAACAAGGTAGGTGTGAGAGTTTATATATGCTTGGCCCAAGGAGTGACAGTGGCACTATTACAAGGCGTGGCCTTGTTGGAGTAGGTGTGTCACTGTGGTGGTGGGCTTTACTACCCTCCTCCTAGCTGCCTGGAAGCCAGTCTTCTAGCAGCCTTCAGATGAAGTTGTAGAACTCTCAGCTCCTCGTGCACCATGCGTGCTTGGACACTGCCATGCTCCTGCTTTGATGATACTGGACTGAACCTCTGAACCTGTAAGCCAGCCCCAATCGAATGTCAGTATAAGAGTGCCTTGGTCATGGCATCTGTTCACAGCAGTAAAACCCTAACTAAGACAATAGGAGAGAGCTAACCCCACAACAAGTCATCCCTTGATCTTCATATATATGCTCCCAACACAGACATAAAATAAATAAATTTTAATTTAAAAAAAAAAACCTCAAAAGATCTTCACTTATAAAACAAAACATTCTCAGATGAAACAGGAAAATTACTTAAGCCCAGGAGTTCAAGATAACCCAGGGTAGTATAGTGGAACCTCATTCCAAAACAAAAGAAAATATTTTGTCTAATAAGTTTTGTGGGTTTTGTTGTTTTGAGGTTTTTGTTTGTTTATTTTGTTTTGTTTGTTGTTTTGCCAGACATATTGGCTTATATCTGGAATCCTAGCACTTGAGAGGTTGAGGCAGGAAGCAAGCTTTGGCTATTCAGCTCGAAAACAACAATAACAATAACAATAACAATCAAAACAAAAAGACCTAGAAGTTTTCTGTTTGGTTAATCTCCACGTTATCTATAAAAGGCCGTGCTTTTCAACATATTCTTCTTTCTCAAATGTATAAGGTCTCCATTATCTTCTTTATTTGAATTTCTGTTTCTGTACAAATAAGAACTGTTGGCCAGAAGTGGTCTAGAGAGTGGTCAAGTTCCTCTAAGGAGGATTGGCTTGTAGAAGAGAGGATTGGCTTTCTTGGTACAAACCGATTTGCCTGAGCATGGTTATTTTTCTGTCTGGTACTGCACCATGCTGATGCTCAGATGACTCACTGTCATCTGAAGGTCTCTGTGGACTGTAGGCACCTCTAACTAGGAATGGCATTAGTCATCATCCCCAGTGACCAATGGGGAGCACACAGGGTACACAAGACACATCCTACAGCAGCTGTCTACTAGGACTGACAAAGTGATATTAAAACCCAAGGCTCAGAGACTTAGATCTTAGCCCATATATTCATTCCTTCTCCAAATGTACAGTAAACACTCATTGTGTTCGAGGATAGGGGTGCTTAAGGTACAGGGGAACATTGGGTAACAAGGGACAAGTCTTCACATTTATAGTTTTGAGCAGAAGTCAGCCAAGAACAGATGATCATCACAGTGAGGTTTTCAACACTGAAACACTTGATATGACAGGGATACCCAGGGACTGTTGGGACTCCTAAGAAAGAAACTCCCTTTTCGCAGAAATGACATCTAAACTGACTCATGGTGGAAAAGAGAAGCCAAGAGCAGGACTGGGTTTGGAGAAGAAGACAGCAAGAAAGGGTGTTGCACAGAGAACAGTTTCTACAAGGGTCCAGAACAAAAAAGGTTCTTAGGGGAAATGAAATATTTTAATTTTATTGGAAAATACTTCTGAATTTACAAAAGAACCAAAGTAAGCCAGTGAAATGGTTCAAAGGTAAAGGTACCCTGCCACCAAGCGTGACCACCTACCTGAGTTTGGTCCTCAGGACCCACTGGTGTCAAGAGAAAAGAGATTTCCTCTCTGATGATCCTCACACGGTGCCCTTACAATCCTCCCGGCTGCCTCACCAATGTTATGATCATAAAAAGAGAAGGAGGTTTTAGAGAAAATGGTATTCGGCGGTGTGGGGGAAGGGGATGCCCAGTGGGCCCATGCCAAGGCATCCCTTCCCCCAACGGACCAGACACACTATGGTATAGCATAGAATAAAGTTCATTCAGGACATGGGAGGGGAGTTAAGAGGGTAGTAGAGGCTGAGAAAGGCAGGGAGAGGGAGAGAGTAGAGAAGCAGAGGCCGGCCAAGACCACGTGGAGAGAGGGGGGAGGGGAGGAGAGTCCAAGAGGGGCAGAGGAGCAAGAGAGCAAGAGCAGGAGCAAGAGGAATAAGAGGAGGAGCAGGGGCAAGCAGCCCCTTTATAGTGGGCTAGGCCCACCTGGCTGTTGCCAGGTAATGGTGGGGTGGAGCTTAGACAGAACCCTAACACTCTCAAGCCCAGGAGACTTGAGGGAAGTGGTCTTCACTGAGGAGACACACTGGCTGAGCTGGGTCTTGTGGTGAAGGGGCTGACAAAGGTCATGCCAGCCTGAAGACATGTGGGGGACACACACAGACAAGCACATGCACACGCACACGCACACTCAGATATGAGAACTGAACTACAGCTACACATACTGGCACACACCTGTGATCCTAGCACTCAAGAGGCTGAAGCAGGAGGACTGAGTTCAGTGTCAGCCTGAGCGCTATAGTAAGTCTCAAAAAACAAAAACAAGGGACAGGCATGGGGTGTAACAGTCCATGACTTTAATCCCAGCACTGGAGAGGCAGGCAGATCTCTGAGTCTGAGGTCAGCCTGGTCTACATAGTGAATTCCAGTTCAGCCAAGACTACATAGTCCTGTCTCAAAAAAAATCAACAAAATAACAAAATCCCCACCATCTAAACAGGATATTTTGTCAACTGTCTAACTCTAGTGCTGGCATCTAATCCACAGAACCCAGAAAATACTCTGGTGACTATTTTTCCAATCTCCTAAGGCTAGAACACAACCGGTACTATTCTAGATATACAGAAGGCAAGTTAAATCATTACAGACGTTGGACACCTCAAGATCTCAGGGCTTCTTTCCAGGAACCAGCCAAAAAGGTATAGATAAGTGACTTATCTGCCACCAGTATTTATCTCAAGTTCTGTAGCTGTGTGACCTTGGGCAAGTTATTGAACTTCCTTATGCTTTAACAAGGAGAATAAGCAAGAACCTGTCTTAGCAGATTGATCTAAGGATTAAGTGAACTCTCATACATTGAAAAAGACTAAAACAGTGCTGGGCCCAGAGCAAATAAACACTCAATAAGGGGTGGCTCTTCTTAATTCTCACTCTGCCTCCCTCCTTTGATTGTCAAGTGGTGTGCTGCTTAAAGCCTCCCAGCCCCACTTCATACCACGGTGATGGATGACAGGTGGGAAAGGGCACCATCAATTCTCATCGAGCTAACCATACTATCACTCATTTGACAAACATTTATTGAGCACCCACTACATCCTAGTCTTTGTGCCCAGCACAGGAGATAAATGATGAATTCAGGACAAGACAGACCCTGTTCCTGTCTGACAGGGAAGACAGGTAAATGAATAAGGAAAAACAAACCTGCTAAGTGCTAACAGAACAGGCTGCTGTGGGAACACAAGTAGAGCCCAGGAAACTTGAGGGAGGGGGGCTTCACTGAGGAGACACTGGCTGAGCTGGGTCTTGTGGAGAAAGCTGACAAAAGGAAGGTCATGCCAGCTTGAAGGAACAGTGTGTCTACACTTGGGTCCAAGCTGTTGCAAAGTAAAGGAATGTTCTCTGTACTTTCCTAGGATATGACAAACAGCATGCTTTCCAATCTGCAGTACTGAATGTTCAATGCAGGGCTGAGGATGTAGCTTTGGCCTGGTACATGTGGCAGTTCTCATTCTGCACAACTGACCTGGGACCAAGCTGTGTCGGGCACTAGATCAAAGCAGAGATGCACATAACAAAAGTACGAATAGAAGCCAGGACGAATGGGATGCGTCTCCTATTTATTTTCCTATTAAAACATTCCTAGCCAGGGCTTGATGACACAAGCCTGTAATCTCAGCCCTTTGGAAGATGGACACAAATTCTGAGCTAGCCTGAAGTGTGGAGCCAAAAAAACAAGTGTTTCTGACACCTGATGACATATAAGCCTTTCAGATTTACATTTACATTATGATAGACCTTTCATTTTTTTTATTACATTTTTTTTGTTTATTTGTGTACATGCATATGTGACTGCATGTGGTCAGAGGACAATTTGTGAAAGTTAGTTCTTTCCTTCTGCCATTTGAGCCCCAAAACTTTTGAATTGAGGTCATCATGCTTGGTGGCAAGCACCTTTACCTGACAAATAAATCATCTTGGTGGCACTAGATGGCCCTACAGACCTTTAAAATAAATCTTTAAGATTGCATTTATTTGGGGAGGGGGTGCACACACACATGTGGAGGTTAAAGGACAGTTTGAGGGAGCTGGTTCTCTCCTCCCACCATGTGGATCTGGCAGACCAAGTTCAGATCATCAGGGGGGCTGGAGAGACGGCTCAGCAGTTAAGAGCACAGCTGCTCTTGCAGAGGACACAGGTTCAGTTCTCAGCACTCCCACGGCAGCTCAGCTCACAACAGTCCTTAACTCCAATTCCAAGAGAGCCTGACCCCCTTTTCTGACTCTATGAACAGCATGTACACATGCAATGCACATACAACACATGCGGTGCACATACAACACATGCAAGCAAAACATGCATATACACAAAATAAAAATTAATGAATCTTAAAAAAAAAATCAGGTTATCAAGCTCCTCTACCCACTGAGTAATTAATCTTGCCAGCCCTTTATGCAGGCAGCTGAGGAAGCCTGAACTGAGTGAATATGTAAATAGCAGATGAACTCCTGATCGTGTATTGTTGACATAGCCGAGCCTATCAAGGATCAATGCCTCATACCCACTGGAAATTGGGAAAGTCTTTCCACAGTTGTGAGGTTTAGAATTTAAAACCTTCTTCTATTTCAAATGCTAGTGTTTAAAAGTGATTGACCAGTGTATGCAAAACCTAGCAACTACAGTTCCCTCCTCCTGGATACCAACTGCCTGAGACTTCTTGTCTACAGGCATGTCTCACCAGACTAGCTACCTACCCTGTGCTGTACATAACAAACATGCAGAGCTTGCTGCACTCAATGCAGTGCCATCAGAGCACACACAACCAGGTAATCCCAGCCTTTCTGTGTATCTTGGCCATTTCTTTAGTGCCTATCCTTTCTTTATTCCCTCACTGCCCCTCGTCAAGTTGAGGAGCCAAGAGGTGTAGTGTATGGTATTTGTAGGCTTTTTTTGTTGTTAGTTAGGTGTATAGTCTTTTCTGAACAGTTTGTCAAAAATAGAACAGTCTCTGGTTTTCATGTACACTTAAACCTATCTCTTTCCATCTAGCTAAAGTATTTAACTTCTGCAGTCCTCTTCCCTGGTCTTAGCTAGAGAAGAGAAAAAAAGGCTGAGGCAGGTGTTCACTTTGCAGAAGGAATGAGGGTAGTTTGCAAAAAGAAGGCACAGAAGAGTGGGAAACCAACCTCATTAGGCAGAAGCACACCCCCTGCAGGCCTCCTATCCTCACAGTGCCCTTCAGGCAGAGCGGCTGGAAGGAGGGCCTCTGGAAGCTGCTTGGCTGTGGCTGTGCTTGCTGTCCTGTTACTTTAACAGGCTGCAGTGTGATGTCATATATATTGTGCCAGTATCAAAGACAGATGTGTATGAACTTTATAAACAGGACTAAGTGCTGCCGGCTTGTTATTTTTTATAGGGGCTAGATTTACAAGCTTTACCCAGAGTGAAGTACGTGTCATTTATCAACTTTAGAATATTTTAAGTAAATAGCACTGAACACTTACCCTGCATTGCAGGAACACAGCTAGAATGCCGCGCTTTTCAGACACGTGGATCTGATTGCAGTCTATTAGCCGGGACAACCATTTTACCAGTTGGCCAGGGCTATACAAAGTCCTGACACTGCCATTTGTTTTCTGACTTTGTCAGTTTTGACGCTGCCTTTCTCTTTTCTCCAGTAGCACTGTGCAGTCCCTGACAATCAAAGTCCTTGTACACACTGATACTACATTGCAGGGTGAGAGGAAACTAGGCCACAGGTTGAAGAAAGGCCACAACTAAACAAGGTTTCGCCTCTCTTGAAGAAAGTAACCCAACTGGGATGCTAGATGTGAATGCCTAAGAGTAAGAACCCACAGCAAAACTTAGACTTTACACATACACAACTCACAACTGAAAAGAGCCAAGATCGAGGCTTTTCACAAACAAGGAGTTAAGCCAACCAGCAGCTACACAGTGGTCCTTTTAGCTATTGATTCAAAAACCAAAAAATTAAGAACTAGAAGAGGAACCACAGAACCCATTTGCTTATCAGATCCTTCCAATTAGCTCACAAGCTGCTCTGGCATTTGCCACAAAAACTGCAGAAAGGTTAGATTCCTTACAGATAGTGTGGCAGAAGGACTGTGCTTCTCTGGCTCAGGGCCTGTGCCCCAAGTGTGCCATTATTTCAGAAATGGAAAACTCAAGATGATGATTTCTCTGCTCAGCAGTTATCCACAACAGATGCTTATAGTCATAACTGGCCTATGAGAATAAATTTAAAAAAGACTTGTGAATTTAAGACGTTTGTATTCAAGTCATAATACAACTTTTATTTATTTATCTGTTTTGAAAAAAAGATAGCAACAGCCATGTTGGCATACAACATTAATTTCAGCACATGGAGGCAGAGAGCCAAGCAAATCTCTTAAAAGTTTGAGACAAGCCTGGTCTCATACATACAGTGTTTGATGTTTGTTTCAGGCCAGAACAATACACACACACACACACACACACACACACACACACACACACACACAGGGTGAGGGGGCGGAGGGGGAATGAGAGAGAGAGAGAGAGAGAGAGAGAGAGAGAGAATATTTCAAAATATTTCAATTTAGAAATTTAGAGCCTGGTAGGCCAGGTGGTACATGCTTTGTAAATCTTGTAAGGTAGAGATAGAAAGATTACCAAAAGTTCAAAACATATTTGTTCTATGTAGCAATTTATAGGCCAGCCAAAGCTACAAAGTGACTCAAAAATTGAAAAGCCAAAACAACCAGAACACACACAATAGAGAGAGTTATTAGGGGCTGAGAGTGCAACTCAGTAGGCTTAATTTCTGCCTAGCATATTCAATCCCCAGTAACTTGTTCCCGAACATTTATACACATAACTTTGCTATGTAATAGGTGAAAAATGAACTCCATTAAAATCTGATTAATCAAAGAAAAATTCAAAAGGAGTTAAGACTACACCACAAAAGTAGGTTTTTCCTGTCCCTTGAACTTAAACTGCATAAACAGTCTGACACATCCCTTCATGTGGACCTTACTACTCACCATAAGGGAACAAAGAATCCTCCAAATAGAGACAAGAACAAAACAGAAAATCTGATTTGTTTTTGCTGCGGTGTAGTCTTGAAGCCTATATCCCTCAACACAAGCTGAAACTTTCTCTTTGCAGAAAAAAAAGATAATATTAAAAATTCACCAATCTAGCCTGGTGGTTGTGGTGCATGCCTTTAATACTAGCTAGCACTTAGGACGCAGAGGCAGGCAGATCTCTGTGAGTTCAAGGCCAGGTCAGTCTACAAAGCCAGTTTCAGAACAACTAGGACTACATAATGAAACCCTGTCTCAAAAACCAACCAACCAACCAACCGACGACCAATTAAACAAGCCTACTTACAATCTCCTACCCTGTCAGTTTCTGCTAATAATCAACTACAGCAATTAATTTCCTCTTCCAGTCCTCCATCATCTCTGTTATTGTACTCAGTATATATAGATTATTAGTTTCAAGGCCTTCCATCAATTGCATTTTCTCTACTTCAACCAATTACCTGACCTTATTATAACTCAGTAGTCTACACATTCCTGAGTCAGCAAAGTTACATGCTTCTAGACCTTTCTAAGAACTATTCCTTCCACTCTTTTCACTATCCACCCAAAATCATGCAAGAGTTAGTATGTACTTCACGTATATGGAAAAATGAGTTTATCTTTCCCAAGATTCCCATCTTTTCTCCAGTTCTACAGATCACCAATTCCTCAAAGTCAAGGGCAACACACACACACACACACACACACACAAATTTACTCTAAGTCTCTCAGAATATAAACAAGTGTTGCACAATCTGTGGACACTCTGAAAGTGCTGTGGTTGGCTGGTGATGTTGATGATAATGATGATGATAGCTAGATGAGGCTTGAGTAGAACACTCCTAAGTAATGATTGCAATGAAGCAAGAATTTATGACACTCCTTATTAAAATTCTAATTACATAACTAGGCCTTAAGATACATATTTCCCCTTTTGGTGACACATACTGATTCCCTTTTTCTAAAAATACCTTAGGAAAGAAATCTAAACCTCAAAGAACCAAAGAAAAAAATTTTCCACACAACAAAAGGCACTATTAGGAAGAAACAAATCTCAGCACTTTGGGAAGCCACAAAAATGTAGGTTTTAAACTCTGATTCAGTCTTTAATCTTTCAAAGCAATTAAGTTACTAGCTTTTAGGGAATAAAAGTCTTTATGATTACAGCTCCTACCATCTTCCCTACCCAAATGGAGAGTGACTATTGGATCAGCAGTGACCCAGAGATCAATATTCCAGATACTTTCTCCTACCACCACAACCAACCTGCAACTTCAGTGACCTAGTTTAAGTAGGCTCCGGTGTTTTCATCCCTAATTCCTCCATGCCTTGTGTAACCTCCAGATTTTGTGCCGGAGCAAGGGGGATGTACTGGTTTTGAAGTCAGCTAACAAACAGATGACAAAGCAAAAAGGAAACAATTATAGTGTTATAAAAGCAAGATAGAGTCTGTCCTCCAAAAGTCAAGAAGATAGTATCTATCTGAGGAAGTTAGCTCACAACATGGGAGCAATCATAGCTCTGTCAAACAGCCATAAACACTTCAACCTGCTGTGTTGAGTAAGTCACTTAGCCTCTTCCGGGGCTCAACCCCTGCAGTCATCGAGTGGTCACCCTCTGAGTCCTGAGTTTGAGATTTCTTTTTTATATAAATCAGATAGTACTTTTTTTATTGCTGGAATAATTTTCTGTCAATCTTTCAACAACCCATTCTGTTAACTTCTAACACTTAATACTTGATATGTACTTTCTGTATTGTTTTCCTTACTCTGGGCACTGCTAGTACAATCCTTCTGCCTCACAATCAAAAGAGGATTATATAGCTAGAATGGTGTTATACACCTATAATCCCATCACAGGTGGGTCAAGAGTTTCAGCCAACCAGGGGCTAGAGAGATGGGTCAGAGGTTAAGAGCACTGGCCGTTCTTCAGACAACCTGGGTTCAATTCCCAGTACCCACATGGCAACTCGCTACTCTGCAATCCCAGATCCAGGAGACCTGTCACCCTCTCATAGATATACATTCAGGCAAAATGTACATTAAAAATGGACATAATTTTTTTTAAATGAAGAAAAAAAGAGTTTGAGCCAAACTTAGCTACATTATGAGTTCAGGGCCAGCCTGAGACACATGAGATACATTCTCAAAAGAAAAAGAAAAAAACTGGCTGCATAGACTGTGTTATGAACTCTTTAATTCAACAAAGATGGTAATTATAAATACTGCTAAAAGGTAAGATTTTAGCAAATAACATGCTGTGGAGAATATGCAATTAGCAATGATTACAATACTTAACATAGGGAAAATAACAATTCTCCAGAAACAACAGTAAGGATTGTTTGGTATGGATAAGACATAAGTCTAAGTCAGAAGTGGTGGCTGATGCCTGTATCCCTAACACTCACCAGGAGGCTGAGGCAGAAGGTAAGAGAGAATTTGAAGCCAGTCTGAGCTACAGAGACTGTCTAAAAACAACAACAAAAAGCAAAAAACAACAGGAAGAAAAATACAATGCTCAATTTTTTACATTAAATTTAATTTAAAAAAAAATTTAGAAGAGCTGGGCAGTGGTGGCACACACCTTTAATCCCAGCACTCAGGAGATAAGAGGTGGGTGGATCTCTATGCATTGGAGGCCAGTCTGGCCTACAGAGTGAGTTCCAGGACATCCAGGGCTACACAAAGAAACCCTGTCTCAAAAAAACTAAAATAATAAGTAAATAAATAAATGAATGAATGATGTGTATTGTTGAGGCTCCTCCCTGCAAATAAGAAAAGAAAAGAAAAATTATGTAAAGGGTGTTTCCCTGGCACCTGTGAAGAGGGCATCAGATCCCCTGGAATTAGAGTTACTGATGGTTGTGAATCACAATGTGGCTGCTAGGAATTAAACTGGAGTCCTCTGAAAGAGTAGTCAGCACTCCTAATCACAGAAATCTCTCTCCAGCTTCAAGGCAAAATTTCAAGTGCCTCAACATTAGGCAAAATTGATAGTCCAAATACAACCCTCTCATAGCAGAATATTATCTAAATGATAACTCCTTCTTGGATATTGTAAAGTTAAAAAAAAAACAAAAACAAAACTCCTAGGCCAGACCTAGGTAGGGCACAATCTCACAATGGCATATATTAGGAAGGCTAAAGAAGGAAGATTATAAGTTCAAGGCTAATTCAGATAACCCCATTAACACCCTTACTTTCCAATAAAAAGTAAAATGAATGAAGGACCTGCCTCTCACCTGCTGCGGCACTCAGGAAAGCAAACCCAGCATCTCACCTGAGCAGCACAGTAGAGCTGGCCCTGGATGTGGGGGTTGAGGATGAGCTGGACCCAAGGGCATGAGAGCAGGAGAGCCAGAGGGTTAACCAGTTTAGACAACTCTTGTCTAGATCTAGAGTTTTGAATTGACCCACTCCATTACCTACCCCACCAGTGAATTAACTGCTGAGGTGCATGAAGGGGTCAGTCCTACAGATCCAAAACTACAGGATCTCCATGACACAGGGCAACAGCAGGACTCCTAGAGGAGTCCCACTGAGGATCCAGTATCAATAGAGTAGCAGAAGCCAGAGGCCTCATACCAGGCCAAAGAGTCATTGCAATGAACATTTGTAAGCAAAGAAATGTGGACAAAAGGATATACTGTGGGATTCATTGTGACACACTGCAGCTTCCACAACAAGATCCATTTTCTCTGTCAGAGGGGAGGTTGTGAGGGTAAAGGGCAGGTACAGGGGAGGGGGAGATGCGTAGGACTGGGGCACATGATGTGACATTCACAAAAAGTCAAAATAAAGTTCAAACAAACAAACAAGCAAACCTCTCGGTAGTACTGGGGACAAAACTCAGAAGCAAAGCACCAGCTAGGTAGGCCTCGGTCCAATTTCAAGCATTCCCTCTCTTCAAACAAACTTCTGGATAACAGAACCAAAGCATACAAACCAGTTCATGGAGCACCCAGAAAATTTAAACATTCTATCTCTGATTCTAAGATTGTTTTTAAATTTTTTCTTAGAATTATCTATTTTATGTATGTGAGTACCCTGTAGCTATCTTCAGACACACCAGAAAGAGGGGGCATCGGATCCCATCACAGATGGTTGTGAGCCACCATGTGGTTGCTGGGAATTGAACTCAGGACCTTTGGAAGAGCAGCCAGCCCTCTTAAACGCTGAGCCATTTCTCCAGCCCTTGATTCTAAGATTTAACACTGACTTTAGCAATACTAAAGAAACAGTAAGTTCTAGGAATGAGTAGAGTTGGTAAAAAGTTCTGTAGAAGGGTGAGAAGCACTGATGTCTGAAGACTTCTAGCGAGAATATTTATGAGACTGACCTAATCAGAAGATCAGCAAGAGTAAGATAGCAGATAAAAGCATTGCTGGGGAATTTAAAACCTCAGACCTGGCCAGGTAAGTTCCACAATTACTCTAGATTCAGTTTTATCTGAAAGTCAAACTAACAAACTACTGAAGCCCAAAGACCAGAAGCAACAAGACGAACAAAGAGTTTCTGTGAATTTCCCTATATTTGGCCTGAATTTGGCAAAGGAGAAAAACAGGAATAGAAGTGAAAGAGGCAGAGGGGGAAGAAAAAATCATAGAAAACTGTCCTCTATCTCCACCTAGTGGTGCCAGAGATTCCTCAACTGGGACAAGCCGCTTCAGCCTCTCAGAGCTCACTATTATTAAAGTTTAAGACCTGGGAAGTCCGCTCAGAGAAAGAGGAGGGCTTGCCTATGGCCATAGTTTCCATCTCCAACACAATTAAAACAAACTTACTTCTTGAAGCCAGCACTACTAACAATTTTCTGCATGCTGAAAGTATCCTAAAATGCGGATTTAGACTCTAAGCTAGACAAGCACACAAGAGATAGAACACATCTTCCTGAAACAGACCAGAAAAGCCTTGCCAGCTAGCTAGAGCGACCAGTAGCTTGAGAAAATGCAGGTCTCAAATGCCTTAAACTCTGAAATTTAAACAAGCACTAAACAATATTCTCAGACAATAACATAAAACTAGCACAAATCATTGGGGGAGTCAGAAAGAGAGAGAGAGAGAGAGAGAGAGAGAGAGAGAGAGAGAGAGAGAGAGAGAGAGAGAGAGAGAGAGATCTGTAATCCCAGCACACAGGAGACTGAAGCAGAAGGATCCAGAAAGAAGCCAGAGCCCTGCAGAGCCCAACTGTAGGCAGGCTTGCCCAGCAAACTCCCTGACAGACCTTGGAACTCATTAAACCCACACATCTATCTAGTTTTGTTCCAGCACTCACTGATATTCATGTTTCTAAGAAAGGTTTTTGTTGTTGTTGTTACTATGTTTTGTTTTAAAGGGACAAACCCATATTATGTTGCTCAGAATGGTCCCAAACTCCTGGTTCAAGCAATCTTCCTGCCTCAGCCTCCTAAGTAGCTGTCACATTGCATGGCTTCTATTCCAATTTTAATATGATATAATATGATTTCAAGTCCAAATATTTGTTATATATGTGTGTATACAAAACCTTATGTCTTCCATCTCTAACCGGATCATGAACATCTTGAAAAATTAGTACCTTTCCTCAGTTTCTCAGTCTGTCTGTCTCTGTCTGTCTGTCTGTCTGTCCATGTCTTTTCTCCCTCACCCCTGTAGGAGTTCCTGTGAAACTCAGCAAGGAGCCATTCATTTCAACGTGCCTGTAGTCCTCTTTCTCTTACTGTACAGAAACTGTATGCTGATAATCTCAATTTGGGTTCCTCTAAAATTGAACTACTAGAGACACTTGGAGGGAAGGGAAAGGTAAACTTCTAAAAAGTTAAACAAAATCAAACCAATGCTGGGAGGTGTAGCTCTTGGTAAAGAGCTAGTCTGGCATGCCTCAGGCCCTGGGATCCAACTCCAACACACAAAGAAAAAGAAACAAGGTACCAGTTGATATCTTTGTGGGCACACCACATGTTTTGGACAGGTTGAATGCCAAGGAAGAACCACTCTGACCATAAAGAATGTGAAATATGCAACTAGAAAATACTTAACTATTGCAAAATAAGCTTTACTTTAGGCCAAAAGCATGAATTCCAAGCTGATTATGGGCAACTGAAAAAGATTCTCTTATAAAAAATGCTCAGGTGATCCAAAGGACAACTAGATATCAAGGCAATATAGCAAAGATTGTTAGTCATGTCATTACCCAACAAATCTAAGCCCACTAGCAAGTTTACAAAATGGATTTGAGATATAATCTTGGTTCAATAAATAAAATAATGACAAAGACAAGTAAGTTGTCTTTAATAATAAGTTCTTTAAATAGACTGGTTTTTTTTTTGTTGTTGTTTTTTTTTGTTTTTTTGTTTGTTTTTCGAGACAGGGTTTCTCTGTGTAGCCCTGGCTGTCCTGGAACTCGCTCTGTAGACCAGGCTGGCCTCGAACTCAGAAATCCACCTGCCTCTGCCTCCCAAGTGCTAGGATTAAAGGCGTGCGCCACCACCGCCCGGCAGACTGTTATTTCCACTTTTCCTATTTACCAAATACTTAAAATTTGTTTGTTTGTTTTTTTGGGGGGGAGGGTGTCTCTAAAGTTTCCTTCTTTCCACTTGGAGACTCCTACAGAATGTCATACACGGTAGACAAAAGGGCTGGCCTGTTCCTATTAACACACCTGGTGGAGAGAAGAGTGGCCTGGAAAACTGGTTCCCTAGATTCAAATCCCAGGCCTACCTATTAGCAGCAGTATGACACCCAGCACAAAAAGAAAGCCTGGCCAGCATGTAAATGAATTACTAGTGCCCCTATGCCAGGGGACAGTGAGAAGGGCATTCCAGGCCTATACAGAGGCTCTGTGAACAGAACTTGAGAGAGAGTAACTGGGACAGTGGGCTCAGAGCAAAGTGTGTGTGGCAAAGTATAGGAGAGACTGAAAGGGGCAAAGAAATGGAAAGGGGCTCAGGACATACCTCCATTTATTCAAAAGCCCTTATATAGTTCTACTTTGTGCCAGGTATTGGTCTAAGTATTTTCCCAATAACGCCTACAAGAAAATCATGACAATTCCCATCTTACAGATGGTCAAAGTGAGAGGTAAAGGAACAAGTTCCTCAGAGGCAGCACCAGGGACCAAGTCTCCCAATCATCCTCTGCTACACAGCAAGTTCAAGGCCAGCCTGGGACACCTGAGTTCCATCCCTAGAACCCATGTAAAGGTAGAGGGAAAAGCTGAGTACGCAAAAGTAGTCCTCTGGCCTCCATGCATGGGCTTTCCATACATGCCCTTTCACCCACTAATATTTTTTTTAAGTTTAATTAAAATAAAAAATGAAAACCAGGGGCTGGAGAGATGGCTCAATGGTTAAGAGCACTGACTCCTCTTCCAAAGGTCCCAAGTTCAATTCCCAGCAACCACACAGTGGCTCACAACCATCTATAATGGGATCTAATGCCCTCTTCTGGCACACAGGTATACATGCAGATAGAGCACTCATAAATAAATAAATCTTTAAAAAAACACACACACACAACTAAAACTAAAACTAGCCAGTTTTAGCATCATACACCTTTAATCTCAGCTTTCAGAAGGCAGAACCAAGCAGATCTCTAAGCTCAAGACCAGTCTGATCTACAGAGTGAATTCCAGAACAGCCAGGGCTACACAAAGAAACCCTGCTCAAAAAACAAAACAAAACACACATGTCCAAAATAGCCTTGATCTCTACTAGGTGATGCTGGCTGCCTAGCCCTTGTAGGAACTTGATCTCTCTTGAATGAATAAATGAAGCCTTGTTGTACCAAATGGAATCATGTATTTAAACCACTGAGTACTGTATATGAAACATAGTCATTGCTATTCCCTAGTCCTTCATCCCATTAAAGGGCAGGTACCCAGTCCATAAAACAACAGCACTAACCAGCATGCTCCCTGCCTCTCCATCAGCTCATCCTTCATCTAGCCTGTCTATACCACAGACCACATACCATTCAAATGCACTATTTATTATCCATAGGATATTGGTGACTTCAAGAGGATGATAGCCTTTCTTCTGTAATAAGTTCCTTAGTGCACACACATACAGTCCTAACATCCTATACAACTGATAATATAGCAACCGTAATTTCTAGATGTTATATTGCCTACGTTTTTGGAAGTATAGGAATAAAGACTATACTAAAAATACCAGAATTATTCCTTCTGCTTTTCCCCCTTTGAAGGTTCTTTCTGTTATGGACAAACTATGTCCATTTGTTATATGGTAACAAATGGACCTGTAATGTTGGCATTCAATTGATCATAATCCCATTTGGTTGTGGTAAAAACATTTAAAATGCCAACCAACATGAGAAGGCTTTGTTTTTTATGTAATACAGTATTAGAATTTCTCACAACTCAATTTTGAGAAATTTTTCATATTTGACTCATCTCAATGATAGATTGAATTATTAGAGCAAAATTCCAGCCTAGATAAGAAATAACATAACCATTTAGCCTCCTGGCAAATTACATTCAGCATCCACTTTCTCAAGATGACAAATATCAAATCTCTCAAGTGGAAAAATCTTCTAGAGCATCAAGCCAATTGTGCAATGCAGCAAATAGATCAGAAGAGAGTCCACCCCACCTCTGCAGCAACAATCCTGAACTCACTGCCATAAGGTGACATGACTCACATGGCAGCTGCCACTAGTTCTAAAATCGATTCCTTCTTGGAAGGTCACTACCATTTGACCTTAACAAAGTCAAAAGTTCCAAATACTGACTTTCCTTTTTCCCTAAGGCATCTGCCATCTCCTTGCATAAACTTGGCACAAAAACATGGCAGAGAATGAGACTATTTGTTTCTCTAAGCTCTCTTATACCACAGGACAACAAACTATTATTACTTTTAACAAAACAGTCAAACACCATTTATAACTGGTGTTTCCCCTATAATTTGAAGTCCAAGGGAGATGCAATGACTTAACAACAAATACAACAGGGCAGTGCCTAAAGTGATGCAAGCCTCCTACTTTAGGCCAGTTACGGCCCTTCTGCTGCTTCTTTCTTGGGGGAGTAAGCATCACACATCCTTGTGCAGTGTATAGGGCCAGTATAATTGGTCCCACTTTACTGATATGGAAACTAAGATCCATAGAGCTTACATATCACAGACCAAGCAGAAGTGGGTAGGAATAGGGCAGAACTTTAAGTCTCAGTCTGTCTTATTTAAAGTCCATGTGCTTTCTATTACTGCTCTGCTACTCAAATTATGGTCACTGGACCAGCAGCTTGGCATCATCTGAAAACTAATTAGAAATAAGGTTTCTCAGTTGGGTGGTGGTTGCACATGCCTTTGATCCCAGCATTTGGGAAAGCAGAGGCACTCACTCTATGAGTTTGAGGCCAGCCTGTTCTACAGATCCAGTTCCAGGATCGCCAGGGTTACAGAGAAACCCAGATTTATTTACCATCTTCATGTCATTTCTGTGCCATTAAAGTTTAAAAGCTGGGCTAGAGAGATGGCTCAGAGGATAAGAGCACTGACTGCTCTTCCAGGGGTCCTGAGTTCAATTCCCAGCATGGTGACTTATAACCATCTGTAATGGGATTGGATGTCCTCTTCTGGAGTGTCTGAAGATAGCTACAGTGTACTCATATACAAATAATAAATCTTAAAAAAAAGTTTAAGGGCTGCTATACTATTATGCTTCTCTGCCTGCTACTACTACTATCCCTTTCTACAGACTTGCACTGTGTTCTCAGTGTGTGGGGGTGGTGGCAGTGGTGGACATTTAATGTTTGAAAATATTTTTGTCACAACTAGGGATAGACAGACAGACAGACAGATGAATGTTACTAGGATCAAAAGCTGGAGGGACTTGATCAGTATCCTACAATGCTTATGGGTCTGGTAGTCCATGCCTGTAATCCACACTCAGAAATCATTACAAGTTTGAATCTAGTCTAGACTACATGGTAAGTTTCAGGCTAGCCAGTCCTACATAGAAAACACTGTTCCAAATAAAACAAAACAACAAAAAATTCTACAGTGCACAGGACTGCTTCCCCACACATTAAATTATCCAGTCCAAACATCAGCAGTGATAATGCTTTATCTGTTATTTTTGCATCTACAGATCATTCTTTAGGGATTACTTTTACTATTTTTAATTCTGTGTAAATGTAGGCATGTGGATCTATGTGAGTCCAGGCACACATGAGGGCTGGGGTATAAGATCTCTCTAGAACTGGGGTTATAGATGATGCTGGGCTGCCTCATACAGGTGCTAGAACCAAATTTTGGTCTTCGGCAAGTTGCAGGAGAATATTGTCTGGGTTTGTTTGTTTGTTTTGTTTTTAAATTTTCTTTCCAGACAGGGTCTTACTGGATGTCCTGGAACTCACTATGTAGACCATGGTGGTCAACGTTGGGGATCCATTCTGCCTCAGCTTCCTGAGATTAAAGTGACTTTTGGGATTAAAAGTATATGCGGCTGTAACCAGCCAGGATATGGTCTTAACCACTGAGACATCTCTCCAGCTGGGCATGGAGACACATGTCTATAATCCCAGCACTTGGAAAACAGAGGCAGGAAATAAGTAATTCAAGATCATCTGCAGTTAGATGCCAAGTTTAAAGCCAACATGGGCTATATGAAACCTTGGTCTGCTTCCTTCTCCGAAAAAGAACAAACAGCTCTGTGGAATAGCATTTGCTATAGGGCATGAGGTTCAGTCTTCAGGACCAAACACTCCTATCAGTAAGCCACATGCATGTAATGACCGTGGAGGCCAGAAGATGGCATCCCCTGGAACTTAGTTACACGAGCTGCCATGTGGGTGTGGGAAGCAAACCTGGGTCCTCCACAAGAGCAGTGAATATTCTTCACCACTGAGCCTTCTCTCTAACCCGTTCCCATATTTTCTGATCTTAGTATCTGCTCTAGAGATTATCATAAAATCCTGGCTTATCAAAATCAATCTCAGGTTTAAACTAGTTTTAGTGATTCAGAAATGTTCTGATGTGGTATTAGTATACACACCTAACAAATTTACATGCACAGTAACTCACTATTACAGCTACTCTTTTACCATCTGTAGTCATTTCCTTAGCCTATTACAGCTTTGTTCCAACACATCTTTCTTGTGTTGTTAGCCAATGTGCTATACATACAATACATGCTATACACCCAACATTATATGCACTTAAACATCTTTTTAATCAGTAAAGGAGAAAATTATGCATTTACAGCATCTAATATAATCACATAATTACCTCTACTACTTTCTCATGTGCATATGAATTATTGTCTGAGGTTCTTACTTCCAGCCTGAAGGACCCATTAAACACTTTCTTGTAAGGCAGGTCCTTGAGCAATAAATCCTCCCAGTATCTGTTGTTTTCATTTCACCACTCTGAAATGACCAAACTATATTCAACTTTGCTAGATACAATTCTTAGTTGGTCTTCTATTTTGTTTTATTTTTTGTTTTGTTTTGTTTTTCAGGACCGAGTTTCTTTGTGTAACCTTGGTTGTCCTAGAACTAGCTTTGTAGACCAGGCTGGTCTTGAACTCAGAGATCCACCTGCCTCCGCCTCCCTAGTATTAGGATTAAAGTCATTTGCCACCACCACCGCCAATATTTTTCTTCCTTCTTCTGACAGTTCGAATTTATAACTGGGGTTCCTCTACTGAGTATTTTAGTCCAACTACTGTACTTTTCAGCTCTAGAACTTTCATTTGGTTCTCTTTTATAATTCCTCTTTCTAGGGATTTCCATTTCACTTGGCAGTATTGTGGTACCTTCCTTTACTATTTTGTGCTTCCCTTAAGTTCTGGGAATATATCTATAATGGCTAAATTGCTTGCGTGTGTGTGTGTGTGTGTGTGTGTACATGCATGAATATGTGTGTGTGTAGATGTGTACATATGTGGTACACAAGTGCACATGGACATGCAGAGGCCAGAGGTCAATATCACGTAACTCTATTACTCTCCACCCTTTTTTTTTTTGGTGACAAGGTACCTCACGGAACCTGGAGCTCAATGATTTAGACTGACTGCCCAGCAAGCTCCAGAGAACTGCCTCCAGCACAGCTTTTACATGGGTATTCAGGGTCAAAATTCAGATCCTCTTACTTTCCTGGCAAGCAGTTTATGGCCCGCACAATCTCCTGCAAAGCCTTTCGTTAATCAACCCTGATCACTCTCATTCCTGTAGCTAGCATCCCCACACCCACCTCCTCTTCTCTTGCACGGGTCATACTTTCCAGTTTCTCATAGTTTCTGATGTTTTGGACATTTCAGATGATATTTTTAGTGACTCTAGAGCCCTATCAAGGTTTTTATTTGATGGGAGAAGGGCAGTACTCTATCACTGCCTTTGAGTTTTTGAGGCAAAACTTGCTATGTAACTTGAGCTGGCCTTGAACTCTCCACTCTCCAGTCCTCAGCCTTCCAAGTGCTAAGATTACAGACACAGCCCATCAAACCTACTTCAAGTCTTACTATTTATTGTTTGGTGACTATTTATTGTTTGGATGATTTTAAGAAAATCTATTTATCCCACACAATGTGATGAATGACATGGTTTCAGTCTTCCTTTTCCAGGACCATCCAACTGTGAAACTGTAACTGTGGCTTGTTTTCTAACATTTGTAACAGCGCCCTAAGGCAAAACTTGTATACAAACTAGCCTACTGCATTAGTTCCTCTGAGGGGAGTGCTTCTGAGGTCAATGTTTGATGTCTATGCTTACCTAAGGAGGAGTCCCTAACAATTTCTAGCAAATTGGAAAACATGCAGTCTAGGCTGTATCTTCAAACAATTCAACCTTCTCTCACTAAAACCTAGTATTCTCTTTTTTTTTTTTGGTTTTTCGAAGACAGGGTTTCTCTGTGTAGCCCTGGTTGCCCTGGAACTCACTTTGTAGACCAGGCTGGCCTCGAACTCAGAAATCCGCCTGCCTCTGCCTCCCAAGTGCTGGGATTAAAGGCGTGCGCAACCACCACCCGGCTTAAAACCTAGTATTCTCAAGACTGCCTTCAGGCATGAACTTTCCCACTGTGTTTCAGGTGAGTTATTTCCTTTGGGGGAAAATTAGGACAATCTGGGTTTTGCTTGATTTTTTGGAGGTTGACTCTGTCAGAGCTATACCCCTAGTCAGCAACTCTCTGTTTTAAGTCCTGACCCCCCTCCACTTCTCGTGTAAAAATCTCTGAACCAGGATTTTGGAAATAGGGAAGGAGATAATATAAGCTTTTCTCTGAGTTGTCCCATTCTCCACCAAATCTAGGATTGAGTCTTTGGTGGAAAAACACAGTAGGTAGAAGTTGCAACTAGCCTTCCCTACCATCAAATAACCAACCACCTCACAAGTCAAAGCTGGTACTAGAGCAGTTAGATCCTGAATTATCTCAGTATGCCAGATCCTGTTCCACAAGTAGTGACTGAATAGAAAAAAAGAGGTCTATCATCCAAGGGCACCTTCCTATGACTTAGCCTCAGCAACAAGTAGTGAAGTCTCTCTAACTCATCAGAAGGGGAAAGCAGCGTTGACAGTCTTGATTCAAACTACCGTCTCTCATCATTACAGCCCATTCTAGCTGCCCTTGCAGGTCACTCTTACAACCATTTCCAAAGGTTGTTTTCAGAAGTATCTAGCTTGGAGTACAGATACAGCCTGGACTGCATGTCAGTGGAGTTGTGATACTGTCCTGCTTCAGTCAGTCCTACAGAAGAGCAAAGCTAAAACGTTGAGTAGTTCCAACAGGACCCCAAAGCCCTGTAAAGCTGAAATGGTTGACTATGTAGCCATGTACAGAAACAATTAGGCAACTCCTGATACTGTCAGAGCTACCAATCCCGAGGACCACGCATCAACCCTTCGGGGAGCAAGGACTAAACTGCTAGAGAGTCAGTATCATACTGGCTAGAAGCTCCGTCTGAAGTTCAAAATCTTGAGGCACTCTGCATAAAGGAAAAAAATAAGGGCTTTCCCCCCACCTTTTAAAGAGAGGCTTTTACCATCTTCTGTAGTGTCAACCACACAAGACTGCCTCCTGTTTCTGAGGCCAATCACATGCTTCTGACTAGCTACAAACTGAAGGGCCACAACTCCCTCTTTGGGTTCAGTTAATTTAGTACTACATCTCACAGAACTTAAGTAAAAACACTCGCATTTACCTATTTTTCACAGGATATTACAACAGGCACAAGATATCATAAGATCTTTTTAAATGTATAAGGTAAGACATGTGGGAAATGGTGCAGAGTTTATATATCCACTACTACTACTAAGCCGCATTCTTTCAGGAGTTTATGGATGCTTAATTATATAGGCATTGTTGGTTAAATCATTGGCTACTGGTGATCAACTTAACCTTCACTTCCATCTTACAGGAAGAATTGAGAAGTCCCAACCTAAAAGATGTTTTCTGGGAACCCATCTGAATTCTAAAACTACTATAAACAGGCAAGTGCATCCACCTCATTAACACACAAAAAGAAACCTATTACTTTGGAGATTCCAAGGATTTTAAAAGCATAAGCCAGGGAACCAAATCATGTATATTCCAGTGTCACAGGTATCTGTCTGACTGGCTTTTTTTGTGATTGCTTTGCTTTTTTTTCTGTTTTTTTTTTTTTTGCGGGTCAAATGTGTAAATGTCTGACACTTAGTAAGTGTTCAGGGTTGTGTATACAACCAAGTGATGGGGTGCATGCATAGCATACACAAGGCCCTGAAAACACACACACACACACACACACACACACACACACTTCAACAAATGATAGCTATTATCACCCTGTTAGAAACTAGGAAATGCAAGACACTCTTTCTCAAAGAGTTTTTCCCAGAAACTTGTTTGGAACAGGGAAAAGTACAAACTTCCAATATAAGTAGACGTAACTTTTAAGACCTAGGGTACACAGTTAATACCTAGTGAAAAACTCCCCTGTAGTTTTAGGCGCGAGTTCTACACACTGCGCACCAGTTCGTTTCTACGGATGATTCCAGTGTTTTCCAGTAACAAATGAATGAAAATAACCTTTGAGAAATGCCAAAACCAAGAGACCCACTTTAAGAAAGAGAATAAACAACTAGCTTTAAACTTGTGATCTGGCCCTAGAAAGCCTCTTCCGGTTCCAGATGATACGGAACCCCATAAGCTTCCACCTCGACTGTCACCACAGCGAGGGCACCCCATGGGTAGGGACGCGCGCCGCGGCCAGACAGCAGATTCCGCGACTCTCCGCTCATAGCCCGTCGGGGCTGGCGGCCGGTTACCTCGCAGTTGAACTCCATCTCGGCGTCCATGGTGACGATCCGCACCGTGAATGTCTTGGGCTGCTTCCTCTTGAGTGAGCTGAAGCTCATGCGGGAAGCGATAGCTCCGGCCATGGCGCGGGGTACTGGCCTGGGATCCCCTCACCCCTAGGCCCGCGTTCTGGGTCTATTAGCCCCCCTGGAGTAGCTGCACAGGCCTCAGGGCCACCATGGTGGCCGGCTGGCCGGCCCGAGACAGACCTAGGCTGCCTGGGTCCCCAGCGGCCAGCATGGGCCGCGAGGACCCGGTCTGGGTGCGGAAAGATGAGTTAAGGGACAGTCTCTGACGACGGGGTAGGGGGTGCGGGGGGGGGGGGGACGGGATGCCGGCAGAAGCAGGCGCGGCCCGGAGCTCGGAGTCTCGGGTTGGGGACGCCGGGGATGGCTCAGGACAGGAATCCTAGACGGCTGCGGCGCCGACGTCGGGCCTCTCAGCGACCGACGGGGGTCGCGGGGGCGCGCAGTAGTTGGGAGCGCACACGCGCGTGCGTGTCTGTCACCAGCTCCGCTCCGCGCGCCCTCGGGAAGCGTCCTCTACCAACCCCCACCTCAGCAACCCACCAGATCCCCGCCCCGCCCTCAGGACTCCCAGAACGCTACACACGGGTGCATCCTAACTCATTTTTTTCCAAGACGCTGCGATTGGCTGGAACGCCAAAGGAAGCGGGACTTCCGCCTCGTCCCGCCTTCTCTAGGCCTACTCCACCAATTGAAAGTTGCACTGAACGTGGGCCGCCGGTCTGTTCTCGGCGTTGAGTGGCTGTAGAGGCGGTCACTCCGAACGTTTTTGTTCCTAAAGTATACGCCTACTCTAGTAAGACTGGTTGAGAAGGCGCAGGCGGCACCTTTCCCGGGAAACTTGTAGCGTCCGTGGCAGCACCGCACGAGGTACTGTCGCGGCCAGAGAAAGACCCCATTTATCACATCGCGCCAGAGCATCAGTCGTATCTGGGACACCCGGCCGAAATTCCTTTTTGACAATTATATGTGCTGACTTGTACTTCTCAAACTTTAAAAACAACCTCATAAGTTGCCGCGACTTGCCTGCCTGATCCTTCAGCTTCTCTTTAAGAGACTTAAGATTACCACAGGATTCGTGATTGTCCTTACCTTACTAAGTGGTTAAGGAATTGAAACTTGCTTAATACTTATAGAAAGCTTTAGGAAGGTGTCTGACACATACTAGATTGGATGCTATGAAACCGGGCTAGTAGCAGTGAAAAAATGTGAAAGAATTTTCATTTTATCCTCGTATTTTACTTTTTTTAATTTCCAAGCCACATACTTGAAGCACTTGTAGCTTAATGTCATCAAGTGTATAATATGCTTAGGAGAATTTCAACTTTCTGGGGAGTTATAGAGTTTTTATTTTAAAGGTACATTTCTTAGTCACTGCTGCTGTGAAGAGACACCATGAATACAGCAACTCGCATCAAAGAAAACATTTAATTGGGGACTTTTTCATTTTTACAGTTTCAGATGTTTAGTCCATTATCATCATGGTAGGGAGCATGGTGGCTTGCTAAGAGCAGTAGCTGAGAGCTAGCTATATCCCGATCTATAGGCTTAAAAAGCAAGACAAAGGGCTTGCCATGGGCTTTTGAAACCTCAAAACCAGCCGGGCAGTGGCGGCGCACGCCTTTAATCCCAGCATTTAGGAGGCAGAGGCAGGCGGAGTTCGAGGCCAGCCTGGTCTACAGAGTGAGTTCCAGGACAGCCAGGACTACACAGAGAAACCCTGTCTCGAACCACTCCCCCCAAAAAAATGAAAAAGAAAGAAACCTCAAAACCCACCCCCTAATGATAGACTTCCTTCAACGAGGCCACACCTCCTAATCCTAATTCTTTCAAATGGGGCCACTCCTTGGTGACCAAGCATTCAAATATATGAGCTTGTGGGGCGATTCTTATTCAAACTACCACAATTTTTATCTTTCGTGCATAAATGTTTTACAGCACATATGTGCATTGCTTGTATACATGACACCCATGTCAGAAGAGGGTTCCAGAGCCCCTGAAACTGTAATTCATGCAGTTGTTAGCTACCACATGGGTGTTGGAAATTGAACCTGGCTCCTTTACAAAAGGGACATTTACTCTTAAGCACTAAGCCACTTTTAGTCTGTTTTTGAGACAGGGTCTCCTTGTGTTATTTGGGGTATTCTAGAACCCCTGAGCTTAAGCATGTCCTCTTTCTCAGCCTCTCTTAAAACTATAGCCCTGGTAGAACATGGTGCTACACATCTTTCATTCCAGCACTTGGGAAGTAGAGGCAGGTGGATCTCTGTGAGTTTGAGGCCAGCCTAGTCTACAGAGTAACAGGACAGCCAGGACTACACAGAGAAAACCCTGTCTTAGGAAAAAACAAAAACAAAAAACCTACAGCCCTGGTTTGACTTCTGTTTGGGTTTTTTTGTTGTTGTTATTGCTTTGGGGGGGTTGTTTTGTTATCCTTGTTTAGTTTATGTATTGGTTTGTTTGGTGGGGGTAGGGTCTCTGTGTAGCCCTGTCTGTCCAGGAACTCAGTATGTAAATCAGGCTGACCCTAAACTCAGAGAAGTCTATTAACCTCTATCTCCTGAGTGCTAGATCAAAGGTGCATGCCACCTGAGCCCAGCTTAAATTTTGTTTTTAACTAGTTCTCATGGTGCAATGGAGACAACTGCATGTGTTTTGACTAAACAATGGGCACTCCATAAGTGTTACTTCTGTAGCATCCTCTCTACTCTGACCCTGGTAAAACCAAGGCCCAGCATGATAGCATCTCATGCTTGACCCAGATCTTGAGAGACAAAGCTAGAAATGGGACCGAGCCCTGATCTAGGCCAGAACTGCTGGCTTTACCCGTGTGCTATACAATGTAAAGCTTCTAAATTCTTCCTGTCACTGCTTCCAAAAAATATGGACTGGGAACGGGGCTAACAAGAACAGAGTCTAAGGATTTATAGGCATAAATGTCATAATGCAACCCATTTTTGTATATATAGAAGTTCAAGAAGCAATACATAAGTAACATGATTGGAATTCTGTAGTATTTATCGGACACTGTTGCTAGAGCTGTCCTGTAGACCAAGTCTTGCCCTTCTACAAGCGATTCCTGGACGAGTAGGATGCACCGGCCAGGGCTGGATAGTTGTTGACTGGACCCACCCGAGAGGCTGCCACCAAAGTGATTCTTCGGGGTGCGTGGGCGTAGTGTGGAGTTTGCTTCATTTTTATTGCCTCAGTGCTTCCCTGCTAGAGGGAGAACCAGGTTGGATTCTTCCTTGGGCATCCTGCAGAGACAGCAAATAACCCAGGAGCAGAGATGCTGCCAGGAAATAAGTGATCTGGAGACTGCACTGAGGAGCATTGAGAGGAAGTAGATCACACAGTGGGAGCTAAAACATAGGGTGTATGGTGAGTAATTGTTCATTTTTATAGAAGACTTCCTAGGTGCTTGGCTTAGGGATAATCTGCAAAATACTCTCTAAAGTTCCCAGGGAAATGTCCATGTATAAGATAGGTAGTTCTGAATCACAAAAGTGAGAGCCAGGAGTAAAAATAGATATAATGGCAGTAGAGAGGTGGCGGCCCAGTTACTAAGAGCACATAGCATTCTTACAGAGGCGCTGGATTCAGTTCCCGTTACAAGTGGGGCAGCTCACAGAAGTCTACAAATCCATCTCTCCATCTCCAGGGCATCCGATGCCCTCTGCTGGGTTCCTCGGGCACCTCTACTCTCACACAGGTACCAACGCGCGCGCACACACACACACACACACTTTAGTAAAAAATAAAATGGGTGAGGTGGCCAGAAAGATGGTGGTGGTTTGGTGGTTAAGAGTACTGGCTTCTCTTGACCAGGACCTGCATTCAATTCCCAGCACCTACATGGTGGCTCATAACCATCTCTAACTCCAGTTCCAAGGCATCCAACTGTGGTGGTCAGATAAACATCCAGGCAAAACACCAATAGACATAAAAACAATCTAGGCAATAGTGGTTGCTCACTTTTAATCCCAGCACTCAGGAGGCAGAGGCAGGCAGATCTCTGAATTCCAGGACAGTCAGCGCTACACAGAATAACCCTGTCTCAAACAACAAAAAGAACAACAATAATAATAAATAACAACAACAATAAAATAAAATAAAAATAGGAGCTGGAGAGAGGACAAAGAAGAACTCAGAGATAGAGGTCAGAGATTCTCTATATGTTCTCCAAAGCCAAGCCAGCTAAGTTGGGAGTTCTAGGACAGCCAAGGCTACATAGAGAGACCCTATCTCAAAAAAAAAGATAACCACCACCAAGCACTGTTGTTCTTCCAGAGTACTCAGGCTTGCTTTCCGGCACCTATATAGTGACTCACGACAGCCTGTGCCTCCATTTCCACAAGATCCAATGTCCTCTTCTCTCCAACTCGGGTCCCAGGCACACAGACATACATGTAAACAAAACACCTACACACATAATTTTTTTAATTAAAAAAAAAGTATTAGGGGCTGGAGAGATGGCTCAGCAGTTAAGAGCACTGATTACTCTTCCAGAGGTCCTGAGTTCAAATTCCAGCAACCACATGGTGGCTCACAACCATCCATAATGAGATCTGACGCCCTCTTCTGGTGTCTGAAGACAGCTACAGTGTACTTACATATAATAATAAATAAATCTTTAAAAATAATAAAGTATCGTTAACAAAATAGATATGGCCTTGTGTGTTGGTGGCACATGCCTTTAATTCCGAGTACTCAGGGGCAGAAGCAAGTGGATCTTATGAGTTACAGGCCAGGCAGGACTTCACAATGAGCTGAGCTGACAAGGGTTCACAGAGAATTCTTTCAGTGGAAACTCATAGAAGAAATGTGTTTCCGGGAGCTGGAGAGATGGCTCAGCGACTAAGAGCACTGACTGCTCTTCCAAAGGTTCTGAGTTCAAATACCAGCAACCACATGGCAGCTCACAACCATTGGTAATGAAGTCGGATGTCCTCTTCTGGGGTGTCTGAAGTACACCTACAGCGTACTTACATATAACAAATAAAAATAATCTAAAAAAAAAAGAAATATGTTTCAGGAGGTTGGAGATGTTCAGTTAATACTGTGCTTGCCTAGCACACAAAGGCCTGGGCCTAGAGTCAGGGAACCTAATATCCTGGTGCTCATGAGGTGAAAACAGGAGAGTCACAAGTTCAGAGTCATCCTCAACCATGTAATCAGCTTAACAAGTTCCACTGCTTGTATTTCTAGTGACCCGTTTGCTTTTTTCTTTAATGACATGTTGTGGTTTACATCATTTTTACAAGTAATGTATGTAAGATCTTTTAAAACTAGAAACTAGGTTTGGTGGTTTGCACATGTAATTCCATCAGTCAAAAGGCTGAGACACTAAAGATGGCAGCAAAATTTTTTTTTTTTTTTGGTTTTTTTTTTCGAGACAGGGTTTCTCTGTGTAACCCTGGTCTACAGAGTGAGTCCTGGAACTCACTCTGTAGACCAGGCTGGCCTCGAACTCAGAAATCCGCCTGCCTCTGCCTCCCAAGTGCTGGGATTAAAGGCGTGCACCACCACTGCCCGGCAGGCAGCAAATTTTTGAGACCAGCATGTACTATATAGCAAGAAATCTTCCAGAAGGAAGCAGGAAGGGAATGTGTCATGGAAGACTGGAGAGAGGAGTGAGGAGTTGAGGCTGGTTACATACAATACCTGTTGACTTGTATGAAACTGTCTAAGAATAAATGTAAAAAGAGTCTTTGAAAAGGGGGCAGGGAAGCCAGGCAGTGGTGGCACATGCCTTTAATCCCAACACTTAGGAGGCAGAGGCAGGTGGATTTCTGAGTTCAAGGCCAGCCTGGTCTACAAGTGAGTTCTAGAACAGCCAGGGCTATACAGAGAAACCCTGTCTCAAAAAAACAAAAACAAAAAAAAACCAAAAAAAGTAAAGGGGACAGGGAGCCAGGTGACAGTGGCACCTAGCGCTCAGGAGACAGAGCAGATAAATCTCTGAGAGCTCGAGGCCAGCCTGGTCTACAGAGAGAGAGTACCAGGACAGCCAAGGCTATACAGAGAAACCTTGTCTTGAAAAAACAAAACAAAAACAAACAGACAAATGAATAAAAATAAAGAGGGGATCCCACATTTGGAAGCAGAGGCTGGTGGATCTCTGTGAGTCGGAGGCCAGCCTGGTCTACATAGTGAGTTGCAGACCAGCTACAATTATATAGTGAGACCCTTTCTTTAGAAAAGAAAAGGTTCAACTTGATCTACAGAGCAGGTTTCAGGACAGCCAGTACTATACAGAGAAACGCTGTCAGGGGTGGGGAGGAGTTTTTTTAAAAAGGCTCAGTTGGTAGAGTGTTTCTTTAACATACACAAAGCCTCCGGTTCAATCCCCAGCATGGAATGAGCCTGTACCAGTAACCACAATTCCAGAGGAACATCAGAGTTCAAAGTCATAGCTTAAGGCCAACTGGGAATTTATGAGATCCTGCCTCCAAAAAAGAGGGAAGGAGAAGGAAAGAGAGGGAAGGGAATAAAGATGAGGCTGGGGGGGGGGGTGCATCTGAGTGGTAGAGCGCTAGGCTAGTCCCATCTCCACAGCAAAATAAAATAAGGGAAAAATGAAGCCAGTGAGGTGGCTCAGTGGGTTGAAGCAGCACTGGCAAGCCTGAGGAACCAAGTGCCATTCCTGGGGACCCACATGGTAGAAGGAGAAAACTGGCTCCCAGAAGTTAGCCCCTGACTTCTGCAGGTGTGCCATGGCACATTCAGGCGCTGGTGCGCACACACAGACACACACACAGACACAGACACACACATACACACACATGAATGAATGAATGAATGAATAAATAAATAAATGTTTAAAAAAGAGAAGCAACAAAACTCTTTTAAAGTTGCGTATTATCTAAGGCCATGAACTTTGGGTTGGAGCAAACCTATGGATTCTAGATTCTGCAGGATAGTCCTCTCATGGTTCTTTTTATGACAAAGGGATTTCAGCATGTGTAATCCCTAACCTTTTGTGTTAATCAAAAGAGGCTGTGGTTGTGCATGCAAGTAGGATATGCTGAGAGCCAGAGGCAGGAGAATCATTAGTAAGGACAGCCTGGGCTACACACTTGGTGAGATGGCTCAGTAGTTAATAGTTCTTAAAGAGGACCGAGATTCAATTCCCAGCACCCAGATAGTAGATTACAACACATGTAACTCTAGTTTCAGGGGATCTGAAATCCTCTTCTAACTTGCTCAAACACCAGACATGCATGTGATGCACAGATATACATGCAGGCAAAACATTCATACATATAAAATAGCCTTTTTAAAAAAGTTGCTTTTAAAGACTCAAGCAGCCAGGCATGATGGATCACACCTTTAGTCTCAGGAAAGCAGATCTCTGGATTTGAAGGCAACTTGGTTTACGTCATGAGTCCCAGAAGAGTCAGAACTACATAGTAAGACCCTGTCTAGAAAAAGAATGAGAACTGGACAGATAGCTCAGTGTTTAAAGGTGTTCTGGATATTCTTCCAGAACACCTGGGTTTGGTTCCCAGCACCTACCTGGTATCTCACAACAGTGTATAGCTTCAGTTTCAGGCCATTTAATGCCCTCTTCTGGCTTCAAAGGATACCAGGCACACATGCCTGGTTCAAAGACATGAACACAGGCAAAATATTCATACATTAAAATTATATATATATATGTATATACATGTGTATATGTATGTATGTATATATATTTGTATATATTTGTTTTTAAGGACAGGGTTTCTCTGTGTAGTTCTGGCTGTCCTGGAACTCATTCTGTAGACGAGGCTAGTCTGGGACTCAGAGATCCATCTGCTTCTGCCTCCTGAGTGCTGAGATTAAAGGTGTGTGCCAATACTATCTGGGAATAATTTTTTAGAAAGAAAGAAGGAAAGAAAGGAAGGAAGGAAGAAAGGAAGGAAGGAAGGAAGGAAGAAATGCTAGCCTGGATGAACTTAAAACAAACAAAAAAAAAGATTTATGTATTTCTATTTTATGTCTGAGGTTCAAGGAGACAGAGTGTGGCAAGTCCTAGACGTGGAGTCGCAGGTGGCTGAGAGCTCCCATGTGGGTGCTGGGAACCGAACCTAGGGGCTGTACCAGAGCAGCAAGCACTCTTAACCCCTGAGCTACCTCTCTGACCCCGTGAGCTAACTCTTAAAGGCATCTAGGAGTAGAAGATGAAAAGAAAGCAGAGTAACATTCTCCTGTAGGCCAGAGAGAAAGCAGATATTTATGATTTAAACTACCTATGAGGCCACAGAACAAGGAATTCTGGGTGACCTCAGAGACCTAGGAATGACCAACGATGTCGGCTAAGCAAAACAGGCTCTCAGCCCTGCAGTCCTGACTTGGAGGTTTCACAGCAATCTGAGTGAGCTCCAAGGAAAGCCGGGAGCTTCAGATGAGAGTCAAGGTGTCGCTGACACTATGCCTGCAGCCCTGTGAGTTCCATGCTAAGCTAAGCCTGGGCAAGGATGCTGGGGGATAATGAACTTAGGTTGTTTCAAGCCACTGAAATTGTAGCAACTTGTTACATAGCAATAGGAACTTGATGTGGCCAAACAGCAAAGCAGATTTTACCATGCACTGGTCTATGGCATTCCTGTAACAAGTTATTGTTTTGTGATTTGCTGATGTTCTAGTCATGGGTGTGGTGCTGTATGCCTGTGATCTAAGAAGCCAAGGCCGGAGGATCCACACAAATCAAAGGAAGTTTAGGAAGACCCTGTCTCAAAAAACTCACAACCAACAAGTAGAAAAAAAATTAAATGTCATGAATGGAACCCCATATCATTAAATATTCTATGCTATATTTTTCTAAGGGCTACACAGGACTCATGAGGGCAGTCTTGTTTTCTTCCTGGACTTTGCTCTTAGGAACTCAGGACTCTATGATTGACGTCATGGTCACAGACCCAAATATTAAAGAGGCCAACACAGGAAGACAGCTTGAACACACCCAGGTATTTTATTTAGAAGCAGTAGCCTAGACTGGGCAGGGTTTGGGCTATTCTAACTTACATCCCAGCCGTATGTCCCTAGCTACTTGCTGTTTCTCCTGGTCCCATGCTCATGGTCCATCTCCTCTCATGGTGGCTTCTTCCTTCTCTCTTTTCTTCCTCTCTTCTACCTGTGACTCCAAGACAGGTAATGAAAACCTGTGTACCTCTATCTATTGCCCAATCACAGGCTTTAGCCTTTGATTGACCAATTAACGTGGGGAGTAAGGTTTTCACAACAAAATCTGGTGTACATGAGACTTTCCTGGTGGGGGCAACCAGATCTTGGGGGCCAGTATTTAACATCCGAATACACAGCAGCACCAGATCAACCCCCTACAACTGGGAAGACAGATAGGAAGATGCAGAAGGATTGTTTGAGCCCATGAACTGAGTACTCCAGTGACATTGGTTACTTTAGGTAAAGTCAACTGAGAAGAGGTAATCTCAACTGAGGAAGTGTCTGCATCAGACTGCCCTGTAGGCAAGTCTATGGGGAATTTTCCTGATTAATGATTGGTTCAGGGAGGGCACAACACACTATAGGTGGTACTACTCCTATATAACCCACCTGGTCCAGGGTTATATAAGAAAGCAAACTGAGTAAGCCAGTAATCAGCATTCTTTCCTGGTCTCTGATTCACTTCCTACCTTTAGCTTCTGTCCTGGTTTCCCTTGATGATGGACTATCGCTTGTAAGATGAAATAAACCCTTTCTTCCCCAGGTCAGTACTTTATCACAGCAACAGAAAGCAAACTAGGAAATAGTGCAGTGGGCAACTGTGGTGTTATAGGAGGGGAATCCATGGATACTCGAATGAACCCAGGACTGTAAGATCCATATGGAGCAAGTCAAATACACATGATCAGAAGTGAGAAAGACCTGTAAATGATCTCTGTATTCCAGCCTGGGCAGCATAATGAGGTACCAGCCCCCAGCTCTAAAAATAAACAGCAAAACAAAGAGCTGTTTGCCACAGTGGCAGACACCTATAACTGGGCATTTGGGAGGAGTGGAGCTGAGACAGGAAGATCATGTGTTCAGGGGCAGCCTGGGCAAGCAAGACATATGGAAAAAGGAAGGAAGGAAGGAAAGAAGGAAAGAAAGAACAAAAGAAAGAAATGTACGTTAGGAAGAAAGAAAGTTGGATGGGTTATGTATCAATCATGTGAGACCAAACAGGAACAAGAACAATACACATTGCAATTTAATGCAAGATCAAAACAGGAAAAATACACTTTGAAGGTTAAGGATTTCATTTGCAGTTAAGAAAGTTAAAAATATATTCTGTAATGAGATTAGATGCCCTCTTCTGGTGTGTCTGAAGACAGCTACAGTGTACTTACATATAATAAATAAATAAATCTTAAAAAACAACAACAACAAAAATCACTGGTAGAGTCTGCCTAGCATGAGATTTCCTGACTTCAACTCCCAGCTCTACAAAATAATAACATTGAGACACTACATCGCATTAAAAACTTTATTGCTATTTCAATAGCAATAGTTTTTTTTCATTACTCTCCCTTTGCTGTTCCTGTAGCCAATGTAGAATCTTAGTTATTTCTCCTTCCTCTCCTATTGCCCATAATACTCCTACAGTCTTTCCTTGTATTTTATGAGTCAACCGATTATTTGCTTAATGTCTCTCAGTGAGACGTGTTGACTTCTATTTTCTGATGTTCTGGAATTTTGTTTTGGTTTTGGGAAGAGCGTCTAAACAAATAGCCCACCCTGGGCTGGAATTCAGTATCCCCTCCCTCAGCCTCCAAAATTCTAAGAGCACACACTCAGCTTCTGGATGTGTTTTCGTAAGCTGGGTCACATTGCTCTGCAGATGGGGTGGAGAAAGAAGCCACTTATCAAAGAGGCTCTTGCATACTAGCAACTCGAGGCTCGGGGAGGTGAGCTGACTCATTGAACAGAACTGGATCTTTGCATGATGGGGATGCTAAGGGTCACTCTGAGGCACTGAGTTGGTTTTTGTTTTGTTTGAAATAGAATCTCATTTTGTAATCCGGCCTGGCCTAGAACTCAGTTCAACTTACAAAGATCTGCGTGCCTCTGCCTTGAGAGGGATTAAATAAAGGCTTGTACTACCTTGCCTAGCTGAGACACTGTTTGAAAGAAAATAAACTGCAGATAACTTCCGTGTGAAAGAGCAGGGGTAGTGTGGTGTTTGCATATGCTCGGCCAAGGAGTGGCACTATTAGAAGGTGTGGCCTTGTTGGAGTAGGTGTGTTACTGTGGGTGTGGATTCTAAGACCTTCATCCTAGTTACCTGGAGGCCAGTATTCTGGTAGCAGCCTTCAGATGAATGTAGAACTCTCAGCTCCTCCTGCACCATGTCTGCCTGGATGCTGCCATGTTCCCGCCTTGATGATAACAGACTGAGTCTCTGAACCTGTAAGCCAGCTCCAATTAAATGTTGTCCTCATAAGAGTTGCCTTGGTCATTGTTCTAATCACAACAGTAAAACCCTAACCAAGACAGGTAGAGAGAAACATTATTGAAAACATAGCAGTCCCTTGCTCAGCTGTAATCTGAAAATGCTAAATGTTAAATTTCAGAAATGAAAATTCATGTTTCTAACTGCATGCTGTTGAGTGCTGTGAGCAAATCTTGCCCTGTCCTGTCCTGCCCAACCCTGCTCACCTGGAAGGTGAATCATCTCTTTCTTCATCTTACCCTGCCCTGGCTCTGGGCCCCCAGTTAAAAGGATAGCATGCTTAGAGTGGAAAAGGACCTTGTCTGTAGAAGCCACTTTCTACTTCCCAATTCACTGCTGTGTCTTTGTTACATAAATTGATACTTTGTTTTTAAGGCATTGGTCTCACTGAAACAGGCTGACCTTGAATTTGAGCTCCTGAGTCCTGGGATTACAGGCATTCATAGCAGGCTGATAGTTCTGAGTTTGGGCTGATATTCTATTCATTTTGTAAGGCCACTTGTACCAAAGCACCAATAAATGGGTCACCTAGAAACACAGAAGTTTTGAGTTTGGCTTAGTGGGTAACATACTTGCTATACAGCATGAGGACTTGAGTTTGAATCTCAAAACCCATGAAAAGTCAGGCAACAGTTGTGCTCAAATCTGTAATCCCAATCCTCCTGTAGGAACATTGAGGTAAAGACAGGAGAATCCCTGAAGTTTGAGAGCCTTCGGAGATGCTTAGTGAATGGAGCACAAAATAAAAAGAGCTGGGGCTGGTCTTTGCTACTTTGTGGGTTCTTTCCCCCTATCTTTTATCCTTCCAATTTCAACTCCCAACACTAGATAGGAGAGATACAAGGATACAGGGGAGAGAGGAAATAGGAAAATCCCTGAATCTAATTTCTCTTTTTGTTTTTTTCTTTGACCAAGGTTACTCACAAACTACAACCAATGTTCCTAAACCAACAACCACGAGTCAGTGCTTTAGCATTCATATATGCTCTGAAAAGTTCCCAGAATCCCAAACGTCACACAATCCCAGAAATTATCTGCAGCTGGCAAAACCATGCCTCCTCTAGAGCACGAGGCAAATCATAGCCAGCTGCTCTCAACAGTCCAAAGCAACACTGCAGCCCTACACCTGGGATTAAAACAAAAGCCCATTCTTATATTTATGTGTTTAAAAAACAACAACAACAAAATTCCAGAATTCCAACTACAGAGAACCTGCTCCAGACAAGCTAGAAGGCAGGGGCTGACACCCAAGGTTGCCTTCTGACCTCCACATGTGCTGTGATATGCATGCACTCAAACAAACAAACAAGAGAAAGAAAGGAAGTCATCTCCTTGTCTTATAGCTCTAGAGACTGTGAGTCTGAGACCAAGGTGCCAATTGAGACTGCATTTCCTCTGCTGCCTACAAAGGGAAGGACCCTCCTTCATCTTTCCAGCTTATGGTAGCTGTCTTAGTCAGGGTTTCTATTCCTACACAAACATCATGACCAAGAAACAAGCTGGGGAGGAAAGGGTTTATTCAGCTTACACTTTCACATTGCTATTCATCACCAAAGGAAGTCCGGACTGGAACTCAAGCAGGTAAGGAAGCAGGAGCTGATGCAGAGGCCATGGAGAGATGTTACTTACTGGCTTGCTTCCCCTGGTTGCTTAGCTTGCTTTCTTATAGAACCCAAGACTACCAGCCCAAGGATGGCACCACCCACAGAGGGCCCTCCCTACTTGATCACTAATTGAGAAAATGCCTTACAGCTGGATTTCATGGAGGCATTTCCTCAACTGAAGTTCCTTTCTCTGTGATAACTCCAGCTTGTGTCAAATTGATACAAAACCAGCTAATACAGTAGCCATAGACAGGCTTGTAGCAGCAGGTTTCTTTTTTCTTTGTAAAGTCTCTTAGGTTTCTTCACACTGTTTGCCCTAGCAGTAGCCAGAGTCCCCCTTTTAATTAAAACACCTACCGCTGTGACAAAATACCATGACCAAGGAAACTTACAAAACAGAAAGCATTTAATTGGGCTTACTGTTTCAGTGGGGTAGAGTCCACGATGGCAGAGCATGGGGGAGATCCTTGTGCTTCTGCCTCCTGACTGCTGGGATTAAAGGTGTGTGCCACCAACTGGGGACCAAGTATTCAAACATATGATCATTGAATGGAATGGGAACCATTTCCATTCAAGCCACACAGGGCTCATTTTAATGATCCCAGTTTCATTTGATTACACTAAAAAAAAAATAAAAACTTTTAGTAAGTGAATGTATCTGTGTCTGTGCAAATCAGCTTGGGTGCCAGGGGAGCCTGTGGTGTCAGATCTCCTGGAGCTGCAGTATAAACTCTTAACTGCTGAGCCGGCTCTCTAGCCCCACCCCCCCAATCCTTTTCTTTTTTAGAGACAGGGTTCACTCTGTAGCCAAGACTACTTTGGAACTCACCATGCAACCTAGGTAGGTGGCTGCAAAATTGGGTCAAATGTTCTAGGTCAGCTTCCAAATAATTTGATTACCCCTGCTAAGACCCTAAATTCACTGTGTGGTGATGATGAATGCAGAGGAAGGCAGATCTCTGTGAGTTTGAGGCCAAAGTCTACAGAGTGAGTTCCAACGGGGGCGGGGGGGGGAGGTGGGGAAGAAAATCTTCTAAATTCAGTAGCCGAGATAGTACATACCTATAATTGTAGCATTCAAGAGGCTGAGGCAGAAGAATTATAAGTTTGAGGCCAATCTGGGTTACATGGCAAAGACCATTTCTCAAGAAAATCCAAACCAAGCTAGGTGGTAGTGCTGCATCCCTTTAATCCCAACTCTTGGAATGCAGATGCAGGAGAATCTCTGTGAGTTCAAAGCCAACTTGGTCTACAGAGCAAGTTCCAAGACAGTCTGGGATACACAGAGAAGCCCTGTCTTACAAACAACAACAAAACCCAAACAAGCAAACAAACAAAACAGGCAAGATTGATGGCTCAGTAAGCAAAAGTGCTTGACATGGAAAACCTAACATCCTTAGCTTGAACTCCAGAGCCTATGGTGGGAGGAGAGAACTGACTCCTGAAAGTTGTCCACCGACCTCCAACTGCATGCCATGGCACACCCATGTCCACACATCACAGAGAGAGAGAGAGAGAGAGAGAGAGAGAGAGAGAGAGAGAGAGAGATTAAACATTTAAAAAACAACCCCCTAGAGCCGGGCAGTGGTAGCACACTCCTTTAATCCCAGCACTTGGGAGACAGAGGCAGGCGGATTTCTGAGTTCGAGGCCAGCCTGGTCTACAGAGTGAGTTCCAGGACAACCAGGGCTATACAGAGAAACCCTGTCTGGAAAAACCAAAAAATTAAAAAATTAAGTAAGGCCACATTTCATGGTACTGGTGTTAAGAGAGCCATATCTCTTCTGCAGGGATGTATCAGCCAGTATGACCAGTTTGACTGAGCTCTCTCTAGGAGCCATTTTTATGCCAGGATAGCTGGGGAGGTGTGAGGAAATCATATTTAACAAGGATGCTTCCTTAAACTTCACAATTTAAAACTGCATTCCAAGGCCTGTTTCCCTCTACAAAAATGGGTGCAAAGGCAAAGTAAGCTGCACTCACATCACCCTTAAATCTCACAGCCACCTTGCTACATTGTTGCCTGTGATGGTGTCCTGTGCCTTTGCAACTGTATCTCTGTCCACTAGTCACATGGGTTGTTCAAACTTTATCTAGTTTGCTTTATCACATCCTATACCTACTCTGCTCACGCTCACACGATGCTATCATAGTTAATACTAAGTGAACAGCCAAAAGACAGCTCAGTACTCACAAAGAGCAGTTGCTAGAGTCCAAACTGCAGCAAGACTTGCTCAGGAGAGACAAGATGCTAGCATGCATTTCCAGGCTAAAGTGGTGCCACCTTGTGGCAATATTTTGGCATGGTTATAAGTCATTCCATACCAGTAGCTTTGAAATTGCTCAATACCTGAGATAAGTTTGGGGGAGAGTTTGTATTATTTATCACTTGCATACAAAATGTATTTGATTAATATGCTTATGTAAATACGATGTTAAGGTCAAACCATTCATATGTGTATGTGATGACTAGGACCAAAGGACTGGAACTTGGTCTTATGGCTCATGCCCCAGCAGAGACAGAAAAGCTTTTGAGTCACTGTCCCTCCTGTTTGGAGGTCCCATAGGAGCTGGAGGATACAGTTCTCTGAGAGCAGTTGGGCCTGAGCAGAAAAGCCCATCAATAAGGAGCAGGTGACAGAGCCACAGCTGGGTAATTTGTCTCTTTGCGCTTCTGCAGCCTATTCAGTGATGATCTATTTGTCCCAGGGAATGGATGGTGGCAGGTTTGTCCATATTTTACACTTATGAACCTGCCTGCTCCTCTCTGCGCAGTACTGCTCATCTGTCTCTGTCCCTGGCTCCTCTCATTTCATTCCGTGAGTGGACAGCAGGCCTTGGCAAAGAGTTATGAAGGTGGATTCTAAGAGGGTGGTTTTGGAAAGAAATGAAGAGAAGAGAGAAGAGGAAAAGAGAGGGAGGGAGGCAGTGAGGGAGGGAGGGAGGCTGAGAGCATAGGACTGTTCCTTGCAGAGGGGGCAGGGATGTTGGGAGACGCACACTCAGGACTCAGGACAGAGAGAGAGAGAGAGAGAGAGAGAGAGAGAGAGAGAGAGAGAGAGAGAGAGAGAACTCTGATTGATTCGGGGTTGGGCAGGAAGGGACCTCAGAGAGCAGGTGATGTTGGGAAGGTAGATGGAGAGGGCATGAGACAGGAGGAATTTGAGGTGCTGGGGAGGCTTGCTTGTAGAACATACATTGAGGGGACTGGGGTAAAGTTCTTGCTTAGCATTCTAGTTGCTCTGGGTTCTACCTTTAGGCTGAGCTTGAGAAACTGAGTCCAATCCAAAGCACCAAGCTGGACCTCATTCAAGACCTAATTGTAGTAACCAGCTTCCAATATGCTTTTGGGAGTTTTGGATGTTGGCATTCACATGCTTGGTCCTAGGAGTTGAACCTAGGGTCTTTGTGTCTTAGGCAAGTGGTTGACTGATGAGCTGTATCTTTCACCCACTTTTAACTTTTTTAGTTTGAAATATGATCTCACTAAATTGTCAAGCTGGTCTCAAACTCACTCTGTGGCCCAGACATCCTGTGCACCTAAGATCCTCCCAACTCAGCCAACTCATAGCTGGAATTACAAACTGTATTTGTTTGTATATGCTTGGCCTAGGGTGTGGCACCATTAGGAGGTGTGGCCTTGTTGGAGTAGGTGTGTCACTGTGGGCATGGGCTTTAAGCTACCTGGGAGCCAGTATTCTTCTGTTTGCTTTTGGAACAAGATGTAGAACTCTCAACTCCTCCTACACCATGCCTGCCTGGATGCTACCATGCTCCCGGCTTGATGATAATGGACTGAACCTCTGAACCTGTAAGCTAGTCCCAATTAAATATCGTACTTATTAGACTTGCCTTGGTCATGATGTCCACAGCAATAAAACCCCAGCTAAGACACAGGCTCAGCTGGTATGTCCACTTTTGTAATGTCCACTTCCACACCGATCAGGACTAAGCTGTAACTGATCGGATGTGCAGAAATGACTGAGTACAACCCACTTCCAAGTCCTTGACTGCATCAGCTTACTCTCTCTCTCTCTCTCTCTCTCTCTCTCTCTCTCTCTCTCTGATTTGCTAGTCTGGAGGACACCAGTATCTATGGGAGAATACCCAAACAGCCATCTAGAACTGAGGCCTCCTGCTGTGAGCTAGCATTAAATTATGACCTGCCATGGATGGGCATTCTCCAGCCTCAGTTTGTTCTCAGGTGACCGTAGCTGAGCCAACAGCCTGATTGCGATCTTTCAGGCATCTCTGGGTCAGCATCCCACTCATTAACCCCTTGCTCTGGAATTCTGCACCCACGGGACCCTTAGAAACATTCAGTGCTGGGATTTGAGATCGTTTGTTCCACCATCAATGGAAATGGTCTAAACTATTATTTGGGGATTTCTTTTGTGGACTATTTTGCTGCTCAGAATGCACTGTCACTGGACAAGAGCAGGTTCACAGAAGATGTTCCTTCACCTGCCCGCATTGCATGTAGCAGGGTCGCTCAGCAGTTAGATGAGGCAAGAAGATTCTGGGATGGGACTGGACATCTTGGATAGTAAAGTCATCACCGAGGTAAATTCACCTCTCCATTTTCTTGGAACTGAGTGGGTTCCTGGGACAAGGGACTTTTTGTGCTAAAACTGAGACATTCCAATATAAGCTGGATTATGTTCATTGTTCTAACTGAGGATAGAGGTAAAGGTGTTGAAGCTACCTCCCAAGTTAGCAACCACATATCATGGTTCATATGAGTCTGTTGTCCATTGCTATAACAAAATAATTAAGGCTCAGTAATTGAAAAAGCAACGTAATTTATCTATTTGTAGTTCTGAAGACTGGAAAGGTCAAGGTTGAGGGGCTGACTCTGAGAGGACTTTCTTGTGAGGCAGGATTCCACAGAGTCACGAGTTGACCCAGGACAACATATAGCAAGAAAAAGCCAAGACAGCTAAATTTCGTTTATGCTTCTGGGGATGGATTCCAGGCCTTATTCATGACCTACACCCTAGTCTTATAATACAGCAATGTCATAACTACTAACTGCTTCCTCAATAACCCACTAATCCATCAATTCATGTATTTATTAACCATTCACGAGGTCAGCATCCTCATCCAAAAGTTCCATTTCCAATAGCAACTAATGTATAACTTTAAGGTCTAGGCTTTTAATATATGAAATCTGGGGGACAAACACTCAAAACATTTCACATGGAATAGGGAGTAAGACCTGCCTTCCATCACTCCTAGTATGTTTCAGAGCTAACCTGTTTCACCTTCCTGTCTAACTCCAGCTTACATTGAAGAAGGAGGGGGAACTCCTTTAGAAAGGCTAAGACCATACCATAGTGGCACACATATCTTTGGTCCTGGCAGACAGAGGCAGGTAGATCTCAGTGAGTTTGAGGTCATCCTAGTCTATAATGTGAGTTCCAGGACAGCCAGGGCTACAATGAGAAAACCTGTCTGGAGGGGGAAAAAAGAAGAAAGGAAGGAAGAAGGAAAGAAGAGAAGGGAAGGGAAGGAGAGAGAGAGAGAGAGAGAGGGGAGAGGAGAGGAGAGGAGAGGAGAGGAGAGGAGAGGAGAGAAGAGAAGAGAAGAGAAGAGAAGAGAAGAGAAGAGAAGAGAAGAGAAGAGAAGAGAAGGAAAGAAAGGAAGGCAAAGATCAACAAGAAAAGCTGCTGCAGGCCACCCCTTCTTTCATTCTTTTCCCTTCCTCCCTTCCTTCTCTTCTACCTCAGCAAAAGACTGAGGCATTCAGAAACCCCAGGCTTCATGCCAAATATGGTGGCTCATGATTTAATAACAGTACTTTGGAACAGGAGGCAAGAGAATTGTGAGTCCAAGGCCAGCCTGGGCTATAGAGTGAGTTCCAAGCCAGTCCAAGAGTAAGATCTTGTCTTACAAAGCAAAACTAAATTAACAAAATGAAATCCTGGGGTTTGGTGAGGTTTTTACCATAGACCAATACCTCCTGTCCATGCATCGTATTCTTTTTTTTAATTAATTTTTTTTTTGTTTTTTTTGAGACAGGGTTTCTCTGTGTAGCCCTGGCTGTCCTGGAACTCACTCTGTAGACCAGGCTGGCCTTGAACTCAGAAATCCACCTGCCTCTGCCTCCCAAGTGCTGGGATTAAAGGCATGTGCCACCACTGCCCAGCCATGCATCGTATTCTTGTGACTTGATTCTCAAGAGAATCTGTTGGTTTAGGGTCAAAAGATACTATAAAACTCACCAAGACAACACAATTCATTTTTTGTTGTTTTTGAAAAATGATCCCTTGTAGTAAGTAAGACAATGTGGTTGGTACCTCTGCCCTTTGATTGTTTTATGATTAGATTGCACTTTCTTTCTGGAAGGTTCCTTCACAGTTAGTCTTTCATGGATTCTGTAATGATGCAGTCAACTAATTGTGGGCTGGAAACATTTGGGAAAAATATATGTGTGTTGAATATGTACAGACTTTTTTCTTGTCATTTTTTTATTTAGTATAGAATAGAATTTATTTAGGACATGGAGAGGGGAGTTGAGTGGGTAGTAGAGACAGAGAAAAGCAGGGAAAGAGAGAGAGAGAGTGAGAGAGAGAGAGAGAGAGAGAGAGAAGAGTAGAATAGAAGCTGCCACAAGCATGTGGCAGGGGGAGAGGAATGGAGAGAGAGAGGGTAAGGAGCAGGAGCAAGAACAAGAGGGTAAGAGAGCCTTTCTTGCCATATTTGCCAATATAGTATAGCAACTATTTATATAGATTTCACCATGTCACAGTGTAATCTAAAGATGACAACTGAGCAAATGATGTAGGTCTGGGATTCCAGGTATTTGTGGGGTTTAGGCAAAAGAATTGCAGGTTCAAACCCAGCCTGAGCAACCTAGTGGGAACTTGTCTCAATGGCTTTCTCTTCCAGTCCCAGGTGCTGCGGGAGCCTCGGGTTACTGTGCAGACATGGCCAACTCCAAGAACCACACCACACACAACCAGTCCTGCAAATGGCACAGAAATGGCATTAAGAGACCCCGGTCACAAAGATACGAATCTCTTAAGGGGGTTGACCCCAAGTTCCTGAGGAACATGCGCTTTGCCAAGAAGCACAAGAAGAAAGGCCTGAAGAAGACGCAGGCCAACAATGCAAAGGCAGTGAGTGCTCTCGCAGAGGCCATCAAGGCCCTTGTGAAGCCTCAGGCCATCAAGCCCAAAATGCCAAAACGCCCCAGCCACAAACTCAGCCGCCTGGCTTTCATTGCTCACCCCAAGCTTGGGAAGTGGATTTGAAGCTACATGGCCAAGGGGCTTAGGCTCTGTCAGCCAAAGCCCAAGCTTCAAACCAAGGCAGAGGCCAAAGCTCCAGCTAAGCCCAGGCTTCAGCTCCAGCTCAGGCTCCCAAAGGTGCCCAGGCCCCTGTGAAGGCCCCATAGAAAAAACTGCCAGTGTGAAGACAGATGGACTGCTGGGACACACCTACCCACACACTATTTGCAGTTGACCAGTGTCCTATGCTGTTTTTACAAATAAATTTGAGGCAAGAAAAAAAAATAAAAAGAAAGAAAGAAATGAAGTTGAGAGAATGGGGGTTTGGAGGCAAGGCTGGTGGCTAGCTTGATCTCCATAGCAAGTTCTGTGCCAGCTAGGACTACATAATGAGACTCTGGAGAGAGGTAGAGAGACAGAAAGAACTCACACACATACACACACACACACACACACACACACACACACACACACACACACAAACAGAGACAGACAGAGACAAAGAGCTGGAGAAACACAGAGACAGAGAGAGATCGAGACAGAGAGAGACACAGAGAGGGGAGAGAGAGATTTTTATTATTTATTTGTATGTGTGTATACCTGCATGACTTTAGTGTATTACATGTATACAAGTGTTCACGGAGGTCAAAAGAGGTCAAATCCCCTGGAACTGTAGTTATAGTGATTGTAAGGTACTAGATGTGGGTGCTGGAAAGTGGTCCCAGGTCCTCTTCAAGAGCTGAGCAATCTCTCCAGTCTCTTGACTCTTTTTTTAAGAGACAAGGTTTCTGTATGTAGCCCTGGTTGTCCTAGAACTTGCTCTGTAGACCAACCAGGTTGGTCTCAAACTCACAGAGATACTCCTGCCTGTGCCTCCCAAGTACTGGGAGTAAAGGCATGCGCTACCACTGCCCTGCTCAGCCTCTTGATTCTTCTTCTTCTTCTTCTTCTTCTTCTTCTTCTTCTTCTTCTTCTTCTTCTTCTTCTTTTAAAGATTTATTTTGCTGGGCGGTGGTGGCGCACGCCTTTAATCCTAGCACTTGGGAGGCAGAGGCAGGCGGATTTCTGAGTTCGAGGCCAGCCTGGTCTACAGAGCGAGTTCCAGGACAGCCAGGGCTATACAGAGAAACCCTGTCTCGAAAAACCAAAAAAAAAAAAAAAAAGATTTATTTTATGTATATGAGTACACTGCCACTGTCTTCAGACACTCCAGAAGAGAGCATCAGATCTCATTACACTTGGTTGTGAGCCACCATGTGGTTGCTGGGATTTGATCTCAGGACCTCTGGAAGAGCAGTCGGTGCTCTTAACCACTGAGTCATCTCTCCAGCCCCAGCCTCTTGATTCTTAAAGAAAGCACAGATCCCATTAGATGACAACATCAATGTCTCCATTTGGTGGTCCTCTATCTAACCACCTGGGTTTTTCCTGAGCGACAGTGGACGGGGACCCTGTGTAGAACACACTGACTTCTAACATGGAACAACCATCCAGGTCCTGTAGTGTCTCTGCTGCTCTTTGTGTGCTCCACTTGGCTCTCACAGAGCAGGAGCTACAGGCTGGCAGCCTGCTGTCTCTGCAACCGTCCTCAACACTGACTTTCACTGCGTTTATTTCCATGCTTCCACCTGCTGCAACAACTGATTCTGGTTCTGTTTATCATATTGATATACAGTTTCCTTGGTAAATGTATCACACAAAATAATGTGTGTTCATTGTAGCATCTTAAGAAAACTCAAAGGGGGCCCGGAGAGATGGCTCAGCAGTTAAGAGCACTGACTGCTCTTCCTAAGGTCCTGAGTTCAAATCCCAGCAACCACATGGTGGCTCACAACCATCTGTAATGAAATCTAACGCCCTCTTCTGGAGCTTCTGAAGACAGCTACAGTGTACTCACATATAATAAATTAGTAAATCTTTTAAAAAAATTGTTAAAAAAACCAAAAAAAGAAAAGAAAAAAAAGAAAACTCAAAGGGAGGGCTGGAGAGATGGCTCAGCATTAAGTGCATTGGCTGCTCTTGCAGAGGACCTGCGTTTTGTTCCCAGCACCCTCCTTGTGGCTCACAACCATCTGTAACTTTACTTCCAGGCTACATGGTACCTCTTCTCACCTCCTCGGGCACTACATACATGTGGTACACATACATACATTCATGCATGTGCACATACACATAAAATTAAATAAAAAGGGTTTTTTAGTTTAAAAAAAACCCTCAGGGGGAAAAAGAATCACAGTTTATATCAGCTGCATTTCTATTGCTGTGATAAAACCCATGATTAAAGCAATATTCAAAGAGTTTGTTGTGGGCTTACATAAGTTCCAGAGGCTTAGAGTCCATGACCATGATAGCAGGGGGCATGACAGCAGGTGAGACAGGCATGGTGCTGGAGCAGTTGCTGAGAGCTCACATCTTGATCCATAAGCAGAGGCAGAGAGAGGTAAGTGGAAATGGCTGTGGGCTTTTGAATCTTCAAAACCTGCCCTTAAAGGCACAGTTCTAACATAGCTTCTAACCCTTCCCAGATAGTTCCACCAGCTGGACACCAAGTATTCAAACATATGAGCCTAAGGTGGTCATTCTCATCCAAATTACTACAGAGTTTAAATTTAAATTATTGGGTTGGGGGTAGCTCAGTTAGTATAAGCCCCAAAACCTTAGTTCAATTCCCAGCACACCACAGTAGGGGAGTTTGCTTGTAATCCCAGTGTTGGGGAAGCATAGCCTAGAAGACCCTTGGGGCTCACTTGCCAGTAGCCTAGTTGATGGAGGGAGGGCGGGGTCATGGCTAACATCTCTGACCTGGAAGTTTCAGTCAGCAGTGATTGGATATTTGTCTGCTCCACCAGGCCTTGGCTGCCAAGAGGTACAGATAGGATTTGTTCAGCCAACCTTTGGTGTCTCAAGAGCTTAGATGAGACCTGACTAGCCAGACTCATGGTTTGAAGCACTCCAGGAGTTAGTTATGCCCGCTGTAGATCCTTGCATCCCAGCCACACAGAGCGGGAATTACAGTTAGTGGGTTGGCATTCTCTTACTTGGTATGTCTTTGTCCCTGGGTCCCCCAGGGATCAATCTCTGTTTGTGTGGGCAGAGAAAGTAAAGATAGGGGCCCCGGTGAATAGATGGTGAGGAGAGATTGGGTTTTTTGTTTGTTGTTGTTTACTTCTGTAGCCTCTTGTCTCAGCCTCTTAAGTGCACCATCACGCGCAGGCTTTGGAGAAGGAGCATCCTGCCTGCTCAGAGTCTTGCCCATTGTCTTAAATGGCCGAGGAGACAGTTCAGCCTCTAAAAGCTCTTGGAGGAGACCTGAGTTTGGATTCCAGAACCCATTAGAGTGCCTCAAAACCTCCTTTAAAACTCCAGCTCCAGGATATTAGAGGCCTCTGGCCTCCACAGGTGCACACGCTCTCTCTCTCTCTCTCTCTCTCTCTCACACACACACACACACACACACACACACACACACAAACATCTTTTAAAAATTGTTTGGGCGGTGGTGGCGAATGCCTTTAATCCCAGCACTTGGGAGGCAGAGGCAGGTGGATTTCTGAGTTCGAGGCCAGCCTGGTCTACAGAGTGAGTTTCAGGACAGCCAGAGCTATACAGAGAAACCCTGTCTCAAAAAAAAAATTGTTATAGAGGGCTGGAGAGATGGCTCATCGGTTAAGAGCACTGGCTGCTCTTCCAGAGGTCTTGAGTTCAATTCCCAGCAACTACATGGCGGCTCACAACCATCAGTAATGGGTTTGAATGCCCTCTTTTGGTGTGTCTGAAGACAGCGACAGTGTACTCACATATATAAATAATAAATTAAAAAAAATTGTTATAGAGTTTGTTCTTTTGATGAGATAAATATTGTCTGTTGATACCTTGACCCAGAAGAACACAAGGTGTAGACAGAACACTTGCCGAGCCACGTGTGAGGTCCTGGGTTCCACCTCCACCACCCAAGGAGGAAGGGGACTCACAGGCACACAGTTTGTGAACAATTTTAGGGCTATAAAGACTGTCTTTAGTTTATCTTCAGAATGTCCAGGACATTCGATGCCCGCAATTATCGAGAAGATTTCCCAGGTACAGAGGGGGGAAAGGTCGTTAAAGAGAACAGAGCCAGTTAGCTGCAGTTTCAAAAGCTCTCAGGTGTGGGTTTGCGCTGTGCATTTGCAGATTTGGGGGACACCCACGTGGTTGTATTTGAGAGAGGCTGGCGAGGGGAGGGCGTGGTTTTCTCTAGTCCTGCCTCCGCTACTGGACTGGGGCGTGGCCTTCCTCCAACCTGCTCCGGTCCAACATGGCTCCGCGGTTGTGCATCATCTCTGCAGCGGCACGGCGGCTGCTCACGAAGCCGGGACCCCGTGTTGGGGACCTCGCGGCTGCGGGTGCTGTGCGGTGAGAGGCCGACGGGGCTGACCGCGTGCTTGGAACAGGGGCAGGGGAGGGGGCTGGAATGAAAAGCAGAGACTCAGGGGTTAGAGGCAGAGCTGCCAGGATGTAGGCCTGAGGGGAAGCTGAGAAAGAATGGGGAAGGTGAAAAGGTATGGGGAGGGTATTGTTTTTTAAACAGCTTCATACTACGTGTGATTCGACCTCGGAATCCTCTTGCCTCTGCCTCCTAGATAGAGCTGGTGTTCACTACCATGCCTTGCTGGGCAGGTTCTTTGTCCTGTTTGGGACCTGGATCTGGGCTGAGAATAAAAAATGAGGTGAGTGGGAGGGACAGGTCTTGAGCCCTGGAGCCGGCACGAAGGAATCGGATAGTGGCAGCCTTTTGCCTGGCCTTTGTGGTTTAGCATGTGCCGGGGTCTTCTGAGCCAGGCAGCTCCACCCTCAGGAAGTTTTAGAAGGAAGGAGAGGAGGACTGGGGTACGGTGGGAAACCCCAAAGTGGTTCTGCACCTACTTTGTATTGGTAGGTCAATAGAAAGGGGTGGGAGCTGTTCAAGGTCAGTGTCCGAGCCATGTGGAGGCAGCTCTGGATGCAGGACCCAGGTCTCATGATGCACTCTGCCCTTTGTACCACCACTGGTGGCCTCCTAGGAGACAGGCTCAACCCTGCCTTTGGAGGGCTTGGCTTCCCCTGACTGGCTCTGGGCTGCTCCTCCCTCCTCGATGCCACGCCCGGTGCTACCCCCATCTCTGACCCTGTGTTTCTCCCTAATCTCCTGTTTCCCCAGCTCCACACCATCACAGGTTTTAGGACAGGGTATGTGCAAAGAGCATTAGCTAAAGACGTGAGAACACCTGCCCTCACACCTGTGGAAAGGGAACTGCGATAATCCTGCCCCAGCCCCAGAGTGTAGCCATGGAGTTCCATTAGACCGCAGTGCACCGGGACTTTAGAAAAGCTCAGACAGAGGAGTTGAGACATGTGCCCTTCACCTCCGTGCTGGGTAATGAGGGAGACATTGGGAAATGAGCCTGGGGTGTACCTTGTAAACTCAGCCTTTTCTGGAGGGATGACCTTGGGTAGGAGGAGAAAACAGGTGTCTGATAGGCTTGTTTTCTATTGCTAGGAAAAGAACTCAGGAGTTCAGGTATGCTAGGCTAGTGCTCTCTCTACCAAGTAAACCATAATATCTCCAGCCCTCATTGGATGGTTGAGACCTAAAGAGACCATGCTTGTGTTACCCATTGCTCAATCTTATACCTCAAGCAATTTCTGTCATTGTGAAAACTGAAAGGACATCCAGGAAAATAATCCTTTATAATATTAAAAAAATATTTTAAGCCTGGTGGTGGTGCAGGCCTTTAATTCAATCACTCAGGAGGCAGAGGCAGGTGGATTTCTGAGTTTGAGGCCAGCCTGGTCTACAGAATGAGTTCTAGGACAAGCCAGGGCTATACAGAGAAACCCTATCTTGAAAAACCAAAAAAAAAAAAAACAGAGGCAGGAGGATCTCTGGGTTGGAAGCCCTCATAGTTCTACGTACCCAGCTCCAGGACAGTTAGGACTACATAGAAAGTCAAACAAACAAAAGTTATTCTGGGGACTAGAGAGATGGCTCTGCACCTCTGAGCACTGGTCCTTTAAGAGTACAGAGGTTGATTCCCAGCTCACAAGAGTGCTAGCTCATAGCTGTCTGTTACTTTACTTCCAAGGGATCTGATGCCCTCTTCAAGCCTGGTCCAGATGTGCAAGTGATGCACATGCAGGCAAAACACTGACACAAAACATAATTTAAAAACTACTTTGTGGCCGGGTGGTGGTGGCGCACGCCTTTAATCCCAGCGCTTGGGAGGCAGAGGCAGGTGGATTTCTGAGTTCGAGGCTGGCCTGGTCTACAGAGTGAGTTCCAGATAGCCAGGGCTACACAGAGAAACCCTGCCTCGAAAAACCAAAAAAAAAAAAAAACCAAACTACTTTGTGTTCATATGCAAATGAACATTTATATTCGTGTGTGTGTGTGTGTGTGTGTGTGTGTTTGTATGTGTATGTATGTATGTACATGTCACCTTGTGGCTCCCAGGCATCTAACTCAGGTTGTCAGGCTTGGCTGCCAGTGCCTTTACACTGGCCCAAGATCATCTGTTTTTTAACATAAAGAATTTTGCTTTTATTTATGTGTGTAGAGGGGAGAGAGAATGAGAATGTGCGCATGAATGCAGGTGCCCACTCGGCCAGGAGATGGAGTGGAATCCCCTGGGATGGGAGCTCCAGGCAGTGGTGAGGTACCCTACATCCCTAGGTGCTGGGAACCAAACTCAGGTCCTCCTCTTAACCACCGAGCCAGGTGGCCAGCCCACAAGATCATCTTTTATGAGACCGTGTTTCCCGCATGAAGATATTGAGGCAGAGAAAGGAACCGACAGTTAGTGGTAGCTCTTTTATGTGGCAGACACCCAGAGGCCACAAGGGTAGTGGAGGGGCTCGAGGCAGCTGCTTCTGATTTGGCGACCCTGGATAGTTGATGGTGAGCCTCAGTTTCCTTCTGTGTAAAATGGGCATGGTGATCCCTGCTATGCATTTTCCCCTGGATTGCTGTGAAGACACTGAACACTGACCAAGCCCAGTAGTGACTTGTGTTGTTTTATGCCCTGGTCCTACACTGAGACCTGAGATCACTCCTTCTTGCTGATCTTTGGCCTGCTCTCTGTCTTTCTGGAGTCACTCCTGGGGCCAGCAGTCATACATTCAGCCTCAGAGATTTGGGGTAAAGAGACTTGCATGATAAGCCCTTTACATGATGACCCATCTGGCTGGCCCCTCATTGTTTTTAAAAATGTACTGTAACGTGAATATGTTTGAAACACATAGTATAAAATCCTCAAAGAAATAAAATTTTTTGTTTGTTTGTTTTGTTTTTCGAGACATGGTTTCTCTGTATAGCCCTCACTCTGTAGACCAGGTTGGCCTTGAACTCAGAAATCCGCTTGCCTCTGCCTCCCAAGTGCTGGGACTAAAGGCATGCGCCACCACTGCCCAGCAACATTTTTATTTTTATTTTTTGTCATTTTTTTCTTTTTACTAATACATTTTAAAAAATGTACTATGAGGATTAGCTTTTAGTACATAGTAGTTGCTCAATAAACAGTGCTATTAGCCAGACTTAATGGCTTGTGTTCCTATCACTGGTAGACCAAGGCAGGGAAATCATGAGTTAGACGCTAGCTTGGGATATATAGCAGGACTCTTGTTTTTTTAATTATCTATTTTATGTATGTGAGTACACTGTAGCTGTCTTCAGACACACTAGATCCCATTATAGATGGTTGTGAGCCACCATGTGGTTGCTGGGAATTGAACTCTGGACCTCTGGAAGGACAGTCAGTGCTCTTACCCACTGAACCATATCTCCAGTCTCCAGCAAGATTTGGTTGAAAGAAACAAATAAAAGAAATTCTTGTTGCTCCTACACTAATCTTGTTAACAAATTTTAGTGAGTTTTGCTTGTTTCTGTGTTTATATGTTTCCTCTTGTGGTGATCGAACATAGGACCTCATGCATGCTAGGCAAGTATTCTACCACTGAGCTATATCTACAGCCCCAAATATTAGTTCTTATAGCTAAAAACACCTCTCTCATGACAAGCAGAAATGTGACCCCTTTCTAAAGTTAGCCAGCTCAAATTGAGATGTTTTAGGATCTACAGAGAGCTGAGCTTCCCAGTCTAGAAAGTTCTGAGGTTCTCAAGCACTTGGAGAGGCATCAGACCATTGAGTGCCAATGTCAGTAGGAGTGTGACACCTACAATAACTGCCTAAGGACATGGAAATGCTCTGGTCTAGGTCAATTAATTATTGAACTGTTGTGTCAGAGGCATTGTGTTAGGTCTCGTGGGGGATGGGAGGGTGATGTCTGGATAGTATAGCTGTGGAAAGACAGAGCTGTTTAAAATGAATGAAAGTTAAGGTGGAAATGTTTTCCCAGCCCTCTGCATACCTGCTACCATTCCTAGCCTGTGCTACTTATTTGGTTAGGGTTTTTTTTTTTTAAGATTAAAAAATGATTTGCTTTATCTGTTGGTTTGCTGAGTCTATGTGAACCGTGTTCATCCAGGAGCCTGCAAAGGCCAGATCTCTTGAATCTAGAATTGTAGAAATGAGATGCCTGGTGGGTACTGGGAACCAAACTCAGGTCTACTACAATAGCAGTGATGGCTTTTAACCACTGAGCCATCTCCAGCCCTTGGTTTATGTTTTTGCCACAGAGTCTAACTCTAGCTAGCCTGGAACTCTCTCACAGACTATACAAACTTCTACCAGCCTCTGCTCCCTGACTGTTGGGATTAAAGGTGTGTGCCACCAAACCCAGCCGGTTTTCATCTTTAATTATGTGTGTCTGTATACATCTGAGTGTAGACTTGTGTATGTGAGTGTAGACCAGGTAGACCAGAGAGGCAAATGAGAGCCCCTGGAGCTGGAGGTGTTTGTGAGCCACCTGATGTGGGTGCTGGGACAGAACTCAAGTCCTCGGCAAGAGCAGGAAGTGCCATCTTAACTGAGCCATCTCTCTGGCCCCATTAGTGTGTGTTTTGTTTTGGGGACAGGATTCCTTCCCTCTATGTAGCCCCTGCTGTCCTGAAACTCATGTAATCCAGGCTAACCTCAAACTCACAAAGGTTGGGATTAAATATGTATGCCACCATGCCTGCATCATTAGTGGTTTGTTTGTTTGTTTGTTTTTGAGACAAGGTCTCATATAGTCCAAACTCACTGTGTGCCTGAGGATGACCTTGAACTATTGTAGGGGTGTTTCACCAAACCTGGCCTGTATAGGCTTTAAGAATGCTGATTGAGATTGGAAAGACGGTGTCATAGTTAACAGTGCTAGCTGTGTAGCCGTGAGACCTGGGTTTGGATTCCAGCACTCGTGTGACAATGGGTGTTGTCTTTGATGTACCTGTAGCCCCAGTACTAGAGTAATCAGGGACAGGAAGATCACTGGGGCTTGCTGGCTACCATGCTGACTTGGGTAGGAGGACAAACCCCTGGGTCAAGGAGAGACTCTGTCCCACTGTCCCAAAGGAATAGAGGATGAACCAGCTGCCCGTTTCTTGTGAGCATAGATGTAAATGTATCACAAACACACACACACACACACACACACACACACACACGAGAGAGAGAGAGAGAGAGTCTAAAATGCAGATTGTAGCCATGCATGGTGCATGTCTGTGGTTCTAGCACGTCCAGGCAGGATCACCAGTTTGAAGCCAGCCTGTGCTGTATAGGGAGTTCCAGGCTAGCCCAGGCTGAGTAAGCCTGCCCCCTCTCCCCCAGTAAAAAGTTAAATTGCTGGGTCCACCAGATAATTTCACTCCCCACTCCCAGAACTTTTGTGGGGATGGGATGGAGCCTGAGGGCTTTGAATAAGTTCTTAGACTGTGCTGATAGTGTTAGCCTGAGGAGCACTGTAGGAGGGATACTTGCTCCAAAATTCCCAACTTTAAAAGGGAGCTAGAATCTCAAATAGAGATGTAGGGATATTCAAACTTTGCTTTGTGGGCATAGAGTAGGCAGTGGTTTTTAACCTTCCTAAAACTGTATCCCTTTGATATAGTTGCTCATGTTGTGGTGACCCCCAACCATAAAATTGTTTCATTGCTACTTCATAACTGTGATTTTGTTACTGTTAGGAATTGTAACATAAATATCCAACATATAACTCCCAAAGGGATCTGGACCCACAGATTGAGAACCCTGAAGCAGAGGCATGTTATAAAAATGCCTTATGGTTGGGGAGATGGCTCAGCCTGTAACTTGCCACGTAGACATGAGAACTTGACTTCAGACCTCTAGCATCCATGTAAAAAGCCGTGTGTATCCCTGTATCTAAGTGCTGATGGAAGAAACAGAGGCTCCTTAAGCTTGCTGGCCCGTTTGTCTTGTTGCCCTTTGAGCTCAGGATTAGTAAGAGATGATGTTGCAGAAACTTTTTTTTTTTTTTTTGGTTTTTCGAGACAGGGTTTCTCTCTGAAGAAGAAAGAACTTCTCAGAGGTGTTTCTGAAGGACAGCCCTGGCTGTCCTGGAACTCACTCTATAGACCAGGCTGGCCTTGAACTCAGAAATCCGCCTGCCTCTGCCTCCCAAGTGCTGGGATTAAAGGCATGCACCACCACTGCCCGGCTTGATGTTGCAGAAACTTGAGGAGAGCAGTAGATAGCTAATATCAATTTCTAGCACTTATGCACACACACACTCTTTTTTTTTTTTTTTTTTTTTTGGTTTTTCGAGACAGGGTTTCTCTGTGTAGCCTTGGCTGTCCTGGAACTCACTTTGTAGACCAGGCTGGCCTCGAACTCAGAAATCCTCCTGCCTCTGCCTCCCAAGTGCTGGGATTAAAGGCGTGCGCCACCACCGCCCGCACACACACACTCTTAAATACAATGGGTGCTCATACACACATGTACATGTACACACACATGAATGCACGCTCACACACTCTCACACACAGATGTGCACATACATGCATACACACACACACACACACACACACACACACACACACACACACACTACACAGACAATGCTTTAAAGAACAGAGTGTAGGTCAGAGATAGAGTGACAGTCTGGCACACGCCAGGCCTTGGCTTCTGTTCTAGCACTCTAGAAAACAAAATACTTTACAAAAATTAAGGGGCAGATTAAAGGAGAGGGGGAAATGGGGAGGAGGAGAGGCATTAGGAAGTCAGAAGTGCGATGTTAGCTGCTGTCTGCCATGTTAGGCCTTTCCTCTAATAGTCCCATCCTCCACCTCCTATTTTACAGATTATCAAAAGGTGAAGCATTAGCTGGGTTTGTCCCCACGACACTGACAAGTTCTTTTGTTCTTCTGCTGTGGTGGCTGGAATGAAAAGGCTCCCGAGTCTAAGTTCACATTCTGGGTCAAGGTCTCCCTTTTCTTTAACTTTCAGGCTTTAGTATCTGTCTATCTTCCATCCATCCATCCATCCATCCATCTTACATCTGTGCCTCTTTCCCATTCATTTGTTTCCTAACCTATATAAAAGATCTTCCTGCTAAACCAGTTAAGAGCACTGGTTACTCTTCTAGAAAACCAGGGTTTAATTCCTGGCACCCACATGATAGCTCACAACTGTCTGTAACAATAGGTCGAAGGGATCTGATGCCATCTTCTGGCCTCTTGGGAGCCAGGCGTGGAAGTGGTACACAGATATACACACAGGTATAATATCCATATACATAAAGAAAAATAAGAATTAATAAAAAAAGAAAAGACCTAGCTGGGTGGGCTGTTGTGTCTTGTTTACTGAACACATGGGAAACAGACCTGCAGGCAGGATTTGAAGGGTAGGAAGAGACAGAAGGTATTAAAGCTCCAGGAACCTCCCCTCCCCAGCATTGAAGCCCCAGGCTTGCTCTTCCGCACCAGCCACTGGATGTTTATCTTGGCCACTACTGATGTTAATGAGTTACTGAGAGCCTAGCTCTGGAGCAAAGGTCTGGATGGGCAAATGGAGCCACTTTACTGTGTATCACTACCTCCTCCTGGGGCAGCAGCCCATGTCCATTCAGAGCAAAGGCCACACCCTTCAGTGCTCCTCTTGAGGGGCTGGTTTTCAAGTGCTGTTCTCTGATTTGTCCTTATGACCCTTGGAAGTTGCTTAAACAGTGAGCTTCTGCTTGATCCTGAAGGGGACGGCAGTAGAGCCCACACTAATGGTGTATTGCTTAGGAAGCTCCCACAGTGACTTCTCAGAGCCTGGCTCAGAGGTGCTCTAAGTGCACCATGCCTCACCACGCCTCCCACCTAAGGACACTGTCCTTTTGTGTTCTGCTAATTGAACAGACACGTGCACAATAGCTGAAGGAGCCCATGAGTTTAGAAGTGGCTAAGCCAGTAGTCTTTTAAGTTACAAGTATTTAAATCCTCCTTCCCCCAGGTAAGATTCCTCATTTGTTGTTGGTTACTACCTCACCTTTGTTTTTGTTTTGTGAAGTGATAGATATGGTAAAGCCTGTTTGGGTCAAGCAGTAGAGGCTGAGAAATTGTTATGAGATGCTTTGAACCTTAAGAGATGTTGTCTCTCTGGAAGGTCTGTACTTGGTGCTACGTGAGAGCTTGCAGCTGCACTCATCTTGGTCTTAAGACACTCCTGGCAAACTTAGAGTTCTCATTTTTGATTATAGCCAAGGGACTGAGATCTGTGCGGGCTGTCTGCTCTCGTGAGTATCAGAGGGCAAGATAACTGGTAACCTCAATTAACCTTGTAAGATGTTTGAACGAATAAAGTAACTGATTGGGCTGACTGGGTGTCAGTCTTTTCCAAGAAGGCTGAACCCCCTCTTCTCTTTCAGAAAGTGGAGGCTTAGCATCTTGGTGAGCTTCTCTCTCTACTGTGGCACTTATGACCGCATTAATCAATAGTTTGGCTTTGTTTTTTTTGAGACAGGGTTTCTCTGTGTAGCCCTGGCTGTCCTAGAACTTGCTTGTAGACCAGGCTGACCTCCAACTCAGAGTTCCGCTTGCCTCTGCCTCCCAGGTGCTGGGATTAAAGGTGTGCACCATGGCCCGGCTGGTTACTGTTCTTGTGACCAGATACCCAACAAGAAGCAGTTTAAGGGAGAAAGGGCCTATTCTGAGTGTGCAAGTGCATCATGGCAGCCAGAGCCTGATGTAGCTGGTTGTTTTGTAGTTAGGAAACAGGGAGATGAATTCAAACACTCATCAGGTCCTCCCTTCCAGCCACTGTGCAGAGTGAGTGAGTTCTCTCAATTAAAGCTATCTGGAAACACCCTCACAGAAATGCCCAGAGGTGTGTCTCCTAGGTTATCCCAAACCCAGTCAAGGGAACAGTGCAGAGTAGATATTACAGCTTTTTTTTTTTTGGTTTTTTTGGTTTTTCGAGACAGGGTTTTTCTGTGTAGCCCTGGCTGTCCTGGAACTCACTTTGTAGACCAGGCTGGCCTCGAACTCAGAAATCCTCCTGCCTCTGCCTCCCAAGTGCTGGGTTTAAAGGCGTGCGCCACCACCGCCCGGCTGATATTACAGCTTTTATTTCTGGTTTCACTTTCTGTAGTTTTAGTTGTCTGCTAGCAACTCTTGTCAGGAAATATGAAATGGAAAATTCCAGAACTAGACCACATTCACAAACACTTCATTATGGAATAATTGCTTTAGTTTGTCATTGCTAATTTCTCACTATGCTTAGCTTGTAAATTAAATTTTGTTCTCTCTCTTTCTCGTTCTCTCTTCTATCCCTCTCTTTGTGTGCACTCTTTCTTTCTCTCTCTTCCCCCTCTCCTCTCTGTCCCTTCTCATGACGACTTCCCTGGCCTCCTTCCTTGGGGCCAGTGAACTTACCTGTCCACAGAGAGCAGCTTCCCAATAAACCTGCCTTTAATATAAAAAAATTAAAATTTATCATAATTATAAATGTATAAGATGAAAAATATATTACTTATAGATTAAACTTTTTATAAGTATTTGCATATAAAATATCATATATGCTATATGAAACATTTGGGGGAAAATGATGACTTGGACATAAAAATTCATCAAGGCATGAACAGAGAGTTTACTGAAAACCACTGCAGGAAAGCCTGAGTTCCCTGAGAGGGAAGTCGCACCTCTGAAAAGGAATGGAAACTCTTCTTAAAGTTAAGTTAAGGGGATATTACTTAGTTTTACCATTGTGAGGTTCTCTCAGGGTCACACCCGAGGGAACCATGGACCCCTCCCATTGTCTTAAGTCAATCCTTTTTGTTGTTGTTGTTTTTTGTTTGGTTTTTTTTCCGAGACAGGGTTTCTCTGTGTAGCCCTGGCTGTCCTGGAACTCACTCTGTAGACCAGGCTGGCTTTGGACTCAGAAATCCGCCTGCCTCTGCCTCCCAAGTGCTGGGATTAAAGGTGTGCACCACCACGGCCCGGCATTTAAGTCAATCTTAAATCAACTGGCTGTTGATGTGAGGTGCCAGGAATTGTTAGGGGTTAGTTCCAGATGTCTGTGTAAGATGAGGACCTGGGCTGGAGAGATGGCTCAGTGGTTAAGCGCACTCACTGCTCTTCCAAAGAGCCCAGAGTCAGTTCCTAGCACCCACATTTTGGCTCACAACCATCTGTAACTCCAGTTACTAAAACTCAGATGCCTCTCTTTTGGCCTCCAGACATACAACATGCATGTGGTACAGTTACATGCTGGCAAGACACTCAGGCACACTTAAGAAATAATAGCTTTTTAAAAAGATATTATGGTTGGAGCATGATGGTGCACACCTTTAATCCCAGCACTGGAGAGTCAGAGGCAGGTTTTAAAAATCTCTGAGCTCAAGGCCAGCTTGGTCTACAGAGTGAGTTCCAGGACAGCCAGGGCTACCCAGAGAAACCCTGTCTCGAAAAACCTAAACAGAAAAGATACCATGGGTCAGGCCAAGTTGTTAAAGTGGGGTTTTTGTCTTACTTTTGCCCTTTTTTCCCTGTGAGCCAGGTAGACTGAGGTGGCGATGTTGTTTGTAAAGGGGCTCAAGGTGGGGAATCTAACAGTGCATTTTGTAGTACGTCCTGGAGTTTGTACAAAAGTTTGATATTTGCTAACTCTGCTGAGATCCAGTAGAAGGCTTTTGAATTGGCAGGTGTCAAGGACCTGATGAGCATATAAGCAGTCACACTCTATTCCAGGGTTAATTTGGAGACCTTTCCAGCCAGAGGAGCAACAGCTGCCCCGTGCCACGGGGTCCAATGGCTGGGCTCTCAGAGGGGCCCAGGATTCGAGTCCAGAATTCCCAGTTGTGTTCTCCTTTCTTCATGTACATGCAGAGGAGAGAGCTTGGTGAGGCAGGGGAAGCTGCTGGTGCTGCTGAAGATCCGTAGCACATCAAGGGGATGGGAAGAAGGAACTTGTAAAACTATATCACAGAACCCAGAAAGGCAAAAGAGAGAATTGTGGCTACTCATGAGAGTAGAAGGATGGCCTGCCTTAGGAAGTCCAAGGGTCCCAAAGGGTCCCTTTGCATCAGGCAAAGTGAGTTTGGGGGTGAACTGTCTTAGCACTAGACTGCAGTTGCGTGGCCAGAGATGCAGGCAGGACTTCCTCTCCTGGCTTCCTAGGCCCTACAAGGGTTACAGATGCAGGCTGGGCAGCTGGGATCTCTCGAGGGCACTGCGTCTGCCCAGGTGATGCCGGTTTCACTCTCTGTAGCCACCATGGGATTCCATGGCCCTGTTTCCAGAAATGTAGGTCACGAGGCTAGGGGAGCATGGGAATTACTGGGGCTCCTGGGCCTCCACATGGCCCTCTCAACTCCTCTGTCCTGCAGCTTCTATTCCAAGGACAGTGAAGGCAGCTGGCTCCGCTCCCTCTTTGTTCACAAGGTGGATCCCCGGAAGGACGCCCACTCCACTCTGCTGTCCAAGAAGGAGACTAGTAATCTCTACAAGATCCAGTGTGAGTAGCTACTAAACTGGCTAGCTCCACCCTCAGGCTTTTTTTTGTGGGTGGGACTGGGGTGAAGAGATTAGAGGATGAGAGTTCATGCTGTGTCCTGAGAGCCTTGGCCCTATCTGGGGCCTGCTCTCACTGACACTTCTCCTCCATACACAAATACATACATGTGTAAGCATTACACGCGCCTCACTTTCTGCCCTATCCTGTGTTGCAGTTCACAATGTGAAGCCTGAATGTCTGGATGCCTACAACAGTCTGACGTGAGTGTCATGAAGTGTTTCCAGCTACTGCTGGGATGTAGAGGGTAGGAGCCCTCTTTCCCAAGAAAGTCTTTAAACATCCTCTGCCCATTCCCCTGACACAGTCAAGGGGCGTAGATTCTAGAGCTGGAAGCCCTAAGGGTATCTTCCCACCTCTGCATCTTAGAGAAGGGACAAGCTCAGACCTGGGGGCTGGGTTGGAACCTCCATCTCGGGGCGCCACGTGGCCAGTGCGAGCCCTGCCCCTCCTTATGCCCCTCCCACAGGGAGGCTGTGCTGCCCAAGCTGCACCTGGACGAGGACTACCCCTGCTCGCTTGTGGGCAACTGGAACACGTGGTACGGGGAGCAGGACCAGGCAGGTGAGGTTCCCTTGTCTCCAGTACCACTGCTGCCCCCCAGCCCTGGTCTCCCAACAGCTCTCATATCTGTCTGCCCTTCTCTCTCTCCGCAGCATCTCTGGGGGTATGGGAAAGTGTGTTTCTTTCATACCTCATCGCCCTACTCAAACACTTGTTGGCTGCTCAGTGTTCTCAGGCAGCCCGAGAAGCCTGAGAGGCCTTCCTTGCCAGGCCCACAGCCGTACTTCACCACATTCTCCGCTCACCGTGGTACCCTGCGTATGACCCCTCAGTTCCCCAGTCAGAACCGCTCCACCTAGAACCCTTCAGTTTTTTCTCCCTTGCCTACTTTACTTGGCTTACCTGTTTTTGTTTGGTTTGAGATGGGTCTTGTTGTGTAGTCTAGGCTGACCTTGAATGGGTACTGCCTCAGCCTCCTGAGCGCTGAAATGCTTTAATGGCTTGTCTTTTGTTTTGTTTTGTTTTGCCTGTTTTTCCGAGTCAGGCTTTCTCTCTGTTACCCTGCCTGTCCTAGAGCTCCCTCTGTAGACCAGGCTGGCCTTGAACTCAGAGGTCCGCTTTCCTCTGCCTCCTGAGTGCTGGGATTAAAGGCGTGGTTCTCAACCTTCCTAATGCTGCTACTCATTAGTACAGTTTCTCATGTTGTGGCGACCCCCAACCATAACATTATTTTCATTGCTACTGGATAACTGTACTTTTTTTTTTAGATTTATTTATTTATTATATGTAAGTATATTTTAGCTGTCTTCAGACACCCCAGAAGAAGGAGTCAGATGGTTGTGAGTCACCATGTGGTTGCTGGGATTTGAACTCAGGACCTTCAGAAGAGCAGTCAGGGCCATCTCTCCAGCCCGATAACTGAACTTTTGATATTGTTATAAATTGTAATCTAGATATCTGATCTCTGCCCTCTGTGGAGGATGTAACCCACACGTTGAGATACATGTGTGAACGTGATTAGACATGTGTGAACGTGCTTGACTTACTCACTTGCCTTTTAAAGTTGTTTTTAAATCTGTCTATCGTGTGCGTGTGCATACCATGCTATGCCTGTGGAGGTCACCTTGTTGAGGCAGGGTCTCCTTTGTTTCCGCTGATGCACAGTGTACACTCCAGTCTAGATGATAGATGTGCACTTCTGGTTTTTTCATTCAGGTTCCGAGGAGCGAGCTGAGTTTGTCAGGCTCATGTAGCAAGAGCCTTTCCCTGCCAAGCCATCTTAACAGCTCTCACCTGTCTTGTTGTTTTGTGTTTTTGTGTAGACATGGCATCCTTCTGAAAGACTGGCTTCTTTGCACTTTTGCTGGCTCAGGGACTGTCCCTGACTCTCTGACCTCTACTACTCGGCTCTTCACTCCTTGGTCATGCCCCTGTAGCTGCCGATATACTTGTCTGTCTTCTCGTATAGGTAGTGAGTTCTGAGGGCTTATATCTCTTTGTAATATTGAATACCTAATAAAAATATTTCCTCTCTTTAAAAGATTCATGCTGTAGGGACTGGAGAGATGGCCCGGTGGTTAAGAGCACTGGTTGTTCTTCCAGAGGACTCGGGTACCATTCCCAGCATCCCCATGGTGGCTGGCAAGTTCTGTAACTTCTGGAAACCCCACACCCTCTGCTGGCCTCCACTGGCCCTGCATGCACATGATGCACAGAGAAACATGCAAACACTTCTAGATAGAGAACAAAAATGTAAATAGTCTCAAAACATTTATGCTACCTGGAGAGGTAGGTCAGCAGTTACGAGCAATATTGTACTTTTAGAGGACCTGAATTCAATTTCTGGCACCCATTTGGTCGCTCACAACCATCCACAATCCAGGAAATTCACATCCTCTTCTGGTCTCCATAGGTACCAGGCACACATATGGTGTGCTTACATGTGTGTACGCATGTAGGCAACGTACTCAAATACATAAATTTGATCTTGAAAAACAAAAACAAAAAAAAATTTGAGACAGGGTTTCTCTGTGTAGCCCTGGCTATCTTAGAACTCTGTAGAGCAGGCTAGCTTTGAACTCAGAGATTTTAATTTTTTTTTTTTAAGTGCATGCTGGTTCATCATATAACTCTAGAATTCAGGAGACTGATGCAGAAGGACTGCTGTGATTTTGAGGACCGACTGGTCTATAGAGTGAGCTCCAGGCCTATAGAATAAGGCTGTGTCTCAAAAAACCAAACCAAACCAAAAAACTACCAAAAGTTTCGATTCCTCGGTCATCTTTGACACACATCAAGTGCCCGCTGATAGGTTTGCCTGGCTCACAGCTGTTCTTGGTAGAGAGGGGTAAACATTGCCCGTGTGGTAGAGTATGGTTTGGGATGGTATGGCCGATGCAGATGGCCTTCTCAGCTTCTCTAGCATTCTCTGGACAACAGGCGCTCAATTCCTCATCAACCAACCTGTGTCAATCAAGGGGCCAGCCTGGTGTTCATATCAAGGTCAGGCCAGCGAGGGCTTCGTAGAGAATTCCTGAGTCGAGCAGTCAAGTTTGGAAGTCTGTTAAGAGAAGGGCAGCTCTGTAACCCTTTACTCTGTCTTGGTCATAGGTGTCAGCATGTTAAGCAAGGACAAGGCCTTGGCCTCCAGTTTAGCACTGTGCTTCCTTTAATCTTTGGTCAACTTGGCTGGCAGTCGAACTCCTTGGCTGCCATGATAAAAGACCGCAGACTCAAAGAACACAAGTGCGTTCTTCAACGTTGGAAGCCAGAAGGCAGAAATCAAGATTGACTCTGTCTGGGCTTCCTTCGAGGCCTCAGGGAAGATCCTTCCTGCCTCTTGCAACTTCTGGTTGCTAGAAACCCTTGGCATTCTTTAGCATGTGGACACATCAGCTTGAGAAAGCTCTGTGTTTCCAGACTTACATGGTATGCTGTTTGTGTGTGATCTTTCTCTTCTAATATGGGCACCAGATACTGGATTGAAGTTCTATCCAGTGTTATGTAGACTTAACTCAGTTATCTACAGAGACCCTGTTTTTAGACCAGGTCACACAGTGAGGCTCTGGCAAGACATACATTTGAGGGGCTACTGTTCAGGCCAGCAGAGAATATGACTTGGGGGAATCTAATAGGACAAAGGGTTCTCGGGGAGAATGAGGCTGGCCTTTCCCTGGACCTCTCCTGGGCCTCTTGAGTGTCCACCAGGAGGTCATGTGTACATTAGAATCTCTGTATCCTCCTACCCCTAACCACACGCTGGTACCTTCCTGGTATCCCAGTTTATTCCTTTGTTTTTTCCCCTTCCCTTGCCGCCTTCTTCTGTCTGTCCCTCCGTCCCTTCTTCCCTCCCTCCCTCTCTCCCTCCCTCCTCGATCCCTCCTCTCCTTTCCTTCTTTTCTTTTCTTTTTCTTTTTTTTTTTTTTGAGACAGAGTCTTATATATAGCTTGGGCTGGCCTTGAACCTTCTGACTCTCCTGTCTCCGGTGTGTTACCAGCTAGTCCAGTTTTATGCAGTATTGGGGATTTGAACCCAGGGTTTTGTGCAGGCTACCAGCTGAGGTATGCCCCCAGCCTGCTTCCTTTCTTTTTTTTTTTTTTTTTGGTTTTTCGAAACAGGGTTTCTCTGTGTAGCCCTGGCTGTCCTGGAACTCACTTTGTAGACCAGGCTGGCCTTGAACTCAGAAATCCACCTGCCTCTGCCTCCCAAGTGCTGGGAATAAAGGTGTGCGCCACCACCGCCCGGAGCTTCCTTTCTCATTAAGGCGGGGTTTCCCTCTGTTACCCAGACATTGACTAAAGACATCATCCTGTATCAGCTTCCTAAGTGGCTGGGACTATACTGTCCCCCCCACACACACACATACACCCCCCCCCGCCCCATCTCCATTAGTTCCTGCAGCTATTTATTTATTTATTTATTTACTTTTCTTAAGTTCCTTGCCTTGGAAGGTTCCTGTTTTGTTACTGTTGTTTGGTTGTCTTTGCAGAGACATGGATACTGGGGTCTCCTGCTGTTAGGCGAGTGGTCTAGCCTGAGCCCTCTTTAGAGTGTCCTGTGTCTGTCTATCGGGCTTACTCCTCCTGTCCGTCTGGCCCCTCACAGTCTGCTGTCCATCTGTGTGTGCACTGCTGTTCCTAGGATGGAAGACACTCAGATCATCTTTTGCTTGGTTTTGTTTGTGGTGCTACAGATGACAGCCAGGTCCTGCTGCATGCTAAGCATGTGTTTATCAGTAGCGACCCCCCAGCCTCATCTGATCCTCTTGTTGCTGCTGTTTAACGAATGTTAGTGGGATTTTTGTGGATGAGGACATTGAGTCCTAGAAGGGGTCAAAGGTCATCAAGCTGAGCAGAACTTACGGTCTCCTGGACTGTCCACTGAGGTCACCCCCTACCCAGTGCTACGCTTCACCAAGACAAATGGACCTAGGAGACCTCCACTGTGCTGCCACATACAGTCCAGCCCTGGTGTCAGGCAGGCAGGGTCCCTGTAGCTCCTTGACCTGTATTCCTATCCCCAACAGTACACCTATGGCGGTTCTCAGGTGGCTATCCGGCCCTCATGGACTGCATGAACAAGCTAAAGAACAACAAGGTATCCCAGCATCCTGTGTGCATGCTGCTTCCAGCCCAGCCCTGTGTGGGAGTGTGGGACAAATTCCTCTGCCACCCACAGGGCATACTGTCAGGGTAGCATGTTCCCCTGGCTACGGTGCCCACGATGCTCTTCCTCTAGGAGTACCTGGAGTTCCGGAAGGAGCGGAGCAAGATGCTACTGTCCAGGAGAAACCAGTTGCTTCTGGAGTTCAGCTTCTGGAATGAGCCACAGCCCCGGGCCGGCCCCAACATCTATGAGCTGAGGACGTACAAGCTCAAGGTACCTCACTTCCAACAAAGCCCCTCTTGCCCTCTGTTTTCCCTGCTGTTGTTTTTGCTTGCTTTGTAAGAGCTCAGGATAGGGTGACATGATGCTTCTCCAGCTTTATGGGCTTAGAGCTGAGGTGTGTGCATTGGTGTGCACAGCTGACATCAGATATGAGTCGGGGCCCAGGACCGAGGCCCCTGGTCTGGGGAAGGCTAGTTTCCCATCCCTGCCCCATGATGTTGGGGGTCCAGATGGGCTCACTTGCTCCTCTCTCTGGGTCTCTTTCAGCCAGGAACCATGATTGAATGGGGAAACAACTGGTAAGTTGGCACTGGGGTTGGGAATGTGGCTGTTCCTGCTGTCCTGGGACATTAGGGAACCCATTAGGTTCCTAGTGAACTTGTCTGGGCTGTGACCCAGGAGTCCAGCGTGCTCTGGTCCTTGAAGCTCTCAGGGAAGGGTCCACCTGCGCAGTGCCGGCTCTCTGGAGGACCAACCAGCCAGCAGCAGCACTTCCAGAATCCATTCCCTTGACCCCACTTTGGACCCCTTCCAAGAAATATGCCCCAGGACCCGTCTAGGGCACCTTGGGGAACCATTGGCTGAGCTTCTGTCCCATGTCTCTGCCATCTCCAGGGCTCGGGCCATCAAGTACCGTCAGGAGAACCAGGAGGCAGTGGGAGGCTTCTTTTCACAAATAGGAGAGCTCTATGTGGTACACCACTTATGGGGTAGGTTGGAAACACCCAAGACTCTGTCTCTCACTTTGTAAGACATGTAGATGCATTTGTGTTCCCGTAGCTCTTATATCTTAGCAGAGGGAGACTGTATCCTCAGACATAAACTAGCAAAAAGGACTCATTTCACAATGATACTGGGGGAGACAAGGCAGGGGAAGACAATGAGGACATTTTTGGCTTGAGTAGACAATATCGTTCTGAAGGATGAAATACAAATCCTGAGCTGAAGGGTGAGAAAGCCAGTTAGGAACTGTGGGAGGCAGGAGTGTGTGGGGAGCTTTCCAGTGGAAGGAAAGGCATGTGGGGCGGGGAGGCCTTTGATGAGGGGACAGGGGGAGACTTGGGTGGGGGAGCAACTGGGAAGAGTGAAGATAGGCTGGAGGAGGGCAGCTACCAGATCAGGCTGTGGTGGGAGGAGGCAGCGGCCCCATATGAGTTCTGTAGCTGCCATGTGCTTTCTCAAGCGTGCCTGGTGGGGATCACGGAGACACGGGCTGAGTTCTGGTAGTGGCACCAGCGTGCTCAGACAGAATCATTGCTCTGTGATCAGTGGGACACGGGAACAGATTGCTGGAGGAGGAAGGAGAGGATAAGGGAGCATTCAGACTCATCCCTAAGCAGCTGTGTGCCCTTGTCTAAGGCAAGGAAGTGTAGGAGAGGAGCGAGGTCATGGGCTTGGAGTGTAATTCTAGGAGTATTATATATTTAGGATGCCGATGCTGGACTAGCCAGATGACTCAGTAGGTGAAGGCACTTGCCACCAAGCCTGACAACTTGAGTTTGACTTCCAGGATCCACAAGGCAGAGTGATCTGACTCCTGCCACTTCCGACCTCCACACACTCACCCCCCACCATAAATGAACATGTAAATTCAGTAAAACAATTTATAAAATGCATATGCATCCAGCTAGAGATATCACGTGGGCACTGAATAGAGGAGTCCATGGGAGAACTTGAGACTGGAAGAGGGTTGTCAACAGATGTATCTGCTTCCAAACCCCTGAGCCCTACCACAGGCCCTTTCTATATGCCAATCCTCCCACACCCAATGCTTTTCTCCAACAATCTACACTTGGCTTGTTTTTGTCTGCTAGCTCTGGAACTTAGATTCTAATTCCTTAGAGTCATTGTCTTCTCGTTACCTAAGATCTTTTGTCATCTCCCCCTCTCCCTTCTTATAAACATTGTTTGTAGTCATCTGAAATTGATCTTTTTAATATTTGTGACTGGATGATCTTGACACAGCAGTGTTTATTGACAGGCTAAGGAAGAGGGATCTGGGGAGGAAGGGATAGTAGGGATTTGGGACAGTGGGAGGGTTCCTGTGCTGAGGGATCAGGTTCTCTGAGGAATGAGTCTGTGCCTTTCTCACAGCCTACAAAGACCTGCAGTCTCGGGAGGAGACTCGAAATGCAGCTTGGAGAAAGAGGGGCTGGGATGAAAATGTCTACTACACAGGTGAGCGTTTCCTCTGGACTCAGTGGCACCTTTGCAAGGGGTCTGCTGGGAGACCTGGGGATGCAGGGCTCTGCAACTTTCTCTGCAAGGACAGCTGACATCACTGTGATCAACTTCAGTGTAGGAACTCATCGTTTTGTCTTCTGTCATGTTCCCTATCCCCCTATCCCCTCACCTTCTGAACCCGTGTCTTGTTGTGTTGCCCAAGCTCATTCTGAGTGAACATTTTCCCTCAGTCTTTGAAGTTGCTGGGTTTATGGGCATGTGCCACTGTGTACAGGTGGGAACTGACTCTGACATGAGTTTGACATTCTACATTATACAATGAGTTCTGAGGCTTTAGGACTCTAATATAGAGGCATGTGACCCTGGGTCAGTTCTGTACCTCTCAGAGGCTGCTTCTTTGTCAGATGGCAATGTAGAGGCCATCGAGGCTGCAGGGAGGACTGGGAGTTAGTTTGTGGAAAGTGTTTTGCCCTGATATCATTAAAACATGCAGCAGCTCAAAAAAGAGTGAATTTTTCCTGAAACCATTGCCACTGCTAGAAGCCCAAAGATGCATGCAGGGTCAGGAGACACTGACTAAGCCTTCACTATGTGCTGGGCAGGTGGGTAAGTGGGGGCATGAGTAAGCACGAGTCTGGGTGGGCAAGAGCATGTCTGCTGAAGGAGGCGGCATGAGCCTTGCTATTCCAAGTGTGGCCAGCACTGGCATCCACTGGTTACTTCAGAACAATGCCTAGTTTGCGTCTCCTATCCTTCTATGAACTAGATTTGTAGGGATTTGTATACACATCAGAGTCTGAGAAATTAAGCACAGGAAGCAAGAATCTAAACTCTGGGCTGGAGAGAGGGCTCAGTGGTTAAGCATAATACTGTTCTTAGGACTCAAGTTCAGTCCCCCGGACTCACCTTGGGAAGCTCACAGCTGCCTGTAAATGCAGCTCCAGTGGATCCAACCTCCATGGGCACTGTACTCAAGTGTATATACCCACATGTAGACATACACACATGAAAAATAGAGAAAATCCTTTAAAAACCAAAACTATCCTCCAAGGCACTCTCTGCCGATACCCCTGCCCCACTGTCATGGCCTCCCAAGCTATACCAGGGGCAGTTGCACCAAATCAAACCTCATCAAGAGCTTTACGGCTCTTACCATTCCATCGTATACTGCTGCAGTTCTCTCTTGCTTGTCGTTTTGGTGTTTTGGGGATCGAATCCAAGACCTCACTCATGCTAATCAGCATACACCTCCTCACAGAAATGCTGCCCTGGCCTTGGGATCCATTCTTCTTCCGCCAGCCTCTGTGTCCTTGTTTTCACAGCATAGGCTTTGTGTGTCTCGCTTGTTTTGGAAGCATTGACCATAGACTCCAAGGGTTCGTATATGCTAGGGAAGTGTACGACCACTGAGCTACCTCACTTCCACATACATAGAAGTGAATAAAAATTTTCAGAATATTCAGTTTATTTCCATTTGGGAACCGTGGGTCTCTCTCAGATGACAGTAAGGACGCCCTCCTGTCACAGGCTTTTGTGAGTTTTTGGGCGGCGACCAAGGGTACCTCCCTTGCCTCAGGCACCCTGTAACCTCTGCTTTTCTCTCCGTAGTCCCTTTGGTTCGACACATGGAGTCACGAATCATGATCCCTCTGAAGATTTCTCCTCTCCAATGAGGCTGGCACTGCCCCCACCTCCTTCCCTTTTTCCTGCGGACTAGCCTGGAACAGAGGAGCTTCTAGGCCGGCTGGCACAGTTTCCTTTCAATTCTGGAAGACTTGATGGGCAGTGTTCAGCTTAGACAAAGATTCTGAGAACTTAGTCTGTCTATACCCAGCCAACCTCTCCCATGCTGAATGAAGTTTTTAATTTCCCTAACTGCAGAATAGCAACCTTTTAAGCATTCACACATTTTCCTCTTAAGATTTGTCATCTCCAGGACATAAGTCCCCAGCTAACACTGTAGCCATGGCTTAGTTGCATAAAAGCTGGTATGACTGGCCATTAGGGGGTACAGTGTGAAAGGATGCCAGTCCAGGTATGGCCCAGGAACTCTCTGGTGTCTACTTGTTAAAAAGGCAAGCCTGAGCCTTTAAAAAAAAAAAAACAACAACCCTGGAACTGCCATAAACTCTGAGGTCATCAAAATGGGGAGGAGATCCAGAATTCTACTTAAAGGGCTGGGAAAAGGATGGAAGTGGGAGGGATTTGGGTAAGTGAGACAGGCTTGAAGCAGGACCCCTTCAGAAGTGGGCACCTAGGGTTCAAAGAATCTGAAATACAGAATTAGGAAGATAGAACAGAGATGACAGGATTTTTTTTTTTTTTTTTGGTTTTTCAAGACAAGATTTCTCTGTGTAGTCCTGGCTGTCCTGGAACTCACTCTGTAGACCAGGCTGGCCTCGAGCTCAGAGATTAACCTGCCTTTGCCTCCCAAGTGCTGGGATTAAAGGCCTGTGCACCACTGCCCGTCGAGATGACAGGATCTTAAGGGAGGACTGTGTCCCTAGACAGATGGAGAGCTTTATTCATGTTTTCCTACACAATGCGGTTAAAACTTGAATATGCCTCAGTTCTTCTGCACTTCTTCCTTCCTACAGGCAAAAATGCAGGCTGAGACCTATAGTCCCATCGAATTCATTCCCAACTTGACATTGTTCCCTAAACCCTCATTTTGCAGAACCACTAGGTCTGTGGAGTGGATTCAGGGATTCTGGGGTCTCTTCAATGACCCCCATACCTCATGAACCCTGCTTAGCATGGTCTTGCTACCATATCAGGAGAATGTACTGGAATAGTTGATGGAATCAAATTAAATATTTACTGTAAATTGTGGTGTTGTTTTCATCTGCAAGGAATCTCAGTAGTTGTCTAAGGCAGGGCAGTTTTCAGTAGGCTGAAGGGTACTCTGGCCTTGATCTCTTAGGGAGAGTATCTTCATCTTCCTCGCAGGGCAAGAGAAGGAACTGTCTCTGCACAGCCAGGTATTTACCGTACATGTTTCAAGCTGCAAACAATCAGAATTTACTCTAGAAATGCCAGGAATAGGAAACACCTGAAGCTTACAAATGCTGCATTAGAGTACTGATTTTTGTCTTGGGAAAAATCAAAAAACAGGACTACACTTGTGAAGCAGGAAGCAAGTGTAATATAGGATTATGCCCCTGCCTAACTCAGTTCCTATTTTGGTGTAGCGACTCTGATAGTGTCAAGAAGTCAGGGTAGAGCCGGGCATGGTGACAATAGTGAGACCAATGCAGAAGGATCTTAGTGACCAGCCTGAACGACATAGCGTTCAAGGCCAACAAGTGATACTATGTAGTGAGTCCCTTTCTCGAACAAAATCAGAAGGCAAAATTCACTTCTGTCCAAATTATAGCACAGCGACACTTGTGCTTTCCTCAAGTGAGTCGGCGGAGGGCCCACTACTATTTGCGCTGGTGAAGGGGCACGAAGAACAGACTCATCCCATTTTCCCAATTTGTTAGACACGTTGCCAGTTGGGGCACGCCCCTTCCTTGCTTCCCAAGCTGCATCTGGCTTTTTATGTCTCACTTCCGGCCTTTGGCTCTCTTCTTCCGCTTCTCTATGATCGCGAGCCGGAAGTGGCTGCCTGGCTGGAAGGCGTGAGGAGCATTGTGGTGAGCAAGAGTGGAGGGCTGCTGGCTGGGGTTCCGGGTCCTCGCTGGGCGCACAGGGCTTGAGGTGCAGGCGGCACGATGCGTGTTCGCGGGCTGGGGTCCTCATCTGTCGGGTTCCCCCAAGGCTCGTGGCCGTTTTCTGGGAATTAAGCGGAGCAGCATCCTTTGTCCCCATTGTAGTCTTCTGATAGTGCTGATGGCAGTGGTGGTGATAAGACCTCTTGTGTGTGTGGGAAACGCTCCTGTGTAGCGGTTGGGATTTCCTGGGTTTTACATCCCACCCTTGTGGTTTTCGTCAGATGAGCCCGCCACTTGGTTAGCTGTCACTGGCAGCCGCCTGCGGTCCTCTGAGAGAGAGGCATTATCTTCGCTGATAATGCGCCGCCTAAGACTCCAAGGAGTCGTAGTGAAGAACTTTTGTTGCTGGAGCATAAAGGCTGAGAGCGCCAAGTGCGGACGTTACGAGGGGAAGGAGGCTTGGCTTTTCTTTATATTGTCAGCTCTGTTTCCTAGCTAGCTGGCTTGACTTAGTGTACTTGTTTCATTAAATATTTTGCTTATCTTAATTTTTAAGAAAAGAAAAACAAGAATTTTATACTACAAAGGACCCGGGCAGTAAGAAGAGGTTACCACCTGCTCCGTTTTAATGAAGATTTTAAATGCAGTCACTATAGTCCAGTCTGGCTGGTAGCTTCTGTAGTCCAGGTTGACTTCACATTCGTAAAGATCCCTCTGCCTCAGTCACTCAAGTGCTGTGATTACTGATGTTTACCACTGACCTGTCTCACAGCCCATTCTCCCTCCCCTTATTTTTTCCTCGAAGACGAGATGTTATTATGTAGCCCATACTGACTTTTGAACAAATTACATAGCAAAAGATGATCTGGAACATCTCATCTGCCAGCTCTAATGTGACCTGTTCTCATTTTAGACATGTCCCACCACACAGTTTTATGCAGTCCAGGAGATCAAACACAGGTCTTTGAGTATGCTAGGCCAGCACTCTTATCAGCTGAATAATATTCCCAACTTCACAGTCACTTTTTAAACTTATAGTTACTTTGGTAGAAGAAAACTTGAGGTCTGCATGCCATAAACAGGAAACGGCTTGAACTTGTCTTATAATGATATGACTGTATAATATACATAGAATGATGAAAACATTTATTAATAAATTCTGTCTTGGTTTCCTTGTCTAAGGCTCTGAGAGAGAATCCACTTCTTTTTCTTTTTTAATTATTTTTATTGTATGTGCATTGGTATTTTGCTTGCATGTATGTCTGTGTGAGGTTTTAGATTTTGGAGTTATAGACAGCTATGAGCTGCCCTGTGGATGCTGGGAATTGCAGCTGGATCCTCTGGACAAGCAGTGCTCTTAACTTCAGTGTCATCTCTTCAACTTGAGAATCCATTTCTTACAAGTACCTTGGCGTTTGTAACCGTTAACAATAAGTTTGGAAACTTGAAGCAATTAGACATTTTATTTGTGATTTTTGTTTTTTGAGATGATGTCTCACTGTGTAGACCAGGCTGTCCTCAACCTCACAAAGATCCACATGCCTCTGCTCCCCACTCCTAGAGTGCTGAGATTAAAGGCATGCGCCATCACAGCTAGCCAGAAAAATGACAGCACAGCATTTTGACCTATAGCTATAATCTCAGCACTATTGAGGCTGAAGCAAAAAGGTCTCCAGTTTGAAGGCAGCGTGAGCTACATAGACTTGTCCAAAGAGAAGGCAAGGCAGATTAACCTGTCCTCTGGTGTTTAGCATAATGCAGAATCACTCAGACTCCACCCTGAGTCAAGTCCCTCACCCTCCGGGATGCGCTTTACACAACAGTGCTCCTACAAGCCCCACAGGAAAATTTAATTTGAGAGGAAACAAGAATGAAGTGGTTTGTTGAGGGGCTCATGGGTCTAGAACAGTCAAATGGAGGTTCCAACTCAGGTTTGTCCCACAAGTATTGGTGGTAAATAAGGGACAAAACTACCCCCTTTGGAAGTTGGGGTGACTATAAGAGGCGGAACCTCATAAAACATAGGCTTTGGTCTTTACTTATTTTTGCTTCTTTTGGCCTGGAGTTCATAGAGATTATCCTACCTCTGTCACCCTAGTGCTGAGATTAAAGGCATGTGCCACCGTGCCTGGCTATTCTTCATTTGAATATTAGAACAGGGGTGCTGTTGAGGCTGGGCAAAGTACTGCAGGTGTCGGAAGTACTGGTGTAGCATCAGATGGGCCCATATTAGCTGTGCAGCTTTGGAAAAGCATCACCTCTCCAAGCCTTGCTTTTCTCGTCTGCAAGATGGTAGAGATGGTGGTGATTCTTCTCTGAATGGCTTTGTAAAGTAACCAAGTGGGAACATTATCCAGCAAGTGCTTAGATCAAGTTCCACTATTCAATGGTCTGTCAGTAGTATTGCAAATACGTTTATATACCACACAGGAATTATATCTAAATTTATGAAGCACTTTGGCAGCCTCATGAGTAAGAGTAGAGTTCATAGTCCTGGCAGGAACATGGTTGTTTGTTTTGACTTAAGGTAGGGCATCTTTATATATCCCTGGCTGTCCTGGAATTCACTGTGTGGACCAGATTGGCGTCAGACTCACAGAGATCTTCTTGCTTCTGCCTCCTGAGTGCTGAGATTAAAAGTTGAGTACCATCACAGCCAGGTTAATTCTGAAACATCTTAAAGCTTTCTTTCTTTTTATTATGATGGTTGTGAGCTGCCCAACCTGGGTGCTGGGAGCTGAGCTCAGGCTGACTGCAAAACAAAACTTGCTCTTGACTATAGAGCCAACCTTTCAGCCACTGACCCTGGGAAATCTTTCTTTTTTCTTTTTAAAGTGTTCCCTAATGAACCTCTGAATTTCATTAGTATCCATGTGACTTTGTTTGTTTCTAATGTCGATTAGTTTAGGTCTTTTCTCTCTCTTGGTTAGTTTGTCTGTCTGTCTTTGCAAAGAACCAGCTCTTTTGCAGGATTTCTTTTTTTCTATTTTTTAAATGTGATTTATTTCTTCTAATCTTATGTGCCTTCGTATTTTGCTTGCATTCATGACTGTGTGAGGGTGTGGGATCCCCTGGAGTTGGAGTTACAGACAATTGTGAGCTGCCATGTGGGTGCTGGGAGTTAAACGTAGGTCCTCTGGAAGAGCAGCCAGTGCTCTTAACCCCTGAGCCATCTCTCCAGCCCTTTTTCTGTTTTTTTTTTTTTTAAAATACTTTTGTTAATTCTTTGAATTTTTCATATAATGTTTTTTTTTTTTTTTTTGAGGCAGGGTTTCTCTGTGTAGCCCTGGCTGTCCTGGAGCTCACTCTGTAGACCAGGCTGGCCTCGAACTCAGAAATCCACCTGCCTCTGCCTCCCAAGTGCTGGGATTAAAGGCGTGCGCCACCACCGCCCGGCAATATAATGTATTTTTAAAAATTTTGTATGTATGTGTTTTTCCTATATGCATATTTGTGCACCACATGTGTGCTTGGTACTTTCAGATGTCAGAGGGCATCAGATGCCCTGGAGCTTAGTTCTAGATGAATGCAGGGAATGTAACCTGGTTCCTCTGGAAAAGCAACAAGTGCTCCTAATTGCTAAGCCATCTCTCCATTTCTCGGTGGGAAATCCTTAAAAGCGTTTTCTCCTTAACAGCCTTCTAACCTGGAAGCACAATGTCATCAGAATCCAGCAAAAAACGGAAACCCAAAGTGATCCGAAGTGACGGAGCCCCAACTGAAGGGAAACGGAACCGATCTGATACAGAGCAGGTGAGGTTAGCGAGGGTTCCCTGCGGTTGGAAAACCGCAGACTGTGGTCAAAGAACTGCCTGTGAGTGTGGAAGGAACTGAGGGTCACGTGGGCCAGAGACACACTTCTGGTTGCCTGTACTAGACCAGATGACTTGAATTCCCACAGTTTGACAAAAGATGAGCGTTTGCATCCAGTGCTTGTCTGTTGGATATCAGTATTGCACAGAGAACATGTCCCGGCACACCGTTTCCAGCTGGCCTACTCGCTGACTGCTCAGCTCTAGAGCTTCCGAGAGAGCTCATCTTTGGTACCGGAGGCTTCTGTGGCCCAGGAGCTCTTCACCAGCACCATCCTCTCTTCTTTTATCTATTTCTCTCTCTTGGAATTTGTCAGACTGATCCATGACTTAACATGTAGGATTTTTTTTGGTTTGTTGTTTGTTTGTTGAAACAGGGTCTCAGATAGCCCAGTTAGCCTTGAACTTGGTATGTAGACCAGGCTGGCCTCAAATTCAGAAATCCACCTGCCTCTGCCTCCCAAGTGCTGGGATCAAAGGCGTGCACCACCACTGCCTGGCAACCTTGAGTTTCTGATCATCTTTCCTCCACCCTTACCCCTATAACTTAGCTGTTTTGATTGTTTAGCATTTTTTTTAAAAAAATTTATTCATATGGGTGTTTTGCCTACATGTCTGTTTGTGTACCTCATTCGTGCAGTGCTCCTGGAGGTCAGAAGGGGACGTTGAATCCCTAGAACTGGAGTTACAGATAGTAGGAAGCCCCTATGTGGATCCTGGGAATTGAACCTAGGTCCTTTAGAAGAGCACTGGTTGCTGTTAACTCCTGAGCCTTCACTCCAGCCCCCGGCTAATTGGTTTCTGATTGGTTTTTGTTGTTGTTTTGAAACAAGGTTTCACTATGTAGTCCGGGTTAGTCCAAATTTAAATTCATCTTGGATCATCATCTGGATGTTCTGGGGTTACTGGTGTATGCCACCACAACTGGCTTGTTTGTCTTTTGAAGTAGACTAAGGAAACATGTCAGTTTAAATTTAAATTAAAAAGCAACATGGGCTTGTGTGTAGCTTAGTGGTAGAGCCTGTTTTCGGACCCTACAAGGCCCTGAAAAGTAATATCAAGAGACATTACTTTTAGCGCTTGTTTCTTTGTTTAACTTGTAAGCAGTAACTTCTAAATAAGTGCAGGAAATAAGTCCTCTTTTACAACCCAGAGCTCATTTTTGAAAAAAATGTTTGTTTTTGTGTGTATAAGGTTTTTTTTGCCTTCCGAGTGGTTTAAGCTCACCTTTGTCCCTGCAGAGGCCAGAAGAGGGCGCATGGAGTTAGCAACCTTGTTATTGGGAACAAAGCTGGGTCTTCTGCACTATTACTATTAATCCTTAGGATTAGTTCTGTATATATAAATGGGAATTTATGGACAAAATGAAGTAATGATAAAAATGAAACAGCAGCATTTTCCTTAGTTTCAGGAAATCAAGATTAATGTAGAGATTTTTTTTTCTTTTTGCTAATTTGTTTGTTTTTTGGGACAGGCCTGCGTTGAAGTCAGCATCGCCCTGCCTCCATCTCCCAAGTGCTGCAATTATAGGAATAAGCCACAATGCCTGGCTAATAGTGTTTTTTACATTTTTGTATGTGTATGTGTGTTCACGTGTGTGTGGGTGTCTTACTGTTGTTGTCCTAGTTGGCCAGGAGTCACTGTGTAGCCCAGACTGACCACACACTGGCAATTGTAATATCCTTACATAATGAAGGTTTTCATTCTTACTGTCCCTGATCCTGGCATGGAGTCCCTCACCCAGGACCTCTCTTCTTGCCTTTACAGGAAGGCAAATATTACAGCGAGGAGGCTGAGGTTGACCTGCGGGACCCTGGCAGAGACTATGAATTGTACAAGTACACTTGCCAGGAGCTACAAAGGTTGATGGCCGAGATCCAGGACCTGAAGAGCAAGGGCAGCAAGGACGTGGTAAGGAGAAAGGCCAGGCATGCTAAACCTGGCGTGCTTGCAAGCTGTGGTTCCTTTTGCAATTAGGGGCTAGGGTCTGGAAGCACCAGAGACCTGCCTGTTAGAATTCCATAGCAGCCCCATCTCCCATTATAGTAATGAAAGTACAAGATATCTTTTGTTCTATGGCTATAATGTGATATTATTGATTTAATATTTTTTTACATGCCAGTCATTTTGCTAAGTGTTAGAAGTATGTGCATACAAATCATAGAGCCCAAAATAAAATTATCATGGATGTTAAATGCATTACTCAGGCAGATATTAAACTAAACAGTGTCTAAAAACTAGATGGATGATTTAAAGAGGAATTCACTTTTCCCAACAGTCTTACTTATATTTCCCAGTATTGTTAAGATAGTTACATTCTATAGCTCTAGCATTATAACCCAGCTTTATATAGTAGTCAGCCTGCCCACCCTCCCTCCCTCCCTCCCTCCCTTTCTCCTTCCCTTCTTTTCTTTGTCTTTCTCCTTTGAGACTATTTAGCCCTGTCTGGCCTTGAAACTCGCAGTGTAGACTGGGCTGGCATTGAACTGTTACCTCCTCATTACTGGATTAAAGGCCTTAGAGTGCTGCCATGCTTGGCCTAACTCTTTCGTTCTTTTATGACATTTCTCACTGTTCCAGGCTCCCTTTAGACTCTGCTTATGGCCCTGCATGGGGCTGGCTTGGCAGCCAGGGTCTGGAGGGAATTGAGCCGTCTATCGTCTGTTAGTGGTCTTCTGGTCTCTTTGTGCACAGGCCATTGAAATTGAAGAACGAAGGATCCAGAGCTGTGTACATTTCATGACTCTAAAGAAGCTTAACCGATTAGCCCACATCAGGTTAAAGAAAGGAAGAGATCAGACCCACGAGGTAGAGTTGAAAGGCTTAATATCCTGAGCTCTCATCCCTCCTCTCTGCCCCTTCTTAACTAGCCCTGTGCCCTTCTCTGACTTTGCTGATGGTCAGTCCCACCCCAGGTTGCCCTGCTCACCTCACCCTCTCTTCAGGCCAAGCAGAAAGTTGACGCCTACCACCTACAGCTGCAGAACCTGCTCTACGAAGTGATGCACCTGCAGAAGGAGATCACCAAATGTCTGGAGTTCAAGTGAGTTTGGGAGGCAGGGCTTGGTGTACTGGTCTGTGGTAATGCCTGTTCTCCTTGGCTTGGTGTAAGCCATCCCTTTGAAGGAGAGTGGGCGAACTTACAAAACTACAGGATTTGGGGGAAAGATCGGAGATCACTCTGAGTGGAGAATCTCAAGCAGCCACTTCAGACAACACAGAGACCCGTGGAAGCCTCTCGGCCCCTTTTGAGGTTTGCGCTCAGCACTTGGTAAAAGCAGTTTTTCTCCTCAACATATATTGTTGTTTATTCACCTTCTGTGCCATAGAATACTCATACCTACTTGCCACATTGAGAAATCATGTGCCTGATGGCTAACTTCTCCCACTCCAGGGCTGCTTTTGACAGTGTGGCAGTTGCGAATGTATAAAGACGGCATAAAGGAATGTTACCCTCCTCTGTAATCTTAGTGCAAGTCGGCCAAATCAGACTATAATGAAGCAAGCAGGTGGCCACAAAGGAGGATCCTGGGCTCTGCAGTTAATACCCAGGCTCTGCCTCTCACAAGCCGTGTAATTTTGGGCACAAAGGGAAAAAGAACCTGGAAGTGGTAGCTCCAGCACTTGGGAGGCAGAGGCAAGCAGATCTCTGTGAGTTTGAGGCCAGCCACATCTACAGAGTAAGTTCTAGGACACCCAGGGCTAACAGAAAAACCCTGTTTTGAAAAAAAAAACAGTAATAAAACCCAAACAAACAAAATGAAAAATGGAAGAAGAATAGAGTATAGGTAAATTATAATATATATAATAAAGCGCAATAGGTTTAAAATAGAACTTAAGCCCCCATCTCCTAAGAACTATGTAAGACGAGGACAGAGGTGAGCCAGCATGTATCGGCGACTATTGACTATGGTGGCTGTGATGCTTATGTGGCCATGGCATGAGCATTCGTGACATTAATCCCACAATCGTCTTTTCTCTAAACAAGCAAGATTTAAAGCCTCTAGACTTTGCTCACTTCTAGTTCTGCCAAGCTGGTTTTTTCTTGTCTTACACATATGCAGGGAAAATGGTTTAAAGTTATGTATAGACTCTTAGGTTTATTCTTCCCTGGTGACATGTCTTGGTTTCAACATGGTGGTATAAGCCTAGGCTGCAGGGATTCTGAGTCTCTTAGCTAATACTTCTCCTGTTCAACCAGGAGACGCTCGTAAATCCATTGAGCATCCCTTTCAAGCCTTTAGCTGATTGTGGATAACAAGGTTGGGCAGCATAGGCAAATGACTTTGTGGTATGTCACTAATAACCTCGCATCACACTGAAATGTCTGCCATTGAGCATTTGCTGAGACAGAAGTCCAGGATCTCCAGTAGCCCTAGGCTGGGGCTGCATGGACAAATGGGATCACTGCCCCTGCTAAGCCACAGATTGGGGTTCTGAAAATGACTGCCTGAGAACTTCATTTTGCTTGTAGGTCAAAGCACGAAGAAATTGATCTGGTCAGTTTAGAGGAATTCTATTCAGAGGCTCCACCAAACATCAGCAAAGCCGAGATCACCATGGGAGACCCTCACCAACAGACGTTGGCACGTTTGGACTGGGAGCTGGAGCAGCGGAAGAGGTGGTACTTCCTGCTTCCTCACCTGGTTAGCCACACAGTGACAGTGCCTGGTCATGACCCAGGACTAGCCAGTAGTCTCCAGGACCAAATCCCACTTTCTTATTAATTCACCCTGGATTATTTATTCATACTTGACTGACCTCCAGGGTGGGCTTATGACTGTTAAGGCTATCAGTAGGAAGTTGGAGGTGATGGTATGTGGATCAAGGGTGGAATGTTTGCCCACCATGCACTAGGCTCTTGGCCTAATGCCCAACATTGCAAGGGGGGAATCTGCACTGGAAGATGGCTCAGTAGGTAAAGTACTTGATGTACAAGGCTGTGACCCTGAATTTGGATCCCAAGTACATGTGAAAAAGCTGGGTGAAGTGGCGTGAGTCTGAGGTGTAGTAATAGCTCCCACGGCGTGTCTAGCCAGCCTAAGCAGCAAGCTCCAGGTTCAGTGAGACCCTGCCTCACAAACTAGGCCGAGAAGAATGAAGAAAGGCAGTGGAGTTGACCGCTGCTTTCTGCATGTGCACTCCTGGATGCGTGTACCCACACACACTCATGTGCATGCACACACACATTGTAGAGGGAAGTAAGACATGGGGAGACACGGGGAAAAGCAGTCAGGGTGACAAATGACAAGGTAAACTGATAAATATTCATGAAAATGTCACAGTGAAGCCCATTTGTCTGTTTACTAACTGTATGAGTTACTTTCCTGTTACTCTGACAAAATACCCTAACAGACAACCTAGGGGAAAGGGCTTATGTTGGCTCAGGGCTGAAGGTGAAGCCGCTGGTCCCTGTGTTCCCAGTATCAGACCCAAGCCGAGGGAGTGCTGCTGCCTACTTTTAGAGATTTCAAATACTATTTTTTTTTTTTTGGTTTTTCAAGACAGGGTTTCTCTGTGTAGCCCTGGCTGTCCTGGAACTCACTTTGTAGACCAGGCTGGCCTCGAACTCAGAAATCCGCCTGCCTCTGCCTCCCAACTGCTGGGATTAAAGGCGGGCGCCACCACTGCCCGGCTTCAAATACTATTTTTTAAGATTTATTTATTTATTTCATGTATATCAGCACACTGATGCTATCTTCAGACACCCCAGAAGAGGGCATCAGATCCCATTACAGATGGTTGTGAGCTGCCATGTGGTTGCTGGGAATTGAACTCAGGTCCTCTGGAAGAGCAGTCAGTGCTCTTAACCGCTGAGCCATCTCTCCAGCCCCAAGATTTCAAATATTTTAAGCATGTGTGTGTGTGTGTGTGTGTGTACACAACTGTGAAGTTAGTTCTCCTTCCACCTTTCCATGAGTTCCTAGGGTGGATCTCAGGCTGTTAGGGTTGCCACGCGAGTGCCTTTACCCAGACATACAGCGTAGCCAAGGGCGGCTGACCTGTTCTTCCCTCCCACACCTTTCGAGTGCTAGGATTTAGATAAGCACCATCACATCTGAATTTATGTGGTGCTAGGCAAGCACTCTGCCAATTGAGCTATATCTTGAACTCCTAAATACCTTTGTTGCATGTCTTAGTTAAGGTTTCTATTACTGCGATAAAACACCATGACCAAAAGAACTTAGGGAAGAAAAGGTTTAGTTCAGCTTACAACCCTCCACTCACACTCCACCACTGAGGAAAGCCAGGCAGGAATGCACAGCAGGAAGCTGGAGTCTTACTTGGAGCAGAGGCGGTGAAGGAATGCTGTGTACTGGCTCATTCCCCTTGGCTTGCGATAATCCTAGCTACAATTTGGTAGGAGAGAACTGACTAGTGTAAGTTGTTTTCTGATCTCCACACATGCCATAACACAAGGCCCTCTCCCTGTCCCACCCCCACACAAAATAAAATAAATGTTAAAAAATAGTTTTAAGTCAACATATTTGAGAATTTATGGAATTACTAAGTATAATAGTACTTGTATGGAACTTACTAAAGGACTTGGCACATAGTCAGTGCTGGCTGTCATTAGAATAGTCCGTGCTGTTACAAGTAGGGTCAGAGAGTGAACAGGTATGTTGCGGTATTGCTGCAAGGCATTCCTGACAGGGCCCTGTGTGTCCCTTTAGGCTGGCAGAGAAGTACCGAGAATGTCTGTCCAACAAGGAGAAGATCCTGAAGGAGATTGAGGTGAAGAAGGAGTATCTGAGCAGCCTCCAGCCTCGCCTCAACAGCATTATGCAGGTGAGTGTGTCTCTGCTTTCCCACAGGGCAGCCAGAGTCACCCTCATCAGGTCACTCTGGGAGAATGGTTTTTCTGAGAGGAGCGAGCTATGTTCTGAAGTAAAGAAATTCTGGGTCTCAGGGCCAGGAGCATACCCACACGCCTGGACTGTATCCATAGCTTTCAGGTTCTTCACCAACCTGCTGTCTCTAGGCAGTTAAACTTTCTTCCTGCAGACATGTAGTTGGTTCACTCAGTACCTCAGGGGCTGGGTAAGAAAAGCGGATGGCTCTCTGAAAAGAACTGGCCTCATTTGAAAAAGCTTCCACTATACATATATAGAATCAATCTGTGTGTGTTTGTGTCCATGTGTGTGTATGTGTGTACACACAAACATATATACATATATGTGTGTGAATCTGTGACCTGATTTTTGTTTGTGATGCCAGGTTTGGTCTAAATTCTTATAATTTTATAAAGCAAGATAAATGGCTGATGAGTAGGAACTTTGTAAAAGGAGTCGAGAGAAATTTAAATCTGTTTTTCTAAAACTTGGCAAGGTCTTCACTTCTTCCTGTCAGCTCTAGACATGGAATTAGAGTTGTTAGCAAAAACATATTTTTCTAGTAGAACTTTCTAGTAGGAGAAAAAAAGAACACGGAGCTGGGCTGCTGATGGGCCTGGGAAACTACAGCAGGAAGACTGAGTCTGAGGCCGGCCTGCGCTGAGGAAAGAGCAGACTCTGTTCTACCCGGGCTACTTAACTCAAGCTGCTCTTGCTGGTACATGGCATGAGGCTAGCCTGGTCTGCATAGGAGTTCCAGACTAGTCGGGTCCACATAGTGGGGTCCCGTCTCACGATCAAGCAGAGGAGTAGAGAGGGAGAGGAAGGGAGAGCAGAGACGGGAGCCTGGGGTGGGACGGCAGTGCAGGCCTCTGATCCTCCAGGCCCTCTGCATTGCTTTCTGTGTGTCCTGCACTTACTGCTGGAAGGTCCTGCAGAACTTGGGTGTATGCTTCAGAGAACAACTAGGATGATCTCCATGTGGGTAGACTAAAAACCTCTGTTGCTTGCAGGCCTCCCTGCCAGTGCAAGAATACCTGTTCATGCCGTTTGACCAGGCCCACAAGCAGTATGAGACCGCCAGGCACCTGCCGCCGCCACTCTACGTGCTCTTTGTGCAGGCCACTGCGTACGGGCAGGCCTGTGGTGAGTATGGGGGCCGGGCAGGGAGGGGCTATGGGAGAAGCAGCCATAGTGAGGAAGGACTGCCCGCCAGGAGAGCTCCCCAGCTTTACCCAAGAGCCCTCGGGTGGCAGATGCTGCCCCCACTTTGTACCCTCAGCACGGCTGCTACACCAGCTAGCCTGAGGCTTGACCGATGTGACAGGCATGTCAGAATGGACAGCTTTGGGTTTTCATGAACCTGGCTGTACAGCTCTTAGGTACAGCCTGTGCGGCTCTCAGGTGCTCACTCCATCAAGATACACTTGGCAGGTGGATCGCTGTCTCCTGTTGTGTTTTTGGGGGTGGGGTGCTAGGTGAACTCGGGTCCTAGGCAGCACTCCCAGGCTTCCCCATGCCGGAAACAGCCTGCATGAGAGAATGCAGCGTGCAGGTGAGAGGATGGATGCCTGACCGCTAAGCTCAGCCTTGACTCTGCTAAGGATTTTAAAGTTTTTGCTCTGCCCAGTGCAGCTTTCACTTAGCACTAAACTTTTCTTCCTTGTTCACACCTTATCCCATGGCATCAGACAGACATACACTGTTCCTGTGCATGCCCCGTCCCAGCCATGGCACCAGGACATTACTGTGTCTTTTCTTGTGTCTCCTTGGTCCGTCCGTCTCCTCCTCCCTCTTTGTTCTCTTCCGTTGCCATCATCAGCTCATATGAAATCCTCCTCCCAGCCCCCTAGACAGGGTGAGTAACCTTCTTTTGTGTTTCAAGTTCTACTGTTTGCACTTCTCTTTTCCTGTAGAATTCAAGACTGAACTATTAAAGCCTGTTGTAGGTGAGGACTGTGCCTCTGGTAGGGTGACAGCCTGGCACAGGGAGGGGAACTGGACCCTGAAGGAGGCCTCCGGCATTCCCCTGGGGTCCAGCTTGCTTGCTTGGGACGGGATGGTTTATACATCGTTTCCAGATATAAAGCAGTAGTTGGCTGTTGGGGAAGTCTTCCTTCTTCATAGTGTGGTAGGCAAATGGTATCAGGGTTCTTTTACACTCCTGGAGGAGCTGGGGTGTAGCTTAAGCCCTGATTCCATCTCCCACTACCATCAGGAAAGAACAGGGCAGAGAAACTAGAGTGTCTTAGTTGCTCACAGCGGTAGGATCCCAGAGCTCCACAGAAACATACCAAGAGACTGCTCATGACACACCTGACAGATGGAGCAGCTTGTTACTGAGTGCTTGAGAGACAAGCTCAAGTCCTGTCAACCTGAAGTGGACTCTGCTCTGTTTCCGAGGTGTGGTGTGTTACTTCATGAGCACTAAGTTTCTCTACCTGTCTATACTAATAGTATGGCCATACGGTTGTGAGACTTGAGAGTGTATTGCTTTACTTGTTTTGTGGTGCCCGGGATCAAAGCCACAGCCTTATGCATGTTAACCGTGTGCTCTTCTGTGCTACATTCCTCACCCCAAGACTAATGCATCTAAAAATGTAACCCTTAGTACATTGATGTGCCACTCAACAGCTACTAGTTCCCAAGTGTCTCTTTTATAGATATGGAAACTGAGCTTCAGGTCAGTAAGTTTATCTTCCAGGTCACAAATGCAGTCATGAGTGGGACAGGAATTCATTCGGGTCTGGGACTAGGCTGCAGCATCCATGTTCCTATCTGCTCTTCTCTGATGCCCAGTAAGATGAGACAAGGCAGGCCAGGTGCTTGGTGACATGCAGAATACAGAACTTTTTATAGAGAGTGACCCATCATCTCTGGGATGGGGACGGGTGCTGGCTTCTGGGTGAGAAGAGTCCTGTGGGGTGACAAACCCCAGGTCTGTGTTCCTGGGCTTTGCACCATCTCAGGAATGTTTAACTGCGAAATAGTACTCTGGACTATTTGTTCTTAGCAACCATAGAGAAAAGATTTTAGGTGCTGTCTTCTCTGTGTGGAGTGTGTGTGCCCTCCCACTCAGTCAGGAGCGGGGGAGGCATAGAAGAAGTGTAGCTGCTGAGTTGGCTTGTCCTCAGCAACCTCTCCAGCAGCTTTTCCAAGAGGCCTTTTCTCACCTCCAGATAAGACGTTGTCCGTGGCAATTGAAGGCAGTGTGGATGAAGCCAAAGCTCTTTTCAAGCCCCCTGAGGACTCCCAAGGTAACAGGGTGAATGGGATACTCACCAAGGACCCCAATTCACTACTGAGGTCTTGGTCTTGGACTGGTGCAGTATAGAAGGAGGTGTGGCCTTATGTTAGCCTTAGGGTAGGCCCAAGAGAACTCGGTCCTCAGAATCACCACATGAAGCCTTTGGATCTCAGCCCTGCCACCTACTAGCACCCAGGAGCATTTTGACCCTGAGGAAGGCAGGTAATGTGTTTGACTCATTGTAAAAAGTAGCTGGTAGCTAGTTATAGGTTAATGCCTGTAATCCCCAAATTCTGGAGGTTGTGGTGGGAAAATTTACACAGATTTGAATCCATATTGGTCAATAAAGCAACTTCCAGGCCAGCCAAGGTAACATATTGAGATGTTTCAGTGTTCCCCCTTTTGCCCCCCCAAAAAGAGAGACATTTTTCATATAGACTCATTGTGTAGATTACATGAAAGAGCAGTCTTGTCTTCTGTACACAGCAACCGTCTAACTGTACCAGCAGCCATTGTAACTTACGCTGCTCTTAAAACCACCTCCAACAAAGGGCTTTATGCTCCATAAAATGACAGTTTAAAGACCCTTGAAAACCAGTTTAAAGACTGGAGACTGGGGAGGTGGCTCAGTAGGTAAAGTGCTTGCTGTACAAACACGAAGACCTGAGTTCTGATCCCCAGCACCCACAGCAACAAAACCAAACCAAACAAAACAAAGCACAAACCTGGGTGTGACGGCGTGTGCTCTGGCCTTCAGTGCTGGGGTGGAGGAAGGCAGATCCCAGGAGCTGGCTGGCCAGTCCCTCTAGCTGGAACATCCGGCTCTGTGAAAGACTGCCTCAGAATAACCAAACAGCACGCCTTTAATCCAGCACACTCAGGAGGCAGAGGCAAGCAGAGCTCTGAGTTTGAGGCTAGCCTGGCCTAGAGAGTGAGTTCCAGGACAGCCAGGGCTATATAGGCTCTGTTTCCAAAAAAACAAAATCAGGTGGAGAGGTGACTGAACGCATCCAGAGTACAATATCTGGCCTGTATGCCTATAGGGGCAAATCCACACCTGCAAATGCACACACACACACACACACACACACGTATTCACACACTTGTGCACACATGAGCACAAAACCAGGGCTGATGGAATTATAAGTCATTCTTTCCATGGTGCTTTCTATGCCAAGTAAGAAGTAGCTAGTTAACTCAGTACTTATTTGAAGAACTCATACAAAGGAGTGTGTGGGTGGGCCCCTCAGTCCCTGAGGTTGAGGGTTCCTCATCAGGGCACCTCTGCAGTTACCTCACTTCTCACTGCCTTCTCTGTGGCTTCAGATGATGAGAGCGACTCAGATGCTGAAGAGGAGCAGACCACGGTGAGCCCATTTTCTGTTGTGGGAATATTATGCAGCCATGCTGATGTTTTCAAGCACCATACTCCTCTAACAGCAAAAGGAGGAGGACTGAATAAGTGTCTGCTGGGACAAGAACCTGGCAGCGGGGTAGCTGAGGCAGAAGGTCCCAGGCAGCTGTGCTGAAACTCTGGGAGGTGGAGATGCAAAGGGGAGAGTCACGTGACTCATGCTTGGGTTTTTCTTTTGTCCAGAAGCGGCGTCGGCCCACTCTCGGAGTTCAGTTGGATGACAAGCGCAAGGAGATGCTGAAAAGGCACCCGCTGTCTGTCCTGTTGGATCTGAAGTGCAAAGGTTTGACTGCATTCACGTAGCTCCATAGTGCCTAAGAGCTTGGTCAGCTGTTGGTACAAAGCTCTAGTAAGCTAGAGACTCTTTGCCTGTTAATATTTCAGTGTCCTATTTCTGGTTTTCCTCCTTTAAAAAGTGTGTTTGTGTGTGTGTGTGTGTGTGTGTGTGTGTACCACTGCAGCAGGCATATGGAAGTCAGAGAACATTGGGGATTGATTCTCTACTGTATGTCTTAGGAATTGAGTTGAGACCATCAGATGGCACGTGACTTTACCCTCTGAACTGTCACTCTGGTCATTTTTCATTTTACATGGTGTGGTGTTTTTGTTTTTGCTATTCTTTTGAGATGGGGACTTTAGTAGTCCTGTCTGTTCTAGAGCTTGCTATGTACACCAGGTGGCTGTGAACTTAAGAGATCCTCTTGTCTCTTTGCCTTCCAAGGTCTGGGATTAAATATATGCACCACCACGCCTGCCCTCTGGTGTGTTTGACTCATAACCGAGCTCTTCTTCTCCTGCTCTGCAGACAACAGTGTGCTTCATCTGACTTTCTACTATCTCATGAACCTCAACATCATGACAGTGAAAGCCAAAGTGAGGACCGCCGTGGAGCTGACCACCCCCATCAGTGCAGGGTATGGGGACAGAAGGGAGGGAGGTGTGGGAGGGGACATGCCACAGCCCTGTTCTCCAGTCCTCCCTCTGGCTACCAGAGGATCCTTTGCCACTCTGATTTCTGTTACTGTGTCCCCAGAGTTTGGGAACCCTGATGGTCACTGAAATTTAGAAGTGCTCTCTGATTTGCATTTGTGAGACCTCTTACTACACAGCAGATAAAACAAGTGATAACATCATATTTGCTGTTTAGAGCAGAGCTGCACAGGCCTTTTACAGCCAGTAATGCATGTAAATGCATGAAGGTGGTATGAGACATGACCAAATTGACAAATTTTGGCCCTTTTCTCATTTTTGTCCCAAGGTGCCAGGATATTGTTTCCCAGCTCAGCTCAATCCCCAGTTTTGTCCTTAACTTGGTGGTAAGTGGAGAACTATAAACAGGCAGCCACAGTGTCCCCAGAAAGCCCCAACATTGGTAGTCTTGTTCTGCAGTCCAGACTGGAAGTTTTGGGCTTCCTGGGGTGGGCTGGATGCAGTTAACCTTGTTCCCAGCAGAGGGAGCCAAGAGCTTGTTTCTTCTAAGTTCCACATCTTAGCCAGGTTTTTCCTTCTGAGCAGTTCTAGGACTCTGTCTCTCTCTCTCTGTCTGTCTCTGTCTCTCTGTCTCTCTCTCTCTCTCTCTCTCTGGGTGTCACTGTGTAGTCTTGGCTGGTATGGAACCTGCTATGTAGACCTTCCAACTCAAGAGATCCTCCTGCTTCTTGAATTCAGGTTCTAGCTGGGTTGGGCTGTGTAGAAAGTTCCAGGCTAAGATATATAGTAAGATCCTATCTCCAAAAGAATAAGTAAGTATAGAGAGGTAGAAATGCTAAGTACTCTAATCATTACTCATTGAATTTTTTTGCCAAGTTACTGCAGCATACCCCACAGATGTATACTATCTTTCCATATGTACAATATAGAGAAATCGCAGACACCAAGGAACTGTACTCAGTGTCTACCTCACAAACACTAAATCGCTCACGTAAAATTACTGCGGTAACTATTTCTGGCAGTATTTCTATTTTTAAGTTCATGTGACTTTCCTTCTCCAAGGTGTCGCCTGACCACCAGATACCGTGTGCGTGTGTCTGTGTGCAGATAGACGTGTGGAGGCCAGCAGCTCAGCACTGGGCCTTCCTCGGCCACTCTCCACCTTACTTTTGAAACAGGTCTCACTGAACTTGGAGCCTGCAGATTCTGTTAAACTGGCTGGCCAGGGAGCCCAGGGGTGCTTCAGTCCCTCCTGAGGGATGATAGGTGTGTGCTGCTGTACCTGGGTTTTTATTTGGATGGTAGACGTTGTACTCAGGCGGTCCTGCTGTGCAGCAAGCACTTTACTACTGAGTTATGTTCTCAGCCCCACAATATAATTCTGGAAGGGATCATTTTCAAAACAGCAAAACAAAATACTAAAGGCTCCTGTCCTCAGGGTCTAGGGACATGGCTTCTTAGATAAAAGCACTTGGTACCCTTGCTCAATGACCTGAGCACAGTTCCCAGAGCTCCTATAAAAAGCCAGCTATGATCTCTTATCCCTCAGCCCGGATTGCTTGGAGTATATTATACCAGGCAGAAGCAGAGAGACCTTCCTCAATAAGATAGAGGGCAATTGGTGACTACTGAGCACTGTCTTCTGTGTGCCACAGTACACACATGTGCACAAAATAAAAAAAATGCTCTTCTTTCTGATCAGAGAGTGTGATTTGAGCTTCAGTGTCCCACTTTTAAAGCCTTGAATTTATACCTTCAGAAATGGGATGATAATTCTTTCTGTTCACAAGGCTTGTAAAGAGTCCACTGGCTTGAAGCACATAAATGATTTGACTCACAGGAAGCATTCAGCGAAAGATGGCGGTAAAGCCAGGTGTGTTGGTGCACACCGTTACTCAGAGGCAAAGGCAGGCAGATCTCCGAGTTTGAGGCCAGCCTGGTCTACAGAGTGAATTTCAGGCTACACAGAGAAACCTTATTCCCCCTCCACCACCACCCCCAAAAACCACTGCCAGCCAACAACAAAAAGACGGTGGTTGACATCCTGTGAAAGCTGATTGGCATTGCCACTCTCCATGCCCAGGTCCACTCTGAGGCTCCATGTTGGCCGGCATTCTCACTGCAGTCTTTTCTTCTGCAGAGACTTACTGTCTCCTGACTCTGTCTTGAGCTGCTTGTATCCGGGAGATCATGGGAAAAAAACTCCAAATCCAGCCAATCAGTATCAGTTTGATAAAGTTGGGTGAGTGAACAGGGTTTCAACTTTTCCCGGTTCTGTGGCTCTATCTGGAAGTTCAGGCCAAGCTGGAGACCTTGGGGCTGGAGGGGACATCTTCCTGTTCTTACGTTGAAGGCAAAGGGACGTCATGAGAAGATCAAAGCTTGGGAAGTGTAGGAATACTAGTGTTAGGGATGTGACTCTGTGGTATTACGGTGGGGTAGATCCCTAGTACCATACGCACACACATACACACACACACACACACACACACACACACACAAACAGTATCAATAATAAAATGCATGAAAGCGGCCTGAGGTAAAGATGGGTCACTAATCTCTTGACCCAGAAACCCTACAAAGTCATGCAAATAAATCAAGACATTTAAATCTTCATATTCCCTTTACAAACATCCATGAAACTGCCTAGGCCATCAAGGGTATCCATATCTGAAAAGTGTCTGAAAGATGTCACGTTAAATAAGTCCTGGGTGCCATTGGGCTGTATAACATGGGGTCAGTAGGTGTGCCCAGGCCAAGCAGTGGGGGTTGGACACAGGGTCAGTGGCCACAAAAGAGTGTTAAATTTTTGCTTCATATGCTTAAAAATGCAGAGAATAATGCTGAATATACGGGCTTAGATGTAGATTCTCTGTCATTGAACAAAGTGCATAAGATGTGCAGACGACCTATAGAGCTCATGGCCAGATTAACCTCAACACAACTCCCCACATTGTGATGATCCTCGAAGAAAAGAACAAAGGGGTCCAAAGTCAGAAGAGGATGCTGCACAGAAGAAAAAGATATACCTGAAGAAACAAAAACTCAAGGCACGGGAATAAATTCAGCATAAGTTCAGATAAAAGTACAAACAAACAAAACCAATGAAATGTCTGCATTTAGTTCTCTTGAGTATTTGAGATTTAAAAGCCGTTTTGCAGGTGGGTAGCACAGTGAAGAGGTCAGTATATTGCCATTTTGAGATCTGTCTTATGACAAAAAGGTTCCAAGACAAAAAAAAGTAAATATTGGAGATAAACTCCAGGGAGTGGTCTTAGGCAGTTAGGGAGCTTCAGCTTGTGGGATTGGGATTCAGGAGGGCTGTATCCTGGGCTGTGCAGCATTCAGGACGAGCATCAGGCCTTATGTGAGTACGCCACTCCCTCCCAACTCATATTCTGTCTTGATTTTTTTCCAGCATCCTGACTTTGAGAGACTATGTACTTGAGTTAGGTCACCCCTACTTGTGGGTGCAGAAGCTGGGTGGCCTCCACTTCCCCAAAGAGCAGCCCCAGGTATGTATTCTGACCCTGTCTCCTTGGCTGAGGGGCTGTACCTCTCCTCTTCCTGGACATATCATAGAAAGGCCTCTGATAGTTGCATAGGGTTTTGATCTAGCAGAATATCTTCTTTTGAGGCTATGATCTGACCTCCATTGAGTGCCGCAGGGCACTAAAATACCCCACCTGGTCTTTAGGTGTTGAAATGACTTGGCCTTCCCTAGGAGCTTAGTAGTCATCTAAACCCAAGATTTCTTGGTCTTGCCTCAGATACAGCACAGCTACAGCTTTGCTGCCCTTGGACTTATGTACAAATGAGAATGGGCAGAATCCTGGGGTAGATGCCTTAGAAGCCTGCCTCTTCTCAGAAGCAGGCCACAGATTCATGGGAACCCTGGTATCTTGTGTTTTTGCCAGGGCTTAGCATTTTACTTGCTATAGTAGGCAAACTCTGCCATTCCCAACAGCAACTGTCTTAGGACATGGCTGTGCAGTGTGGCTCGTCCCAGGGGAGATGGCAGTCCCTGGAGGAAGGGAAGGGGAGCTCTCACACACTCTCTCTCTTCTCTGTCATTCACTATTAGCATACAGTGATGGCCGACCACTCGCAGAGTGCCAGCCATATGGAGACCACCATGAAACTGCTGAAGACCAGGGTACAGTCCCGCTTGGCTCTCCATAAACAGTTCGCATCTCTGGGTAAGCTGGGGCAGGGACTAGGGCCTGACAGCCACTCCTTCAACATATGAACAGAAAACCACATCCTTGTAAATCCTGATTACAGATCAAAGAGACCTGTGTTCCTGGCCTTACTGAGCATTGGATGGTAGGGCCAGTGGGGAGAGCTGCAGGCCCATTCAGACAGAGGTCTGAGTTCCCTGTAGATGCCTCAGTTCTGTGTCAGCCCTCCCAGAGGACAGCAAAGCTGTCCTTGGGACAAGGTCACAGGTTTATCAAGGCAGCGTATCCTAGGTCCATGCATCAGGGATCCATATGCACTTGGCAGGTATTTAAGGAGAGTCTAATTCATGCTGGTACCCCACATAGCCTGAGAAGAGGAGCAGTGGGACCCTGTATGCACTGAGCTCACACTCAGCTCACTGATTGGAGTTATGTGGGGTCACCCCGTTATCTTTTCCCTAAGACCTGCTGAGCAAATGCTTCTAAGTACAGCTGAGCCCCTGGATTTTGTCCTAAGTTCCCAGATGATTATGATGAACCACTGACCTAGGTAGTGGCCACATGGCTTCTTTTAGTTCATTCAGTAAAAACTTGATGGTATTTACAAGACACTTGTAGGGTAGGGGTAAGGTTTTGGAGGGCGTCAGATCTTTTTTGATATTAAAGAATCACTGTCTGCTGAGTGTTGGTGGTGCATGCCTTTAAACCCAGCACTTGGGAGGGAGAGGCAGGCAGACCTCTGAGAGTTTGAGGCCAGCCTGGTCTACAGAGCAAGTTCCTGGATATCTAGGGCTATACAGAGAAACCCTATCTCAAAAAAAAAAAAACAAAAATAAAATAAATAAGTAAATCAAAATAATCACTGTCAAGCTAGGCGTTGGTTTTCCAGGACCCATCTGGACCAGAGCCCTGTCCCCGGCTTCAGGCCAGCTCCTTGGTTCCATGTGGGCACTGATCTCCAGGGAGGCATCACACACCCCTCAGGCCTTGCTCTCCACTCAGCATTGCCAGCGTTGTCAAGATTGGATGATTGTCATCAGATAGTGTTCCCGTGTTGGCATATTTGTTTGTTGAAACACCAGCAGGGAACTGACACAGAATGCTGCAGTTGGTTTTTCTGTCAAGGTCAACTAAGAAAACACAGCCCTCTCGGTGGCTATTTGATCTAATTAGCAGATCTAGTTGCAGAGGCACTGATGCTAGTCATGGCTTCAGGGTTGTTTTGCTACATGTTGTCTGCATTAAGGATAAAGCACCCATGCATGCAGGTGCTGGGTCTGACCCCAGGCACATCGCCCTGCATGAAGTGGCTGTCAGGTTGAAATGCCTCTATTCCTGGCATGTGATGGGCAGGTACTTCTTGAGCATCAGATGTACTGGACAAGTGGTGAGGTCACCTCAGCCCTCCAGCAAGCCACAAACAGATGCTAGTCCCCCAACTGTGGCACCTGATTTCTACCTGAAATGCCTCCTCCTTTACTCTCTTTTAGAACATGGCATTGTGCCAGTCACCAGCGATTGCCAGTACCTCTTCCCTGCCAAGGTTGTTTCTCGCCTGGTAAAGTGGGTGATAATTGCCCACGAAGATTACATGGTAGGTAGAACTCTAGTCCTATGATCGTGGCACCTCTCAGTTCCGGTTCCCAACCCCTGCCATCAGTGCAGAGAAAGCAGCAGCAGCTCACACTGGTTCCTGTTCTAGGAACTGCACTTCACAAAGGACATTGTAGAGGCAGGACTGGCTGGAGACACCAATCTCTACTACCTGGCGCTTATTGAAAGGGGGACAGGTAGGTGATCGATTGCTCTGCTGATCACAGGGTGCTACTCAAGGAGCCTCTGAAGTGTCCCACATGCCTGGAAGTTGCCCAAAAGAAGCATCACTCAACCTATTGACAAATGAAGGACCACTGACATTCTCAGCCCAGTGTTCGTAGCTGTGAGGCAGGGGCAGGATAACAGCCTAACGCCTGAGTGTGACGTCAGTGGCCCCTGTGGAAGGCCCTGGCAGGATCATGGGGATTTATATACATTAATGACTAGGGGACCCCCTTTCAGTGAGGACTTGTTCTGTAACACAGTCACAGTTTCATGCTGTTAAATCCTCACAGCAGTCACTGGGGTGGTGGACTTATCCCACTCACTAGCTGAGGAAAGTCTGGCGAGTCAAAGCTTGATCTCACCTCAGCTTTCAGCTTGGTTTTGCTTTCTGTTTTGCTTCTCCTTCAGGCTAACAGAAAAGCAGTGTTTCTCAGATTGTAAAGATTGGATAACAGAGACCCTCCCTCCTACACAGTCCCTGTAGAGTTGTATGTCTTCTGACATCTGATCCTGCCAGGGCCTTCCACAGGGGCCACTGACGTCATGCTCAGGCATTAGGCTGTTATCCTACCCCTGCCTCACCGCTATGAACACTGGGCTGAGGATGTCAGTGGTCCTTCATTTGTCAATAGGTTGAGTGATATAATAGAATTTGTGGGCTGGGGATATAGTTCAGGGGTAGAACACTTGTCTAGCATACCAGAGACCTTAGATTTATTCTCTAGTACCACAAAAGAAAAGTAAAACATAATTAATTTCCCAAAGCTGGAAGCTATATAAAGAATAGCTTATTTGGCTATAAGTTTGTAGGTTTGCTTGTTACAATTTTTATTAAATTTATTTAATGTATGTGTGTGCACTCAGGTGTAAGACACACACATGCATGCATGCACACACAAGCATGAATTATCAGAGGACAGTGTGAGGGAGTCACTTCTTTCCTTCAACCTTATGGGTTCCAGGGATCAAACTTGGGTCATGAGGTGTAAAAGCAGGCACCTTTACCTACTATAGTACACAGCTCTACTATAGTAGGAGCTATCCTACTGGCCTGTTTTGTTTGTTTTGTTGAGATAGTCTCATGTAGTTGGTCTGGAACTCACAGAGATCTGTTTACCTCTGTTTTAATTTTGTCCTTAAGATCAGCTCCAGCTGGCCAGAAACCCATTATGTAATCCAGGCTGGCCTTGAACTCCCGATCTTTTTTTCTTAGCCTCCAGAGCACTGGGATTGCACACATAAGCCACCATGCCTGGTTCAACTTCAATATTTGAAGGCTGAAAGTCCCAGGTGACCTGATGACTGTCTGGTGATAATGCAGAGGTGTGGAAAAGAAAGCACAGGTGAAAAGGAAGCCAAGGGAGTTAGAAGCCAAGACTGTTCTATAGCAGTGTTCTGGACACTGAGCAGAGTCTTGAGAGAAGTCCCTTAATCCTTTCAGAAGGCAATTCCCTCTCCTCCAAAACCCAACTACATCTCCCTAGAGCCTGCTTCTACAAGTTCAACATGGCAGCAGCACAGGAGAACCAACTTCTTGTATAAATATCTTTGGGTAATGCATATGAGCCAAATCCGAGGTACCAATCCAAAGACATCTGGGAGCCAGGGGGAGGCTCAGTGGGTTCAGGTGCTTGCTGCACAAGCCTAATGACCTGGACTTGATTCCCAGAGGCCACGTCAGCATGCGGAATGCAGTGGGGTGTGGCTCCAATCCCGGCACTCCTAGGGGAAGAAGGGTCAAAGGCTGCCACCAAGGAAAACAATATATGGAGATAGGTTATTCACCAATTATGAATGAAGAGTTGATGCCGGGCAGTTGTGGTTAAACTCAGTCCTGTACTGTTGCAGCTACTTGCTGGTAGAGAGCAGATGTGATGTGAGAAGCTGGGACCATTGCCACTAGTCCTGGGTGGGAGTCAGAACAGGAGGAGCAGGAGTTCAAGGTCGTCCTTGATTATATATTGAATTTGAGGCTAGCTTGGACTATGTGAGACTCTCTCAACATCAACAACAACAAATTCTTTTAAACAAAAAAAAAAAGGAAGGAAGGAAAGAAGGGGTTGGAGAGATGGCTCAGTGGTTAGGAGCACTGGCTGCTCATCCTGAGGACCTGAGGTCAATCTCAGCACACACATGGTGGCTCACAACTGTCTGTAACTTCAGTCCCAGGGATCCAATGCCCTCTTCTGCATTCTGAAGGTGCTGCTTACATGTTGGTGCTAAGATACACGGAGGCAAAAACCAAACACAGGCACACACACACATACACACACAGTTTATGATATTCTCGAGGTAGCAGACTTTTTAATGCATTGACAAACACCAGTGCGATCTTTGGAGAACCCAGAGTCGCTGTACCTTACACTGAGGACCTGGCAGCTCGGCGTACGTCCTGAAACAGCGGGTACCAGCATACTGGCAGCGCTTCAGTCAGAGGAGGCGTTTGTGCTGGCTCTGGGCACGTGTGGAGACCACCCCAGAAGGCTGGGTAATTACTGATTTCCTGCCTCTCCCTTCTTCTCAGCTAAACTTCAGGCTGCTGTGGTACTGAACCCTGGTTATTCCTCCATCCCACCTGTTTTCCGACTCTGTCTAAACTGGAAAGGGGAGAAAACCAACAGCAACGATGACAATATTCGGGTAAGGCCCACATGGTGGCAAGAGAACAGGGAGAGCCCTAGAGAGCTGAGCAGTGGCCACGCCTCCAGCTGCTGAGGCCATGAGCAGGTGACGGTCTCAGGGCAGGGACTTACCAGGATTTACAGAAGCGCTCACCGCTTAATTCCCTGAGGCCCACAGCTTTTCCCATGCGGCACTGTTAGCACTGTTCACTGGCAAAGTGTCTGCACCACCACTCCAGCACCTGACTAGGGGTGGCGAGGAAATGAGGAACAGACAGCTGGAATCCAGTAGTCTGACTTGGCTGGAGAACCCCTAGCCTACCCTCATTGTTTACTACGTAAGGTTGCATAGGGAAGCAGGGCTGCGGTGCAGAGATGGAGGAGGAGGCAGGCTTAGCCTCAACAACCGCAGCTGGAGGGCTGGCCCCAGACTGTAAACATCCAGAAAGAGAAGGCTGTTTTGGACACTTTCTGTCCACACCATCAGCATCTACACAGACTTTGGCTTTCCTCCTAGCCGCATGTCGGGCAGGGGCAGGGGGAGGCTTTGCCGTACTCATGTGGGTTTGAGGCTAGGGTCCTAGATAGGCCAGTTCATGTCAACAACACACATCCACTCGGGACTTCATGCACTCAGGGTTTCCTCCACTCCCTTCAGCAAGGTGTGGTGGCATACACTTTTAATCGCAGCACTGGGGAAGCAGAACAGACAGTCTCTAATTTCAAGACCAGCTTGGTCTACATAGTAAGTTCCAGGCCAGCCAAGGCTACCTAGTGAGACCCTGCCTCAAAAAAAAAAAAAAAAAACAAAAAGGTTTTCTTAAAATCTTGTCACCTTGGGCTTCTGTGAGATGGTAAATAAACTCAGAAGCATTATAGAAAACTCAAATTCAGTGAGAGTGCTGTAGCTACTGCTCAAGGTCAGGCCTCTCGGTGGGACTTTGTAGCCTGTGGCCACAGAGCATGTCTTCCTCTACACGCGTGTTCCTTGCTGGAGGCATTTGGGGTGGGAAGGTGGGTGATTATCAGGAGGCTCCCATTGTCTTGAGGAAACAGTCTGTGGGCGAGGCTGTGGCCCAGCTCTGTGTGGACAGTGCCTGTGCAGGCAGCTGTAGCTCTTGTGGTACCGTCGGGCTCAGCCATGAGGTTAAAGCATGGCCGTACTGTGTGCTCAGCCATACTGAGGGAGCAAATGCTGAGGTGCTGGCTTCCCACCACACAGGCTATGGAGAGTGAAGTCAACGTGTGCTATAAGGAGCTGTGTGGCCCTCGGCCCAGTCACCAGCTCCTGACCAACCAGCTGCAGAGGCTGTGTGTGCTGCTGGATGTCTACCTGGAGACCGAGAGTCATGATGACAGCGTAGAGGGCCCCAAGGAATTTCCCCAGGAGAAGATGTGCCTACGGCTGTTTAGGTGAGTAGAGGGCTGGGCTCTTGTGACTTCTCATGAGGACATGAACAGAGATTGCAGCCCCCTAGGAGACTAGGTCTCATTGGACAGGGCCTGGCACAGAGGGCATCTGTCTTTGTAGCAGAAAATTCTGCTGCCAGATTTCCAGGAACAACTTGTTTTCTCCTTCCTGAGACTTCTCTGCGACTGCAACCTTGCTCCCCTGTTCTTCTTGGTCACCCCTGGAGCAAGCAACCAAGGAAATTGCACGGAGCCATGCTACAAAGCTTTGACTGAGCTTTGATTGTTTTTTTGTGGGAAACAGCAGGCCTGTTTACCTGTAGTATCCAAGAGAGCACTTAAAGGTAGTGCATCCACACTGTCTAGTGAGTTTGCTGGCAACTCTTGGTGAGGCTCAAGACAGTGGGCAGGCAGCATAGGGGAAAAAAACAAAACAAAACAAAAGCAGCTCTTCTAGAGGTAGGCAGGCGACCGTGCTAAGGACCGAGCAGTCCATTCCAGCCAGCACTGAGCCTAGGGCTGCAGTGGGGGAGTGAGATCTTCTCTAGAGCACAGGTGGACTCAGATAATTTGTGTAAAGTTCCCAGATGATTCCTGCTGTTTGGGGTTTAGAGTATGCTCTTGGCAACCTGCTATTCATAGTGTGTGAGCTTGCATTAACTCAGACTAGTTTTCCATTTTTTATGGGTATGAGAGCTTCTTTCCTGTTCATCCCCTAATGTGTTTTTTCCTCTGAAAACCCTAGAGATGACTTCTTGGTCGCCCTTCTGTCTCAGGCAAGGGGTAAAGGGACTGTGCCGGGTTTATCCTTATAATCTATCAGGGCTGGTGTCACGGCTGGTGTCTGTGATCTCAGCACGCGGAAGCTGGAGGCAGGAGGATTGCCGTGAGTTCAAGGATCGCCTTGGCTACAGAATAAACAAAACCAAAAAAGTTCCCCACCTTGCTCTCAGTCTTATTCTTGTGAAGCCAGTGTAGCGTACAGGGAGGTGTTCCAGCATTGTGTCTCTTCTCTTGTCTGGCACCTCTGCCGCCCTGGTTCATGGTGTTGTTTAATAATAACCAGAAATGCCTCAAGTGGCTACAGGACGCAGAGCTGACCACCCAGTACCAGCCCGAGTCTTGCTCTCTGCAGTGTCTGTGTGAACCTCAGCTCCTCCCACCTTCCTCCTACTCCAGTTTGCAGGATGGGAGCCCCACACAGCCTGTGCTTGTCTCCTCTCAAATGGTTCCTGGAAGACTCATTCCCTTAAGTGTTGAGCTGTATCCAAGCCGTGGCAGGACTTAACATCATAATTGATGGGTGGGTTGCAAGGTTCTTGGCCTGGTGTCCAGCTGACTGCTGGGGTTGGATCATCAAAAGCCTGAGTGCAGGGTGCTGCTGTGAGCTGGTAAGCCTTAGCTGCAACTTGGACTAGGTGCACCCCCTGCTGTTTGGAGGTTTATAATGCTGTGAATGATCTCAGTTCCAGCTGCCACCTACGAGATAAGGAGTCTCTGTACTTTACCCTCCAAGCAGCACATGCTTCATGTGTTAATGGAAAAATTAAACTGAGACGGAGAAGTGTCAGCACAGTACAGGCTGGAAAAGAAGGTTTTAATACCCTTCAGCCTCTGGAGAAGATTAAAACTTAGCTTACCTTTTCTACTTTCTGCTGCCCACTCACATATGTCTTAGTTCCTGTTTTACTGTGATAAAAACACCATGACCAAAACCAGCTTGGAGATAAAAGGGTTAACCGCAGTTTACAGTTAGTCCCTCATGAAGAGAAGGCAGGCAGCAACTGAAGGCCATCAGGGAGTACTGCTGACTGCCTGGCGCTCCATGGCTTGCTCACGCCGCGTGCTTCTTCCCATTTGACTCTGACTTGTGTTTTGAGGAAAAACTATCCTGTACACATTCCCTTAGACCAGGTCCCAGAGTGTCACCTGTTACTGCTTGTTGGAGCCCTCTTTGTAGATGTTTGTCCTTATGGAGCTGTGTATAACATGTCCCTCTGAAGTTTTTGCTTGAGGACACAGAATTACTGCTAAATTCTTCACAGGGAGGAAGTTTGAACACAGCCTTCCTGGGGCAGGCTTTGGTGTCAGCTCTCTGGTAGTGTTCCGTTGCTTCCTGTCCATGCACAATTGTGCACAGTCATGCTTCCTTTGCAATTGTAGAAATTGTTTGTTGATAGTGTTATAAGCAATGATCTGAAACATGTTTGGACACTAGGCACTGTCCCCAAAATGTCTAATTAAGGGATCCTCCAGGTTCACACGTTTATAAGCCCATAGAGACACTTTTACAAAGATGGTGTCACTCCTTCACCAGTGTGGTCTGGTTCTCACCGTGCCCCGTGCCTGAACTATGCAGCTCTGACTTTCCCCCCAATGACAGCTATGTGGCATTCTCTTGTAGTGAACTGTAATTTATTTTATCAGTCCAGAAGGCATGCTATTAACTGTTCTCCCTCTTGTTTCTCTAGGGGTCCAAGTAGGATGAAGCCATTTAAATATAACCATCCCCAGGGATTCTTCAGCCACCGCTGACCCCCTCTACTTATCATCCCCCAAAGCCCTGCCCTGGCTCCTGGGTATCTGCTTTTTGCTTTGGCCACATGTGGTTCTTGATATTTTCCAAAGACACCAGCTAATTAAAATGTCATCTGACCAAATGGCTTCTGATTGTAGCTCCTTGGGCAGTCTGGAAGAGCAGGTGGGACCATGGCAGCATGAAGACTTTCTGGATGCGTTTTTTAAGGGTGGCCGAGAACTGTAGGATGTAGTCTGCTCATCCACATTCTTCCTAACAAAAGCATGGTCAGGCCTATCACAGCAATACCCCAGTCCCTGGTACCAACTTCTGTCTTAGTTAGGGTTTTACTACCGTGAACAGACACCACGACCAAGGTAATTCTTATAAGAACAACATTTAGTTGGGGCTGGTTTACGGGTTCAGAGGTTTGGTTATTATCATCCAGGTGGGAATGACAACATCCAGGCAGGCATGGTGCAGGAGGAGTTGAGAGTTCTACATCTCTATCTGAAGGCTGCTAGCAGAATACTGGTTTCTAGGGAGCTAGGATGAGGATCTTTAAGTCTACACCCACAGTGACACTTACTCCAACAGGGCCACACCTTCTAATAGTACCACTCCCTGGGCCGAGCATACAAACCATCACAGCAGGTAAGCACATCAGGCTTATCACTTTTGGATAGGAGACTGAGACCACATAACACTTTTGGGTCTTTGGGACAGTGACTTGATAAGTGTCTTTACTCCCAGGACTTCAGAGGTGGGGACAGGCAGATCTCTGTGAGTTCCAGGCCAGCCAGAGCTGCACAGTGAGACCCTGCCTCAAAAAAAAAAGCTGGAAAAATGAAAAATGTTTGCAAAACTATCTCCCAGGGGTGTAGTCCTCAGCACACAAAAAGAAGGGCCCTGTCCTAAGGATCCTTGGACACTTGTCTGGAAAAACTGCTTTCTGCCCGCAACCAATATTAAATTCACAATTCAGTTTAAGAAGTGAAAGACAAGCCTGTGAACATTGCTCAGTGGCGGAACACATGCAAGTGGTGTCGTTCCTCAGCACTAAAAAGTAAAGAAAGAACCAAGACACAAAGTGGAAAATATTTCAGAATTATCGAGGAGCACTTTGGAGTACGCCTTTAATCCCAGCAAAGGCAGGTGGATCTGAATTCAAGGCCAGCATGGACTACATAGTTCTAGGACAGCCAGTATTATGTAGAGAGACACTTTCAAAAACCAGAAAAGTAAGAATTAGTCTGTGTCTGCAGGCTAGGGATATATCTCTGTTGCTAGAGTGTTTGCCTAGAAGCAGTGGGTTTGATTCCCTGCAATACATAAAGCAGCCTTAGTGGTGCATACCTATAATCCCAGCATGAGGTAGAGTTAGGAGGCTCACAAATTCAAGGTCACTTTCTGCTACATAGGAAGTTTGAGGGGAGCTGCACTACCTAATACATTATCTCAGCAATAAATAATAACTCTATTATGGAAGTATAGTTTGCTAACTCAAAGACAAAGTAACTGTCTTTTATTATAGTTCCAGTCAAGATCTGTCAGGCTTTTCCCCCTGTAGAATGGTTCAAGAACTCTTTGCAAACACATCTACTGTGGTGGGTTGAAGAGGAATGTGTTTCCAATAGACCTGTGTTTGAATGCCTGAGACAGGGAGTGGCCTTGGAGGAAGTGTGTCACTGGGGAGGCAAGCTTTGAGATCTCACGTATGCTCAGACTAGGCCTAGTGTGACAGTCTCCTGTTGTCAGTGGATCAAGATGAGGAACTCTCAGCTCCTCCAGCACCATGTCTGCCTGCATGCCATCCATCCTTCCCGCCATGATGCTAATAAGCTCAGCTTCTGAAGCTGTAAGACAGCCCCGATTAAATGCTTTCCTTTTAAGAGTCGTCTCAGCCATGGCGTCTCTTCACAGACTGACTAAGACAACTCTGAGTAGATGATCTCACATAGAAACTGCCTTTTCTGTCCTTTCAACTGAGCATCTTAAAGATGAGCATTTGGGGGAAGATGGGGCTGCAAAGATGAGATGACTCAGTGGTTAAGAGCATGTTCACCTCTTATAGAGGCCCCCAAATTGTTTCCCAGCACCCATGTTGGGTAGCTTACATCTGTAACTCAGCTCCAGGGATCCAGTGCATCTGGCCACTCCATAGCCCCTGCATCCATGCATGTGCCACCACTTAGACACGCTTAACTTTTAAAAAATGTTTGTTAAGAGATGCTGGGAGATGCCAATACCTGCCAAAGTGAGTCCAGCAGGAGGAGAATGGATTTAGGGTAGCCTTAAAGGCACATGCCTTTAATCCCAGCACTTGGGAGGCAGAGGCAGGCGGATTTCTAAGTTCGAGGCCAGCCTGGTCTATAGAGTGAGTTCTGGGACAGCCAGGGCTACACAGAGAAACCCTGTCTTGAAAAACCAAAAAAAAAAAAAAAAGAAAGAAAAAGAAAAAGTCTGTATCTCACCCCACACTGCCCTATTACTCTGACTCGCAGAGGCAGGCTCTCTTCAACCAAAGGCCCTCAAACTACACAGGAGTTACCTACCCATAAGGTGATCCCAAAAGCACTTTCCCAAGCCCTATCTTCTGACTCAGCTGGCCCAAGATGGGCCAAGGAAATATATTTTTAACCATCTCCCCAAATGCATTTTGCCCTAGCCCTTCTCTGAAGGCATTTTCTTCTCTTCTCATCCCTCACATTTCTTGGTGACACACAGGCGAACCGGGTTTTCTAAGCAGCTCCTTCTTTGCTGTCTTGTGCAGCCTGAACATCTAGGTGCCTTTTTTTCCATGCACACAGTAAAATCTTGTCTTTTTCCTGACCTAGTTGCCTGGGACTTTGTCCCTGCTGGCATCTTCTTGGTCTGGCTACTTTCACTGCCTGTGCTGAATAAGATTAAAACAGGCTAAAAATAGTTCCTTTAATGGCCCTGCATTGCAGACGTCGCTTCTGGTCTTGGCTGGCAGGGGCCCAAACTGACTCAGCTCAAAAGCTCACCTCTAGAAAGATGCAGGGACTGTTACAACTCTGGGAGAGGCTCAGCTGCTAGGTATGGCAGAGCAAGCAGAACAAAGGAAGCTTTGGGCCTTACGCGAAAGGTAGTAAAACAAATGAGAAACAAAAGACAGTCCAGACCCTCCGGGATGCTTAGTGGAGCCATCCATGCCTAGGGTGGGCACACCAGGGAAAGACCTCACAGCTGCTTCTACTGGGACTGTCCATAATCTCTGTGAGCTAGGGCACACCTCAAGATGCACCACTTGCCCTGAACCAGAAATCCCCATTCATGTTCCTTGGCTTTATTTATTGCCGTGCTGGGGAACCTACACAGGGCAGCATGCTTGCTATGCGAGTACCACTGAGATGCAGCCCTCAGCCCAGCTGTCTAAGCATTTCTATTGCTGTGATGAAATGCTACAACCAAAAGCAAGTCATGGAGGAAAGGCTAATTTGGCTCACCCTTCCACATCACTGTGCATCATCAAAGGAAGTCAGAACAGCAAATCAAACAGGGCAGGAACCTAGAGGTAGGAGCTGATACAGAAACCATGGTGTGTGTGTGTGTGTGTGTTGCTGCTTACTGGCTCCCTCCTCATGGCTTATTCAGCCTGCTTTCTTCTAGAACCCAGGACCACCAGCCCAGCAGTGGCAATACCCACAATGGGCTGAACATGCCCATTAGTGAGATCAATCACTAATTAAGAAAACACCTTACAGGCTTTCCTATCTACAGCCCCAATCTTGTGGAAGCATTGTCTCAATTGAGATTCCCTCCTCTAGCCCATGTCAAGTTGACATAAAAAGCTATCCAGGGCACCATGCTTGTCTTTCTAAAAACTCACCTCCATATCCTTGGTCTGTCTTCTTGCTATAGTTGAGGATGGCCCTGAATTCCTGACCCTCCCACCTCCACCTCTAAATCCTGGGATTGCAGGTGTTCACTACTACACCCAGCTTCTCCTTCACTTTCTTCACAGCCTGCACTTTGTTGTTTTCTCAACACTCTAAATGACCATGTCATTTGAAGGGCATTCTCACTGAGCTCTCTGAGGAAACAAACCCCTCTCCAGAGAAGGGTGCAGTTGCCACACTCCACAGGAACTCTATCCCTGTCTGCGCCTTATGTGTTCAGCAGCCTCTGACCAGAGCAAGCATTATGCCTTTTCTTTAGGTAAGGCTCTGGACCAATCATAATCTCACATTTCTGGCCTATTTCATTGCAGCCACCACCAGGATGCATGGATTCCCTTTATGGCATGGCTGGGGTGGGGTGAGAAGTTTCAATATATAGATCCTACTGGCCTTGAACTGAACATTCTCCTGCCTTTGTCTGCTGGGACTACGGTACCCTGTACACTACATCCAGCTCCGCTTCCTTCATTTTTACAGTACAGGAAACTGGCTCAGAATGCAATGACTGTCCATGCCCCTATGTCTCTGGAGCTGCCCCAGGTTAGAGCTGAGAGATCCCTCTGAATCTAAGGTTTACACAGTAGCTGTAGGCTAAAGCCTATCCAGGCCAGCACTTTCTCTGGGCTGCCATTTCAGCAATATCACTGTTCATGTCAGTATACTCAGAGGAGCCTGGTCACGGGGAACTGCATTTTAGGGTCCCAATGGCCCACTGGGTCCTTTTCCACCTATGAGCAGCTGCTTCAGCCTGGACAGGTTGTTTGACTCATCCTTCGTATTGGGATAAATCCTCATTTCCAAATGGGGATAGCTGCGCTCTGGTTGTGGAGATTAAGAACCTACTCTTACAGGCTGGAGAGATGGCTCAATAGTTAAGAGCACTGACGGCTCTTCCAGAGGTCCTGAGTTCAATTCCCAGCAACCACATGGTGGCTCACCATCTGTAATGAGATCTGATGCCCTCTTCTGGTATGTCTGAAGAGAGCAATGGTGTACTTAATAAATAAATAAATCTTTAAAAAAAAAAAAAAGAACCCACCCTTAGGAACCACCAAAATAGCTCGATGTGGTAAAGGGATCCTAGGAACCCAAGTGCACTGGCTGGTTGTGTGTCAACTTGACACAAGCTGGAGTTATCACAAAGAAAGAAGCTTCAGTTGGGGGAAATGCCTCCATGAGATCCAGATGTAAAGCATTTTCTCAATTAGTGATCAAGGGGGTTGGACCCCTTGTGGGTGGTGCCATCCCTGGACTGGTAGTCTTGGGTTCTATAAGAAAGCAAGCTGAGCAAGCCAGGGGAAGCAAGCCAGTAAGTAACATCCCTCCATGGCCTCTGTATCAACTCCTGCTTCCTGACCTGCTTGACCTTCCAGTCCTGACTTCCTTTGATGATGAACAGCATTGTGGGAAATGTAAGCTGAATAAACCCTTTCCTCCCCAACTTGCTTCTTGGTCATGATGTTTGTGCAGGTATCGAAACCCTGACAAGAAACCATGAAAAGGCAGAAGGACAAACACACACACACACACAACACAACTCCGCAAAATGTCCTGTGACACCCTCACGCCTGTATACCCACTCACCCAGCATACACACAATGATTAGGTGGCTTAGGGGCTGAAGATGTTCGGTGCACAAGTTTAGTGACCTAAATTTTGATCCCTAGGATTCAGGTAGTGGAAGGAGAGAATTGACTCCTACAGGTTGTTGCTAGACCTCCACACAAGGACTGCAACACACATGAGCCCACACGTGTGTACACACACACATAAATCATAAATAAATATATGTAACTGTGGTGGTTCGAATAGGTATGCCCCCCATAGACTCACATGTTTGAATGCTTGACCCACAGGAAATGGTACTATTAGGAGGTGTGGCCTTGTTGAAGGAAGTGTGTCACTGTGGGGGTGGGCTTTGAGGTCTCCTATGCTTAAGCTCTTCCCAATTTGGAATTTGAGTCTCATTCTGACTGCCTTTGGTCAAGACGTCGAACTCCCAACTCCTTCTCCAGCACCATGTCTGCCTGAATGCCGCCATGCTTCCCGCCATGATGATAATGGTGGACTAAACTTCTGAAATGGTAACCCAGTCCCAATCAAATGTTTGCTTTTATAAGGCTTGCTTTGGTTGTAGTTATCTCTTCATAGCAATAAAAACCTAAGACAGTAACTTTGTGTTTGTTTGAGACAGGGTCCCTCCCTGTAGACCTGGATGGCTTGGAACTGGTCTGCCCAGATACTCCAGGGCTTCACATCTTGAGACCCTTAACCTCATGATTCTTGCAAAGTCTCTTGTACCGCAGGGCAACAGCTACAGGTTCTGGAGACGAGGTCCTTCGTACCTTTGGGGGACCATTATTTAGTTCATTACACAGTCTGAGAGTAGGAGGTGCTTGTTCCAAGTGGGAAAGATGTAATTCCTTACAAGGACTGGAAGCTACAGAGAAAAAAAGCCACCAAGGCCCCTAGAACAACTCACGTGATAGACATGTGACAGCTTGCGTGCTAAGTTGTCACTGTGCTTAGGGGGTTCCCACGTGCATTGAACTGTATATATAGGTCAGGGGACAACTACAGCTATCTCACGCTCTGCTTCTGCCACGTGGGTCCCAGGGACTGAACTCAAGTTGTCTATCTTGGCAGCAGGTGCCTTTACCTGCAGAACCACAATATTGACGGCCACTCCTAAGAGTTTTTATGAGTTTAGTTCTTATATTTGTGTTGGACCCAATAAGAGTTTTTATATGATATGAGACAGAGATCCAACTTCTTTTTCTACATATGAATATCCAATTGTCCCAGAAACCAGGACAAATATACTATAATATACTATTCTTTTCCCTATGGAATCATCTTGGCAATCTTGTCAAAAATCAATTGACCTCCCTGGTATGGGGTACATACCTGTAATTCTAGACTCAAGAGGCCAAAGCAGGATTGCTGAGAGTTCAAGGCCAGCTTTGGCTATGTAACAAGTACTGAGAAATTGAATTGAATTGAGCAACAATGTTAAGGGTTTATCTCTGGACTTTGGGCTCCATTGGTGTGTCCATCTGTATATTTTTATTATTGTGACTGTGTAGCATGATTTCAAAAGATGGAGACCTGTGAGTGGTCCAGCTTTGTTCTTTTCCATTATTTGGTAATTTGGGAGCCTGTGCAGTCGCATGTCAGCTTGCAAATCAGTTTCCCCATTTATGAAAAAGTAAAAATGTTTAGCAATAAAATTTTAATTACTATTGTTGAATTTGTGTGTGTGTGTTCACGTGCATACATGCATGTGTGTTTGTATGTGTGTAAGTAGGAGAACAACTTTTTTTAATTAAAAAATGTTTTTCATTAATTAATTAATTTATTTATTCACTTTACATCCTGATTGCCCACTCCACATCCCTTCTTCAGTTGGCAGGCGAGAGTCAGAGACAGCCTCTGCTCCAATTGTTAGGGGACCCACATGAAGACCGAGCTGCACATCTGCTACAAATGTATAGGGGCCTAGGTTCAGCCCCTGTGTGCTCTTTGGTTGGTGGCTCAGTCTCTGTGAGCTCTATGGGGAGAACAACTTTTGAGAGTTGGTTTTTCCCTTCACCTTGTGGTTCCTGGGTCACTTGGGTCATCAGGCTTGGCTGTGAGGGTTTCACCCACTAAGCCATCTCACTGGCCTGCGCACGAGAATTTTGATAGGGGTTGTAATGACTTGATAAACTGCCCTTAGCAGTATTGCCGTTTAAACAAGAGCAGGGTGTGGTGGTGCACACTGAAATCCCAGCACTTGGGAAATGGAGGCCAGGAAGCAGGAGTCATTTTTGTAAACATAGCGTGAAGCCAAAGTGTGCTATGTGAGATCCTGTCTCAAAAAAAAAAAATTAAAATTAACAAGGTTAAGTATTGCAATCCACAAATATGAGATGTCTTTCAATTTATCTGGATTTTCTTTTTTGAGAGTGAAACTCACTGTGTAGATCAGACTGGTCTCACACATTGATCTGCTTGCCTCTGCAAGTGGATGTTTTAATGCTATTATAAATTATTTTTTAGCTTCTCTATTCAGCCAGATGTGGCGGCACACATCTTTAACTTCAGCACTCAGAAGGTAGAGGCAGTAGATCTTTGAGTTCAAGGCCGCCCTGGTTTCCAAGTCAAGTTCCGGGCCAAACTGGGTTACTGGTGAGACCCTACCTAAAAAAAAAAAAAACAACAAACAACAAACAAACAAAACTGTATCTCTGTTCAGATTGTTTATTGCTAGTGTCCTGTGTGTTCAATGTGTCATGTTCATTACTAGTAGTAAGTAGACACAAAATAGACTCAATTATTCTTCTATTTTTTTTTCAGACAGGATCTCACTTTTTCCAGGATGGCTGTCTCTGACTTTTATTTTTAATTATTTAATTTTATGTGTGTGAATGTTCTATCTGCATGTATGTCTGTGCACATGTCTGGCTAGTGCCTGTGGAGGCCAGAAGAAGGCATCAGACTACCTGGGACTGTAGCTATGGAGACAGTTAAAAGCCCCCATATGAGTGCTGGGAATCAAACCCGAGCTCTCTGTAAGAACAACAAGTACTCTTGACCATTGAGCCATCTCTCGAGCCCATCCAGCTTGTATGTAGTGCTAGGATGACCTTGACCTTCTAATACGCTGACCTCCACAGGGATTACAGGTGTACGCCACACACCCAGTTTATATATTTTATTCTGTGTTGATCTATACTCTGAAGCTTTGCTGAATATGAATTTTATTAACTCTAGTAATTTTTTTACTTCTAGAGTCAAATCCAAGCTCTTTCCCTTACCTGTGGTGCCACAATCTTCTGAAAATATCCCTCGCATTCTAAGAGACTGGAACTTTTGCAGCACCTCACAAATTACTAATACACCATTGAGGTCACTTAAACCAGCTCTTGGTTAATCTGGACTTATTTTCCATTAAATGACTCCAAGAGGAAATGCTTTTATGTCCTTCCTTAGTACAACATGGATGCATTGTTAGTGACTTAGAGTTAATCACTAATTGATTCATTTAATCTAGAAACCAGCTAATCAGCTTTGGGCTCCCACTTTGCTGCTTTCTCATCCTTTACCAACCCTGAAAAATAGAACTAAAGATATAGTTTAGTTGGTCGGGAGCACGGGTCCTGGATCTGGTCCTCGGGACTCCATAAACCAGGGTTGGCAGTACACACCTGTAACCTCAGCCCTTGGGGAGGTTAAGGGAGAAAGGTTGGAAGCCGTGGCATTCTCTACAATGATACAGCGTTAGAAATTAGCCTGGACTACACAAGGCCCTGTGTCTAAAGAAAGATGCCCACGTAGACTACAGATTATATATTACATTTATATAATATGGTTATTTCTTAACATGCTGTGTCATCCTTATAAGAAATTTGGAGTATTTGGATGACTGTAACATTTCTAGGCAAGCCAGCTGGGGAGAGCCAGGTGTGGTGGTTCATGCCTGAGATAAGGACTGGGGTTTTGTTTATTGTTTTGGTTTGGTTTGGTTTAGTTTTCTGTCTTCCAGATCCTCACTTTATGTTCAGATGTGGCTACGTGCTAGGGCGTATGGACGTCTGATCTCCCCAGGGCAGGCAGCTCAGATTTTCAGTAATTGATCACATTGATAACTTAAGTGATTATTTTCCAGGGGCCAAGGTGCAAGCCTAGAATCCAGCCCTCTGGGGGTGGAAGCAGGGAGAGCAGGAAGAACAGGAGTTCAATGTCATCTAGGAACAAATGGAGTTAGAGGTAATCTCGTGTTTGACATGAGACTGTGTCAAACACACACACACAAATCTTTATTTAAAGGTGACCACCCTACCACCCTAATCTGTCTTGGCATTCTTTTAATAATTCAATCTTTGTGACGGATGGAGATGGAGTGTCTATCTGGAGTGTTGACCATGAACAGAATTTTGGGGTACAGAGAAAGGGGCCCTTGCTCACTCCCTGAGGTGTCACCATTCTGTCACTCTGTCACTAACATACAATTACTTTTTTTCTTTTGAAACAGGGTTTCTCTTTGTAGCCCCAGCTGTCCTGGAACTTCTCTATAGACCAAGCTGACCTCAAACTCAGAGACCCACCTGCCTCTGCCTCCTGAGTTCTGGGATTAAAGGTGTGCGTCACTGCCACTCAGCCAAAACTCCCCTTTCAGTCATTGCATTATTCAGAATTCTCCTGGTTGTAGAGCAGTGTTGTAACCCAAAGAGTTTGGTAAAGAAAGGGATTGATCACTTTGAGGAATGGTCAAAAGCGGTGGGTTGGATCATCAGGAAGTCCACCATAGTTCTCTAGGTATCTTGTTCCTGTTCATCTCGCCCTGTCTCCGACTATCTTACTATAGGTCTGGAAACGTGGCTGTCCTTGGCTTCTGACTTGAATCTCCTTACCAGCCTTTCTGGTTCCAAGTTTAAAATCTCAGAAAAGAGCCTCCTTGGCTCAACTGGCCACTCTGGGCCAATTCTCTGACTGGCCAGAAGTAGGGAAATTAGACAGGATGGCTAAGAGCCATCCATGGGGGAGGAGCAGAGAGGCAATTCCTGGGAGAGGTGCTGAGCACAAATACCGGGCCACAGCAGTCCCACCATACAAGGCCTTAAATGTTAGGATGCCATGGAAACCTGCGAGAGGACTGTGTAGCTTTCAAAATTACTTCCAGAGCTAGGCATAAAGGTGCGTGCATGTAACTCCAGATACTTGGGTGGCAGAGACAGAACTATGAGTTCAAAAGCCATCTTGTGTATTTAAGCAAGACACTATTTCAAAATAAAAATAAAAACACAAAAAGGAGTGCTAGGGGGGTGCATACTGAAAAAAAAAAAAAAAACTATGCCCAGAGAAGCACATTGAATGTAAATTAGGTGACTGTTGAGAAGTTGTCACTGTCTTCACAACAGATGAATTATCCGACTGTGGCCCCTTACCCATAGGTACTTCTCATCTAACATGCAGAGTCCACAGACCGTTCGACATCCTCTGGGGGCCCACTGTTCCCAGTATCTCAGCATCAGTGTTCATTAGGGTAAACTGGGATTTGGCCAGGTGTGTCCTTTCCCACACCTCCCTCAGACTGTGATGTCAATGGTGTGCAGTCAGGAGTCTGTGGATTTATTATTATTTATTTATTTACTTATTTAATGTATGAATCTTCTGCTGCATATACATCTACCGGCCAGAAGAGGTCATCAGATCCCCTTATAGGTGGGTGCTGGGAATTGAACGCAGGACCTCTAGAAGACCAGCCAATGCTCTTAACTCCTGAGCCATCTCACCAGCCCCGTCTGTAGGGTTCTAAGGCTCCCAGGTGATGCTGAAGATGATCCACCGAGCACACTGAGGAATGATGCCCTAGGCCACCAGCACAGAGCTGATGTGATGTCTAGACCTCCTTCCCCTGCCTCTAGCCTTCCCAGAGGAAGAGAACAAATAAGAACAGCCACAATTTTATTTCAGAAGCACTTGGTTTTATTGCATGGAAGCAATTGAAAGTGGACGTCAGTGGAGAGTACACCCTGGCATGGTTCAGTGGCCAGCGCCCTGCCTCGCCTGCTGCAGCCCTTCCTGGAGCATGTACTGGGCAAGGGCCTGACCACTCCTTTGGAAAACAAGAAGGCATTCAGGAATAGGTTACAACATTTCAAGCATAATGCATTTCTAACTGCTCATTCATTATTGCGGCCATCTGTCAGTTGGACATACAGGAAATAAATGCACTTACTCGGAAAGGAGGGGGCAGTTTTTAGTCGCGTGTTTTACGCGTAGCGTTCGGCATACATCACGTTCAGCTACAATAAGCTATCATAATTGTCCATCACCTGGGGAGGGCTTTCGGCGTGAGGGGCAGGGCTCAGGGTTATCTTCTCTTGCTAACTTAATCCTAATAGAAATTCCTGTTTGGTGAGGGCAGGATCGCCATCTAAGCGGTGTTTCTTCTTACAGAGAGAAAGGAAGAAATAAAATGTATTACGCCGACCCTTGAGTTCTGGGACTGTCCTGAGTTTCTTTGGCTATCCTGGGTGTTCCTCTTGTCCTCTTATTTTTCTCCCTTGGTGGCCTTGTCCTCTGTGGCCTTCTCTGGAGGCTGGCTATCCTTTTGGTCTGTGCTAGAGGACTTTTCAGCCTTTTCTGTCTTGGGTTTGATAGGCTCTTTGGAAAGGCCCTTGTCATCCTCCTTGGCCTTGGCCTCCATTTTGGGTTTCTCCTCAGGCTTCTTGGACTCTGTGGTCTTCTCCTCCTTGGTGTCTTTCTTCTCTGGTGCGGCTGGTGTCTCCTCTTTCTTTGGCTTTTCCTTCTCTGTGGGTTTGCTAGGTTCTTTGGCCTTGGTGTCTTCTGCTTCCATCTTGGTTGTCTCTGTCTTCTCTTTGGGTTTAGCTTCTTCCTTCACACCCATCTTGGCAGGAGTCTCCTCCTCTGGGGCCACTGGTTTCTTCTTCTCTCCAGCCTCTTCCTTCTTGGCTTCCGCTGTAGAGTCCTTGGGCTTTTCTGTGGGAGTTTCCTTCTTCTCCTCCTCCACCTTGGGCTTTGGGGCCTCCTTGGGAACTTCGTCTTTCTTACTCTCCTTAGCCTCTGTTTTTGGTGTAGCTGGTGTCTTCTCTTCTTCTACCTTCTTTGGGGGTTCTTTGGCTTTTACCTCCTCCTTCACAGGGGACTTCACCTCTTCCTTCTTGGGAGCCACCTTTTCAGAAGTCTTGGCCTCTTCCTTCTCAGGGGACTTGGCCTCCTCCTTGGCAGGACTTTTGACCTGCTCAGGGGGTCTGATGTCTGCAGGGTGCTTCGCTTCCTCCTTTACTGGACTCTTAGCTTCTGGAGACATCACATCTAGAATCTTGGTCTTCTCAGGAGACTTTGCTTCCTCCTTCATGGGGCTCTTGGCCTTCTCAGGGGATTTCACCTCTGCTGGAGGCTTGATCTCTTCCTTCACAGGGGACTTGGCCTTCTCGGGAGACTTGGCCTCAGCTGGGGATTTTGCTCCTTCCTTCACAGGGCTCTTGGCCTTCTCTGGAGATTTTACCTCAGCTGGTGACTTGGCCTCAGCTGGAGACTTGGCCTCAGCTGGTGACTTGGCCTCACCTGGGGACTTCACTGCAGCTGGAGACTTGGCCTCAGCTGGAGACTTGGCCTCAGCTGGTGACTTCACTGCAGCTGGTGACTTGGCCTCAGCTGGTGACTTGGCCTCAGCTGGAGACTTGGCCTCAGCTGGAGACTTGGCCTCACCTGGGGACTTCACTGCAGCTGGAGACTTGGCCTCAGCTGGAGACTTGGCCTCAGCTGGTGACTTCACTGCAGCTGGTGACTTGGCCTCAGCTGGTGACTTGGCCTCAGCTGGAGACTTGGCCTCAGCTGGAGACTTGGCCTCAGCTGGAGACTTGGCCTCAGCTGGAGACTTGGCCTCAGCTGGAGACTTGGCCTCAGCTGGTGACTTCACTGCAGCTGGAGACTTGGCCTCAGCTGGAGACTTGGCCTCAGCTGGTGACTTGGCCTCAGCTGGAGACTTGGCCTCAGCTGGTGACTTCACTGCAGCTGGTGACTTGGGCTCAGCTGGAGACTTGGTCTCAGCTGGTGACTTGGCCTCAGCTGGTGACTTCACTGCAGCTGGTGACTTGGCCTCAGCTGGTGACTTCACTGCAGCTGGTGACTTGGCCTCAGCTGGTGACTTCACTGCAGCTGGTGACTTGGCCTCAGCTGGAGACTTGGCCCCAGCTGGTGACTTCACTGCAGCTGGAGACTTGGCCTCAGCTGGTGACTTGACCTCAGCTGGCGACTTGGCCTCAGCTGGAGACTTGGCCTCAGCTGGTGACTTGGGCTCACCTGGGGACTTCACTGCAGCTGGAGATTTGGCCTCAGCTGGTGATTTGGCCTCTTCTTTCACAGGAGACTTGGTTTCTTTTTCTGGAGATGCGGCCTCTTCTGCAGGGGGAGATGTAGCTGCTTCTTCTTCTCCTCCCTCTTCCGCCTCTTCTCCTTCCTCCCCTTGGGCCTCTTTGTCCTCCTCTTCGGTCACTTCTTCCGTCACCTGGATCTCTTCTGTCTGTTCCTCTACAATTACGGTCTCCTTCTCGGATTTCTCTACTACTTTTATCTTCTCTTCGCTTTTGACTTTTATGTGAGTGGATGTGGAGGGAATTTTTGGGAGTCCCTCAGTAAGAGAGAAGGGACTCGGACCAAAGCCAATCCGGCACTCTTCACCTTCCAGGAGCTTCCTGTGGAATGGATAATGGGATACACCATTAACTCACAGCTAGAATCTGGTTGGCTTTCTGAAGGCCCAGTGCTTTCGGGGACAGGGTTTGGTGAATGAAGGAATGAATTAATGGCAGAGCTCCCACTTTCTTTCCCTTGCTCCCTTTTCTTCTCTTCTCTACTTCTCTCTCTTTTTTCAGGTTTTTCATTTTCATTACTAGTAGGCCTTTTGAACTTACTTATTTTTTGATGGTGCTGGGAATGGAGTCATGATAGCACACACTCTGCCCTGAGTCACAGCCTTGGCAGGAAGCACTTTAAGAATGAGGTGTTGTGGCAAAGCTTACAAAGTCCTACCCTCATGGGGGCTGTGCTACTGCTCATGGGAGGAACCTTCTCCCGAAAGAATGGCCCTCAACAGAAAACCCCTACATTGACAAAACTTACACTTCATGTCTCTCAACTAACACCTAATTCAAGTCAGGCATGGTGGCACATGGCTTTAAACCCAGCACCTAGGAGGCAGAAACAAGTAGACCTCTGTAAGTCTGAGGCTAGCCTGGTCTACAGAGCAAGTTCCAGGATAGCCAGAACTACACAGAGAACCCCTATCTCAAACAATCCCATCCCCCCAAAAAAGAAAAATTCAAGAGAAAGTTGGAGGTCTGGGGTTATAGCTCGGTGGCATATTGCTGTTCCAGTATGTATGAGTCCCTGGGTTTGGAGAGTGAGAGAATGACTCCTGAATGTTGTATAGAACATGAGCACTGTACACACAACCCTGCACACACACAATAACATAAAAGATAAGCCCCTCCCATGACTGAAGGGAACAAGGAAGCCCGCATATTCACATTTAGGCTGAGAGGTTTCCTAAATGCCATTTAGAGTGTCCTGTCTCCTTTTGTAGCCATTCTTTGGGATTTCTCCTCTCACTTGGCTACTCACTAGATGGTGATCTTATCCGAGCTACCCAGACTCTAAAGGCCGTCGTTTCCCGTCGTTTCCTCATTGGTAAAAGTCTGATCACCAGAGTCCTTACCTCAGAAGGTTGTTTCTGTGACAGAATATTAAGACCTTGGCAGGGAATGGGGCAGGTAGCTGCTTAGTGGAAGTCTAGGGGTTTCCCCTAGAAACAGTGGTTTCCAAATTTAACAGCTTACAGATTACCCTGGGTCTTGTTAAACTGAAGATCTTAATCTACAGCCTGGGGCAGGGCCTGCCTTTCTATCTCTAGGATCACTCTGAACCTTGACTACTGTACTACACTGACCAAGATTAGAGCAGAGCCAGGAGGTGGACAGCCAAGGACCATCAACCAGAAGAGGCCTTTGGGATGTCAGCCCTGCTAGGCTGTGATGTCTCATCTTTGAGGACTGGTCTTCTCATGACTACTGTTCAGTTAGCACCAGCAGAACCTGTGTGAGCTGGATTACCTTATAAACAGGACTGGCTGAGTTCCCGTCAACCCACGGTTTGGATGTTGTTTCTGTTATTTTTGCAAGGAATGAAGGCCCAGCAAGCTAAGAAATTCCAAAGGGTGGGACTGTAATAGTGTCAGACTATCTAAGCACCTTTTTTCCTCCAAAGCTAGTTTCTGACTAGCTGACTTTGGGGTAAAGAAGGGTCTTTAAACTGTAAGTCATCATCAGAAAGATAAGTCACTCCTGAGCCAATGAGGTAACTCAGTGGCTAAACATACTGACCATCAAGTCCAAGGACTTGGTAAGTTTGATGCCCAGGAACCACATGGTGGAAGCAGAAAGTCAACCCCCCACACTATCCTCTGACCTCCATATGTGTGTGCATGCACACACACTAAAAATAAACAGAAATACTTTTGTCTTTAGCTAGGTTGTGGTGACACACACCTTTAATCCCAGCACTTGGGAAACAGAGGTAGGTGGGTCTCTAAGATCTAGAGACCATCTCACATGGTCTACATTGTGAGTTCAAGGCCTGAGAGGGCTACATAGTAAGATCTGTTTTAAAAAAACAAAACAAAATAAAAACAAACAAAAACCCCTCTTTTCTCTAAAATGTGGGCAGCTACCCAAACACAGCCTGAAACTGAAGGCTTAGTACTTTATGGGAACTCAAGGCTCTACACTGCCTCAAGGCTCCTGGGCCATCTCACCTGTAAGCTGCAATCTCAATATCCAGGGCCATCTTGACGTTGAGCAGGTCCTGGTACTCTCGGAGCTGAGCGGCCATCTCCCACTTAGTGTTTCTCAGCTCACTGTCCAGCTGTTGAATAGCATCCTGGGGAAGACAGATCAGGAAAGTCATCTGCCATCCAGTACCTGGCCCTCAGCTCCAGGTAAGTTGGTGCTACCCTGCTCAGCCGCCTGACTGGGGACAAAGCCCGACCCTGTCAAAATTTCAATGTGCTTTATGTACAGTCATTGAAAAAGTCTGGAGCAAAAGTCTCAGCCTGAGGAAAGTTCTGGAAAGAAATACAACAGTCACTGGCTCAGTCAGAATGATGGGTGAGCTTTTACAGATGTCTTAGAAAATGCTCCTGAGGGGTTGAGATGTAGCGGGGTGGTACACTCCACAGGGCAACCTGGAGCGAGAGCAGTCTTAGCCACTTTGTTTTCTGTTCTTTCCAAAAGTGCCTGCAAGTGTCGACCCTTGGCAAGTGTCTACTGTTTGATTACCTGGCAAGTCAGAGGATACCCAAAATCATACCGAATACAGATGAAACTTCTTTTCCCTGGAATATTGCTTAAAGCAGTGGTTCTCAACCTGTTCTCGCTGGGTTTTAGCAAACCTCTTTCTCCAAAAAATAGTTACATTGTGATTCATTGTGATTGCAGTTATGAAATAGTAACGAGCCGGGCGGTGGTGGCACACGCCTTTAATCCTAGCACTTGGGAGGCAGAGGCAGGCGGATTTCTGAGTTCGAGGCCAGCCTGGTCTACAGAGCGAGTTCCAGGACAGCCAGGGCTACACAGAGAAACCCTGTCTCAGAAAACCAAAAAAAAGAAAGAAAGAAAGAAAGAAAGAAATAGTAACGAAAATAATTTTATGGCTAGATATCACCACAGCATGGGATCCTGTAAGAAAGGGTCGCAGCATCAAGAAGGCTGAGGTTCTAGGAAAGTGACACTTTTCTCCTCAGGCTGTTTTTGGCTGAAGAAATCTTCCAAAGCTGCGCCCAGGCCACACCCATAGACACTGGTGACTAGAATCCTACTCTAACCAAGACCATGCTGAGCAGTTATACGTAAGTAGTAAATTCTTTATTAGGTGCTAGGACGGAGTCCAGGACCTCATGCACTCGACCACTGAGCTGTGTCCCCAAGATTGTGAGCACTCTGAATCTAGATCTTCACAGCTCTGCAAAGTGGAGGTTTTTGCTGGTTTACTTCTTTTCACTCTGGAGAGAGAATTTTAGTTCAGGTAGGCAGATAACTCTCCAGGTCACACAACAGAAATGTGATGTCTGACTCAGAGACCAGGGTCCTGCTCTAAGAAAGTGAGTCAGGCTCCCCTCCCCTCTGCTCACCTGGTAGGAGGCAATGTCGGCCTGATGACGGTCCTCTAGCTCAGAGCGCTGCCTCTCTAGGGACTCCTTAGTGCTTTTCAGCGCCTCCAACTCTGTGGTCCTGGCCTGCAGCTGCCGCCGGTACTCAGTTATCTCCTCTTGGGCCGAGCGCATAGCATCTGTGTTCACTTTGGCTGCCTCTGAGAGTCGGTCCAACCTCACTAAGTAGGGAAGGAATCAGGACACAGGGTTAGCAACGTATGAACTTAGGTTGCAATCTGAAAAGTGGCATGCATGGGTTGAAGAGCTACTGGGTTCCAGGATGTTTAATATGCCCTTTCCTATGATGGTCACGTAGTTATGGTTCAAAGCCCCCCTGCTAGTGAGTGGCAGGATCAAATGTAGTCTATCTGGCTTCAAAAAGCAGACTGTGTGTCCCTCAACTTGATCCATAAACTACTCAGGAGATAAGAAGCCCTCATTCATGGTTCCAGTGCCTGGCAGAGCTCGTTAACAAAGGGCTGGCACACTGCACTGAGGAGTTCAGATGGGAAAACTAGCATGAGGCCTAACGCTGAGCTGGGAAAAAAGTTAATATTCCTGTGACTTCTCCAGGTATGAACACTGGGAGCGATCAGTTACAATGTAGCCATGGTAACTTCATTGCAGATTTCTGCAGAATCCAAGGTCACAGGGGAGCACAAGGCCGGTGTACCAGCCTCTGTCCCCTCCTCTTCTGACTTCCTTGTCTAGCACAGCAGCTCCAGAGTCGATGCAGCCTCTGCCACCAACTGGCACCTGGTTCTCAGATCTTGTCCAGGCCAGTGGAAATCAGAAATTGGTCTTAATCTCCAGAAAGTGAACATCCTACATCCAAGAGCTGAGTCCTGGTGGAAAGAAAGAGGCCAGCTGGTGGGAACACATATCCTGTCATGCTCCGCTTGGTGAAGGGCAAACCTAAAAGAAGAGAAGAGGTCCCCTCTGGGAGGAACCTTGCTGCAGAGACGGGGGAAGGGCACCGACACTGCAAAAGCGTGGAACACGAAAAGGGAAATTCCAACCATCCAAATCCCAGCATTTCTGGCTTTCCCTGCTGTTAGCAAAGACTTAAAAACCACTCAAGAGAGGATTCTTAGCTATTATGGATCACAGACACCTTTGGAAAGTGCAGATGTACTTGCCTCCAGAACAATGCATGGGTTTATAGATGACGATTCTGCGGCTGACACGAAGAAGCCCAGTTACTCTATGCCCCAATCCCAAAAGAAATGAGAACGAGAGAAGGTTAGTGTTGGTCAAGGTCACCTTGCAGCTACTGCGCAGGGTTTCAGGGCAACTGCAGTCTAGCTGATTCAGAACCCCTGTTACTTTTGGAAAAGAGGAAGGGGATATTAAATAACACAGAGGCTTCCTCAGCCATTTGCAGTCATGAGGTCCACATGCGGGTTCCATACTGGCTAGAAAGGGTGTGAAAATGAATGGCTTTCATTTTTACACAGCAGATTACTAAAATGTGTGACATGCACTGAGCAAGTAGTGGGATGGAACCTGGTAGGTGTCAGCCGAACACTCCTGTTCCACCCACTGCGCAGGGTGAAAGAAAGGGTGAGCAAAGTTGGCACGGCAAGCGGCTGCTGGATACCCGATACCCTGGGTCTAAGAAGGGGCTTGCTCCATTTCAGATGGGAGACTGGTCTGAATCTGGGTTCTGTCTAACAGTGCGTGGAGCACAGGGGTTGGCCCCGGTGTTTATGTACAGACATAAATAATGTGGAGGGTGGCAACTAAAGGAAAATCCAGAGTTGGGGCGCCCCAAGGGAGGGTCTGAGTAAAACCGCTACTTTGTGAGGTGGCATGCGCTTCGCAGAGGGTCCAGCTACTTCTGAGAGGCGTCCTCTACCGGCCTCTTTGGTGAACCCACTGCCCCGCTAGGAGGGGGCGACCCCGTCCCACCCCGCGCTCCCGCGCACCTCGGAACCACTCCTCGGATTGCAGCGTGCTCTGCACAGTGTGGCCTTCGAGCTGCGCGCGGATCTCCCGCAGCGCCGACGTCACGTCGCACTTGAGGGCGTCGCGAGCCTCGGCCTGAGCCTGCGCCTGCGCGGCACCGCAGCCCTGGATCTGACCGAGGAGCTCGCCCACCTCCTCCTGGTGGTGGCGCCGCAGGTAGCCGCACTCGTCCTGCAGCGCCTGCGCCTTCTTCTGCAGCTCCACGCGCGCCGCTTCCGCCTCCTGCGCGAAGCGCGCTAGGGCGCGCGCGGCCGCCTCCGCCTCCTCGCGCTGCCGGGCCTCCTCGTCCAGCCGCTGGCGGACGTGCGCGATGTCCTCCAGCAGGTGCTCCTGCTCCAGGCGCAGCTGCCCGCGCGCCGCCCCCAGGCGCAGCACGGCGCCCCGCATCTCCCGCACCTCGCGCTCGTACAGCTCGCCCATGGCGGCGCGGCCGGCTTGCTGCTGCCGCAGCGCCGCCGCCTCGCCCTCCAGGCTGCGGTTGTGCGCTTCGAGCTGCCTCACCTTGTCGATGTAGCCCGCGAAACGGTCGTTCAGAGCCTGCAGCTGCTCCTTCTCGCTGCGCGCCACCACCGCCGCCACCACGCAGCCCTCTGGGCCATTGCTTAGGGTGTCTAGCGAGTCGGTGCTCGAGGCGGCGCCGGCGCCGCGGAAGCGGCTGGGCGAGGCGGACACGGAGCTCACGGACGTCCGCGCCCACGAGTGGAAGCCGCTGGAGGAGCCGGCCGCGGAGCGCGTGCCGCCCGCGCCTGCCTTGCGGCTCAGCGCGTAGTGCAGGCTGCCTCCTCCGTGCAGAGGCGCGAACGGGGCGCCCAGCAGCGCATCGGCGCTGCCGAAGCTCATCATGGCCGGAGCAGGTGCGGCCGCCGGCGGAGCGGGAGTGCGGGGCCGGGACGGGGCAGGCAGCACTGCGGCAGCTCCGGGATGCCGGCTCTTTTATATCCGCGGTGGCCCGGTCCGGCCCCTCGGCAGTGGGGGACTGGGGAGGAGGGCCCCGCCCTCTCCACCTCCTCCCCCGCGGCCCCGGGCCGACCGGCTTCTCTGCAGTGAGAGGGGCGGGGCTGGGGGGGGGACCCAGGAGTGGAGGGGAATCGACGCATCGTCAGTGGAGCCTCCCGAGGTCAGACCAAGGAGTAAAGGACTTCTGGAGCGGACAAGTGCAGACCTCCAGGTGCATGTCGGAAGACCCTATTGGTCAGAATAAGACCCTCAGAATCAGAGAGAGCACTCGAAATAGGGAGAGGACTGCAGAATTGATGGGTCAGGGCGTCTTTGGGTTGAAGCAGTGGGAGACTGCAGTGATTACTATGAGAGGACACCCCCGCTTGAGAAGCAACACAGGGTTCCTTAATAGTTAGAGAGGACCTTGAAATGAGGAGTGTAGACTGCAGCCACCCATGAAGGGATTCTGTATGGGGTTGCATGATGGATGCTACTGAGGATAATTGGGGACCTCCTAGCTGGAGTCGCAGTGTTCCCCAGATCGTAGGCCACCCAGAGGGGCTTAAGGAACCTTACAGCTTCTGGGTGGGGGTGGGGGGGAGACGTGGAGTTTGAAAGGACTGCAGATCTACCCTGAGGGAATATGGGAAACACTGCAGAAGGAGAAAAGGAGCGCTGGGTGAGAGGAACTTGATGCTCTCTAAAAACTCCAGTGGCCAAGACTGGAAAGTGGAATCTACATCTTGCCCAGCAAGGAAAACTGTCTGCGAAGAAGCAGGGGGTCCCTGAGTAGGCAGCAGAATCCTCAACACCCAAGCCAAGTTCTGCAAACAGGGTGAAGGGTGGGGTTAGCTTCTGTGCTTCGCTAGCTGAATGACCTTGTACTCATTGTGTTCTCCAGTGTTTGGTTTTCCCTTGTGTGCAAGAGACATGATGCAACTCCAAGCCCCCCTGTACCCCTAGGGGTTCGAACTTGGGAAATCTCTGGCTGAATTTGGGGAGGAGAACCCACATATTGCCAGTCAGAATAGTACCCACTTCCCTTCACCTGAAAAGTTTGTCTTTCTCCCTTCCTTGCCCGACTTTTCTGTTTTATCTTGTCATCTCACTCCTAGTCCCACAATAGATGAATTAATACTGCCATAAGCATCCTCCTTCATGCTCCGAGGAAGTGGTGGGGTGGTTTCTCAGTACCAAAGTCCGCCAACCTCCATCATGAGCCCTACTGAGGCTTCAGGTAAAAGGGCAGGGGCGGCGGAGGGGCTTTGTTGTATGGATTGTTCTTGGTTTGGTTTTCCGGTCAAAAGCGACGTACACGGAGCCGCCGGTGCTATCGCTTCAGCACCACGGACAGCACCCACTCCTCGGACGGGTAATCTATGCCTTACAGAGTAGGGAGGTTCCACAGCCTTTCCAAACAGTCCCTCTGTGCGGTACAGGGGAGGAATGGATGAGTCATATGGCAAGAGCTCGAAGCGACCTACGGTTGTATGTAAGTGACCCACCCTGCCTGTCCTGTCCAGTGCCTGGCTTTCTGTGAAGTTCTTTCTCCCTGTAAACCTCCTCTCCCTGGAGCAGAGAGAACCCTACTCCAGTGCCCACTGACAAGCTCTGGGAACCAGTGTACACACTTGTTCAGATCAGAACTCCAAGGCAATTACCTCAAGCCTCACTGCACTCCAGTTTACTGTGGTTTTCTTTTTTGGAGGGATCCCCAGGACGAAAACTGACAGATTCCCTAAAAGAGACCCCTGCCTGTCTCTTTCCCTGCCCCTGTCTCATCCCCAGCCCGACTGCAGGCTGATCCTCATAGCTACAGAAATGATGGTGCTGTCCCTTTAACCACGTTTTACTGGAAGGAGAGTGCACTAGGGAGGAGGGGGGAGGAGTTTCTAGTTTTTCATGATGGAGCAGAACATGATGAAGCATTTTCCCAACTTAAAGGTCCAGTCATGCTGCTTGCTCTTAGCAGGGGGCAGACAGGCTAGGAGGCAGGTGTTGTTGAAAGGCTGGAGTGAGTGGCTTGTGTGGGGCACTGCAGAATGTCATGGGGAGGGGGCTTGGATAAAGACCTCTACCCCCTTACACCCACATGGCTTCCCCATTTATCTTCCATCCTGCTTGGAATTTTGCTATTAGGTCCTTGTTCCTTTGAGTCTCTTCAGCTGTCTGCAGAAGGCACATGTCCTTCTTGGGGGGTGAGAAGTCTGACAAGCAGTTGACAGCACACATGAATGATAAGAGTGGGGTGTAGGTAACATGTGACTTCTAAGAGGCACCAGGTATGGCCTTTGTGGATGTAAGATTGTTATGAATGCTGGAACCCTGGTCAGTCCTGCAGACTCACCTTCAGAAAGCTGCCTCCTTCCCTTCACCCTGAGCCTAGGTCATTATCCCCTCCTGGTGTGCTGTGGTCCCCAGTGCTAACCCCTGCCTGTGTGCTGCTTCCCAATCTGTCATGTGTCCTAGGAGTTTTGTCCCCTCCTAGGTCCCCAGGTCCCAGTACAAATCCCTGCCAGTGTGCTTCCCAATCTGTCATTGTGAGTGGATAGATGGATGAATTCTCATCAGTTCTCTACAAAATGTATGACCCGGAGAGAACTAAGAATGATTTCTGTTTGCTGTGCAGTGCTGGTACACGCCTTTAATCCCAGCACTCAGCAGGCAGATCTCCGGAATCTGAAGCCAGCTTGACCTATAGAGTGAGTTCCAGGACAGCCAAGGCGACTCGTGATTCTTTTCTAAAACCTTGCAGTTCAAATGACTTTTGCTTCCCTTCCTGCATTCTTAACATTTAGCAGTGAACAAGACAACATATCTGTCCGTCCATCCATCCATCCATCCATCCATCCATCCATCCATCCCTTAATTGCATCCCTGTCTCTTTCCTTGCCCATTGAGCCTCTGCTGTGTGTGATAGGCACACATTGGATGATGGTGACATTGGATGATGGTGCCACTGAAACCAGTAAGCCCACCTTCCCAGGTGTCTCCTTGGGACAACTCTCAATTCTTCTCAGATCTCAGCCCAGAATGTCCCAGGGTACCTTTCAGATGTTTCATGCCATGTATGATTTGGATCCTGAATATTCCATGTTAGAGATTTAGTTCCCAGGGAGTTGCCATTGGAAGATGGTGAAGATTTTAAGCAATGAAATCCTGCTCAGAGATATTTAGAAACTTTGGGCATGCGCCTGAAGGAAGCCGTGAATCCCAAGTCCTTCCCTTCCTCTCCCTCTCCTCCTCTCCCTCCTCTTCCCCTCTCCTCCTCAACTTCCTCCCCCTCCCTTTCTATCCTCTTTTCTTTCTCTTCCTTTTCCTCTGTCTCTCTGTCTCTCTCTCTGTTTGTGTCTCTCTCTGTCTCTCTGTCTCTCTCTGTCTCTTTCTGTCTCTCTCTCTCTCTCTCTCTCTCTCTCTCTCTCTCTCTCTCTCTCTCTCTCTCTCTAACTCTTGCTGTTGCTTTCTGTCTTAGTCAGGGTTTCTATTGCTGTAATAAAACACCATGTCCAAGAAGCAAGCTGAGGAGGAAAGGGTTTATTTGGCTTACACTTCCACATTGTACTCTATCATTGAAGGAAGTCAGGACAGGAACCTGGAGTTAGGAGCTGAAGCAGAGGCCATGGAGGGTGCTTCTGACTGGCTTGCCCTGCTCCATGGCTTGTACAGTCTGCTTTCCTATAGAACCCAGGACCACCCGCCCAGAGACAGCACTGCTGGCCATGAGGTGGGCCATCCCCCGTCAGTCACTAATTAAGGAAGTGCCTTATAACCAGACTGGTGGAAGCATTTCCTCAGCTGAGAGTCCCTCATTTCAGATAACTCTAACTTGTGTCACGTTGACACAAAGCTATTCAAGGATGCTTTCTCGTTTTCTTTTTAGACAGATCTTGCCTGGGCTGGCTTTACATTCTGCCCTCCTTTCTTGGGTTCCCAAGTATTGGTTTTATTGGCTCATTGAGGCAGACTGTCACTATGTCACCCAGACTGGCCTTGAACTCCTGATCCTCCTGCTGAAGGGCTAGGGTTGCTGGTGTGCACCCTCGTGCCTCCCGCTTCATTTCTCTTTTCTTTCTGGCCATGAATTGAGGGGTTTTTTTTGTTTGTCTGACGGCGCCAGACAAAGGTGCAGTGGCCCACAGTGAAGGACCTGGAGTGGTGCCTCACCCTTGGCTGGGGAATGGGGCGGCTTCTGCCAGCTCAGCGGACCTTGTGGCTGGTGCTCCTCAGTGTTTGCAGGATGAAGGATAAAGCCGCAGCCTTCCCATCAGGCACTGCTGCCCCCACTCCTTTCATTCAGTATTGCTGGCAAGTCAGAAAGAGGTTGTGGTGGAAGCAGGTCCTCAGCTCCCGTGTGCACAGCAGAGAATGTCATAGTACATTGTCCTTGTTGATACAGAAGCATTAACAAGTGCAGGGACCTTTCTTCCTATTTTACAGATATGTAAGCCGAGGCCTGAGTGAGAGATTGGGTTATCTGAGTTAACTCAGTGATAGAACCCAGGGTCTTAAATCATCCAGACCCAAGCAGTTCTGTACATACCCATATCTCCTCCACAGCAGAGCCCAGATGTCTGAGGGCAGGAGAATGAGACGGCCCTAAAAGGGGACTGGCAATTTTCTGGAGCTGAGACTGGGCAGAGGGCTGGCTTCTGCTGAGAGTCCTGGGTTATGTTTCGTTTTTAGTGTTGAATTCGGGCCCTTATGTGAGCCAAACATTCTTTCTCCCATTGGAAAAGAGCATCACGGCCATACCAGCTGCTTTTCTGCTGCCGTGATAAACACCAACAGGGAACCAAGTATTCACATGTCCAGGAATATGGGGGAAATCTCATTCAGATCCTCACATATTTGCCTACTTACATACGTGTGTGTGTGAGTGCAGGTGCTGCACACATGCCATAGCATGTGAATGCGGGTCAGAGGAGAACTTGTCTCTCTCCTTACATCACATGGGATCACCACTGAAAGCTACCCACCTACCTCTTCTCGTATCTGGAGGCCTCCACTGGCCTGAGACTCATATACGGCTGAGACTGACCTTGAACCCATGATCCTTCTGTATCTACTTCAAATGCTTTTTTCCCTCTTTTTCAAAAATCTATTGCATTTGTGTGTGTGTGTGTGTGTGTGTGTGTATACACAAAAAAAAATGCTACTGCATATGTATAGAGGTCAAAGAATAATGTGGTTCTTTCCTTCAATCATTCATGTTCCGGGGATGGAGAGATGGCTCAGCGGTTAGGAGCACCCACTGCTCTTCCGAAGGTCCTGAGTTCAAATCTCAGCAACCACATGGTGGCTCACAACCATCCATAATGAGATCTGACGCCCTCTTCTGTTGTGTCTGAAGACAGCTACAGTGTACTTACATATAATAAATAAATCTTTTTAAAACAATCATGCATGTTCTGGGGATTTAACTCAGATTGTCAGACTTGGCAGCAAGCACCTTCACCCAAAGAGCCATCTCGCCAGCCCAGCTGTTTTTCTTTCTTCTAAATAAGGTATGCCTTATCTTCTCTCGCACAATGAAAGTTTTTTTTAAGATTTATTTGTTTATTTCATGTATAGGAGGAGTACACTGTCGCTGTCTTCAGACACACCAGAAGAGGGCATCAGATCTCATTACGGATGGTTGTGAGCCACCATGTGGTTGCTGGAATTTGAACTCAGGACTTCCGGAAGAGCAGTCAGTACTCTTAACCTCTGAGCCATCCCTTCAACCCAACAGTGAAAGTTTTAGATGGGGAAGTACCTGTCCATTTCATACACTGCTGGTTTCCTCCAGTGCTCGGACTAATGGTTGCATACAGTAGGAGCCCAGCGAGGACGCGGGAAGTGACAGCATTGCTCTGCAGTAGCATCTCAGCCCCAGGCATATGGACAGCTTCCAGCCTCAGCTTTGCAGGGCAGCCACCTTACAGGGTGCTTGGGGGTGGGGAGGTACACCCAGCACATGTGGTCCCCTCTGCAGAGGTTTAGGCCATACCAACTGCCACCTGTAGACTCACTTTTTTTTTTGGAGATATATTTATTATTATATGTGAGTACCCTGTAGCTGTCTTCAGACACACCAGAAGAGGGCGTCAGATCTCATTACAGATGGTTGTGAGCCACCATGTGGTTGCTGGGATTTGAACTCAGGACCTTTGGAAGAGCAGTCAGTGCTCCTAACCTCTGAGCCATCTCTCCAGCCCTAGACTCACCTTTTTTGCTTCAGCAATTTCATGTCTGTGACGTCTGCTTATTTGTTTTCTCCAGTGGCCGTCACACCCCACATCCTCTGACTCTGTCCCATGTCCCTTCCTTTCTCTACTCCATCTACCCCCTTTCCACTCCCCCATCTCCTCCATCTCCTCTCCGCTCTTCTCCTGCTCCTAGGATGTGCCTCCTCTGTTCTCCCTGGTTTCTGTCCTCCTGTCCCTTGTAACCTCTTCTTTCTAAGATGTGTCCTCTTTTTGCAGATCCGATTTGTAGTAAGAAGGGGGCAGCCTCTCCACCCTTACACACTTTAGGGAGCAAGTTACAAAGACAGAAGAGGTGCGGTTTTTATCCTCCCTTCGTAGCTCCAGCCTTACCCCTCTGAACTGCCTAGCACCCTCAGTAACCCTCTGTGCAGCGCACACTTCTGAAGCCCTGGGACACCGTGGGTGGGCGGGCTCACAGGTCTGGCTCACCACTCTTCTGAGCTGTTTTGGTTGAGTGGTTTTCTCACTCTGGGTCCTGGGATGCAGAGTGAGGCAGTTAGTTTGTCCCAAGGAACCTTTATCTAGTGACTCAGTCGGGTAGCTCATCAGGTCCTCTGCAGCTCTTAGAACTCTCCTTACCTGGAGCAGGAGGCCAAGTAGCAACACACGTGAAACTTGTGGGCTATGGAAAGAGAAAATGGTCTTATTTATTTACTTACGTACTTATTTACTATTTTTTATGCTAAGAGGCCTTGTGCTTGCTAGCCGGCCAGTGCCCAGCCCCTGGGCTACATCCCCAGCTCTTGGTCTTACCTGTTTTTTCAGATTTATTTTATTATTTTATGTGCCTGAGTGTCTTCTGTGCATGTTTGTCTGTAGTGGATATGTGCCTGGTATTTGTGGAAGTCAGAAGAGGGTGAAAGGTCCCCTGGGACTGGAGTTGCAGATGGTTGAAAGCTACCATGTAGGTGCTAGGAATTGAACGTGGGTCCTTTGGAGGGACACTTGTGCTCTTAACCTCTGAGTTCTTCTTGTTTTGTTTGTTTTTTTTAAAGATTTATTTGTTAAATGTAAGTACACTGTAGCTATCTTCAGACACCCCAGAAGAGGGACTCAGATCTTATTACGGATGGTTGTGAGCCACCATGTGGTTGCTGGGATTTGAACTCAGGACCTTCAGAAGAGCAGTCAGTGCTCTTAACTGCTGATCCATCTCTCTCCAGTCCTCTTGTTTTGTTTTAAAGTAGGATATTACTACACAGCTTAACCTGGCCTTGAACTCTCTATATAGCGTAGGCTGGATGGACTCAAACTTATTATCCTTCTGCTTCGGCCCAAGTTCTAGGATTAAAGACATATGATTCTACTTCCACCAAGAGTCTCTGCTCTTGGGTTGGAGAGATGGCTCAGTGGTTAAGAGCACTGACTGCTCTGCCAGAGGTCCTGAGTTCAATTCTCAGAAACCACATGGTGGCTTACAACCATCTATATAGTGAGATCTGGTCCCCTCTTCTGGTACACCAGCATACATGTAGGCAGAATACTGTAAATATAGTAAATAAATAAATCTTAAAAATAAAAAAAAGAGCCTGTGCTCTTATGTCTACCCTTTTATACATTCAACCTGTGAAGTAAATTCTATTACTGTACCTACATAGGCTCAGAGAGGTTGAACAACTTGCCCCAACTCATGCAGCTTGGATGTGGTGTAACTGGAAAGCAGGTCCAGTTTTTTGGACTGTGCAGCAGGGATGCTCAACTGTGAGACTGCCATCGTACACTGCTGCTTTCCCAGGAAGGCCCGGCAGAGCCAGCACCTCCCCAGTTCTAGAGGATTTGCTCTAGAGGTCATTCTGACACCTTTCTGGAAGCAAGGGGAGTTGAGAACTGGCTTTGGGTTTTCTGCCTTTAGGTTTTTATTTCCTCTGGGTTGTCTTGGGAGGCATGGGAGAGGGAGAATTCCCAGGTGGCATAGTTAGGAAGTCAAAATGATGACGGGGTCAGCTTTCTGATATGGCCGGCCCCAGAGACGCCTAAGTCAAAGAAGTGACTGGCGAGCGGGAGATTGATTTTCACCGTGTACCTGAGTCATTAAGGAAGCAGCGGAACAGCCTCAGCTTGTCCAGGCAGCTGACCTGTGTTCCGGCAGCTGACCTGTGTTCCGGCAGCTGACCTGTGTTCCGGCAGCTCTGCCAGGCTTGCAGGGTCCTGCAGAGTAGGACACTGAGGTCAGAGAAAGAATGTGCCTGGCAAGGTTGCAGGGAGAGGAGCTGGGGGCGGGGTGGGGCGGGGCAGTGGGACGGGGCAGGGAGGCGGGCAGGTCCACACCATCTGTGCCAGAAGAGGAGGAAGTCCACAGTCCAGAATAGCCAATGTCAGAGTTCAGAGGGAGGTGTGGGAACTCGAAATAATTAATTTCAGTATTCAATATTCAAATTATTAATTTAATAATAGATTACAAGTTCATTCTTGGCTGGGCAGAGTAGCAAACACTTGGGAGGCAGAGAGACCAGCCTGGTTCACATAGTGAGTTTCAGGATAGCCAGAGCTGTATAGTGAGAGCCTGTCTTTTTTCTTTTCTTTTTTTTTTTAAGATTTATTTGTTTATTTCATATATATGAGTACACTGTAGCTATCTTCAGACACACCAGAAGAGGGCATGGGATCCCATCACAGATGGTTGTGAGCCACTATGTGGTTGCTGGGGATTGAACTCAGGACCTCTGGATGAGCAGTCAGTGCTCTTAACCTCTGAGCCCTGAGAGTCTGTCTTCAAAACAAAACAAAACAAAACAACAAACAAGAAAATTTTATCCCTGGTGGTCAAGTTTGACAGGTCAATGAGGCAAGACTTGGACTTGGAAGCCCAGGGATGACCACTGCACTGGTCCTCTCCTCCATGTCAACGAGGCAGGCTTGGGATGTCTGTAGTCTCATCATTTAGGAGACGGGCAGGAGGAGCAGAAACTTAAGGTCATCCTCAGGTCACAAGTTTGAAGATGGCCTCGGATACATTAGTCTCATGGAAATAAAGGACTAAAGGCTCTGCAGCTCATGGTGGACGTGAAGCCTGCCCTTCCCGGGACAGCACACTCTGACCGGAACTCTGCAGCCAGGCTGTGTGAGGACAGAGACAGCCCGACTGCACCGTGGCTCTCGCTCAGAGGCAAGAGATGCCAATGGAAGACTGTGTGCCAGGAGAGCTTCTAAGGCCTGTGCTTCAGCCCAGGGGGATCTGGACCAGGGACCTGGTCACACCAGAGTTCCAGAGTGGGCGCTTGAGCTATGACTGTGAGCTGTTAGCACCAGAGGAAGGAGGAGGCAGAGCAGCCATTGAGGTCTTTGCTGTCTGTGAGGGCAGTTGGTGGAAACCATTACTGATGTGTGTGTGTGTGTATCTGTGTGTCTGTGTGTGTGTCTGTGTGTGTGTGTCTGTGTCTGTGTCTGTGTGTGTGAGGGGGGGTGTTGGGATGTTAGGATCTGGTAAGGACTGTACCCGAGAGTCACACTTGCAGTTCTAATTTTTTCTTGATACTGTTTTGAGACAAAGCCTCACTGTGGAGCCCAGGAGGACCTGAAACTTGACTTCCTCCTCTTCCAGCCTCTCTACTGCTAAGATGATAGGCATGAGACACCGCACTTGGCTTCATTTAAAACTAAAATCCCTGGTCTGAGAACATGGCTTGGTGAGCCTGATGATCCCAAGAAAGCCTTACAAAGCTGAATGCAGAGGCTTGGATGTGGTGGCAGGAATCTGTATTCCCAGCTCTTCTGCAGCAAAGTGGGAGGGAGGCAAAGACAGGAAAAGCAGCAGACAGCTCTCAAGCCAGCCAGCATGGAGTTAGCTCTGTAGCAGCCAGAACGAGAGAGACCCCCACCTCAGTGAGGTGTGAAGCAAGAACAATGGACTCCTGAAGGTTCTCTGACTACGGGTGCCCACCAGGGCCAAACGAGTCATACATGCACACACATATCCAAAACACGTTCTTAAGGACCCACTTCAGTACTGTTTGTTGGTGACGAGTCCCAGGCTCCTTCAGATTACCCAGATCAGAATCCCCAAAGTGGTCTTACGGATGTCCCTTCTTAGCCATTGTCCCTAAAGCAGAAGTTCCTTTGCATCAGGTCTCAGCTAACCATCCAGACCCTGTAAGTGACTGCTGAGTCTTGTGCACACATTACCTCATATAGATGGCAGGTACAGTGATGCCAAGAGCCCTCTGGATAGAAAGTGGTTAAGTCCCTGGCCGAGCATGGGCTGGGAGTGCAGCTCAGTGGGAGAGAGAGTGCTTGCTGCCACCCGTGAGCTTCTCAGTCCCAGCCTCAGCACTGGGAGAACAGCAGCTGCCAAAAACAGAACCAGGATCTGAAATTTCACAGCCTGACTCTGGAAGACCATGCTGCCCGTGTCGAGAGCTGGCCTTCTGCCCGGGATGCCTTCCTTGTCTTCCATGTTGTCTCCTTGGTGCTGTGTGTCTTGCTCTCTTCCTAAGCATCCTGAGATCTAGACAATGGCATATACTGGAGTCCACGGTGCTTGTGTCTTCTGACCCTTTCTAGGTCATGAGACTGTGAGAGCAGAAGGTGATTCTTGTATGGAGAGACCCAAGATTTGGGCTTGAGTGGCCATGAGTGAATGGATGGTGGGCTATCCCACTTGAAATGCTCCTACGAAATCGGCCTGTGAGCAAGGCTGTATAGTGCATTTGTTTAGCTAGTGATTGATGTAAGCCCAGCCCACAGTGGGTGGCGCCATCCTTGGACTGGTGGTCCTGGGTTCTATAAAGAGGCAGGCTGAACAACCCTGGAGGCAGGCGGGGGACAAGCCATTAAGCAGCACTCCTCCATGGCCGCTGCATCAGCTGCAGCCTCCAGGTTCTGGCCCTGACTTCCCTCAGCAATGCTGCATGTCCTGAGACCCAGCTTGTTTATGATCAGGGTGTTTGATCGCAGCAATAGAACCCCTTGAAGCAGTGCTGGGGTTATAGGCTTGTACCATCATTCTCCACCACTGTGTGTGTGTGTGTGTGTGTGTGTGTGTAAGGATGGGGTGTAAGACCTCATGCATACTAGACAAGTATCCAACCACTGAGCTACTCTAACCATTCTTCCATCTTGAATACTTTCTGGATAATAAGACCACCTGAGATCCAGCAAAATACATCCTCTGAGTATTTCTCTTTCTTCCTCCCTCCTCCCTCTTCTCTTCCACCTCCCCCTCCTCTTCTACTTAGTCTCTCTGTCTTCTCCCCTACCCCCCACTTCTGGCGATGACCCTTGGGTTTGCACATGCTAGACAAGCTCTTTCCCCAGGTCTGAGAATTTCTAATGAGCATCAATTTCTTGCCTTACTCAGCAGATCCCTGGTGACAACAGGCAGATGCATCCCAATGTCTGCAGTGGCTGTGACACTTGCTTGCTGCACCATCTAGAATCTCCCCCTGAGGTCAGACTAAGCCAAGGCTGAATGCCAGCTCTGCCACTCTGCCAGGCCGCAGAGGCACCTCTCCTCTCTGGATCTTTTCAAGTAGAGAAATAATGGTTCCAGTGGAAACCGTTGGTGTTACTGGGATTTGGGCGGGGGGGACTCTCAGTAAACAAAACTGGGGGTAAGTGGGTGTCTATGATGTCTGCACCCTAGAGGAGTGCCTAACCCCTCCTTCTGGGACCATGATGGTGTCAGAAGGAGAGGTAGTGTCCTAGTGAGTGCGTAGAAGATCCAGATTTGGGGCTCAGGCCATCCTGACCTCTGAGGCTGCAGGTGCTCCTTGCCCAGCCTGGGGTGATATTAAAGAACCTTTTAGCATATCCCAGGCCAACCCCTTGGGTGGGGGGTGTCCTAGCTGTGTGGGGATAGAGAGATGGTGTTGGGGTGGCTTTCCTAAGCTTTCAGTAAACACCATGGGTGAAGTGCACGCCCACCACCATTCCCCTCAGATGAGCAAAACTGCAGGATCATGAAGGTTCTTGTGCAAGAGGGCCAAGATGCCAAACTGTCCAAAGTGTGTGTGTGTGTGTGTGTGTGTGTGTGTGTGTGTGTGTGAGAGAGAGAGAGAGAGAGAGAGAGAGTGTGTGTGTGAGTGTGTGTGAGAGAGTGTGTGTGTGTATGTGTGTGAGAGTGTGTATGTGTGTGAGTGAGAGAGTGTGTGAGAGTGTGTGTGAGAGTGTATGTGATATTGTGTGTGAGAGAGAGTATGTGTATGAGAGTGTGTGTGTGTATGTGTGTGTGAGTGTGTGTGTGAGAGTGTGTGTGTGTGTGAGCATGTGTAACTGTGTGTGAGTGTGTGTGTGAGAGAGAGTGTGTGTATGTGTGTGTGTGTGTGTGTTTGCGTGCGCGCGCGCGCGTCTGTACACATTGTATAAACATGGCTGTGGAGACCAGTAGTTAATGTTGGGTGTCTTCCTCAGTCACTCTGCATTATTTTTATTGAGACAGGGTCTCTTACTGAGCCTGGAGTTTGCTAACTCAACTAGCTGGTCAGTAGGCCCCAGGATCAGCCCCCTCCTCCAGGCTGGAATTACTGCTGTACACCACCAGGACAGGCTTTCCATATAAGTACTAGGGGTTGAGAAGAAAACTGATTTAGATTTTGAGACAAGGTGTCACAATGTAGCCTGTGCTAGCCTCAAACTCTTGACCCCTCTGCTTTAGCCTCTAGGTAGCAATAATTAATCTGCCAAGATTCTTTTTGTGTTTTGTTGCTGGGGTGGGGCCCAGGGCCTTAAGCACAAACCAACCTTCAAATGAATTCTTGATTTAGAAGTTGAAATTTCCTGAAATCTGCTTCAGGCAGCACCCGGCTCTGGGGATGCAGCCATGAAGATGATCTCCTTGTTAGGAACTCTAATAAAGGCACAAAACTACTTTTTAAAATTTTTTTTAAAATTTATTTTCATTTCATGTGCATTGGTGTTTTGCCTGTCTGTCTGTCTGTCTGTCTGTCTGTCTGTCTGCATGTATCTGTGAACATGTCGAATCCTCTAGAACTGGAATTACAGACACTTGTGAGCTGCCATGTGGGTGCTGGGAATTGAGTCCAGATCCTCTGGAAGAGCAGCCAGTGCTCTTAACCACTGAGCCATCTCTCCAGGCCTGTAAGAGTGGAGGAGGTAAAAACCTAACCTCAGGAGGTGCTGGCTGAGTGTCTGCTCCCCCAGATGTAGGACTCGCCCCAGCATCCTGACTAATAGCACAGTGTCCTTTCCCTTCCTGTTGTGCTGGGGCCCTCTCAGTGCACACGCAGTATGGTGGCATCCAGGATGCCAGTCTCCCACCTCCCCGGAGAGACCTAGCTGTTCTATGTTGCATGGACAAATGTGCACAGCCAAGAAGGGTCAGCAACTAGGGAGAGCTTCCCAAACGAGGGAGCAGGGCTGAGGGACTGGGAACACATGAAGAAGTCAAGTGGACTCCTGGGCCTGGGTTTTCTCTGACAGACACCTGAGATGATGGAGGGATTTAGCGCTGGGACTTTGAGCTGGGGACAGAGGCAAAGGCTCCCTCTCCATGGGGGCTCGCTAACTTTAGGGTCAGAAAGAAGAGGATTCCTAGGCTCAGATGGCCCTGAGTTTAAACCTTTATCATAGTTTGGTCAAGATCCCTCACTTAATTTATGTCCTGGGTCTAAGCCTCTTCCATCAAGGGCGTGGTTACTGGTTGTGCTGAGGGGTAGGGATGTGAGACGTTGGCAGAGCACTTGCCCAGCACGCGAAGGCTGTGGGTCCCATCCATAGCACCGTCCAGGGAAAAGAAGGTGCCTTGTTCAAAAGACACTTGAATAGTATATGACTCCATTTATGTGACGTATCCAGAATAAGCAAGTCTAGATGAAATACTGCAGGGTGGTTATCTAGAGTCACGCAGTGAGGGGATTAAGGTTTCTTTGGAAGGTTGGGAAGTTTTAAAAATCCATTGCAGTGGTGGTTATATACTGTTACTAAAGATATGAAAATCCAGGAAATTGTGACTTCCCACCATTGAATATGGCAAACATGTCTCAGTCAGACAGTTACACAACATTGTAAAGTATGGCAAAGCCAGGCATGGTGGTGCACTCCTTTAATCTCAGTGTTCAGGAGGCAGAGGCAGGCGGAGTGAGTGCCAGTGTGGTCAAGGCTCCACAGTGAGGCCTTGTCTCTGAAGAAGCAACATGGAGGCTTTGCAACAAGCTCAAAGTAGAGTTGTCACATGGCCTAGCTCTGTCACTCCTGGGAACTTACCTGGAGGACTATTTTTCTTTTCCTTTTCTCTTTTTGGTTTTTCCTGACAGAGTTTCTTGTGTAGCCCCGACTGTTTTAGAAATCATGCTGTAGACCAGGCTGGCTTCGAACTCAAAGATCTGCCTGGCTCAGTCTCCCGATTGCTGGGATTAGGGTGTGCCAACACTGCCTGGCCTAGGGTTTATTTTTAGTGTTTGTAATAATGTGTGTGTGTGTGTGTGTGTGTGTGCGTGTGTGTGTGTTGGTATGTGCACATGAGTGCAGATACCCACAGAAGCCGTAGAAATCAGATAACCCTGGAGGTGGAGTCAAAGGCCTTTGTGCTACCTCATGTGGGTTCTGGGAAATGGACTCAGGTCCTCTGGGAAAGCTCCAGTCCTGGGTCCTAGACTTTATGTAGATGCATAAAGTCATATATATATATATATCATGGAAGCAGAAGCAAAATGGGGAAGGAAGGGGACTGTCAGGAGTTGGAAAAAGACAGGTTATGGAGGGTTAGTGTGGTCAGGGTGCACGCTGTGAATAAGAAAGGCTTTGATCTTCCTCACTGTACAAAACATACTGAAAATAAACAATACTAGGAGACTTAGAGGAGAAGCTGCCTGTCTGGTAGATCATAAATGTACCTAAATGTTCATTACCCCCATGTTCTATAGACAGTCCTTCTTTCCCTAGAGGAAGCTGAGAGGAGGGGAGGAGCCTGGCTGCTCTAAGTGGCAGGGAAAGGGGAGGTGGGCAAGCAAGGCATACCCTCCCTGGGCTTTCTCTCCTGAGGGGACAGGAGTGGCTCCAGAGACACTAAAGCTACATCAGCCATGGGGTTGATATTCCTCTCTCTGCCCTTAGGGCTCAGCTTCTGTACTGGCTGGTTTTGTGTGTCAACTTGACACAGGCTGGAGTTACCAGAGAGAAAGGAGCTTCAGTTGGGGAAGTGCCTCCATGAGATCCAGCTGTGGGGATTTTCTCAATTAGTGATCAAGGTGGAGGGCCCCTTGTAGGTGGGACCATCTCTAGGCTGGTGGTCTTGGGTTCTATAAGAGAGCAGGCTGAGCAAGCCAGGGGAAGCTAGCCAGTGAGTAACATCCCCCCCCCCCATGGCCTCTGCATCAGCTCCTGCTTCCTGAGCTGCCTGAGTTCCAGTCCTGACTTCCTTTGGTGATGAATAGCAATGTGGAAGTGTAAGCAGAATAAACCCTTTCCTCCCCAACTTGCTTCTTGGTCATGATGTTTGTGCAGGAATAGAAACCCTGACTAAGGGCTGGAGAGGTGGCTCAGTGGTTAAGAGCACTGACTGCTCCTCCAGAGGTCCTGAGTTCAATTCCCAGCCACCACATGGTGGCTCACAACTATCTGCAATGGGGTCTGATGCCCTCTTCTGGCATGTCTGAAGAGAGCACTGGTGTACTATATACATAAAATAAATAAATCTTAAAAAAAAAAAAAAGAAACCCTGACTAAGACAGCTTCCTTCATCCCTTATAACTTTTCTATGGGCTAATGTCACTCAAGGCATTATACATGAACTAGAACAGGAACTCCCTCCCTGCTGGCGCTAGGAACCCAGGGAGAGGGTAAGTTCTCCAGGTGCTGACATGGAGCTATGCAGGCTGTCATTGTCACCGCATGTTACTCAGGCCTGGGTTACCTCTTCTGTGAAGTGGGGTTGGCTACAGACCCCATATCGGGTTGTATTTGGGATCATGGTGACCGGCTGTCTTTCCTCAGTGCCTGTAGTCTCTGCTCCCTGCTCTGCACCAGAGTATTTTCAACTACTGTCATAAAAGGGGACATCGTCCACGAAGTGGCATTCATGATACCACCCAGCTACCTTGTCAGTGAGTTGTGTCATTATGCCCTGAACTGTCAACTTCCCTTTAATCTTTCCCACTTGGCCCTTCCTAGCCAAAAGCCTGCTTCTGGTCTCCCTTTCTCCTGCTTTCAGAAGTCAGGGCCAGAGGCCTTCCTCCTGCCTCTCCTTCCGCTGAGCTGCAGGGAAATCACCAGGCAGCACTCAGGGGGCCAGTCTGGCCTTCAGATCTCACTGAGCTGGAAATATCTGAGCTCAGCTCAGCGTCAGCTTGCAAGTCCCTCCCTCTGCAGGGCCAGGGCCACCATGGAGGAGCTGCTGGGCCCTGGTGCCTGGTCCCTGCACTGCACCAGAAGCTGCAAAGCCTGATTTATGGCTCTATCTGGACTCCCTCCAGGAAAACTGCTGGCAAACAGTCCCTTTGGAGAGTTCTGTGTAGGTCCCTGTTTGCAGATAGTCAGATTGTTTCAGACCACAGCTTGGGTCACTCAGCAGGCCTCTAAAATGTTAGGGCAGGTTGTCCCAGCATAACTATGTGGGCTGGGTATCTTCAAGTGTCTTAGGGGGAAAAACAATACTCTGTGCCTCATTTTCTCCATTTGTCCAGGGAAAATGATTTGGAAGCTAACTATCTACCAGTATCCATACTACTGATTCCTCTCCACATCTTTCTACCCATGAGTCCATTGACTTAAGTGCTTATGTATCTTATATGTCTGCTGGGGACCATGACAACCAGGCAAACAGGAATTGACCAGAAAGAGATGTACAATAGTGGAGGAGGAGAGCCCCGCCCGGCTTTGGGATACTATGGCTTTGGGCAGGACTCCTGCCTCCCTCAGGTCTCCAACCTCTGAGGTCAGCTTTCTCACCCCAGCTCTTAAAACAGAATTCCGGTGCTGGACACACCATTAGCAAGTGATCATAAGCATGATTCGCCCATTCCCTCAAGGCCCTCAGCATCCCTGAGCCTCATTTCCAGGGCTCGGGGCCCAAGCTCCAGCCAATAGCAGGAAGATGGGACATTGGTGGGTGTCTGTGTGGGTGTCTATGATGGTCAAGGTAGTAGAGACAGAGCACTTGGGTGGAGGTTTCTCCAAGTGTTCTAGGTGACCCCAGCTCCTTGGCAAGCAGGAAGAGGGACAGCAGAGTGAGTCTGTGGGGAGGGTGGAGGACTGACAAGAGCTTGACAGTCTGTTCCCTGATGGTCGTTATGCTCCTGTGGGAGGCAGACCTCCAGCACCTTCATGTCTTAGTCAGGGTTTCTATTCCTGCACAAACATCATGACCAAGAAGCAAGTTGGGGAGGAAAGGGTTTCTTCAGCTTACATTTACACAATGCTGTTCATCACCAAAGGAGGTCAGGACTGGAACTCAAGCAGGTCAGGAAGCAGGAGCTGATGCAGAGGCCATGGAGGGATGTTTCTTACTGACTTGCTTCCCCTGGCTTGCTCAGCTTGTTTTCTTATAGAACCCAAGACTACCAGCCCAGGGATGGCACCACCCACAAGGGGCCCTCCTTGTTTGATCACTAATTGAGAAAATGCCCCACAGCTGGATCTCATGGAAGCACTTCCCCAACTGAAGTTCCTTTCTCTGTGACAACTCCAGCCTGTGTCAAGTTGACACACAAAACCAGCCAGTACACTTCCTTCTTTCAGGTTACTCAGGCTGTTATAGCCCAAGGTCACTCAGAAGAAAGGTGGTTTAACCAGGATCCATTGTTCCTGTAAACAATGCTCTTCTTCAGCTTCCTATTGTTTTCAGTTCTGGCTTCCTTCCTATGTCTTCTGGAAGAATCTGTTGACTCTCATACTTACAGCCATTGCTTTTGCTTCTCTCCCTTGCCCATTCCGACCACCTCTCCACTGGTTCATCCCTTCACTGCTAGTCCAGACTCCACTGTGAGCCAGGTATAAGGGCACAGGTCCGTGATGCCAGTCAGGAGTTCAAGGCCTGCCAGAGCTACATGAGAACCTGTCTCAAACAAAGAACAGCTGGGTGGCCCACATCTTTAATCCTAGAACTCTGGAGGCAGAGACAGGTGGGTCTCTATGCATTCAAGGCCTGCCTGATCTGCATGGTGAGTTTCAGGCAGGCCAGAAATACATGGTGAGACCCTATCTGCCCCTCCCCCCGGCCATGGGAACCCTTTTTTCATTGTCCCTGCAGGGATGAGTGAGCCTCCACCCTATGTCCCCCATGCCACACTCATCCTAACACTCGTCTCTCTCCTTAAAAAGAATGTTTGGAGACTATGATATAACATAGTTTTTCTTTTCCTTTGTTATTATATATGTGTGTGTATAAGCATGACTGTATCCCCCCACCTCTCTTTGGTTTGTTTGTTTATTTGTTTGTTTGTTTGAGACAGGTTTCTCTGCATAGCCCTGACAATCTTGGAACTCTCTCTGTAGACCAGACTGGTCTCAAACTCAAGGATCTCCCCACTCCTGTCTCTCTATTAAAGGTGTACAACACTGCCCGATGACTGTATATTCCTACAAATATAAATATGACCTGCTCATTCTGTTACTTGTATGTGTATTTTCAGGGCTGACCATTTGGTACTGGATAACCAATCGTTGTACTTTCTTGTGGGGAAGATTGTTTCTCCAGCTCAACACTATATCTCTGGTTCGACGCTTTTGTCAACGTGTCTTGCTCTTCCTGCAGACTGTAGCCCTGGATCCTCACCCTCGTACTTAACCCTGACTGTGGGACAAGGAGATCGCTAGGAAGGGTTGTATATGTATGTATACACAGATGTGTATACTGCATCACATACACTGTGGTGCTGGGACCGGGACAGGACAAGCTAGACAAGCACTCTGCTTTGGGTTTTGAGTTTTTAAAATTGTTTATAAATGGCTCAAAAGTCCAAAAGCTTTTCTCCAAGTGAAAACAGGGCAGTCACCCATTGCCAGCCACAGGAGTCGTCCTCGAAAAGCAGCACAGGATGAGTTTCCAGATCTTTCTAAACAGGTTTTGATATTCCTGGACAAGTCCAATGTGTGTTTATCAGAGCCCGTGAGATGTCTTCCACCCTAGGCTTATACTGTGAGCCCACCATGCCCTGGCAGCTGTGGGGGCCACTAAAATCATTGGTGCCCGTCCTCTGAGCTTTGGCTCCTCCTGCCTGGCCAGCTCTCTGCCTGTGCCACACTCCTGCCTACTGCTTTGGTCACTGCTGTGCTACAGGGCTTCACCAGGTTGTGGGGGTGTCACCCTTACCCAGCTCTTTGCACCCCCACACATACACCAGGTGAGTGAGCCTCCAGAGGAGTCTCTACTCTCAGAGGAATAGAGGAAGCACTTCCTAAGAGGAGATGAGCTGATTTAATTACGCAGACCCTGGCTTCTCCAGTGCCCAGTACCCAGTTTACAGAGAGGCATCAAGGCCTGGAAGCCAGTGCTTAGAACTCAGTCCTTTCACACAAACTGGAGCAGCGTATGCATCAACAAGATGTGATTATTGTCATTCTTGCTATGCTTTTCCCTGGTGTCCTTGGGTAGGTGGACAGCAGGGATCCCCAACCCCACCCCTCCCAGCAGGTGACAGACACTGAGTGAATCAAAAGGGAGCATGTGTGGGCATGTATGCAGGGAGGAAGGGGAGGGCTAACAGAAAGCCAAGTCTGGGTCCACTTCTTCCTTAGTTACTCTGGAGCTTTGGGACTCCCTGAGCCTCGGTTCCCACCCCAGGGAAGCAGGCTTGATCTTTCCTATTCCATTAACCCCACGAGATATGGGATTGATGGGGGCAGGGGGCGGGGGAATGCCTGAACAGGTATTTGCCACCTGCCTGCCAAGAAGTCACAAGCAAGTGGCACCCGGGACTTGGAAAGTTGACTGACATGGCTGAGGTACAGCGTGAGCTGTGAGTGTGTGTGTGCAAGGCCGCTGGAGGGACTGAAACAAATGGTAAGGTTACCATATTTATTACGAGACAGGTGTAGCCGAGGAGGCTTGAATGCTCGATTCTCCTGCTTTCCACCTCACATGCCAGGTTTATGCCACCCTGGGGACTGGATTACTGGCTTTGAGCATGCTCTGCAGGCTCCCTACCACGGCCATCCCCAGCCTGAAATGCAAAAGGAGCCGGTATTTTGTTGTTGCTGTTGTTGTTGTTGTTTGAACACTCAGATATTTTATGCTTGATTTTGTTTGTTTGGTTTGTTGTTGGTTGGGTTTTGTTTGATTGTTTTCAAGACAAGTTTTCTCTCTGTAGCCCTGGTTGTCCTAGAACTCATTGTATAGATAAGGCTGGCCTCAAACTCAGAGATTCGCCGCCTTTGCCTCCCAAGCTCTGGGATAAAGGTGCATGCCACCACCTCCTAGCTATTTTACATAATTTTTTAAAATGTATGGATGTGAGGTGAAGGGATCTGAAGTTTTGTTTTATAAGAGAAAAATAGCCCTTTAGGGAGCTCAGGAGGGGCAAATGGAAAAACCCAATGGGAGTTAAGTAGGGTGTGGTGTATGTGTGTGTGTGTGTGTGTGTGTGTGTGTGTGTGTGTGTGTAGACTGTGTGCCCTTGATCCAAGCCCAAGCCCTTTGCAACTATGATGGTCCATGTTCCTGGGGAACTGAGACTTGGGAAATCCTCACCCCTACACACCCAAGCCAGTACCAGCCTGTCAGTTTCCCATTGGCTGGACCCAGCCAGAGCTGTTTAGCACAGGAGCTTGAGAAATGAGGTTTGCAGAGGTAAGCTCTCAGGAGGCTGAGCATGCAGAGGAAGGTCGGGCAGTGTGCCTGAGATCACACTGCAAATGACCAAATGGCTGGAACAGTTGTCAACATTAATCAGAAGCCCCTGAGAGGAATACCAAAGTATTCAGGTGGGGTTTCAGACCTGCCCAGACTTCCCCAATGGAATTCAAAGGAGAGTTGGACCAGCAGGAAGGAGATAATACAGTCCTAAAACCAGCTACTTAGAAGGCAGAGACAGGAGGATAGCAAGTTCAAGGCCCACACATACATAGAAAGAGGAGAGCTGCGCTCACACCAGAGGTTTCTTAGTTCCAGCTCTGGAGTTAGTGGCACTCCAGATCCAGACTGCAGCCAGCACCCAGGACCCTGTGCCTCAGGAAGCAGGTTCTTACAGGACAGTGATACTAACACTTCCATCACCTGGAGACAGGGCTGCAGGATAGGGGCAAGAGCAGAGGGTGCCCACACAGTGCCTGGGAATAAGGTTACCATGGTTACAGAAAGGCAGTCCAGGGCTTCTCTGATGTCTGGGCCTGCCCTCTGAGCCCTCTGAGCCCGAAGAGCAGGAGAACTCTTCAGGAGAACTCTCCATCCTGCCCTACCTCCCCCACGCCAGCCTTCTCCCTCCTCCTCGTAGGCAGCACGCTGGCAGAACTTCATCCTCTGGAGAGGGATGCAGCAAAAACGCTCCCTTTTTGATGAGACAGCAATGAGGTGATGTCTGGGATTTTATAGTCCCCTGGCTGAGCTGGTGCCAGGTGCCAGTCCAGCCAAATCCCATGAGCCCCATTTGTCCTCTGTGCTCTGGCCTTGGGGAGACCTTCTAGGGGTCTACTTTGAGAGCCAGCCTTTGGGGAAAAGTTGTCTTTAGCAAATAAAACTTATAACCTCCACTAGGGCACAGGCAAAGTCCTTAAGTCAATATCTCTCCCTTCCTCCCTCCCTCCCTTCCTCCCTCCCTCCCTCCCTCCCTCCCTTCCTCTATCCCTTTTTCTCTCTCTTTCAGTTTTTGAAGTAGGGTCTTATGTAGCCCAGGCTAGCCCCAGACTCAGTAGGTAGCCAAGCATGACCTTAAGTTCCTGATTTTTCTCCCTCACCTCCAAATTTAAATTTTTTCTTTAATAAATAAAGACATACTATTTTTATTTCATCTTATAAAAGTAAGTAACTCTTTGAGGTGTAGGAGTTACCACTGATCCCTTTCAGAAGATAAACTGAAACTTTTATGAGTTTATTGGCTTGCCTTTAGGGGCCCAGGGCTAAGTGTCCAGTCGTGGCTTCATGCTATTCGTTGTTCCTCCTCTAGACTTCCGACTGGCGTCATCCCAGTTATTCTGGGGCCCTTGCTGACTCCCAGAGGACAATGCTCCACAGAAGGACCCGTGGCCCAGGGAATTTGAAATTGTCAATCGTACTCTACGCACATTTCATTTCACTTTAAATGTTTTTTTCTTTTTATGTTGCTTCTTTTGAAACAGGATTTCCCAGTGTAGCCTGGAACTTGCTGTGTATACCTAGCAGGCCTTAAACTCATTAATCCTCCTGCTTCAGTCCCCTGGGTGCTGGGAGCACAGGTGTTTGCCACCATACCCAGTATAGGATTGTATTTTAAATGGAGAAGAATCTCTAAAAGAAACACAGAAAAGAAAAATCCCCTGACAGACAGATGTGTGTGTGGGATGCAGTGAGAGCCCGTGAGGCCCTGCTCTCCAGACATGAGCCGCGGAGCTGGCCCGCGTGCGACTCCTCCAGACTTCCCTCTGCATTTGCACCTTATCTTAAGGCTTAGGTCTTAAACAATCACAGTGTATTTATTTATCCTGGGTTTTTTTTTTTGTTTCTTTGGTTTTTTTTTTTTTCAATCTGCCTTTTGCAAACAGCAGCAGCCCCTTGGGCATGGAGATGAAAGAACACAGAAATCAAAAACCCAAACCAATCGAAAAGGAGTAGCTCTTTAAATGCAGAAATTCCTAACCTGGCAGATAGGTCTGGTAGGAGCGGAAGTGACCAGTAAATTGTACCAAATACTGTGTCATGTGCATCTGTGAGCAATTTTTAGAGGCAGTGGTGATGACCCTCTTCTAAATTTTAAGAATGATCCAGATACAAGCTGCTTGTTATTAGATGGGGAAGAGACCCAGGTGAGGCCAGCGGGAAGCCGACCCCTCCGATGGCCTTGAGACCAGTGCCAGAGGACTGCAGCTGCCTGAACCTGGGCATCCTGCCCTGGCCTCGTCGAAAAGCTGTGTCCTGCAGAGCCCTAAGGAGGGTGAGGGAACCAGCCTGCCCAAGCTGCCAGGACAGGCCTCTGCAGTCCCTTCCTGAGAGATTTACAGCTGCCAGGCGCACAAAGAGATGCAGCACCAGACACTCGGCAGTGTCTGTAGGAGGCCCGGCTTCTCCAGGCTCCTGGCAGCTCTCCCAGAGCTAGCCTAAGCTAGGTAAGTGTGAGAGGGGAACCTGAGCACTGGACCTGTCCCCTCTCCTTTTATTTTGGTGGGCGTTATGGGACCATGTGGATGCTAGGCAGGAACTCAGATCCCAGCCCATCTGAGAATGATTACCCAGTACAGCCAGGCAGGCCTTGTGCAGCTCGGGTACTTGGATCTTTCCTAGCTGCAGCCGGATGGTCTCATGTCACCCGCACAAGCAGCCACCATCATTGAGTGGGTCTTCTGGAATAAGCAAGCACACCCACACCCACTCCCATGCATATTTCATCCTTGAACTTGCCCCAGTCAAGTTGCCCTAAACCCAGTGGGGAGGCTCTGTTAGTCTCCCTGCTCATGTAGCTCAGAGAGGCCAAGATGCTAGCACAGCAGCTGGGGCATCACTTAGTGGGGCCATCAGATGTGGAGTAGAGCCTGACATGCCAGTTCTGAGGTCTCAGCAGGCTGTCTCCAAACTCATATGAAGATAATGATGACCTTGCATCGATCCTCCTGCCTCCACATCTAAGTGGCAGATTAACAGGCATATACTATCACACCTGTTTTTAGACAGGGCTGAATATGGATCCTAGGGCCCTGTGCATGCTAGCTAAGCACTCTATCAAATGAGCTATATCCACAGCCCCTATAATTCTTTTTGTTGTTATTTTGGAGGCATGACTGTGTGTGTGTGTGTGTGTGTGTGTACAAATGTGAGTACATACTTGTGCGTCTACATACAGATACACTCTCAAAAATGCACAAGACACACACTCCCTCAAAAAATAATAACAGCCCCCCCCCCTTGCTTGGCCTGTCAATCCTCCCAGGGACCTACATAGACAACAGTAGTGTCTTGGAGAACAGCATCCTCTTGGTACCCCAGCAGGTAAAGGCCATGGGAGCAGCTAGTTTGGGGGATGTCCTCGTTTGCTTTTCTGTTGGCTGTGATAAACACTGACCACAATTCAGAGAAAGAGTTGATTTCATCTTACATCATGGGTCACACTACACTGAAGCAGAGACCATGGGGAAACACTCTTTACTGGCTTGCTTTGTGTGGTCTGCTCAGCTTGCTGTCTTACACAGCCCAGGATCACCTGCCTAGGAATGGAACCGCCCACACTGGGCTCCCATAACAATTAATGGAAAAAATGCTCCCACAGACTTGTCTATAGGCCAATATGATGTAGGTTCCCTCTTCTCAGGTGACTCTAGTTTGTGACAAATTGACAGAAACTAACAAGTATAGGGGTTTCATGGTGAGGAACTGGGCAGGAGGCCAGGGCCAGGGGACACCAAAGCGGCACCTTCCAAGGGCAGCTGAGAGGCTCCTGGGATGGGATTTCCTTGTCTTTCGGATTTGGAGAGTGGACACTGAGTTTTGAGCAGGTCGGTGGCTTCTTACTTAGGCATTGGTTTAGATCTAGAGTGTTCCCTAGTGCCTCTGTGTGGGAGCCCTAGTCCCCAGCCTGGTTAGTGCTTTGGGGACAGGTGAACCCCTTAAGAGGAAGGGCTGAAGCCAGGTGGTGGTGGTGCACACCTTTAATCCCAGCACTCTAGAAGCAGAGGCGGATGTATCTCTGTGAGTTCAAGGCCAGCCTGGTCTACAGAGCGAGTTCCAGGACAGCCAGAACTACACAGAGAAACCCTGTCTTGAAAAAAAAAAAAAAAAGATGGCCAATGGGACATCTTTGGGTCCCTGGGGATTGTGGAACCCTGGACTTTTATGCTTTCTCTTTCATGTACTGATTGTGAGGTGAGCAGTTTTATTGTCCCTCAGCTGTGAGTTTTGAGCTATGAGCTAAAAGAACTTTTTCTCTTTATAAAATGAGTGTCTCCGGTGCTTCTTATAGTAGTGCAGAGCTGACTGACCTGTCACCTCAACAAAGATTTTGTTTTTGCCAAGCCTAAGTGTCGTCACTCTGACACCCTAATGAGACCTTGGGGGCACCCCTTGCCTTGTTAGTGTGGCCTCTGGAGCATTTGAAACATATCCTTCAAAAGGCAGCCTGTGTGCCGGTTCCTTTAGCCAATCTCCTGGTCCACAGGCTGTGATGCCCTGGACCAGTGGGCTGGAGAAACCTTGGTACCTATGCTGGACCAAGAGGATGAGCCTGGGCAGCCAAAGCAACAAGTAAGCGGATGGGAAGGAAGGAGGGGCGCAGGGTGACCAGGAGCCAGATACCCTTCTGCCTCAGACAAGGCATCCATTCACACAGCTTGTCAGGTGATTATCCCCATCCTACAGAAGACAGGGAAGAGGTGCCAGAAGATGTAAAACTTACGTGCCTGCGGGATGGTGTGTGCACACCTGCAATCCCAGTTAGCTCTGAAAGCTGAGGCAGGGGGATCCTTGAAGTTTGAGATCAGCCTGGGCAATGCAGTGAGACTTTATCTCAAAAATAATAAAATAGTACATTTTAGTGAGAAGCTGTGGTGGCTTGGGCCAGGGAGTGGCACTTTCAGGAGGTGTGGCCTTGATGGACAAAGTGTGTGTCACTGTGGGAGTGAGCTTTGAGAAACCTTCTTCCTAGCTGCCTAGAAGTAAGTCTTCTGTTTGCCTTCCAAGCAAGATGTAGAACTCTCAGCTCCTCCTGCACCATGCCTGCCTGGATGCTGCCATGTTCCTGCCTTGATGACAATGGACTGAAGCTCTGAACCTGTAAGCCAGCCCCAATTAAATCTTGTCCTTTATAAGAGTTGCCTTGGTCATGGTGTCTGTTCACAGCAGTAAAACCCTAACTAAGAAAGAAGGGAATGAAACTTGCCCAGTGTCACACTGTTGGAGGCAGCATGGTCCTCACGTCCTCCTTCCTCTTCCCTGTGATACAACCCACTCAACACAGTACATCCACCATGTGCAAGTACACAGTACAATGGCTCTACCACAGCCATGAGATATGCAGCCACCTAATACCAGAGCACTTTATCTCCTCAAGAAGAAACTCCCTACCCACTGGCCATCCCTCCCCGCAATGGTTTGGATAAACAATATCCCCTAAAAGTCCATATATGAAGGTTTGGTCTCAAGAGTGGTGGTACTGGACAGCGATGTAGACTTTAGTCGGTGAAAGTTAGGTCACTTGGGGTATGAGATTGGGATTGTGAGACCCCCACGTGTCTGTCTGTCTGTCTGTCTCCACTTCCCTCCATCTCTGCTTGCTAACTTATGACATTACAACTTGGTGCAGTGCTCATTGCTCCGCACTGTCCCTCACCAGAGCCTGTCTAGGTTACTTTCCTGTTACCATGATAAAGCACCATAGCCAAGGTGACATAGAAAAGAAAGTGTTTAATTTGTCTTATAGTTTCAGAGGGTGAGAGCCCATGACAGCGGAGCAAAAGCACAGCTTACATCTCACATCGTGATCCACAACCAGGAGACAAAGAGAGACTGGGAAACTCAGTCTTTCAAAATCTCAAGCCCATCCCCAAGGGCACCACTCCTCCAACAAGGCCACACCTCCTAATCCTTCCCAGCTCTATCAGTTGGGGATCAAGTATTTAAATGTATGCATTTATGGGGGCCATTCACTCAAGCCACCACAGAGACCATAAGCAATCCCTGATCTTTTTTTGATTTTGTTTTTCAAGATAGGGTTTCTCTGCATAGGCCTGGCTGTTCTGGAACTTGCTCTGAAGACCAGGCTGGCCTCGAAATCAGAGATACATTAGCCTCTGCCTCCCAAGTGCTGGGATTAAAGGCGTGCGCCACCACCTCCTAGCATCCACCCCTGATCTTGAATTTGAACCTCCAACTAAACAACCTGTTCTCTATTTCAGTTGACAGCCCCAGATCTGCCATAGTTATACTAATCTGGCTTACATGCTCCAGTTCTCTCCATTCTATAACTCCAGGCAACTGTTTCATTATGGATTTGTCTATTGTGACCATTCCAATAAATGAGATATATATGATACTTGTCTCTTATGTCTGGCTTCTTTCACTTAGCAAGTTTTCAAAATTCATTCACGTTGTAGCATGAACTGGTATTTCTTTTTTTTTTTAATATTTATTTATTTATTATATGTAAGTACACTGTAGCTGTCTTCAGACACACCAGAAGAGGGCATCAGATCTCATTACAGATGGTTGTGAGCCACCATGTGGTTGCTGGGATTTGAACTCACGACCTTTGGGAAAGTAGTCAGTGTTCTTAACTGCTGAGCCAACTCTCCAGTCCTCCCCTTTTTTAAAGATTTATTTGTTTGTTTGTTTAATGTATGTAAGTACACTGTAGTTGTCTACAGACACTCCAGAAGAGGGCATCAAATCTCGTTACAGGACCCCTGTCTTGCACTTTAGGGCTTGTAGGTAAAGCTTAGTTTAGACTCAGGGTGAAGTTTGCTGAGGGATGGGCCTACAGAACCACTCCTTAAAGTCAGTAGTGATAATCGCTTTAAGAGTAATAGCAGACTGGAGTTGTAGCTCACCTGGCAGAGTTCTTGCCTAACTAACTGGCATGAGGCCCCTGGACTCAATCTCCACCACCAAATAATATGTGAGACTTAGTGACCCATGCCTGTAATCCTACTAGTAGGATCAGATGTTCACGGTCAACCTCAATTTGAGATTTGAAACTCTGCCACCACACACACACACACACACACATGCACGCGCGCGCGCACACACACACACACACTCAATTGTGAAAGCTCAAAACAGCCTCGTCCTGGCTGGCTCACCTGTTATGTACTCACTATGCACCTAACCTCCACTAGGGGTCAGGCTTGCACAAGTCACTTCCCTGTTCACAACAGCAGCTTCTGGGGTAGTCCTCAATTTTCACATGCATGAACTGAGAGGCCCAGAGAGCTGAAGAGACTTATCCAAGTCACACAGCTACTAATCAAAGCCTCGGTCTGCATGATGCTCCACACCTCAGGGCAAGGCTTACACAGAGATGCCTTTTCAGAAAGCCCTCAGCCCTCCCCTGCTTTGACTTTATTGTCTGTGAGGGCACAGTCCCAGGAGGCCTGTGGGACCCAGGGCCTGGCACAGAAGCCACATATATTAACCAACTGTGAACAGGATGGTGGGGGCGGAGCTCAGTGACAGAGCACCTGCTAAGCCTGTGTGAGCAGGACGATGGGGGCAGAGCCCGGTAACAGTGCCTGCTGAGCCTGTGTGAGGCCCTGCGTTTCCATCCCCAGCACTGAGGAGAGAACAAAATGGCAAAAGTCCAGGACATTCTGTCTTGTTTCAGACAGAGGGCCTGGGGCGTGTAGGTGTACTTTTTGGTCAATTTATTGGATTCTATTATTTTCCACCCTTCCAACCCTTATACTGCCACAGTTCCTTCTAGCCCCCAACACTAAGCAGGAGAAGAAAGAAGGTTAGAGGGGTAAGAGGTATAGACCTCTTTGGGCTACTTCCTGCTGATTAGGGGCGTTGATTTCCTTGGAGCAAGCCCAATCTTCTTCGTCAGAATATCTCCAACCAAAACAGGAAGCAGAAGCAGCAGCAGTCACCCCAGGTCCTCTGGAGTCCCCAGAATTCTAAACATAAACGTTCTGCAGCCGGCAAAAAACAGACCCTTCCCAGAGCAGGAGGGGGAGGGGGGAATAAGATCCTGTCTCTGTGACTCCAGGAAAATTGAGTGTGGAAGCATCTGACATTGGCATGTAGCATCTATCAAAGGAAAGAAGAAGAAGAAAGCAATCACAGCTAATTCCAGAAGATTCCAGAACTAACCTGGCTAGTGGGTGGTTGCCAGCAATAGCTCAACCACACAGAGCGCGCTTGGGACAGATATCAGTTCTTGAAGTCCTAAGTGTAGGACAGTTCCAAGGGGGCTAAGAAAAGTGGACTCCAGGAGGCCTTACAGAGGAAACTGGGAGAATCTAAAAGAACAAACAGGAAGAGACTGGCTGCAAAGAGGCAGGATGGGTGGCAGAGGCTGCTGGCCAGGACAAGGGAGAATGCCTACAGGTTGGGCAGGCAGCTTTATAGCCCTCTGTCTGGCTCCAGGGGGAGACCTGAGCTTGTCGTGAAATCCTGGTCTCAGACTAGGTATCCTGCTTCCTCAAGGCCTTATCCACAGGGAAGAGGGTGCAGGCTACAGAGTGAAGTGGAACAGCGTAGTCTAAACCCAAGCTATAAAGATGTATTTCACATTCTGCAATGATTGACATCTGTGTGCACAGAAAGGGTAAGTGCCTTGCTCAAGCTCACACAGCCTAAAACAGCAAATACTATGTCCAAGATGTCCAGGCCCTTATAACCATGAGCTAGACCCTTCCTGGGAGCACTGGCTCCCTCCCAGCACGGATCCTGGGCTTTGTACATCTTTATGCAATCAGGACAGCAGCTCTGCTTATCCCAGCAAAATTGTGTGAACAAAGGGAGGGAGGCATTTGCATAGTCTAGACTCTAAGGCAGCAGTTCTCAGCTTGTGTGTGGAGACCCCACAGAGGTTACATATCATATATTTACAGTACGATTTATAGCCAGTAGCAAAAATACAGTTATGAAGTAACAACGAAATAATTTTATGGTTGTTGGGAAGTCACCACAACATGAGGATCTATTAAAGGGTCACAGCTTTAGGAAGGCTGGGAACCCCTGCTCTAGAGCACCATGAGTTTAGACTAATGATCCCAGTGTCACCGCCATATGCGTCATTACTAGGAAGGTAGATGCCAACTGAATGATTTAACCTGGTTATTGCACGGGGAAGGAAACTGAGGCCAGACAGACAGGGCATATGGATCATGGCTCATTATCAGGAAAGAAACTTCTAAAATCCTCTTGGGTATGATGCCTGTCATCTCCAGCCTCCCTGCCCTTGCTGGTGATTTATTCCCAGGAGTGTAGCCAGGACACCCAGTTTCACAAGGTGGACCACAGGTAGCCATGGCATCCAGAGTTCAGCTGCGAAGGAAAGTCTGCCCTGCCCTGCTACCTGTTGCAGACCCCTCGGGCAGTTCAGCTCCCACCCCCACTCTTCCAGGGATTCTGCCTCCTCACCGTAGTCTTTTGTTTTGCACCCTAGGTGCCTTCCTACACCTGATTTTAGCGCCTCCTACTGGCCAGACCGGGCAGAGCACTAGAGTGCCTCCCCTGTGGATCCCACTTAGCTCAGCCTGTGCCTCGGGGTCAGCTGAAGGCCCCTGCTCAAGCAAATTTCTCAGAGCCACACCTGCTTTAGGGGAGTTATGGCCTCAAATCGGTGGGATGGTGGGCTAGCACACACTTGCAAATTCCGGTCACATTTTGTGGCATCAATTCCAGGTGTTCCATTTATCAAAGCCCCTATAATGAGGGAACATCGGACATTTTAGTGAGAGAAAATGGGGTCTCCCTGTTTAGGTCATGTTGGCTTCAAGGTTTTCCCTCCTAACTCAGCCTCCCCTTTAGCTGGAGCTACATGTGTATACACCACATGTACACTACACCAAACTAGGACCCTTATCTAAGAGTATATAGGCTTTTTTGTGTTTATGTAAAAGAGAAGGTCTCCTATAGTCCAGCCTGGCCTGTGCACACTATGTAGCTAAGGATGGCCTTGAAATCTTCATCCTCCTGTCTCCACTTCCTAAATGCTGGGATGCTAGGTATGTCCCACCGTATCCCGCTTCCTGCTTGTGTGCAGAATCCTGAGGTCACAGAATAAAGGCTTGTCCCAGATGCTTGGACTCATATGATTGTAGGAGCTACATAAGTACTTTCTGGAAGGCTGTCACCCTTCAGTCTTCTGTGAGAGCTTTAAGTACACAGGAAGAAAGAAAGGAGAATCCAAACGGGAAATAGCAAGAACATGCTGGAACCTACAGAAAGTCCCAGGAGCCTAGGTGAGTGGGCAGAATCCCAAGTCAGCCCTTGCAGACCAGGGAGGGATGCTGCTACACACTCTGATGGCCTGGGTGTTGGGGAGCCAGGGCCGTTCACCGGGAGAGCAGAGCAGCCGTGGAAAGTCTGCAGCTTCCCACCAACAAAAGAGCTAGTAAGTCAGAGGTGCCAGGCGAGTGGCGCAACAGGGCAGCGGTTTCACCTCTGCCCTCCAAATCCTGCCCGTGATCCTTCTATGTCCCACCCAAGAAGGGGACATGAGGAATGTCAGTCCAGCCAAAATGGTATGTTAAAAATCTACCGGGATAACCACATGTGGTGGTCACACCTCTAACCTTAGCACCTGGGAGGCAACCACAGGCTAATCTCAGTGAGTTCAAGAGCAATCTGGCCTAGGTAGCAAGTTCCAGGCAAACCAGGGCTATGTGGTGAGACCCAGTCTCAAAAACAAACAAACAAACAAACAAAAAACCAAAAACCAAAAACCAAAAACCAAAAACCAAGCAGTCTCAAGGAGGCTGCGGAGGTGGCTCATTTTGCAGAGTGAGTACTCTAAGAACTGGAGCTTGATTCCCCAGGATGCACATAAAACAAAAATACAAAAATACAAAAATACAAAAAAAAAAAACCCAAACCCAACAACAAAAAAACTGGGCATGGTAACAAGCGCCTGTAACCCCTGCACCATGGAGAAGGTTGAATTCCAGTGTAGCCTAATTGGTTAGCTTCAGGTAGCCTGCCTGCCATGTAGAATTCCAGGCTTGAACTCCGGTGTCAGGCCAGGCAACATGCCTTTACCCACCGAACCATCTCGCCAGCCCTACTGGTTTTTCAAACTTGCAGCTCTGGGGATTAAGCCCTGGGCTTGAGATGAGCTAGGCCAGAGCTCGACCACTGAGCCACACTCACCCAGCTCTTGTAGACTTTGATTTCTATGTGACGTATGATAAGGAATACAGCACAAAAGCTATGGGAATAGTGGTTAGGCTACATTGCCAAGGGAGTAATGAGGGAAGAATTCATGTGTGTTGTATATAGGGACTTTTTTCCTGATATGTGAGGCATGGCACAGCAATAATGTACTTGACTAGTATGTGCAAGGTTCAATCCCAGCACTGCAAAAACGAATGAATAAATGTAAGGAGAACCACACAGGTAGATTTATGTAGGGAAAAAAAATACGTGAAACGGGGCTGGAGAGATGGCTCAGATGTTAAGAGCACTGGCTGCTCTTTCAGAGGACCTAGGTTTGATTCCCAAGACCCTGGAGGCTAATAACTATAGTAACCTCAATTCAGAGGATTTTGACTTCCTAGGGCAATACATACAAGTTGTACATAGACACACATACAGACAAAATATCCACACGCATAAAACAAATATTTTAAAATATGAAAATAAATATACATATACAAGAAACACAGCTTGCTAGCTATAAATTGGTTAGTCATAGGTATGTACTGGTTAATAATGTCAATGAAGGTTTTCGTTGAGTCTTCAAGCCCTGGAGAGATCTGCTGAGATATCCCACCACACTGGTTTCTGACCTGGTTAGTCTTCAGAAGTCTGTAAGGGCCAGAGTTGTGGGGGTTTGTTTTGTTTTGTTTTGTTTTGTTTTGGGTTGGGTTTTTTTTCATAGGAAGAGTCTACAGTTTTTGTTAATTTCTTTTATTTAAAGCACTCTAAATTTTAGTGAGTGTGTGTGTGTGTGTGTGTGTGTGTGTGTATACAGGAATGCCGGAGTTATGGGTGCTGGGAATTGAACTCTGATCCTCTGGAAAAGCAGTAAGTTCTCTTAATTGAGCTGTCTCTGTAGCCCATGATTTTTTGTTTAATTTAGTGTGTTGTTGCTCATGTGGAGGTTTGGAGAGTATTTCTGAGAGTCCATCCATTCTTGCCTTCCACCTTGTTGAGACAGGGTTGCAACTTTATTTTTTTCAAATCCTATTTTGTACAAGGTTTATTTTATGTATATGAACACACTGTGGTTATCCTCAGACACACAGAAGAGAGCATCAGATCTCATTACAGGTGGTTGTGAGCCACCATGTAGTTGCTGGGAATTGAACTCAGGACCTCTGGAAGAGCAGTCAGTGCTCATAATCACTGAGCCACCTCTCCAGCCCTCAAATCCTATTTTTAATGATACTTCTTAAACGCTTTAACCTTCCTGGTAGCCACCAAAAGTACTTACTTGCTTTAACAGAACGTCTTCTCTCCTGTCTGCTTCAGTAAAACATTCCTTCATGTGTTTTCCCCAGCAAAACACCATCCAACTGACTTTCTAAAGAATCCTTAAGTTTCCACTTTACAGAGTCTCTCTTATTTCTGATACTGAGCACTGTACTGGCCCCCAAGCTTTTGGTCATTTCTCCAACCCCTGTTTCCTACTTTGCCATAGGATCACAGATTTGCACCAACACATCTGCCTTTCTGTGGGCTCTGGTCATCACACTCAAGCCGGGATAACACCACAGGCAGCTTTACCCTCAGAGCCATCTCCTCACCCTTCATCAGGTGTTTGAAGGACATACTCTCTCTCTCTCTCTCTCTCTCTCACACACACACACACACACACACACACACACACACACACACACACACACGTGGAGAATTGGAGCCTGTGATTTGATGTTGAGGAAGCTCTCTCTCCGTTGCTAAGCAGGAGGGCCATGGGGCAGGACCTGAGCACAGCCATAGATGAGTGCCTTCTGACAACTAGAGACAAAGTGGTGACATTGGGCTTTTGACCATGAGGAAATGAATTGTACCACAACTGGTGAGCCTGGAAAGGAGGCTGGGACAGACACAAGGCAGCCAACACTTTGCTTTCAGCCCAAGCCACATTTTCAGTGAACCTAGGCAAGCAATGCTGAAAATCTGCTTCTAGACCTGTGAACTAATAAACGGATGTTGTTTGAAGCTGCTAAGTAGGTGGTAATTTGTTGCCCAGCAATAGAAAACAAATATAGATTTGCTATAAGGCCGCTAATTCTTTAAACCCCATGGGAGAGGCATTAAGCTGATTTCACTTCCCAATGAAGGGGCTCAGAGCTTAACAGCCTTCAAAAGATCAAACATTAGGGGTGAGCTCCAGAAGCAGGTCTGGGGGCTCTCAGGCTGAGCCCACGGCTTCCCCCCACCTCCCACCCCCATCCCATTAGGCTTTTCCTGAAGGTTGAAAGGCAGAATGAGCACCAATCATAAAAACAAACTGGGATGTGTCCTGTTCATTCCCCGGTGATAGAGAGGGAGGGAGGGTCCAGTCCAAATCATTGCATATTCCAGACACTGGAAATGTCCATGGTAAGGCTAGGGCTACGACCATGCAAACGCTATAAATGGAAGACAACAACTTTGGTCTTTAAGCAGTTTGGAGGGAGTGGGGTTTACCCTCAGTTTATGGTATAGTAGACGATAGGGTCCGGTGACTTGACATTTTACAAGTTTGCCTCTCACCACTGAGAAGTTCCAGAACACCTCATTGCAATGAGTATACCCAGCACTTAGTACTGGATTTCTACCATTCTTAATGAAAGACGTTTGGAAAAATGATTGATAGTGGTAGTGAGCAGGGTGGTACAAGACCAAACAGGGCCAGCTTGAGCTGCCTGAAAGTAAGGAAGTATACCAAAAAGGAACAAACAAACAAATAAATAAAACTTGCTGGACTTGGCAGTGCACACCTGTAATCTCAGCACCTGGGAGACTCCAGTTCAAGACTATCCTGGACTACACAGACTTAGTCTCAAAGATAAATAAAGCTGTGCCTGGAGAGGTGGCCCAGCAGTTAAGGCTGCTTGTCCAGAGGACCTGGGTTCAATTCCTAGCACACACATGGCAGCTCACAACTGTCTGTAACTCCAGTTCCAGGAGACCTGACACCCTCACACAGACATACATGCATGAAAAACACCCATGCCCATAAAATAATAATATTTTTAAATAAATAATGTGCTGGGGGGTGATGTAGGGTGGTGGTGCACACCTTTATTTATCCCATCATTTAGGAGGTAGAGGCAGGGAGATCTCTGTGAGTTCCAAGCCAGGGTTACATAGAGAAACCCTTTGTCAATAAATAAATAGAAAGGTAAATAAATAATGTTAAAAGTTTATTGGAGGAGTCAACCTAAAAGAACTCTTTACAGTTGAGACAAATAAATAATGACAGGATACATATATACGTGTGTGTGTATGTTTGTGTGTATGAATATTATTCAGCTGTAAAAAGAAGGTTTGGGCTGGATAGATGACTCGGCAGGCAGAAGTTGCTTGTTGCCAAGCCTGAGAATCTGGATTTTATCCCTTGGGATGCAAAGGAGATACAAAGGAGAGAACTGACTCCTGCAGGTTGTCCTCTGTTCTCTATCTAATCTGTGCAAACACACACACTCACTCACACACACACACACACACACATAAATTAAAAAGGAGGTTTGAGCCTGATGTGGTGGCACATACCTTTAATCATAGCACCTTTGGAGGTGGAGGCAGGTGGACTTCTCTAGTGAGTTCCAGGACAACCAGAGCTACATAATAGAGAGACCCTATCTTTAAAAAAAAACACCAAATGAATAAATAAGAGGTCTGGAAGTTACTTTAGTGGAAGTGTTTACCTGGGTTATATAAGGCCTCCTTCCATCACAGCACTGGAAAACAAGCGGGATCGTGGCATGGGTTGCATCATATATGAACCTTGAAGATATTATTTATGATTTAAAAATCACCTAGCTATAAAGGGACAGATATTATTAGATGCTTTAGTACTATTACTATTTAGTTACTATTGCTGTGATGACATCATGTCCAAAAGCAACTGAGGGGGGAGAGGGTTTATTTGGCTTACGTGTCATTTCCTTTTTTAGATTTTTATTTTTTTTAAGATTTATTTATTTTACGTATATGAGTAGACCATTGCTCTCTTTGGACACACCAGAAGAGGGCGTCAGATCCCGTTACAGATGGTTGTGAGCCACCGTGTGGTTGCTGAGAATTGAACTCAGGACCTCTGGAAGTGCATTCGGTGTAACCGCTGAGCCATCTCTCCAGCCCTACGTGTATTTCCTGAATCATTGAGGGAAGCCAAGATAGGAATTCAAAGGGGTGAGGCAGGGAGGAGCCTGCTTTCTTATAGTGAGCGCCCCGCCGGGACCACCAGCCTAGGGACTGAAAGCACTGATTAAGAAACTGCCCTCCAGGCTTGCCTACAACTCCCTCTTACGGAGGCATCTTCTCAGCTGAGGTTTCCTCCTCTCAGAGGGCTCCAGCTTGTGTCAAGTTGACGTACAACTTCAGCAAGTTGTACATTGGGCTAACTTTGTCTGAGGTGACCTGAATGGTCAATGCACGAAGAAGGAAAACTAGAATAGTGACTACAAGACACTGGGGTTGGGGGGGGAGGGGGGGGAAGGCAGTGGGAGCCGATGGTCCTGGGCACATTGTTTCAGTCTGAGCTGAGGAACTCTATCTCTGCCGGGGGATACGGGTCAGGGCTGCACAGTAGTGTGCACGTGCTAAAAGATGGCGCATAGGCAAGTCCTGCAGTGTGGGAGCTTATAAATTGCTCTGTTCTTTGTGCATGCTTTAGGCTTTGGGTTTTTTTTTTTTTCTGGAAATTGAATCCAAGGCTTTACACATGATAGACAGGTTCTTTGAACTTTTTGAGAGACAGGGACTTCCTAAATAGCTCAGGCTGGACTTAAATTAGATATGGAGTACAAGCTGGCCTAGTCTGCCTTCTGAATGTTGGCAATATTTGTGTGCACCACTCACACATGGTGCCTTTAGAAACTGCACTCTCAGTGCTGGCTAGCTGTGTCTTAAGAACTTTTCCTATGTAGAAACTATCTAGATTTTCTTGACATCTGTATAAAACAGGGTATTAGTCCCATTTTCCAGATGGGACATTGAGGCTCAAAGAGACTGAATTACATGCTCATGAACACATTCAGCAAGTGGCTGAGCAGAACAATATCAAGCAGTAGATTCCATTCAGCAGGAACATCAAGATTTCAGGCATTGAACATAAATGCTGAGACTTTATCTCTATGAGGGAATCTTTCAAGGAGACTTAGTAGTCCCATTTTCTAGGTTGAGGATAGATCTCCCATACCTAGGGATTTGGAACCTGGGTGGGCTCTCTCTCTCTCTCTCTCTCTCTCTCTCTCTCTCTCTCTCTCTCTCTCTCTTTCTCTCTCTCTCTCTCTCATATACTGGAGGTTGAAACTAGGGCTTTGAGCATGCTAGACTAACACTGTACTAATGAGCTCTCTATTTCCAGATCTTTTCAACTGTGGAATAGAAACTGGTCCAGCCCGGGGCCTGGAGCAAGCAGATAGCTCTGAGAGGCGGCCTGTGTCAGGAGAGCCTGATGAGCTGGACAGAATTTGCTTCTGTAAACACCACCAATGGTGTGGTGGAAGGAGGGAGCCCTGGAGGCCTCCAGACCCCTCTACTCTGCCAGCTGTATCCCACAAGATGAGGGGGAGGAGGATATGAAGCCACCCACCCTCTGCAGGTGGGGGGCTGGCATTGTCAGTGAGGTCCTGAACATAGTCACTTTGTGGCAACTCTTAGGGATTTAACGGATTAAAAGCAACAAGGAGCAGTAAGCAGAGACTGGGATGGCAGATTCATAACCATATAGAAAGAAAAATCTAGAAACTTGGACTAGAAGTCCATTTGCAAGGCCTGTGCCAGAATAGGGTGGCAGCTAATAGCACTTGTGGGCCCTCTAGTGGACACAGAAGTGAAGGACACTATTTAGTTTGTCCAAATTAAGTCTATCTTGCTATGTACCCAGAATCTGGTACCAGGACCAAAATCCCTGAAGGTCCAAATTGAAATATGACATTTGCATAGTGCCTACATGTATCCTTCTGTATACTTTAAGATGTTGCTCAATGATTTATATAATATGTAATACGGAGTAGATACTATATAAAGAGCCGATATACTGAGGGCTGGGGACAGGGTTCAGTTAGAGTGCAAGACTTTGCCTCATCCCAACTATTTAAGTGGCTAACTCTCAGAGGCCCTGCTATTCAGCAGGGATTTACAAATCTGGAAAACTCAGATGTCTAGCTAGTTCTCTTCGGCAGGTCCTCTCTTGCAAGTCTTCTTGCCTCTGGAATGTGCTCCTTGGAGTTCCCTTTCCTGCCATGCCATCCCAGCCTAGGAAGAAACCACAATCTCATTCAGAAGGTGTAGGAAAAAAAAAAAGTCCACCGGCCCCTGGAGGCCAATCCTTACGAGGCAGGTCTGCGTGTGACCTCTGTTTCCTTGGCGATTTTTATTTTGAGACAAAGTCTCTTTATGTAGCCCAGGCTGGATTGTAGCTGATGATCCTTCTGTCTGTCTCCCAAATGGTTACAGGTGTGCCCACCACACCCACATCCCTGGGGTCTTTCAAGTTTCCCCTCTATTACTACTTGGTCACTTAAATATGAACTCTTTCTCCAGCAGGGTGATTTTAGGGCTTTTAAATTTGTTGTTGACTAATTCTTCTCTTTTCGTTTCACATTCCCAATTAAATTTTGTTTTCTCTATGATTGTCAACTGCCAACATTTCTCATTACAAATGTTTCCTCCAGACAGTTGGACAGGCAACATGATATGTTCATATACAGTTATTCTAGATGTATAGAAGAAATACCTCAAGAGGACACAGCAGGAGGGCAGCTATCTGCAAGCCAAAGGAAGGTTTCAGAAGAAACAACTGGGTCTTGACTTTAGATTTCTAGCCACCAGAACTGTGAGAAAATACATTTCTGTAACAAAAAGGTTTTTTTTCCCATTTTTAGCTAAAAAGAGAGGATTTAAAAAAGGAAAAAAGTCTGTAAACTGAGGCAAAGATTATTAGATTTTAGAGGCAGTATAAAGAGATAGAACAGCTGGGCCGTGGTGGCACACATTTGTAATCCCAGCAATTGGTAGGCAAAGGCAGACAGATTTCTGAGTTTGAGTCCAGCCTGGTCTACAGAGTGAGTTCCAGGACGGCCAGGGCTACAGATAGAAAGAAGGTAGAATGAGACTAGAGTCTGACCTTAGCAGGTGAGAACATGTTTATTAGCACACAACAGTAAGGGGAGGTCTCTCTTGAGGGAATGAAGAGTCTAGCAGGGGGGAAAGCTGGCTGAGACCCTCTATAAGGAGCAGGGTTGGGGGCAGACTTGGGCTGAGGAAGTTCATGCAGTTGTGGGGGCTATGTGCAGGTTTGTGGTCTCTCTTTCCTGGAATTGTCTGCTTCAAGTAAGGCAGATAATCTTGGGAAACGGCTGTCTCTTCAACATTCTTCTCTGGGCTGAGCAAGGTCAGCTGTAATCTCATACAAATCCTGTTTTTACAACCAAGGCACTCTATCAAAAATATTTTACCAATGACAATTTGCGAGTGTTACTATTATCCTATGTGACTACAAATGTAAAATGTCACCACTGAGGGAAGCTGGGGGAAGGGTACATTGTATTCTTTTTGTTGTTGTTTTGTTTGTTTTTGAGACAAGGTTTCACTATTGTAACTTTGGGAATTTTCTATGTAGACCAGGCTGGCTTTGAACACACAGAAATCTACCTGACTCTACTTCCCAAGTGTTGGAATTACAGGCATGCACCACCAAGCCTAACGTTTTTGTTTGTTTGGTTTGTTTTTTTGAGAGAGGGTTTCTGGCTGTGTAGCCCTGGCTGTCCTGAAATACTGTCTGTAAACCAGGCTGGCCTTGAACTTTGGAATCCACCTGGGACTAAAGGTGTATGCCACCACTACTTGGCAAGATTTATTTATTTTATTTTATGTTCATATGTACATGTACCATGTGGATTTTCGATCCTCTGGGACTGGAGTCACAGATGGCTGTGAGCTGCCATGTGGGTGCTGGGAATCAAACCCATGTTCTCTGGAAGAGCAGCTAGTGTTCCTAACTGCTGAGCCTCTTCAGCCCAGCATATGGGATTCCATTTTGCCCATTTTAAACAATTTGCTGTAACTCTAACTCTACAATTATTACAAAGTTTTAAAGAATGTAAAAATAGCTGGGTGTAGTTGTGCACACCTTTAATCCCAGCACAGAGGAGAGAGAGAGAGAGAGAGAGAGAGAGAGAGAGAGAGAGAGAGAGAGAGAGAGAGAAAGGCAGGCAAATTTTTGCTTGGTTTTTAGTTTTCCAGGTCAGCCATGGTGACAGCGATTCAGAGTGCTTGCATAGGATGCAAAAAGCTCCGAGTTAGATCCCAGCACTACATAAAACAGGCATGGTAGTACATTATTACTGCGATCTCAACACTGGGACCAGCTTGGGTTACATAGCAAGAGCTTGTCTCAACAACAATAAACACACAAATAATAAAATAAAAAGTTGGGCTGAAGAAATGATTCAGCGGTTATGAGCACTGACTGCTCTTTCTAAGGTCCTGAGTTCAATTCCCAGCAACGACATGGTGGCTCACAGCCATCTGTAATGAGATCTGATGGCCTCTTCTGGGGTGTCTGAAGACAGCTACAGTGTACTCACGTATAGTAAGTAAATAAATCTTAAAAAAAAATAAAATAAAAAGTTAGACATATCATATCTAGGAGGATAACCGAGTGTTAGAAAATGATTGTCTCGGGAGCCTACATGGGTTATTTATTTATTCATTTGGTCTTTTTTTCTTACTAATATATTTATTTTATTCTTTTAAAGATTTATTTATATGTATGAGTACACTGTTGCTGCCTTCAGACACACCAGAAGAGAGCATCAGATCTCATTACAGATGTTTGTGAGCCAACATGTGGTTGCTAGGAATTGAACTCAGAACCTCTGGAAGAGCAGTCAGTGCTCTTAACCACAGAGCCATCTCTCCAGTCCATATTATTTTTTAAAAAAATATTTATTTATTTAAAGGGGATGAACACAAGTTGTCTATTGGCAGTGGTGGTGCATGCCTTTAATCCCAGCACTTGGGAGGCAGAGGCAGGCAGATATCTGAGTTCGAGGCCAGCCTGGTCTACAGAGTGAGTTCCAGGACAGCCAGGGCTATACAGAGAAATCATGTCTCAAAAAGAAGAAGAAGAAAAAGAAGAAGAAGAAGAAGAAGAAGAAGAAGAAGAAGAAGAAGAAGAAGAAGAAGAAGAAGAAGAAAAGGAGGAGGAGGAGGAGGAGGAGAAAAGAAAATGGAAAATTAATAGGACCAAAGTCAGGAACGCAACGGCTGATCAGTTGAGGTGTTGAGGTTCTGGCCTTAGCTCACAGTGAAGTGCCCCTTGGATGAAAAGTCTTGGATGTAGCTTATGTTTTCCTCCTAGAACAATGAGTTTTCCAAGGCCAGCAGAAAAAGTCCAGCTTTAGCCTAGCAGATAGGCACAGTCCAGCGGCTGATCAGATTTATCTCCGGTTTTGACTTTCCCCTTTACTAAGTCAACGATGTTGGCCTCAGTCTCCCCATCTGTAACTCAGAAAGAGATGGACTTTAAAGTCTTCCAAGACCCTTTCGATTCCATGGTGCTTGAGAGGGAGCCTGGCCAGGGATTACGAGCAAGGACTCCCCAGACTGCCTCAGCTGCTTGGCTCGCCCAGGCCCTCAATTCTCACAAAGGCCAGCCCTGCTAGGGCCCCGCCCTTCCCACACAGGCCCCGCCCTTCCCACGCAGGCCCCCCCCAGCCCCTCCCGCCGGGTTGCACCCTTGACCCCGCCCCCGGGGTGTGCGTCCACCGGAAGTTCCGCGCACGGGCCTCTCACTTCCGCTCGGCAGGTGACAGCCGAGGAGCTTGGAGCGGCCGGCTGCTGCGACGCACCGGGGGAGAGGGAGGCGGAGGCTGCGGACATTTTGCTGCTGAAGCGAGCCGAGCCGCGGTACCCGGACCCGTTTGGATTTGTGGGTGAGGAAAAAGGCAGCCCGGCAAGATAGGAAAAAAAAAACCCTGAAGGGGTCCGAAGTGAGGGGTCCGCGAGGTCAGAGGTCACGGAGAGGACGCCACGCTGGGAGGGGTGCGAGCCGCGAGTGGGCGAAGGTGAAAGGGCTGCGTGCTCATTCATTCCCGACGGCTTGGCGGCCCGGCGTCAACCCGTCATCTCAGGTCCGCAGTCCTGTTTGGAGAGGACGGCTGGAGAGACTCCTGGACTTAGGCCTCTCCTGCTCTGCTTTCCCCGTCCCACTCCTTGGCCAACCTAAGGCCTTATCTCTTAGCCACCGCCCCCAAAATGGGGCAAAAATCTAGAAATGGCCTTATGCTGCCCGCCCGTCGTCCTTTGGATCCTCAGGGACACGTTGACGGAACGGGGACACTTGTACTAGTTCTAACACCACAAGAAAGTCTTGCCCCTGGTTATCCAGCCCTTACTGACTTCGAACCTCTGTGCTAAGCACTTTGTGTACTGAGCTCGCAGCAGCCCCAGTAAGGTAGCTACTGTTGCTTTACTCCTTTTACTCACGAGACACAGAGGCACGGGAGGTTAAGTCACACATGGAAGGTCATTCGAGTAGTAGAGGCAAAACCAGCCTTCCTATGCAGGACTCCAGAGACCCTCAAAGCGCAGAGAGCTGGTTTGCGGTGTAGGAGTGATTTGATATATTGTTGCCATTACATTGTTTGGATTGGTGTCAGGATGCAGCCTTCTGGTCTCTGGTCTGGTCCGACGTTCATGAGGAACGTTTGATTGACTTCCATTAGGAGGCTGTTCAGTCGCAGGTTGTTGCTGTCAGTGTTTTGACTTTCAGGTCGAGTCAGAAGATTTTCCTGACTATTGGGAACTGTAAGACACCAATGGGCTGTTCTTGAAACTGATATGCAGACATTCCCTTCATTGTGTTTGCACTTTATTCCTTTTGCAGTAAAGAGGGGAACAACAGGACCCCTTAGGGGATCTTTCAGTTCTAGGTTCTAGAGGACCAGACCCAAAGGACGGGGCTTTGGCCTGTCATGGTGCCTGGGACAAGTAGTCTGTCTGGGAGATGGGAAGGTGACTTTAGCAGCTGGAGGGTGAGGCTCTTTTCCTTTGGAGACCTTTTGTTGTTCGTTATGCCTTAGTTTCCCTGACAGCAACACAAGAGAGACTTACTATCTTCCTACTTCCTCTTGAGTGCAACCAACTGTAATGAGCCTATGAAAGTTTCCTTGTGCTTTTGAAAAAGTAGTAAGTAAATATGTTACATTAATTGTCTCTCTCTCTCTTTTTTTTTTAAAGCCAGTCTCACTCTGGCCAGGTCACACATCTCATGTGTCTTGAATTCATAGCAGCTCTCTTGCCTCAGTCTCCCAAGTTCTAGGATTGATTACAGAGCTGAACCACCACACCCAGCTCTTCTGTCTGTCTGTCATGAGCTCTGTGATGTTTTTCTAGTTCTATTGAAGTTACAGGAACTTAATAGAGTTGCCTTATCCCTATCCTTCCAAGGGATAATTGAAGATAAAGCAACTTGTAGGAACATAAACAGAGCCCTGGCACTCTGTCCTGAATGGAACCCACTAGTCCCTTTGCCTCTTAGGAACTGTCAAGAGGGCTTTGCTAGTCCCAGAGAGTCAGACTTTCGATGTCTCTGTAGAGATTGTCTGATGAGCGTGGGTTGACTGGAAGCCTCACACCGGGTAGTTTGAAGGACTCAGAGGTCCAGTGGGATGAGCACTCTGACTCCCTGCCAGCCAGCTCCTGACTCTAGCCCCAGGCCAGCAGCTTCCTAGTTGTGTGACCCGGATAACTCACTTCAACTGGGTTTCTATCCTAATAAAATATGCAGATAAAGTGGTAGAGCACTTCCCCAGCGTTTGCAAGGCTGGTTTCTATTCCCAGCACCAAGAAAAATAAGGGTTTTGGGGAGACGTCGTGGTCCATGCCTGTAATCCCAGCCAGCACTCTTGAAGCTGAGGCAGGGAGACCCACATGCTGTGCATGGTAAGCACCAGTCACGGCTACGTAAGAAGACCTCATCTCAGAATAGTCATAAGAAAACCCTGCAGAGCCACCTCCAGTGTCTGCAGGTGCTGGGGGAGGATATCTTGCAGAGCATATTACTATTGACCCTAAGCCATGGTACCTGCTGGGGTCTGCCCTGTGAGGTTAGCTTTCTTCTCCAACAGGACCTTTAAATACTAAGGACCTCTCCCGCTCTTCTCACTTCTCTTCCTAAAAGTAGTTGAGAACAGCTTGTTGTGGGTCCAGCTGGGGCTGGGTTTGGACTTCATCTTCTGCGTATCTGACTGCTCACTTCCCCCCAAACCCCCACGCTGGCACCAAAGGCTGCGATGCTGACAGGAAGCAGGCATGGTTTGGTTAGGCATTTTAGTTTGATGTGTTTCAGATGGTTGAAGGTGCTTGTCCCTTGAAGGCACTTCTGTTTCTCAACAGGTCTTTTTTTCCTAAGATATGCTGCTGAGATTATCACAACCAGAAGAGATTTTTTTCCCCTGATTTTTATTACTTTACATAGAGAGGGAAAAATACTCTAGGGAGAAAATTGGGGAAATTAAAAGAAAAAAATATTACTTTGCCAGGTTTGGTGGCACATGATTTTCATTTAATTTAATCCCAGCACTTCGGAGGCAGAGGCAAGCAGATCTGTGAGCTTGCAACCAGCTTAGTCTACAGAGTGAGTTCCAGGACAGTCACATTCATGTCTTGAAAACAAAACAAAACAAAAAAAAAAAAAACAAAAAAAAAAGAAAAGAAAAAGTCCTCCTGGAACTCTGCCATTGGTTCCTCTGTCCCCTCAGCTGGAGCTACCTTTTTAGTGTAGCATCCAAGCCCTTCCAGACTCTGCTTCTACCTGGCTCTCTATCTCCAGCTTCCCACTCTACTCTTTGACTTTCCAGTCATACTCAGTCGCTGCCACTTCTGCAAGCGGCACCCGTGCTTGTCTTTGCTCTGTGCTCTTCTTGTCTGCGCACAGCCCACACCCGCTGCTCATGCCGGGCTCCTTTGCTGGACTGCCGCCTGCTGCTTGCCATTTGCCCCATCCCCATCTTGCAGAGGTCTGAGCTGGCCACTCCTCTAGTGTCCTGTAGCAATGATCACAGTGAATGCAACTGTCTGTTTCCTTGGCCGCCTTCTTAGTAAAGATCTCTTAGTCCTTTACAAGTGCTTGCCAGAACTGTGTGTGTCCAGCATCTAGTGAGATACATGGCAATGTTTGATAAGTGTCTGGGGAAAGATCAAATGAATGAATATTCCATTGCATCGTGAGGGCTCTGGGTGATGTTCTGTGCATCCTCATGCCACCCCGGTGAAATAGGGGAAAGTGTGACTGTTAGAGGGACTTATGTGCTTCAAGCTTCCATTGCTGTTCCCTGTCAGCAGCGTGCCTGAGCAGAGTTCTGGGGAGCAGGAGATGGCAAACCTTCAGTAGTGTTGGCTGATGTTTGGATTCCGCACGTGTTGACCAGTTTTAGCTTTGGAAACTTCTAATTCTAGGATGGATCCTGTTAGCTAGTGGGGCCAGAGGCTTGGCTGTGGTTCCAGATTTGAAGCTTCCTGTGTCTTCAACCTTAGGCTGGACCTCTAATAGGATGGGCTCTAAAGATGGGAGGACCCTTCTATTTAAGGGTTAGTATAGCTGGTTGACTACAGAAGTTCCAGAGTCCATTAGCTAGGATACCATAGTCACTGGTCCCCTAAGATGACAGAATTAATAGAGGATGATAACATTGGGGGGGAATCATACTTCAAAATCTCTTATTTTACATTCTGTGCGTGTGTGTGTGCGTGCGTGTGTGTGCGTGCGTGTGTGTGCGTGTGTGTGCGTGCGTGTGTGTGCGTGTGTGTGCATGCGTGTGTGTGTGTGCGTGTGTGTGCGTGTGCGTGTGTGTGTGTGTGCGCGTGTGTGTGCGTGCGTGCGTGCGTGTGTGTGTGTGTGTGTGTGTGTGTGTCTGTGTGTGTGCGTGTGTGCCCCACTGGGCACCTGTGCATGGCAAACGACCACTCCCAGGGCCTGGCTCTCTCCTGCCATGGGAGCTCAGTTCCAGGAATCACACCCAGATTGTCAGGCTTAGCAACAAATGCCTCTGCCCGGGGGCTCTCACTAGCTCTGTTTTGTCTTATTTTTTAGTACTGGGGGGTAAACCTTGGCCTTCTACACACCAGGAAAGTGGACCACTCCTTACCTGTGTTCCCAGTCCTCGAAAGCTTTTTTAAAAAAGTTGTGTGTATGGCTCCTGCTGCATACATGTATGTGCAGCACGTGTGAGGTTGGTGCTCTTGGAGACCAGAGTAGACCAACAGGTCCCCTGGGACTAGAGTTACAAACAGTTGTGAGCTGCTATGTGGGTATTGGGAACTGAACCTGGGTCCTCTACAAGAGCAGCAAATGCCTTTAATCCACAGAACCATCTCTCCAAGACCCCTTTAAAACCTTTAATTACATTTATTTATTTTGTGTGGGTTCAGGGACACCGTTGCCATGGCCAGTGAGAATCAGAACACAACTTTTGGAAGTGGGTTCTCTTCTGCCCCCATCAGGGTCCCACTCAGGACTCAAACCAGGCAAATACTGTTACCCACTCAGCCATCTCACTGACCCTTTCCCCAAAAGCTTTACAGCCAGTGCTTTGGTGTTTGTTTTAAGGACTTCCCCAGCTATGTTATATACAGGAGTAGACTTGGGCAGCTCATACTTTTAACTACACTCTGATGGCTTTTTAGTCTTAAGCTCTTTGAAGTAGAAAGACAGTTTTTGTGTCACTAGCTGTTGGGTCTACTTCCATCTTCATTCTTTATGTTGAACAGTTGAAGTGCTTGGTGTTATGATTCTGACAACAAAGACTTCCTAAGTCTACCATTCATTCAGTGTTTATTGAGACCCACTAGAGTCTGGCACTGGGATGAACCAGTAGGTAAACAAGCCAGACCTAGTGTCTGCCATGGTGTTGCTTTCTCTTGGGGGAAAGACAAAGCAGAAATAGAAAACAAATGCCAAAATACAAAACTAATAAGGTGTGAGGAAAACAGAAGACATGGCAGCCAGAGCCTGCTAAAATGGACACCTAGCACCTTCAGATGCACGTGTATGCCTGTGTCAGGATTCCACTACTGCAGGGTAAAGCCCACACTCAGTGATGGCAAACTGTTCTTCTGACACTCAGTGCTCAGTCCCATTCAGTGTGTCCTCATTGCCCATCCGTCCACTCTCCTCAGACACACCAGGCGCACTCCCACTTCTGCTCTGCTGGTGGGCATGGTACCTGGGACCTCATACTTGCTGAGCTTCTGCTCTATTACTGAGCCCCATACCTGGCCCCACCTGTTCCCTTGGTCTGGCTGATGTTTTCCAAACATTCTTCACCTCAAGGAGGCCTTCTGTGGCCACTGGTTAAATTTCAGCCTCCTTTCCTCCTGCTCCATGCTTGCTGGGCTCCTTTCCTGCCTTTCTTTTCTTTCTTTTCTCTCTCTCTCTCTCTCTCTCTCTCTCTCTCTCTCTCTCTCTCTCTCTCTCCTTCCTTTCTTTCTTTCTTTTCTTTCGCCAGCTCTGTCTTTTGTTGTTTTGTTTTTTGTTTTTGTTTTAATCTTAAATTTGCTTGTCTGCAAAGATTTTTCTTTCCTTCAGTGCACAAAAACGGCTTCCAGGTCATGGTAGGTGCTTGATGAATGTGTGCACATGTATAGAGATACTGGAGAGTAGCATATAAATACCTTCTTAAGTAGTAGATGCAGGGAATGTGTCTTTAAAGTGATGTCATCTAAGCTGAGATTTGAAGGATAAATTGGAGCAGCCATACCAGGGCAGGAGAGGACAATCCTGGTAGGATCAGCAGGTACAGCGACACTGAGGACCTGATGGTCTGAGATCCTTGAGGGCCTGGTGGTGCTCTCATTGCAGCCCGTGGCACAGTGCCCCGCCTCTTAGGATATGTTCACTCTGAGCCTGCAGGAGCAGGTTATGTCCTGCCTCACTGAAGAAAGGGGCCTGAACATGTCTCTCCTCCATCTTATTACTGTCTTAGTTACTTTTCTATTACTGTGAAGAGACACCATGACCAAGGCGATTTATGAAAGGAAGCATTTAATCTGGGGAATAAATGTTCCAAAGGGTTAGAGCCTATGACCATCATGGTAGGAAGCATGACAGAAGGCAGGCATGGGGCTTGAGCAGTCCCTGAGAGCTCACATCTGATCCTCCAGCCTGAGGTAGAGAGAGAGCTAATTGGAAATGGTGTGGGCTTTTAAAACCTCAAAGCCTACCCCTAGTGACACACCTTCTCTAACAAGGCCATACCTCCTAATAGTTCCCAAATAGTTCTGCCAACTGGGGACTGAGCATTCAGACATCTAAGCCTCTACACTCAAACTACCACAAGTATGTATTTTTTTCTTTTTGTTTTTTTGTTTTTATAAAAAAGAAGATGGCGTCTGAGCCAAGCGTCAAAAGGAATAAAATCCAAGACATGAAGCTATCCAGAGAAAAAGTCTTCCTAGCAAGGTAGACAGATTGTAGATTAGAAAAGAGGCCTGGGCTGGAGAGGCGGCTCAATAGTTGCGAGTGGTTCGTGGGACCTAGGCTGTTCAGTTCCCAGGTCTGGGAGCAGGTGATGAAGTGTAAAGGTAGCTTTCACTCACCAGATGTAATTGTTGTTTTGGAGGATTACTGATGACTAATAAGCTCTCCCTTTCTGGCTCTTTCTGAATTCTAGCTGCCTGGTTCATCTTAGCTGTTGTGGCTCAAACTTCTCTCCAAACTGACTGATTCAATCTGGCTTTTCTTAGCTTCTCACTGAATTGCTCTGCTTGTCCTCAAACTAGCTCTGGCAATTTGTTTTAATCTTCTGGCTCCTCCTTATTCTCTGGCTTCAACTGCCTCTGCTGACCTACATTGAATTGCATGAACTCATGAAGGAACTCACTGTCCTGATTCCCAGCTTCTCCACTCCTGAGGGTTGGGCATATCCTACCTCTGACTCATACTGTTACATCTTTCTCTCATTCATCACTTTGTCTGCCTCTCAATTAGACATCACTTTCAAACATGGCTGCTTCCTTCTACAAACTGACCGTAACTTCATTGTTTGGAATTAAAGGTCTGTCTGTATTCCAGCCAGAGAGATTAAACATGTGGCACTCCAGCCAGATCTCACACAGACCTAGAAGGTCTAGCGATGTGATCCCATGCCAGATCAGCCATGTTGTTGTATTTAAATTCCTCTACAGTCAAGAAACTGAGGTTTTAGTCCGGGAGCCTGTTACAGATGGTGTTGGTAGAAAGTGGATGATGAAAACTGCAGGGTAGCAGTCTGGGGAGGAAAGATTGCCAGAGGTTAGTTGTGATCTTGTGCAGTTTGAGCCCTTGCTAGTTACAGAGACCTTCAAATGGAGCTATTACCAGTTAGAACGCTTGGCTAATTGAACTGGGAGTTGCAGTGTGAGGTTGGGATCAGAGGTTGTAAGTGTGAGTTGTCAGAGTGTGGGTGAGATCTCCAGAGGTGAAATAGTGTGGATGGAGAAGGCAAGAGGATTGGGCATGAGCCCCTCAGCTCTCCTGTGGAAGGAGAGGAAGAGGCAAAGGAAAGGAGAAGGCATGGCCAGTCGGGTCGGAGGAGAAAACAGAGTGTGAGTTCCTGGCATGCGAGGGAAAAAATGTCTAGGAGGTGGCCGTGCTGGGCAGTGGCAGATGCCATTTGATATTTGACAAGACTTTTGTGTCTTCTGCTGGCAGAGTCCACCACACTGCCCTCCACGGCCATCCCTGAGCCTTCACTTCCTTCTCTAATCTCATTTGCTCATCTCTTCTCCCAAGTCTTTGTTTTGTAATGTGGTTTTGCTGTGTAGCCCAGCCCAGGCCTCACACTCCATTCCTCTTGGCTCCATTTCCCAAGTGCATGTGTCACCATATTTGGCTTAGCAGTGACTTTCTATATATTAAGGACAATAATTGCCCTTGTCACTTACTCCTTAATCCATGGGCTTCTTTGGGCTTGAACGTGGTGTTCTCTTGTTGGTGTCCTGGCCCTTGTTTTAAGTGGATTACCATGACAGTGAAATGAGTTGGAGCCTGCTTCTAGCGGCATTGGCAGCTCCGCTGTTCTCAGGTCCCTGCCTTGTTACACTAGCATGCGTTGAGTGAGTACTCTCCATGTCACCCATCTTTCCATAGTTGCCCAGTCTTCCCTTATGCTCCATGCATCTCAGGGTTCCCCTCGGAGCTTTGGTCACAATTTTCTGAAGGGCAGGATCACTCTCCTGTCCTCTGCAATTCTATCTTTGGCCTACTGTATACAACTCCCTCGTGGGCATAGTCCCAGCCTGCAGTGGATGACATTCCACACTGTGCCTGCTGAATGGATGGCCACAATTCTCCAGAAAGTGTTCCCTTTGGTGGGTGGGAGAGCAGAGATTGTAATAAGCCTTGTTCTGTGGTCTCTGGTTTCTTTCTTATTTTAATTAACATGAGTATTGTCCCAAAGAAATCCTAACTAATTTGTTTATTTTGTTTTATTTTTTATTATTATTTAGTTTTATTTTCTAAAACAGGGTCTCACTATGTAGCTCTAGCCATCCTGCAACTCACAGAGATCCACCTGCCTCTGCCTCCTGAGTGCTGGGCTCAAAGGCGTGTTCACCACCTGTCTGGCAAGGTTGTTTGTTCTGTTTTGTTTTAATCCAGAGGACTGTGGCTCTGTTGGTAGATTACTGGGAAACTGACACGTGGTTCTGAAATGAGACTCTTGAGGTCTCACTGCTGATGAAGGACTTTTGCTTGCATGTGGTACTTTCCTACCTTTGGGTCCTTTTCATTTTGAAGCTTTTAATTACTATGAGCCTCAAGAGATGGCTTTGATTAATCAGTTCTCATCCAAATCCCGAGAGACTCACAGCTTGGCAAGCTTATCCAGACAGGCCTTTACTAGTCATGTTACCAAACCTGATGTTCCTGCTGTTTCAGTAGGTAGATGGGGCCTAAAGTTACCTGCTATTCAACATCTGAGGAGTTCTGCTGGTATATGTGGCAGCCTACGTCCTGTACCCTTTAGCTTGACCTGTATTCAGTTCTACCAAGGCTTCAGTCAGAGAAGAGTATTTGCCTCCCTGGGCTGAGTGGGACTTGTGACCTCCTCATAAGACAGTGTTAGAGGGTGTTGGCTCTACTGTTTTCTAGCTGTGTGACTCCAAACAAATGCCTTAACCTCTCTTGGCCTCTCTTTTCCTTATCTGTGAGCCTGTGCTATTGTTAAAGTCTTCTTCACAGATATTATGAAGATGGAATTTTTAATTGATATCCTTTTGTTATATAGTGTGTGGAAGTCAGAGGACAACTTACAGGTTTTTTTCTCTCTCTCCACCACATGGGTCCTGGGAGCCAACTCAGTTCATCAGGCTTGGTGGCAAGCACCTTTACCAGCTGAGCCATCTTACCAACCCCATGAGGACTAAATTTAAAACTCCGTGTGGGGTGTGGCCCACAGTGCATGTCTGTTTGCCATACTTCTATAATCACTGACTTTGTTCTGCATTTCATCCCAAACCTGAAGAATATGGAACATTTTCTCACAGTTGCTGAACTGACTTGAAATAGCCTGTTTGTATGAGTCTGGTGACCACATTGTCTCAGAGAGACAGTCTGAAGTGGTTTCTCCACTGATGACTTACCTTTTGATCTTTGATTTGGCCTTACCTGTTTCCCTGTCTTTAAAATGAATGTTGGTGCTCACCTGTGAGGAACCATTTCTTTTTTTTTTTTTTTTTTTTTGAGACAGGCTTTTCTCTGTATATCCCTGACTGTCCTAGAACTCACTCTGTAGTCCAGGCTGGCCTCGAACTCAGAAATCCGCCTGCCTCTGCCTCCCAAGTGCTGGAATTAAAGGCCACTGTTTGTTTTTTAAAAGACTGGCGGAGGGTGTTGGTAGCTCCTGAGTAGGGTTTGCTTTGTAGGTATGACACTGGATTCAATCACCAACACCACTAGAAACAAGATGAAAGATTGTCAGATGGGGAGAAATGCCTGGAATCCTATTCAGCCTCATGGGGGAGGGTCACAGTTAGGCAGGGGATAAGCACAGAGGGGACATTGGTGAGATAAGCCAGTCTCTGTCCTTGAGACAGCAGAAAGAGCTGAGCATGCTCGATAACCAGAGTGCAGCTCTTCTGTCTTAGGTGAGGGAGAAACGGCAGCTACACTCTAGCCCCTCCATTGTGTGTTTCTGTGCATGTGCTGGAGGAGTGTGTGGATACAGTCACATGCTTGTAGAGGCCAGAGGTCAACTTGGAGGGACTGCTCCTTAGGTGTTAGCCATCTGGATCTTTGAGATAGTTTCTCACTGGCCTGGAACTCATTTAATTAGTCTAGTTTGGCTGGTTAGTAAGCCCCAAGGGTCCACCTGGTAGTCACTAGTGTAGCACCAGCTTTCTTTTTTTTTTTTGGTTTTTCGAGCACCAGCTTTCTTACCTGAGTTCTCGGAACTCAGGTCTTCATGATTGCTTGGCAAGCACTTTACCAGCTGAACTGTCTTCTTGGCTGAAAAAAGCTCTTTTTCATTCCCTTTCTTTCTTAGCCTTTCCCTTTCTTTTCTTTTTTCTGAGACAGAGTCTCTCTAGGGAATCTAGGATGAATCAGCCTTCCAAGAGCTAGAATTGCAGGTATGAACCTCTGTGCCCATTCTGACTTACCCCTGATTGTCCTTGAGATCCTTATATCCATATATGGCAGGTTTCTGAGCAACTGTCATCAGGAAAGGATTGAACAATTAAAGCTCCAACAGAGACCTTCAGAGGTCAGTTTCCCTGCCTATATATTCATGCATTCAGAAGTGGTGTTGGCACCTGAGTCAGACCTTAAATTGTTCTCATCTCTCGGTTTATTTTGCTGATCAACTCACTTATTAATCACCAAGTGCCCTCAGTGTTCAATGCATGTACTTGCATGCCATTCTTAAAGCTTCTCAATGCAGAGATTGCATGGCCTGAAAGGAAGAAAGTCCTACCACTGGTCAGTGTCTGGCCTTGTGGACAATGGAACACTTTCCACCTCAGAGTATTACGGTTTTCCTTCCTCCTGAAGACTTAATAAACTGAGCATGGTGGAATATACCTGTAATCCTGTCTGCCAGCTAAGGCAAAAGGATCATGAGTTTGAGGCTAGTCTGACCTACATAATGGAGTCCTAATTCTTAGTTACTTTTCTATTGCTGTGATAGAACACTGTGACCAGAAGCAGCTTGGGGAGGAAGGTTTTATTTCAGCTTACAACTCCACACCACAGTCCATTATAAAGGAAGTTAGGGCAGAGGCTGAAGCAGAAGCCACAGAGGCAGCGCCGCTTACTGGCTTACTCAGCGTGCTTTCTTCTACACCCAGGACTGCCTGCCCAGGGGTGGAACCACCCAAGTGAGGTGGGCCCTCCCCACATAATCATTAATAAGATGGCCTACAGACTTGTCTACAGATAATCTGGGCAAGCCATTTTCTCAAGCCCACCTCTTCTTAGATATGCTCAGGTTTGTGTCAAGTTGACAAAAACAAAACAAAATATCAGGATATCCTGTCTCAAGAATTCAGACAGAGCCCTGGCTGTCCTGGAACAAGTTGTCCTCTTGTTGCATGCACACTACCAGGGACAGACAAATAAATGTAAAAAACTCTAAATAAATGGAAAAATTAATAAAGTTGACTGGCTTTACTTGGTTGCATGCTGAACTGTTCCCTCTTTTGTCCCTTAGAAAGATGTCTCATGCATTTACAATGATCCCATTCTGCTTCCTTTTATTTGACACCAGAAGAACATCCATTGGTGGGGAAACCTTCATTGAGTGTCAAACCAGAACATTTGAAATGTGGTTATCTGACTAGTTTTTAAACTCTGCGTTACCTGTGGGCTGCCTGAGCCCGAGTGAGGAGGGAAAACAAGGGCTTAGTTGAATGAGTCAGGATCTGTCCCAACTTCCTTCTGTCATCCAAGTTCCACCTTCACCTGTTGTACAGATTGGAAAATGTGAGGCCAGAGTCAGGAGATTTAACCTCCAAAGCCACACAGCTGTTTGTAGTAAAGCCAGACTCTGGCAGCCATCTTGGCATTGGTTCAGCCTTGCTGTATCTGTTGAAGGTTAACTACAAAGTCTTCTGTTCCTGGACTGTCTGGTACTTGTCATAGAGTTTGATTGGTTGTAAGCCCTTGGTTTTGTAGCTTCCTTGGGAACCTGGCTTTTCATTCATTGAGCCGGCCAGCATTTGGTGAGCTCCTGGAATGTGCCAGGCACAGTGCCAGGCACTGGGTTGACAACGTTAAACAGAACAGATCTCAAATTAGAGGCATGAAGGAGGTTCTGGAGAGGTTGAAGACAGGAGCGAGTCTAATGCCAGGAGGCCTGTGTCCCTCTAGCTACAGAGGTAGGAAGCTGAGGCTGCAGGTTGTGCATGTTGACGGAACCAGTGTTAGGGATGACTGTTCTGCTTTATGTTAGATTAGGTGATGTGTACACACAGCACAGAGTTTCCAAGTCAGAGCAGAGGGTAAAGAAGAGTGTCACCCCGTTCCTTAGTCACTCAGCCTCCTTTCTGGAAGGAACCACTGATAACTGTTCTGTCCTTTTAAGGACAGTGGACGCACTTGCAAACTTGAAAGATACTTGCATTTTTATATAGCGACACTGGCATGCTTTGTGTACTTTCCATTTGCTTCTCCATTGACTGTCTTTAATAGCTATGGCAAAAGCATGTTGAACTGGAGAGATGTCTTGGTGGTTAAGAGTACTGGCTGAGCTTCCAGAGGACTCAGGTCCCACAATGTGGTCCCCAGCCACCTGTAACTCCAGTTCCAGGGGATCCCGTGCCCTTCTCTGTCTCCTGCAGACACCAGGCATACACAAGGTGCACATACATACATGCAGGCATGCACATAAGACTTTTTAAAAAGCATGTATAGCTGGAGATAGTGGAACATTCTTTTAATCCCAGCACTCAGAAAGCAGAGGCAGGTGGAATTTACAGTTTTGAAAGCTACTGCCAAACTAAGAGTTGTAGAAGACAATTTAGACTTTTGTTGATACCACCTGAAGGTTATTTCCTATATCTGTACCAGCATGGAATTTTATGACTTTGGGTCTTCATCAGAACAGTATCTGATCAATAGCATTTGATTGTAATTCTGGTTTCTGTCTCTTCTATTGTGACTGGGTATGAATGTCTTATATTTGGTACACTGTCTACTTACCTGTATCTCCATTCTTCTCTTGTATTGGTGGGTTTTGTTTGTTTTGTGACAAGGTCTTGTTTCGTAGCCCTAGGCTGGCCTCAAACTCACCATCCATCTGTTTCCCATGGACTGGACCCATGTACCACTGTACCTGCTCAGTTCTGGATTTTGCCATGTTATGGAAATGATTTTGTCTTCATTAATAACAATTTTTGTGAGTTTAAAATTTGCCTCTTTTTGTTTTTATTATGTTTTGGTCATGCAAGAAAACTGTTTATAGTTGGACGTTTAAGGCTAGCTTTTATGCCACCCAGAAAGGCTTTTTCCCCTGGATTTTAATCCAGTCTACATTTTCCTCTCCAACATTGGCTCTTACTGTTTTTTATTGTTTGTTTGTTTGTTTTTCCCAGACAGGGTTTCTCTGAGTAGCCCTGACTGTCTGAAACTTCCTCTGTAGACCAGGCTGGCTGGGAAAGGTGTGAGCTACCACCACCTGGCTTTTTTTTTTTAAATATAGCACATTCATAGATGTCAGAGGACAACCTGCACAGGTCTGTTCTTTCCCTTTTGGGGGTTCAGGGATGGAACTAGGTTTGTCAAACTTGGTGACAAGTACATTTATCTGATGAGCCGTCCTAAGACCTAAAATAGTCATCTTCTCTTTCCTTTCTTTCTTCCTTTTCTCTTCTCTTCCCCTTCCCCTTTTCTTCCCCTTCTTCCCCTTTTTTCCCCTTCTTCCCCTTTCCCCCCTTTTTCCCCTTCTTCCCCTTCCCCTCTCCCTCCTTCCTTCCTTCCTTTCTTTCTTTTGTTTTTTGTTTTTTGTAGCCCTGACCTGAAATTTGCTTTGTAGACCAGGCTCCCAGGCTGGCCTCAAACTCAAAGAGATCCTCCTGCCTTTGCCTCCCAAATGCTGGAATTAAAGGTATGTGCCACCACATCCAATTAAGACATTGTTTTTAATGTTCGTCTGATTCACAGCATGTGGCATGCTCAGCTCTTAGCTATACAGTGTGCCAGGATATGCATCAGGACACAGATAATCTTCATCACTGCAGGGAGCTTCCAGCCCCACTGTAGCCAGTGTCCTCTGACCTGGCCGACACCACCATAAATAACATAGAGCTGCTTTTCTACTCTACAACTTCATCCATGTGACATCCCATGATGCTTAAGGTGCTTACATTGATTGTGTTTGGTGATTGTGTTTGGTTCCATGCTGAGGATTACACCCAGGGCTTCCTGAGTGCTCAGTTCACGCTGCACTTCTTGACTCTACATCTTGACTCTCGTTTACATTGAATCTTGTCACTGACTTCAGTCCCATGTGTGAGCTACAGAAATCAGTAGGTGGTGATCTCCCCATTTTAAAATGTGGAAACAAAATTGTGGCCAGTGTAATGGTTTGGGAGGTAAAGACACTGCTGCCAAGCTTGATAAACCCGAGTTCTATCTCTGTGACCCACACAGTGGGAGGAGAGAATCTAATTCTGCAATATCTTCTCTGACTTCCACACCCATGTTGGAACATGGGTGTATATCTGCACACAGTAAGTGTAACTTAAGAAAAAAAAGCAATAAAGTTAACTGACTTTAGTACAGTAGTCTAGTCTTTCCTTTAAAAAGTTAGTATTGTAGGAATTAGAGAGATGGCTCAGTAGTTAAGAACACATTGCTTTTGCAGAGGGCCTGGGTTTGATACTTAGCACCCACAGGGTGGTTTATAACATCCATAACTCTAGTTCCAAGGTATTCAGGGTACCAGGCACACACGTGTGCACATACATATATACGTGCAGGCAAAACATTCATTTCCCTGTTTTTTCCCTTTTGGGGGTTCAGGGATGGAACTAGGTTTGCCAAACTTGGTGACAAGTACATTTATCTGATGAGCCGTCGTAAGACCTAAAATAGTCATCTTCTCTTTCCTTTCTTTCTTCCTTTTCTCTTCTCTTCCCCCTTCTTCCCCTTTTCTTCCCCTTCTTCCCCTTTTCCCCTCTTTTCCCCTTCTTCCCCTTCCCCTCTCCTTCCTTTCTTACTAGCCTCAAACTCATGGCAATCCTCCTACCTCTATTTCCTGAACTAGTATTATGGGTGTGAACTACCACACCCAATTTAACTACTACTTTTGAAAATGTTCCCTGCCACTCACAAAGATAGAATCCAAACCTTTATACTTTTCCTTGCCTGAATTGGCTACTTAAACCTTTAAATGTGGCTCATGTACTTGATCAGATGCATCAGAGATCAGGGTCTTAGCACCTTTGGCCTCATGTGAGACGAATGTGCTGCAGGTCACAGCTGCCTGGGAGCTGCTTTCCTAGGCTTCTGCAAGAGAAAGTGCTTTCAGGGCTGAACTGTTCTTTTCCATTCCTGCACAGAGAATGCAAGATCTCTCCTGTACTGACCTGGCACTGGTGTGAGGAAGCTCGTTAAAGAGCAGACACAAGGGAGAGCACCCAACGGCGGTGGGTGAGACAGCACCTTTAAGTTGTGGGTGCTGACTTTCACAGTGGAGTAAGCGTGTCTTTATTTTTAGCTTGGGCATTTGGGTAACTTTCCAAATCATTTTCGCTTTTCCCTGTATCCCTTTCCTTCTCTAATTTCTGGACATGATCAGCTTCTTTGGAACACAATTTCTGTATCATCTATCCCACTGGGCCTTCTGCAGAGGATTCTGTAAAATAGATACTGCAGAAATTAGCATATTAGGTTCAGCTCAAATTTGTGGGTAGTTATTATACTATGAAAGAAGATGTGTCAGGAGCTCGGCTACAGAACTATGCTGGTTTGACAGGCTGACCCTGAACTTTTGTGCTCAAGAAGTTCTTGCCTCAGTCTTCTAAGGAGCTGGAGTATAGATTATGCCATTTTCTTGTTTTCTATTTATCTATCATCCACCTAACTACCTATTAACCTACCTACAAAAAAGAGAAGCCTTCCTGTCCTTTTGTTCTCCTGGTCAGCTACCTGCTACATCAAATCTATCCCTGGAAGTTTTGTCCTGGGAATTAGGGCTCCTAGATGATAATGCTGTGCCTACAGAGGAAGGGAAGTCCCTGATGGCCTCCACTGCAGAAGAAAAATCCCAGTAGCCTAAAGGTGGATATCAGAGGTAGTTTTTTTCCTCCATTTTTATTTTAATAGGTTGTTCGCTTGTTGCTTTTAATAGCAACAAAATGATCTTATGATGTACTATGTTCTCATCCTTTCTCAGTCTCCCAAGTGCTAGGGCTACGGATGTGTACCTCCATGCCTAGCTATTTCCTTCTAGATTTAATCCTGGAGGGCCTTAGATGTTACATTCTGTGGCTTACTGGGCTGTAGCCATAATCATTCTTTTAGACTCAGCAAAGAACACAGGCTCTCCTGTTTGGGACCCTTTGGGCAGTTGTACTCTCAATTCTGATTTCTTAAACCATGTATCCCTTTATGATACAGTAGAAAGCCAATTATCTTTTTCACCTTGTTATTAGCATTCTGAAAAAAGTGGCTATGTGCACTTGCAAAAGCACATATGAGTAAATCACCACCAATAATGAGCACACGCACATTACATAACTGAGCTGTCAGTAAACAAGTGTCCCTGGGATCTCCAGTGGCCCTTTTATGTTTCTTTGAGGAACTGTCAATTAAAAGCTGGTCTTATGTAGAACTCTAATGGTGGACCATGCCAGCTGTGAGACAAGCCTGTATGCCCCTCCGCTTATGGGTTGTTTCCAGCCCTGGCTTATGCTGTTTTCTGAAACAACGTGTAAGGCTTATATCATTAGGTACAGCGTCTCTTCTGCTGTTTCCAGAAGCTCCAGTGTGAAAGAAAGGGCCTTCGCCTTCATTCTTTTTGAACTTTGCAAAAGAAAAGTAGAATTGTGTCTTTTTTCTTTACACTGTTGTTAGTGAAGCCTCTCTGTTTTTATTTTACGGCAGTGGCTCTCAACCTTTCTAATGCCACAGCCCTTTGATATAGTTCCTCCTGTTGTATTGACCCCCAACTATAAAATTATTATTATTTTTAATTTTTTAAATTTTTTTTTTCGAGGCAGGGTTTCTCTGTGTATCCCTGGCTGTCCTGGAACTCACTGTGTAGACCAGGCTGGCCTCGAACTCAGAAATCTGCCTGCCCCTGCTTCCCAAGTGCTGGCATTAAAGGCATGCGTCACCACTGCCTGGCTATAAAATTATTTTTGATGCTACTTCATAACTAATTTTGCTACTGTTATGAATTGTAATGTAAATATTTTTGGAGATTTGAGGGGGTTCTCTCACTGAGCCAGGAGCTTCCTCATTCAGTTAGACTGACTGACTAATGAGTTCTTGGGATCCACCTACTTCCACTTACAGTCACGAATGCCTGCACATGGCTTTTACATGGGAACTAGAGATTTGAACTCATGTCCTCACTGTATTGAAGGAACCATCCCCAGTTTTTAACTTCATTTTATCGAAAGTCTCGAGGAGGCTGTGTAACCTGCTCAAGGTCACAGCTTGGTGGTGGCTGAGTGGGAGCCTAGTTCTACCTGGGCTTGAGGCATATGCTCTCTTAAGGAATTCTTCCGCATATGAGAGGGAAGACAAGGCTCTGACCACATTTGCAGGGCCAGTGCTTTTCCCTGCAGAGCCATCTTGCCTGTGTCCCTCCCACTTCCCCTTACTCTCTTAGCTGCTGATCAAGAGAGGAGCTATTGAGTACAGAGTAGAGGCTCAGTAAATGCTTGCTACATGAACGTGGGAGCTTCAGTACTTTCTCTGACCTCCTGACTTCTACGACGCTTTGCTGTACGAGTTCTGGGCTGGGTACTATTTAAAAAAAAAAAAACAAAAACAAAAAACCTGACCAGACAGATGTGAGAAATGCCTTCTAGAGATAATAGTAGATGTTTAGAAACTTGATGGAAGTTGTGAAAAGAAGACTCCCCCCCACCCCAATTTCTTGAGATTTATTTGTTTAGGAGGCTGAAGAAATGGCTCAGCAGTTAAAAGCCTCAACTGTTTGTTCTTTCTGACGACCCTAGTTTGATTCTCAGCACCCACATGGTGACTCACAACCATCTACAATTCCAGTTCCAGGAGACCTGATGTCCTCTTGCCTTCACAGGCACCAGGGACTTCTGTACACAGATGTACATGCAGGCACAACACTAGTACACACACATACAAATGTTAAATATTTATTTTATGGGATATGTGTGCCTGAGTGAGTACATGTATGTGCACCATGTGTGTGCAGTGTCCTTGGAGGCAGGAAGAGTGTATTTGGATCCCCTGTAACTGAAGGTGGTTGTCAACTGCCATGTGGGTGCTGGGAAACAGATCTGGGGACCTCTGCAAGAGCAGCCAGTGCTCTTAACTACTGAACCATTTCTCCAGCCCCCTCTCTCACTTCTTAAATGTTTTATTTCTCAAGGAATTTGCATCTGAGGGGAGAATGGCCCCTGAGCTTTGGTGAGCTGAGTTCACAGCTGAAGTGGATATTTAGAGTATTCTAAACACAACGAACTCTTCAGGGGGCGGGGCTATGACTGGCTGGCAAGGGATTTGTATTTCTAATCTATGCCTTCATCTATAGTTATCTGTAACTGTCTGCTTACTGATAGCCATGAAGTTTTTCCCAGTAGTATGGTCATAGATAATGATAGTGAAAAAGCCAGATGACTTCAGGCTCCTGTTCTGTGACAGATTCCTAGAAGGAAACGTGTGTCAAAAGATATGGACATTCAAAACACTGATAGATTCCTTCAGTTACCCTCCAAAATAAGACCAACCATAATCCAACAGTTCATTTGCCCAGGAAAAGAGATAAACAGCTATCTTCCCTTACTTGTGTGTTCTGGATCCCTCTCATCCTTCTGTGTACACCCCAACTGAAAATGGAAGAGAGCACAGATCCACCCTCTTCTCTGTCTTGCAGAGTCTGGCCACAGATAAAGGACCGAAATGACTGACTCAAAATACTTCACCACAACCAAGAAAGGTACTGTATGTTTCACCACAGACCTGTGCTACATCCCCCAGATCTTGGGGAGCACGGCTCGGAGGGCGGGGTGGGGGTCTGGAGGCTTCATGGGAATTGATGATGTAAAGACCTAAGTGTACCTTTTAGAAACCAAGCAAGAACATTAACACCAGGCATAGAGGAAAGTCTTTGTCTTGTTCCCCATGGCTTAAAAACAGTTAAATATATTCCCTCTCCTAGAGAAAGTACAGAGCCTGCCCGGGGAGGCTGGTTCTTATCTCTGGGCATTATTCTTCATGTTGTAGCAGCTGTTTTCACCCTGTCAGTCATTCGACATCCTCATGAGCATTTCCCAGCAGTTCTCATGACTCGGGGTTAAGCCAGTTAAGTTGCTGCACTGCAGTTTACTAAGCTGGGTTAATGTCTTTGGATAGTTTATTCCTTTTCTGCTTTTAAAGAAATAGTGGAAGTTGTTGTGGCTGGCAAATGTGCTTTAATCTCTCTGTCCTGCCCTTCCTTACCTGTCCTTTCTAGGGCCTGCTGACAAGGGTTAAAGGATCTTAGTTTTCTTTAAAAAAATGTGCGTGTGTGTGCGTGTGTGTGTGTGTGTGTGTGTGTGTGTATACACATACATATTTGTATGGATTTTTTTTGCCTGTATGTCTTCGCCGGATGCCCATGGAAGCTGAAGAGGGTGTTGGATCCTCAGAGCAAGAGTCACAGAGTTGTGAGCCGCCGTGTGGGTGCTGGGAGCCCAAGCCCAATCCTGAAAATGCTTTTAACCACTCAGCTGTCTCTCCAGCCCTTACTTAACCTTGTTGGATCACTGAGTTGGATCCCAAAGTTTGCGCATCAGGAGGCATTTTATTTACTGGTCCAGCTGTTGCTTAATTTGGTAAGACAGCCTTGCCACATGTGCTGGGCCTCAGCTTTGGGAGGCAAAGGCAGAAAGATCAGAGGTTAAAGGCCATGCTTGGATACATAGCAAGTTCAAGCTAACCTGTTTTATGGAAAGCCCTGTTCTGGATTCCCCCTGTGAGAGAGAGATTGAGAGACAGTGAATATAAATAGACATTCCTAGATTCAAATCTAAATCTGGCGTCCTGGATCAGTTTTTGTTTTTGTTTTTGTTTTGTTCAAGGCAGAGTTTCTCTGTATAGCCCTGACTGTCCTGGAACTCATTCTATACTTCCTTGAACTTAGAGATCAGCTGGGCTCTGCCTCCCAAATGATGAGATTAAAGGTGTGTGCCACCACCACCAGGCTTCTGGCTTCATATTTTAAGTGAGGGACCATCCAAAGAAGATTGTAATAAAAGACTGAAGAGAGTTAAGGAGACCAGGATTACAACTCTGTCGAGACACAGCAGCACAGTCTGGGGTGTGGTCTTGCCGGTACAGAGAACTGGTTGCCCTGTATGGGATTCAGGAACCAGGCATAATGGCTGCTTTGGGGCCTGTTGGAGAAAGGCAGCATCTCAGAGGCAGACTGGCCAAGCCTACATCACTGGCGGTTCTTAGGGCAGATCTGACTGACCTCCATCCATCCACACAGAGTAAAGCAGTGCCGTCTCTGAAGGAGTGCAGGGTCAAGGCCTTCCTGCAGGAGGAAGATGTGCTCCTTCATAATAGGAACCACAGGAGCTACAGGGTTTTCCTGGCCCTGTTAAGCAGTGTCCTTAGTGAGACCCTGCTCACATTTTGCTAAGTCATCATTTTCAGTCAACTGTGATCATGATTTTAAAAAACAACACCCCCTCCTTTTCTTTTTTTCTCATTAGGAATCTACTTAGAGTTTTCTCTTCCCTTTCCTCACATAATAGCCCTTCCTCACCTCACCCAAAGGGACTCATGAAAAAGAACCTAAGACTAGAATTCTTCATGTGACTAATTAATATCAGCAGCTGTCCTTGATGCAGAACAGAGTGCCAGGCACTGAGATGGACACTTTACAGCTGAGAGTAAGTGAGAGAATCCATTGCCCAGTCCAGAGACAACAGGCAAGAAAATGGGGTCAGAGAGGCAAACGGGTGTCTATGGCAGGGCCAGCCAAGCAAAGGGATTTATTTAGAGCATAGGATTTGCAAGGAACAAACCTGGTTTTCAGCTTAGCCTATCTCATTTGGTATGGAACAGACTCTATTGCTCATTTGTAAAGTCGGGGAAAGGCAGGTTGTTTTGAATATGAGATGAGAAAGAATATGGAAAAAATTAGTGTGGTGCTGGGCTCAGAGAAAGGCTCAGGAACTGTCTGCTACCTAACATGTTAGCAAGTCCTGACCATGTCCGTGGCATGGAGGTGGGGGGCAGCCACACATCTGCGTTTCCTTTATCCACATCATCAAGTTCTTGAGAACAAAATTTTGTTACATGCTGCAGCCCTTGTAGAATAGCTGAATTCCTGTCTCCAGGCTGAGGAAGTGAAACCCTGAGCAAGCTGTTTGAGCTCAGGCTTCTGGGAAAACAGGAAAAGCCTACGTGTGAGATCAGCCAACTCCCCCACCTCACCCTCACCCTGCGCCTCAATTCCATTCAGCCTTTAGGGAATCAGGGCAAGTGAGAAGGCTGAGGAGAGCTTGCAGTGCATTTTTAGGAGTCTAACTGAGCAGCCATTCAAGATCCTGGTTCCTAGTTCTTCATTCCAACATGGCCTCCAGACCCCTAGCACCTTCATTTCTCTTCACCATTCCTGTCTCTCGTCCTAGCTGAAGCCAAGGGCCTAGAGTTGCTCTCTACCTCCACCTAGTTCTCTGGGAAGTTGGTTCAGGAAATCATCTTACAGCAGGGGTGAACTGCTCACGGCTGTCTCCTTTTCTTAGGGGAGATCTTCGAGCTGAAGGCAGAGCTTAACAGTGACAAGAAGGAGAAGAAGAAGGAGGCAGTAAAGAAAGTGATTGCATCAATGACTGTGGGCAAAGATGTCAGGTATGCAGGAGCAAGCTGGTGACAGCCAGCCGCTGCCAACATGAGGCGTCACGGCTTGGATCCAGTTTGACTCTTTGGCTCCTTTGACAAACCTCATTTCCAAACACAGGATTCCGTTTGCACATGAGTGACAAGCTGCAATCCAAATGGCTCAGACAGCGAGAAAGGGCAGCAAACTGGGTTGAAAGGGCAGCAGGCATTGCAGGGTGTAGCGGAAAGCCTCTCAGAAGCTCGGAGGGTTGCTGCCTGTCAAGGAAAATGAGCACAGATCAGCTGGACATTCTGGGTTGGTGGTTTTTCTTAAGCACAGGAAATGTGGTTTTTGTTGTTTTGTTGTTCTCTGTTCAGCACCTGGTCAGTCTTCATGTTGTATGTAGTTGTGTTTAACTGCCTGTCAAATTGAGAAGTCTCCAGGGGATAGATTTCACATACTGTTCTGTATTTTCATTGGCCCTTGTATAGAAAACCTTCAGATACGTTTTTCTCAGGTTCTCTACACATCTCATTGGATGAAGTGATGTTTCTTCTGCCAAAACAGATGAGACAAAGAATGAGGAAAATTACTCTGAAGTAGTCATGTGGCTAATGCAGAACTAGAAACCGAGCCTGGCCCTTCCAGAATCCAGACTCTGTCTTCTGTATGTCATGGTACCCTGCACATACCACAGAGGTTCAGTACTCCCTGGCTGAACCTTACAGAATGTTCCCATTGTCCCAGGCTTCCACATGGATTGCCTATCCCATTGCTAACCTTAGGAAGGCCCTCCTGCAGTCAGTTTAGGAGAGTCCCTAGCAGATACCTCATTAGGTCAGAGTGTAAGAGGATTGGGTGTCTGAGATATTATGTGCCTCAGTGGGTAAAGGTTTCTACCACCAAACCTAGTAACATGAGTTCAATCCCCAGCACCCACAAGGCTGTCTGCTACTACTTGTCCTCTGACCTCCACATATGTGTTGTTGCCCACGAGCCCTAGTGCGCTCTCTCTCTCTCTCTTTCTCTCTCTCTCTCTCTCTCTCTCTCTCTCTCTCTCTCTCTCACACACACACACACACACACACACACACACACACACACACACAGTCAATAAACTATGATTTTAAAATATGTTGAAAGGATTGGGCATCTCTAAGTTTCATACTTTCGAGAAAGAAAAACTGTTCTCCTTCAATTAGAACAGTAACTTCACTGTCACTTCCTAACAGAGCTTGCTTTACTCATGACGCCTGAGAGAGCCATTCAGGCTCTTCACTTCCTCTTCCTCTCTCCACAATGGCTCTGTTCTTCTGCTGTGCCATCTTTCCAGGTGACTTTGTCCATTGCAGCTCTGAGGGAACCTGGCCTTTGGATACCCCCTTCATGTTCTATGTTTCCTTGTTCTTGGCAATAAAAGCCTAAGAATTGAGACAGGATGATGGCTCAAATTCCAGAAAACCGATCTTTGCATTTCCCATCTCAAGGCCTCTACTCTGGGACCATTATGGTACCCTGTTGGGAAGAGTACTATCAAGTACAGTCATAGATCTGGCTCTTCGTGTTGTTTGGGAGGTGGGCATGCAGAAAACAGAGCTTCTTTGTGTAGCTCTGGCTGGCCTGGAACTCTGCAGACCAGGCTAGCCTCAAACTCAAAGATCCACCTGCCTCTGCCTGGTCAATGTTAGATTAATAAAATAACTTAAGGTGTACACCACCACCACTGTTTAACATTTCTTAACCTCAGAATTACTTGAAATGGGAACACACTTCTGGCCTCCCAGAGCTGTTAAATGAGATGAAGTATGTCCAACCCTTAGCGCTAAGCCTGGCACATAGCATATACCTTATACCATATACCTTGCTAGTTCTTAGTGAATGTCAAACCTGTCCCTTCAACCCTGCTTCCCTGAGATACTCTGGAACCAGCAGCTCAATATAAGAGGCCAATGAAGTGTTAGGAATGGAAAAAGAATGATAATTCAGCAAAGACCAAAAGCTTCGGGAATGCTCTCTCTTTTAAGTATCACAAGGGCCTGGAAAAGTGGGTTTTCTGGAGGTAGGGAGGAATACTGGGAATTGAACCCTGGACCTTGTATGTGCTAGACAAGTGCTCTACCATTAAGTCAACTTCTGTTGTACCTTCTTAAGATTTGTTTGTTTGTTTGTTTATTATGAGTACATTGTAGGTGTGTGTACTCAAATGTGGTTGTGAGCTATCATGTGGTTGCTGGAAATTTGAATTCAGGACCTCTGCTTGCTCCGGTTGACCCTGCTCACTCTGGCCTAAAGATTTATTTATTATTATGTCTAAGTACACTGTAGCTATCTTCAGACACACCAGAAGAGGGCGTCAGATCTCATTACAGATGGTTGTGAGCCACCATGTGGTTGCTGGGATTTGAACTCAGGACCTTAACTGCTGAGCCATCTCTCCAGTCCCTGTTGCACCTTCTTTACAAATGAAGAAACCTTTCCGCTTCTCCCTGTCATCCCTTCCCTCCCCTGCTGCCTGAAAAGCCTGCTTTTCTCGGTCTTCAACGTCTTCTGATGTTACTTTGATTTTGCAGTGCTCTCTTCCCTGATGTGGTGAACTGCATGCAGACAGACAACCTGGAGCTGAAGAAGCTAGTGTACCTGTACTTGATGAACTATGCCAAGAGTCAGCCTGACATGGCCATTATGGCTGTCAACACCTTTGTGAAGGTAAGTAGAAACCCAGTGGAAGTGGGAACAGGGGTTAGGACTGCTCACTCTCTCGTGTCCCTGTCTTTTCGGAGTGCTTGGCCCTCAGGCTCAATTGCAGACTTCTAGGCTTCCTTCTGCCTATTCAGGCTGAGGGCCTCTTCCTCCAGCAGAGGGCTCCCTCTCTCCAGAACCACAGACCTAAAGACTATGCCTCATTCATTCCCTGTGAGGTGACACCAGCCTACTGGCCTCTCATTCTCCTGGGCTGGGCAGTCATTCCCTGTGCCTACTGCCAGCACAGACTTCAGCAGGCATCCAAGAGCAGCTCCGTTCCCTTCCATATGACTCCTTTCTATGCTTTCTGTTACCAGATGAGGAGCAAAGTATGAACTTGGACCTTGACTCTATCCCACTGATGCTCACATACAGGAAAATTAGGGGTTTCTGTGGCTGTGTGTGCCTGTAATTCCAGCACTTGGGAGGCTATGGAAGGAGAATTGCTATGACAATAGGTTGTAGCTAGGCTACATAGTGAGTTCCAGGCTAGTCTGAGCAATATGCCAAGGCCCTGTCTCAAAAAGAAAAGACTATAGTGCTAGGAGCACGGAGGTTTGGATTGCTACTCTGCTCTGACTGGGTGATCCCATAACCTTCTCCAAAGCCTCAGCTTCCTTGGTTGGGAAATGGCCTTAGGAAGCAGTAGAGAGTGTGCAGAGCCCCTCACATAGTATTCGACAGATGCTTGGCATCCATTCTGTGGCATTTGCTTTGAGTATTGTTGGCTGTGGTTGGTGGAGATCCCACAGCAGCTGCCTGATATTGCTCAGAGCTGGAGGCCAGGAAGAATAGGAAGCCACAGATGACTCATCCCGCCCCTGCCCCTGGCCAATGACTGGTTCCCCTCAGGACTGTGAGGACCCCAATCCCCTCATCCGGGCCCTGGCTGTGAGGACTATGGGCTGCATCCGAGTTGACAAGATCACAGAGTACTTGTGTGAACCACTCCGGAAATGCCTGAAGGATGAAGATCCGTATGTGCGTAAGACAGCGGCTGTGTGTGTGGCCAAGCTCCATGACATCAGTGCCCAGCTGGTGGAAGACCAGGGCTTCCTAGACACACTGAAAGACCTCATCTCTGACTCTAACCCCATGGTAAGTTGCTGACAGTCATTGTGATGCCTCCACAGACTCCTGGATTGCTTGAGAAGACAGCCTGGGTTGACTCTCCGCCTTAGAAGTCAGAGCCTTAAGCCAGGCGGTGGTGGCGCATGCCTTTAATCCCAGCACTTGGGAGGCAGAGGCAGGCGGATTTCTGAGTTCAAGGCCAGCCTGGTCTACAAAGTGAGTTCCAGGACAGCCAGGGCTACACAGAGAAACCCTGTCTCGAAAAACCAAAAAAAAAAAAAAAGAAGAAGTCAGAGCCTTGCTGAATATCTAATTGTGATTCTTCCTTGCAGTGGTTTGCAGGGAACGAGGCCTGGATTTCCTGTGACCCTCTCAAACTAGCTGCATGTAGGAAAGCTGCCCAATCTTTCAGAGCCCTGCTTGTCTCATCATTAGATTTTTAGGAGGTCACATACCTGACCTCAGCTGGCCTGATCTAGCAAGCAGTGACTACAGTCAATGCTATTGTCTATAGATGGTTGTGAGCCACCACGTGGTTGCTGGGATTTGAACTCATGACCTCTGGGAGAGCAGTCAGTGCTCTTAACTGCTGAGCCATCTCACCAGTCCAAGATCTTTTCTATAAATCGAAAACTATATAAGAAAAAAAATGGAATATTTAAAACACTAGGCATTGCTCCCACTCAGTATCCAACAGAAACACCGATTGCTCATAGATTAAAGACTGCTAACTAGACAACTGTGTCAGAGAGGAAAGTTGAAAACATTGTAGACTGTGCAGGAAAGAAGTTGTCCTGGCAGAAACATTTGGTAAACCCCTCTATAGCCTACACTCATCCACTACCAGGAGCCTTGAAGAGATCTGTAGGATTCTTCTATCTCTGAGAAGCACAGCTGACAACCACTGCAGTGAGCACTTTGGCCAGTAGAGGGAAGTTGGCTTGCTAACAGGCATTGTCTTAAAATTCAAGGTCCCTGGAGCCAGGCTTTTTTCCCTACTTCTTTCCAATGGCAGGACTAATTTTAGTTTTGCTTTACAGAGGAGTCAGCGGGGTGAGTGCTTGTCATTAGGCCAGGCCTGCTTGGAGCTCTAGAACCTACCGATAGGGTCATACCATATTCCTTACAGAACATCCCATCTTGATCTGCTAGTGTCACTAGCCTCCGCACTCCCTGACTTGAGCAGTACCTGTAGCCTTTACCCTTCTACCTTCTCATCCAGGTGGTAGCAAATGCAGTGGCTGCCCTGTCAGAGATCGCTGAGTCTCACCCCAGTAGCAACTTGCTTGACTTGAACCCACAGTCTATCAACAAGCTGCTGACAGCCCTTAACGAATGCACTGAGTGGGGCCAGATCTTCATTCTGGACTGTCTGGCCAACTACATGCCCAAGGATGACCGTGAGGCCCAGAGGTGAGCAGACAGAGCCCTTGCTTACCAACCTAGTTGGATATGGTCCTCATGGGGTTCTCTGAGTGGGGCTCAGACTCGAATGGGCCTCTTTCCAAGACCTTTCTTCCTAGCATCAGACACACTGTAAGAGAAATAGCCAGCTACTCATCTCTAGAGCCATGCTGTCAGTTGTATGGTTGCAGGCAATGAGCTTCCTGCTTGCTATGAACATAGATGAGGCCTGGCTAGGAACGGACAAGGATCTATCTGGGTTGAACCAAGAGTTTTGTATCTTCAAAACCACTAAATTTTCTAGGTACCTGACCTCTGCTAGGTGCCTTCAATGTTAGATAATCTTCAAGTCTGTGAGATGTATCCTATCATCCTCAACCACCTCACAGACAAGGAGACGGAATTAGTGAGGAGGAGGAACTATATAGTTCTCCCAGCGTGAGTGCGTGGTTTGGCAGTGGGGAGGGAAGGGCTGACAGTTGGAGGTGTCTGCCCTGTACCAGGCTCTGCACTCAACCTGTTCACTTACATGCCTCAAGCCGATGACACAAGACAAGATTGCATCAACTCTAAGATGGGGAAACTGAGGCTCACGGAGTCAGTAGGCAGCAGACAGGGAGGCCTTCCTCCTATAGAAGATAATGTTCTAGCTGGAGATTTAGTTTGGTTGGTAGAGTACTGTCTGAGCATACTGAAGCCCTGCGTGCTGGTCCCAGCGCTGCATCAGCCATGCATGGTGGTGTGGTGGGTAGTCTCAGCACTGGGAGGTGGGGGCAAGAGGGTCAGCCTGTTAAAATCAGTAGTAGAACACTTGTCTCACAGACATGAGGTCCTGGGTTCAGTGCTAATACTGGAAGAAAAAATAAAAATGGGGAAAAAAGAAAACAGCTTTTGGTTTGAGAAGCTCATTGGCTACATAGCAAGTTTAAGGCCCATCTGGGTCACATCTGTCTCAAAAAAACAAAAACAAAAAACGTGTTATTTCGAAAAGTGAAAAGGAACTTTCCCTCGTCTCTTTCTCTTCGCTCTGCTGGAATTGCTGGACCGCAGCATCTGTGAGCGGGTCACTCCTAGGCTTTCTCATGCCAACTCTGCTGTGGTGCTGTCTGCAGTGAAGGTGCTGATGAAGTTCATGGAGATGCTGTCCAAAGACCTGGACTACTATGCCACACTGCTCAAGAAGCTGGCCCCTCCCCTGGTCACACTGCTGTCAGCTGAGCCAGAACTGCAGTATGTGGCTCTGCGCAACATCAACCTCATTGTACAGAAAAGGTACAGCAACTTCCACGCGTTTGCCATATACTAGAGACAGGGGCCCTCAAGGGAGACTGATCTGTCACCATGTAGGAAGCCTAAAGAGAAGAAGGGGTTCTCAACCAGAGTACCTTTCCCCTCAGGGGGTCCTTGATAATGTCTGGAGACATATTTGGTTTTCACAACTAGAGGTTGCCACTGGCATCCAGAGAGCAGAGACCAGGGACACTGCTCAGTATCTTACAGTGCTGTTCAGTCCCAGATCAGTGGTGTCACACATTGGTTGGCCTCAGAGAGGGCAGACAGGTAAAGGTAAGCACGATGTTGCTTTGCCCTGACATTGGGCAGCTCAGAGCCTGTACAGTCCTTGAGATCTGAAGACTTTGTATATGCGCAGTTTGCCTGGGGACAAAGTTCATAGGTCTCATTGAAATCCTCAAAATTGGAGACATTAGAGATGGTGAAAGATCGTGGACTTGGCCTAGGGAGAAGTAGAGTGCTGGGCAGCCTGCTTTCTTCCTAAGGTGGTGACTCAGGAAGTCACTACTCCCAAGGAAGTGGTCCAGTGCTAGATGGGGGTGGTCTGAAACACCATAAGCAGCACCATTCTGAAATGTCACAGAAATGACCTCCTATAAGGCAGCCCTGAGGAAGGGCATCTTGCAGCTGGGGCGGGATCTACCTCCTAAATTCTTCCCCTGGCCTTTAGTAGATCTGTTGCTAGGGCTTAGCAATGGCAACTCATTCCTGCTGTCTGCTGCTAAGAACCAGGACCACAGTGGTCAAGCCCTAGGAAGGTAATATACCATACTCTTTGTCATAGCATCTGTCTGGTTGCTATCTAGTTGATATTTCTTAGAGGACTAAAGATATATATTGAGCTGGGATATTTGTGAAGATTTGGACGGTAAACATGGGTAAAGTATCCTAAGTCCTTAAGCAACATGATAAAAATTGGGCTTTGCTGTTGCAGTGTGGGTGTCTGTGTACCAGTGCCATGGGTCACTGCATTAGTTAGAATACAGGAACTAGGTCAGCATGCAAGGTCCTCTGTGCTATATTTAACACGATAATCTCTTAAGACATTGCCTGTGTCATGGCGGTCATGACCTGTGCCAGCCTGACATGATTGGATGGCCTTTGTCAAGTCTTGCTTATGGAAGTCATCTTCCTACTACCCATCTCACTTACCTCCCCACAGAGCACCCAAAGCTTATTCAGCCAGCCTCCCCATACAGGTTTGTATGACAGCATGGACTCCTGAGTTCCTCCTTCCTCTGCCCCATCACAGAGCTTCCCCCCTGGCTATAACGTTGTTTTAGAATGATTCATTTCTGTCTTGGAAAGGGCATAGAAGTAGAAATTGGATGGTGCCTTTTACCTTGCTCTCAACCGTTTAGTGTGTGACAAATACAAGCTTTATAACCTTTCTGAATTTCCTTGTTTTAGAAAAACGTGTCCTGTGGGACCATTGAGGGCAGCAGCAGCAGTGGATGAGCAGTGGGCACACACTTAAATAGCTAGTGCATCAGGTGACAGTTCCTATTAGCAAATGCCTTCATAAAGCAGGCGTTGTTGATCCTAGATGTTTCATCTCCCTCACAAGAGTCTGTTTGTGTCTACAAACTCACCCTTACGTTCTGAAACTGGCTAGTATTTCCCAATAGTCAGCCATTGTGCTCCTCCCTGAGACTAGAACACCTACAGCACGGTCATAAAGGAGAATATGGAAGAAGTCATGAAAGGGTTCCTCACGGGCTTCCCCTCTGCTGTAGGATCACAAGAGACAAGCAACATGTGTGCATTGTTTCTGCCCAGGAAGCCTAATTGAGACAGGGTACATTAGGGGTACACTCCAGTATTTCAGGACTCCAGAAGGAAAGTAGGGTTTGAGCATAAACCATATGTTTATAAGTAGTGTGTGTAGTCAACCATTTTTAATATTGAATGAACAGGACGAATGTTCCCAGAGTGAGTTCATACACACCAGATCTAATACTAGCAGATTGGGGCCTGTGGTGGTAATTATTCCTGCATAGTTCATTCTTATTTCATGGGTTAGGAATCAAAAGCTGAGATCACACATTGGGATTAAAACCCTAGCCTGCTGCCTGCTAACCTTGTGAAATGTTTTTCCTTCCTGAGATTTGGCCCAGCAAGCTGTAGCCAGGCAGAACCACTGCTGATAATCACACAATCTTAATAGAGGTTCTGCCTCCCTAGAAATCATATTTCACCTACAGCCCAGGAATTCCCCCAGCAGATGTGGAATAGCTTCCGTGAAAGTTTTATGATGTTTGTTTGTTTGTTTGTTTTCTGCGCATCCTGCCCTGCCACCAGGCCAGAGATCTTGAAGCATGAAATGAAGGTTTTCTTTGTGAAGTACAATGACCCTATCTACGTGAAGCTGGAGAAACTGGACATTATGATCCGGCTGGCCTCCCAGGCCAACATTGCCCAGGCAAGCAAGCAGAGCATGGTGGTGTGGGGCACAAGCTTTGATGTCAAGACAACTTCCATACTAGCTGTGTGTGTAGGTCAGGTCAGCTAAGCATGCTTGGTGTCGACAGTTTGTCTCAGAGTTCAGCATTGGGGGGGTGCAGGTGGGATGCAGAGCATTGTAAGCAGGCAAAAACAACTAATGTTTTTATTATTGAAGAATGTTCTTAAGCTGTGCACACAGGTACACTTCTGAAGTCCCAGATACTTGGGTTCCTGAAGCAGGAGAATCACTTGTCCTGAGATCAAGACTATCCTGGGCAACATGTATAGACTTCCTACATATACTCAAAAAGTTTATATATTCTCCCTATTGCCTGTCATTTATTCACTAAAGAGTGATAATTGGACACCTGGGTATATCGCTTGGTCAGTAAAGCATTTACGAGGGGCAGTTATGAAGACTTGAAATTGATGTCCAAAATCTATGTTTAAAAAGCTGAGTGGGAGGTGGTGGTGGCGCACGCCTTTAATCCCAGCACTTGGGAGGCAGAGGCAGGTGGATTTCTGAGTTCAAGGCTAGCCTGTTCTACAGAGTGAGTTCCAGGATAGCCAAGGCTATACAGAGAAACCCTGTCTTGAAAAACCAAAAAAAAAAAAAAAAAAAAGCTGTGTGTGGCAGCTAAAGAGATGACTCCATAGTTAAGAGCACTTGCCGCTCTTTCAAAGGACCTGGGTTTAGTTCTCAGCACCTCCTTCAAGCAACTCACAAACACCTGTAACTCCAGTTTCAGGGCATCTGCTTTCTGTCCTCTGTGAGACACACACACACACACACACACACACACACACACACACACACCACACCAATAAAAAAATAGATCTTAAAAAAAAAACCCAGAGTTTGGTGTGCCTTTATAATCCCAACACTGAGGGCTGGAGAGATGGCTCATCGGTTAAGAGCACTGACTGCTCCTCCAAAGGTCCTGAGTTCAAATCCCAGCAACCACATGGTGGCTCACAGCCATCTGTAAGGAGATCTGATGCCCTCTTCAGGTGTGTCTAAAGACAGCTACACTGTATTCACATAATAAATAAATAAATCTTAAAAAAAAATAATCCCAACACTGGAGAGGTAAAGACAGGCAAATTCCTAGGCCTGGCTAGCCAGCTAGCCTAGCTTCATCTGAAAGTTCCAGGCCAATCAGAGACTGTCTCAAAAAAAAAGAACTCTGGGTGGGGGGGCCAGGAAGCAGGGCAACATTTGGAATGTAAATAAAGAAAAGGTGGGTGATTCTGAGAAGTGACTCCCAAGGTTGTCCTCTGGCTTCCACATGCATGTGCCATACCTTTTGCCCCCAAAAGCAGTAGTTGAGGCTGGGAATGTAGGTCGGTAGAGCATCTACTTAACACAAGGCCCCAGATCAATCCCCAGCACCACACACACAAAATAATGTACTTGAATGTAGTAGCTGCTAATATAAAGCAAGGATTGTTGTGCCCTGCTACACAGTCATCCTCTACCTACCTCTTGGGTTATCTTCCCTTTGAGGAACCTAGTAACACTCTCTCCGGGGCTGTCATATGAGCAAGCAGCAGAATCCCGTGCTTTTGGAGTTTGTGCATTCCTGTCACCCAAGAGTTGTAACAGGTCGCTCCATCAGATCCATACAACCGATTTTTGTTTGGAGCACAGGTATTGGCGGAACTCAAAGAGTACGCTACAGAAGTAGACGTGGATTTTGTACGGAAGGCAGTGCGTGCCATTGGCCGCTGTGCCATCAAGGTGGAGGTGAGTAGGTTCTGGGATTCCATTCTTAGGCAGGGAGGGGGAAGGTTGTTAAAAACAAAGCAGCCTGATCCTAGCAGTTACTCATGATCCAGGAAATCCAAGGGGTACCAACAGAGTCTCTATGGTGCCCACTGTGCAGATTAAATTGACTCTTTTTCACTGTAGGCCCTCAGTTGCAACAGGTGATGATGGTTCTACAGCATTACTTAGGGTCACAGGGCAGCCAGCAGCCTGCGGGCTTCCTGTTGACTTATCACAGAGGTCTGGGGCAGGACCTCTGCCTGATAGTTATTTCAGTAGATCCCTTGATTGAGCTGCTGGGCTTCTCCTCTGAGCTACCACACCACTCTAAAACCTGGGTCCTGGCATTTTATTCCCTCCTACTCTGCCCATTCCTTGACTGTTGACCTAGATTCAATAGGTCTGTTGGTGGCTTAAAGATCCTGAGATAGCTAGTTATACTCAGTACAGACCCTTGAGACAGTTAAGGTGTTAGCCCCTTGATGTTTATTTGTTAGGGCCCTCCTGAGACATCTGCACCATTGGGCTATTATTGTTGTGTGTATAAATAAAAGCAAAAGACTAGGAACAGAAACTTTGTGGGTTTAGTCATAGCAGCCTATTTTATGAAACAAGCCAGAGAAATGGGGGCAAATAAGGTCACTCAGCCCTTGGGCTTTGCCTGGAGGAACTCTCCACCTTGCACTGTCAAGAGCTACACCCTGACTTTCTTATGTTCTTATCAATCTGTATGTCCTTTTCGTCCAGTGCCTTCAGCTGGCCCTTTTTCTCTACCTCCTCCACAAGGGAGAGTGATCTGTTCTCATGCTAAGATAAGGATGGTGGAGCAAGGTGACTTAAGCTCCTTGGCCTTGGCATGATGTTAGTCCTGTTGGAAACTGTGTGCCCACACTGCCTCTTTTCCCACACAGCAATCTGCAGAGCGCTGTGTGAGCACATTGCTTGATCTCATCCAGACCAAGGTCAACTATGTGGTTCAGGAAGCCATTGTGGTCATTAAGGATATCTTCCGCAAGTACCCCAACAAGTAGGTGCCCACTCTTCCTGGTAAGAGGACAGCGTGGCTTTCCCTTCCTTGTCTCCTTTTCCATTTCACAAGCAGCTTTCTCAGAAAAAACGTTTGTCTTTCTTCTTTTACCCAAACTGGCCATCCAGACCAAAATAAAAGCAGCTAAACTCCAACAGCTAAAACATCCCTTATCTCCGGGCAGTGGTGGCGCTTGCCTTTAGTATCAGCAGTTGGGAGACAGAAGCAGGCATATCTCAGTGAGTTGGAGGCCAGCCTGGTTTACATAGTGAGTTTCAGGACATCCAGGGAAACACAGTCTCAAAACCAAACCAAAACAGACACACACACACACACACACTATCCTTAGCTCTTCCCTTTCTCTCTCTCTCTCTCTCTCTCTCTCTCTCTCTCTCTCTCTCTCTCTCTCTCTCTCTCTCATACACACACACTCACACACACACACTATCCTTAGCTCTTCCCTTTCTCTCTCTCTCTCTCTCTCTCTCTCTCTCTCTTCTCTCTCTCTCTCTCTCATACACACACAGATACACACACTCACACACACACACTATCCTTAACTCTTCCCTCTCTCCCTCCCTCTCTCTCTCTCTCTCTCTCTCTCTCTCTCTCTCTCTCTCTCTCTCTCATACACACACACACTCACTCACTCCCTATCCTCAGCCTCTCTCCAGGTCTGGGAAGCTGCATGTCTTCATTGGTGCTCAATCATGTGTTCCCAGGTATGAGAGTGTGATAGCCACACTGTGTGAGAATCTGGACTCGCTGGATGAGCCTGAGGCCCGCGCTGCTATGATCTGGATAGTGGGCGAGTATGCTGAGCGGATCGACAATGCAGACGAGCTGCTGGAGAGCTTCCTGGAAGGTTTCCATGATGAGAGCACCCAGGTGAGCCTTCCAGTGCACAGAGCCATTACTGAGCTCCTGCCCACTTCTGGCCTGCCGTAGCTCTTTTCCCTCCCCTCCTCATGCTGCATTGCTGGTGCGAGCAGGCATGAATTGACAGGCTCTGTATGGTCCCCTTTCCTCCCCCACAGCAGTGCCTCAGAAAACAGCACATGGTATGTGTGAAAAGTGATCAGAAGTTTCTGGCTTTGTTTTAAATCTCATATTTATCTTTGGTCATACATTGACGTGGTTCAAAATAGAAGTGCTACAGAGACTTTACAGTGAAAATTCTTCCTCCAACTGCTTTCTTGGCCATAGTTCTTCCCAGTACTAGCTAGCATCCTTGATTTCTTGGTGATACAGAGGTTGTAGGGATGTATGCATATTCCTACGGTAGATATGTATGCACACATGCATATTCACCTGCAGCCAATTCTTACTGTTCTTGTCATCTGTGTTCTATAACCACTACAATTCCTGAATAAGTAAGTACTGAGCTAGCACTCAGAAGAGACATAAAGTTAGGTCCTATGACGTCTAGATGTTTTTATCAATTGGTCAACATGCAACATCATTGATTCATTAGCATTGAACTCTGGCCAACAGCTCTGTGACTTGTGCCTGACTAAAGTTTATCTAGCATACATATTTCTCAAAAGAGAACATTCCAGCCTTTTGGACAAGCACTACAGCACCACAGCTTAGAGACAGTTTTAAATGATGATTTTTTTACAGGATGAGAGCTGAAACAAAGGTAGAGTCGGCCTTGCCTTGTTCAGCCTCAGCTTGGGCATCTACATCAGGTGATTGATGTTCCCAGTGCTCTGCCTGTATGTACAGGTGACCAGACAAGCCCTGGTAAACACGTGTAATCTCAGCATTTGTGAAGTAGTTTGTCAGATGTTTGCGATCATCCTTGGCTATATAGAGAGTTTGAGTTACATGAGACTTGGTCAGTAAAAGCAAGGCTGGTGGGCTGCTGAGATGACTCAGTGCATAAAATCACCTCCACCGAGCCTGACATCTTGAATTCCGTCATGGGAGTGCACTTAGGTGTTAAGAGAGAGCATGTCTCATGGCATGCACAGTCATTCACATACATACAGATAATAAACACCTGTAATAAAAATAAAGCCAAGCCTTTACAAGTGTGGGGACATAAACGCTATATATAGGAGTCCACTATCCAACTTCAGATTGCTTAGGAGCTTGCTTCTGCCCTTGGATATACCTGAGAGGTGTTTCAGCATTAATATATGTTACTTTTAAGTCCAATGGACATTAGTGTGTCTAGTCTGTTTTTGTAAACATACTGCTGTGATAGGCAGCATAGTGTAGAACTGTGAGTATTTCAGGGATGAACCCTTAAGCAGACAGCTTGGAGAGAAGGAACTGTACACTAGAGATCTGGGTAGCTCTTGCCTGATTTTGTTTGGTAGAGAGGTTGTCCTGGTTTGACCTCCCATCTCAGATAGTACTTCTCTGCCTCTTGTACTTGGTTTGAGCAGCTTGGAAGGTAGTGGGTGTAGTTTGTCTGCGAATTAGGAAATGTCTTTTGCCCAGTGTAGGCAGTGTGACCTAGTAAGTCCAAGCATGCAGAGTGGAGTCAGAGACCCCAGAGCCCACACCTCTCATCCCTCACTCTCAGTGACTATGCTCATCTTGTGTCTAGCCCGTCAGAAGTACTCGTCAGTGGTAGTATTGACTTGGGGCCAAATTAGATTCAAAGGGGAAGTGGCTCAGGAGAAAGCAGAGCCTGCTGGTCCCCACAGCCCACTTGTCTGAGCAACTCAGGCCTCCCTATACTTCTGCTTGCACTATGGTATTGGGGCTGTCTCTGCTACCTCTGTGGCTCTGCCTTGGTCACAGTCCTACAAGCAGGGTTACAATGGGTCAACAGTTCAGGCTCAGTCCTTAAAGCTTTAACAACTCCCACGGAAAGAGAACCTTTACACCAACGGCCCAACAGAAGCCCCAAAATCTGTCTGTGTTTTCTGGAGCCATTTACCAAGACTGATGAGCCAGTTGTTCATTCTGATCTGTATAGATTGGAAGAGACAGAATGGCATTCTCTGAAGGAGAGCCAGCAGAGTGGGTGCTAAGTGAGCAAAAACAGCAGATGTCTGTGGCAGAATCAGTGATTCTCAGTGCTGCTTCCCTCCCACTGCTGTGCGCCGCCTGCCTCTGTGCAGCCTCATTTTTACACCAGACCTGTCTGTGGCTCCCGAGAAGTCCAGCCTTGCCTGGATTATTTCTGCCCTGTAACCAAGTCCTCCTCAAGGTTACGGCGGAGGATTGCCTCAGGGTATAAACTGCCAAATATTTGGGTAAATCTTGTAGCCTCTTCCTGCGCAAGAATAAACCTGCTAAGGAGCCAGGGATTGGGGAAGTTGGAAGGAAAAGCTGAGTCAGGAGTCTAGAGGGAAGAAAACCTCCCTGAAATTCTGAACTCACTTTCCATGTTCCTTAAATTCACCAAGCCCTTGCCGGGTATGATGGTGCACAGCTCCAGCCCCAGCACGGCTGGGCTTACAAAGGGTTATTGCCATTTAGCTCTTTGACTCTTACAGCTAACCAGGAGTTACACCCCATCTTACAGATGAGGAGACTACCTCAGTAACTTTAGTGACTGTTGGGAAGAGAGAGTCAGAGTCCAGCTGAGGAGTGATGTCACTGTACTTCCTGATAAGTGCTGTGGGTTGTTTGCAAAGCTCACAAGACCCCAGCTCCCGTCTGAAGTAGGCTATTGCTTTTTTTCCCTCTTTGTTTTTTTGAAGGATGCTTTTACAATAGGGTTTCCATACATCTTAGGCTGGCCTCCAACCAGTATTTCTGATCTTGCTTCCACTCCTCAGTAATGGGATTGCAGGTATCGACCACTCTCAATTCAGGCCATGTCTTCCTCACTGACTGAAGGTGACTGACCGGAGTCCCATGTGGAAGCCACACACTAGTCTTACTCCTGCCTTGGACACAGTAGCAGCTGTTCCTCCTCCACTGACCCATGTGTCAGCAAATGGCAAGGGGCTGTGGGTGAGCTCATTCCCAGAAGAAACCTCCTCTTTATTTTTATGTATGTATGTATGTATGTATTTCATGTATGTAAGTACACTGTTGCTGTCTTCAGACACACCAGAAGAGGGCATCAGATCTCATCACAGATGGTTGTAGCCACCGTGTGGTTGTTGGGAATTGAACTCAGTACCTCTGGAAGAGCAGTCAGTGCTCTTAACCGCTGAGCCATCTCTCCAGTCCCCTTATTTTTTTTTAAGGAGCATGGGAGGGCACATTACAGCACTTGAGTGGAGACCAAAGACAACTTTCAGGAGTTGGTCCTCTCTTTCCACCATGTGAGTCCCAGGGATCGAACTCAGGTTCAATCAGCCTTAGCGGCAAGCATCTTCACCCACTAAGCCATCTTACCAGCCCATCCTCTCCATTCCTACTCCTGTTGTCAGACTACCCTGCAAGCAAGGAAGATGGCGCCACATCGCCAGTGCTGCTACTGCTGAGCTGCCTGGACCATTGCTTCCAACTTGGCAACAGACCTGTCCCAGGCTGACACAAAAGAGAAAGACTCAGGAAGGACATCCACATAGTCTCATGCACACATTGTTTTCAACCATGAATCTCTCTCTCTCTCTCTCTCTCTCTCTCTTTCTGTTTTGTTTTTGTTTTTCGAGACAGGGTTTCTCTGCATAGCCCTAGATGTCCTAGAATTCACTCTGTAGACCAGGCTGGCCTCCATCTGCCTCTTCCTGCAGAGTTCTGGGATTAAAGGTGTACTCCACCACTGCTCAGAATGACATGGTGGCTCATGCCTGTAATTCCAGGACTTGGGAGACTGAGGATGGAGAATTGCTTGGCGTTTAGGCCAGCCTGAGTAAGTTAAAAATGAGTGATCAGCCCGGGCTACGGAGTGTGAGCCTGCATCAAAAGCAGAACAAGTAAATAAAATACAGGGAATATTTAAAACCCGTCAGCACTCGACAGATACTCAAGCTTCTGCATCTGGGCATGTGGAACTTTGGGAAAGGAATTCAGCAACTGACTCAACGTGTGGTTTGAACCACATCCACTCCAGTCTTGGAAAACCAGTACTCTAAGCCGTCCACTGCCTTGACCAGGCCCTTCTAGAAAACATGGCATATACTTTGAATAGCTACTCAAAGCAGGGCCCAGCATGGCCCCTTTTAAAAACCTAGGCAATCACATTAGCCTGTGGCTAGGAGGGCCTAACGTGCTCTTTCAGTATGCATCACAGCACAAATTTCTTGAATTTCTTAAGTGTCTCCTGTTCCCTAGGCACTAGCCTACGCAGTATAGAATCAACAGTGAGCTAGACAAACCCTATCCCCACCCATCAAAAGCTCTCAGTCAGCCCATTGGGGTGGCACACAGCACTCAGAAGGCAGAGGCGGACAAAGTTCTGTGAGTTCCGGGACAGCCAGAGCTATGTAGTGAGACCTGTCTTGAAAAAAAGAAGAAGAAAAAGCTCACAGCCATAGGGACAGCCTGGTAGCTGATAAGGACATAGAGGAGACTGGAAGTGTGGGGCTGGGGACCAGCATGACTCCGATAGGAGTGCCAGCAAGGCTGAGGATCTCGATGGAATGGAGGGCTCGGGGAGACTTCCTACCTTCTGATGGGCATGTAGTTCCTCGGTGGCAGGCTAGCTCTGTGGAGCCTGGCTGGCCTGTGCTCTGCATCTCTGTGACACCACTAACACCCTAGGGAGCATGCCAGTCACACGTGTTGCCTTTTGAAGCAAACCTCTCTAAGAGCCATGGATGTGAAGCTCTGACAGGCATCTAGGAATTCAGCTGAGCCCTACCTGCCACATAGTACATAGTACATAGTTCCTCAGTAACAGTCCCAAGACAAGGAGAGCTGTTCTTGGTTTCCATCTGTTCCGAGACCTGCCACACCTCCCTTGGTTGTACATTCCACCTTATTTGCCTTGTCCTCTGCAGGTCCAGCTACAGCTACTGACAGCCATTGTGAAGCTCTTCCTGAAGAAGCCAACAGAGACTCAGGAGCTGGTGCAGCAGGTCCTCAGTTTGGCCACTCAGGTAGTGCCTCACCTCTCTGCTGCTCCTGTCAAATCAAAGAAGCTCTCTTCCTGGGAGCCGGTCTCCCTCTAACCTCTCAAGGGTAGCACATGTGCGAATTGATGCCAGAGTAGCCTGAGATCCCTGACTTCTGGGGGTCAGAGTCCCAGACAGATCACATAGCATGGTGTCACCATGAAACTGAAGAGGGTTATGTGGGAACAAATGCTGGAAGATTGACTGCAAGGTAGGGGAATGAAGACAGGAGCGGGCGTGACCTGCCTGAACTAGACATCCATGGAGACAAAGCTGAAAGTTGGGGACTGGGATGTGCCCCTAAGGTGGTTTGGAAGCCACCTTTTGGGTATGTTCAGAATCGTTGGATGAGATGGGTATAGTGGTACATGCTTTTAATCCTAGCACATGGGAGGCAGAGGTAGGCAGATCTCTGTGAGTTCAAAGTCAGCCTGGTCTATATAGTAAGTTCCTGAGAAACCCTCTCTCAAAACCCCAAAAATAAGAAAGAGGGGGAAAAAACTGTGATATGGCTAGTGTGTGGGAGGGCGCCCTTCTCATGTGGGAAGGAGTCACAGAAGCTGCTCCAACCCCACCTCCCAAGGACTCAGACAATCCAGACCTTCGGGACCGTGGCTACATCTACTGGCGCCTGCTCTCCACGGACCCTGTAGCTGCGAAGGAGGTGGTACTGGCTGAGAAGCCCCTCATCTCGGAGGAGACAGACCTTATTGAGCCTACACTACTGGACGAACTCATCTGCTACATTGGCACACTGGCCTCTGTCTACCACAAGCCTCCCAATGCCTTCGTAGAGGGCGGCCGGGGAGTGGTACATAAGAGCCTGCCCCCTCGCACCGCCTCGTGAGTACCGCTGCCTAGCACATGCAGGCCTTAGAAGACGGCCCCGGAAGGGCCTTAGTTTAAGCAAACTAGGATTCTAGCCACTTACAGCCAATGTTTAACTACACCCTAGGTGTCCACTAGTATGAGGACCGTGGGTGTACAGAGTTTGGACAGTTCAGGACCCCATAGCTAACAGAATGACTTCTACTTCCAAAGACTTGTTCCCACCACCTCTGTTGCTCCTGGGTGGCTGGTTTGGCCTAGTGACAGTCCTTGGAGGCTGGCATCTAGTTTCCTTTTGAGAATAAGCTAGAATATGCACACTTGGCTCATCCCATGAGACTAAGGAGGCAGAGAAACAAGTCATATACTCCTGTGCCCACACCTCCAGACATCAAGCGAGGAGACCTAGAGCCTGACTTAGGCAAAGATCTTGGAGACTAACATCTCTTTACCTTCCCTGGAACATTCTAGAACTGTTACCTCACCTGATCCTCTCTGTGTCCAACAGGAGTGAGAGCACAGAGAGCCCTGAGACAGCCCCTGCCGGAGCTCCTGCTGGTGATCAGCCTGACGTCATTCCTGCCCAGGGTGACCTCTTAGGTGACCTCCTCAACCTGGACCTTGGGCCCCCAGTTAGTGGCCCGCCCTTAGCTGCCTCCTCAGTGCAGATGGGAGCTGTGGATCTTCTTGGTGGTGGCCTCGACAGCTTGGTATGTCCTCGGTCCCCAGGTGATGTTATTGATCTTCAGAGGAGCAGGCTTTGATGCCCCTCCTTGCTGTATCAAATGGGAGGGTATGTGAAGTACTTATTCTGCTCGGAGGTGATTGTGTAGCTCCATGCTTAGGCTGTGCAGCTACATCCTGTGAGGCTGTTCCTAGCTCTGAAGAGCCAGGTCTTTGTCTACTCTCACTCAGACTACCAGCTAGGGAGAGCAGCCCAGCCAGGCCTCCATGGAAGGTCAGGGGTAGAATTTCCTTCTGCCCCTCCTCAGGCATGTAATGGGGCTGGGAAGAGGCAGCTTCTGAACCTTTCCCTTGGTGTTAATAGTCTGGCCACGAGAGAGCCTAGGACAAAGTACAAGTTATGGCTCAGGGTGACAGGATAAATAAAGCCACAAGGAAGGGCAGTGTCCTTCAGAGGGCTGGGCTCTGGGCTGCAGAACCGACTCATCCCAACTAGAGCCATAGTTAACTAACCTCTCTCTCTCTTTCTCTTGTCTCATGTTCTTTCCTTGCCTCTCTCTTTGCATGTTGCTTCCTGTCTCTTCACCCTGCCTGCTTCTGCTTGGAGATGGGGGATGAGCCTGAAGGGGTATGGTTCAACCCTCTGTCACCAGTCCTTTATCTGTGCCGAACCTTGGCCAATGGTCCACTGTCTGAGCAGTCTCTGCTTTGACTTCCTGGCATGCAGTTGCCTCTGGCCATCGTGCCCACAAATTCTTCAGTGTACACAACCTCATGACAGTGATGCCTTGTCATCCTAAAGACTGCTGGCCCTCAGCCTGAGCTTCTTACTACCTAGAGGAGAGCCCCATATGCTAGAGCCTCCCCCTGGATGGCTTGAGTCTTCTCCCAGAGATCACTCCTTGAGGTTCAAGGCCTGTGGGACTCTGGAGTACTCAGCCTCTTTTCCACCTACTTCACTTTGTCTTGTTTCCACTACTTAAGTTGATGTGGAGGGTGGTCCTGTTCTTACCCTGCTGTTTTCAAAAGAGCCAGGTGACTATTCCTCCTGGGCCCCTAATGTCCCTGTCTCATGCATGTCTTTGATCCGTTTGCTAGATTGGAGATAGCAACTTCGGGGCACCTTCTGCATCGGTGGCAGCAGCACCAGCACCAGCCAGACTTGGAGCACCCATCAGCAGTGGCTTAAGTGACCTCTTTGACCTGACCAGTGGTGTGGGCACCCTTTCAGGATCCTATGTAGCTCCCAAAGCAGTAAGTCCTTCACGTACTCTCCTGGCTGGAGCAGAGAAAAGAAACTGGATTGGGATTGCTAAGGCCTCCACTGAACTTAGCCCTGTGAGGATGGGCAGTGAGCCGGAAGGGTGCAGTCCTCTGTCCCAGTCTTCACTCTTCCTGACCTCTAGCTGTGGTCTCCTATCCCGACGGCCTCTGCTTTGACCTGTCTGACTGCAGTGTCTTGTCCAGGTGGCACAGTCAGTATCTGTTGAGCAAAGATGGGAATGCACTGCAGGCTGTTGGTGGTGGCAAAGCCTAGAGGGAAGGTGGTCTTGTCAGAGCATAGGTTCTCAGCACTGTTAGATCCAGTGCCTCAGACAGAGCTTGTCTCTGAAGACAACTGTTGGCCTGTCTACAGAGGCAAATAAAAGATAACCATGTCTCCATCAGTATATGGAGACAAACGGAAGAAAATACATAGGCCAGTGTTATAAACACAGCACACCTGTCTGTCCTAGAGGACATGGCAGTGCATTGTCACTGTGACATGGCAGGCATGGGTAGCATTAGTGCTTCAGCATGAGTAGTGTGGCTGGTGGTACCAGTCAGTGGCAGCTGACTCTCAGTACAGTTCCAACAGAGCAGGTACCAGGTGTGGTGATGGAAACCTGTAATCCCAGCACTTGGGGAGCAGAGGCAGGAGGATCAGGGGTTCAGTGTCACCAGGCATGGTGCTGGATGTCTTATTCCCAGCACTTTGGTGGCAGAGACAGGCAGATCTCTGTGGGTTCCATGCCTGCTAAGGCTATGTAAAAAGACCCTGTTTTTAAGGCCAGGGTGGGGGCAGCTATGGTGGTGCACCCCTTTAATCCTAGCACTCAGGAATCAGAGGCAAGTGGATCTCTGTGAGTTTGAAGCCAACCTGGCCTACATAGAGAGTCCAAGACAGCCAGGGCTGCATAATAGAAAGACCCTATCTCAAGAAGAGGAATAAAAGGAAAAGAAAGAGAAGAAAAACACAAAACAAGCTCCCCCTGAGTTAGTCTTGAGAACTTGTGTGTGTTTGTGTATTTCTGTATTTGTAAAGAGTGCTCAGCGTTCCTGTCTTCAGTACCTCACCCCCTTACCTTGTCAGGTTTCCTGGAGAATGCCCATAAGTACCCAATGTGTTCCTGAGGGTGTCGTCGTCGTCCACTAAGACATTTGGCTAGACTAGAGTTTCTTGAGGCAGAAAGCCAAGCCAGGCTCAGTGCTTGCTCATAGTACAGGGTCAGCAATAGCCGCTGGAGAGTTCTACACTGAATGATGAAATGGTTCCATTTACAACATTTGAGCTTTAGCACTGTGGGAAGGGGCGGAGTTGCAAAGAGTCCAAAGGAGACTATCAAGGTGCTTTAGTAGCCTAGGCGGCAGCAGCTTTGGGAACACAGACAGACTAAGTAAGACAGGAAACCTTTTTCAGTGGTGAGAATAGCAGGATATGAAGGGGCTGAAGCCATTCTGATGTGAGCAGCCACACAGTTATAGGCACTGAGATACAGCCATCGGCAAAGCCATGGGTGAAAATAGCTATGCTTGGCGTATAAATGTTGGTGCCTGGTACTAGGAAGAGCACAGTGTGGGTCATGTCACTTGTGCCAGGGAAGTTCTACAAGGACAAAAATGGTCTAATTATTTCACAACACAGGTTAGAGGCCGTATCTGCTGAACCTTCATCTTCTGAGGTTCCCATCTCGGGCTTTAGGTCCCACCCCCATCTAAGTCTGTAAGCAGCACCTGCACCTCCGAGACCCAGCCTCGCCTGCAGAGTAGGTAGCCAGGACCCCAGGCAAGCCCCTAACACACTCAGTCTCTGAGAAATCCACATGACAGCAGCTTTGCCACATGCAGCAGCAGGCTTGATGCCAGGACGCAGCAGCCCTCCACAGCAGCAGCCTACAGGGTCCTCCTACAACCATATGTTACTGTTATTCATTTTATGGTTGAGAAGTTTGAGTGCTTTTGCCTATGGCCACCCAGCTCATAAGTGACAGAATCTGGAATTGCATGCAGGGCAGTGACACTTTAGCCTGTGCTTCCAATTCTCTGTCACTGTGCTGCCAAGTGAACACGGCATGCTTTCCATTCTGAGACAGGGTCTCACTATGAAGTCCCATGCTGGCATTGATCTGGGCAATTCTTCTGCCTCAGTTTCCAAAGGGCTAGGATTGTAGACATGAGTGACCATACTTTGTAAGGTCACAAGTCAGTCAGCAGGACCAGAGTACAGTATGCTATAAACCACAGCTAGTTGCCTGCGATACAGACAGATTGTTGACACTGAGCGCCAGGTCAAAACATACTCATTAAAATCCTAACAACAGCCATACTTGGGATATAGAGGCAGGAAGATCAGGAGTTCAAGACCAGCCTTGGCTATGTAAAATCAAAGCAAACAACAACAAAATACTCAGGTGCCAGTGGCATCACTGAGAGGGTGACGGAACTTTCCTGCACACTTCATGACTTGAGTTCAGTCTCTGGGCCCCACATGGTAGAAGGAAATCAATAACTCCCACAGGTTGTCCTCTGACCGCCACATATACATCAAGGCATCTGCAATATATGCACATATGAAATAAATAGAAAGAAAAACATTTTTTAAAAAGTTGATCAATAGGATATAGTGGTACCCATTTCTATTCCCAGCATTAAAAGGCAGAAGGATCTCAAAACAAGAACTACTGATGCCACAGGGAATAATCCTGCTGCCTGGTACTTACTGGATACTCAACAAGGACCGAGAAGCCATGAACTGGCCTTCCATGCGTGTATAGGTTGTAACTGATGACATCATTGCTAGTCTAGTAGAGATGATGTTTCTGGTCACACTTAGTGCTGGTGATGAGAGCTTCAGGGACTGAGCTGGAAGTATTCAGGCAGGCTCCTGGAGGGAGAGTCCTTGCCTTGCCGCAGGAGAGGACTTTCCTACCTCCTTAGACACTTCTCCCTTCAGAAGCAGTAGCAAGTCATCTGTATTTCCTTCACAACACTATTACTACTTGGATGTTTGTCTTTCATACAAGTTCCCCACCTGCCTTGGGTAGGTCTGCTCCCTGTACATAGAGCATGGAGCACCCTGTATATGAGAACTTCAGGTTGGTATAGCATGGGTTAGCAGCTAGTGACAGTGAAATTCAGCCAGTTAGTGAAATTTAGTTTAGAACGCTGAGACTTTCTCAGGACTCTGAGTCCACAGTGACCCTCAGAGTGCAGGATCAGATATGACATGGTGGTTGGGAGAGGACCAGTTCTGTAAGCATAAGAGGTCTGCTGAGATAGAATCATTAGCCTGGTCTGAGGGAGTCATGCCTAGGGGTCGGCTTAGCAGAGTACCCTCACACTGCAGGCCTTGGCTGGGGACTCAGTGCTGGGAGGACTCAAGGTAATCACCCTGCCAGGTGTGGGAACACAGAATCACTTTCCAACAGTGGGAAATAGCAGGAGAGACATCTTGAGGGAAGCGACAAGATAAACTTGAAGTAGGCACCAGGCTCTGAATACCAGTACAAGGTGGGAAAGGCCTTTTCAAGGGTTCACAATCCTGTTTGCATTTTACAAGATGATCCCAGCTGTTGTAAAAAGGAGGGAAGAGGAATCTGGGCAGCCACCTGAGTGAACTGGTACCTTGAGAAGTAGAAGCCTTGAGGGCAGATGTCAGGCTATGTAGTTAAAACATAAGGGACAGGTATACTGGGGGACTTGTGGAGGCGTCTGGTAGAACTGTAGCCTTTTAATATCAAGGGGCCAGTAAGCCAGTTGGGAGACAAAGGGCCCGAGAAGCACCTGTGTAATCCAAAGGGTGACACTTATAGTTGACCTTCACAGGCAGGGTTGATTCTTGCCATTTATTTAGTAAACATCGTGTGCACAGTAGCTCCACACTAGACTCTAAGCTGCAGGCGTAGATGGAACATCAAAATAGTTCCTTTAATAGTCTCTGTGCAAGCAGTGAGGAGGAGAGATGGGCAAGCTCCTGAGGGCGAGCTTCCTGCTGGGGGAACTCTGTTCCTCAGCCTGCTCAGAGGGCAGGCAGGACAGCGGCAGGTGAGAACTTGTTCCCTACTATCCGTACTGTCAGGTCAGGCCAGTTTCTTCAGTGGAAGACCAGACATATCTCCTGCAAGGAAGGACAGGCTGTAACAGCCAAGGAGAGTTTAGGCGGCTGTGGCCAGGATCCAGAATACTGTTGGGTCTCAGCTCGGAACCTGGCTTGTCGTGGTGCTGGCAGGGCTCACCTGTCTTCCTCAGTATTGCCTTCTTTGATCTCTGAAGATGTCCTCTTTGTCCTCAGCTACTCTGATATACAGCTATACCATGATGCTGGCCCTGGGTGGGCTACAACATTAGCTTTATCGTCAAGGTACAGTTATCATGCCTTAGTGGTAGAAGCAGGTTGATCAGAAGGCCCTTTAAGAAAGAAAGGGAAGGAAGGAAAAGAAAAGAAAGAAGGAAGGAGGGGGGGTACCCCAGGTTATTAGCTATGACTCTGGATGGGGAAGAGACACACAGCTCCTCCTCTCTCTTCCCTACAGGTCTGGCTCCCTGCCATGAAGGCCAAGGGGCTGGAGATCTCTGGCACCTTCACCCGGCAGGTTGGCTCCATCTCCATGGACCTGCAGCTGACTAACAAGGCCCTGCAGGTCATGACAGATTTCGCTATCCAGTTCAATCGTAACAGGTGAGTCCCTGGCCAAACTCAACAGCAGTGTCTTGACCACTGTGTGGACTTGAAAGCACCAGACAGAGTGGACAGGGCATCCCTGCTAACTTGCGCTCCACTGCCCAAAGGATAGTTTGTCAGAAATCACTGCTCTAAGCCAGCCGCCGACCACTGGAATTGCCTTACATCTACCTCTCCTCCCAGGCCCGAGTCACTTTTCTGTTGGGAGCAACTCTGTAAAAGTGGGTTGGATAGTAGGCCTGCTAGCCAGCCTCCCCTGATAGCAAGCAGGGCTCAGCCCAAGCTTTCTCATCAGACAAGGGCTCACTCTGAGAATGAGTAGTAGCTGCTCCAAGCTCCTTGTTGCTCCCAGCCCCCATGTTTCCTGTACTGCACATCGGTGGCTCACACCGTGAGCCAGCAGGGCCAGGCTGTCTAGGAACCTTGGCAGCCCCTCTTGATTCCTCTTCCTGAGTGGCTCCAAAGGTGAGCGAATTGAGCCTCTAAGAAGCTGACTGAAGGGGCAGCTTCCTCAGGAGAGCCTTAGGCAATTTGGAGAGACTGCCTCTTCCATTCACAGGACACTAGAGGCCATAGGTGCATGACTGCTTAAACAACCTCTGTACATTAAACCTTCCTGGGTAGTGGACCCTAAGGCCCAGGACTATAGAGTATTAGTCTCCATGGAGCCACCTGACGGTCTAGTAGAGCAGAAGTTCTTTACTCCTTGTAATTCAAAGACCCTGCCCAAGGTCACAGAGCTGACAATGACGGCAGGCCTGGGCTTCCCTCTGGATTCGAAGCAAGTCATAGTTTCAGTTTCAGTTCTCAGCAGCCGTTCACCCTGTAAGAGCTGGGAGCTGGGTGTAAGCCAGTTAGTTCCTCAGTGAGGGCCTGTGTTCTCATCAGGAAGAGGGACTTGTGTGTATTTCTGATGTTTTCCAGTATAGAAATTGCCACATTGCCACACGCTACCCTGGACACTCTGAGTGCTCAGTTCAGGTTCCCTCCGCACCACGGTGATAGCTCACGGCCAGTTTGAGTTTAGACAGTGAAGTCTGGTCTTTCTAGGGGTGTCCATAGCCCTCTTTTGAGTTATGGGTCTTAGCAGTAAATATCTAGGCTGGCAGTTTTCCATGGAGAAACTTGTAGTCGCAGCCCCTGGTGTTGGGTGGAGGTCCTGAGGGAAGGGGCAGGGCTATGCTATCATGGCCTACCAGGAACCAGCCTAGAGGAGAAAAAGAAGCAGAGAGGTCTTGCTGGACGCAGGTTCTTACCTCCTGACTACATGGTCAGTAGAGCAGGGGTGGTCATGAGCTGACGTGATGAAGAAGCTCTGTGCCCACCACCGCTCCCCACACTCCCTATAACTTCTGCGGGGCTTCTCTGTCTTTTCAGCTTTGGCTTGGCCCCTGCCGCACCACTCCAAGTGCACGCACCGCTCAGCCCCAACCAGACCGTGGAGATCTCCCTGCCTCTTAACACAGTGGGCTCCGTCATGAAGATGGAGCCTCTAAACAATCTCCAGGTGTGTCCCCACAGGGCCAGACACCCCATTTCCACCCAGTCTCAGCCATGTGGTGGATGCTAGCTAGCCGTATGTGCAGGAAGCCAGAGAGAAGTGTGCTCTTGGCTGCAGGTGAACCTGGGTAGGGGATGGGCAAGGCTACAAGGGAGGGCTCTACGAGAAAACCTACTCTGGACACCCTACGTGGGCCCTCGGAGGTGGGGTAAGCCCAAGAATCAGGGTGTCAAGCCTCGGGGACTGACTGGAGACCCCCATGCCTAGGTGGCTGTGAAGAACAATATTGACGTCTTCTACTTCAGCACTTTGTACCCACTGCATGTCCTCTTCGTGGAGGACGGGAAGATGGGTGAGTGGTGAAGGGCCCCGGGGATTCGAGCAGTAGGACTGCAGCTAGAGAACCTGGGAAGGCCAGTGCTGTAATGAGGATCAACAGGACGGCTTTGCCTTATGATGGGATCTTCAGCTGATCCTAGGGGCCCCATCTCTGGCTTGCAGGTGGCCTGTGCCACCTCACTTGTGAGCACTGCTGCTCACCCTTTCGCTTGTCTGGGCTGCAAAGAACCAAGTCAGTCACCATACCTGGTGGCTGTGTGGCTTATCACCTTTGCCACGGAACCATGTCTAACAGACTGCACAGAGGGAGGAGAAGAGATCAGATATCCGGTAAGGCAGAGGAGAGGCAGGAAGCAGAGGGCATTTGGGAACAAGCCTGTGTCCTGAGCTGAAGCAGAGGGAACTGTGGAGGAGCAAATGCCTTCACTCAGCAAACAGGTAGCACATTGGAGACCAGACCCATTCCTGCTGTGGGGCCACTGTTTATGAGGATCCCATCTCATCCCGCCCTGTTCACCCTGCAGACCGGCAGATGTTCCTGGCCACATGGAAGGACATTCCCAATGAGAATGAAGCCCAGTTCCAGATCAGAGACTGCCCGCTTAACACAGGTGAGCTCCCTCCCCCCCCGCCCCGCCCCCCAGTATCCCACTCACTCTCTCCCCTGTACCCACTGACTGGGCCTTCCGTGGCTATCTGATCCTGCAGAGGCTGCAAGCAACAAGTTGCAAAGCAGTAACATTTTCACTGTCGCCAAGAGGAACGTGGAGGGCCAGGACATGCTCTACCAATCTCTGAAGTTGACTAATGGCATCTGGGTGCTGGCGGAACTGCGGATCCAGCCAGGCAACCCCAGCTTCACGGTGAGAGCCCTTGTACCCACTGCCAGGTCTTGACCCTCCCCCTCCCTGCCCTGACAGCACTTCCCGAAACAGCCGCCCAAGTCTGCGCTGTGAGGAGACTGATAGGGGTCCCTATGCCAAGGTCTCTTTGAGCCCAGTGTGAGAACTGGTTCTTAAACTTCAACTCAACCCCATCACGTTACCCAAATAAGACACTGATGAACATAAACACTTATCCCAGACAGAGAAATAGTATCGCTGGCTACAGGAGTTGGCCCTGCTGCCTGTGGGTGCCTGAGCGCCTGCCCAGGGGCATGCTGATCTCAGCAGGCCATGATTCTAGACCTCGGGTCAGAGCCATCAGGGGACAAGTTCTCGGGTGGTCTGGGTAGTTTGTAAACTCCACTGCTGTTCCCAGGCCTAGAGTCCAGGCTTGGCTTCCCCTGTGCACTCTTGCCTGGTAGGTGTGGCCCTTCCCAATGCTGGTGACCTTGGCGCTGGTGGGTGGGCTGTGATGGTGGCTGAGGTGGTGGTAATTTCCATCTTCCTGTTTGATTGCTGCATGTCCACCTTCCCTGCTGGTACCATGGTACAGGACTTGGAGGTTAGCAGATTGCTTCTCTCTTCTTGTGCCCCACCTCCATCCTTCCTAGCAGTATTGCGCATGCCTCATCGCCTACTCTTGCCCAGTGCATTCTGCTTTCCCCTGTCTCTTGGCCTTGCTTCAGTCTGATGCTCCCAAGGCCCAGCAGATATGCATGGAGGTTACCACACCAGGCTTTCCAACCACTTGCACATGCATGGTGTGCAGAGCCCTTAGAGGGAGACTCATGGACCCCTCCGGGGGCCACTGCTGCTGAATCCACAAGTCTGCTTGCCACGCACGCCTTCCTTCATAGTTACAACCTCAGACAAACCTGATGATCTCAAGTGGAAGGGCTAGTTGGCTTCTTTCCCTCTGCCTACAATCTCAAGGCTCAGATCACCCAGCACCGAGGCAATCCACACAGACTTGCTTCCTGTGCAGGAACTGGAGCAATCCCCACACACCTTGCAGTCCCCAGGAGAGGTCTGCTCTCCCTTCACCCTTTGCCCACCAGGACTGTATGTCAGAATTGCTCCTGACCTAGATCTCCAGAGGTTACAGTGGGGCAGACAGCCCAGAGGGTGGGCTGGGTACTCCTGACAGCGTGTGAATTGTGCCGCCTGCCTGTGGCTCCGGTGGCAGAACTGACAGCAGGCGTGGGGGCTGCAAGTTTATTTGGTTCCCGCCCGGCTGACTGATGGCCACCTCCTCTGCTTTCCCTCACATCTGCCCCACTCTTAGCTTCCAGCCTGCTGTGTGTGCATGCGGTACACTCCTCACTTCTCCAGCTGGTGCCCGCTCTCTCCCTTCCCTTTACTGAAGAGCCCCAGGGATAAGTCCTTTCCCTGCCTCTTCTCCTGCAGCTGTCCCTGAAGTGTCGAGCACCGGAGGTGTCCCAGCATGTATACCAGGCCTACGAGACTATCCTCAAGAACTGAAGTCCCTCTCGCATCCCCTCAGCCTTCTGCCAGCCCAATCGTGGAACCCGCGGGTGGCAGTACCTCCTCCTTTCTTTGAGGAAAGGCCAGGTGGACTCCTGATCCACCCAGGAGGCTCCCCTGATCCTAACTGAGGGCCTGGAGCAGGGCCATGTCTCCTCCTTGAGTGAAATCTCAGTGCATCTCCAGTGGCTGCTTTTTTCTATTGCTGTTGATGTGGGATCAAAGGGAATGGAGCCAGCACAGCATCTGAAGCTGGGCAGGGGCCTCAGGGTGCTCGTCCTTCTCCTCTCCTGGGCGTGAGCATGGAACCCCCACACTGGGTCCTAGCCCATAATCCCTGCCCTGTCTCCTCAATGAGCCTGTCCTGGGTAGAGTCCACTGGGTGCCAGTATGGCTGCTTGGGACTCCAAGGGCTGGAGGTGGTGATGGGCAGACGTGAGCCCAGAGGAGCAAGCCAGGCCAGCAGCATCCACCCCGTATAACCCCGGTTGGTGCTCTGTGACCACTGCATGTCCCAGAGCCCATCTAGGATTCTGTTCCCTTATGCCCTGGAAGTTGGTCACTGCCTACAAAACATTCCTCGGTGTCCCCTCTGTGAGTCCAGGGCTCTTAGAACAGAAATAGGGTGAACGGTGGAGCAAGGGGCGGTGGAAACGCTCCCGGTGTGAGGCTCCTATGGGTTCTCTAGCACCAGCTGGCACCCCTGGCTCCCTAGTCTGTGTGTGTGACAGTGACGGGTTGTCCTGTCACTGCTGTTTGATAATAAAGAGATTCTGCTTTTGGCAGTCATGCACATTTCTTTCCCTCTACAAACTGCTTCTGGTAATTGGGGGTAATATCTGACCCTGCAGTAATTATATCTAATACGTATAAATGAAAATATATATTGTATATTTACCCATATTTTTGAAAAGAAAAAGTGAATAAAAATGATGACATCAAGTGTGTTCCTGGCCAGTGTGTCAGGTTGCAAGGCTCTTCTGGACAGGAGTCCTGCACTGAAGCCATACGCCTGGCTGTGGTCCCTTCCTTTCATTCCGCCTGCTGTGGCCTGCTGGTGTCCCTGCCACCTTCCTGCTGTTGGTATCAAGTCCTTCCCAGCTGATGCTGTGTCCCCTTTGATCCAAGGAAGGGACTGCTGTTTCACTTGAGTTTCCTCCTTCGTACCACCTTGGAGCAGCAGGGATGACTGAGTTGGGTGGACAGGAGAGGGCTGGGCAGTGTTTTGTGTGTTCTCCTGGGGAGACACCCAGGAAGAGGACTCATAAGACACTAATAAAACAGTTTGCCCAAGGAACATGAACTACTTCCAGGAAGTTGTACTACCCAAGAACAGTACCACTTTAGCACTGAGGTGCCTGAGTCTTGCTGCCTGCTTCCATGAGGTGATGGTGGTGGGTTCAGCTTTGTGATGGTCACAGCTACTCTGGGTTCAGGACAGTAATGGTTAGTCACAGTAACTTACCCCTTTCTTCAGCTCTTGCAAGTTGTTTCCACCTCCTCTTTGGGGTGAGCATTGTACTAGTGAACCATAGCAGGAGTCACTTATTCTTAGTACATTGGCCAGTTATGAATCTCTGCAGTAAGCACTGCCCGCTGCAAAAAGAAGCTTCCCTAAGCAAGGCCTACAGCAACAATCATCTCAACAGCAGTAACATGCCCACTAGGGTCTAGGACTTCGCCAGCCACAATTGGCTGAACTTATAACACATGGACCACTCAGCACATCTTGCTTAGCAGGCTGCTGTTAACATGCTGCCTGCATACATGGTTGAGAAACACCATTGACAGCAATGTGTCAGAAACCTGCATAGCTCCTGGTTCTGAGAAAGCGGGGAGGACCCTTCCAGCCAGCCCTCGGCAGATGTTTCCATGCCCCACAGCATAGTGTATGGTATCTTCAGCAATAAGGACTTACCATCCAGTTCTAATGTGCAATCAATAACAATGAGAATTGCCTTTGATTTGTAAGGCTTCGGGGGTCTCCCTTGTCACCAACTTGTAGAAAGAACATCCCTAGCCCCTGGGATTTTCATCCAAACATTCTGAATGTGCCTTTTCCCCGCCACACAGTACCTTCATCATTTAAACTCCTTAACTGTTTTTACAGTTATACAAACAGGCTGCCGTAGGGTTTTCTGTCACCTTCTTGGGTATTATCTGTACCTTTGCCATAAAATTTCCAAGAATTCTGCAGCGGTGCCAAGGCCCTACTACTACGCCCTGGATAAACTTATTTTTTATCCTAGCAAGTTATTTCAGGTGCTTCTCTAAATTTGTAAGCCACTTGGAGGTTGCCATTATATAATGAAAAGGTTTGAGGGCTGGGGGAAAAGGCATCAGAATAATAGGTTTTTTTCATACAATATATTCTGATCATGGTTTCCCCTCATCACCTCCCAGATCCTCCCCACCCATCCAACTCCATGCATTCTTTCTTTCTACAGAAAACAAACAAAATAGAACAAAACAAACACAGAATTATGAAGAAATATGAGCCGGGTGGTGGCGGTGCACACACCTTTAATCTTAGCACTCAGAAGGCAGAGGCAGGTGGATCTCGAGTTCAAAGCCAACCTGGTCTACAAAGTGAGTTCCAGGGCAACCAAGGCTACACAAAGGAACCCTGTCTTGAAAATCAAAATTTAAAAATACCATTGACTTCATTTTCAGTTAGCTATCTATTGCTAGACACAAGGCTGCCCTTAAATGTGGTTTTTATACCCAGTGAGACTCCTTGGGAGAAAACTAATTTTTTCCTTTGCAAGTTGTTGTCAATTGGATATAGCCTCTTGGTTAAGGATGGGAGATCATACCCACTTCCTTCTCTCAGTGCTGAGAACCCAGCTGGCTTGGACCTGTGCAGGCCCTATGCATGCTGCTGCAGTCTGAGTTCATATGCTTGTCACGCAAGGCATGCCTAGAAGGCATTGTCTCCTTGGTATCTTCCATCTCCACTGGCTTTTAAATCTTTCCTGCCTCTTCTACAAAGTTCCTTGGCCCCTGAGGGGAGGGATTTGATGGAGATATCCTGTTCAGGATTGAGTATTCCAAGGTCTCTCCCTCTGTATAGTGTCCAGCTGTGGGTTTCAGTGTTCCCATCTACTGCAGGAGGAGGCTTCTCTAATGGTAAATGAGCAAAACCCTGATCCATGACTATTGCAAAATGTTTTAGGAATCATTTCATTGCTACATTCTCTTAGCAGAACAGCAGTGTTCAGTTTCCCCCTAGGTCCTTGGGCTATCTAGTTCCAGGTTCTTTTTTTTGTTTTTGTTTTTTGTTTTTTGTTTTTTTTTTGTTTTTCGAGACAGGGTTTCTCTGTGTAGCCCTGGCTGTCCTGGAACTCACTTTGTAGACCAGGCTGGCCTCGAACTCAGAAATTTTCCTGCCTCTGCCTCCCAAGTGCTGGGATTAAAGGCGTGCGCCACCACCGCCTGGCTAGTTCCAGGTTCTTGACCTCCCAGACTGTCAGACATGGGTTCCGTCCGTCTCATGGAGAGAGCCCTACATCCAATCAGGATGTGGTTGGTTACTCCCACGACTTTTGTGTCACTATTGTACCAGGATATCATATAGGCAGGCCACCATTATAGGTGCAAGAGTTTATAGCTGGGTTGATGCTTACCTTTCTCTGATAGCATGCAGAGTACCTTCCAGTACCAGAACACTATTTAGTAGGGGGTGAAGACTCTAGTTAGACACCAGCTCAACTTCTCTTAAGACTGGGCAGTGAGATATCTAGGTGTTGTCTTCAGCAATATGGCCTTATCATTACTTTGTGGAGAGAACCCAACAGTGTTGGTTATAGCCTGAGCTCGCTGGGGTTTCCTTGTGGCCCTTTGACCAACAACTCAATCATACACAACCCACTCCAGCACTGGAGGCTTCATTTGGTGGCAAGACATGTCTAATTGAGACTTTGTTTCCCCATTATTTGGTATTTGGGTTTCGTGTGTGTGTGTGATCTACTGTAGTAGGTTTCTATATGCCCTCCCAAGTGGCCCTTTGTTGTTTTATCTGCCTCTCCTTTATTCCCTCTCTTACCCCCCTCTTCCCTCTCTGTTTAATGCTTCTGTTCTAGACTCCACTCCCATTTCTCCATAAGTATATATTCTATCTCCCCCTCTTTCCCTCCACCCTAGTCCTTTACACTATACCTATGGATATCTAAGGCTATGCAGACTGTGGTATGCCTATTGAAGGCTTAAAAACTAACACCCACATATAAGCAAACATATACCATGTTTGTCTTCTCTTGGGATGATTTTTTCCTAGCTCCATCCATTTACCTGCAAATGTCATTGCTTTAAACAGTTAGGTAATACTCCATTGTACAAATGTACCATATTTTCCTGATCCATTCATCTGTTGATGAAAACCTGGGCTGTTTCCAATTTCTGACTATTATGAATAAATCAGCAGGCTGGAGAGATGGCTCAGCAGGTAAGAGCACTGACTGCTCTTCCAGAGGTCCTGAGTTCAAATCCCAGCAACCACATGGTGGTTCACAACCATCTGTAACAGGATCCCATGCCCTCTTCTGGTGTGTCTTAAGATAGCGACAGTGTACTCATATACATTAAATTAATAAATAAATATTTTAAAAAATGAATAAATCAGCAATGAACATGGTTGAGCAAATGTGTCTGTGGTGGGGTGTGGAGTTGTCTGGGTGTACACCCAAGACAGGTAGATCTATTCCCACCTTTCTGAGGAACTATTTGCACTCTACTAGCACATCCTTGCCAGAATGGACTTGCAATTTTCTTTATTGATCTTGGTCATTCTGACTAGTGTTAAGGTGAAATGTCAAAGTAATTTTGATTGGCATTTTCTTGATGACTAAGGATGTTGAACATTTGTGTTTTCTCTTTTGAGAATTCTGTTTAGCTCTGTACCCCATTTTTTAATTGGGTTGTTTTCTTGATGTCCAGTTTTTGTTTTCTGGTTCTTTATATTTTTTAGATATTAGCCCTTTACTAGATATATAGTTGGGAGAGATTTTTTTTCCCCATTCTGTAGCCTGTGACATTGTCCAAATGATGGTGTCCCTTGCAGTACAGGAACTTTCAGTTTTATGACATCCCATTTATCTATCTATCTATCTACCTACCTACCTACCTACCAATCGCAGAGTTTCTCTGTGTAGCCCTGGCTATCCTGGAACTCACTCTGTAGACCAGACTGGCCTCTGAACTTGGAGATTAAAGGTGTGTGCTGCCACTGTCGGCTCCAATCTTGACTTTTCTCAAATAATAACTCTTTGTTTTATTGATTTTTGTTTGTATTTTATTGATTTTTAGCCGTGAGTTTATTTCTTGCCATCTACTCTTTGGGGGTACTGTTTCTTCTCTATTTCTAGAACTTTCTGGTGTGTTGTTATGTTGCTAGTATAAGATCTCTCCAGTTTTTTATGTAGGCACTTGGTCTATGAACCTGCCTCTTGGGACCACCTTCAATGTGTCCCATAGATTTGGGTATGTTGTATTTTCATTTTCATTCAGTTCTAAAGTTTTGAGTTTCCTTTTAAATTTGTCTTGACCAATTCTCTATTCAATAGTGAGTTGTTCAGTTTCCATGGATTTGTGATCTTTCTGTTGTTGATATCCAGCTTTAACCCTGGGTAGTCAGACAGGAGGCAGGGAATGGTGTTTGATTTTCTTTTATCTGTGTCTAATTATGTGGTCATTTTTGGAGAAAGTTCTGGGAGCTCTTTTTTTGTTTGGGTGAAATCCTTCATATCTGCTAGGTCCCTTTGGTTTGTGACATCTGCTTAGTTTTTGCCTGAATGAGTAGAAGTTTCCCGATAGTACTGTGAGAGGATCAGTATTGATTTAAGCTGTAATGCTTCTTTAATGAGCTTGGGTATACATACCTGTGTTTGGTGCATAAATTTTTAGAATTGTTGGATTTTTCTTTGATGAGTAGTTTGTGTTCTTTCCTCTCTCTTCAGGTTACTCTTGAAATATGAAATGGCGACACCTGCTTGCTTCTTGGGGTCCATTTGCTTGGAATATCTTTCTTTTCTTTTTTTTTTTTTTTTTTTTTTTGGTTTTGTTTTTTTCGAGACAGGGTTTCTCTGTGTAGCCCTGGCTATCCTGGAACTCACTCTGTAGACCAGGCTGGCCTCAAACTCAGAAATCCTCCTGCCTCTGCCTCTGCCTCCCAAGTACTGGGATTACAGGCATGCCTCACCACTGCCCGGCTGCTTGGAATATCTTTTTCCTTCCTTTTACCCTCAGGTAATGTCTATCTCGATGATAAGTGTGGATCCTGTTTTCATATCTGAATCTTTTTATTGGGAAATTGAGTCCATTGATAGAGTTATCAATGAGCAGTGTTTATTGATTTTCGTCTGTTTTGTTGTTACCACATAGATTTATTTCCCCTCTCTTGATTTGCTGGTCTGTGATGATTTATTCCTTGTGTTTTCTTGGGTGTGGGTATCCTCTTCAGATTGAAGTTTTTCTTTCTAGCACCTTCTGTTGATCTTGATTGTTGAATTTAAGATTCTGCTTAAATTCAGTTTTATTGTGGAATGTTTTGTGATTGAAAGTTTTATTTTATGTATATGAATGCTCTATCTGCATGCACATTTGGATGCCAGAAGAGGGCATCAGATCCTATTATAAATAGTTATGAGCCACCATGTGGTTGCTGGGAATTGAACTCAGGACCTCTGGAAGAGCAGCCAGTGCTCTTAACTCCTAAGCTATCTCTCCAGCCCCATGATTGAAAGTTTTGTTGGGTAAAGTAGTATTAGCTGACATCTGTGGTCTCAGAGTTTGTAGAACATCTATCCAGGCCCTTCTGGCTTTTACAGTCTCCGTTGAGAAGTCAAGTGCTATTCTAATAGGTCTACCTTTATATGCCTTTTCCCCTTATAGCTTTTAATATTTTTCTGTGTTCTGACATTACTGTTTTGATTATTATGTATCATGGAAATTTTCTTTCTGGTCCTGTCTATTTGGTGTTCTGTATCTTTCTTGTATCTTGATAGGCAACTCCTTCTTTAGGTTGGTGAAATTTTCTTTTATGATTTTGTTGAAAATGTTTTCTATCACTTGACCTGGGTTTCTTCTCTTCTATTCCTATTATTTGTAAATTAGGTCTTTTCAGAATGCCCCAGATTTCCTGGATATTTTGTACCTGGATATTTTTAAATTTAACTTTTTGACTGAGGTACCCATTTCTTCCATCTTGTCTTCAGTGCCTGAGAGTCTCTTTCATCCGCTGTCTTCTGTTGGTGGGGCTTGCCTCGGAGGATTTTGATCTCCAGCTTCACCTCAGCTTGGCTTCTCTTTTTTTTTTTTTTTTTTTTTTTTTGGTTTTTCGAGGCAGGGTTTCTCTGTGTAGCCCTGGCTATCCTGGAACTCACTCTGTAGACCAGGCTAGCCTCGAACTCAGAAATCCGCCTGCCTCTGCCTCCCAAGTGCTGGGATTAAAGGCGTGCGCCACCACCGCCCGGCTTGGCTTCTCTTTGATGATTCTGTTTCTGCTTTTGTGTCTGTTTTCCCCATTTCATTCCCCTATCTGTGTTTTCACAGACCTTATTAAGGCATTTAAAGAACTTGAACATACTCATAACTGCTGTTTTGAAGTCTCTGTCTTGTGCTTCAGTGGTGTTGCATTTCTCAGGGCCTGCAGTAGGGATGCTGGGTTCTGGTGGAGACACTGATTGTTGATGATTGTGGTTTTGCCCTAGTGTGTGTCCAGGGGTTTGCCTCTGGACTGGGATCACTGTGATTCTAGGTGCTGGTATCTGGTCTTGCATTGTTGTATGGGTGTTCCATCCCTTGGTTTCTGTTGTTCTCCCTGGATCTCAGAAGTGTGGTGGCTCTGGGTTGCCTTGTGGGGAGTATTTCTATGGGCTGGTGGGTGGTAGGGAGGAGTAGAGGAGGCTGCTGCCCAGGTTGGTATGGACTATGAAGCCTTTGCTCACAGAGGGTGGTCAGGGTCTCTGACTGTTTCACCATCCAGCATAAGCAAGTGCTATTGGTATTGGGATTCAGTAACTAAGAGGCTACCTGGAGAAGGAAGGATCATCACCCAGTGCATGGGAGAAGATCCCATACATGGCCTGGCAGCAGGGCTGGGCTGGTACCTTATTTAGATCTTAGCATCCATAAGGTTCTCCATGAGCCTTCCCTGCCTCCTCATCCTGGGGTGTCCCCGGGGGTGCACATCTCTCCACCCCTCAGGGCTTTGCAGGCTCAGTTTATGTGTCTAGTTCAGCCTACGACCAAGAGCAAGTGAGGCTGTGGTTTCACTGTACCTCCAAATGGCGGCTGCTGCTGCCTTAGTGGTCACAGCTGGCTACGGAAAGGGCCCTGGTGGATGGTGGTGAACAATCTCGAACCCGAGCATCCCTCCTTCCAAGACGGAAGTGTGCACAGCTTCCTCTGTCGCACCAGTTCCTCATCCTGGATATTCATGGAGCGCTCAGCTGGCAATAACTGAGTAAACGTAGTAGCTTATACGGGCTAGTCCTTCAGGAGCTGATCTCCCTCCAGTAAATACCTCAGATCATAGGCAGCCTTTGTCTTGAGCAGTTAAGCAACCAATTACTCTGCATCCCCTTATAAGTCAGACAGTGAGAGGCTCTCCCATTTCTTATATTTAAGTCTCCAGCAAGTGGAGGCAGGAGGATCTGGAGTTTGAACTAGGCTAGCTTCAGCTACATAGCAAGTTGGAGGCCAACCTGGACTACTTGAAACCCTTTGTCAGAAAAATACACTGGGCTGGGAGAGATGGCTTAGTGGTTAAGAATACTGGCTGTTGTTCCAGAAGAGACAGGTTTGATTCCCAGTATCCACCTGGCAGCTCACAACTGTAATCCCAGTCCCAGAAGCTATGACCTCCCTCTTCTGGCCTCTGTGCACCAGGCAAGTATGTAGTGCACAGACATACATGCAGACAAAGCATCCATACATAAAAAATACATTTCTAGAAAATTCAGAGTAAATAAACACAGGTTAGAGAGGTGGCTCGGTGATTGAGACTGCTACTATTTTTGCATAGGACTCACCCTTGGTTCCCAGCACCTACCCCGGCAGCTCACAACTGCCTGTCACTCCAGCTCTAGGGGATGTGGCACCTTCAGGACCCTGCGGGCCCCTGTACTCATGTGCACATTCCCACACAGACATCATTTTTTTCCTTTTTTAAAATATTTAAATATTAAAATGAAAAAATCTTTAAAAATAAGTAGGGTTGGGGATTTAGCTCATTGGTAGAGTGCTTGCCTAGCAAGCGCAAGGCCCTGGGTTCGGTCCTCAGCTCTGGAAAAAAAAAAATAAAAATAAAAATAAAAAATTAAATAGCTGGGCAGTAGTGGCAAATGCCTTTAATCCCAGCACTTGGGAGGCAGAGGCAGGTGGATTTCTGAGTTCAAAGCCAGCCTGGTCTACAGAGTAAGTTCCAGGACAGCCAGGGCTACACAGAGAAACCCTGTCTCAAAAAAAAAAAAAAAAAGCAATAAATAAATAAATACAATGAACAAAAACTTTGCAGCTCATAGAGTTCAGAGGTGACTTCACCCCCAGTTTGTATATACTTTTCTTTATGGGGCCTTATTGAGGCTTCCTTCCATGGACACACTGAATCGTGGGATTAGTACTTCTGGATTAAAAGTCAGCCCTGATGAGTCTCTGTCTATCCCACCTCTCCTCACTGTCTGATTATTCCCGTGGGTTCCGAGGTTTTGGATCTGTGCTCTTTAGCACAGATGTAATTTGTGCCACAGCCCCCCTACACGCACAAGCCATAAGAAATGACAAGCCCACACTCCCGTCTCCTGCCGCCCCTCCCCCTTCCCTGTGAGGACAGCATTTTCATTGTCACTCGGCCCTTAACACAGGCAGGTTCTTTCTGAGCAGAGAGCAGACCCTCCAGTGGATATCTTGTCATTCACTGCAAAGGCCACACAAGAGCCATCACAGCCTGGTTACAGTCCCATCTCACATGCGTGACTTCCGACATCCCTGAACTAACGTGGCGGACCTCATTCATGGAAGAAGCGTACCAAGCCGAAGGTCAGCGCCCTGGGGGAGCCCCCTCCATGGACACCCGCCTGACCGTGCGGCAGCTTCAGTGCATCCCAATCACCACAGCGGGGACAATGCAGCTGCTTCTCCAAACTTAGCCAAACATGACTGAACCAAAGGTAAGTGTTCTGAGGCTTGCTGGGAAAATGTGAACACTGAGCTCTCACCGGATAGACACGGACAACAGACACACAGACCCTCCCCAAGCCTGGCAGGCGAAGCGATGGGTTAAGTAGGGCTCCTTACAGGGGCAGCTACAGCAGCCGCTGAGCAAGCTGTTCCTCCCTCCCCCAGCAAATGATAACCATCTATACCTACCGTGTCCCACAGCCCGAGCTCAGCGGTGAGCCCTCCCCTCCTTCCACAGAGAAGTCTTATGAGGGTCGCCTGCAGCCAACCACAGCTGTTCTGGACTTCAAGGGCACAGTACCTGAGAGAGGTGTTCCACAGCAGCCGCCCACCACCAAGACCTGCCACGTGGTCCCAAACCTCACACCAGCCTGGTTCCCTGGAGAGGACAGCCAGACTGGGTAGGGCTCAGAAGCTCTTCTGGCAAGGCTTACCTTCTAGCGCCAGAGGTTTCTGCTTCTGGGACAGGTGCCCCATCAGCTCTGTCTCCTGCCAACTTCAGACTCTGCTGCCTGCTGGAGAGGACGTGCCTCTCCACTGCTCCAGCTCAGCCTGAGGTGTCAGCCGTGCTGCTCTGGGGACTCCAGCATCCTGAGGCAACTGAGGCCCTTGCTTGCACGCACCCCATTCTTAGTTGAAAGTCTAGGCTTGGAAAGCCCCAGGTCAGTGTAGCCTGAGTCTCTGACCTGCCAGGTAAAGTAGCAGAGTCCTATCTGTCACCTTCTCCCCTGACCCAGCTTCCTGAGTGCACCCCTGGGGAGTAGCTGCAGAGACCCCCACCCCTGCAACCTGCATGCTTATGCTTCCTAGAGCCTTGAAGGCATCCTTCTCTGCTGAAGCCAGCAGAGTGCAGATGCAGGATGGCTGTCCCCATGGAGGACAGTAACCCGAGGAAAGCTATACTGATGAGAAAGCTGGCCTTTTTGTTACCAGCCTCATCCTTGGGTCACTCCCCCATGTCAGTCAGTCTGCCTACACCTCAGGTGCAGTGCGGGTAAAGCCTTCCCACAGCTACACCCCACCCTCCGACCGACACTCAGTAAGAATGGCTGCAGCATGGGCGAGGAGAGCAGGGAGCAGGGGAACACATGGACTATGAGAGCAGAGGGAGGGAGTTCTAGGGCGGCGGCAGGGGATGGTGGCCGGGATGGCTGCAGGGATGGCAGCAGGGATGGCTGCAGGGATGGCGGCAGGGATGGCTGCAGGGATGGCGGCAGGGATGGCGGCAGGGATGGTGGCAGGGATGGCTGCAGGGATGGTGGCAGATGATAGTGGCAGGGATGATGGGGTAAAGGAGAGGGTCTGAAGAGATGGCTCAGAGGTTAAGAGTACTTACTGCTCTTCCAGAGAACCCAGGTTTGGTTCTTACCACCCTCATGGTGGCTTGCAACCACCCATAACTCCAGTTCCAGGGGGTCCGATGCCTCTCTTGACCTCTGCAGGCTCGTGCACATAGGCGATGCACATACATATACTCAAAGACACAATAAATTTTAAAAAGATATAAAAAGGAAAGGGAGGTTAGGGAGAGGGTTAACCAAAACTAAGGATGAATAAGGAAGCTAGATCAAAGACCAGGCACAGTGGCACACCCTTAAATCCCAACACTTGGGAGGCAAAGGCAGGCAGATCCAAGTTCAAGGCTATCCTGGTCTACATAGCAAGTTCCTGACCAGCCACAGCTACAAAGTGAGGAGGAAGAGGGGAGGAGGAGGAAGAGGGGAGGGAAAGAGGGGGAGGAAGAAGAGGGGGAAGAAGAGGAGGAGGAGGAAGAAGAGGAGGAAGAAGGCGGCATCACCATATGGAAACCTACTATTGGATGAGCTGATTTTTAAAACCCCTCCCCCACTGCCCTGCTCTTGGTTACCCACCCTATTGCTGAAGACACCACGCGCCTTGGTTGCAGGACATAGAAAAACTGAACTGGAACTGAACGTGAAGCCTCCTCCCTGCTGGATAGCTTTCCTCGGGCCAGATTGTGTTATGCAGGACATTGGGGGGAAAGCCATCCAGGGTTACCCATCTGTCACCCTCTGCACTGGTGCAAAAAAGCGCCAGAACTGTCACCGAGGTAACCTGTTGGTTTCGTCCCTGCTCCACAGGTGGAGTTTGTACATTGGCACTGTGGACCTCTTCAAAAGCCCATGGCAGGAGAGGTACACGCCCTGGCAGTGAACCTACTACACTTGCTTTGCCAAGTGGGGACATTGTCAAACTAACTCCTAAATACTTATGCCTGTAGCCACATGGGTAGCTCCCAGCCTTGATCAGAGAGGCTTCTTTTTATAGCAAACAGCAACTAATGCAGACTCGTGGCTGCTCAGGGTACTGAAATAAATGACTGTTAAGGACTCAGCCCTCCAGGGCTCGGGGAACATCACAGCAGAGGGAGTAGAAAGAATGTAGGTGCTGGATGGTGAGGGCTGGAGAAATGGCTCAGGAGCTAAGAACACTTGCTGCTTATATTGGCTGGGTTTGTGTGTTAACTTGACACAAGCTAGAGTCCTCAGAGAGGAGGAACCTCAAATGAGGAAGTGCCTCCATGAGATCCAGCTGTAAGGTTTTCTCAATTAGCCATCAATGGGGGAGGATCCAGCCCACCGTGGGTGGGGCCATCCCTGGGCTGGTGGGCCTGGGTTCTGTAAGAAAGCAGGCTGAGCAGGCCGGGAGGAGCAAGGCAGTGAGCAGCTCCCTCCACTGCCTCCGCATCAGCTCCTGCCTCCAGGTCCCTGCCCTGCTGGAGTTCCTGTCCTGACTTCCTCCAATACTGAACTATGATCTGAAAGACTCTGAAGAAAACCTCCCCAACTTGCTTTTTGGTCATGGTGTTTTATCGCAGCAATAGAAACTGTGACTAAGACACTGCTCTTCCTAAGGACCTTAGTTCAGTTCCTGAAGCCCTGGTGAAGAGATTCACAGTTATCTGTAACTCCAGCCCCAGGGGCGTCTCTGGACCCCATGAGCTCCCGCACTCAAATGCATATGACCACATACACACACATTTTTAAAAATTTTTAAAAAAATGCTGAATGATAAAGATGAGGGCCGCCAGGCGGTGGTGGCACACACCTTTAATCCCAGCACTTGGGAGGCAGAGGCAGGCGGATTTCTGAGTTCGAGGCCAGCCTGGTCTACAGAGTGAGTTCTAGGACAGTCAGGGCTACACAGAGAAACCCTGTCTCGAAAAAAAAAAAAAAAAGATGAGAGCCAGAAAACTTATCTTCTGGGTATGACAGGACCTCTGCAATCATAAACCCACTGCAGCTGAGATTGCCTACATTGTGTCTACGAAATGTAGACATCAGTCCTTGGGACTGGAGATGGCTCAGCGGTTACAAGCACTGACTGCTCTTCCGAAGGTCCTGAGTTCAAATCCCAGGAACCACATCGTGGCTCACAACCATCTGTAATGAGATCTGACTCCCTCTTCTGACGTGTCTGAAGACAGCTACAGTGTACTCACATATAAATAAATCTTTAAAAAAAATAGACTGGGCCTGGTCAGGAACAAAGAAGGGCCTCACAGGGCCCTACTATCCCTGGGGAATTACTGGCTGTTAAGGGGAGAGGGGCAGGCACCGCCTTCAGTAGTATCTCAGGTGAGTTGCTCTTCAACACACAAGTGACCTCCTTAATCACAAGATGAAAAGCCGTTAAAGCTGGAGGAGGGGCGGCTGTATCATATATATGTATAAAATTAATAATAAGAGGTTAAGAGCACTGACTGCTCTTCCAGAGGTCCTGAGTTCAATTCCCAGCACCCACATGGTAATGGCATCTGTAATGGGATCCAATGCCCTCTTCAGGTGTGTCTGAAGACAGCTTTAGTGTACTCATATACATTAAATAAATAAATAAATAAAATCTTTTTTTAAAAAAAATTAATAATAGTCTGTGCAGTGGTGGTGCACGCCTTTAATCCCAGCATTTGGGAGGCAGAGGCAGGCAGATTTTTGAGTGTGAGACCAGCCTGGTCTACAGAGTGAGTTCCAGGACAGCCAGGGCTACCCAGAGAAAGAGCAGGGGCTGCAGGGGTGGTTCAGGGGTTAGGGGCACTTCCTGCTCAGCTGGAGGACCACAGTTTGGTTCAAAGCACTCACATGGTTGCTTACACTTATCTGTAACTCCATTCCCAGGGGATTGAACAGCTTCTTCTGGTCTCCACAGCACCACATACAGATAGATGCAGGCAAAAACACCCATACACATACAATTTTAAATAATTAGAAAAATGTTTAAAATAACCAAGAGGAGAAGGGGAAGGAAGAGGAGGAGGAGGAGGAGGAGGAGAGGAAGAGGAGGAGGGGAGGAAGAGGAGGAGGAGGAAGAGGAGGAGGAGGAGGAGGGGAGGAGGAGGAGGGGAGGAAGAGGAGGAGGAGGAGGGGAGGCGGAGGAGGAGGGGGAGGAGGAGGGGAAGAAGAGGAGAAGGAGGAGAAAAAAGAGAAGGAGGAGGGGGAGAAAGAGGAGGAGGAGGAGGAGGGGAGGAAGAGGAGGAGGAGGAGGGGGAGGAAGAGGAGGAGGAGGAGGAGGGAGGAAGAGGAGGAGGAGGAGGAGGGGAGGAAGAGGAGGAGGAGGAGGGGGAGGAAGAGGAGGAGGAGGAGGAGGGAGGAAGAGGAGGAGGAGGAGGAGGGGAGGAAGAGGAGGAGGAGGAAGAGGAGGAGGAGGAGGGGAGGAAGAGGAGGAGGAGGAAGAGGAAAGGCCTCAGCATATATGTTATAGCAAAGGCAGGGGACCCAGTTCTCAAGCCTCCTGCGATGCACATGAGCTTTACAGAATCTTTGCACCAGGAAGCAGATACCCTCATTCCCCGCTCATATTTTTTCAGGCCTTAGTTTCCTAAAAGATAAAGTGGGGTTGTGATTATTAGTTGATTGTTTTGGGGGTGTGTTTGTTTTTTTGAAACAGAGTTTCATTATGTAGCCCAGGCTGGCCTGGAATTTGCAGCAGTCCTGAGTTTGCAGGCCGGTGCCACAATGCCCAGTAAGATTTGAGTTTCTTCCAGGAGTAGAACACTCATGTCTCCCAGCAAACCCTGAAGAACCCTCTAACAAGTGCCCATGACAGAGCACACCGGCACGCTGTTGCCATGACTCTCTCAGTTTCTCATGCTGGGGTTTGAAGTCATGGCCTCTTGTGATAGACTAGGCAGGACCTCCACTGAGTAAGCCCTCATTTCTGCTGCTACTGACTGGATAGTAATGCCTGGAGCTTGCTCCCAGCGGGCACAGTGACCTACCTCAGGATTTCGAGGTCAGTCCCTGTCCATGGATGACCGTGAGGGATGGCTTGTCTTCTGTGAGTCCCCATGATATGATGCTGCAGCCACTCCCTGCCACACACTCCCACAGCCACTGGGACAGTGAGGGTATGCGCTCTCACTCCGGGTGCCTGCAATAGAGAGAGGATGAAGTTTACATCTGAGATTATGGTTGGGGGAGGGGGAGGCTAAAGAGATTGGTGCACTGGGATGCAAGGACCTGGGTGTCATACAGCACTAAAAAAAAAAAAAAAGAAAAAGAAACTATTACTCTCTTTAAGGGAAGCAATCAATACGGTTATCTAGTAACTTTATTTTCTTTCTTTCTTTATGATTTATTTATGCCAGGCAGTTGTGGCGCATGCCTTTAATCCCAGCATTTGGGAGACAGAGGCAGGCGGATTTCTGAGTTCGAGGCCAGCCTGGTCTACAGAGCGAGTTCCAGGACAGCCAGGGCTACACAGAGAAACCCTGTCTCAAAAAACCAAAAACAAACCAAAAAAACAAAACAAGCAAAAAAGATTTATTTATTATATATAAGCACACTGTAGCTGTCTTCAGACACTCCAGAAGAGGGACTCAGATCTCATTAGGGATGGTTGTGAGCCACTATGTGATGTGGTTGCTGGGATTTGAACTCAGAAACACTCCCCCCTCTCTCTGAGGCAGGGTGTCACTTGCCAGTCTCTGCCTTCCTAGTGCTGGGATTAAAGGCATGTGCCACCACACCTGGCTTTCTTTTTCTTTTTTTTTTTTTTGAGTCAAAGTCTCACTGTGTAGCCCTGGCTGGCCTGGAACTCCCTATGTAGACCAGACTGACCTTGAACTCACAGAGGACTCTGCCTTCCAAACACTAGGATTAAAGGAAGGCTCCCACCAGGGGCTTGATTTTTCTGATTTGCCTATAAATGGTGTTGCTCAAGTTCCCTGGGCAAAGGAAAGAACTTCTACTACCCGGTCTCCCAAGGTCCCAAGACAAACCAAGTAAGTCACAATAACACCTAAATCCAATCTGGGGAACCAATAAATGCTTTACTGTGTTAAATTACAGAGCATAGGTGATGGGTTCCCTACAGGGTGGGGTGCTCCTCTTCACAAAGCCACACTGGAGGTCTTTGCCTTCCCACAGCTGCATCCCAGACGCTCCCCCACCTAGATACATGCTTGCCCTCCACGGGCAAATAAGGAGCTGCAAAGAGCTAGTGCTGGAGAGCCGCCGATACCCAGGGCAGGAGTCCTGACCCGCCTTCCCTCTGGGAGGGATGGGAATGGCACAGCCCCGGGTGGAGGCTGCTTGGCTCAGGACAGTCGTGTACAACCAACAGAATGCACCATTCCCCTTTCCTGTTACTGATACTTTACAGAGGCATCCCTGTGCCTCCTCCAGATGGACAGCGTAGTACTCCACTTGAGAGGAGACCAGTTAGCACAGTGTCACCAGTACAACTGTATTAGGGTTTTCTAGAGAAACACTTGATAGAATTAATACATATTAAAAGGATTGAGAGACAAGTGTGATGGCATATGCCTTAGTCCCAACACTTGGGAGGACGAGGCCAGTCTGCTCTACATAGTGAGTTCCAGGACAGCTGGGGATTTAGGGATGGGGCTGGAGGGATGGCTCAGTGGTTAAGGGCACTGGCTGCTCTTCCAGAGGACCTAGGTTCAATTTCCCAGCATCTACATGGCAGCTCACAGCTGCCTGTAATTCCAGTTCCACAGGACCTGACACCTTTACACAGATATGAATGCAGATAAAACACCAATGCACATAAAATAAAATTAAATAAAATTTAGAAAGTGATGTTAAAAAAAGGATTTAGGGGCTGGAGAGGTAGCTCAGTTAAGAACTCTGAGTGCTCTTGCAGAGGACTTGGGTTTGATTCCTAGCACCCACATGGCAGCTCGCAACAATCTGTCAGCATTGTTCCAGGGGACCTGATGCCCTCTTCCGACCTCTGTGGTCACCAGGCACTAACGTGGTGCACAGACGAAACACCTGTACACATAAACTAGCGTTGAGTAGCCCAACATGGGGCTAGAGGCCTAGAGGATTCCTGGAGAGTCACTGGCTAGTCTTCAGTCCACATTAGAAAGGAAAATGGGTGGCTGCCTCCGTACTCACCGTTAGGGACAAGGTAGAGGCAAGGCAAGCAGGCAAAGCACAAAGGCTCCCCTCCCAGACTCTTGCTAGCCAGGCACATTTAGGGTCCGCCTTCTCAAGTCAGTCGATTTAACCAAGAAAACCCTCACAGCTGAGCCAGAGGCTTGCCTCTCATTTGATTCCAGATCCAGTCAAATTGCCACATCTGCAGAGAGCGCCACAGGTAGATAAAAACGCCAACCACAGGAATTGCTGGGCCACAGGACTTTCCTCATCCCTGCAACAGTGTATTCCAAAGTGGCAGGTGAAGAATGTCGTCCTGCTATGTTTTTTCATTTAATTACTTAAATGATTTGAATTAATTTTTTGTATTATGTTTGTGTGCTGTGGCAGGAGCTGCTTCTCTTCATCTACTACACACAGGGGTGAAGTGAACCCCGGTCCTCAGGCTTCTTGGAGCACCTAAGCACCAGTCCCCCCCAACCCCCGCCCCCATCCTGTCAGGGACACAGGGTCTCCTAAGGTGGAGGCTAGCCTCAACGTTACTATGTAGCAGAGGACATACCTGAACTTCTGATTCTCCTGCCTCCACATGCCAAGTGCCCAAACTCCAGGTACATGCTACCACAACCTGCAATGCTGTGTCTAAAAACATGTTTAGACTCACTCATTTTACTTTATGTGAACAAGCGTTTGCTTGCATGTCTGTATGTGCACCACGTGGGTACTGTGGAGGCTGGAAGAGGAGGCTGGGTTCCTGGGAACTGGAGTTACAGATGGTTGTGAAGCGCCGTGTGGGTGCTGGGAACTGGATCAAACCAGAACAAGAAGTGCTTAAGCGCTGAGCCTCAAGTCTCTCCAGCCTCGAGCCTCTCCAGCCTCGAGCCTCTCCAGCCTCGAGCCTCTCCAGCCTCGAGCCTCTCCAGCCTCGAGCCTCTCCAGCCTCAAGTCTCTCCAGCCTCAGTACTATATTTTAAATGGGCCTATATTCGAGTATTTCTGGGCAACTGCGCTTTTCTGGGGAGCTATTTTTATACTTTTTACCCACTTTTTTGTTTATGATTGTTGGTTACTTTCTATTTATTTGTCTTCATTTCTGCTCATTTTGTAACTTCTTTACTCTTCCATGTCGATATTGTGTTTTCTTTCTTCCTTAGTGTGCGCGTGCGCGTGGGCGTGCACGGGCTTTGGGAGGCTAGAAGAAGGCGTTGGGTTCACTGGAGCTGGGTTCCAGGTGCTTGGGCGCTGCCCGGTGGGTGCGGTGTTTGGATCTTCTGCCAGAGCCCTCAGCCATCTCTGGGTTTTTATGTAACTTTTTTGTATCTCTTTCTAGTACTTGCCTGCTGTGAGCATTTGCTTTTCACTCGGCTCCATCGGGCTGTGTGAAGGAAAGAAGTAGGAATCCAACTTTCCCTCCCCCTCATGGCGCCCCAGGCGCCTCTACACCAATACTGAGTATCATCCTTCCCCACAGATCTGACATGCGTTTTCATCCTGTATGAACTTCCGCATACACTCAGATATCTCGGCACCAGGAAACGTCACCGCTTGTCTTCTGCCTTTTACAAAATGGGTCTTGACAGAGCATGCCTCAATTCCAGCATTCAAGAGGCAGAGCCTGGTAGATCTTTGAGTTTCAGACTAGCCTGGCCTACAGAGCTAATTCCAGCCAGGGCTACACAGAGAAACCCTGTCTTTAAAAAAAAAAAAAGCAACAATAACCAAACAAAAGCAAAAATCCCACACACATACACAAAAATAGCACCCTCTATACTTCTTTGTCTCACATAAAGTACAGAATTAGTTAATGTTTTGGAGAGAAAAGTGTTTTTATTTGGATTTCATCAGCTGTTTCTATTGTTTGGAGACTTGGCTCCTTTATAATGATCCCAGTTAACACCGTGGGGCCCAGTGGTAAGGGCCTTACCTAGCCTGTGCAAGGCCCCCGAGTGATTCCCAACACCACCCAAACACACACACACACACACACACACACACACACACACACACACTTGTTGTTTTTGGTTTTTGGTTTACAGGCAGGGTCTCACTCTGTAGACCAGGCAGACCTGGAACTCACAGAGATCCACCTTCCTCTGCCTCCCGAGAGCTGGGACTAAAGGCTTGTCCACTATGTTTGGCTGCACACATAATTTTTAAAAATTAAAAATAATAAAAATATTTTTAAAAAAGAATCATTTAGGAAATGGTAGAGGGGTATCCAACATGCTTCTGTGAATGACTGCAACGCACATGTAGGATGCCCACACGAGTGTGTGTGCACACACAGTACACACACAACACATACACATAAACAAGTAAGTAAATAAATAAGTATAAATGTGCTTGGTAAAGGCCACATGTAGTGACACATGCTGGTTATTCCAGGATTCAGATGGCAAGATGATTCCATAAATTCAAGGCTAGCCTGGTCTACATAGTCCCAGGCCAGCTGAGGTTATATAATGAGACTGTCTCAAAAGGCAAGAAAAAAGTGCTTCTTAGACATGCTGGCACATGCATTTAATTCCAGCTTCAGGAGACAAGTGGGCTGAGTTTGAGTTTGAGGGCTAGATGACACTTGGGCTCAAATAAACCAACAAAATAATACATAAATAAAATTCATTTATTTGTTTCTTCCACAGTAGGGATTAAAAGGGATCCTTGTGCTTGCCCTAATTCTCCTTCTTTCCTGTATTCCTTCCCCTCCCCCTCATCTCTGAGCCAGTTTTCTCCAAAGAGCCAGGCTGGGCTGAAGCTGGAGTTCCTCTTCCTTCTGCCTCCTCAGTGCAGGGGTTAAGGCCGGAGTCGCTGTCATGGCCAGCTTCCTTCTGAGGTTTTCTTTCTCTTTCCAGACCTAGGGAAGCAGCTAGGCCCTTGCTAGGTAAGTGCTGTGGAACAAGCCATCCATCATTTTTTATCAGTTTGGACTTGAACGTAGGGATCAGATTTTGTGCTTGTTTTGATTGTGTGTATGTTTTATATGTACATGTTCATGTGTGTGGGCATGTGTGTGGTGAGCATGCACTTTACTGACTGAGCCACCTTCCTGACAGTCCTTGTTTTGTTACTTTGGAGACGAGGTCTTACTACAGCCTAGATAGCCCTCAAACTCATGATCGCCTTGTCTCAGCCTGCTGTGTGGGGGTTACAGGTGCCACTGTACTGAGCTCATGAGTCCCTAAGTCTCCCGCTACCACGTCATCATATCAATGCTGAGGCTGGATCTGCTCCAGCCAGCAGGAGCCCTTTCCCGTGTCCTGCCAGTCCTTCTGACCTGACATCCTTGTGCTAATTTATTTGTTTTGGCATTTCCCTTTTGTCCTGGCTGCCTAGGCTATTCTGAGTTGTGTTTGTCCTGTCCCAACCTTACAGCTGGCCTTTTCTCAAAGAGCCTGGTTCCTGTCATTTGAACACAGAGTCCCAAACCGAGACCTAGATCTGAACGTGCTTGTTACTATTCAGGGGTGTCACTGGTCCTCACAGCCGACAGAGCAAGGACACGTGTGTCTGCTCTCTGTGTGCACACACGTCCACCGTCATGACTCCACACTTACATATAAAATAGAATTCTTTTCTCTGTACAGATTTTCTTTCCCTGGCCTCAATGTTTTTCTCTTTGTGTTATCCCATCGTGTCCACAACGACCCTGTGAGGTCCAGACTATTATTTAATAACTCACTTTCTTATGTTCTTATGTTGAGACAGGGCCTTGCCCTGCAGTCCTTCATCTTCTGGGGTCCCTGCTGCCTATGTTACAGTCCCTTTTGATGGAAACCAAGGCTCTGAGAGCGTAAGCAGTTTGCATAAATGACAAAGCTCTGGGAGAAGGTTCCAACCTCCAAGGCCTCACTCACTTCAGTGCCTGATGACCGGGAAATTCCATTTTCCCTTCAGGAAGCTGACTGGCCACCATGGATGTGGTCATAATGATGACAACCTTGTGCCAGGTGTCTGAGCAGTAAGGGACTCCCGTTTAGACCTCAGGGAGGTGACTGTGTTGGAACAGCTGGTGCCATGATTACAGTAAGACAGCGATGTGGCCTCAGAGGGAGCCCAGGGCTGAAAAAGCCCCTTCAACTGACACAGAGCTGAATCCAGGAAGAAGCTATGTTGGTGCAGATCAGTAGGGTCCATCTGAAATATGTCATTCTATGAAGATGGAATGACCTTCACATTGTCCCTGAGAGGCAGGGGCGGCAGGAGCCTGCTCCGCAGCCGGGGACCTGTTGAGCCGGGGGACTGTTCAGGACCTCCCAGCCCGTTCATCTGCAGGGGCATTTCTCAGGGCTTAGCTTAGGTGACCCTCCCGGGGCCCTCAGTTTCAGCCCACTAGGGCCTCCCTCTCCCCCAGCCCCCTGCTGGTGGAAAACAGCTTCCCAGCCCACCTGACTCCAGCTTCCTTTTGTTGCTTCTTTGTGTTTGTTTTCGTCAAAGGCCCAGCGGCAGGAGTCCTGATGGACCCTAAGGCAGAATCACTGCCTCCCTCAGCGCCCAGATGGGCAGGTGGCCCAGCTCAGGCTGGACTGCACCGCCTGGATAAGTGGGAGCTGCTGTTGGTAACTCTGGTGTGCAAGTTTCCCAGGAAAGGGCAGGGATTTGTGGAACCCTGCGGGGGAGGGGGTATCCCAGGGATGGCATCTTCCACAACATGTGAGAGCCAGGCCCACTGTTGCACACATGTAATCCCAACACTGCAAAGACTGTCGCAGGAGGATTAAAACTTTGAGATCAGTCAGGCATACAAAATGAGACTGTTCAAAAACAACACAAAAGCCGCGAAGTCTCCCTGGGGCCCAGAGGCGCCTCACCCACAGTGCTGCTGCAACTCCCAAGAAAGGCCAGCCACGGGCGCTCAGCTAAGAAAGGAAACCTCCGAGAACTCTGGAGCCGGGCCTAAGAGCGCACGCAGCCCCAGTGAGAGGCCAGCCAGGCAGGGTTGCTCCGCAGCCAGCCCTGTGATAAGAGGAAGGGGCTGAATTTATCTACTCCCTCTGTTTCTGGAAGCAAAAAGCAGCTCACAAGCCCCAGAAACCTGGAAACCTGTGAATGGAAAGAAGTCATCCTAGGGGAAGGTCGGCAAGAGGGGAAAGAAAAAAAAAAGCCGGCTGTCACAGTTCAGAATTTAAAGACCTAGACTATCCCTAGTGGCTGGGAGGGGTCTGGGGGGAGGGGGAGTGGTGGGGATGAAATCAGACCAAGCCCTAAGTCCACTTTGGGAAGAGGAAGAGACCCCAGTGTTGAGGAACACCCTCCAGCTGCTGTCACCTGTTCCTGGGCCTCCTTCCCCCTTCGAGGGCTAGTTTCTCCTGCCCTTTCTTCCACTTAACTCCTGGTCAGGTAGACATACTGTCAATGCCTTTAGAGGCCTGGATCTAAGTATTTCTAGAGCCTTCTCTCCTAAGGGGGAGGAGACAGTTCTTTTTCCTTTTGAGTCCATTTCAGCATTCTGGCCACTCATTAGACTTGAAGCATTTGTTGAATTAAGTGGGAGTCTTGTTCAACGCCGGGTGTCTTCATGTCACAGTGCCTGGGTGGAGGACCGAGCCTGAGAACTCCTCCAGCGCGTGGCGACTGGAGGGCCTAATGGAGGCTGGGCAAACCCAGGCTTTCCAAACCGACAGAGGAGCTTCCGACCTTGTCCAGGGAGGAGGGCGTGGCGCACCTCTGTGACAGACCCGCGGATCTGTTTCTTCACCTCCAACCTGTTGAGGTAGTGATTGGGTTGAGCGGCTGAGCAGACTTCTGTGCTGGGCTCAAACCCTTCTGTCTCCACCCCACTCCCACCCCCTCCACTGGTCCTTTGAAACAGTGTTCTTCCGGCCATTTGTCCTTGTAGGTGCAATGAAAAGTGGCCGGGGCCAGAGTCCCACTGCCTGGCCTCAGTGTCCTCAAACCAAGAATACCAGATTGAGGCTGCGGGTCAAAAGATGACGCAGGGAAGAGCCCAGAAAAGGATTTGGTCCCTAGGGTCTCACAAAACAGGAGGAAGTCTTGAAGCTGTCAGCCTTTGGTGGACACGGGTTACAGACCCAAAGCCCAATAGGACGACTGGTCCAAGGTCATTCAGCACAGCACTGGGTCTGACCCCAAGTGTCCTGATTCTAAGAGCCTGGGCTTGGTCAACAGCCAGGTTGCAGCTAGCAGTGCGGGAGGAGCAGGGAGGTGGCGCCGGAGGCTTCTGTTTTGGAAAGGTTGAGGGGAGCAGGCTGCCACCTGGGGGACTAGGCTCTAGCAAGGCGACCCACCCGGCTGTCACTGAATTGCGACCCTCCCCGGGAGGGGCGGGGCGGGCAGTTACCTCATCGTCGCCTCCAGGAGGCCTGCTCGCTTGCTCGCCCGCGCGGCCGACTCGGGCGGCGGCTCCCGGCGCCCGCGCGGAGCGAGAAGGGGACGGAGCTACGGGCGGGGGCGGGTCTGCACCGCGCCGGGTGCGCTCTCCCTGCGAGGCTGCGGGTGCGTCTGCCCGCTCGATCCTCGGGCCAGGCCTCTTGTGGCTCAGGTGCTGTAGGCGGCGCGATGCGGGAATCCCGGGCCGGGCAAGCAAGGCGCAGTACGGGCTCATGAAGGTCCCCGGTGCCAGGCGCGGGAGCGCGGGCCAGCCATGGGCGGCAGCCTGAGGGTGGCTGTTCTGGGTGCTCCGGGAGTGGGCAAGACCGCCATCATCCGCCAGTTCTTGTTTGGTGACTATCCTGAGCGCCACCGACCCACGGACGGTCCCCGCCTCTACCGGCCCGCGGTGCTGCTCGACGGCGCTGTCTACGACCTGAGTATCCGCGATGGTGACGTCGCTGGACCGGGCTCGAGCCCCAGAAGTCTTGAGGTAGGGGGCCAAGGGTGGGTGTGTGTACACTTGGTGCCCACGTGCGTGTCCACGAGTACTGACTCAGGGCGCCGGAGCCGGTTCTGGGATTGAAGTGTGTGTCTAGGTATTTTGCATGCGAGCTGCCCTGTGGCTGTTTCTTGTCTTCCTTGCCTGCCGAGGCTGGTGTCTGGGTCAATGTGTAGCACAGCATTGCCTGGGCTGAACCGCGCCACGCCGTGCTGCTGTGACAGACTGGACCAGACACAGGAGTATCCTTTCTAGAGGGGGCCACTGCACCCTCAGGCTCCCAGTCCTTGGCGCTGCATGCATTTCAAGGCTTCCCACAGGGGCTGGCATTTGAGCAGCACCTGGGAGGCTAAGTGAAGTTTTGGTAAAAGAAGCTGTAAGAATATTGCAAGGGGGAAGGAGCAGCAGGAGCTTAGGTCAGAGGTTTCACCTGTACATGCACCGGGACAGTCACAGTTACCATCTGTCAGCCGGTGGCCGGCAGAGCCCGGTGTCTGCCCCTGGGAGGCTAGCAGGTTGATGGGAGGCCCAGGAAGTAGGAGGGGTAAGGACTGACAAGACCCAAGCACAGCTGGGAATCTGGCCTGTGGGAGGGTGCGTTCAGAGTGTTGTTGGGAGGTGATGGGGAATGAGGATGAATTGGAGTAGGAGGGCCTGCTGTAAACCCCAGCCTCTACCCCCAGGAGTGGCCGGACCCTAAAGACTGGAGCTTGCAGGACACAGACGCCTTTGTGCTGGTTTACGACATCTGTAGCCCGGACAGTTTCGATTATGTGAAAGCCCTGAGGCAGCGCATAGCGGAAAACAGGTGAGGTCTTGCTAGGAGAGCGAGTAGTTAGTCTGGGTGCTTGCGGATCATACTTTGTGCCCACTTGAGGGTCTCTTGCTGTATGAGGTATGTAGTACACCGGGGGAGGGGTCTCTGCCATAGGAGGAGACCCGCCTTCATTTGTACACATGGGGTGGGTTCCTCTGGCCATGGAGTCTCCAGCACAGTGTCTCTCATCTCCATCGGGCCTCCAGGCCGGCGGGAGCACCAGAGGCACCCATCCTGGTGGTAGGCAACAAGCGGGACCGTCAGCGGCTGCGCTTCGGACCTCGTCGTGCACTGGCCACTCTAGTTCGCAGGGGCTGGCGCTGTGGCTACCTCGAGTGCTCAGCCAAATACAATTGGCACGTGCTGCGTCTCTTCCGAGAGCTTCTGCGCTGTGCTTTGGTGCGCACACGTCCTGCACATCCGGCCCTGCGCCTGCAGGGGGCGCTGCACCCAGCGCGCTGCAGCCTCATGTGATCAGATTGGACAGGGAAATCTCATGAAAGCAGGCTCCCACCCAGACTCCTGGCCCTCGGGCTTTTCTTTGACTTTGATTGGACCCAGCCAACTCCCAATCGCTGGACAAGATCAGTTTTATCTGAGACCTTCTTGGGTCATAATCACAGGTGGCAAGGACTTGACTATGAATGTGATCAGAAGCATTTGTACAGCTTCTAGCACTCATATTGAACTACATAGATCCACCTGCCTCTACCTCTCCACTGCTGGACTGGGTACTGGAGACACTTTTAAAAGTCAAGACTTACCAGGTAATAAAACAGAAGCAAAAAACATAAATGCACAATTTAAGGGTTTCTTGTTCTGGAATAGGCAGGTCCAGACCATTGAGGTCTGGCCTCTAGGCAGTTAACTCTAGAATCCCAACATATAATGAAGGCTCGGTCCCCCCAAAACAGGAGCTGGAACAATACTTTACTGTCAGAGGTTCTGCTTACTGGACCACAGGTCCTCTGGATACCGGGCTGACCCGGTCTCCTCTAAGGCATTCAATAATATTAGTTATTAAATAGCAATGCTCATCCCCCAAACCGGAATGTACAACAGGTGTCCCATTGTGCCATGTGGTCCCGTGGGGTCTGGTCCCATGAGGTCTGGTGCTCAAGAGATGGAAGGGGGGGGTCCCTGATGCAAAGGGTGGGTTAAGGCCACAAAGAAAATGGAATGGGGTGTGGGTGCAGCTGAGCCGGTCCATCACATTGAAGAATCTGGCTCGGTCCTTGGGGTGACCGAATGCAGGGCATGCCAAGCCCCGAGCTCTGTGGGTCCCGATGGGCGGCGGGGTCCCAGAGGTGTGGGTATGCGTGAGGGCTTACGGTCTGGTTGTGTGTCCATCCGCCCCCTTGCCCAGGTCAGTGAGGGTTCTGGGCCAGCCAAAGAGCTTCTGGTTGCATCCAGTGCCCCTCCTACAGCAAGGCAGGGGCTGCCCTCATCGGAAGAGCTGGACAGAGCTTGGCTGCGGGGCCCAGGCAGCCCATTGGCTGTGCGGCCCGATTCTCCGGGTTGGCCACATTTGCCAACCAGGACACTGAGTGATGAAGACGAGGAGCTGGATGAACAGTAAGCAGAGTCCGGAGCTGGAGGGTCAGGGGCTGATCCCATGGGGGTATGGCTGGCAGCAGCCTCCAGGGCGCGGGCATTGGCCAAGAATTCCTCTTCCAGGCGCCTGAACAGCTGCTGCTCCTGCTGTGGGTCAAGCTGCAGGGGCGTGCGGAAGACGCTGGCGGGTGTGGCAGCCAGCTCTGGGCTTGGGCTGGGGCCCCTGGAAGGCCGGGGTGCTGCAGGGCTACGGGCACGCGGAGTCTGCGGGGTACTCCTTCCAGATCCCCCTGTCCCCCCGCCACCCTTTCCCCGGGTCACCCACGAGTGCTGGCCGTCTCGGTCCCTGCGCACCACCAGTACCGCCTGCTCCTCGCGGCTCTGGCTGCGGGTGCGCCGTGCTGGGCTGGAGGCCGACAGCTGAGCGCCTCGGCCTCCCGGGGCCACGCGGGGCCGTCCCCGGTCCAGCCGGTCTCGAGACTGGCTGCGAGGGGCGGGCGGCCGTCTCGGGGAGGCCGTTAGACCAGAGGTCGGCCGGTGGCTGGGCCGCTCCCTCCGGGAGCCAGGGGCTGAATCGTCGCTGCGGGCACCCATGGCGCCGCTCTGGGCTGAGGAGGCTGAGGAGTCACTGTCCCCGGAGTAGCGGCGGGAGCGGGGGAGGGGGGGCAGCTGATCGCGGGGCCTGAGGTGGGGTGCGAGAGAGATGCGTATCACTGGCGCGGGTGGAGCGAGCTGGTGAGGTCTGGGCTCTGCCAGGGGACTTCCAGGCACAAGAGAGCGTCCAGGCTGAGGCCGCGACTTCCCGCCCCTGGCTTCCGAAGCCTGGGTTGGACCGGCCACCGCCCGGGGCCGCCCCAGCTGTGTTGTTGGTTTGTCTGGGTTGCCATGGAGATGGGAAGCCAGTCCCGCCCCCACGCACGGGAACTTTTCCCAGGGTGTGAGTCATCGCGCCCAGGCGGACTCCCCACCCCCACCAGCCCTAGCAGCTCCGGAGGTGATGCTCCACCATCTCACCTGAGTGGGGTCTCGGGCCCCTCCTTTGTGCTTCGCAGGCTGATGGGGGTTACTTCGGGCCGGGAGCTCCGGCGCTCACTCCCAGGGACTGGGCTCCCGGGGCGGGGGCTCGGAGTGGGTGACCCCCTCTGCGGGGAGAAAGTCCCGGCCCTCTGCTGGGGCAGGCGGTGGGCTGTGGGGATGGATACAGCAAGTGAGGCCACACCTTGGAAAGCAGCCCCTGTCTGCGGCTGGCCCACCCCTCCACCAGGCGCTTACTAGTGGAGGAGCAGCGGCAAGGGTCATGCTTGTCTAGGTAGTGCTCCAGTGTGTCCCAGCCGCCGCCCACTCGGACCATCACGTGGCTCCTCAACACCTGCAGCGGAGGGAGGGAGGGCAGGTCACTGTGGCCCACTAGCCGCCCGAGGGGCTGGCCTGGGCTTCTCCTCCCCCACTCACCCTCACGAAGATGAGCAAGCTGGAGTCTCCCACTCGGTACTTCCCCTCGGAGACCTTGATCATGGGAAACTGGTCTGGGCAGGTGCACCTGCCCAGGATCTCTCGGACCTGAAACCGGAGAAGGGAAGGCTGAAGGTCAAGGTTCAAGGCCCTCCTGGGTTTAACAAGCAGTTGCAGCCAGGCGGAAGTGCCTATTCGTCCTACACAGGACCTTTTGCCTGATCACAGTGGGGGCTCTGAGAGCCAACCCGAAAGAAAGGAGAAGCCAAGGACTGTCTCCTGAAGAAACACTCTGAAAGGCCTTGAGCCCCCTAGAGCCCTGGAGTCATCCGCAGCATCTTCACACTGGTGGGGTCCACAGCCTGGACAGGAAGGTCCAGGGTGAGTGCAGGGGCCACACTCCCAGTTGAACATCCCAATCAGAGGGTCCCATGTAGGGCACAAGGCCCCCGCCCCTCCCCCAGCACACTACTGCATACATGTCAGTGGAGGCTGGAGATGCCAGGTCGGCTATGTGGGAAGCCTGCCCTCCCTACCCACAGCAGCCCGGTGCCGGAGGGAATGAGCGGGGGGTGGGGGCCTTGAGTGATCCAGACCCAGGCTGGTCTGGTGTGGGTGGGGACCGGGCCACCATTCTGCCCACAGCCATCAGGCGCCTGACTCTTGGGGCAGGCACATCATAGTCCTCAACTCCTGATAAGAAAGAAACTCTTGGCCGGATTGCGGGGGTGGCAGGGACACCTAGGTCTTGGGAAAGGCAGAGGGAGCCGGAGGCCTGGACCTCCTGTGCTCCCATGAGTACTTCCTGTTCCAGGGGCAGTGGTAGTGGGGCTAGGTTTCTCCATCAGGGCACCAGGGTCGATGCCTTCCCAGACACTGTGTACCAGTGCCGAGGAGAGCTTCCTACAGGTAGCCTCAACCCGGGGTAGCGGCTGCTCAGCGCCAGGTCTGAGGTTGCCAATGCATCAGCCTAGCACCCTGTGTGCTAAAAGGTCCCCAAGTCACAGTCTTCCAAATGAAGGAATGCACTGAACTTTGTTGCCGCTCATTTAATACTAAAAGCTGAGCCCATGCCGGAAGGTAGGGTTTTATCTGCCTCAGACCCACCCGAGCTGCGTGGCCTCACACAGCACCTCCGCCTCTCTGGGCTGCTTATTCATTTCTTTGTGGCCAGGTATACGCTTGGCAGTCAACTCATGTACTCCCCTTTTAGTGGGGCAGGCTGCGGAGAGCGGGACCCAGGAGGCCTAGGGTTAGGGTGGGCATTAGCTCTGCTATCTGGTCCCCTGATTGAGGGGGAAGGCGGTGGGCAGGGGTCACCCAATACGGACATCAGAAGACTCACCAGCTCGTCAAGGTTTCGGAGGTCACTGGGCGTCATGCGGGGTGTGCGGGTGGGAGCCCCTGGTACAGCGGCAATTTCAGTGACATCCTCCTCAGCAGCAGGGACGCTGGAGACCTGAGGGGTAGCTCGAAGCTCCCGCTCGATCTCTTGCTCGAACTGTACCAGCCTCGGGGCGAGCAGGCCGAGGCGCGCCCCGCGTCGGGCTACCTCGAGCAGGCACAGCACCACGCTCTTCTCGTTCTTGCGCAGCACTAGGTCCTCTGTCTCAAACATGAGCACTTCAGGCACGCCCAGCTCAGCCCGGCACCAGCCGATGAAAGAGGCCACGTTGTCTCGGGCCATGAAGGAGCCAGGCGCCACACTGTGTGCCTGGAAGGCCACACCTCGGGTTGGACGGGCAGCAGCCAGAGCCCGGGCAGCCTCGGTGACAGCGTTGGCATGTTGGCACAGGGTTGTGCCTGTGGCCAGCCCCGTGAGGAAGCCATCACCACTGCCTGGGAGGCCTAGACTGTACAAAGCGTTGAGCCAATCGGCCAGGTCTTCCTTCATGGCTTCCACATAGGCCTCACTGGATCGGAAGGGTCGCACACTCTTGGCGGCCGAGCCTGCGATGCCCGCCACTGGGTCCGCCATGCCCAGGGCCAGTGGAGTCTCTGTGGGGACATAGGTCAGGATGGCTGTGATGACTCGGAAGGGTTCAGAATGGTGCACCTCTGCCAGCCCGCCACTCAGGGGAAACGCTAAGTTCAAGTGCAGGCTGTGTGCAACCGTAGTACCTCATTGTTCTCACAGTGCCCTGACCTGCTTTAAAGGACTCAGTAACAGTGATACCATCCTAGTGTTTGTGTTTGCTGTCTGGCTGGTCGGGAGAGGGTGGCCGGGGACAGGGTTGGCACCCACGAGGAAGAAATGCCATTTAAAAACATGAAGACATGTGGGCAGGGAGGGACAGGAGAGGGGCCTCGCCCAGAACCACCGACTGTTTCCATCGCTCAGCCCATAACCTGCACCAAGTCCCCGCCTTTCCCTCTCCTCCGCTAAGGGCCGCGCCACAGACTGAGCGGCGACCGTCTCTCCATTCTACAGATGAGGAAACTGAGGCGCAGTAAGGGCAGGCATTCGCTGAAGGTCGCAGAGCGGTGGGTGGAGGAATCGGGTCGCCCAGCCAGGCCGGATATCTGCGGCGAAAAGCTGCCCGAGATGGTGCCTGGAAGGCCGGGACTCCGAATGGCCCCCGCGAGCCTCCGCAGTGCTCGCGGCCTGGTCCAGAGAGGGTGCGTGCCCAGTCAAGGTCACACAGCCCTGGGATGCAGAGACCCCGCACCGCCCGGCCCACCTCCGGGCACTCTGGCTAGGGGTTCTGGGGGTCCCCGCGCTCACCTGGCTCACCCCGCTGCCCCGGGGAGCATCGCCCCGGCGGGGCCGGAGCCGGGCCGCGCCGCCGCACACAGGCGCCGCCCGAGCTTGCGCTTCCAGGCGTCCGCTCCGCCCCGCCCCCCTGGAATTTGGATCCGGCCAGGAAGGGGCGGGACCGCGCTCTTAAAGGGGCCATGCCTTTCTCGGCCCTTAGACCCCATGGCGGCGCCCCCCCCGCCTCCCTCATCCACCCGACCTTTAACTCCGCGTCTGGGTCTTCCCAGGACTCTTTCAGCTGTCCTTCCTCCGTGACAGTGGCCTTCCCGGAAGCGATAGGGGCCGGGGACTGCAGAGTCACCTCCGTCCCGGGTGGACCTCTGCAAACCAGATAACTGGGTGCTCTTCCTGCAGGACGGCCCAGGGCTAGTAGCTTAAGGTACAAGGACTTTGAGACTCAGGGATCAGAAGGTGGCTGCGGGTTAGGTCAAAAGAGGGGGCGTGGCAGGGGCAACTACACGCCTTAGGAGGAGCGCGGAAGATCTGGGGAATCCTGCCCCCTACTGTCGCCGGAGAGAGGAATGAGATGCTGAAGAGAGACTGGAATCTGTGGATGTGTGTGGAAAGACTGTCAATTTTAACTCAGATCAAGGAGGCTATGGAGGAAGCTGGGAGACATCTAGAGGGAAAGTTTTTCATACTGAGGAAGCCTATCTTCCTTGACTGCCTGTTGAGAACTGATGATGTACGTTAAAAAGAAGGAAAGAAAGGAAGATGGAAAGAAAGAAAAGCGGGTAGGTTTGCAAGGCTGGAGTGGTAGAAACATTAGGGTCTTGTGGACCATGCTTTTCAAAGGTCACAGAAGCTATAGAGAGATTTATTATTAAATTGTTATTGTTGGAGTTCGTTGTGGTTTTGAGGCAGGATCTCACTATGTAGCCTTGGCTGGCCTGGAACTCCCTATGTAGATCAGGCTGGCCTCAAAAATCATAGAGATTTGCCCGTCTCTGCCTCCTGAATGCTGGGATTAAAGGATTTTCCACCATGCCTTTACTTTTAGTCCTGCTATTTAGCCTGGGTTGGCTTTGAACTCATTGTGTGCTATCTCTGCTGGGATGACAGGCCTCTCTAAGGAGGAATTTAGAGTAGGAGAGGCTGACTTAGCAGTCATAATCATAACTGCTGTTGTGAGAAGGGGCAGGGGCAGAGAGCCTCTGAGGAAGTCAAGTGGTTTAATTAGGTTGGAATGGCGAGGGGATGCTGGATTTTGACTGCCTGTTGAGAACTGATGATGTATGTTAATGAGGTGAGTGAGTATAGATGAGGGAGAAATCCGAGGTTTGGGGGTGAGCATTGTGGGCACGGAGTTGCTAAATAACACCCAGCAGGTAGTGAGGTCCTGGAGAATTGGCTAAGGAGACTGAATGCTAAGTGAAGGAATTGAGAAATGACCTGTCCTGGAACAAGCAGTAATGACCCACTGTACCCAGCAATCATCTTCAAAATAATCCAATACACTGATACTTTTTACAACCATTTAGTGTGTGTATGTCTATGCCAAGGTATGTAGGCAAGGCAGACTTTTGGGAGTTTGTTCTGCCTTTCACCACATGGGATCCTGGGTATTGTAGCTTGGTGGCAAGTTCCCTGATTCCATGAGCCTTTTTGTCAGCCTCATATGAGTTTTGTGGATCTAGGGAAACTGAGGACTGGGGAGGTTAAGGTACCAGTGCCACCAGCAGCTCTGCAGGAATTTGACCCCTACCTATAGCCACCTCACTGTGCTTCAGGATTCTGGATATAGGAGAGACATGGCTGAATCTAGGCTCTGTTGGCCACTAGTGTTGCCTGACAAACTTTTCCTGGGAGAGATGCCACACACAAGTCTGCTCACTCCTGATAGGGAACCCACAACAGACTGAAGTACTGATACCACAAAAGTACAATTTTTATTGGGGTTGCTTACAGGAGCAGACATGACTCAAACAACAGCATCACCAAAGGCCGACCCAAGCATGAGTGACAGCTCCCAAAGCTGGAACCTGATCATAGCCTGCAGGCAGCTCAACAGGTTTGAGTGTGCTTCCTAGGTGCCTCAGTTGGTCTAAACCTCTGGTCTCGAGTCTCCTTTCAAATCTTGGCTTATCTGAGTTTTCTTTGCAGCTTAGCTCTACTTATTCTGGCAAGTTGGGATCTAGTGAATCTCATCTGTTTCAGGGACTTCGGGAAGCCATTTTGAGTTGTTTACTTTTCAAAGAGCTTCCATGAAGGATGGGATGGAATGTTTCAATCTTGAAACTCTTACACAAAAACTAGGTACCTTGCTTAACTTCCCTAAGTCTCAGTGACTTGATCTGTAAAATGGAACTGTAGTTACCACATCATAATTGTCAAAATAGTAGTTAGTACTGTGGCCTGGTGATAGAGACATGTCTACTACTCTTCTGAAGGGAAGAGCAACAAAAGCAAGTCTTCTAGTGCCTTGATCTGGGGCCTGTTTTGAGTCTTATCCCACACTGTAGCCTCTAACACTGGGATTTCCTGAAATGGCAACAGTGATGCAGACCTCACTGATGTGACTGGAATCCTGGGGACCATGACCAAGGTGGCCCAGGGCCGCCATGTAACCTTGGGTGACTTGCAGAAGATCCAAGATAAATAGCAGAGACAACTATTTGTATATGAGCTGAGCTCAGTCCAGGACCTAGCAAAAATTCACAAGTTTCAGACTGCTGTTAGCTGTGAACAGATGACTCTAATATTGTCCAGTGCCCTGCAAGAGAACAAAACAATGCAGTCCACTTGACTGTTGCCCCTACACCCCTACAAGGCAGAATGAGATGGCAGGGCAGCCGACTGCTGCCCTGGGCCCTGATGGTACTGAGGTAAAGAGAGGCACTCACTGAACCTCTTCCCACGTAAAGGAGCAAGAACTTGGCATTGCAGAGGACACGGTCAGGTCTGCTGTCCCAGCGAAGGCACAGGATGATCCTGTGGATTCAGATAGTGGGAGTTGGAATGATGAAAGCTGCCTCGGAGCCGTCCAGAAGTTAAGGGAGCAAATGACCCAAAAGCCAAGAGCTGGGAATGAGAGCACAGGTTTCCAGTGGGAAACTCAGTGCCCAAGGTGGAAGGAAACACATGGCCAGTGGGCATCGTCCAGGGCATCACAAGTCCCTGCTCCCATCCAGTGAGGGCTGGAAAGAACTGAAAAGGAGATTGTAGAACAGAGGAGAAGGATGACAGTTTATAAACATTTGGAATTTTATTTTAAAAAAAAAAATCACAACCATGAACATTGTTACAATTAGAGGCCCTCTTGGTTCTCCACAATGATACTGAGCATGCTCACAAGGGGTTCCCATTGTTAAGTCTTAAAACAACCATCTTAAAAAGGAAAAAAAAAAAACAAACCAAAAAACAAAACAAAACAAAAAAAACTCAGCACGCTACTATTTAATTTGTTTTAATGTTTCTTCACAAATGGTGAAAATACTAAAGTACAGACAAGGAATAATCATAATGTTGTCACCAACATTATAAATATGGAATTATAAATTTAAAACATTTTCTGGTTTAAAAAATAAATCTGGTCGTCAATGCAGCTCTGCAGGTCTCTAGTAGGGCCGGTCTCTGCGTTCCTGACGGTGCTCGCCTCTGCAAAGCAAAGGGACCCTTTGGTCAGAATGAGAAAGGACAGAAAACCCTGTCAGAGCTCCCAGGCGCCCCAGGACTCACTGCAGCAGAGGCTGGGAAGGGGCAGTGCTCTCCCACCACATACTTATCCATTTTCCCAGGTCCTCCACGTCCGCCTCTTCTTCCTCCCATCTGTTCCATTAAGGGTCCAGGAGGCCCCCCAGGACCACCTCGTCTTCCTCCACCAAAGCCACCTCGGTCCATTCCACGGCCACCTCGGAAGCCTCCTCTGTCTCCACCTCTGCCACCTCTGAACATTCCTCCAGGACCACCACGGTCCATGAGTCCACCTCTTCCTCCTCGCATGCCACCAGGGCCGCCTCGTCCACGATCACCACCTAAGGCAGGGACAAGAGAGACAGGTGAGTCAGAGGAGTAAAGTCCAGTACATGCTGTGGCAGATCTGCTAATCCTTCTCCTAGAGCAGACACTATTCAAGCATCAGGAAGCTGGAGTGTTCCGGAAAACCTGTACCTACCCGGAGGTGGAAAGGGTGGCGGGAGGAAGCCCTCAGGCTTAGGGGCCTTACACTGGTTGCATTCTGTTCTCCAAGCGAAGTTCTGGTTTCCACAGCCCCTGCATAAAGTTGTATCACAAGAGAAATCACAAAGAGAACTGAGAAAGGTGGAGAGATTCACACCATACTCTGCACAATTATGGACAAAGCACAAGGATCTGCAGCAATCTCAGGCAGTAATGAACCTCCAGAAGCAACCAGAGTGCTGAGTCCCCTCACCGCCCCCCCACCCCCTGTCCTGTCCCAGAGTGGGAAGAAGGTGTCATCAATCTGCTATCAAACTGCTGGGAGAAGTACATACGGATTGGGACACTGCCAGTCTCCAGCTCGGTGCTGGACATTTCCTCCTCCAGAGGGGTTCCCTCTGGAACCTCGGGGCCCTCTTGGAGGGAAGCCTCCTCTGTCTCCTCCACGGCCTCCCATGCGACCCATGGGCCCTCCAGGACCTCCTGGGCCACCAGGACCTGCAATAACAGTCAATAACCTCTCGATAGCAACTTTGCTATGGTACACTCTCCCATAAGCTCCCAGTGCTGTGCATGCACACTATTCTTTCTGTGCCATTTCACATAGCCTCTAAGTGGCATTTTCTTTTTTTTTTTTTTTTTTTTTTTGGTTTTTCGAGACAGGGTTTCTCTGTGTAGCCTTGGCTGTCCTGGAACTCACTTTGTAGACCAGGCTGGCCTCGAACTCAGAAATCCTCCTGCCTCTGCCTCCCAAGTGCTGGGATTAAAGGCGTGCGCCACCACCGCCCGGGCATTTTCATATAATGAAATTGACATCCAGAAAGATGTTCCCTGGAACTTCCACTCCCTCTAACCAGTTAACCCATATTATTAACGCAATGCTGGCTTTCAATGGTCTAGTATCAATTTTATATACCCCTTTCTTTGTTTACTATTCAAGTAAGTTTCTCAAGGATAAATATTACTGGAAAAACCAAAACCAACCCAATCAAAGCCATTTAATATAACATCAAAGTAGCTAAAACAAAGTGCTTAATACCTCCACGAAGTGGTGGTGGCATCCCTCTGCCCTCACGAGGTGGCATGCCACCCCGCATGCTGTTCATTGGAGGCTTCTTTCGGGCAAGAGAAACTTTAAGTTTGCTTCCTTGAAAATCTTTCCCTGGAAAAAGATTACAGAACATCAGTGATCCTCACATTCCAACTCCTCCCTTTCTAAGCAGCCACTTTTCAACAGATTTCACCTTATTGAACTTGACACATGCTGAAGCATGAAACTTGCCCTCTAACAACCTCTGGGCTCTTTCCTGGAATGACTGGAAATGTATCACAGTTGGTAGGGCTTGCTTAACATGGCCAAAGGCTTGGGTTCAATCCCTGGCACTACATAAAACTGGGCACAGCAGTTAATTAGCCTAGGGCTATGACCTCAACATTTGGGAAGCAAAGGGAGACTGCAGGATCAGGAAGCTCAAAGAAGGTTACTACTAGCTACATATGGAGTTGGGGTCAGCCTGGACTACATGAGATTCTGCCTCAAAACAAGCAGAAACAAAAATCAAACAAAACAACACCCAACAACTTTTACGGCTTAGGTCAAAACAAAGGATGTTAAATCACATTTCTGATTTTTGAGTTTGGGGCCAGCCTGGTCTATAGAGTGAGTCCCAGGACAGCCAGGGCTACACAGAGAAACCCTGTCTCAAAAACAAACAAACAAACAAACAAAAAACCAAAAAAACAAACCCCTACATCTCTGTAATTCTAGAATTCTGCAGGACTGTCAGTTCAAAATCAGCCTGCCTACATAATGAAACCTTTACTTAAAAATCATCCAAGGCCTAGGGATAAAACTCAGTGGTAGAGCACTTACATAGCACACAACTCTCATGGTACTCCCCTGACTGTCTCTTTGGAAGGGTTTTCTGCCGTACTACAGTATGCTCAGAGAAGTACCTGCAGCTGAGGTGTGGGGGCTACGCACTCAAACACATAATAAAGAACTGTCCTGACCAAGGGCCAGTGTCTGTGTGCTTTAACAATAGAAGGGCACACAGAGAGCAACTTCTTCCTGGAGTGGATCGTACTGTTTCAGCTCTCAAATTCCCCCTTCATCAGGGAAAGGGCAAGTACATGTCTCCTGTCTCCAGACTCCCAAGAAATGGTGTTTTAGTGATACTTTCTTTCTTGGAAGGTGACACGTGAAACTATTCTAAGTTCTTAAATGTGCCCGAGTGAGCAGAAGTCAGTGACAAAGAGCACATCCTACCATCAAACCATTCCACGGCGGCCTTCGCAGTTGGTGGATCTTCATAGGACACTGTGGCGTCACCCTTAGGCTTTCCTGTCTCCTTATCCAGGTAGATATGGATCATGGGTTGTCCAGTTCTCTTGTTCATCTATGCATAAAGCAACAATTAAGATGTGACTATAACATGAGCTAAAAGTTTACAGTAGTTCCCAAGTACCCCAAATTGTCAAAAGGCAGTCAGACATACAGTGTGGTGGTCCACACCTTTAATCCCAAAGCTCAAACGGTAGATCTATCCCTAGGTCAAAACAGTGAGACCCCCTCCCCAAATGGCAGTCTCATTCCACAGTTTATTAAATGTTAAAGATCAAGTCTTCCCCAGGATATGAGAATTATAACTGTTCCTTAGCTTCTACTACGAACAGGTATTTAGATAAACTTCACACCTCAGATGTGTTCATGAAAGAATCAAAAGCAAGCAATGTAGGCCCTAGGGATTCCTGGTCTTGGTACCTGTGCAGTAGTCCCACATTATGTACCGAAAGAGGCACCGATGTCAAGCCAGGAGACGTAACTATTCTAAAGGAAGTCACTCCAGGGACGCACTTTATTGGAAGAGCCCCTGTCTAGCATGAACTGGATCAGATTTTGATCCCCAGCTCTCTAAAAACAGAATAAAAAACAAACAAAACAAAACAAAGAAGTCCCTTCCTTCCTTCCTTAATGAGGCTGTGTATACACTACACAAACTCTTGATTGCCTCTAAGAGTTGGAAAGATGGCTTGACTTTAGAAACCACACTGTCCGACAAGCAATGTCCACACAGGCTCATGCACTTATCTAGTAAGAGTCGAGTGCTCTCTATAGGGCTCAAGTGACCCAAATACTCATCTCCATAAAACACTGCTGTTGTGGAGCTTGCTGGTAAGCACTTTACCTTACTGAGCAGTCTTTGACAGTTAGCATTAAGACTTAAAAACAAAAATTATGTGACTATGTATGAGCCTTCAGAGACCAAGATGCCTGATCCCCTGGAACTTGAGTCACCAGGGGTCACCTGAAAGAGCAGCAAGTGCTCTTCACTACTCCAGCACTACTATATCGAGGCAAGCTGGGCATAGTTAGTTGCTCATGCCTGTAATGCCAGCACTCAGAAGGGTGAGGCGGAAGATCATCACTGGTTCCAGAACTGACTGGGCCACAGGGAGTGAACTACCATCTCAAAAAACCTAAAATTATACATGTATCAATATCATTAAAAAAAAATCATGACAGGTTGGGCAGTAGTGGCACATGCCTTTAATTCCAGCACTTGGGAGGCAGAGGCAGGTGGATTTCTGAGTTCAAGGCCAGCTTGGTCTACAGAGTGAGTTCCAGGACAGCCAGGGCTACACAGAGAAACCCTGTCTCAAAAAACAAAAACAAAACAAACAAAACAAACAAAAAAATTGACAGGAAAGAATATAGCAAATTAGTCATAGGAATAAGGAAATGTCTTTTAAAAATACTTTTGTATGTGCATGTTTTATCTGCAAGTACAACTATTTGTACACAAAGAGGGTCATCTGGTCCCATGAAACTACAATTACAGACAGTTGTGGAGCCACTATGGGGTGCTGGGATTTGAACTCAGAACTTATGAAAGAGCAGTTAGTGCTCTAAGTGGCTGAGCCAACTATTTACCCTCAAGGAAATACCTTTTTTAGAAATACTTATCTGTTTTAAAGATTTATTATTATTTCATGTGAGTACACTGTCGCTGTCTTCAGACACAACAGAAGAGGGCATTGGATCCCATTACAGATGGTTGTGAGCCACCATGTGGTTGCTGGGAATGGAACTCAGGACCTCTGAGTCAGTGTTCTTAATTGCTGAGCCATTTCTCCAGCCCAGAAATACTTTATTTTATGTTAATGAATGCTTGCATGCATTTATGTGCATGTGTACAGTATCAACAGAAGCCAGAAGAGGGCATTAGATTCCTCAAAACTGCAGCTGCAGAAGGTTGTATTGAGACTTGGGTCCTTGAGAAGAGCAACAAGTCCTTTGTAACTGCTGAACCATCTATCCAGCCCCACATGAATGAGGTCATGCATCTTAAAATCTCTATTGATTTTTTGTGAACGAGCATTCTGCCAACACATGTGTTTATGCATCATTTATGTGTTGGATATCTTGGAACTGGAGTCACCGACAATTGTGAGCTGTCATGTAGTACTGGTAACTGAATTCACGTCCTTTGGAAAAGCAACCGTAACCCCTTAACCCCTATGCAACTTCTTAGTCCCACAAATCTTTATTAAAAATACCTGATGGCTAATTCCCGACTTAACTAGAGTGTACCCCAACTGACACTAGAACTCTATGTACACGCATGCATGAGTCTGTCTCTTTTTCCCTCTGCACAGACACACACACACAGATACCCACCCCCCCAATGAAACAAAGTAAAAACAAGTGGCTGAGTGATGTTGGAACACTCCCCCCCCCCCCGCGGTCTCTCTGTGTAGCCCTGGCTGTCCTCGAACTCAGAAATCCACCTGCCTCTGCTTCCCAAGTGCTGGGTTTAAACACATGCGCTACCACTGTCCAGTGGGACACATTTTTAATCCCAGCAAATCAGAGAATCTAAGTTTCAAGACAGTCAGGGCCACAGAGAAAAATACTGTCTCGAAAAACCAAACAAGGGATGGAGAAATGGATCAGAGGTTAAGAGTACAGGCTGCTTTTCCAGAGGTCCCAAGTTCAATTCCCAGCAACCACATGAAGGCTCATAACCATCTGTAATGAGATCTGTTGCCTGCCCTCTTCTGGCCTACAGGCAGAACACTATATACAGAATAAACAAATCTTAAAACCCTCCAAACAACACCCCCCAAATGAAAACAACCCAAAACCAGTTGGACATGGTAGCTCAAGCACATAAACCCAGCATTTGGGATGTAGGAGTAGGAAGATTAATTTTAGTTCAAGGCCATTGTGGGAAGAGAGTTAAGTTTAAGGCCAGCCTAGGTTACAGAGGCTGACAAGATGGCCCAGTAGGTAAAAGGTGTATGTTGCCAAGTCTTTGCCTGAGCTGGATCTCCAACATAGAACTGACCGATTTGCAAGTTGTTCCTTGATCTCCATATATGCATCAAGATTCACTTTTTCTAAATGTAGTAAACTGAACAAAAATAGTCACACACACCCTAGCCGCCTCCCCCCACCCCCGATTTCCCTAAGTGGCCCTGGCTTGTCTTGGAACTTGCTTTATAGACCCAGGCTGTCCTTAGAGATCTACTTGCCTCTGTCTCCTGAGTACTGGGATTAAAGGCATGCACACTACACCCAGTCAATAATCAGTATCTTATTGCACAAATAGGCAGAGAAAAATCTTATAGAACACTTGGTATTTTAGCAGAGGACCTACACTCAGTCTATAACACTGAGGTCAGACTGTACAACTGCCTGAAGCTCCAGTTTCATGACATCTGACATCCTCTTCTGGCCTCCTTGGGTATCTACACCCATGTGGTACAGACAAAAACTCAGAGAGACATAAATATATAAAAATATAATTTTAAAAGTCAACTGTATACCTTTAAGGCTTTAGTATCAGAAAACATTATTTATTCTCAAATTGCGATATAGACTCTGTTAACCTGTATTTCAAAGGGTGGACAGCAGTTGTATAGAGGACTGGTCAGACACCTGCCACTTCCATCAATGCATGGATCCCACACTGGGGAAGACCAGACTCTCACAAGATGCCCTCTGACCTCCAGAGATACTCTGTGGACCATGCACAGACCCTCCCACATGTTCACACAAACATAGGGCATTTTAAACACAATTGTAAAGAGAAAAAGCAGAAGAACCAGACTTCCTGGGTATGGAGACTCAGGTAAACCTTTCAACAAAATGTCATAACAGGCCTGTAAACAGGGAAAAGGAAAATAAGCCAACAACAGATGTGTTATCAAACCAAGAACAGTCAGGTGTGGTACCAATATGCAGAACCAGAAACAAGAAGCAGGTGGATCTCTGTAAGGCCAGCTAGAGCTACACAATGAGGCCCTTTCTCAAATAAAACAAAAACAAAACTCCTCAAGCTCTGCTTCTTTTCCTTTTCATTCCCCCCTCAGCATTGGCATTAGCGGCATGCACCACCACCCCTGGCAAAGCCTCAACCCTTATCCTGGGAAATAAATGTCAGGATTTAAATGTCCCTCTCTACATAACACAATGTATTTTAGTGTTTTTTGTAAGCATTTAAAACAATTAAGGGATAACCTGGAAAAAGTCTCCAAGTTACTAAGTATTCAGGGGAAAATTAAGAAAAACCTACCTTTTTTTCTTCACAACAGAAAAAGACAAGTTCATTTATAAGTAAAGAGAACAGCAGACTTATCAGCTGCTTAGCCATTCTTATCTACAAAAATTGGCTAAAGTTGGGTGTGGTAGAGCGAGACTGTAAACTGAGCATTTGGGGGTGGGGGATCAGGGAATCCTCTGCTATATGGTGAGTTAAGCCAGAATGCATGAGACCTTGTCTCAAAAAATAAACAATAACAACCAAACTAACAAGTGGGGGGGGGGGGGAACTATTTATTTTTGTAGCCTTAATGCCCTTATGCATACTAGGCAAGTGCTCTATCACGGGACTACCTTCCAGCCCTCATGACACAGGGTCTTGAATTAGTGTGTTTAAAGGAGTAAACACAAGATGCCAACAAAACAGTCAAGGAACAATTCTCAGCACAGTCCAAGAATCTCAAATATGTTCTGTGGGCTCAATTTCTGTTAGATCACCTGATCACTAACACTCACCTTGACAACCCCACACTGCTTAAAGAAGTCTGCCAGATCATCCAGGGTCACATTGTCATTTAATCCTTGCACATAAATTGCACTGTTGTCAGAGTCTTCATCCGGATCTATAGGAAGGCCTTCCAGAGAAAATTAGATAAAACAGAATTACTGCCCTGAATTAATAGTGGCTTCTTTTTTGGAGATAGGCTGACCTCAAATTCCTAATCCTCTATTTCAACCTCCCAGACATGTCTCATCAGGCCTAGATAATAATAGGGTCTTAACTAATTGGACATTATTATCAAATCCATCACCAAGGCAAGAGAACCAACCACTGATCATACTAAGGATGAAGCTTTTCGGTTACTTTAAAACAATTTAAAGCAAGTCCCAAACTGTCTTTGCCAAGAATGGATCAGTGCACAGGATCAGTCTGCTGAGCTGCTGAACTCTTACTTCTAGGCATTTGTTCAAAACAGCACAGTGTAAAGTTCAAGAAAAAAGTTACCTAGATCAAGATCTGGTCCTTCATCCATGGGTCCTGCCAACCAGGAAAGATCATATAAAATATTATTAGTGCAAGCCTTGCAAGCTACAAACCTTACAAACACACACAGCTATCTACTACACCGCCATTTGATGGGACTCATTAATTCAAAATGACCCGCACTGCGATGGAGCAGTGGCCCTTTAGCGTTTGTGAAGTTTGCTAGGGTTTTTTTCCCCTTTGCTTGTTTGTTTCTAAACCATTAACCAAATACACTCTCAATGCTTCATGTGCCAAATTAGCGTTAAATTAAATTCAAAACCTTTCCTCAACATAAACCAAATTAAAGCTGTACTCTCCCCCATATTATAGAAACAGTTGCTCAATACTTGAAGTTACCCTTTGTTTTGTAACCATAGGTTAACCTTATTACCCCTAAGACAATGCCGGCAGTACCCATTAGTCTCTTTTGTATAGATCATTTTTAAACCACTTATGAAACTAGTAAAAATTAGATAGTTTTCTAAAAAACTGACTGTATTTTTTTTTTAAACACTATCCATGGTAATACTCAAAAACTTACCACCAGGCTTATTGAAGCCACCTCGCTCTCCAGCGCTGCTGGGGGGATAAACGAAGAAATGAAGGCCTTTCCCTTTAAAAGCCAGTACCGCTCTGAGCCTTGGCAGGGCTCGTGGGGAAGAAGGGCACTGGCTAAACACATCTCCAAACAATGCATCTCTCTCATCTTGTCACTATGCCTTTCTTCAGGGCAGCTTGCTCAAATTTCCTTAATATACAACCTTGCTTGTCTGATTGTACACACCAGTGTGGTTGGTTTCTTTCATGTCAGGGGCTGGTATTAATAGTGCAATACTTGGCAAATTAAGGAAGAAAAAAAAAAAAGAAAAAAACAACCCTAGATCCCAAACATCCATCCCAATCAGCTGAAACACCACGTGAACTTGGTGTAGAAACAAGAAGGCAGAGACAATTGCTGTGATGAACCTTTCCATGGTCATAAAGGTGCACCCTCAACCTCTCCCAAGGGAGAGCCCAAGGAGGCCTTAGGCTTCCTAACAAGTCACAGTATAATAAAGCAGGAGACAACCACATTAAATGTCTACAACACACATCAGAGGACGCATCCAGCCAATCTTCAGCATAAAGCCATACAGTCCAGGGCCCTAATGGATTTAATAGTTACTGTGAAAGGAGAATTTACAACAAATACCAAGGCTCAGCCGACTGGGGGGTGCAACTTTATAGACATACCAGTTAAGACTATGGCAATATACATACTGTACATACAGGAGAGGGGATATATTGTGGCCTTTTTTGAGGGATGAGGGGGAAGGCAATATTTTCTAGTAGTAAATAAAGGCAGCTCCGCAGTAGGAAGACCTGAGGCTCTCTCAGCCAGTATTGCACCTTTAACACCTGAAGACACATTTCAAGCTGTTGCATGCAGCTCTACTTCCTTTTTAAAAGTACACACCATAAAATGTTTTCTCTCTCTTTAAACACAAAGTTTACACTTTAATGTTACACAATTCTAGAGTATTATACCTCCTCTGGTTCATTACCAAACAACAAGTATGCAGTTACCAAAGTTACAGAAGGATTCCATTTATACAATGAATACATTTTGTTTAAAATATTCTATGTATATTTTTCCTCTCCATATGGACACCGTGTCTAGTCCCACTTTTCATTATGCTGCCGGCTGAGTACTGAGTACGGGTACTTTTTAAGTATTGAAGTGTATACAAGGCTCTCACTTTGTAACCTGTAGCATATAAATGCGACAAAGCATGTTAAAAAGTTTCCACGTTTAACAGCCAATGAAAAATATCAAAATACTGAGGCAATGAAAAAGGGCATGTTAACAACATTGAGTGCCTTACCTGTAGCAGACACTGAAAACCATCACCACACCACAATAAAAAAAGGGAAAAGGAACTGCCCAGTGTCCTGTCCTCACAGGAGCCAACAGACTGTTGCACAGTTCTGTTAAAATCCTATGGGGTAGGGCCATGGTCTCTTCTATGGCTCCAGGAGAGACTTCTCATCCACAAAGATGGGCCCCTCTAATAGCAGTCTAACAAAGTCGGTAGAATCATCATTTCTGGAGTATTAAGATGAATAAACTTCAAATTGCTTTTGCAATTGAAAAATACTAAGAATTCTAGGTGATTTGAGACGTGATGATAGTAGTTTCAAGTGTCTATGTCTATTTTAAAACATCCACAAAGATGTGAAACCTTTATAATGGAAATGATATTCTCCAAATCAGAAGACCAATTTTATATCGCCAAAAATTATTCATAAAAATTTGCATGTATTTTTATAAAGACTTTTTTCCAATAAAGATTTCACTGAAGACTTTATTAAAGTTATGCAGAATAAACAAAATATAACTATCTTTCAGCAGTACAGAAATTTACTAATAAATGAATAGGTCAACTTAGTCTGTTTTAAAATATGTTCTATAAAAAAGAACTGCTAGTTTTTCTTTAACAGTTAATCAAATTTATACTCACTACAATATTCTGCATAACTTTTTTTTTTTACTAGTTTATATAGGGACAGAACACACACATTAACTAAATCTGATTATGTTAACCACCAACATAATACTTCACCTTCATCAAAGTATAGACATCAGAAAGGGAAGAGGGATGGAGGGAGGGAGGGAAGGGGAGGCAGAGGCAGCAGGGGCACGGTACTGATCTAAACAGTTTTCTAAACCAGATTGTTCCATCAATCACAATGGTCAAACCAATTTAGACTTTTAAAATCTCCAATAAGAGAGTGATGCTATATTCATATACATTACTCTGTAAGAAAGTCATTAAGATTGTTCTCTGCTCCAACTCAACTATGTATCAGGGCACCTCAGGCCATGGTTTAAGGGTTATAGGGCCAGTCAGTCTTCATCATGTTCAACAATTCTGGGCACAAACATTGGAAAACAGCTGCATTCTTTTTCTGCAGTACATACACCAGGTATTTCAAGACAAGCGTTCAGGACATTAGTTAAAACCTAGGGTAATTAGAAGGGTTGTGTGTGTTCCATCCCAAATCTATTACCCAAAGAGGCTCTCACCTCTGAAAACCATGAAGGGGACTGAAAGCTCTAGTTTCAAAGCCATTCTTTGTTCACCCCAGCCCCACAACAGTTACTGGCAGGGAAAAAAGTAAACTGCCACTTAAATGACATTTCCATGTTTTAGGAGATAGCTTGACCTCAATAGATTGTCCATGGAAATGTGGTATAAAATTTCTTATGTCTTTCAGTCCCTTCTTTCCATTGAAAATCCTATGGATGAAACAAAATTAGGTAAAAGGAGAAAAGGTTTTGCTCTTACCCCATTCCACCGCGTCCTCCTCCCCGCCCACCTCTGCTCATGCCTCCACGATCAAATCCCCCTCTTCCCCTGCCCCGGTTATCAGGGCCACTCAAGCTCCGGTTCTCTCCTGGTCCGGAAAATCCTCCAGACTCCTGCCCATAAACACCCATGCTACTGGGGTGGTCCTGTCGGAATGAACCTGAGGAAAGAGTCACATCTGTAAGGCACAGACCAGCATTTACACTACTGCCTAACATCCTTTCTCTTGGGACTCATGGAACTCATGACTACATAAGTACTATGCTAAACTTTCTATCAGAGGCTCTCTTTAAGAACTATTGGTTCATCAAGGCTAAAACAGTCTTGTACAGTCAGGCTATAAAACTACTTGCAAAGGATTTTTCTTCTGGGAAAAATATATTTGTAAGTTTCTGTGCCTCAGATGTCTCCAAACGCAGCCTCTCAGCACCAAAAGTAGAGCCAGGTTACCTAGGGCTCTGACATATATATAACAAGTAGCTGTTATTAGTCGGCCCAGTCCAAAAAATACCCCACCCCTCCTTAGAGTAAGGATCTCACTGCAAACTCTGCGCCTGGCTGATGAAATTCAATTTTAAAAGTTCAACAATTGAGGCAGAAATTAAATAGTGAATGAGATACTTTTGGGTTTTTAGTTACTTTTCCAAATGTAAGGATAAGCACTGGGAGGTAGGGTATGCTCTCTAGTATTCTGTAAGCAGGACTCACTCCCTTTGCTTATGGATTTTACTCTATAGCTATACCTCTATATCTTCCCACTTTCTCTTAATGCCTAAGGCAGGTCTTAAAGAATGCCAGCCTACGCACTGCAAAGCACCCACCCTGCTGACACAGTCCCAGTTCGGGCATTCAGACTATCAGGCAGGATTATAGAGTGCACTCGCACTCTGACTCCAGTAGCAAACAGTGGTAACAAGCATTCCCCATTCTCAGAAATTCCAAGCAAAACCACTCATACTTAGTTTTCTCTCTTTATCAACTCACTCTGCTGCCCGTAGCTGCTGCTCTGTTGGCTATATTGACTTGGAGCCTGGCTGTAGGATCCAGTCTGAGGGGGGTAACTAGTGGGAGGCTGCTGCCCATAGCTGCTTTGTTGGCCATAGCTACTCTGCTGTCCATAGCTGCTCGGCTGCCCATAGGTGTTCTGCTGGGAGTAACTGCTCTGATCGTAACTAGTGGGCTGTGAAGAGGAGTAGCTGAAAGAAAAAACAAAATCTTCAGGAAGGAGAAAAATCATGTTATTTCTGCCAAGACCCCAAATACAAAACATTCACAGGCATCCTAACAATGACTTTCTTTTTACTTTCATTGAGAGGGTCTCACTATGTGTAGCCCAGGCTGACCTTCGACCTGCCTTAGTTTCCTGTGTGCTGGATTAGAGGTGTGTACCACTGGCTGGCTAGCTAAGGCAACATTTATGGATTTCCAATAATAAAGCTTTAAATGTAAAAGAGAAAATGAAAATAACCCATGTGCATACTGAGTTGTGGTTCAGAGCTCCTATTTAAAATGTTTTTCAACTATATTTAAGACAAATACATCAGAAGGGCAGACTGTACACGTGCACTCAGAGATGACTAATGAAGTGAAAAGACACTGAAAGTGAGAAAGAAGAGGAGTCAGTGATGTATTTAGTTCCCAGTATGCCTTCCTTTCTTTTTGTAGTTCTGAGGCTCCAACTCACAACCTCACACACTAGGCAAGTGTTCTACTCCAGTCATCTAATAGGTTGAGTGATGACTATGACTTTCTGAGGAATGCCTACTGGGTAACTGTGTGAACATGAGCGTATTAAGTATGCCACTCCAAAAATGCCATTTTCTTTCAGACTCAAAATTGCTTTGCTATAGTTTCAACCTTTCAAACAAACATATTTGATTCTTGGAAACCTAGGAATAAAGACTGGTAAGAGACCTTAGGATGCTGTATAAAGGTGTTATGTCTCTGTGAACCTCTCCAGCAGGTGTATGTACCTCCATATACTACTAAACCTTAGAAGAAAGACTCTTAGCTGGGTGTAGTGGCAAGGAAAGGCTTTAATCCCAGTACTCTGTCTCCCAGGAGGCAGACAGATCTGGTCTAGACTGAGTTTTAAGATGTCAGGACTACTCAGAATAACCCTGGCTTGGGGGATGGGGGTAGGTGTGGACACGACAGGACTCTCAATGAACCATAAATATGTTCAACTAAACTAAGTATTTGTCACACCTCTCCACACCTGTCAAGAATCAGTCTATGGGGTGGAGAAATGGCTCAGCGGTTAAAAGCACTGACAGCCATAGTGCACTCATATAAATAAAATAATCTTAAACAAAAAAAGATTCCGTCTCTGTGTACCACTTCATCTTGCCACAGCAACTGTCCTGCCCGACAAGTATGGACCCGCTCTACAAGGGAACAGTTATAAACCCCGCCCACCCATGTTCTTAGTTGTATGCAAGTGTCAACCTACGAAATGGATACTTGCTGGCTGGTTTTATGTGACACAAGCTGGAGTTATCAGAGAAAGGAGCCTTCCTTGAGGAAATGCCTCCATGAGATCCAGTTGTAAGGCATTTTCTCTATTAGTGATCAAGAGGGGAGGGCCCAGTCCATTGTGGGTTCTATAAGAAAGCAAGCTGAGCAAGCCAGGGGAAGCAATCCAGTAAGTTAATACCCCTCCATGGCCTCTGCATCAGCTCCTGTCTCCAGGTTCCTGCCCTGTGTGAGGTCCAGTCCTGACTTTCTTTGGTGATGAACATCAATGTGGAAGTGTAAGCTGAAATAAACCCTTTCCCCCCCAACTTGCTTCTTGGTCATGATGTTTTGTGCAAGAATAGAAACCCCGAATAAGACATACAAACAGGAACTATTCCATATTTTAGCTAACTAAACTACCCTTTTAAAAGAGTTCTGTCAATTCATTTGAAACTTACTTTAAATGAGACACAGGTCAGAAAACCTGCAGTTTTCCTTAAAGAAACTAAAATTGGACATTGTAGATACAATGGTTAAGACAGAAAATGAAGGACAAGGAAACTTGAGCTGGAGCACTTCAGAGGTGAAGTGCGCCTTACCAGCAATGAACAAGACCCTGATTCCCTCCCCAGCACTACCAACAGCAGTAGGGAGAAGTCTTGTCCTTAACTTTACCTACCATGGTGCCTGTATTTGAGGGGATAATTGCTATGTTCTGGGCAGATGGTTTCAAACATTTCTGTTTCTCATGTACTTTTTAAAGTTAATTATAAGACCAAAACTTCAGTTTTGGGGTCAGTATTTAGACAACAGTTATTAGCTAGATCTCAGGCACTGCTATGGGAACCCAAGGCTGAGGTGTGACTATTAACTAGGTTGTGGTCAATTATGGCCAAGTCAGAAAACAAATCCTACCCAAGGAAGCCAAAGCTAGCAAGTCAACAACCCGAAAAGAAAATACCTGCCTTTATTACTAATTCACTGGCCACAAAAATGAGACTGACCTGGTAGGAGGATAAGATGGAGGTGCGGTGACTGGCTGCATTGGGTAGCTCCCAGGTACCTGGGGATAACTGTAGTTACTCTGTCCATATCCTAGGCTGGGTTGGTTATAACCCCCTGTGCTAGATTGAGGTTGACTAGTCTCAGCAGGCTTGTTACCATCCTGTGGTCTAAAAGGAGAAATAAAAAAGTAAGACTTAGTTTTAACAACACACACAACCCCTAGTTAAGAACCCCACAGTTCTTTGAGCAACATGAAATGTTAAGACCAAACTTGAAAATAAAGTAAATGAAACCCAGTAAATCCTTAGTATTTGCTGGAAGAAAACACCGAGAGTTAGCATTTTTGTTTTGTTTTGTTTTTAAAATTTGTTCTCTATTAACAGCTACTAAGCACATCAGCTTGTGTTGCCAATATGAACTGCGAGGAGGGAGGAAGAAAATACCTTTTTAAAAAGTAAACTTCTGAAGACAAGATATTTGACAACAATGTAAATTCAAGTTTAGAGTAATTTTACATTTTGATATCTGCAGGTTCACTCATTTATTAGAAACTGACAAGAAGAGACACTTCTTAGCTTGGGCTGCTGTAAATTAACTTAACCTCAGTCTCCACGAGATGGGGATGTGGAAGCTCCTACCCCATGCTCAGTCTAAATAGCAAATACCCTCATTAAATGATAAAAATCAATCCCAACTTCACAGAAATAACTCAGGAATCCCCACTTCCTCGTGGCCCAAACAATTTAAGAGGAAGACAGTGGCCAAATTAAGCTAGGGCTACTTCAAGCAAAGCCCCAATCAGCAGGTGGACTAAAGCAGATGCAGAAATACTGTTTCTTCATTGAGATGAAACAGGTTATAAAATAACAGGTTATAAAATTATAACCAGTCATCAGCTCAGGAAACTAAGATGGAGGTAAGGGTGACACAACTCAGTGACTTATGAAAACCCAACTTACACCCGGTGAAGATGTGTGGCTTAGATATACATCACTGCATGAGAGCATCACATGGAACTTTGTATATCTAATAAAATTCTCCAATACCTAACCCAACGAGACTGAGGCCTTCTAGGACTCAGCCAGTTAAATAGAACTACTGTACAGGCTATTTATTGGATATTAACTACAAGTGGCTTTGATTACTCAATGCACTTTAGAAGTAATTTTGAGAGTTTGCCAGAGCTAATTTCTTATCTCTACAGCAGATAAAAAAAGTCTAGGTTACAAGGTGATCTCGTTTTTTCCCTATAGTCGTCTTTCAAATCAGAATCCTGTGTTCCTTTAAGACTGTATGCAGAAGCCACCTAAGTGCACTGTCTAAAGTAAAGCTCTGAAATCTTCTGTTAAGTAATAATATATATCACTTATCTACTAATCAGCCACGGAGTAAGAACTTTATCGGACTCTTAATATTTACCACATAGCTGGGTATCCAGCTATGAATTTGTCTATGGTTTTGGGTTACCAAACCACTACATAATATTGAGAAAAATCTTGTCAACTTCTTCAACTGAAGTAGTAACCCTTGACCTTCCCAGATAGGGAAATATCCTTTACTGACAAAACTGGGACATACAGTACTTCTTGACTCAAGTGTAACTGTTCCACCATGTACTATCAACTACTACATAATGGTTAACAATTTACAGGCTCATTAAGCCAAAGATTAAGTACTCAAAAGTAGCATTCTATTGGTAGTTGAACAATCTGGGAAAACATACACTCAGTTTTCCTGCGTTTAGAAAAGCAGAACAGCTTCCTCCTTCCCCAAAGAGTAGGTTCTGAAACCAGGCAAACGTCCTCCTTCATTTCCGGCCCTCGGATAGCACCATGAGTTCCTCAGAAGACCTGCACACTGCTTCAGCACTCTGGAAACACTGTGAGGACAGCCTACCCAGTGAGCGTGAAGAGCTATTAAGTCATGAATGGTCCAAGTGTACAGAATTACCCTTTCCTTAAAAACCAAAGCCGATGCACAGAGGAATCAACCACCATGACCTTACCTTGTAGGTGCAGTGGCTGCTGGCTGCTGGCCATAGGCTGGGTAGGCAGGCTGGGTGCCATATGCAGACTGAGCTGCGTAAGAGGCCTGCGTTGTGGTGACTGTAGCAGTGGTGGTGTCATAAGCACCAGTGCCATAGCCTTGGACAGGCTGGCTGTATGCCTGGGGGGCAGCTGGAGTGGTGTAACCTACAATAAAAGACAACTGGATCAGATTCTCTGTCCTCTGCCAGATCGATGCCTTTGCATTTATTACCAAAACAATTTGTAAACTGCCCAACTTAAAAGCAGCACAAAACTGAATTCCTATATTCTTGCAGGAAAAGTAGCAACAAAGGAGTATTTAAATGGTTTTTATTACATTTGTATATTTACTTATTTTGTATTAAGTGTGTGCACACGGGAGCTCACCATGGCATGTGTATGGAAGCATAGGACAAGTTGTGGGAGTTGGTTATTTTCCCACTACATGGATTCTGGTTCTTAAGTTGGGCAATCAGGTGCCTTTATCTGCTGAGCCATCTCACTGACCCCAAAATATTTAAAGTCTAAAGAACTATTTCTGTTTTTAAAATATATTCATGAGAGAGGTGAAGTGTTGTTTGTTGTTGTTTTGACAGGGGTCTCATGTAGCCCAGGCTGGCCTCAAATTCCTTAGGTAGCATAAGATAAAACTTCAACTTTTGATTCCTGCTTCAAGCCTCCAGTCTTGGGAACACCGGCACCACACCATACGTGGTTGGCATGGTCCAGGACTCCATGAATGCTAGGCAAGCACTCTACCAACTAAGCTATATTTCCTACCTCAAGAAAGAATATTCTATTTAAAATAACAAAAATACAAAGTTGCCAATGGAGAACAGGCTTCTTTCTGAATCCAGGTGAATAAACTGGATAGGAGACAGGGATGACTTTTTGGTGATTATAGACACATTTTTTTTTCAACTAATTAAAAAACAAAACCCCTCAAAAGGACTCAGTCCCCGCCTTAGCTGGGAGCCACGTTCCATGAAGCCCAGAGAAGGCTCGAGAACACCATCTCTTATCGTAATTCTCCATTCATCCTATCGAGGTAGACACCTGGCATTCTAGCTCCTGGAGAGCAACAGATGCTTCTGGGACACGACCAATCGCTGTGCTGGCCACAGAAGGTGCCATTTTCTTTCAGCCAGGGTCTCCCTACATAACCAAGGTTGTTCTGGAACTATGTAAGCCAAGCTCACTTTGACTTCAGCGATCTCCTGTCTTTACCTCCGTATGTTGGGACTAAATGCATGAGCCACCACACTCATGGGTGCCATCTTGAGCAAAAGTCAATAACAAAAGCAAATCTTGGATTAATAATAATAATAATAATAATAATAATAATAATAATAATAATAAAAATAACAATACCTCTCAAAACAGGAAATAAAATGTTCCAGAAATGGAGGTAAAGGACAGGGTATCACAACTTTCCCTGGCACTGGGCTCTTTGCCTTCTTATAGTCAGCAGGCATAGTGAGTAATGCACTAAAAGAGGCTTAGTTCAGATGCCAGGATTCGCATCCAAAGAAGAATCCAGCCGGGCAGTGGTGGCGCACGCCTTTAATCCCAGCACTTGGGAGGCAGAGGCAGGAGGATTTCTGAGTTCGAGGCCAGCCTGGTCTACAGAGTGAGTTCCAGAACAGCCAGGGCTATACAGAGAAACCCTGTCTTGAAAAACTAACAAAAAAAAAAAGAATCCAATTCTCACAAAAGTTTAAAAAGGATTTTCTGATTGGGTGCACGCCTGTGATCCCAACATTCTGGGATCATGATTTCCAAAAAAGACTAAGCTACAAAGGAGAGCCTTGTTAAACAACAACAACAAAAAGTTTGAGGCTAGAGTGCGTACAGAGTGAGGTCCAGAACAGCTAAGGCTGCAGAGAAACCGTCTTGTAAAAACCCAAATAAAACACCCCCCAAAACAAAACACCCACCCACCCCCAAAATTAACAAAAAAGAGCTTTAATATTTAAAACATATCTTGAACCAAGACTACTTAATTTGCATTTAGGACGAGCCAAACTTAAGTATGAGAGAGAGAGAGAGAGAGAGAGAGAGAGAGAGAGAGAGAGAGAGAAACATTAAATTGTCCAGGCTTGCTTGCAATGCCTTCCACCTCAACTGTCAAGATTTCTGGGATTACAGCCATGTATCACCATGACCCGTAACTTCTTTTTCTTTGATACAGGATCTCACTATGTAGCCCTGGGTGGCCTTGAACTCACAAGAGATCAGCCTGCCTCTGCCTCCCAAGTACTAGGATTGAAGGCCTTTGCTAGCATACCCAGCTCAACTTCTTTTTGAATCTAAATTCAAATCAATTACTCTTTGTAGCACTGACACAGTCCTTTCTTCTCAAACATTCAAAGGAAATTCTAAAATTATATACAAAGACAGTAATTTCCCATCTAAACTGGTAAAAATCATTAAAAATATATTTTACAAAGGAGACTTAAAAACAATTCTGAGTTGACATGCTCCTCTTCAGTAGATTTTTTCTTCTGTAGAGCAAGGTACAGAAGAACCCAGACCTCACACACACGCTAGGGATGCATCCAATCACTGAGCTACACTCTCAGCCCTATTCTTTAAAACTTCCTTGCAAGTTCTAAAGGTAGCTGGACACATTCAACTACAGTTGAAGTCCCCCTACCCAATTACTCTTTAGAAGATTTCTCCCTACTTACAAGATTCACAAAAGTTAAACAAAACAAAACAAACAAACAAACAAAAAAATCAAACCAATGACGACAGTAACTTGTATCTCTAAACTGCAGTAAGAGAGTCTGTTGTAACAATTCTACAGTAACAGACACTGGGCTAATTAGTAATCTTTTAATTAATCTGTAGCACACACATAAGCAGGCAAGCAAAATGAACAAACTCAGCAGAACAGTGACAGGAGACTAAGCACATCTATATGATTTCTTTAAAGGAAATGGTGGTAAGAAACACTGTACAAACAAAGTCTGTTTATAGTGAACAGCAGAAATCACAGATTAAGAATTGCTTGGATCCTGTATGTGAGATGTAGACAAATAGTACCTTTCTTCTGAAGCTTCCTTTAGAATCCTAGGCAGTAACAGTGTATTTCTACCCATTCCCTCTAATATTTATCCACTGACTTTTATGTGTAAAGGCAGCATGGGGTATAGAAAAATGTGCTTGATCCCGATTCCTATCTACTGGCTCCTACTTAAGCCATAAAGGTTAATTTTGATTCTATAGCTTAAAAGCAGTTGGCAGGAGTGAATATGAAAGGTAGCTTCAAATTATCCAGTGTGCACAAACTCCTTATTACCATGCAACATAGTCTGACTCACCAAAGCCTTCTTTTCTTTCTTTTTTTTTTTTTTTGCTTGCATGCTGTATTCTATAATTTCTGGGCTTACAGGACTTGACGTTCCCTCTTTTTGGGGGGTGGGTGGGTGGGTGTGGGTGTGGGAGGGGTTGAGACAGGCATTTTCTGTGTAGCTTTAACTGTCTTGGACTCACTCTGTAGAACATGCTGGCCTTGAACTCAACAGATGTCTGTCTCTGACTGAGAGCAGGATTAAAGGCAACATGGGGTACAGAAAGTCTGCACCTAGACTGCTTGCTTCTACTCTGCTTAAAAACTTTATGACCGTGTTAAATGACTTAGGGATAGCAAAGACTAGATCTAAGCCATTATGTTCTCAAATCTACAGTTTTAGTTTCAGCTCTCCCCACACTTGCACTAGGTTAATAAACACTTCCATCCCTACACAGTAGTTAAGATAGGTTAGCTAAGTTCTCACAAAATCCATGATAAGATAAATGTATATTTTCCTATGTCCAAGATAAATCAGAGGAGTTCAGATAGTTTTTACATCTCTTAAGACATTCTTATATCATACAGCATTCCACAGAAAAAAATTTACCATTTTTAAACATATTACATATAATGTATTCTTAGACCAGTTTCTCTTTTTAGTGTCCTGGAATGCTATTTAAGTTTAAAACATACTATGGATTAAAAAGAATTCAAAACACTTAAAACAGAAAATGAATTAAAACAATTTGTAACACTTAAAAAATAAAAATGTGCCTGTGTTATATAACAGACGAACATATACATGCAGGGTGGCAAGTCTGCTCCCTTAAATAAAACTAATCATGCAATCTAGCCTTCAGGGAGCAGGAAAAATCAGCTGGAATAATACCTTTCAGAAGGCAAACAACTATTAAGGCTCCACAAAAGGAAAGTTCATAGTAAAACCTTCCCCAAGTTATAAGGACATGGATCTGCAAATGGCACCTGAAGCAGTTTTTTCATTAGCACCTTTGTGTGTGATGTTAGAAAGTTCAGGGTTTAAACAAATGAAAACACCTAAGGGTTAACATTACAGGGTTAGACAAGATGGAAAGCATTTCCCATGCAAGAATGAGCAGGATAGTCAAACCTGTACTGGTCCCTTCTACTGTGGAAAGCACAAAACAAAAAGTAGAGGGTACACTATCAGATGAAGCAAACAGATGTGAACACCACTTTGATTTTTAAGCAGCTCAGTTTAAGAAGGCTCATTCTTAGCACTAGTACAATCTTTTACATTAATTCTATTTTGTGTATTACACAGTGTATAAAAACTTAGTTTCTTCCTCTTTTAGAACTTATTCCACCCACATTCTATTTGATAGCACTCAAGGAAAATTAAGAACAAGGACAAAAATATTCCCAGAATAAAAGATCCCCAGATATAAACATACAGCCCAGAGTATATACCTAAGAGCATAAATAATAGGTCTTTCAGCAAATCCCCTTGACACTATCACATACACTCTTGAAGGCCGGCCTTACCAGTGGGAGGCTGTCCGTAAGAAGTTGCATATGCAGTCTGCCCGTAGGTGGCAGTGGTCTGAGCCTGGGTATAGCTGACATCAGTAGGCTGTCCATAGGTTCCATAGCTTTGTTGCCCATATGCCTGCTCCAAAGAAATTCATGCAATAGCTTCATAAGAGAACTTTGTATTTTAGCCAAGTAATGACCTAATTTATTAGTTCATAAACTAGAGAATCAAAGTACAAAATACTGCTTTCTGGTATAAAAAAGAAATTATAAAACAAAGGCATAAAAACAAGCCAAATTATCTTAAAAACTATGAATTTTTATACAAGTTCATTCATGGTTTGGTCAACCTAGGAACAAAAAAGTTTTTTTTTGTTTTTTTGAGACAGGGTTTCTTTGTGTAGACCAGGCTGGCCTTGAACTCAGAAATCCTCCTGCCTCTGCCTCCCAAGTGCTGGGATTAAAGGCGTGCACCACCACTGCCCGGCTAACAAAAAAGTTCTTAAAACAATTAGGCAAAAATCTCAGTTAACCATGAACTGATAGCACATAGGAATAACCCAAGACTCAGCCAGCATCGTGCTGCATATGAAAACCCGATTTTAAGCATGATATAAAAATAAAGCTATTAATTTTCTATTTCAAGAAAATAAATCAGAACAGTTCATGTTTGCCTGTTTAGTATACCCAAGATTATGGTTTTAAAATTCGGACATCAATACACTTAAAACCAGATAAGGAATGAGCTGTACTTTCAGATATTAACATGTTCATATTATAGATTTATTTGAAAGACCAATTAAAAGTAAAACCTGCCAGAAGCATGACTTCCTGCCTGTCCTAGAGTATGTTTCCATGACAGTTAACATCTACTTTTTAGCATGAATCATTCTAGAACTAGAGATAATTCTTTTTTTCCCCCCTGGAGACTTACTGTGTAGTCCCAGCCTACACCTTGCTTTGTAAATCAGGGTGGCCCAAATTCAAAGATTCACTGGCCCATGCCCCTGTTGTTGGGATTAAAGGGGTGCACTACCACTAGACCCAGTTGAGGTAATAAATTCTTGGTAATAGAGTCAAATACTTTCTAGATTCTAGAGTCTGTCATCCTTGGCTTTTTGAGGTGTTGGTGGCTGGAGTCAATATATCACATATTTTACCAAAGAACTGCTGTCCCAACTCCTGGTCAATTCCCCCTCAAGTATTTCTGCAGTGTAGCACATACTCTACCACCATATCCCAGCTCCCAGTTTAAGTGTTTGTTTACTTAATCTGACTGGTGGAGGGTGCACCAGAGCCATGGTGTATGTGTACAGGGCAGAGGACAAGACAAGTTGTAGGAGCTAGGTCTCTCCCTTGACTCTATGTGGGACTTGGGGACCAAACTCAGGTTGCTAGGCTGGGTGGCAAGCACTCTTCCAAAGAGCCATCTCTGGCCCCTGGCCTGGGTTTTAACATAGACTGACATACTGACAAGAGCTAGGAACAGTAATTTTCAAAACTAACTCCATTAGTTAATGTGCAGCCACTAGCAAGTTATACAATAGCCATGCAATACAATTTTTCCATCTGCAATGATCCTAAAATGGTCTTTCTTTAAAAATTACAATTAAATTAAGCATAATAAAATATGCACAAAGAGCAAGACTGCAATAAGATACTTACTTTGAGCCTAGGAATTTTTAAAAGTCCATTTTCAGCTTCAAAATGATTTCATGACAACCCTCATAGTGAATGATTAAAACTTTTGAGTTTTAAAAGCGTAGATAATACTACCACTATTTGTATACAATTTTTAAAAAAGGTCTCTTAGCTACGGTTTTAGTGGCCAGCTGAAACATCTCTACAGAAGATATAACTACACATCCTTGTCTTTGGGATTACCTGGGTGGTCTGTGCATATCCTTGAGTTGGCTGGGCGGTGTAAGCACTGTAGCTGCAAAAAGAATTAAATACAAGAATTGACTAAAGAACATTTGGACTGTATTACTATATATCCTTTACAACTACAAAAGGCCTCATACTCTAAAACATTAACCAAAAGACAAATTATATTGTTGCAGAAGGTTGACTTACCCCTGCTGGGCTGCAGCTTGGCTATAGGTACTGTAATCTGGAAGAAACAAGAAAAACTATTAGCCTAGACAAGAAAGGGGAAAGAGAAAGATGGAATTCAAGCAATAATAATAATTCTTAAATGTTTAGAGTGGACATATATGCAGATACATCCCAGTTAGCACATCTCATCTCTCAACACCAAACCAATTAAGTTAAGTCAGTTAACTATACAAAGTCTGAATATGGTGCTAGCTAATGAGGTCAAGATCAGTTGAGTTGGCAGGGATCCCTTCCCAGGTACCCTACAACCATAAACCCATCTCACCTTCCAGCTATCAATTCACAGATACTATCATTATCTTAAGTCTAAACCAAGATCACAAAACAGCATCAACCTTACTGTCAGATATAAAAAGAGCCACAGAAAGTATTAAAATGTCTCTCTGTTTTTTTTGAGACAGACTTTCTCTGCCTAGTCCCAGCTGTAGACCATGGTAGCCTTGAGCTCAGGGATCCAGTCTCTGCTACCCACCCCAGGGATTAAAAGTCACCATCATGCCTGGCATTTTTGTTGTTTTGAGACCGGGTCTCTCCACATAACCTTCAACTCGGAGAGTGAGCTACTATGTCCAGCATCTTTCAGCCTATCACTTTAGTAAGACCAACCACAATTCCCTACAACAGTAACAAGTGAAATAGAATGACAGAAAACAGGACAGTCATTAAATCTAAAAAGGGCCTGCTGTCAAGAGCTGTTATCTTCATAGTATCACAAAAAGATAGAAACCCCAATGAAGCCAAGGTAAAGGAGGGAGTATGCAAGCGGTAGGACGTACTATATGCTCCTTAACCTTGACATAACCTGACATGTGTGGATGCCCTGGTTCCAACTCCAGCATAATATACACACAACTGACCCAGTTAATACAATTCCAAAAACTGCCAAAGACAAAACAGCACTTACTAGGCCTAGGGGAAACTGCTCTAGGTTCACAATTGCCATTTCTTAAAACCTAAAATGATTTCAACAGCAGCAACAACAAAAATCACAAATTTTCTTCTCTGTAAATAAATCGACCTATCATTTCTTTCTCATATGAAACCTCTATTATATCAAAAGAACTAGGCTTGTGAGGTGGCATATTCCCCTTCATCCCTGCACTCAAGCGGAAGCAGGTGGATCTCTCTGAGTTTGAGGTCAGCCTGGTCTACATAGTGAGTTCCAGGAGACAGGGCTATAAAAGACCCTGTCTTAAAAACAAATAAAAAAGGAACTAAATCTTAACTATGAAGGTATTGAGTAATGAAAATAAATGCTGCCGGGCAGTGGTGGCGCTTGCCTTTATCCCAGCACTTGAGAGGCAGAGGCAGGCAGATTTCTGAGTTCGAGGCCAGCTTGGTCTACAGAGTGAGTTCCAAGATACCCAGGGCTACACAGAGAAATCCTGTCTCGAAAAACGAAACAAACAAACAAACAAACAAAACAAAACCAAAAAAAAGCAAGCTAGATATGTAAGTTTTGGGTATGTTTTAAGGTAGAGAATTTTTCTAAAAAAATAGTTCTACCTAATTATTTCCTCTCTACAAGAATACATGTTTGGTGTTCAAAGACATTAAGACAGAACAAAAGGGCTCTTTCTTTTCCAATCAAAAAGTAGTCCCTCACCCAAATGATTTTCTTTGGTGGTGGTAGTAGTGGTTCTGAGAAAGGATCTAACTAACTACTTAGCTGGCTGACCTTAACTAGTTATATAGATCAGGCTAGCCTCAAACTTGCTACAGCTCTCTACATCGGAGAGCTGAAATTATGTGTTACCTTCCAAAAGAAAAAAAAAAAAAAAAAGACAGGGTCTCACTATGTAGCTCTCTCTGGCTGGTTTCAAACTCTGCCCTCCCCAATCTAGAATTAAACTATGACTGGCTACTTGCCACATTCTTTATATGAAAAAAACAAACAAACAAACAAACAATACCCAACCTGCAAATCATTTCCTTCCATGTAGAATTTGTAAAATATACCAACAAAGCATCTAAACCAAATACTGCAACCTACATTTTGCTGAGGTTTCTGTGTAAAAATGACTTTTTGAGTCACTGACATTAAGTTTGATGTTTACAAAGACTTACACAAGAGCAGTTATGTAAAATTGGCAACGCTGACACAGAACAGCTAGCCACTTCAAATGAGGGCGCAACCAAAAGATTTGGTAGGCTAAGGAAAAGGCAATCACATAAATCTACTGTCTCAAACATGACACTGAAGCAATGGTCAGATAATTTAACAACTGAAAAAATAAGTCTTTAAGTGCCCAAATATGTAAACACTTCACTTAAAAAAGCAGGCGGAGGGGCTATGATGTAGGGGCATCCTAGAATGCTGGTAATGTTTTTACTTTTTGTTCTAGCAGTTATTTAGATATTATAATTCTGCTTTACTGGACACACTCCATAGTTACTATTCTACAAGATTCAGATGAGGGGGAACCATTATTCCCCTAAGGCAATGGTGTGCTTCAGGGCAGTCATTAGCCAAGCTGAAGAGATTTGAAGGTTTAGGCTTCGTAATTCATTATCTTGCTTTAAGAACTGAAGGGCTCGCCGGGCGGTGGTGGCGCACACCTTTAATCCTAGCACTTGGGAGGCAGAGGCAGGCGCGGATTTCTGAGTTCGAGGCCAGCCTGGTCTACAGAGCGAGTTCCAGGACAGCCAGGGCTATACAGAGAAACCCTGTCTCAAAAAACAAACAAACAAAAAAAAAAAAGGAAAGAGGAAGAACTGAAGGGCTCAAGAAAACAAAATTCTTCTTCTGGCTGTCCTCACAGAGACCACCTACCTCTGCCTTCCCAGAACTGGGACTAAAGGTGTGCGTCACCACTGCCCCTTTAAAAGGTCTAAAACCAAACTAAGTTTTTCAGGAAAGGAATACTAAGTCTTAAAGTCCCCTCAACAGGGCCAGGACTGTGGTATAGTAGAGCTCTCTTTAAACTCCAATTTGGTTCATGGTGCTTATCAGCATTTTCTGATAACAAAGATGACTACAAAATGGCAAAGATTTATCAAGTGGAAAAATTCCAATTGCTTTCTTGGGCTTTAGAGACTTAAGAGAAGGGTAAAAGGACCACCAAAGAAATCATTTCCCACTAGGATATATTGGGTTATAGCATCTCAGTCTTCTCTTAGGGACACTTTGGGTAGCCTGGTATCAAAAGCCACCTGTTTACTACTAACTACATCGTTTGCACTGTGATGTTGGAAGCTTTCCTAAGCTAAATGAAGGACCCAGAGCTTTTCCTGTCTTCCCCCTTGCTTTCTTTCTCTTACTACCTCCAAGGCCACATTATCAGACCCTAGATTCCTCTAGAAGCAAAAGCAAAACAACAACAACAACAACAAAAACAAATACAAAACAAAAAAAAAAAAAACCCGCGACTGTACCAGTTAACTGTGTTCCTAATTGCAGATGAAGGCTAGGCTACACTTATTCGCTCATTAAGGACCGCAACATCCATCACATTCTAGAGTTCCCGCCGCGGACTTTCAAAGTCGGCTATGGGTCTCTTTCCCTGGCCTCAATGGGACCAAGGAATAAATCAGCCTGCTAGCATAATGAGCAGGCCTACAGAAACGTGGGGGCCGAGGCTTTTCTGCTTCTCCTGGATCAAAGCTGCTAGAGATTTCTTTCTGGAAAGAGTCTCTCCTCTCTGGATCCAGACGGACCTTGTTATACAATCGATCCCCCGCGCCGTTTGCTGAGAAAAGGACACTGGGAAGCCACTGCTTTTTGGGTAGGGAAGGAGGTGGAGTTAACACATGATAAAATCGAAGCCTCTGAGTGGGGAGAACGAAGATTTGGGGGGCCAACTAGGTCTAAAACACCGAGCAAGCCGGCGCTGGCCTTGAGCTGGGAGCCCTCCAGGGGGCAGCTTGGCAGCGCCGGGCCGGCCAGGCCTGGAGGATAATGGGGCTCCTACTCATAAGCCGGCGCCCCTCAGCTTACACATTCGCGAGGCCTTTTTGTTTGTTTTGTATCTGAGTTTTTATACAATAAACACTTGCCCTTAGGCTAGCGATGAGAGGTGAGGCTACAGGGGAAACCGGCCACGGCTTCTCGAGCCGCCATCAGGCACCTCGCTTCACGCGCCTTCGGGGTGATGGGCTCCAGGCCCAGCCGCGGTCCCCTTAGCGCCTAAGAGGCCGTAGGCCCCGCCCACGTGGCGAGGGACCGGGAGCACCCGCACCGACAACCGCCACACAAAGGAGGCCAAGACGGGCTCCGCACGCCCCAGTTACCGCGAGGCCCTCGCGCGCAACGCGGGCGCCGGAAGGTTCCAGAACCAGCCCGCCTGGTGGGGGGAGGGGAAGGGAACGCGGACCCCCCGAGCTCGTCGGGCCGCGGCGGGAACTCCAACCTCTTTCAGCAATCCCACTCAGTCATCCCTGCCACCCCCAGAGACGAGCGCCCCCCAGTTTGGGTGTCCCAGCTGTCGCCGGCGCGACCGCGATTCCACTCCACTTACCCGTGGACGCCATTTTCTCTCCTTCCTCCTCGTTCTCTCAACGTCCGTCTCCCTCTCGCGTTCCCCCTAGGCGCCGCACTGCGCAGGCGCGAAACCCGCAACCTCGGACGCTACCATCGGGCCAGGCCACCGGGGTGGGAGAAGAGGAACGAGACGGTGCAATCAGCCTCTTCGCTCCCGAAACCGTTGACCCAATCCTCTCCAAAGAGCCGGACGTGACGCGTGGTCTAAAAAGGCACCTCGGGGGCCGGCGCGCTAGTGAGCGAATGTTACCAACACGCCCGAGGGGTCCTCTGCACGAGGCTTGGTGGCTTGGAATGGTTACGCCCGCTGGCTCTAGGGACCGTCTCTGAAGAGTCTGCCCTGGAGGGAGACGGAGGCTGGCGGGAGGGCTGGGGGAAGGGATCCCGGCCTGGAACAACTGCTGACTAATCGGCAGGAGGGATCACGCGCCTGTGTGTGCGCGCAGCGGGTTTCGGGCACCGAGGTCTCGGCCTGGAGCCGGCGGCCAGTCTACCGGGCGGGCTCCCCACCTCGGTTTTCTAGGGTGGGTGGGGGTGGGGAGGACGTGCTCCGCAGGACCTTGGACGCGTGGCCTGAGCGGGCGGGGGAGGGGACTGAGGTTCGTCGGCTTGGGAGGGAGGCCGGGAATGCCGCGCCCGACCCCAGTAACGGTCGGAGAGGAGAAGCCCTGTAACCATCCTTCAACTCATAACCTTTTTTAACAGAAAACCCAGGCCCAAGAAATTGAGTACTTTCCCTAAAGTTACAAAGCTGAATTCGACCCAGACCCCGGGACTCCCCTCTCTGTGCACCACCCGGAAGCCTCTCCACTGTCCTTGACTTCCCATTCTGTCCTCCTGGCTTCCCAGTAAGGTAGGCAGGGTGTGAGGATGCATAGCTCTGACAGGTCTCTGACAAGGGTTCCAGAAGGACACTGAGACCGATTGATGGCGAGTTATTCTTTTTTTTTTTTTAAGAGTTACTAACACGGTGGACAGACACAGACAAACATTATTAGCATGGCGGGCGAGGACTCTGAAGAAACCAGGGTCCATGTGGGAGAAGTAGGCGTGTCACACCTTTATGAGGATGGGCGTGGTTTCACGGCTGAAGCTTAGGGCTGGCGGCCGGCAGGGAAGGGAGCGGGGAGCCCGATGTGTAGGTAGCCACCAGTTTCCCATTTGATGAAAAATCACCTTCAGGTGAGAGGTCCAGGCATCCGAACTGTTAACTAGCGACTCACAGCGTCTTAAAAGGGCCCCGTCGGAATCTGAATGGAGAAAGGCTTGTATTGTGTTGTAGGAGGAGCAACTGGATTCATTATTTGATTCTTACAAGTTCCATTTTATTAATTGAAGATATGGTTGGAGGAGTGTTACCGCTTGCCTATGATGTATGAGGCCCTAGTTTCCATTCCTATTGCCAAGAAAGAGAAGAGACTGAGAGGACTCGAGGCCCAGTTCTGTATGTCCATGAACCTGTCCCCTAGTGCCCAGGGATGGAATGGGTGTGAGAAGGTGCAAGAGGAAGCTTCATTTTAGGTGACCCTGCCTCCAGGTAAGGGTGAAATCTACCTGCTTTTCTGAACTTCAACCCAATACCAAAGGTAAAGGGTGGAGTTCACCCCAGCAGGACCTGGGGCTATGCTAATTTGTCTTTCAATGAACACAAACCTTGAGTAAGGAGTAGTATCCTGGTGAGTCTGGAGACAAACCATTTGAGTGAAGAGAAAGCCAGACTTTGCTCAATAGGATAAAATTCACAATGTGGGAAGGGGACATTGACAATTCAGAGTGAATAGGAGATGGCCTCTTGAGAAAAGAAAAGGCCATTTCGGGCAGAGGAGATTTTCACATTTGGCAAGGAAGCCAAGTAGAATCGCTTTCTGCCCTGAATCAGCTCAGGAGGAGACACAGGACTGCCTGGGAATGATAGCAGGGCCTGGAGGAAAGGCTGGGTGTGAGGAGAGTGCCAGGGAGCACAGCTGTGCTGTGGGAGCCATTGGGTCAGAGCTTGGACCAGCTGTGCTTTTACTTGTAAATTGTCTATGCCTCTTATGTAAGTCATGAGGTGCTGCTTTGGGTTTGAGAAAGAGCTGGGGACTGAACCAGGTGCAATGGTGCAGATTTGTGACCCAGCACTTAAAGCCTGGACAGACAGGAGAATCTTACATCCCAGGCCAGCTTGGGTTATGTGTTGAGATTTGTTTAGAACAACAACAACAGAACTTTAAAAAGGAGAAAGCTGTGGCCTCCATTCTAGTAATCTTACCATCCGTAAGGAAAATGTATCAGAGTCAGCAGCTCGCAGTTAGGAACCTTGCCCAAGGGCACACAGCAGAAAGCTGCAGCAAACACTGGAATATCCTTTGCAGATGAGGCTAGGGCCAGGATTGGGAGGCAATAGTGCCACATTGTTAATCACCTTGTAAAGCTTGAACCCCACACTGCTTGTCCCATTAGTGGGCCCCAACCCCCACCGCCTGGTCAAGGGCACCTGAGGCCGTCAGGACTCCCTAAGGCTGGGAACACTGGAAAAGAGTCAGGAAGTGGGAGGCTAGAGCTGGCCTTGACTTAGCCATTCCCAGGGGAATATACCCATCTTTCTGGCAGTGAACGTGTCTGGTCCTGTATCTTCCACTAAGACTTAAAGCCCACCAGACTAGGTTTTTTTCTTGAAACTGGGTCTCATGTCACCCAGACTAGTTTTTTAACTCAACATGAAGCCAAGGGCTCCTAAGTTTTTCTTTTATTCTTTGTACAGCATTGGGAAGCAAATCCAGGTGCCTGTGTATGGCTAGGTAAGCATGCTCCCACTGTCGCATCTCTAATGACTTGTTCTCCAGATCCTCTTGTCCCCACCTTCTGAGTGCTAGAATCACAGGTGTGCACTACCACGCTGGCCCCATCAGGACCTTATGAATGGCCCTGGCCCATCCCAGACATGTGGGCATAAGCAGGTGACTAATAAGAACACAGGTTGAGACTCAAGCCCACTACAGCCAATTTCCACCTCTGTAAAATGGGGTCATTGGGGGCTGGACTGCACCTCCAGAGGTCCTGAGTTCAATTCCCAGCAACCACTTGGTGGCTCACAACCATCTGTAATGGGATCTGATGCCCTCTTCTGGTGTGTCTGAAGACTGCTATGGTGTACTCATATACATAAATCAAAACAAACAAAAAATGGAGTCACTGGTAAAATAGAGAGGAAGTCAGATAAAAGCAGCAAAAATAATTTGCTTCTGTTTTTGTTTATCCCTAGCATACAGCCTCAGGACCACCTTTGACCACCATCAACCAAGCTATGCCTGCCTGGGATGCCCCTGGCTCACTGCCCCGGGCCCTGCCCCTGGCTTCCTCAGTCCTGATGCTGCTGCTGAGCTGCCTGTGGTTATTGGGGGCGGGCCCCCGCCTCCGATTGGCTCCAGAGCTGCTAATGGAACCCTGGCAGGGTGAGGGCGGGCTGCGTGGATCTTGAAGGAAACTTACTCTAGGAGACTTACTCTAGGGCCCAAAACCAGTTAGTGGCATTGTGTGAACCTTATGGTGGTTATACAAGGATAGGGCAGTGTCCCAGGGCAGGTTAGTGTTCTGACATGCCCTTCTCATCCACAGTCAAGAGAGAGGCAGAGGACCCGGTAAAGGTGCAGGAGGTGAGGTGGGAGCTGTGGGTAGATGCCGATAGCATCCCTTTCCAACAGCTTCCCCCGGAAATAAGCCAAACACATACTTCCTACAAACTTGCCTCCAGTTTACATTTTAGGAACCCAAATGTTCAGGGAGGTGTAGAGATTTTTCTAAGGTCATGCAGCTCTGGGAGTGGGTGGTTCTAGCAGGCAGTTTTTATTAGAACTAGTGCTATTAACCAGATGTAGATTTGGTAAATGTGAGGAGCAGCCTCAATGTGCCTGGGACATAGCAACACTCAGCAGTTGGTTGCTGTATGTTGGTTCGCACTACTATAACTAGAGAGTAGCTGTGGTGTTGAGAAGACTGTGGTGTCCTCTACCAGTGGTTAGGTAGTGACATTTGACAACCTAGCTCCTGGGTAGGGGAGGCTGCCATAGCAGGTGGCCCTAGTAAAGGGCACTCATCCCTCTGACCTGACCCTCTTGTTCCCAGGGCACCGGCTGCTGACCCACGCTCTGGGGCACACGGCACTGCCCGGCCTGCTCCTGAGCCTGCTACTCCTGTCCTCTCTGGGCTGGTGGCAGGAGCACCATCTGGGTACTCTGCGCTTCCTGCACAACTCCACCGTGCTTGCCCTGGCCACTGGGCTGCTGGCTGTGCTGCTGGCAAGCCTTGGGGTGTCCGGTGCAGCTGGAGGCTGCGGGTATATGCCTGTCCATCTAGCCATGCTGGCAGGACAGAGTCACTACCCTGGATGGCCTCAGAGGACACTGCCACCGTGGCTGCTACCGTGGCTGCTGCTGGCCCTGACCCTGCTGCTCAGCTCTGAGCCACCCTTCCTGCAGCTCCTTTGTGGCCTTCTTGCTGGCCTAGCCTGTATCCTTTGCCTGAGCCTGTAGCTGGACCTCTTGGGTGCCTTGGAAGGAAATGGCACAAGGGAGTCTTGTCTAAGCAATGCCAGGTGACCAAACACCTGCTCCTGACACATCTTTTGAGCAATGCTCTAGGCTGGGGACAAGGCTCATGGCCAAGTGGAGGTAGGTGTCCTTTACAATCAAAGAACCTTATGAGATGCTTGGAAGAGCTGAGGGGCCCCTAGAAGTCACTAACCTGGATCCTGTGTGAAGGTGACACGAAGCTAAGATGAACAGGCTGGGTATAGGGCATAACAGAGGAAGGCTCAGCGTGGGGCAGACCTGGGGCTCTGGGAACAGAGTGCCAACTTAGGCCCGTGGCACAGGCATCTCAACATAAGCTTTACTCCCAAGATGTGGGAAAAATAGCCACCGAAGAGAGCAGGCTGACCCATACAGCCATTCAGGCAATCAGGATCATTTCAGAATGCAGATTCCAGTCAAGTCTGGCTGGTGGACAGTAGGAGGATCTGTCTTCAGGCACACAGTATCTGGGAACAGGCTTATGAGGCGTCTGAGGGAAAGGTCCTTCCCCTCTGGCTGACTAGTTTCAGGCAGTGCATTTTGATCTCAGCTTCAGCTGTTGATGTGAGGGATGTAGCAAGGGGAGACATGGGAATGCCCAATCCTTCTCTTTACCCCGCTTCATTTTGCTTTTCCTTGACTAGCCGCCCTGCTATGGGCAGGCAGATGCTACTGGGGCCTTCCGGTGGCTGGAGCTCTCAGAGCAGAGACTGCAGGTGTTACAGGAAGGAGTCCTTTGCAGGACTCTGGCCCGGTGCTGGCCACTGAGGCTCCTTCCCACCCCAGGCAGTGTGGGGGAGCTGCCTGTCACTTATTCGGCTGGAGTGAGGTGAGGGCGGTGTCAGGCTCAGCGCTGGATGGTGGAAGTTGTGACAGAGGCTGGCAGTCCAGGCCGTCCACCTCTGTCCCTACAGGCCTGCCACCCCTAGACCTCCTTACCTGGCTTCCTCAAACTCCTGGCCTCACAGTGATGGCTCTGCTCAGCTCCCACCAGGCCTGGGGCCTGGAGAGCTGACGTGGAAGAACTCAGAGAGGGACTTGGCCTGGGCTGGGCCTAGCTTTGCATCATCAATGCCGATGTGGGCTGCCCTAGATGAACAGATGCTACAGGAAGGGATCCAGGCCTCACTTCTTGATGCGTCAGTTCAGGGTTCCCAGAGCTCTCTGTGGTTCCCAAAGCCCTCTGTGTCTTCTCTAAGGTAAGACAGGCTGGGCAGGGGTGCGGCCTCCTGATGTGGGAGCCATGCTGCCCTGACATTTCTTCCTTGTCCTCACCTCACAGGCTGCAGCAGCTACAGCACATGGGATTCCCCACTGAGCAGGCTGCAGTGGCATTGGCAGCTACAGGGCGTGTAGAGGGGGCAGTGTCACTGCTAGTGGAAGGGCTGGTGGACACTGAGGCCCTAGTGACTGAGGGGAGGAATGGTCCTGCCCACTGCACAGGCACTGGGGCCTCATAGTCCAAGAAGAGAGTAGGCCTGGCCTCAGTCCTTACTTTGGCTGCTGAGGGCTTGGTGGGGTCTTGGATGCACCCCTGGGGCAGGACTAGGCCCCGGGCCCCAGCATGTTTCCCTGGTACTTTCTAAGAATAAAAGCTGATTTGCTTCTCAACCTGGCCTCCTGGGTGTCAGTTGTCATGTCTGGCTCCTCTGTGTTGGCATCAGGGAGGATGAAGGAGTGAGAAAGCAGTGAACGTGTGGCTGATGCAGGAGGATGACTTCTGGTGTCCAGGACCACAGACTCCTGCCCCCATACCCTTGGCTTGGGTGGACCCTTCTGGCTGCCCTGGGCAGCCCATAGAGACCAAGCAGAGTAGGGTCAAGCAGGGATGTTTATTGTCCCGTACATAGCCATCCGTGGCGTTGCAGCAGATACTTGGAATAGGAGTCCCTCCTACACATCCCATTCCCACATGGGACATGGGGGCAGTGGGGGCCTGGGGTAGAACTGATGGAAGAAGCACCAACCATTCAGTTAGAGATTAAGCAGCCTGGATTCAGGTGGAAACTCAGCACCAGAAAATGAGGGGCACACAGGACTTCCCAAGGTTTTATAGGAGGGGAACTGAGACTTCTGCCCCAATCCTTGCATTTCTGCAGGGCCAGACGGTCCCAGGTCCCAACTTTAGGCACCAAGATGACTGGAAGCCTTGTATCTCCATCCACCCCCTTCAAAGCCTTTCACCCCATTTCACAGAGGGAATTAACTAGGCCAGTTGCAAGTGAGGCCTGACTTTGAGGCCCAAGCCCTGTTTAGTCTGTCATATATAGGCTGCCATCACTGAGATCTGCCTACCCCTAAGACCAAGATGGCACAGGGGTCCCTGAGGATATTAATAAATAGGAACTGGCAGTCCCTGGAGGCAGCTGGCCAAGTCCAGGCTAGGGGAGGAAGCCTGGTGTTGAACTCTGAAGAGCCACCACCACCCTCTCAGCTCCTCTCGTTGCGTCTCCTGGGGGTGATGATCTGGTAGTTGGTTGGGTGTCCTCCCCTCTTGCCTCGAAGGAGGCTGGGGGTACCCGTGCCATCAGGGCCTGCCCCGGATCCCAAGTCTGGTTCTGCCGGAGGGAATAAGGAGAGAGGCTATGTCAGGGGGACATTCACATGGGGAACCTACTCTTTGCCCTGGGGGGTAGGTAGCAGGTTACCCTGGCATCCTAGAGTTGGAACTGTAGGAAATACAGTATTTAAAGGCTGGTTAGTACTTGCCCACAACCTCCCATCCAGATTACTTGGCTGCCTGTTGTCTGATTTGATTAATTGGGATGGGTAGACTCACCACATAACACTCCCTAGGGTTTTTTTTGTTGTTGTTGTTTTTCAAGACAGGGTTTCTCTGTGTGACCGAACCCTGGCTGTCCCACATTTGATTTGTGGACCAGGCAGGTCTTAATTTCACAGAGATCCGCCTGACTCTGCTTCCCAGGTGCTGGGATCCTTACGATACCATGTCTGGCAGTGATCAGTTTTTTTGAGGCTTATTTGGAGTCAAGATGAATTCTGGATCATCCAAATGAAATAACTAAGTAAACTGAGGCCAGGGAAGAGATTTTTCCTCTTTCCTTAGGTTAAAGCATTTTGGAGGAAAGGGCTTAGTAGAGTCAGGCTTTGGCTCTGAGCAGCCTCAGGGGAACTGGACCCTATCTGGGCTCCAGTTGTCTGATTTCTAAAATTAAGGACATTTTCAGATTGACACTGAGGGCCTAGGCAGGACTGACAGAGACTGAAGTCGGTTACAAAGTTGTGGTGAAATCTGCCCTGACCTGCACATAAGCTGAACCCCAAGCATAAACACAGCCTCCTAAGAAAACTAATATCCTTCAAACCCAAGAAGAAACTCTTTTTGTCCAGGAAGCCTGTGAGTATCTGTTAGTACCTGGTCAAGCCAGGGAGGTCAGGGTAGGCTATTTTCCTAGTCGGGGAGAGCCCCAGGATGGGTACTTGACCAAGTACCTCCCTGTTCCTAGGATAAGGACCACTTCTTACTGAAGGTGCTGCTTAGGGGTGGGCCACTAATGGGGGCCTTGCACATTTTCCAGGGGCTGTCAGAAGCACGGCCAGCTAAGGATGGGGTCATGGTGGCTCTCCTCTGCTCTCTTCCCCCTGTGCTCTCTCTAGCTGCCTCTCCTGCTGTTGCACTGATACAGAGAGGACAGGGCACCAGGAAAAGTGCTGAGAATTTAGGCCGTGGTTCTGTCCCAGTGGTCCCTCAGGTCACTGGGAGGCAATGGGGATGGAGAATGGGCGCTAAGAGGCTTAGGGTAGAACCCTGCTATGTCCCCATCAAGACAGGGACAGGGCTGAGGTGGAAGGAAGTCTAGCATGTTTGTTTCTAGAGTTTAGAGAAGCCACATGGCTAATGGGTGGGAATTAGAAATAGTCTATGAGCACTCTTTTTGTTTTTGCTTTTCACAAAGTTTTGTTCAATAGCACAGGCTAGCCTCGAATTTGCTATTCTGTCTCAGCCCTCCCGTGCTGGGATCATAAGCATGTAGCCACCATTCCTGACTTAGACAACACCACACTCCAACCTCCAGATCTTATTAGACTTCCTGTCAGGGTTGTCCCTTCACCTCCATATGGCACAACCAGGTATTTCCTATGACCCCACACATGGTCCTCTCTTCCAAGAAGTCTCCAATGTCCAGCAAGAAGGGCCCATATCCTCAGTCATTCTTGCAGTCTCTACAGGGGCTGATGGGCAGCTCCCCAGCACCCTTCTGAGCAGAGCGCTCAGTTGGTGTTTCCTGGTTTCTATGAACAAAGGGTTGGTTCCAACCCAGCCTGATTTCTATCCAAGGACATTTTCAGAGTGAATACTTAGGGCCTCAGATTTTAGCTTTAGGAGGGGAGGGTGGACACATTGTGGACGCCTCAGGGCATTGTGTGCATGTGGGCTGTGAGATAGGACCGTGTCTGGAGGGGCAAAGGATAGCCTGTGGATGGGAGCTCTCGGTGGGCAAGTGAGGAGCTGCCCATTCCTGTGAAGGGCTAGCCCCATCTCCCCACACCAGCTACGGGCTCCTTAGCCTTATCCAGGAGCCAGGAGTCAAACTTCCTTTCAGGCTGCCTATACCTGCCTTCTAGAACAGTCCCAGTTCAGCTCTACTCAGTGATAGTCTCCACCTCTCAGAAACCTTGAGAAAAATAATCCTGCAGACTTCTCAGCCTTTGTTCTCCTTCTGCTTGTTCATTCACCACAATGCATGCCCTTTTGATCTTCACTGAGACATCACCTCCAGGAAGCCCTCCTGGACTGTTTTCCTCCTGACCTGGCTCCTTCCCTCATGGTGATGACTGAACCCAAGGACTTGTACAAGTGAGGTAAATACTTTACCATGCAGCCATGTTCCCAGCAGGCCAGAGGCATAATTATACACACTACTCTGTCAGTTCTCCCTTCTTAGCTTTTGCTGCCAGTGCTATCCTCCCCCCACCCCCACAGCCCTAAACTGCACAAGGGCAGGACTACGGCTATTGGCTTTGTTGGAGCCTGTGCAGGTGGGTGACTGCGGAGCAGCTGGTTCCTTGTGCCAGGCTCTCTGTCCTGATGAGTGGAAGGATGCAGTGTCTTCTGGCCCGGACCGAGCACTACCGGGAGGCGTCCTCTTCATGCCCAAGCCTGTCCAGGCCCAGCCTGGGAGGGTTTGCCCCTGCCTGCCCGCCCTGCCATTACCTGGCCAGATGATGGCTTCCAGCAGTGTGACCCGTCTGGCCAGGAGCTGCAGCTGAGCCTGCTGCTGCAGGAAGCTCTGTAAGCTAGGAGCCTGATGGGAGATCGAGAAGAGCAGACGGTGCGAGTCTGGTCTTTAAGGGCTGGGCTGGGAGCCAAGAGGGGTGAAGGCAGCTACATGCTGATGGGCTTCGGGGCAGGAGTCTGGACCAGTGTCCCCTCATGAGAGAGGGAGAAGGCTTGCCTAGCTCCTCAGGTAGCCAGGAGGATGGGACGTGGAGGGTAAATGCCAGGCTAAGGTTGGGCTCCCTTGAGCCCTGACAGGGAACTTAGGACACGAGGACCATAGTGGCAACTGCAGCAGGGATGTGTGGGGCTAGGAAGGCAGGTCCTGTAAGAGTCTCAAGAACTTTATGGGGAAGCTGGTCAGAACTGGCAAGTGCTCTATTACCCAGAGTCCTCTGGGTCCTGAGTCTGCCTCTGTTACCCACAATCCCTTGCTGATTAGGGGTTTGGTTTCTTTTCTTTCTTTCTCTTTTTCTTTCTCTCTTTTTCTTTCTTTCTTTCTTTCTTTCTTTCTTTCTTTCTTTCTTTCTTTCTTTCTTTCTTTCTGTTGTTTTGTTTTTTCAACACAGGGTTTCTCTGTATCCCTAGCTGTCCTGGAACTTACTCTATAGATCAGGCTAGCCTCAAACTCACAGAGATCCTTCTGCCTCGGCCTCCTGAGTGCTGGGATCAAAGGTGTGGGCCACCATGCCCAGCTTAGAAGTCTGTTTTCATTGCCCATAATTTCTTGCAAATCTCATCATCTGTTGTCTCCAAGCTCTGTAAGTAACTGCTTCGCCCACAATGCCTAGTGAGAGGCACAAGGATGAGTCCAGGAGCAGGACCTTCCCCTGAGAGAGGGGATTAGCCGGTCAGGGTTGAGTAGCCTCTGTAGCCTGTGCTTCTTCAGCCTCAGAACTGGACTCAGGCTAGTTCCACCCCAAGAAGGTTTGGGGAGGTTGGTAAGCAGGGGCTGGACTGGCTGGCCGTCTGTCTGTCTCTACTCACCATAGAGCCCAATCATTGTTTCCAAGATTAAAACCCTCTCAGCTAAAATCTTCAAAGCCTCGCGTAGTTGGTGCAACCCCTCCCCCTGTGGAGGAAAGAGACAGATGCAGCCGTGATGGGGGGCAGGGAGGGGACCCTGCAAAGCCTGCCAGTGGCCCATGCCCCACCCAGGACAAGCACCTGTAGCCCTGTACCACCTACCACAGCCCGGGACCCATGGACAGCCAAACAAGATGGAGGGGGGCAGGATGGGGGCTAGGCAGGAGGAAGCAACCCCTGGACATCCTTCCAGAAAGTGCCATTTGAACCCAGCCGTGTGCGAATCGGTGGAGGGCACCGATTCACTTTCTCCAAAGAAGCCATATTGTTCTCAAGGCCCTGTGGTACCCCTCGACCTCTCACCCCCATCCTCACAGCCTTAGGTACACATCCCTGGGCCATCTGTGCTCTGGGTGCGCTCTCTCTCTCTCTCTCTCTCTGTCTCTCTGTCTCTCTCTCCCTCCCTCCCTCCCTCCCTCCCTCTCTCTCCATTTTAAATTTTTTACATCTTTATCTCTTTATTCATATTCTTCAAGTTGACTTTTTGTTATAACCAATTCTATCAGCCTCACCGTAACTCTATCAGTGAAAGTAAACTAGTTGCTAGTGATTCTGTTCATACTAAAATGAGTATTAAGTGAGAATCAAAATGTTTCAATGGCATCGTTGCTTAAAATGAGGCTAATCTAAGGTTCGGACCCAGTCCCCCTCCTTCAAGAAATGATTCACCTCTGCCAAGACCACACCAGTTCCACATTCTGACCCACCATGGAGAGCGGCCTCAGCCCAGTCCCTCTCAGCAGCCACTAAAGGCACCAGTGTATTCCCAGCGTTGGGGTGGTGGCTTCACCAAGCTCCTTCTTTAAGGTCTCCCAGGCCTAGGACTCTCCACTGTCCCCAAACAGAGGCTCACTTGGAGACCTCTCTTGGACTTCCTCCCAGTTTGTCCTGTCCTTCCCCAACACAAGGTCCACGGTCTTGCCCAACACATGTCCCCTCCCTAAACAACTTCCAGAATGTGGGTATATTTTCCAACAGACACCAGGATGTTTGCAACAACTATTCCACACTTGATAACATCTAGAAGTCTCTTGAACTTAGTGTAGGGCGAGCGAAGGGATGTACATACACATCTCCTTGTGTGTGTGTGTGTGTATGTGTGTGGTGTATGCACATGTGTGGGTTTATATGCACATGAATACTTGTATAGAAGCCAGTGTGTGTGTGTGTGTATAGAGGCCTGATCATACATAGAGTGCATGTTGAGGTCACAGGCCAACCTGTGGCCACAGCATGTGTGTGGACATCAGAGAATGAATTTAAATCGGCTCCCTCTTCACTCACTCTTGTGTCAAGTGCCTTCCCCGCTGAGTCACCTTCTAGGCCTCTCCACTCTATGTTGCTCTCTTCCTTACTTTTTGAGACAGGGTCTTAAGGTGCACCCAACATGTGCAGTTTCAGCTAGTCAGGCTGGCTACCGAGCCTCACCAGTCTCCAGTCCTCGATGCTGGGGTTGCCACGCCTGACTTCCGTGTAAGTACTATGGGTGTGTATATGGGTGCTCACATGTGTGTGCGTGCACACATGTACATAGACCTGGAGGCTCAAAGTTGACATCTGAGTTTTTATCCCCACTTTATTTATGGAGGCAGAGTCCCTCAACTGAACCCAGAGTTTGCTCTGGTAATCCTGATTCTGCCATCCTAGCTCTGGAATCAGGGACGGGCTGCCATTCCGACCCAGCATTCATGTGGACCCTGGAATCTACACTCTGCTCCTCACTTCTGCTATCTCTCTAGCTCCTCCCCCATTTTTTTCTTGAGATATAATGTGACCCAGGTTAGCCTGGGCCTCACAACAGTTCTGCCTCCGACTCCCACGTGCTGGAATTCGAGACACTTGGCTCACCATCCAACACTCTGAAGCAGTGGCCCTCTCCACAAGAGCATCTAAGCAACCAAGAGGCCTCCCGACGTGTCCACTGAGTGTTTTCATTCCTGGGGCTATTCCTTGCGCTCCAGCTGCTCTATTAATATCATAAATGAAGATGGAGCTATTCTTGGCCCACTGAGCTGCCGCTTCAGCCTGGGGGACTGGGGTCACTATAGGTTACATGCCAAAGTAATCCCTCTTCAGGTGTCATGGGAGCAGGTTGTGAAAATGGATAATCCCAGGGCTGGGGACATGGCTCAGTGGGAAGAGCACTTGGTTAGAGAGAACGGGGAACCTGAATTCGGAGCTTCAGGATTCATGTAGAAAGCCACTCAAGCTCAGGAGTGGGTGGCGCACGCCTTTAATCTCAGCACTTGGAAGGCAGAGACAGGCAGATTATGATTTTGAGGCCAGCCTGGTCTACAGAGAGAGTTTTAGGACAGCCTACACAGAGAGACCCTCTTGAAAAACAAACAAACAAACAAAAACACAAAAACAAACAAAAACTACCCAATGCCGGTAACCCCAGCACTGGGCAGGTATAGAGAAAGGCGGTTTGCTGACTGCTAGCCTAACTGGAAAATGTGAGCTCCTAGATTCAATCACAAGGAAACAGGGCAGAGAATGCTACACACATACATACACAACCACAAACATGTATACAGACAGGCATAACACAGAGAGGGAGAGGGTGAGGGAGAAGGAGGGAGGGAGAGGGAGGAGAGGGAAAGGGAGGAGAGGGAGAGGGAGGAGAGGGAGAGGGAGGAGAGGGAGAGGGAGAGAGGGAAAGGGAGAGAGAAGGAGAGGGAGAGAGAGGGAGAGGGAGAGAGAGGGAGAGAGAGGGAGAGGGAGGAGAGGGAGGAGAGGGAGAGGGAGCGGGAGGGAGAGGGAGGAGAGGGAGAGGGAGGAGAGGGAGAGGGAGGGAGGGAGAGAGAGAGAGAGAGAGAGAGAGAGAGAGAGTTAGTTTACGGGCTAGAGGAATGGCTCAATGGCTGAAAGCACTTGCTGCTCTTCCAAAGGGCCCAAATTTGGGTCCCAGCACCCACTTTGGACAGCTCACAATCACTTGTATGTAACTCCAGGTTTAGGGAATCTGTCGTCCTCTCCTGGCCTCTTTAGGTACCAATACACATGTGATAGACACTTTTACACACAAGTACATAAATAAAAATGCATCTTAAAACATTTTAAAAGGTCAGCATTTGAAAACACTGTGAAGCCATTCTCAGCATGGATGATGGGCCAATGAGGACAATCAAAGGGCACCTGGTCCCAGCAAGTGCTACTTAGAATGTTTAGCTTTATCTCCTTGGGAAGAAGCAGGGGACAGCTCTAGGACATTTACAAACCACCAGTGAGAGGGGCAGGTGAGATGGCTCAGTGGTTAAGAGAATTGTCTGCCCTCCCAAAGGTCCTGAGTTCAATTCCCAGCAACCACATGGTGACTCACAACCATTGGTAATGAGATCTGATGCCCTCTTCTGGTGTGTCTAAAGACAGCTACAGTGTACTTACATATAATAAGTAAATCTTTAAAAAAAAAAAAACACCAGTGAGAGGGGCAGGAAGCACACGCTAGGACATAGACGCCAGAACTGCGACAAACTGCAGTGTAGGAACCTGGCTCAGATCTTGGTTAAGGTTTTTATTTCTTCTTATGTGTATAAATACTGCATCTGTGCTTGCGTGTATGTCTGTGCACCATGTGTGAGCAGTGCCCACTGAGGCCAGAAGCCCTCTTGGGACTAGACTTACAGACCACTGTGGGCTACCCCGTGACTAATAGGAATCAAACTCAGGTCCCTAGTAAGCACCCTTAACCTCTGAGCCATCTCTGTTTGTGTTTCACGGGTACGGCAGTGGAGATAGAACCTCACACATGCCAGGCAGCTCCTCTACTGCTGAGATCTATCCCCAGCCCCCTCCCTTTTATTGTGAGAATATTATATATTCTCATTATTTCTCTGATAAGATCTCTCTAACTTGTCCAGGCTGGCTTTGAACCTGCGATCCTTTTGCCTCAGCCTCCTGAGCAGCTGGGATTATGGGTTTATATACCAGCCCCAGCTCTGCATCTTTACTTCCCTTCATAGCCAAGGCAGCACCCACGGTCCCCTGACTCCACTGTCTGCCTTGCTGCTGGTCTGTGCTCGCACTTAAAGGTGCCTGGCCTCTGATCAGGATGCCCACAACCTTCCAGACTCCTTTGCAGTCTACAATCCACTCTCCAAATTGGTGTTCAGAAACACTTTGCAAACCAAACCCTGACCATACCATTCCTTACATTCTTTAATTTTTGTTTAAAAAAATTTTTTTAATTTTTTTTGAGGTCCTTCAGTATCTCACTCAAAAGCCCAGGTTTGCTTTGAATTTGCTGCAATCCTTCTGCCTCAGGCATCTGAATGCTGAGACTCCAAGTCTGAACCACCATTCCTGCATCCCAGTTTAGCAATATTTAAATGACACCCCAGGTCCACCAACGCTAGAATTCTTTCATGTGGCCTCCTAGTTTCTGAGAGCCTCTATCCTCTCTCACTTCTTGCCTGCCAAGCTGCCACACCAAGGACTTGCTACTCCAACTCTGTCCCAGGCCCCTTTCTATCTGCTCTCCACTTCTCTGTCTGAGTACCCCGTGACTGGTTAGGTCCCTTTTCATCACCAGTACACTATTGGCACAGACACCCCTACCGCAGCTAAGTTGCTTTTGTCCTGTGGCTGCTGACCATGGTGTTTTGCCCGATTTCATGGTGACTCCTCCTGGGGCCTGTGTCTTCAGACTGCCTCTCTGCACTGCCCAGCCCTGAGCCTGGCGTACACAGTGATGTTTAGGGAACAGTAATGGATTCTCTAGCTCCTCTGGGAATTTAGATGTCTAAGCCTGTTTTACTTTGGGTCTCATTTTGGTGCCACCAGTTTGCTCCGCGGAGTTGGTCCTCGCTTTCCCTATCTAAATAGGGATGAAGGCTTGCTTCCCTCATAGGCAGAGTAAGTAACTCAGGCCAGTCACTCAGCTCCTGCAGTACACGACTATGACCACCTGGTGACACTGCTGAGCTAAGCTAAACTTGGCAAGTGGCGCTGAAAGCTGCACTACCTCTAGGGGGCGCTGGTAGGTGAAGTGTGTCCGCAGGAAGTTCCCACCGTACCAGGACCCCTACCTACCTCTAACAGAGCTGGTCCCTCAGCCCGGAAGCCACATGCATCTCCTACCCAGCAGACCCTCTCCCAGGCAGCAAGCTGGAGTGGAAGTGCAGGTGATGAAAGGAAGAAGGTGGGCAGGTAGGGGTCCTGCTACCTCTTGGGGGTCCCTCCCATAGTTAGTCCTGGGTTCAAGGTCTGACCTGGGGCAGGCCAAGGCTCCCCATGCAGGGATCGGAGCTGCGTAGCCTGGCTTTGTAGTGACCTGGTTTTCCCCATACCTTCTGGGATGGGTGAAAAACCTGTTCTCTCATCCCGGATCTCTGGGAGAGTGAGGGGCTAGAGGAGGTAGAGAGCTGTTCACACGGGTCCCCGACCCGTGCTCAGAGCCGAGTCCACACTGACACTGTCAAAGGCCAGGAAGCACTGGGAGTGGACAGGTGAGGATGGAGGGTCGGGAAGCCAGCATCTGGGAGAGGTAGCAGGGCCCCGAGAAGTCATGGGGTACACAGAGGTGGACTCGTGCAGGGTGAGGACAACCACGGCTGTATCCATCACTGACTCCATGACCACAAACAGACAAGACAAGGTTGGAAGCTAGTGCTGGCCACACCCTCACCAATGGTGCTCAGGAAGGGCAGGAGGAAGCCATGATGCCAGCTTCTAAAGAGCACCCAGGCTGTCGGTTTTGTAGGGGTGTTTACACCCACCCTACCCATTTTCCAAATGCTTCCCATGTTAGCAATGGTTTTCAAGTACGGTCACCTGAGACTTCAGGGCATGATGTGATCTAGGCTTCCTTCTCTGTCTTTAGGCAGAGTAGATTCCTAGGCCCCAAATCTGTTCGTTAGTTACTTCTATTGATCTTGAAGGCTCCCAGTGAGGTCCTTGAAATCTTGAGGTTTCTGAGTATGTGATTTCTAGGTCTCTCTTCCCATTTCCTCAGTGTTTGCTCTGCATGTGACAGTTTCTAGGCCTCCCTTTCTATTGTTCTGCTTCCTTTGTATGGTAGTGTCTAGATCGCTTTATCTAAGTTTCTACGGTTCTCTTTGCATATGGCAGTTTCTAGGCTTCCCTAGTGGATCACTTGAAGTATGTGATGGTACCTATTAAAGATCTTTTGGGTAGAGCAGAGTTGGGTCTCCTGGCCTCACCAACCATGTCAGACATATACATAATGGTTTCAAGGTTTCCTTTCCCAAGCTTCCGGGATTCTCTGTGGTCTGTTGGTTTCTAGGTCCCCAGTCCTTTGTCCCACTGATCCTTTGTGCATCCCTTTTTTGTCCCCTTTCTCTTTTAGGTGAATACATTCTTCACATTTCCCTTCCTTCTGTGGTCAACAGGACAAAGCCAAAACCTCTGACAGGAGGGACCATGGAAGTGGACAAGCGGTCTGGCCTGGGTCACTTAAACTACCCAACAGCCTGGTGAGGCTTCAGAGGGTAAGTCAGTGAAGACAGAGGCAGAGACAGAGACAAGGAGTGCATGGGTGGGGTCTGCAGGAGGAGAGTGTTGGGAGGGTGTGGAGGCAGGGCTCCCATAAGTATGTGAGTAGGGACACCCTCCATCCCAGGGTCTACTTGTGAGAGGATTCTTTACTGAGCACCCAGGGCAGGGGAGGGCAGGGGAGGGCAGGAGGAGGGGAGGACATAAGGAGGGCAGGGAAGGGCAGAGGGAGGGCAGGGGAGGGCAGAGGGAGGGCAGGGGAGGCAGGGGGAGGGAGGGGAGGCAGAGGGAGGGCAGGGGAGGGCAGGGGAGGGCAGAGGGAGGGCAGGGGAGGCAGGGCAGGAGGAGGGGAGGCAGGTGCAGGGCTGTAGCTTACCCAGTGGCTCTTCTCACCAGGGTCTCCTTTGGGGCCAGGTTCTCCCTGAAAGAAGTCAGAGACAGAAGTAAGGAATGGAAGGGAAGGGAGGGGCAGAGAGCAGGAGGTGGAGGAGGGGGCCTGTGTGAGGGAGAAATGTGGAGAGCTTTATGGAGTGCCCTTGGCAGGAATCTGACTTCAGGTCATGACAAAGAAGTAAGTCTAGGCAGGAATCTGACTTTAGGGTGGGACAAAGAAGCCACTTCAGTCATGATTATGACCTTAGGCTAGGACAAGGAAGCAGGCTCAGACATCCTGATCATCCTTAGAAACAGTGATCACTGGAGTGATCACGGGGCTTTGTGTTTATTGTCGTGCTTGTTCCTCATTGTACTACTATCTATCTTAATACCTGCATGTAATTAAATTGGTATAAAAGTGGATTGGAAATTATTAAACTCGCCTTCAGTCTCAGAATGGACTGGGGTCACGCTGCAGCTTTGTCTCATTGTTTCTTTCTTTTTAATCCCCGCTCCTGTGCTGGAGACCCTGGTGACTGACTGAGCGGGCTTGGTCAGAGAAAGACTAACAGACACCTGGGTGTAGAGTGATGGCCTCGTACCTGCGAGACACTGGGTTCAGTCCGTGGGGAGGGCAGTGCACACGGAACCCAGGGAGGAGATAGCAGTTGGCAGGATCGAGCACAGATTTCAAGAACTTCCTATCACATAGCACAGAGAGTTTGGAAATACCCAATGCCTTCTCATAAAATTGCAGAAAGCCAGGCCTTAACAGAAAGAACATAGGCCATGGCTACAGAGTTTTCCTAGGACCAAGAACAAAATCAAACTGGAGTTTCTGTAGTAAAGGTAAATTTCTGAAAGAGTCGGGTGACCCATCTGTAATGTAGCTGTCCTGGGGCCCTCAGCACTTCTCAAGAAAATAACAGAAAGAAGACTATTCTCAGACTCTCCTCAGACTGCGTCCCTCTCATCCCATAAAACATTTCAGAAAAAGCTGTGTGAAAAAAACCCAAGAAACAAGATGAGCACATAAGAGAAAGATCAGTCACCGGAAACAGACCCATAGCTGACGCGGTGTTGTAAGTAGGAGACAAGGTATTTAAAACATCTGTGACAGGGGCTGGAGAGCTGACTCAGTGCTTAAGAGCACAGGCTGCTCCCACAGAGAACCCGAGTTCAATTCCCAGCACCCACGTGGAAGGTCACAACCACCTGTAACTCCAGGTCCAGCAGATCTGACACCCTCTTCCAACCCCTGCAGGCAGCAGGCATGCATGTGGTGCACATACATGCAGGCAAAAATACACTCATGTACATAAAAAGAGACCTTAAGAATTAATAAAATATCTATGACAGATATTCTGGACCGTGGAGATGGTTCAGCAAACCTCGACAAGCCTGGGGGTCTTAGAGGTTCTCAGAACCCACAGAGGGTGAGAGAGCTCAATGCTGGCCTGTCTTTCCCACTATCTTTTTTTGGTTTTTCTAGACAGGGTTTCTCTGTATAGCCCTGGCTGTCCTGGAACTCACTCTGTAGTCCAGGCTGGCTTTGAACTCAGAAAGCTGCCTGCCTCTGCCTCCCAAGTGCACCACCACTGCCTGGCAACATTTTTTAAAGATTAAAAAAAAAGGTTTTTTAAAAGACTATGAGCACATGAGCGTAGGCTCCAATAGAGGTCCTGGAGCTGGAGTTGGAGGTGGTTGTGAGCCATCTAAAATGGGTGCTGGGAACTGAACTTGGGTCCTCAGAAAGAGCAGGCAGTGCACTTAACCACTGAGCTATTTCTTCAGCTCCCTAAAAAAAATTGTTTTAAAAGAATCAGTTGGGTCGGGCCGGGGTGGGTGAGGTTAGAGAGATGGCTCAGTGGTTAAGAGTACCAACTACTCTTCCAGAGATGTAGAGTTCAATTCCCAGCAACTACATGGTGGCTCACAGCCATCTGTAATGGGATCTGATGCCCTCTTCTGGTGCACAGTATACATAATAAATAAATAAATCGTAAAAAAAAAAAAAGAGTCAGGCCAGGCAGCCTAGTGGTACACATCAGTAATCCCAGCTTTGGGGATGTCAAAGCATATGGGTAGCTTGGCATGAGTTAAGGCTAGCATAAGTTAGATAAGAATTCCAGGTCTATCTAAGCTATATAGTGAGATCCTGTCTCAAGAGAAAAATAAAATAGAAACAAACAAAACAAGGAATCATCTGGGGTTGGTATGCTATGTGACAAGGTAGAGAATGGTAGGGGACATAAAAATTGTCTTTTTAAAAATCAAATAGAAATCCTGAAAATAAAATTTCGTTAGACACAGGTCCCAGTGAGAAGAAGGTTCAGTAGGCAAAGGGACTCGCCCTTAACCTGAAAACTTGAGTTGGGTCCTCTGAATCCACGTGATGGCAGGACAGATGGATTATTTCAAGATGTGCCCAGACCTTCACTTCCACCACAGAATTTGTGTTCGCGCACATGTACAATAAATAAAATGTGATAAGGATTTTACATGTTGTTAGGACTAACAGAAGATTGTACAACAACAACAACAACAAAAACCACAATTAATTTGAAGAAAAGCCAATTTAAACTGAAGCACAGTGGGGAAAAAAAAGGATGTTTTCAAAACCTGGGCTGGGGTGAACTGTTTGCTGGGTACATGGTCCACAGAATGAGGCTCCAGGCCAGCACCGTAACTACAGTTCTAGGCACAGAAGACAGTGGACAAAGAACAGTTCCTGTTGACCCATGGGTTTTTTTCAAGTTTGATTTCAAAACAAAATACACCTCTAGGATCCGAGTGTGTCGCCGAGCTTAGATGTGACCATGACAATCTAGTAGCGTAAAAGTGTGTGTGTGTGTGTGTGTGTGTGTGTGTGTGTGTGTGTGTGTGTGTTGGGAGAGACCAGTGATGGCCTCGAATCTGTGAGCCTCCTGCCTCTGCTTCCTAAGAGCTGGGATTCTGGGCATGTGCCATCTCTCCCAGCAGTCAGAAAGGTGAGCACGCAGCTTCAGAGCAGAGCCCCACAGAGCAGCGCCCCACAGAGCAGCGCCCCACAGAGCAGCGCCCCACAGCAAGCAGAGCTGGCGGGAAACCGCATGTAACGGAAGCCTCTGAAAGCTCAGCGGGTCCCGATCGGATTGCTCTGTGAGTTTCAAGTCAATGATTTGCACACAAGTCTTCTCAGTGAATATCAGAAAAGGAAAGGCAGAAAAGGAACCGTTTGGAGATAGACAGAACATTCTGTTGCCGTGGAGGCGGAGGCAGGAGGATTGCCAGAAATTAGAGACTAACTTTGGTGAGCACCAGACCAGCCATGGCTATATGGCAAATCCCAGTCTCAAAAACCAAACCAAACTTGGCTGGGCAGTGGTACCACCTGCTTTTAATTTCACAATTTCTGAATTCGAGGCTAGCCTGGTCTACAAAGTGAGTTTCAGGACAGTCAGGGTTATACAGAGAAACCCTGTCTCAAAAACAGAACAAAACAACACTAATAAACACAAAACATGTTCACATTAAGTAGAAAGACAAGATACAAATAAAGCTTAAGAGGCCAGATGGGGAGGAGAGTTAGCCCGGCAGTGAAGACACTTGCTGCTCTTAGCTTGGGCTCCCAGCACCCGCATGGTGGCTCACAACAACTCCAGTGCCAGGGGAGCCAGTGCCCTCTTCTGACCTCCGCAGGAACCAGGTGAGGTGCACATACATATGTGCAGACAAACCACTCGTTGGCATAAAATGAAATAAATAATCTAAAAACCATATTAAGTAAGAGTCCAGAGGATCAGTAAAGCGCTTGCTGAGTTCAGACTTCCTCACAGGAAGCTGGGCATGGTACCAGCAAACCTAGGAATGCAGAGACAGGATGATCTCTGAGGTTTGCTGAAGGGATGAGCTCTGAGTTCTGTGAGAGACCTTGCTTCAAAAATGAATGAATGAATGAATGAAATGGAGAGTAATAGAAGGTAACTTATGTTGACCTCTGACCTCCATGCATGTGCACACACACACATATACATACTTTTTAATCTACAAGGTTAAAAGTTAAAAGATTACAAACCAAGGAGCTGGGCTGAGAGATGTCTCAGCAGTTAAGGTTGCTTTGCAGAGGACCCTGGTTCAATTCACAGAATCCACATGGCGGCTCACAACCATCTATAATGCCAGTTCCAAGAGATCTAATGCTTTCTTCTGACATCCACAGGCACCAGGAAACTGGTGCACAGATATACATTCTGGATAAAACGTTCACACACACACACACACACACACACACACACAAGTTAATTAAAAAAAAAAAAAAGAAAAAAAAAAACAAACCTTTGTGGTGCAGGGCTGCAATCTCAGCTCCCTGGGAGACTGAGGCCTGAGGGTCCTAAGTTTGTGACTTGCTTCCATCACAAATGGACACACTGAGCAGAAGACAGGGCCATAAAACACACACCTTAACAAACATCAAAGAGAAACCATACAAGGTGTGATCTCAGACAATCTTCTAGAACTACAAAAGAAATCAAACACAAAAAAGCTACCTGACAAAGACTAAGACATCAGGAGGTTAACCAATCTCCTTGACACAGGTCAAAGAAGGAACCACAAGGGAAATGCAAAACTATTTTGAATCCAGTGGAAATAGAACTTAACATTTATGCAATACAGCAAAAGGAGTGCTCACGGGAAACTGGCAGCAGTAGGTATTAGAAGAGAGATAAATAACTGAAGATCCGGTTACAATTGGGAGCTAGAGGCAGGAAGGTCCCCCTTGGCCACAGAGTGGGGCTACATAGCAAGCCCTGTCTCAGTAAGTGAACAAGTACATGTGATCAGAAAGCAGTGAGGCAGAAAAGGAGAAACTGAGAAAACCAACAGGAATCTATACTTTTCTTTTTAATCTACTGGTTTTTTTGAAAAGATCAATAAAAATCACCAAGATTTTAGTCAAGCCAAGATAAAAGAAGGATGATTGAAATTATTATAAGAAACAAAAAATAGGTATCTCTAGAGATCCTATGAACATAGGAAAGGATCATAAAGAAACATGAACAACACCGTGCCCATACATTTTATGGGACTAACAAAATGGACCAACTCTCTCTCTCTCTCTCTCTCTCTCTCTCTCTCTGGTTTGGTTTGGTTCGGTTTTGGTTTGAGATAGGGTTTTTCTGTGTCCACCACTGTCCGACTGAAGTGGATCAACTTCTGAAGACATAGGATGACAAAGACTAAACATAAAGAGACAGTCTGAGGGCTAGGTCTGAGTCTCAGTGGCTCAGGGCCTCAGCGCTTGTCCAGTACACAGGAGGCCCTGGGTTCAATTCCCAGCACCTCAGAAAGAAAATACAAAACAAGCAACGGCAGGAACAACAACAAAATCGGGAGTTCCAAATTACAGCTGGGCACAGTGGTGCACACCTATACTCCAGCACCCGAGAGGTAGATGCAGAAGGATGGTGTTCAAGTACAGCTTGGGCTACGGACTATACAGAACTTTGTCTCAAAATAGAACAGGAGGAGGAGGAGTGGGGGGCACAACCTGAACAGATATATATCTATTAAAGAAATTAAACTGAAGCCCAGAGCTGGTGGCGCACGCCTTTAATCCCAGCACTCAGGAAGCAGAGGCAGGCAGAGTTCTAGGCCAGCCTGGTCTACAGAGTGAGTTCCAGGGGAGCCAGGGACACACAGAGAAACCCTGCCTCAAGTCACCCCCGCTACCAAAAAACTAAAAGAAAAAAAAGAAAGAAATTAAATATTATAATAACTATTTAAAACAGAAGGCTTCAGGTACAGATTGAGATGCTATTGAATTCTATCAAGAGTTTAAGAAGGAACTGTGGTAATTCCCTGATTCCTTTCAGAAGCATAGAGAACAATTCATAATTCATTTTTTTTTTCTTGGAGTGCTGGGAGTTTAACCTGTAGGGACATTCTCTTGTGCACTGTGTAGGGACAGTCGTCTGTCCAAAAAACAAAAGCAAAAAAACCTGATGGCCAGTAAGTTGAGGCAGGATTAGAAGGTGGGATATGCAGCAGAGGGAGAGAAAGACGGGGGAGGGGGAGAGGGGGGAGGAGGAGAGGGGGGAGGGGGAGAGGGAGAGGAACTCTGGGAAATACTCAGGTGGGAAGATTCACCACCCCAACTCTGAGGAAATTAGACATATGAAACCGAATCGAGGTAACCAGCCCCGTGGCAGACATGGAATGGTATAAATAGGATAATTGAGCCAGTCAGGGAACAAGCCTAGCTTAAGAACTAGGCATTAATTCTTAAATAAATAAGCATCCGAGTCGTTACTCAGGAACTGGGGCTTGGATGGAAAAGCCAGTGGTTATATTAACGTAAGCACTCAGGCATGCGAAGTCTGAGCTGTACCACTGACCACCACAAAGCAGTGAAGACCAGCCTCAACTAACAAAACTGTTCCTAGAATTAATAAGCTATTATAGCAAGGAGATATGTTAATACATCAAAACTCATGCACACCAGCAGTGAACAACTGGAATTTGAAATTTATATATATATATATATATATATATATATATATGTATATAATTTTTTTTTTTTACTATTTGCCCAGAGTGACTATTGCCCAGCGTGATAGCACATGGCTTTAGTCTCAGCACTCGGGATGCAAACACAGCAATGTCTCTGTTAGTTAAAAATCAGCCTGGCCTACGCAGCCTTGACATATAGGAAGACCCTGTCTCAAAAAAGCAGCAGCAGCAGCAACAACAACAAAATAATCAGAAGACCTTAACAGCTCAGTCACAATGAACAGAGGAACACAAGAACGCATGAAAGTCAGTATCATCCAGGAACTGCTAGTAAAACAGCAGTGAGATCATCACAGCAAACACCCGGGCTAGGTAACCCCAGAACTCAGGAGGCTGAGGCAGGACAGTCGCTTGAGTTTGAGGACAGCCTGGACCAAACCAAAAAACCAAAAAACAAAACCACCACCACCAACAAAACACCTTCCCAATGAAACAGTACTGCATACCTATTAGAATGGCCAAAACATTCAATGACAATACCAAGTGGAGGTGAGGATGGGGGGAGATGAAACTCTCACTCATGCTGTGAGGACTTTGTGTGGTTTGAGAACGGCCTCCATAGGGTCACTAGTTAGGGAAACTGTTCAGGAAGGATTGGGGGGCGTGGTTTCAGAAGCCCACAGCAGGCCCAGTGTCTCTCTCTGCCTGCTAGCTGTGGATCAGGATGTAAAGCTCTCAGTGACTGCTCCAGCATCATGCCGGCCGGCTGCTATGTCCCCCTGCCATGATGACAATGGATCAACTCTCTGAAACTGTAAGCAAGTCTTCAATTAAATGCTTTCTCTTTTAAATTGTCTTGGTCATGTCTCCTCACAGCAATAGAACAAGACAGAAGGCAGTATGGCACAGCTGCTTTGCAAGACACTTTGGTAGCTTTTCTGATCTTTTCAGCAGGGTCTTCTGTATCCCATGCTGGAGTCAAAATCACTGTGAAGCTGGGAAATGACCTTGAACTTTTGATCCTCCTGCCTCCACCTCCCGAGTGCAGGGACTACTGGTGTGCACTCCCATGCCTAATGTATGTGTATCTCCTGTGGGTCATCCCTCTACTGCCTGCGAAGGTTGAAGAGACTTCCACGAACTTCCCCATGTACATTGTTCCTGTGCCTATTTACAGATGATCAGTAGAAATGATGAGTGAAAATAAAACCTTACGTATTCAGGAATCTCAGTGAACCCAAAGCAGGTTAGACACAAGAGTATCATACCTAGCCACATCACAGCCATAGCTACTGACTAAGGCCAAGAAGAAAATCTTAAAAGCCAAAGAGCAACACACATGCACACAAACATGCACACACATACACACACATGTACACACACACGTACATACACACGCACACACACACTGGGGAATATGCAAAATAGTGACAATTTATTTCTCATGAGAAACTATATAAGCAAGAAGGTCATAGAGCAATACCTTTAAAGTAGTACAAGATGATAAAGTTGCCAACGTATAATTTTATATCTAGCAAAATATCTTTAAACAACTAAGCTGTAATAAAGAGTTATCTTAGCCAGGCGTAAAGGTGCACACCTTTAATGTCAGTACTTGGGAGGCAGAGACAGGCAGATCTCTGTAAGTCTGAGGCCAGCCTGGTCTACAGAGTTAGTTCCAGGGCAGTCAGAGGTACATAGTGAGACCCTGTAAAGTATCTTACTACTGATTGATTGGTTAAAAAAAAATCTTATGCTAATGAATGTAATTTATGTTACTATAAGGCAGTGCCCATGGAGACTAGAAAGAAGGCACTGGACTGCCTGGAACTGGAGTTACAGATGGCTGTGAGCCACCGCGTGGTGCGGGAACCGAGTCTAAGTCCTACACAAGAACAGCAAGTGTTCTTAACTGCTGAGACATTTCCCCAGTCCCATTGTTTGTTTGCTTGTTTTTCAGACAGGGTTTGTAGCACATGCTGCCCTGGAACTTACTGAATAGCTGAAGCTGCTCTCAAACTCTTGAGCCTTCTGCCTCATAGCCTCTCGTGTGTTGGGAATGTAGGTAGGTGTATGTCAGCACACCTAGCCTGCTTGCCTGCTTGATTACAGAGCTGGGAATTGAACTCAGGGCCTCACAGATGTTAGACAGGAGCTCTAATCCCGAGCAGTATAGCCTTCTCCTAAACCTAGTTTCAAATAGACTGTCGTGAGACTTGTACTATGGGAAGAGCTAAAGGATGTTCTTTAGGCTAAGAAGAAATAATATCGGAGAGTATACTGGCTAGTTTTTATTGTCAATGTGACACACTCTTAGAAGCACCTGGGAAGACAGACCCTCAGCTGAGGAGCTGCCTCCATCAGATTGGCCTGTGGCAAGTCTCAGGTGGGGCGGGGGAGCAGGTTGATGGCTGATTGATATAGGAAGGCCCCGCCCATGGTGGGCGGAGCCTCCGCTGAGCGGGTGCTCTGGGATATATGAGAAAACTGGCTTGCGCGTGAGCATGTGCCAGAGAAACCAAACCAGTGAGTCCTATTTCTCTCTGGTCCCTGCATTCCCGAGGGACGGGCTATATAACCTCTAAGCCAAGCAGACCTTTCCTTTCCCAGGCTGTTTTTTGGTTACGACGTGCATCGCAGCAACAGAGCTTTAGCCAGGACAGACAGAAATCTGGATCTTCAGAAATGTATAGTATTAGAAATGATATATAGGGAAGCAAATTTAAAAGGCTACAGTTATCCCTCTGTTTCTCATGTGGAATTCATTGTCCTGTGGATACCGAAATCCACAGGGGTTCAAATCCCTCCACAAAAGGCTTAGTCTTTGTAGTGTGTAGAAAGAGCCATCCGCCTCCAGACTCTTTATAATACCAATGCAAAGGCTCTGTACCACTTGCTACTGTTCAGCTTGAGAACCAATGGGCCTCAGCCAGGTAGTGGTGGCGCATGCCTGGAATGACAGCTCTATCGAGTGCTGATGGGTTTTAAATATTCACTGTATTTTATTTACTTGTTCTCTTTTGATGCAGGCTGATCACTCATTTTTAACAACTTACTCAGGCTGGCCTAAACGCAAAGCAATTCTCCATCCTCAGTCTCCCAAGTCATGGAATTACAGGCATGAGCCACCATGTCATTCTAGATGCTATTGATTATGCCCACGAAAGGGAAGCATTCTGAGTGCACACTTTAATCCTAGAACTCCGCAGTAAGAGGCAAGTGGAGGCCAGCCTGGTCTACAGAATGAGTTCCAGGAGAGCCGGGGCTGCATAGAGAAACCCTGTTTCAAAAAACAAAACAAAGAAACAAACAAAAAACCTGGGCCTGACAGCACAGGCCTATAATCCTCGCCCCTCAAGGGGCAGGAAGGCCGTGAGCATGCGCTGCCCGCTGCCCGAGGAGCACCTTGGTCAGGTCCTGTGGGAGGGGCTGCAGAGACTCCTCCTGAGGACCCTAGCTCAGTTCTAAGTACTCATGTTTGGTGGCTCACAGCTCCATCTCCGGGGCGAATGACATCCTCTTCTGGCCTCCAAGCTCCCCTCCCCCACATACACATTGTATACACAGGTGTGCACACATATATACACTAAAATAACAGTAAATCTTAATAAAAGAGATGGCTAGGGATGTAGCTCACTGGCAAGAGCTTTTGTTTAGCATGTACAAGGCTCTGAATTTGATCCCCAGTAACCAGAAAAAAATATCATGATTTAAAAAATCAGTACATGGTCAATATGGAGTACAGGGTGTCTGTCTGTCTCTCTCTCTTTCATAATATTTTTTTTAAACCATAGTTTTTCAAACCACAGCTGCAGAATGTGCAGTGTTTAAATTTGTCTCTCTCTCTCTTTTTTTAAGCCAACTGACTTTAAAGTGATGCGGATGATGGTGATGATGATGATGGTGGTGGTGGTACTGGCTGGAGGATGTAGTTTAATGATAGATCACTTGCTAATGTATGCTGCTCAATGCCCTGGGCTCAATTGTATGCACTCTCAAAAAAGTGTGGGGTTCATAACAAAAGAAGTAGAATGAAGAGCAGTGATAGCACAAGAGGACGAAAACAAACAACACGAATTTAACACACACACACACAGAGACACACACACACACACACAAGTCCGTGGCATGCACTCACAGTTGGTACAGCACGTGAAGCATTCCGTTAACTCACGTAAAGCATGAGGAGGGAAGGACAACGTTGTCCTTAGCAACAGAGAAAAAAAAAACCAACTTAAATGGGGATTTCTAAAAAGCTGTTAGTGGGTGCAGTGAACACCAAAGTACTCTGTCCTAAAGGCAAGTGGGCCCGCCTCTCAGAAGCAGAGCGGTATCTAACTGCCAAAGGCAAGAGAAGGAACTGGAAAGGACTGGATAGACAGACACCAACTGAATGCTGCTGATATTATGCAGATAGATGAAAATATCAATGAGCTGAACGGCAGACTCTGAAAAAGGCAAGACTTTTGGGACGAGAGATGCAGTTTAAATACTCGGGCACCAACATGCGTAGACAGATGCATCACGACGCTGGTGTGGTTCCTTCAATAGCAAGCAACGCAGGATTCAAGGGAGTATTCTAGAGATATAAATGTTAATTCCACAGAGGCAAAGGCAACACTGAAATCCTAAACATGTATCTGCTTAATAACAAAGACTCAAAACACAGAGAGCAAAAGTTGGCTACATCAGAGAGAGAAGTGGGCAATTCTACATTCAGAGATGGAGAATGAAAAAGAAGACCACAGAGTCAGAGACGGAAGTAGACGGAGGCAGAGCCACAGGCAGACAGACTGATGGAAAGGGATGGACAATGGCTCCCAGCAATGGGGAGCCATGACAGAAGGGAGCTGCCCTGAATCACACTTGAAGGGTCAGGTACTCCAGGTTCAGGCTGCTGGGGCGGAGGGGTGGGTATTGGGGGGCACTGCATCACTTACCGGAAACCCCATCAAACCCTGGGGGCCAGGTTCCCCAGGCAGCCCCTGTATCAGAAGAGGGACAAGAATTGAGTCAGCTGGTGAGTGCTGTCATCTAGTGTCCCTGGACTCCCAGAATCCCCCATGTGAGGTGATCTGGGTACTCACTCTCTCTCCCTTCTCTCCTGGGTGGCCAGAGGTTCCTTTGGGTCCAGAAGGGCCTGGGGTTCCCTGGACAATAAGACAGAGGCTCAGCCTTGTGCTGTGGTAGGCAGGAGAGGGAGACAGGAGATGGGGACCGATGAAGTGGTGAGGGAGGCTCAGTGTGGGCCAGGCCTCACCACATGGCCAGCAGAAGCACGCAGGTCAGTTACAGAGCTCTGGAGTCAGACATCCTCGCCCTGAGTGCTGGCTGCAGCCTGAAGAATCCCTCCCTTTACTTGGCCTCAAGGGATAATAATACTTCTTGGTGGGTGAACTGAGTTAAGAAGATTTATGGGGAGTACTTTGCATATCAAAGTACTGACTCAACGCATGGCTGAGCAGATGGGTGAATAGAGTTATGCATGGGTGGAAGAACTTGGATAACGACTTACCATGTGTCCAGGACTCCCAGGGGCACCCGTGGGGCCAGGAAGTCCAGGAGGACCTGAATGAAACACGGTGTCTTCAGGAATAGAATGGACCACAAGGCTAAGAAGTTCCCCATCAACTAACTGTCTCCGAATAGCCCAGTCCCTCCCACCCTTGGCTGCTTAGTCCCTTATCCCCCACCTGGATTCAACTTACCCATGGGCCCTGGGGGGCCTGGAGGACCTGGGGGCCCAGTGGGTCCTTGGGGCCAGTGGCTGCCCGTCTCAGTGAAGGTATTAGACAGCAACGGATCTCCTGGGAGGGGAAAGACAGTGAGTCTGTGGAGCTGGGGGAGTGGGGCAGCCAGGTATCACCTGTCACCTCTGCCACCCCTGCAGGACAGCCTGCTGCACAGACAGGCCCACAGGCACATGGTGCCAGGTAGAGAGAGGAAAGGAGAGCTGTGTTCTGCCTCTCACAGTCTCGCTGGCTACATCCAGAAGGGCTCCCTTCTTTGCTGACCCTGTTCTGTCGCCTGCTGAGAGGGATAATAGTGAAAGCTGCCTTTACCAACTGCCTATGTGTCTCAGGCTTCTCTGCACTGAGGATGTGGGACCTGAGAGGCTGGCACCTGCTGCCACCCGCACAAGAGGAACAAGGACAGCGAGGCTTGGAGCAAAAATAAAATAAAATAAAATAAAATAAAATAAAATAAAATAAAATAAAATACAGCATCGGAATAAATGATGTAATGAGAGAATGAATGAAGGAGCGGGGCCCAGTTATTCATCAAACATCAGAATGGGATGGGGTTGAAACTCTAGCAGTATGTGGGTAGGTTGGGTCAGACTGCCTGAGGGAGATGTCTGGGATCCACTCTGGTGCTTGGCTGGGGGAGGAACTGGAGCCACGCTAAGCAACAGGGCCAGGGCTGTGGCCTTGGGAGCTCCGAGCTGTCTTGAGGTTAAACCTTGAGCTTCCCAGCACTCTGAGGGCTGGATTGCAGCCCGCTCTGAGGCTTGGGGAGGGCCTAATGCTCAGTGGTTCTGAGCACGAGGGTCTGAAGCCACTCCCCCTCTCCCCAGCGTGTGGGTGAGCCTCAGGGTCCTTCCTCTGTGAACCTGCCGGACAGCTGGGTGGCAACTGGACAAGCTGGTCACACACTTGACACCTGTCATTTGTCCTATCTCAAACCACTGGGACTCAGGGGAGACTTACCATGCAGGGAAATCTGGGCATGGGGTGGCCCGACGGGGGCTGGAGGCCCTGGGGGCCCAGGTGGACCTGGAGGTCCCATCTTTCCAGGGACGCCTGCAACTCCTGGCTGGCCAGGGCGTCCTGGGGGTCCCTGTGGGCCTGCAGTAAGAACGGAGACTGGTGGGCATATGGGACACGGGGACAAGGAAGTCTGGGGCAATGGTTCTGAGGTGCACAGGTCTGTCCTCCGGCCATTTGTGACAGGGAAGAACACAGCACTGTACCCTCCATCTCTACCAAGATGTTCTGGCTTCCGTCTAGAGGCTCCCAGACCTCCCAGTTCCTCCACAGAAGCCTGGTCAGAGGGGTTAGGCACTGATGTTTCTTGCCTGTCTAGCTAGCCGCCACCTTGGAGGCAGACCAGCTTCACCCCACCCAGTGCCTAGCACAGTGTCTGCTGAGAGAAGTACCCGAGGTGGTTTCATAGCCCAGACATGAGCAGGCAAACTGAAGAGCTGGTGAGCAGAGGGTCAGGTGTGTGGCATGGGACACATGGCAAGGTGGACAGCCACCTTGATTCTACCAATTTGGGGAAGGCAGGAGGGATCCCTACAGAAGCTGGAGAACGCCAGCTTGGGGTAGGAGGGGGCCGGTGCGCACCTTTAATCCTACTGCTTGAGAAGCTGAGAAAGGTGGATCTCTGAGCTCAAGGCCAGCCTGCTCTATATAGCAAGCTCCAGGCCAGCCAAGGCTACACAGTGAGACCCTGTCTCAAACAAACAAAAACAACCAGCCAATATAATACAAGAAAGAAGCTTAGGAGGCCGCCCTGTGGGCACTCACCTGGTGGGCCTCTAATCCTCACTGGGCCCTGACTGCCCGTGCCTCCCTTGGGGCCAGTGGGCCCAGGAAGCTCCCAAGGATCGACTCTGTCTGCAGAGAAATAAGCACGAACTTGGTCTCCCCCCCGCCCCCCACTGTGTCCTGGTCCCCCAGCCCCTACTCTCTTGAGGTGGCTGTGCACCTCTCACATCCCCACAAGCTCCGAGCAAACCCTGAGTGAGGGGTCAGGCAGGGGTCAGCATCCCTGTTGGGCTTGGGGGGGAAGGTCCCAGAGTCCCCCCAACCCCCCACTCCCTGAACTAGAACTGCTGGAGTCCCAGATGCCTCCAGTTGAGTCCACTAGAGAGCTGGGAAGACTGAGCCTCGCCTGAGGGGTAGGGTGGGGCATTTCTTCTAACTAAAGAATCACATGTGCCCTGCTGTACTTACCCTGCAGGCTTCCATCTCCGGGGCTGCCCTGGGCAGCTGGGGAGCCCCAGAGCAGGGCAGAGTCCTCAGGGGTAGCTGGGACTGAGGACACTGTCTTCTCTGTCACACTCAGCACTGCCACCTGTGGAGGAAGAGGAAGACAGAGATGGGCGGGTGCCAGGAGCTCACTGTGGACAGTCCAGCCAGGAGGCTTAGGCCCTGGGAGTCCAGAGGCCCAAGGAGTCAGCAGAAGCCAGCTGAGTGTGGGGACCTGAGCTTACAAGGGCCCGGAATGTCATCAGAAGTGACTTTTTCAAGACAGACAATTCATAATATACACCGCACTGCCACTGCCACCCAAGAGAGCTCTGTGATCACTGGGTCTGCTGGTTACAATAGTCTGCTGCTGCAGCTGCTGCTGACAGAATTCCATGGGGGTGGGCTGGGGTGGGAGAAGCCGTATGTGTTTGTGTGTGTGTGTGTGTCTACTGTGTTTGTGAGTGTGTCTGTGGGTCTATGTATGGGCGTCTATGTATGTGAGTGTGTGTGTGTCTGTGCAATGTGTGTCTGTGTGTCTATGTGTGTGTGTGTCTGTGTGTCTATATGTGTGTTTATGTTAGTGTGTGTCTATGTGTATGTAAGTGTGTGCCTATATGTGTCAGAGTGTGTGTGTCTATGTGTGTCAAAGTGCGTCTGTGTGTCAGAGTGAATGTGTCTATGTGTCAGTGTGTGAGTGTGTGTCTATGTGTGTCAGAGTGTGTGAGTGTGTCTATGTGTCAGTATGTGTGTCTATGTGTGTCAGAGTGTGTGAGCGTGTCTATGTGTGTCTGTGTGTGTATATGTATGTGTCTATGTGTGTAAGTGTGTACATGCTGAAGATTGAGCACACTGGAAACCGGGAGAGGATGAAGGAGATTCTGCAAGTACTCCGAGCTCCTGACTATGGCCACCGACGGTGGTCTGTCCTCATAGCACATGGTTGTAATTATGTAACCGCTCCTTTGGGGATCTGGCTTCCAGATTTCCCTATGACAGTTAACACTTTACTAAACTTCCTCACATCTGATCAGGACAAGTTCCCAGAGGAGGGAATAGCAGGACAGAGACAGTGTATATCCACGCATACTCAGAAAACCTGGAGGAAAAAGATTAAAAGAGAAGAGTCAGTTAGAGATGGGCCAGCAGGCAAAAGCTTCTACAGGCCACACTAACAACCTGAGTTCAATTCCTGGAACCCACACAGTAAAGTAGAAGAACACCCCAAATTGTCCCTTAACCTCCACACACACCATGCCACGCGAATGCCACCAAACACAAATAAATAAACATTTTTTTTTTAAAAAGGTGACGGCTCATGGCTGTAATCCCAGTTACCCAGGAGGTGGAAACAGGAGGATCTAGAGTTCAAGACCAGCCTGGACTACACAGAAATACTCTATTTAAAAAGAAAAGAGAAAGGATGGTTTTGTAGTTCAGTTGGTGAAGTGCTTGCCTAGCACGTAGAAGCCCTGGGCTTGATCCCAGCACCACAGAAACCCGACACGGTGGTGTACACAGTAATCCTAGCAAGAAGCGGGGCCAGGCAGAAAGTCGTCCTCAGCTCTGCAGCCAGTTTGAAGCCAGCCTGGGACACACACGGCCCTCTCAAAAACCAAAGGGCGTGGTGAGATGGCTCAGTGGGCAGAGACCCCGCCACTGAACTTGATTTCTCAGACCCACGTGTTGGATGGGGAGCACCCTCCATGTACAATAGACAATGGCCTTAAAAAGATAGATGGGTCTCTGAGCTAGGACAGTCTGGTCTATATAGTGAGTTTCAGGTCAGCCTGGGCTACACGGTGAGACCCTGCCTCCAAATCTACCAGTTTCCTCTCTGAGGCACAGGTAGTCTCTGTAATTGGTTTTCTGGATTTCTAAGGTCTTTCGGATTCTACATTCAGAATCTTGTATATTGCCGGATTTTGTAATTTCAAAAACCTTTTTGCCCTGAGATAACTTGAGATGTGTAATGGGAGTTTTCTTTTTCAAACTGGAAGACATTGCGGGGCAGGATCAAGGACAAAGGGTCTGTCCTTGCTCTTGGGGATGTGTCATGGCTTATCTCACTGAGACTGGGTCTCATGGGAGGGGGCTTCATGGCCTCCTGGAGGGATGGTGTGCCAGGCTGCAGGCATCAGCTTCATGGGGAGGACACCCGAGGAGCAGAGGGCCGGGGGCTGGATGGACACCAAGAGGGGGCTGGGCCATGCTGCTGGAAAGCGGTCTGCCCAACCTATGAGATGCCCTGAGGGTGGAAGTTCAAAGGGCGGGCACGGATGGGGGTTCAGGAAGGAGTGGAGGGGGGGGCTCAGGGCAAGAGGGGGGCTGCTCACCCACCTTGGCCTCCAGCGCCTTCAGCCTCTCTGTCAGCTCAGACACTTTGCTGCAGTTGAGACAACCTGTGGGCAGGGGGAAGCCTGGGCTAAGGCCAGGGTCCTAGGTCCCCTGAGAGTCCTCAGCCCTGGGGAGAGTTAGGTATCTGATAACCCTAACCTATGGGGAGCAGTGGGGGGCAGAGGTACAGATGGACAGTCTGCAGCCCCAGATGTACAATACACTTGGGGTTCTTTTCTCCCAGTGCAGGTTCTGGGTCCCTGGTCCTGGCCGTCTCAGCATCCAAATATCCCAATCCCAGAGGCTACAGGCAGAAAATCCTGTTGTTTCCTACGGGATAGGGGTCCAGCCTGAGCCTACCATCTCTGGGGACCAACGGACTACAGTTCGGATGCTGCAGGCCTCACAGGTCACATTGGCTGTGTCACGGAGCCACACTCTCGCTTCTCTGCCATTTACGGAACCTGCACAAACTGGCTTCACTGTAGCTGTGTGTGTTACACAAATGCCACACAGGAGGCAACTGAGTTTGTGACAAGGTACAGTGAGGGCCCAACAACATGTTAACCCACTCAGCCCAGATGACCCAGGCCCGGTTCTGCCCAGTCCTGGCTCCGGCATCTTGGGCAGGGACAGGCTCCACTTGATCCTTGGTTTCCTGCTCTTGGATAGGCTCAACAAGGTCTTCTGGGAGTTATGGGCAGCTGTGAGGTTTGAAAGCTTCCAGCTTGGGCCTCAGGCACCCCAGAAAAGCAGAGTTAGCACAGAGAGGACATTGGGAAGTTGGACCTGTAACTACCAAACTCCAGCTCTCTTGGGGTAACTGGTCTAATTCAGACTCCCCTCTAGGTATTTCCTCTGCCTCAAGGCTGTCTATCCAGGGGACGAGGTAAAGTAGCATTACCTTGACCCTTTACTGCTGGACCCAGCTGGCTTCCAGGGACAATTACTACCCACCCTGGGTCTACCCTAGATCTCCTCCAGCCCAGAGGTTCCCACGAGCGAGACCGCAGAACGCACCTGAGAAGTCTGTGGGCCTCACTGCCATCCGCCGCGTGCTGCTGCCTGACCATGTGGGCTCCAGGAAGCCAGGGGAGCCTGCAGTAGAGAGACAGAGGGCTAAGATTCTGCGGACCTGAGCTAGCCTTGCCTCCTTAGGCAGCCTTCTGTGCTGCTGTCACCCCAGCATGGACTTCTGCTCCCCTTAATACAGGCACTGGGAGGTCACACGGCAACAAGGAGGCAGGGACAAGGCTGCCTGTGTGATGGGGTGGCCATCTGTGGGGGGCCACACGTAAGGCTGAAGGCTTCCTCAGTGACCTCAGCTAGTGACAGACCTAGGAGTTTAGAGCTAACAGACAATCTCGGCTCCCAGCTCTATTTACTGATCTGCGTGATCTGCCTTCTCTGGACCTGCCTATTGTCCCATCGGTAAAAGAGCACAGCAAGGCCTCTGCTGTTTGTCAAGGCCAGGAGAGGGTGATGTGTGCAAAGGGCCTACTGTGCAGATACAGGGCTCAGGTACACAGCAGATGCTCAATAATGACACTGCTGGTGCCCATGCTTGCTCTCCACACCCTACGTGCTAAGAAAAGGCCAAAGTGACTTTACATTTTTAAATGAAAGCCAGAGGGAGGTTGGCTGCCTGTTCCAGGAGCCTACCCGCTCCTCACCCAGCCTGCCCGGTCTGGTTTCATGGGCCTGGTTTTCCACACATCTGGAGGGACTGGCTAGCCAAGCCAAGGGCGGATGGCGCAGCTGGAGGGGTTCTCCAGCCAGCAGTGGTAACTGCCCTCCTCAGCCCCCTGTGCCTGCCTTTTAAGGCCATGAAGTGTCATCCATGGGGGAGACAAGACCCAAATAAGGCACTAGCCTGGCTGCTTGGACACGGGCTGTGGGCTGAGGCAGGGAGCGAGAGGCGCCGGCAATCCAAACCAGACGGGTCTCTCTGGCCAGCCCCCAGCAGGGAGGCTGCCTGGCCCGGCTCCGGGTCCCAATGTGCACATGGATTTTTGGTCAGGCTGGGCGACTTACCTAAGAGTTCCAGAGGCCTGCAACTTGCTCAGGTACAGGATATAGGAATGGGGGTTTGCAGTCCCGGAGAGGGGCAAAGATGGGGAGGGGCTATGGAGGGGAGATTCCACTGTGGAGCAGGCCTTGTGCCCAGTGGGTTCCGTGGCCCAGCACAGCTCCACAAGAGGCAGCCACTGAAGCTAACTTGTGTTCAGTGAGTGTACCCATGCACGCACGCATGCAGCCACACACACACACACCCACACACCCACACACACACCAATTGTTCACATCCCAAGCATCCCCCCACGTATGTCTTGTTTTGTCTTTGCCCCTGTGAACGGGGACTATACAGTTCTAATAGACGGGGACACGGTGCCTCCCCTGATCCCAGAAACAACCACGTGGATGAGCAAATAGAACCCTCCCTGTTTTCCTCCTGGGAAACCAAGACAGAGAAATGAAGTGCCTCCGTCTCCCAAATGTCATGATGACAGGTGTGTACCATGTCTAGCTTTATTTCTTTATTTTAGAGAAAGCTCTCCCTATGTAGCCCAGGCTGGCCTCAGACTTTTAATCCTCCTGCGTCAGCCTCCTTAGTGTTAGGATTAGCAGTGCTTACCACCATAGCTAGTTTCTTTTTCCCTTTTCCCCCACAGCACTTTCTGTGAGGTCATGCCATCGAAGATGTTCTGATTAGAGCATTCTCAGATGACTGACACTTGTCTGCCCCTTGACTTCAGCTCTTGCCCCACCAGGACAAGGACCTTGACCATCTTATACTTGCCAAGAAAAGCCCTGCGGGCACCTTGATAAAAACTTGGTTGTGAGCACACTCACACACAGGCTGGCAAGTCATACACTCCCCGGAAGTACACTAGCAGGCCCGACCACGCAGGTGACAGACACAGCTGTCCTGAGGTTGAGCACACAGATGCTCTCATGGCACACAGGGGGTCCCCGAGTTGCTGACCAGTGGACTTGTGACTGGGAGTCATTTTCCAAAGAATTTGGTTTGGAATATTTAGCCAAGAGCCATAAGAAACTAGAAAAAATGGCTGTTGGGGGCTGGGGGAGGGTTCGGTTAGCAAGAGCTGGCTGAGAAAGGATGGGGACCTGAGTTCAAGCCTTAGCGCCCATGTCAAAGCTGGCTGTGGTGTACATGCCTACAATCCCAGCGCTGAAGAAGAGGCGATAAGAGGGAGGACCCGAGGCTTGTGGCAGGCCAGCCTAGCTGATGACTGAGCTCCAGGGCCAGTGCGAGGCCCTGTCTCAACAGGAAAGTAGGGAGAGCGAGGGGACACCTAATATCAAGTTCCAGCCTCCATAAGTACACACCTGTGCTTGCCCCCACACACATGTACACACACATCCACACACGTATCACACATACCCATGTGAATATACACATGAACACATCCACACACATGAACATGCACACGTGTGAAAATGCACATAGACACATACACATTGCATACACACACGTGTACATATATACACATACCTGGAGCAGCAGTACAGACAGAGTAGCTCAACGTGATCGTGAATTTCAACTAAAGAGAAAGTTTAGTTGCACTTGGAGGTGCACACCAGCAAGTCCAGTATTTGGGAGGCCTTTGACCAGGAGTCTGAGGCCAGCCTGGTCTGAGAAGGCTCAGTTGCTGAAAGTGACCACTTTTTTTTTTAAGAGGATTCCAGTTTGGTTCCCAGCATCCATATTATTTGGTTCACAACCCCTGTAATTCCAGCTCCATTGGATACCTGTATTAACATATGCACACACACACACATACACACACACACACACACAGACACACACACACACACACACACACACACACACACAGAGAGAGAGAGAGAGAGAGAGAGAGATTATAAAAGTTGATTTTGGGGCTGGAGAGATGGCTCAGTGGCTAAGAGCACTTATTCCCTGTTCCCACCATCCCAGACAGGCTTTCTCTATGTAGTAGTGGCTGGTTTAGAACTCTCTCAGTAGACCAGACTGGCCTGGAACTCTCAGAGATCTGCCTGCCCTGCCCCTGAGTGTGGGGGTTAAAGGTGTGCACCATCACTGCCTAGCTTAAGAGCACTTTTTCTTACAGAGGCCCTAGGTTCGGGTCCCAGCACGCACATGGTGGCTCACAACTGTCTGTAACTCCAGTTCCAGGGGATCTGATGGACATACACACATACAAGCAAAACACTCGTGAAAGTACGTAAATCTAAAAGAAAAAAATTTAAGTGTAGGGCTAGGGCGGGGTCAGCTCAGTGTTTGACTGCTGGCCTAGCACAGGCAAAGCCCTGGGTCCCATCCCTAGCAGCAAAGCAGAGAAAAGAGAAAAGGCAAGTTTAAGGAAACAATAAAACTCAAAAAGGACCAAAAAATAGTGAACTACATTCAGGGTTCCCAGAAATCAGCCAAACCTCCCAAGCTCTGAGAACAGAGACGTGCCTTGCTGTAAGAGGGCCCTTTAGTGCACATAGCTTACTTAGTACAGATGTGGGTAGCGGATGGCCTGCTATGGTTAAGATATTCCATCCCTCCCATTGGTATTTGGCTAGAGACCCTAAAGCAGGCTCACAGTTGAGGCCTCCCTGCCCTGAAATCCTCCTCTAACCCCATATTCTATCCCAGGAGACCCCTGAACCACGGATCGCCCTGACTCTGGGGCACCTCCACTACCTTGAGGTCCCCAACTATCTACATGTGTACATCGCCGGCCCTAATTCCTACAGCTACGGTTCCTATGTCACTCCTCTGGAAGTCCTCCTAGACAGCCCAGGTCTCCCACTAGGGTCAAAGTCCCACTGAAGTGCTCGTGGCTCAGTGTGCCTGCCCCTTTAAGGCTGGTGCTGCGCTCTGCAGTCCCTAGCCCTGTGCCTCATCCCTGTACCAGGTGATCTTCCACATGCCATGGCACAGAAGAACCGAGACCCAGTTCATGCGGCAGGATGAGCGGGCTGGGTTCCGAGCCTGCCCCGAACTGAGAAAGAGGATGGAAGAAGTTTGGGGGTCTCTGGGCTCCCTCAACCCTGTGACTTTTCCGGCCAAAGAGTGGAGCCAGGGGAGGGGCTTCCTTGTTCACATTGGACCGTCCAGGCCCACCTGGGTTGGTGACCACACAGATCGCGTGGCCGCAGCCTTCCTAGCTGGGTCGTGTCTCCTGGGTGAATTTACTTTGCAAATGTAAATATTTGCCGATGACCAGCCGGTGGCCTAAGCCGGGGCTGAGGGTCAGAGCTGGGGCTCTCACCTCTAAGAACCCTCCAGCCTAACCAGGGGGGCTCTGAGAAGGCTGGCTATGTGCCTGGCCTCTTCAGGGTGGGCAAGTTTCACTCAGTTTTTACATACTCACTTTATGCCAGCCCCAGCACTGGGGCTGAAGGAGTTAACACTGGCAGAGTGGGGCCAGCTTAGTCAGCTTCCCCGAGGAGCACTAAGGTGGCCACAGGGAGGTAGCCACCGTCAAGGCCCCCAGACAGGGCAGGGAGGAGGCCGGTGTGAGGGTAGGGTATGGGCTGTTTGGTATGAAGCTGGGTGTTCTAGGAATGTGGCCATAGGTGGGATGGCACAGTGTTTAGCCCTCAGGACTCAACCTATAAAGCAAAGCACAGGTTTGGCTCTGTACCTGGCACCTGGCTGGCACAAGACAGACATGTGTGGGATGTGCCCAGCCCCGGAAAGAGAAGAAGCTGAGGTGCCCTGGAAGGGTGTGGCCATGACCTGCCTCCCTGCTGCTCCGAGGCCTTGGGACTGTGGTATCTAAGTAAATGTCCATCTCCAGTTCCCCACCTAGGAGAACAAGGGTTGTGGGGGCTCTGGATAGGGAAGGGACGTACATATTGGTGGACAGTGACCCCCAATGAAGGGAAGCAGAGACCACATGTTCTCCGGGGAAGCCATGAACAGAGGAGGGTGAGCCCCAGCTTCTCCAATTTTCCATCTGGGGGTGCTCACAGCACCCCACCTGTCTGAGCATGCTCCCTGGATGCCTCCAGCTACGCTGCCTGCGCAGAGTGCAAAACCCACTCCAGAGCCGGTCTGACCCGGCTTGAGCCGGCCCACAGATTTCCCCGGTCTATGGGACTGGTGCACAGTAGGACTGCAGGCAGCCCTTCGGCAGGGTGATGGGGTGAGGAGGTGTGGGGACCAGTTACAGCAGCTCCGCCCTCTGTACAGGTTCAGGCGCTCGCTGGTCCTTGGGATGTGACCGATGCACTCACTCTTCCCTTTCCAGCCAGGGCCCTGGCACTGGGCCAGTTCTCTGCCTGTCCTGCCTGTGTAGCATGTTTTGACCTTGGATCTTTCTCATCCATTGTTTCCACAAGTAGGTGGCCAGGTATGCCAGGGCCAAGTCAGTTTTAGCCACACTGCTTCCCCTCAAAGCCTGGAAGGACCAAAGGCTAGGTGAATCTCAGCTTTAGCTCTTGCATGCTGTGTGACCCCAGGCTGGTCCCTTCTCCTCTCTGAGCCTTACAGTCTCGTCTGTAATATGCTACCTTCACTGGTAGTCATGAGCAGTGGCTGAGACTATCCTCACTCACTGCCACAGCATGAACGCCCCCATTCCGCACGTACAGAAATCAGCCCAGCCCCCCAACAGCACAACCACTGGCCAAGCGTCTGACTGAGGAACCCCAGCTCAGGTGAGAGACGTATCTGGAGGCTGTGAACGCTGCCAGGCACAACTGTCCGCTTTGTTTTTGTGACCCTGGAGTGGCAGTGCTTGCCGTCCTCCGAGGCTGCTCCAGTCCCTGCTGCTGCTGCTGCTGGTGCAGCTCTTGGGCGCAGGGTCATGTCACAGTCGTGGGGTGGCTGCAGAGCAGCCAACTTCAGGGGAAGCAGCTGGGGGAGCCTGGCCTAAGGCCAGCTGTGGGAGGAAGGGCAGAGGCCAGGCTGGGCTGGGAACGTCCCCATGCCTCCCAACCCCGATCCCCAGAACAGTTTCCCAGGACACCTACACTCCTTAGCTCCAGCCTTGTAGGTGGGAACAGCCCCCCCCCCCCCGTCCCATCTGCCACCATGCAGCCCGGCACACAACCTAATTCCAGTCTGGGGAAGTGGACTCCATTCTCAGACTCAACAATCTAACAGTGGGGACCCTGAGGTCCAGATGGAGAGTTCCCCGACTGCTGTAAGTGCACCTGACAGTCTGGTGCCCTTTACTAAAGACTCACACACACCCTGGTTTGGTTTGGTTTTGAGATAGGGTCTCACTGTGTAGCTCTGACTGTTCGGGAACTCACTATGTAGACCAGGCTGGTCTTGAACTCAAACAAATCTGTCCGCCTCTGTCTCTAAATGCTGGTATTAAAGGTGTACACCACCATGCCCCACTACACACCCAGAGACACATGAACCCACACACACACACACACACACACACACACACACACACACTGTGGCTAGGCACACTGCTTAGACTGCCATCCTGCAGGCCAGGGCTCTTGCATAATGCTTAGGGAGTTCTGAGCTAAGGTTTCACAGCTAGTGGGTGGTGAAGCTGTCCTGGCCAGGAAGCTCTGGGCACCCTGTCCCCAGGCTGGGACCTGAAGGCCTCACGGAGGGAGTGGTAGACCTTGAGAGTGGTCTGGCACAGCCTCCAGCAGCTCCCACACATGCCCTCCGCCCTCACCTGCTCACCAAGGCCCCAGGGACACAGTAGCCATCGTCTGATAAGGCCTCACCTGAGCTCCCTCGCCCTAGGACTTGCCCACACTACCCTCCAGGTCTCCTTGGCAGAAGCCCCCAGCAGACAGCTTTCCTTTGCACACTTGGGGCACCTTCCACCTTCCCTTCTTCTGGTGGGGAGGGCTCTGGTCCAGGCTTCTAGCCTCCCACACTGACTGCATGGTTCCCCCTGATGTAGGGTACGGCCACTCCATCCCTCTCCAGCTCTATTGGAGACCCTTGTCTCAGAACTGTGACATCCTCTCCTAGTTTGGGTCCAGTCAGCTCCGTGTTAGCGATGGAACCCTTAGTTAGTTTTGAATACGCTAGGCAAGTACTCTTATTGATGAGCCCTACCCCATTTGCAGTGGACTGTGGACCTTTAACTCCACCTCTCTGACCTCAGTTTCCCCAACATGAGCTGGCAGGAGGCGGGGCTTCACTCAGATCTTCTCTCCCCTGATGCAGAGCCCCACTTACGTGTCCCTTTGTCTGGAACTGGGACATGACTGTGTGCTGTGGGGACTTCTCTAAAGCCTGGTTCTCAGGCTGATTCCAGATCACTCTATCCCTCGTAGGGCTGTCCCTGGGGGAGCACCCGCCCGTTCACCTCTGCTGCTGTGAGCTCAGCCAGGCAGGGACGCAGCCCAGAGCCCGGCAGCACAAGAGACAGGAAGGCCCCAGGGAGAGCTGCAGGCTCTGGTACTGAGTCACCCCAAACTGACATGCAGATGGGGAATGTGTGAAAGGGTACCCCAGGATGGGACATGAATGAGTGTACCCCAAAGACTCAAGACAACAGAACCAGGCACATAGGGTTTGAGTTCAACTCTGTCACTGACTCTGGGAGCCCATTAACTTGTTGGGCCTTAGACTCTTCTGCTGTAGGGTGTGGAGCACTGTCCCCCTTTCCTAGAAAACTCAAATAGCCCTTGGCCTCCAGATGCCATGGGCTACGCTATCCTGTGGGAACACCTGGGTGGATTTTTCCAGGGCAGAGCTTGAGTGTTCAACATCCCCACAGGTCCTCAGGATGGCACTGTTGGCGTGCCCTTTAAGAGGTGGGGCCTATGGACTGGGGATGTAGCTGAGTTGCTAGAATGTTTGCCCAACGTGCATAAAGCAAGCACCTGGCACCGTGGCATACACCTGTAACCCCAGCATGGACAGATGGAGGAGAGAGAAACAGAAGTTTGAGGTTATCCTTGGCTACACAGAAAGTACAAGACTAACCTGGGCTACAAGAAACTGTTTTTCCACATTAGTCAAGTGATACACTCCTGCCACGATGTGCCTCCCCCACAGGCCTGAAGCCCAAAGACCAAAATGTGAACCAGAATAAACCCCTTTGCTCTGTAGATGCCTTGCCTGGAGTATTCTGTCACAGTGGCGGAAAGCTGGCTAATGCAAGTTAGAAAAAAACCCAGCTTGGGATGGCATGACTTAAAAGGAGGTGTCACAACAGATACGAGAATCTCCTGGACCCCAAAGAGGCAGCGGTCACCATAAATGGGGCCGAAGGCATCGCAGGCACGGGAGTCGCTTCACAATCTGTCCCAGGTCCCAGGTCCTACCTTCCTCACAGGTCATCCCCGAGTGTCCAGGGCAGCACCTCCACTCTCGGGCAGTCACTGTCTTGTACATCACTTTGTACATGGGTCTCACCACAGTTCTGTAGCTGAAAGAAAGGCCAGGTACTCCGGCTCAGACAGGGTCTGCCCCTCCCGTTCCCGCTGCAGGAAAAGTGCCACCCCCGAGACAAAGCCAGAGCTTCCCGGACCCTCTCCCACCTCCATTATTGGATTTAGGTCTTTACTAACCACCATGACCGTGAGGGTCTGGATTTCCACTGCTGGCTGGGCTAGCCTGCCCTAACTGTGCTGCTCAGAGCTGTAGTATGAGCCCTCCATGCAGAGGACCTGAAGTTTCCTCCCTACACAGTGCCGCCTTTGTTCCACCCATCCTGAGGTCCCCAGCCTTCTTGGGCACCCCATGCAGTCACCCGGGCCTTCGCCCGTGCTGGGCCCCAACCTGGAGAGTCAGTATTCCGTCCCCACCACAATTCCTCTCACCTGTTCCCAGGGCAGCCCATGGGCCATGGACAGTTCTGTAGCACTCGCTGGAGGTAGGTGCCATTCTGCACATGGCAGGAGACGGTACGGGTCACCACGTAGGAGCACCAGTTCCTGAGACAAACCCACAGAAGGGAAGCTCAAGGGGCAGACCCAGGACACCAAGAGGATGGGTGGAGGGGACCGTGTGTTCTCCCGAGCCCTCGGTCTCCAGGCAGAGACTACTGGGTTCTCTGGGTTTTAGGTGAAGGTTTTACAGAGCCTGCAGCTCACGGGGAACTCGATAGCCCTAGATGGGGTGCTCATGCTGGGGGGCCCCCGGGAGGCCTCAGAGGATGCAGGAGCAGGGTGGAGCAGGGTCTAGTCGCTGGGGCTCTGCCTCCTGCGAGTCTGCTGGCCAGCCTCGAGCTACTTCCCCACCGGTTGAACCAGTTGAAGCATATCACTTTAAAGTTATAGAATAGAATCTTCGCTTATTTCTTAGGAGCAACATTTTCAGTCAGGGATTGAGAGGCAAGTTGTGGGGTCCGCTAGAGCTGAGTCCAAGCCGTGACTGGCAGCTGCCCACAGAGACCACTGTAGCCTCCCTCGGTCTGCCCCATGTGTGAGGTGGTACTTACATCAGGGCACAAGAACGTAAATAAAGGGACAGCAGGCCGGGCACAGCTCTGGCGCAGCAAGTGTCCCAAGGCAGGCTGTCATGGGTGTCAAGATGGACTGCGCTCTGCCCCAGAGGTAGCAGTTATCCCATGGTCACGCACACCTATCTACGCATGCGCGGAAGCAGCACCCTTGCTTGTCTCTACTTTATTCTGGTTGTTGTTTATTTAAGACAGAATCTCTTTAAGTATCCCAGGCTGGTCCCAATGATCCTCCTGCCTCTGCTTCCTAACTCTGGGACCACAGGCTCGCACCATTCTACAAGCTCTCGCCCTTTCTGTAGCTTCTGGCTGTGTGTGACAGCCAGTTCTCAGGTTAGCCTATGGAGGTCTAGCCTTCTGTCGTGGTCTTATAGCTGCTCAGGCTCGTCCCAGGATGGTACTACTTCCAGCTCTGGGACAATACTCACCTTTCCCCGGGTCCGAAAGTGCTCCTGCCAAGCCTTGTTGCCCCCTTCCACAAAATTCCCCTTCCCCTGGACTTTTCCTCACCTTGGCTGGTTCTGTCAAGGCTCAGAGAAGTGAGAAGAACTTCCTTAGCCTCACACACTGAGGCTGTCTCTTCCTGGGGTGGGGTAGAGGCGGGGTGGCTGGGTGGGGGTGGGGCTGCTGGACTGGAGCAGGGAGGGGGACAGGGACATTCCAGGTGTTCAGCAGCCCTCAGCCCAGCTTGAGGTCAGGAGCCCAGGGTAATTTGCTGGGGTGCAGGAAGGAGGAGATGGTGTCAGGTGGCCTTCCTCAGCCGGGGCTGTCTTTCCCAGCAGAGGCTCTTTGTGGCCTTGAGCCCAAGGTCAGCAGGTTCCCAGACTGGGACCTTCACAGAGCCATGGACCATGTCTCAACCAACACAGGGGGAGATTGAACTCATGCCTCTGGAACAGAGTCAAAGGCCAGGCCTGGCTATCCACATTCTTGGGCTCAACTCTGGCTCTGTGCCTGGTGACATGCTGTCTTGTCTTCCTGGGGCCTCAGTTTCCCCTCTAAAATGGAGGGATGTCTTTCTCACTTAGTAGAGAACCATTTAAATATCCCTAGCATGTCGTAAGTGCCCAACGTGTGCAATCTGGCATCCCGGTGGGTCCGTTATCTGTGCTTAGGGTTGTCCCGCAGAGGGGACATCAGGATCAGTGAGGCAGGGCCTCACCTCTCTCACACCCACAGAGGGGACAAGGGACAAGCACAAACCAGCTGCCTAATTGTGCATGATAAGGGGGGGCAGGGGATGGGGGGGCTAACCATAGCAGGTCTCAAGGGGGTAGGGGGAGCGTGGGAGGAACATGGCTGGCTCCACCCATGGCGGTCCCTAGCTGAAGCTTGCACATGCCCTTCCTGCACTCTGGAGGCTGAGTCTCTTTGGCCTGGCCCAGGAGAGTCCCGCCTCAGAAAAACAAAAGAGAATGGCAAATGGCTCAGCTGTAAATGACTGAGGAGTGAAGTTGAGTCCCTGGTGAGTAAGGGTGGAAGAGAAAACCAATTCCCTAGAGTTGTCCTGAGAGCTCCACACTAGTCACACTAGTATGACCCATAACACCAACACACTGACACACAGACACACACACACACACACACACACACGCACGCACTCGCGCATACAAACACACACACACACACACACACACACACACACACACACACACACACAGAGTTGTTTTTTGAGACAGGGTCTCTTTATGTGGTCTTAGCTACCCTGGGACTCAACATGTAGAACAGGCTGGCCTCAAACTGCAGAGATCAACCTGCCTCTGCCTCCAGTGTGCCAGGAGGTATGAATCACCAAACCCGGACACATACAATAACTTTAGAGATCTTAAGAAAAGATAAAGAATAAAACAGGTGTAGAGACTCAGATCCCTAGAGCTGCCTGGAGGCTGCTGGATTGTGTTCCGAACGTAAGAACATAAACACCTCCCTCCAAGCATGTAAAACTTAGCATACAGTTCAGGGGTGCAGGGACTCCCAGTGCTCAGGCTGGTCCAGGGCTCCTGAGTAAAGGAAGGGAGAGAGGATCACCTGGGTCAGGTTCGGAAGCCAGACGCTCAGAGACCCCTGAGGAACAGAGGAGCGTCGTCTGTGTTGTGTAAGCTCATACACAAATAGCTTGGGGGTGTCTGTGTGTACACACAGGCGGAAACATTTTCGAGGGCATGTGCACCTACAAATGCTTGGAAATGTGTGGGCAAGGACACGCACAGACCCACAAAGCACACAGACTTGTATACAAAGATCAGGGCCCACACAGGAGAAAATGTTCCTGCAGAAAAACCTGCCCACCATGCAAATGTATCATACACACACACACACACACACACACACACACACAGGGGACAGAGGTCAAGTCCTGTGCATGCTTCCACACAAACACAGTGCCGTATAGCGTCGCCATGCACACGTGTGTGTGCTATTACACAGACTGGCAGAGGCAAGTCCAGCATGGCTCACATGCATTAGAAGCTGTGCACACTCATCCATGACTCAAATGCCCGTGAGCATCCCCTCCCCCGCCGTGGACCAGGCTAGGGACAGTGTGTCCTTTTCCCTAGAGGGAGACATTTTTTTTTCTTCCTTAATTAAAGGTCTTATGCTGTTCTTAAGTATTTGCTACATGGTGAACTCCGCTTTAATCCCACGGACGGGCATTTGGAGCCAGCAGCTGATATTTTATAGAGGAAGGGACACTCAGACCAGGTGGAGTTCCAGGTTAGCACCTAGTGGTCAAGCTCACAGGTCTCAGAATAAGCCTAAGGCCCCTCCCCCCACCTTGCCGACTTTCAGGAATATCAGGAGAGTTTTCTTGTGTCTGCATATATGTATTTGCATATGGATTTATATGTATATATTTATGTGTATGCATGTGTGTATATGCATTTGTGTGTGTGTGCATATTACATGCATGTGTGTGCACACACGTGTGCACATGCCTAAATACGTCTATGGAGGTCAGAGGCCAACTTGTGGAAGTCAGTCTGTTCTTTCTAATGAGGGTCCTGGGAACCGAACTCAGTTCATCAGGCTTGGAGGCAAGCACCTTTACCTGCAGCGCCATCTCAATGGTCTGTGCAAGAAGCTTCTTTTTGCAAAGCATCTATCACATGTGGTCACTGCTTGCAGTGGAATTCAGTCTACCATGGCTTGGCATTTGTCCCCAAGCCCGCTGCTCCTGTCCCCTTGAGCACTCACTCGGCCAAGCTGCCCCTTCTCCCACTTTGATCTTTACAATCTATTTACAGAGCCCCACCCCCTCACTCTGGCAATTCCTCTTCACCATATGGGTCTTAACCTCAGGGTCCACACAGGTATAGCAGCTATGAGTCGTATCCTTTCCCGAGAGTTCGGGGATGAGGGCATAAGCAAGGTCCGAGGCCGTACAGAAGTCAACTCGGGTCTGCTCAGGGGTGTTTGGTAAATGACTGCATAACTGAACACCGTGGGCTGGGCAGAGAAGTCAAGACCCAAGGTTTTCAGAGAGACAGCCTACCATCCTGAGGACTTCCTTCCCTGGGGTCAGTGATAAGGTGTCGGAGAGCCAGTTGAGGCTGAGCTGAGAGGTAGGGCCTGGGCAGGGCTGCGGGGAGACGAGGTAATCCTCCCTGGCCCCCCACCTTGGCCCACTCAGCACCCCCAGAGCCTCCAGAGGCCACCAAGAGGAGAAAAAAAAAAACAGGCCAGACCAGCTCAGCCTGGCACCAGCCGCCCTCTCTAGTGGACCTACACACGGCCCTCCACTCCCCGTGGTAAGGGGCCCAGGGGACTTTGTCTCCACAGGGCGCGGGGCTGCGATCCGGAACAGTGATAGGAACTAATTGCAGAAGGCAGCCAAGCGGGCCAGGGGCCAAGGGCCGTTATGAACAGAAGAGCAAAGAACTGAGGCTGAGGTGGGGGTGGGGTGACAAGAGCGCCAGGATGCGGCTCCAGTCCTGGGGCAGTATCCCTGGACATGGCCGTGACTGACTCTGACCTTGCTGTGCCCATCTGCAAGTGGGGAGAGCAGAATGGCTTCCACACATCGTGCTCAGAAAGCCTTCCTCTACTGTCCGTTCTTCCCAGCCTGGGGTACCACAGTCAGCCACAGCAGACGACACCCCAACTGGAGGGGGACAGGGTCTTCCCTTGGGGCCCAGTCTCATATCTTCATAAGGTTCCATGAGCTTTACAGAGTGGGAAACTGAGGGTCTGAGAGGAGGCGCCTGCCTGGGTTAGCCATGTGGGCAAAGAGCTGGGGTTTGTGAATGCTGGAACCATTCAGGGAGGGATGTCCCAGGGGCAGGAAGTAGTCCTACTATGGGATGCGGGTTGGCAGCAGTCAAGTGTTCCAAGGTGGCTCTGCACAGCCCCTGGGCATCCTAGTTGTAGGGGCTCAAAGTCTCACCACATTCCTGGGGTTGGGGGTGGCCCCTTGGATGCCTTCCCGGGCCTCCCCCTCCTCAGGCACAAAGCCTCTTTTCTGCCTTCAGTCCCTCAGCTGCCAAGGGGTGCCCGGGGCGCTTGGCTGGGAGTGGAGGGAGGGCTGACAGGGTGCAACAGCCCCATGCTGTCTCCGAGATGCTGGGACAGGGCCATGAGGGGAGGTCCTGGCAGACAAGGACCACAGATAACTCCAGTTTGAGGTCCCTACCCTATTTCAAGATAGTAACCGTGGGGCTCCAAGTGTGCGGCCTGTGCTGGTCTTCACTCTCAGAACACACGATAAGCAAAAGAGGAAACTGAGGCTCATGGCCACGAGTCTCTGTGTCTGTAAAATGGGTATGGGTGGGCTGCTGAGGGCTGTGTGACAGATGGGGGGGGCGGGCGGGGGGGGACAGATCTGGGGAAGCCCAGACACCTGCCCACAGGCAAAGTTCCCACACAGGAAGCCGGGGATATGGAGTACAACGTGGAAGCTATAGCCTTGGACTGTCTGGAGGGGAGTATCTCACCCATCACCCCAAGTCTGACCCCAGGAAGTCCAAATTCCTAATCCCTCTTACATAGGGGCTAATTCTGTGAAGTGGGACAGGTAACTTCCTACTCTGAGCCTTCGTTTCTTTCTCTATAAAGCAGACAGCATAAGAGACGCAAGCCTTGGATGTCAGCTGAGAAGGTTCCAGAAGCACTGGATGCAGGAAAAGTGCCAACGCACACCAGCTGTGGTTGGCACACTGTCTGGGCGCTGTGGCATCCGCCACACGGCTGTCCCCATCTCAGACAGCTAGCCTCCGCCACTTCTAACCCTGGGCCTGTTCAACCCGGGTCACCTGCTTTTGTTAGCTCCCAGGGGGTTGCTGGCCTCTGACCACGGAGAAAGGGAAACTTCTAAAAAGAAAGAAGTGAGGCAGCAGGGGGGTGGGGCCCTCGCGGGCCTTTGAATGGGCTGAAAGGCCTAAGAGGCCTGGATAGTCCACATTGTCTGTCCTGGAGACAGGGGCAGGGGCTGCCGGCAGAGCAGGGGCCAGGGCGGGTTCAAACTCTGCCATCAAGACCAGAAGGGAGAGCTGAATCCATTCTTCCATTAATACACATCATGAGCCATCATTAGTCTCAGTTTGCCCCTCTTTTGAATGGGGACAAGTTTCCCTATATCCTCCAGTCCTGAAGGGCACTGTCTAGAAAAGGCCCCACAGGACCCGATCCTGGGAAACACTCCACAAAGGCCGGCAGAGAGTCAGAGGCTGTTGGGAGGTCCAACCAAATGCCAGGTCCCAGGGGGCCTCTGACACTGACCCACTGTGCAGACTCCACCCCAGTCCTTCCTCCGAGAGAAATAAATAGCTGGGACATTAAAAAAAGACAGTAACAGGGGAAAAGGGAGGGGATTCCTGAAGGGCTGGCTAAAGGGTGACTCCGGCATTTTACATGTACATGAAGGGGGGGGGGCAGCCCCACAGAAATCCTGGGGAGCTCTGTTACATGCCATGGGTCCACCTTCTGGGGGCTCCGGGATCTCAGGAGTAGCGGAGGTTGTCTGTTCTTTCACACAGAGGCAGGTGAGCCGGCTCTTCTTGAGCACAGCGTGCCAAGTCCCTGCTCCTACAGGTTCCGGTATAGAGATGAGAGATGGAGCCCCTGCTCCAGTCTCGGACTGCCACCGATGTCCCTGCTCCAGTCCTGGGATTGCACGGAGCTGGGGTCGGGTCCCTGTCTCAGTCTCAGGGTTGCACAGAGCTGGGGTCGGGACCCTGTCCCAGTCTCGGGTTGCACAGAGCAGCGGTCGGGTCCCTGTCCCAGCCGCGGGATTGCACGGAGCTGGGGTCGGTTCCCTGTCCCAGTCTCGGGGTTGCACGGAGCTGGGGTCGGTTCCCTGTCCCAGTCTCGGGGTTGCACGGAGCTGGGGTCCGATTCCCTCACCCCAGTGCCGGGATTGCACAGAACTAGGGGAAACTTACCTGCGACCCGAGAACCGGGCGCCCGGAACGCTCCACGCGGCGCCGCCTCCTGGAAGCAGGAGCCCGAGGCAGAGCAGCATCCAGGCCCGCGGGCCGCCCATGCTGTCGTCCCCGCCGCAGCCGCGGGCGCGCAGAGCCGGTTCCGGGCGGAGCAGGGCGGGGGCGCTCGGCTTCGCCCGCCCCTCGCCCCCCGCCCCCGCCAACCCGGAAGCCGTCCGCGCCCCCGCCAGGACGCCCTCCAGGTGCCCACCTGAGCCGCAGACTGGGAAACTGAGGCCCTGGCCACACCTACCCCCTCGTCCCCTTAACGCTGCCAGGACCCGAACCCACCACTCCAGAGCGATCGCCTCTGGACGCACATCTTCTGACATCTTTGCGGAACCGGGTTCCCGAGACACGGGATCCTCCCATCGACCCAACACAGGCTTCCTGCGGGAGCTGTGCCATTGTCCCAGGCATCTCACCCCATACATCCTGCCCTGGCTGAAGCTTTCGTCACCCCATGCTGGGCTGGCTAAGTACTCCCTGGGCCTCCCCTAAGTGCAATGACCAAGCACCCTTATACCCATTTTATAGGGAGACACTAAGGCCTAGAGCACTCTGACAGAGTAACCCCAGACCCACAATCCCCTCATCTCAGTGTTGGGGCCTCTTAAGCACAAAGTGTAGACAGCATTTTGGTATGGGCCTCAGTTTCCCATTCCCTAAGAATGGGACTGGCTGAGAGCGGAGGGCCTGGGTAGGGCTCAAGCATGTTCCACGAGGCATAGCAGGTGTGTGCCTGTGTGAGGAGTTTGACTATGCAGACATGATAGACTATTCGTGTGCATGGATAATGTTGTGTGCATGCATGGCGCTCTATACATGTATGTGCTGGATCTGTATGTACATGATGTGTTTGTGAGCATGGGCAGTATTTGCTTATGTATGTCATATTTAAATGAACAATGTGTGTGTTTGTGTGGTGGGCATGTGTGTGTGTGTATGTCTGTGTACATGTGAGATGTTTGTATGTGTGCATATCATGTTTGTGTGCACATGTTATGACGTATGTGTGTATATGAAGTATGGTTTGTTGTGCTTCTTTCTTTTTTCTTTTTTAGATGAACTCTCTATATAGTCCTGGTTTGGTCTGGAACTCGTTATATATATCAGGCTAGCTTTCACCTTAGAGTCTGTCGGCCTCTGCCTCCCGCGTGCTGGGTTCTATGCTGTGCCCAGCTCTAGTGACGATTTTTGATAGCAGTGAGTGCTACCAGAGAGCAGAGTCACCAAGGGAGGTCACAGGAGAGTATCTGCTACTCGCCCCAGGAGTGAGCAGCCTAGGTCGGGGAATCTTTGCCCAGCTCAGCTGTGCAAGCGGCCATGCTCCTGTGGTAGCTTGGCCATCTCTGCGAGGAAACAAAAGCAGTCTGATTCCTAGGGATTGCTTCTCTTGGACCCGGGGGTAGCTTCTCCTGGAATCCATGGGTAGGAGCAGGTCCTGGCTAGAGTCAGGGCCAGGGCATAACCAGAGTCCTTTGTAGAGGAAGAGAGAACCCAGCCCTGTCACCAAGAGGCCAGGTAGTAGGCACTGTTCAAACCCTGTCTCTTGACTGTTCTGCCCACACTGGCTTGCAAGAGTCCTCCCTGTGTTTGATCCTCAGTTTCTTGTTTGGTCCTTGTAGGTCTCTGGGCAGGCTTATGATGTTCCAGATGCTCATGACCCTCCAGATCTCCGAGCTCTCTCCAAGGGCCTGGCCACAGGCCTCACTTGGCCCCACAGGGGTGCCGGCCTCCCTTCACTGAGATTGTTGGCGCTTGGTACGTGCTGTCTCTTGACACTATGTCAGTCAGTCCCTTGACTCCCTGGCTATGCGTTGGGGGGGGGGTTGTCTTGTTTTGTACAGTATTGGGAATTGAACCTATGACCTTGCCTATACCCCCAAACTTAGCCCTGTTCTTGCCCCAGGCAGATCAGCAACTTGATTCTGCCCCCAGATGCTCAACCCACTGATGGACCCAGGGCTGTCTGAGACCCCAGTCAAGTGGCCATGATCAAACCCCATCAACCAGGGGCACTGCAGAGAGCATGCTGTCAGCCAGGAGGAAGGCCCGGCACCTGTTGGCAGCACATCTGAGACACTCCTGTCAGTTAGGACGCTCAGGTTCCTTAACAGATCCCCAAATGCACAGAAGTTCCCTGCAGCTCTAGATGACCGCTTTCAATGTAAAAGGCTCAGTAAAAGCTGTTATTATTTTCCCACAGGGAAGTGCCTGACTTACTGAATCTGGAAACCCATAGTCTGGAATATTGATTTACAATACAACCAGGCTGTTCTGTGCCTGCTGAGAGATGTGTGACCCAAGACAGGGCCTTTCCCCTCTTCTGGGAAGATGAGACAGCCTTCGTTTCCCTGAGGTGGTTTTAGGGGTCAGAAGCTGATGTGATGGGGAACAGTGGGCTCTCACTCCAGAGGCTCAGAAGGCAGGATGTGTCTCAGGGATGGGCTTTTGGTTAACTGGAGTTTTTTGCGTCCGCTGAGCTGGGTAAGGGTGGTCGCTCGCTGGAGAGAGTCTTAGGACTTGTCCCTGTGGTTGAAGCTCCCCTCCAGGAGCCTGGTCTCCTTGCCTGCCAAAACTAGACCATAACTGCCAGCATTGACGGCAGCTTCTTGTGTCCCCCAGGATCCAGGCTGACCGCAGGCCAGGCTCTACCACCTCGGAGGCAGCGGCTTGCCCCCAGGTGGAGCTCGGGGCTGCTGGACAGTGGTGGGCAGGCCTGTGCTACCAATCAACTAGCATACTCTCCTCCAGCAGAGTCCCACAGGAGGGTTCTCTGGGGTGAGGGAACTTGGCACAAACTCGGGCTTCCATCTGGAGGCTGAAGAGGACTGAGCACCCGCAGACAGCCAGGAAGCCGACTCCACACACTGAAGGACCGCGGGAGACACACAGAGAGGAACCTCTTAGAGCAAGTCATGGGCTGTGGGGAACAGCCATCCACACAGCCTTGTCCAAACAGGAAATGCTTTTGTCCCAAACAAACCTGGGCCGTGGCCTCTTTCCCCTGGGAACTCCATCTGGACCTCAGCTCGGGACTGCCCCGGTCCCTGTTGTGTCCCGTGAGACAGCCTCTTAGCTCAGGATGCCCGAAGTGCCTGTCCCCAGCAAAGGGCAGGACTCAGCCCTGGCTGATCTGGTCCACGTTCGTAGCCCCGGGCATTCGGACCCCGTATATCTGCCGTCAAAGGCTGTTCAGATAAAGGCAGTGCCTTCTAGACCCTTCCAGGCTGGGGGAAATGCCAGCTCACACCTTTGGTCAGGGAGGGCTGGCTGTGTCCTGGGGCTGGGTAGAGGAGCCTTCTGGCTGGCTGGGTGGGAGGACTGGGAGCCCAGAGGCTGCGGCTGCCCTGCCATTATCCGCTCAGTGAGCAGCTGCCCTTACCCAGCTGAGGCTGGCGGGCAGGGAAGGAAACTGTCGGGAAATCGTAAATTAGAACTGAGGAGGCTTCCCGCCCTTCTCTGGACTCCTCCAGAGAAGCAGCCTGGGCCTTCTGGGGTGATAACATAAAAGTCACAAGAAATCGTTGTGTGGCAGTGCACCAAAATGGGGGGGAGGGGTTCTCAGTCATCTACAGAGCCGTTTCCAGCCTCAGTTTCTCTATCTGGTAGATGGGGGTAACAGGAGGACTTGGAACTTCTTGGGACTGATTCTTTTTAACTATGAAGGGATGGTTTAGGAGAGGTCTTCCTAACAATGTCACTTCCTCCACCCTCCGCCCCGTGTCTTTCCGTCTGCCCAAATCCTCCATAGGTCTGCCTCCCTGCCTCCCAGCCTCCATAGAGTTCCTTACTCCATTTTTCTTTTTTTCTTTTTTTGGTTTTTCGAGACAGGGTTTCTCTGTGTAGCCCTGGCTGTCCTGGAACTCACTCTGTAGACCAGGCTGGCCTCAAACTCAGAAATCCTCCTGCCTCTGCCTCCCAAGTGCTGGGATTAAAGGCGTGTGCCACCACCGCCCGGCTACTCCATTTTTCTTTTTACCCCACTCTATCTGCAAGAGTGGACTGAGGAGGTCTCATTATGTAGGTTTGTTTTGTTTTTTTTTTTTTTGTGGAGAAGAGCTTTTTGTGCACCCATTTGGCACGAGTATGTATTTATAAATAATAGTAATTAATTAAGCGAGTACTGAGATATCTAATGATATTTAAAGTTGGAATGAAGGGGCATTAACTGAGTTTCCATCTGTTTTAAATCCCAAATTGGTGGTGGCAGGGTTAGTCAGAAGCAGACCAGGAGCCTAGAAATGTGTTCTGCAGTGTGGAAAGGTTGTGTATCCCTGCTCCAGTGAGGTCAGGATCCCTTCTGCTGGATGCAGCTCAAATGAAGGCCGTGACTCCCGACATCAGCTGGATATGAAGAGTAAAGGGCAGGCAAGAGTCGATGCTAACACCAGAGAGCCCTGAATTGCTGGCTGCCATGTTGGTCCTAGGTGGCACTGAGTGGGCCTGAGGCCTTCACCTGACCCTCTCTGGTGGGGGAGTAGGTGGGTGTGAATCAACACTGGGAGTAGAAGAAAGTGACAGAGACAGAGGAGGAGGGGGAGGAGGAGGAGGAGGAGAGTGTAACACTGGCACTTGGGAGACGGAAGTGGGAGGAACAAGGGTTTAAGGTTAGCCTGGGCTACATGAGACCCCACCTCAGTTCCTATATACATGCTGGGGAATAAAGAAGAAAAGGAAGAAAGTACACAGCAGAGATAGCAATGAAACAGCCAGACGTACGCAGAAAGGAAGCAGGAAACAGGAAAAGGGACAGACACATGGGAAGAGGGGTGCTCTAAAGAGAGGACCCCAGGTTGTTGGTGTCAGCTCACATGGGAGCCTGGGGGGGCAGGGCCAGGGTGTTCGCTCGTCCGTCTGCACTATACAGTGTCGGCTTCCTGTCTGCCCCTCTCTGGCAGTGGCTCTGGTGACCTGGGGCTGGTCTGTGTCATCTCCAGGAGCCACTTAGGTAGACAGGCCACAAGAGACATGGATCCTGGCCCAGGGCTTGGCCTAGGGAGGCCGAGGCCGACGGACAGCGGAGTGGTGGTGTAGACCTGTGCTGCAGCCGCTCTACCTCCTCTCCAGCTGGTGGGGCCGGCTGAGTCCTCTCTCTAGGGTCCTCCGGTCTGGAGTTGTCTACCTGCATCCTGTGGACAAGGCCTTGGTCTCCATGACCTCTTACCTTGTCTTTGACCTTCCAGTTCTTAGGATCCCTCTAAAGGGATAGGAAGATGCAAGTGGATCTCTGAGGGTTCCAGAGCAATCAGGGTTACAGATGAGATGCTATTTAAAAAAAAAGAAGCTTTCTCTCCACATGTAAAGAGCTCCTGTCAACCAATAATATTTGATTGATGATGCAATAGACACATGGACTGAAGTTGTGGGCAGATGGTGATTTCAGAATGAAGAGGAATTCAAATTTATGCAGAAGGAAAACAGTAGGACAAACTGGGGAGGCCTAGAAGCAAGGGAGAAAGCAGGCTGCACAACAGGCTCCTGTCTCCAACGACAAAACAGAAGTGGAAACCACAGTCAGATACACTCTTGCAAAGCTGATGCCACGGACTCATTAATTAATTAATTAATTAATTTTAAATGTAATGGCAAGGATCTGGGGACACGTCACCTTTGTGGGCTCTCCTTTTAGAGCATATCGATGCATACTAAAGATGTTACCTGTACACCCACGACCCAGCCATTTTCCAGAGAGACATTTCTCACAGCTAGATTTGCAAAGGACACAAGGAACTGGCTGTAGCAACAGAAGTCTGGGAACACCTCAAATGCCCATCCCAAGAGACTGGCACCTGGGGCACTCTCAGGGAATACTATATCACCACGAAAAAGATCAAGGAGCGTCTTGCATGGGGCCGCACTCCTGTAATCCCAGCTGCTTCGGAGGCAGAGGCAGAAAGATCCTAAGTCCAGCAGTAACGTAGCAAGACTCATCTCAAGCAGACGGTAAAGCTGGCGAGGGGGCGTAGGTCTTTGCTTCCCGAGCCTGGGAAGTAGAAACAGGAGGATTGCTTTGAGTTTAAAATCAGACTGGATTACACAATGAGACCCTGGCTCAAACAGCCAGCCTTTGGTGGGGATTTGGTAGCATGCAGGAGACCCAGGTTCTACCCCTGCACCACAACAAAAGAAGAGGTGAGCGCGAAGTGATGGAGGCAGCTACCTACTGAACAGCACAGAGAGACCCGCACATACAGGACGGTCAAGCTGCACATGCGCAGAGGGGGAATTCAGTCACGAGGGGATTACCGCTGATTGCAGAGAACACGGAGGTACAGACCGGAAACGTCCCACTCTGGAGGCAGGCCTGGGAAGGTCTGCCAGATTTCTCTTGGGGGAGGGGATGCATTGAAGGGCTAGTAACTCTGCAGGGCACAGCCTCCAAGGTGTGAAATGCAAGGCACGTGATTAGCCACTGCTGTGGATGGGGCACTGGTCTTGTGATCAAAGGCAGAGCAATAACACAGTGGACGTGGTGATGCGTGTCCGGTGGGGCTGCTAACAGGCATGAGTAAACATAACTCCTGCCTCAGCAAGGCAGAGCAAGCCCCCTGCCTGCGAACCGCCCCCTGCCTGCGAACCGCCCCTCTGCGTTTCTATCTCTTAGCGCACTATCTTTCTACCAATAAAATATTGTTACTGTCAAAGGCAGGTGACTTGTGCTGACAGCAGCTTCGAACGTCTGGTCTTAACTCCCCATGGAGTGACTGACCTGCTCACAGGACTCCACCCAACAACGTGACGCTCCTGAGTCAAACGTTCAGTACTTGGGAGGCTGGAGGCACATGACTGTGAGTGTGAGATCAGGTACACAGTGAGACCTGGTCCCCAAACACCAATGGCAGAGGATGCAATGGGAGAGAGCAAGGGCAAAGTCCTCCAAAGAGTCCTGCTTCCTCCCAGTACTCAAAGGGAAAGTGCACGACTCCCTGTGTGTGTGTGTGTGTGTGTGTGTGTGTGTGTGTGTGTGTGTGTGTGAGAGAGAGAGAGAGAGAGAGAGAGAGAGAGAGATCTCACTATGGGGCCTTGGTGACCAATGACAGCAGCCAGGAGGGGCCCTGGGACAGATGGGGCAGGCAGGGCATTGCCTTCCCCAGGTCCCCAGCAGGCCTGACCTATGGCTCCCAGCACTCAGGACTCAACTGGGTAGAGCCTATTTGGAAGCAGGGGGAGAGAGCGACAGTGGGCGAAAGAAGGGGCATGTCCCCAAGAGCCTGCCCAGGGCTTCTCACCTACCCCAAGTCTAGTGGAGGAATAGAACTGGACCTTCCCCTGGGTCCAGGGAGGGAGGAAAAGGAAGAGAGGTGGAAGCCAGAGAAGAGGGGAGGAGACAGACCAGATGGAATATGGAGATAGAGACAGACATGAAGGACACAGGGAGAGATCAGAGACAGAGAGATAAAGACAGAGAGACAGACATGAAGGACACAAGGGAGAGATCAGAGACAGAGAGATAGAGACAGAGAGATAGACATGAAGGACACAGGTAGAGATCAGAGACAGAGAGATAGACATGAAGGACACAGGGAGAGATCAGAGACAGATAGAGACAGAGAGACAGACATGAAGGACACAGGGAGAGATCAGAGACAGAGAGATAGACATGAAGGACACAGGGAGAGAGGTGAAGACTGAACACCAAGGCCGGAGGAAGCTACAGTGGAGGACAGGAGAGCCAGAGCAGGGCAATTGGCTTTCCACGGTACGGGCTGGAGCCCTTATCTGCTACTGCTGCTGATCACAGCCCTGGGAGAAGGGGTTTGGTGCCAGAGATGGAGGCCAGGGAGTAGTGAGCCACAGGCTAGCTGAGAGTAGCTGGTCCAGGCTCAGACACTAGCTGGGCTGGTAGCCAGGAAGGTCCCAAGACCCTGCACTGTGCCCATTCCCGCCCCCTTCCCCTTCAGCAATGGCTGGTTAGTTATCCAAGCAGTTTAGAGCCAGCCCTGGTGGAGTGTGCCCAGGCACAGCCGACCTTCTGTGGACTAGTCCAGCAAGAAAGGTGGCTTGTGACTAGAGAGGAGCTCAGCATACATGACAGCCCGGAATCCTCTTGGTTAAAGAGAAGGGTTTTGTTTTACCTGTGCTCTCTTTGCTGTGTGGCTTGTGTCAAAGTACTTTCCTTCTCTGAGCCTCAGTGGTCTAACTTGTTTACAAGGAACATTTAGATAAGACACGCAAGTCTCCTCTAGGGGCCAAGGTGCTCAGGAAATATTACCTGCCCGACAGAGCTCAAAGTATATAGAGTGAGTTCATAGTGTATAGAGTGAGAAACTGGCCCAGAAAAAGGCCAGCACGGGGGGCTGGAGAGATGGCTCAGCGGTTAAGAGCACTGACTGCTCTTCCAGAGGTCCTGAGTTCAATTCCCAGCAACCACATGGTGGCTCACAACCATCTGTGATGGGGTCTGATGCCCTCTTCTGGTGTGTCTGAAGAGAGCAATGGTGGTGTACTAAATCTAAAAAAGAAAGAAAGAAAGAAAGAAAGAAGAAAAGAGCACTGACTGCTCTTCCGAAGGTCCTAAGTTCAAATCCCAGCAACCACATGGTGGCTCACAACCATTCGTCTGTAATGAGATCTGACGCCCTCAACTGGAGTGTCTGAAGATAACTACAGTGTACTTACATATAATAATAAATCTTCTAAAAAAAGGGGGGCAGCCCTTGTGGGTGGGGTTGAGGAGAACACAGAGTGGGAGTCTGAGGTTCCTAACCACTGTTCCCTAAAGTACATCTATTGGCCAGCCGATATTTTCTAGCCAAAGCAAGGAAAACCCATGTAGCCTAGGCTGGCCTGAAACGCGCTATCCTCTTGCCTCAACCCCCAGAGCCCTGGAACTAGAGACACAAAGCACCACACTGTGGCACTCACAAACCTGACTTGGAAGAGAGCTCTTTGCCTGCAATTAGCAAACCCCGCCACTAGGGGGAGCGTTGGCTTTCTTGTGCTCAGGCAGAATTGTCAGCCATCTGCTCTGCTCCACCTCTGACCCCTTCCTAGAAAATGCCTTTGAGACCACAGAGAGAAAAAGTCTTTAGAAAGTCGGAAGGTGTTCTCTGACTAGTCAGCAATGTCTGTTCTGGGTGAAGGAGTGGGACGGGGCTCCTGCATGACAGGCAGCGCACTGGAGAGCTTCCCGTACACGGGGACACTTTGTGATTAATACGACTTTCTAGAACTAGTCGAGCTCCTTTTAAAATGTTGGAGAATCAGTACTAGAAAGGTCTGTCTAGGGCAGAATCTTGGAGGCTGGAGATAGGACTCAGCTGCTAACAGTGCTTGCGCTCCCAGAGGAAGGTTTGATTCCCAGCACCCACGTGGGGGGCGCACAACCATCTCCAACTCCAGTTCCTGGGGATCTGATGCCCTCTTCTGGCCTTAGAGAGCACCGCATGCATGTGGTACACATACATATAAGTCAAACAAACAAACAAAAACCACTAAAACAAAACAAAAGTCTCTTAAGCGCATTAAAAAATGTTTTTTAAAGAGCATTGCTCTGGGAACGAAGCACAGTGTTTATGCAGCAGGAGACTTAAAGTAAATCTTTTGATGAGGGCTTTCTTTCTGATCAGGAATGGTGCAGAATTTCGGGTTTTTCAGTTTGGTTGGTTTTAATCTTCTTCTTCTTCTTCTTCTTCTTATTATTATTATTATTATTATTATTATTATTATTATTATTAATTAATTAATTTTTTTAAAGACAGGGCTTCACTATGTTAGCCCTGGCTGGCCTAATCATCACTATGTAGACCAAGCCTTCCAGACAGCTGAGGCGGGTGTCTGCCACCGCACCTGGCGCGATGTCAGAGAGAAGCCTTCATTGGGTAGTTTGGCTTGAACCCAGGGCCTTGCGCATGGCAGGCCCAGTGCAGTGCACTCTGCTCCTTCTTGCTCCTCCCCTCAGGACTGAGTGCTCCCCCTCTCTCTCCAGCTTGTCTTCCGACCAGCCTGTTCTGAGGGAAGTCCTCTGAAGTAAGATGCCCTCTTGGCTGGATTCTGCTGACCTTCACGAACTCTTCTCTTCCCAGTCATCCTTCAGCGGCTACTTAGAACCTCCTCTCGGTACAGCATGACGTCAGTATAAAGCCACTGGAGCGGTTTTTTACAAATGCAAGAAAGTGAATCCCCAGCGGGAGCCCGTCCATCCCGCGGTAATGCTGCCTCAGGCTGGCTTGAGGACCTGTGTTCCCGCCAGTGAAAAGCTTCCCTCTTCTGGCTTCTGTTTGTCCTTTGAAATCAAAGCTGGTTCTATTTCTAATCCGTGCTGAATGGCGCCCTTCAAAGTCCCGCGCGAGGTCGGACCGAGGCCGCCTCAGCAAAGCAGGGCAGGGGTTGCCACAATTTTTGTGCTTAGTGGCTGCCTCACATTCCCTGTCAGTTCACAAGAAGAAGGGATATCTGAAGGGGAGTGCCCCGATGTCCCCTCGGACATTATGGCTGTGCCAATATTTTATTTTCAATTTGTTACTTGTGACATAACTTACACTGTAATTAAGAATTTAAGTGTAGACCTAAAGAAATGTTCAACTTCCTTAATCATCAGGGAAATGCAAATCAAAACAACCTTGAGAAGCCACCTCATACTAGTCAGAATGGCTAAGATCAAAAACTCAGGGGACAGCAGATGCTGGAGAGGATGTGGAGAAAGAGGAACACTCCTCCATTGCCGGTGGGATTGCAAGCTGGTACAACCATTCTGGAAATCAATTTGGCGGTTCCTCAGAAAATTGGACATAGTACTACCTGAGGACCCAGCTATACCACTCCTGGGCATATACCCAGAAGATGTCCCAACATGTAATAAGGACACATGCTACACTATGTTCATAGCAGCCTTATTTATAATAATCAGAAGCTGGAAAGAACCCAGATGTCCCTCAGCAGAGGAATGGATACAGAAAATGTGGTATATTTACACAATGGAGTACTACTCAGCTATTAAAAACAATGAATTCACGAAATTCTTAGGCAAATGGATGGAACTAGAAAATATCATCCTGAGTGAGGTAACCCAATCACAAAAGAACACACATGGTATGCCCTCACTGATAAGTGGATATTAGCCTAGAAGCTCAGAATACCCAAGACTACATATTCACAGACCACATGAAGCTCAAGAAGAAGGAAGAACAAAGTGTGTATACTTTGATCCTTTTCAGAAGGTGGATCAAAATACCCATGGCTCACAGCCAACCAATAGACTGAGCATAGGGTCCCCAATGGAGAAGCTAGAGAAAGGACCCAAGGAGCTGAAGAGGTTTGCAGTCCCATAGGAGGAACAATAATATGAACCCCCCAGTACCCCCAGAGCTCCCAGGGACTAAACCACCAACCAAAGAGCACACATGGAGGGACCATGGCTCCAGCTGCATATGTAGCAGAAGATGTCCATTTCAGACATCAATGAGAGGAGAGGCCATTGGTCCTGTGAAGGCTCAACGCCCCAGTGTAGGGGAATGCCAGGTCAGGAAAGTAGGGGGAGAGGTTAGTAAGCAGGGGAGGGGGGATGGGATAGGGGGTTTTCGGAGGGGTAACAAGGAAAGGGGATACCATTTGAAATGTAAATAAAGCAAATATCTAATAATAAAAAAAATAATTGAAGTTTAGACTGAGGGTGTAGCTCAGTGATACCATGCATAAACCCAAGGGTTCAATCCCCAGTATTGATTTAAAAAACAATTTTTTTAAAAGTTAAAAATAGACTCATCCCTCTCAGGCGCATGCTCAAGATATGGGTTCACAAAATAGGAAAAACCCCAAACATAGCAAAAATGTAGAAAAAGCAGGTGCTGGTCACACAATTCAACCATAAAAAGCTCGGCAGTGGTGGTACACGCTCTTAATCCCAACACTCAGGAGGGAGAGGCAGGCTGATGTCTGAGTTCGAGGCCAGCCTGGCAGTCAGAACCACACAGAGAAACCTTGTCTCAAAAAACCAAACCAAACAGACAAACAGTATTGAGCAGGCACCTGCTACAACTCGGATTCCATTTGCAAAAGAGGTAAAAAGGAGCCAGGAATGGAAGACAGGGCCAGGGGGCCTTGGGAGGGGAGTCTGGGCTGTTTCTTGGGGTCCTGGGAGTCTCCATGAGACTATGTGGCATGGAGCATGGGTCAGTTTTCCTGTTCATCAGGGTTGGAAGTCTGGAAACCAGTGGAAGACGACCCACCCTGTGTCCCAGTGGGTGACGGTGCTTGGGTGGGGGAGGTGTGGTAGGTGGAATAGAGCCCACTAAGATGCTGTCACTGTGACTTTATTCTGGTAAAGGGTCTTAGCAGATATAACTAGGGTTTGAAGATGGGGTCATGGGGGGGTGTGTGTCCTTATAAGAGGTACACAAATCAGACATGACGGTGCATATCTGTGAACCAGCCCAAAGGAGGCTGAGGCAGGAAGATCATGTGTAGGGTGGGCTATACAGCAAGGCCTAGATGGGGCGGGCATGGGAAGAGGGAAGCAGGAGTTTACATAATGAAACCACAGAGCAGGAACACTTGGAGCTAGAAGAAACTTCTAGAACTTCAGAAGAATTCTCTCCCATGGCTTTCAGAGGGAAATCATTCAGTCCTAATTTCATGCTTCTGGTCTCCAGAACTTCCAGAGATCCATGCCAGCTCTGTTTGTCTGTTTTTGACATAGTCGTGCACAGCCCAGGTTGGCCTGGAGTTTCCTATATTGCTCAGGTTAACTTTGAACTCCTGATTCTCTTTCCTCTACCTCCGATGTGTTGGGAAGAGAGTCCCCACTGGACTGACTCAGGATCCATTCCTGCTTCTGTAAGTCATCATACTTAATGATGGTCTGTGATCAGAACCCATGGTAGGAAGCAGATTCCACAGTTTTCAAAGGTAAGGTGCCCCTCCATGCCCCTCAGACAGACAAGCGCAAGCGCGCGCACACACACACACACACACACACACACACACACACACACACACAAGCCAATGAGGAGGATGCTCAGAAAACTAAAGGCCGAGCCCTCCTATGACCCCGAGACGACTCCAGGTGTATTCCTGAGGGATCTGCAGCAGCAGGCACCACATCTACCCGTGTTCCTCGCCTCTCTCCTCAGCAGCTGGGATGCTGGGCCAGCCTGGGAACCCACTGTGGGTGAGTGAAGAGCTTCTGATACGCAGTTCTCTTAATTAATAAAGAACAAAGGTAGGGCATTTGTGGGATCAACACAAGGAGTGAACTAAGCCTGAAAGATGGACAGGAGAGAAGAAGGGGACTGTCTGGGGGAGGAAGGAGACAGGAGGGAGAGGCAGAGGCAGAGGCAGAGGCAGCTCTCTGAGTTTGAGGTTAGAGGCCAGCCTCATCTACAGAGCAAGTTCTACACAGAGAACCCCTGTCTCAAACAAAATAAAACAAAACAAAAAACAAATAAACCAAATAAATAAATGTAAGGGGGTCAGAGAGGTGGCCCAGTCATTAAGAGGCCCGGTTTCTCTTCCAGAGGACCAAAGTTTGATTCCCAGCATCCACATGGTGGCTCACAGCCATCTATAACCTAGTCCTAGGGGAATCTGATGGCCTCTGTGGGCACTGAATGCACACAGTGGCACTGACTGCACACAGTACACACACACAGAGAGAGAGAGAGAGAGAGAGAGAGAGAGAGAGAGAGAGAGAGAGAGAGAACACCCATACACATAAAATAAAAATAAATAAATCAAAAACAAATTTAAAAAATATTTAAAAGTGCTGCTATTCTGAAGCTCCCATCTGTGTTGTGGGAGGGATTACAGTAAGCCTCATGTGTGAGGGCCCAGGGTCTAAGACCTGCAGGAGCAGGCCTGGGCTTCAGAAGAGATGAAGCCAGGGATGTGACCAACCCTATGACTGTCCCAGATTGTGTGGTCAGGGCCTCCTTTGTCCCTACCGCCCCAGCAGGGGAGCCCCAGACTTCCCCAGCTCAGCCCGGCTGGGATACATTTAGAAGCTGGCTGGGGGTTTCAAGTGGAGCCCAGCCTGGTAAGTGGGGAACAGCCATCTGGAGCCTGTTTGCTGTCCCCTGGCAGCAGCTCTGAACAGGATTTCAGGAAGAGCGCAGTGAGCCAGCCAGCCCCCAAGTCAATGGCCTCCAGTCGAAGCCTGGCCCTGCCCCTGGCTGGGTCACATTAGGCTTCTTGCTTCCTTGTCATGGTCATCTCCTGTGTAAAATGAGGGTGATAGAATTCACGTTAAGATGCTGCTGACACTATCCATAAGTTACTATGGACCCAGGATGCAGACTTGTACAGGACTTATTTTGAGTCTGGCTTGTTTTGCTCAGCAGAACATCCCCATGGTTCACACATGCTGTAGCGTGAGTAGGAATTTCTCTCTTTTTACAGCTGAATGATGGTCCTCGGTATGGATATGAGATACATCTCAGCTATTCATTCATCTGTGGGTGGACCCTGAGATCGCCCCTTGTTTTGGCTACCATGAGGTATGAGCCATGAACATGGTGTGTAAACACCTTGTGATCTGGAGCTCTGGGAATCAGCATGCCTGACTTCGATGAGACCCTGTGTTCAATGTTTGGGGGTACACACCCAGTCACAGAGTTGTCACAAGGTGAGTGTGTGCCGCCTCCCCAGCCTGTCTGTTCTCTTACTTTCCTGCCAGGAAGCAGCGAGGGCTCAGTTTCCCCATATGGATCAGTCTTGGCTTGCTCTCTTTTTTCTTTCTTTCTCTTTCTTTCTTTCTTTCTTTCTTTCTTTCTTTCTTTCTTTCTTTCTTTCTTTCTTTCTTTCTTTCTTTCTTTCTTTTAATGTTTTTCGAGACAGGGTTTCTCTGTGTAGCTCTGGCTGTCCTGGAACTCACTCTGTAGACCAGGCTGGCCTCGAACTCAGAAATCTGCCTGCCTCTGCCTCCCAAGTGCTGGGATGAAAGGCGTGTGCCACCAGGAGCAGCATTGGCCACCCTGGGCTGTGGGAGCCAGGATGCTCTTGGATGGAGGGTTGAGGGAAAGTAAACCGTAGGGGTCTGGGGACAGCACTCTCTGGGGCACTCTCCCTCAGGGGATGCTTTTCTCGGTGATGCCTGAAACCCTGATCCAGATCCTCTTCTGTGTCCAAAGTCTCTAGATGAAGATAGCAGAGTTCCAGGAAACCCGCTCTATAGAAGGTGGGAAGAGCAGCCACCTGGGCCGTGTGCACCAGTGCTGGGCATTTAGACCCAGGTGACAAAGCACGGGAGCTGCTGAAATGCTAGAAGCTTCCAAGCTAACTTCAAGGTAGTCCAGCAGTGTTGATGAGGGCTCTGGAGATGCCTCCCAGAAGGGGATCAGCCGGGAAGGATGTTCCAAGGGAGACCCCAGGAGGGGGGCTGATGCCAGAGAGGCCAGAGCCTGCTCACCATGGGCAACAGTATGCAGCCACACTGGGTGCAGCCACACTGGGTCCAGCCCCTGGTCAGCTTCACAAAAATCCAAACCTGTTCCCTCTGGTCAGATGCAGTGGCTCCAAAGGCCATCTCTGGGGCTCACTGTTCTACATAGTGACAGTCACTATCAGGGAGATGGAGCCACCATGAAGAAGGGGATTAAGAGGCCTGGAGGCCAGATAGAGTTGGTTGTCACCTGTAAAGCTAGAGGAACCTGACTGATGGCACACTGGCCTCAGAAGAGAACGCAGGCTGGGTGCGCATCAGGACACCCCTGGAATGTGGCTGGGGGAGGCACCAGCTCACTTCCTAACCCATCTCTTCTAGAAATTGCACACAGATAAAAGGTCCCAGTTAATGAGGATTCTGGTTCAAGTTTTGAAATCCACAGCAAGCCCACTCCGCATAATAATGTATCAGAAACACAACAATCCTTTAATCTCCATGGAATTAATTGCTGGGCCCAGAGATTCCGCGCACGCCTGCAGAATCCTTAATTTTTTGAGCTCATGGTTCTGAGACAGCCGCTGATGTGAGGCTGGCTTCTATGGTCAGGAAGACTCCCACAGCTTCCACAAAGGGCCAGATTGTCTATCCGAATGGCTTTCTCTGTAAGAATCATGTGTGTGGGGATCTGAATTAATGACAGCTTGGAAATCTTGCTGTTGGGTGGGACGTGGTGGGCTTGAATCTGAGGAGACTCAATGGCAGGTCTGTGGTCTTGGGCATCACCCCTGGCGCCAAGTTCTGTCCTTTCTCATCCAGGTGGGCACAGGTGCTGTGTGGTGAATGTGGAAAGCTGGTATGACCAGCTGCAAATTGCAAGGTCTGAGAGAAGCCAGGCAGATGGCTGTAATAGAACACATGCTCAGAGCCAACTGGGATGGATACAGCAGAAAGCAGTCAGCAAGACCTTCCTAAGTCAAGCTTAGGGAAGGGGGACACTGAATTCAGGTGCCAGGGCTTTGTGAAGGGGGTCACTTGTCTAATTCAGGTGCCAGGGTTTTGGAAGGGAGATACCTGCCTAATTCAGGTGTCAGGACTTTGGGGAAGGGGTACAGAGAGGATCTTCACAGGCTGAGAGCTGAAGAATGAGAAAGATTAACTACAGCAAGGAGACTGGTCATTCCTGAGTAAAGAGCCACAGGTACAAAGAGCTGGACTCAGGAACATGCCAGGAAGCAGGAGCGACCAGCTCACTTTAGTTTACTTATCCCATATAAACTATGTAAGATCATCATAACTATGTCACATATGTATAACTCCCCACTGCTCATATGTGCCAAGCATATGCTGGAGCTCAGTGGCAGGTGCCTTACATGCATGAGGCCTTAGGAGCTCAGCGGCAGGTGCCTTACATACATGAGGTCTTAGGAGCTCAGTGGCAGGTGCCTTACATGCATGAGGCCTTAGGAGCTCAGCGGCAGGTGCTTTACATGCATGAGGCCTTAGGTTCGATCCTTAGTACTTTCAAAATAATGATAACAGCTGGGCGGTGGTGGCGCACGCCTTTAATCCCAGCACTTGGGAGGCAGAGGCAGGCGAATTTCTGAGTTTGAGGCCAGCCTGGTCTACATAGTGAGTTCCAGGATAGCCAAGGCTGTACAGAGAAACCCTGTCTCGGAAAAAAAAAAAAGAAAAAAAAAAGAAAATAATGATAACAATGTGGAGTGCTATTGAGGAGGACCCCGACATTGGACTTTGGCCCCCACAAACATGCACACACAGTGCACATACCCTTGAGTGTGCACACACATCTTCACACAGGTATGTCTATACATGTTACACTAATTTCCTGAGGATAATATAACAAGTTAGTACATACTGAGGCTTAAAACAACAGAGGTTCTGAGGGGCTGCTAGGGCCATGAAACCATCCAGTCTTTTATTTTATTTTTTTAAAACTCTCTCTCTCTCTCTCTCTCTCTCTCTCTCTCTCTCTCTCTCTCTCTCTCTCTCTCTCTCTCTGTGTGTGTGTGTGTGTGTGTGTGTGTGTGTGTACCCATGGAGGCCAGAAGCAGGTGTAGGATCCCTGGGGCCTGGTGTTATGAGCACTGGTGGGCACTGAGCCATCTCTCCTGCCCCACAGGCACTTTTTTTCTCTTCTGCTCCTGCGGTTCTTACCCTGGTGCCAGGGTCTGAATGCTCCTCTCTCTCTCTGAATGTTGAAATCTAATCCCCAGTGCAACATATTATAACATATATAAGAGGCCTGGACTTTGGTACTTAGGCCTGAAAGAGATTTCTTATTGCCAAAAGGTGTCATCAGTGGGGCTGGGGGCAAGTTTTCCTCACGTGAAGAGTCTGCTGGTATCTGGGTCCTGCACATCCCAGCCTCTAGACCTGAGCATTAAATTCTGTTGATTCTAAATTTCTGGGCAAAGGCATGTTGTTACAGCAGTCTAAACAGGCATCCCTTGACTTGTGGCCTCATCACACTGACAAGATCTGGCTATGTAGCCCAGACCAGCCTTGAATTCTCCTTTTCTTGCTTTAGCCTCCTGGGGTTGGGACTATAGGTGTGTGCCAACAAGTCCAGCTATGCCTCTGAACTTATCCTCTGGGTGTCTCTTCCTTTTTCTTTTTTTCCTTTTTGTGTATCTGTGCATGTACATGCATGTGGTGGGGGTGTATGGTGTGGGATATACATGGTTGGGGGGTGTATGTGTGCACATGTGGGTATATTCATGTGTGGGTATATATGCATGTGTGAGGTGTATGAGTGTGTCAGTGGGTATATGGGGATGTATGTGGAGTAAATGGATATGGGGGGTATATGGGTGTGTGTGTGTGTGTGTGTGTGTGTGTGTGTGTGTGTGTGTATGAGGGTGTAGTACCCCATTGGCACACAGAGGGAGGTCAGAGAGCAGTTTGTGGGAGTCAGTGCTCTTCTTCTGAAGTGGATCCTAGGGATCAAACTCAGATGGTCAGACTTGTGTGGTAAACACGTTACCCGCTGAGCTGTTGTGCCAGCCCTCTGGTTTTTAGCCTCCTGGCCCTCTGCATAGCCCTGGCTAACCTGGAACTCAGGTCCTCTGGAAGACTAGCACATGCTCTTAACCACTGAGCCATTCTCAGCTCTCAGTTGTCTCCTTCCTTCCTGTAAACGTCTAGCGGGCCTGTGTCCTACCTTGCTCCTCTCATGGGGCTACTTATATTACCCCACCTCTCCAAACATACACACATTGCTATTGTTTGAGACAGGATATGACTGGCTGGCCTGGAAACTGGCTATGTAGACCAAGCTGGCCTTGAATTCATGGAGATCCACCTGCCTCTGCCTCCCAAGTGTTGGGATTAAAGGTGTGCGCCACCACACCTGACCTCTAGTGCCTCTTGAAAAAGAGCTGTCCTTTTCCTTGGGCCCACTCAAGTGACTCTTTCACTTCCGGATCCTCCATATAATGACATCTGCCTGCACATGCAATAATATAAAAGGAGAGGGCAGAGACACCCAGAGAGGGCAGAGGCATGGCCAGGCACGCTGGCATACACCTGTAGTCCCGTTTTTTCCAGATAAGGAATCCTTCCCAGGGTCCAGGTATTCAAATGGAGACACAATCTTTGGGGCCCAGCTGCCCTTACCCATCCTGACTTGCTGTGGGGAACCCTGCCTTGCTGTGCACACGTGAGGCAGCTCTTGCCTCTGAGTCACAGTCCTGGTCCTTGAGTTGGGTTTGCCATAGCCATTCAGGGACGAAAGCTAATGTGTGCGGTGGCTTTGACCTTTTAACTCTGTCGACAAGGCGAACAATACTGACTGTCTGGTTAGACCCACCTACCTTCCTGGGAAACAGCTCACCCATAGCAATGGGTGCATTTGTTTCTCTTCTGTGTTATATTGAATATTCAGAGACAGTGATGAGGACAGACCAGGTCTCAGAGAAAACAGTGAAAAATTCTTGACAAAACAAAGTCACTTAGAGTCTTTGGGAACTGTCCTAAAGAAGGACACATGGAATGGAGAAACACCTCCTAAGACAAAGAAGCAAACCACCAAACAAACAAATCACCTGGCTGAATTTCAGATGAGCAATGCCCACTCCTCCCCTCCCTCTCAGGGCTCTGCATGGTAGTAAAGGCAGCCCTCTCTCCCCAGGAAAGGCAGGATGCCAACATGAGCATGTCTCGTCCCCAGCTCTGAATCTAAAAATGTTATTCCAGGAAAGAGCAGCTGGGGACCTGAGACTGTCTTCCTCCCCCAGTCTCCCATGGGGCATGGAAGATATGCCTCGGGGACACAGCCACACGTGCCTGCCGCCTTTACTCCTGTTTGCTATAGAGTAGAGGTTCCATGCTGGGAGGGGCTGCCCCACTCATAGCCCAGTTCATAAGGCAGGGGTGTCGAGAGAGAAGCAGGCTGGCCCTGCCCCTGATGCACAGCAGCTGTGCAGAAGTCTGACTAGAGACAGCAGGGAGAGCTAATGTGCTCCTGAGGGAACCCACTTCCTATGGGACTGAGAGTCACGGCTCAAGTTCAAGGGTGAGAATCGTGGAGATCTTGGTAGCAAGCGATTAAGAGGCAGATAATAGCAACTAATTAAGAGGAGGTTGCTATAAATAGCTCCAGGAGGGGGGAGCAAGCTAAGACACAGGCCAGATAGACATTTACAGGCTGGAAAGAGACAATGGGGGCTGGAGAGATGGCTCAGCGGTTCAGAGCACTGGCTAATCTTCCAGGGGCCTGAGTTCAGTTTTTAGTACCTAGGTCAGGGGGTTCACAATGGACTGTAACTCCAGTTCCAGGGAATCAATGCCTTCTTCTGGCCTCTGTAGACATGTGCACACTGGAGGACACACACACACACACACACACACACACACACACACACACATGCTTGAGTGCACTAAAACTTAAACAAAACAAAAACAACAAAACCAAACAATTGAGGGGAACCCTCAAGGGACTATAACAACCCTCAAAGACTGACCTCAAAGAGGACCCCCAGGAAGGGGGCCTGAGTTTAATTAGATCATCTGAGGAATGGTTTTTGTCCCAGGAGACCAATCCATCATCCCTGGAACCAACACTGTGGGAGTTCAACAAAGACAGGCAGTTACATGAGAAGCCAGGGAAGGACAAGGAGGGTCCTGTTATGACCTTGTCACCCAGGGTGACTCCGAGCATGCTCAGGGCTGCCTCTGAGGGGTGAAATCAGGGACTGCATACTTTCTCAGAAAAACAGACTTCATTAAAATCAGCCCAACTCAGTCAGTTAAGACACAGCAAGACAGCAACAGGCCCTGGAAAACGGAAGAGTTGTCCCAGTCTGTTATCAAAGATGCCCTGTCTGAGCCATGTTACAGCCTCTTACTGAAGATGTCCAGTCTGAGTTGTGAACAGAAGCAGGGCAGCGAGGGGACACCTAGGAAAGACAGCAGCATAGGGGAATGGGCGAAATGTGGGGGGGTCTCACTCTGTAGACCAGGCTGGCTTTGAACCCCTAGAGATCTGCCTGCCTCTGCCTCCTGAGTCCTGGGATTGAAGGTGTGCACCCCCATTCCAGTTCCAAGGGGGATCTGAACTCATGTGCACATCCCCCCCCAAAATATAAATCGCTTTTTTTTAATAAGGGGGAAGCAGGGGATGGTGACTCCTGTCTGTGAGTCCAGTACTCAGAAGGCAGAGACAGGAGGATTGCCAAGTCTGAGGCCGAACTGCTGGAAGAAGCATCTTGGGAGAGCTGGAGCCACAGAGAGGCCCTGTCACCACTCTGACTGACTGACAGCCACCTTTGCACCTGCCTCAGTCCTCTGACCACCTCTGCGTGCCCTCTATATAAAGAGTGGGGGATAAATGGACCGGAAACAGGCAACTGCATGAGGGTATGGGTATTCCCCAAATTACGTCTGAAAGTGGGGCATCCAGACCAAGAAATGGGCCTCAATATAGGAAATATATAATCAGGGTACGGAGAAGGTATGTCTGAAAGTCAAGGGGAGTCAAGGGGTTAGAGTGGGGTTATGGTGACAGTTCTTGTAGCAGTTGAGAAGGTGGTGTAGTGTTTATATATGAGCACCTGATAAGACCTCAAATGTGGGCAGACTATGCAGGGGTGGATGTTTCTAATGAGGGTTGTTTGGCTGCACTGGGGATCTAACTCAGGCCTTGAGCATGCTAGGTGAGCTCCCTACGATGGAGCTGTATCCCTTAGCCTGATTGTTACTATGAATGGGCTGGAGCTGGCCGACAGGCCCCAGGAGGGTCCCGTTACTATAGAAGCATTGGGAATTGTCAACAGGAGGGGCTGTCAAGTCTGCAGGGCTCAGAAAGGCAAGGAGAGGGAGAGGTGATGTGGTGGATGACCTCTGCGGGAGATGGCAACCACCTGGACTTGGCTGTGGCTGGGATTCAGAGAGTGGTTGCAGCAAGCCCCCTTTTAGGCTTGGATACTCAGTGCCCACCGAAAAGCCGCATGTTGAGGTTTGGTCCTCAGTTGGTGGTGTTACCGGGAGGCGGCAGGACCTTGAGGGCACTGACTTACTCAGTGGGCTAATCCATCAGAGGTTGCGTGATGGTGGTGTAAGGCCTTCTGGGAAGGCAGTGGAACTGGGAAGTCGGTCACAGTCAGCATGCCCTGAAGGGTATGCCTGGGCCTGCTTCTCCCCTCTCTCCATCTGCTTCCCAGCCGTTATGTGGGCGGCACAGATCTGCCACTTGCCGGTACCAAGATGCTTTGCCTCACTCAGTGCCAGCAGCCAGGGACTGAGACCTTCACTCTCCACCATTTTCCCCAGGTGGCCGCCACAGCATTGCACCCTGGCTAACACCCTGTGTTTGTGGGCCAACAGGAGCCCAAGGACCAAAGAGGTGCCCATTGTGCATATCCAGCACCACACCCCGTGAGGCATGAGCCATCTGTCCCAGAAGAGGCGGTCGAGGTGGGGTGTTTGCCCAGGCTCTGTATGGATGCCTGCAACAGGAGGGTGGCCCATCTCCAGAATGTGACAACGTCTTCAGAATGTGGTCAAGATGTTCAGTCACTTGGACCTGCTATTCAGGAACTCATGTGAGCAGAAACGCTCTTTCAGACCTGGCATACAAATGTGGTTCTCTGCTAAGTCCCAGTGTGTCCCATGAAGGGCCTGAGGCCTTCACAGCAAGGGCAGGCTCCGCCTGGCATCCTTGAAGGAGCCGGGTGCACAGGCGGCTTCCAGTGCCAAAGGCCCTTGACTGACGTAACCATGGATGTGGTAGCTGGGGTGGTGTCAGGCTAGAGGCTCCAAGGATGCTTAAATCTATACCATGAAGTCTCTCAGGAGTGACATAGTTTTAAAGACTCTAAGGGACAGCAGATCAACATAGCTGTTGGTTCTGGGAAAGCCAGAGTCTACCCTGAGCCTAGAACCTTTGACATCACTCAGTGACAGATCCCAGGCACGGTATTAGACAACTATGGCCATTATCCACACAAACCACTCATGTCGTCCCATGGCCTTCCAGGGATGAGACACAGGGGAGTCAGGGCCAGTGCCCATGGGGAGCCCCCTAGCCACCTATCACTGTGGTTTCTTGCCATGGTGTGTGTGTGTGTGTGTGTGTGTGTGTGTGTGTGTATGTCTGTCTGTCTGTCTTTCTGTTTGTGTATCAGTCTGTGTGTGTGTGTGTCTTGTATGTGTCTGCATGTCTGTCTCTCTGTGTGTATCTGTCTTTCTGCCTCTGTACATCTGTGTATCTGTCTCTGTCTGCCTATCTGACTGTCTGTCTGTTTGTCTCTCTGTGTAAGCCAGTGGTCGATGTCAAGTGTCTCCCTCAACCACTCTGCACCTTATCTTTTGAGCATTGTTTCTCACTGAACTCAGAGTTACTGATTTGGCTAGGCAGGTTGACCAGCAGGCCCAAGGATCCTCTCGACCCAGCACTTAGTCTGCAGGTATATGCCACCACTCCTGGCTTTTTAACCTGGGTGCTGGGTCATGTTGTGTGGGCCCAGGCACATACCCACTGAGTCATGTCTGTAGTCCTGCATGCTGTTTTGATGAGCAGAACTCACCTCACAGGTCCCAGAGAGCAGAAGGGCATAACTCACTCAGTCATGCCTCAAGTCGGGGAATAGCTCAGACAGGCCATCCTGAGCGCGAGCTTTCTGTCTGAGGAGAAGACAGCTCCACCTGGCCCTCTGAAGTCACCAGCTTCTTTTGTTCAAACAGCTGGGCTGTTTTGTAGGCTTCCTGGGCAGTGCCTGAGACCAGGTGAGGTACATTACCACAGAATTCTCAATGGCCTGGGCCTAAGAAACTGGCTGCTGAGTCAAACTGGTAACAAAGGCAACAATTGCATCCTCTAGGAAAACTGAGGCGGGAGGACAGTGAGTTTAAGTTGGAATAGGGCTGGGGACTCTTCGATGGTAGAGCACCTGGGTAGCAGGCCCAAGGCTCTGGGCTCAGGCCCCAGCGGTGTGGAAAGTCGGTCTCTGAGTTGGACATGTGTGCACAGCATACTGGAGCCTGAGATAGGAAGGCGGAGAGCTTGACACTACCCCCAAAACCAACCAACCAACCAACCAACGGCTAGGGTATCTCAGTGTGCAGCTCTTGCTGTGGCCCTGGCATGATCTCTAGTGTGGTTTAAAAAGAAAAAAAACCTGAAGACGAGCTTCTGGCTGCCAGCAGAGGCAGGAAGCAGGATGTGCGTATCATAGTCGCTTACTACAGCCTGAGGCAGGAAGGAAAGACTGACGTGAAAACCCTTTGATCGTGGTCTCTTGATCTCTGAAAGGTTCATCTCATTGAGGCGGAGAGAGGATGGGCGTCTATAACTTCTGTGCCGCCTAAGACTCACTAGATGCTCTAGAATATTACCAACCAAGCCGACGATCGATGCCCTGGATAGGCTTCTGGCGGACATAGCTAGATCCCAGGTCAGGCGGGAGTCCTCTGCTCTCAGTGGCTACAGGTGGTATAAGGGGACAAGTAACTTCCAGAAGGCCAGCTTGGCCAGGGTGTATGGCCTCAGGTTCCACAAATCAGAGACCATGTGGCTGTTGCCTGTCCCAGTGTTCCTTGTTCTCAACACTATCATATATCATATCATCATATCATATGATGCTTAGTAAATATTTATAGGAGAACTGAACCAAGTAGGAGCTGGAGAGACGGCTCACCAGTTAAGAGCGCTGGCTGCTCTTACAGAGGACACAGGTTCAGTTCCCAGCACTGACCTGGCAGCTCACAACTGTCTGTTACTCCAGTTCCAGGGCATCTGACACCCGCACACAGACAGACATGCAGCAAAACACCAGTGTACATAAAGTAAATAAATACATCATTTATTTACTGGGAGGGAAAAGTCCGAGAGGGTATGCTGGTTCCAAGGGAATATATGCACATATGGTGGGTACACACATGTTTGGTGTGCACACAAATATTTATGTAGTGCGTACTAGAAGGGAAATGGGCAAAGTCTCCAGCCTCAGCAGTGGGCGTCTTTAGACTCAGGACTGACTATAATTTGTGGGCACCGCAATTCCAAATGAAAATGCAGCGTCTCTGCTTGGAAAAATAATGAAGAATTTCAGGAGGCCAAGAGACAGAGCCAAATCAGGAGCTCAGGACACTGCAAATGCCATCTGCCTGGGAAGGTACACACCCCATGAGCTGCAGCCCCAAGTCCTTGCTCCCTAAGAACTCCCTGGTCCACAGGTTTGCATCCCCCTCCCCCACTCACTTGCCAGTCCCCTCTTCTTTCTTGCAGAGTTAGATTCCTGCCTGGCTGGCGTCATGGATAGCCAGGCATCCCTCTGTGAGTCTGCCCCTCACTGTGGCACTGTCTGCTCCTTTCCGGCCAGAGCTGGTGCTGGGGTTGGAACAACATGAGAATTTCTTCCCTGGGGAGATGTAACTGCCTCCCACCCTCTTCTAAGGGCTCAATGACAAACTGGAGTTTGGTGTCACCAAGGCTCACCTATGACCAGAGCATTTGTGAAGGCTTGCCCACAGGAGCGTATGTGACTCCGTAGCAGTGGGCTGGAAAGTCTTCACCCACCATGGATGGCGGCTTCCCCATAGCACAGATGGAACCCCCTTTCTCACCCCCATTTTTCTAGTCTGGTTCCAGAGCCTCTGCGGGGATGACATTGACCATGGAGGCAAAGTCACAGTTAAACTGTGACAGTTTAGGTCTGCGATGCCTCCCAAAGTCATGTGTTGAAGGCTTGGCTCCCTACTTGTTGCTATTGAGAGGCGGTGGTACCTTTAAAGGGTGGGGCCTAGTGGAAGGAAGGTCTTTATGTTACTTGGGGTGTGTCCTTGAAGGGGATTTGTTGGGAGCCTGACCCTGTTTTTTCTCTTGCTGACGGGCCAAAAGGTAAGCAGGTTTTTCCTCAACACAAGCTCTCACTGTGATGTGCTGCCCAGGCCCAAAGCATCGGGGCTGACTGACCGCAGGCCAGACTTCCAAATCTCCAAGCCCCAGGGAGCCTCCGTTCAATGTTTATCCTCAGATATTTGTTACAGTGACAGAAAACTGCCAAACACGGGATCATCGGAACAAATTCCGCTCTCTGGCCTCAGTGTCTCAGATGGAGAGAGAAAAAGCGGAGCCTTTGGTGACAGGATTCTGTAGTCAAGATGCATTGGGGTGACAGCTGTCCATCTCATTCCCTGGTTACACCCCAGAGAAGGCCTGACTGTGACCGCTGCCCCTCAAGGTTAAATGAAATCACACACACGTCCTGCCTATCCAGAAGCACTGTCCCTCAGGTGTTAACAAACCATCAGGTCGACCAAACTCCGCATGCTGCAAGCCAGCCCTGCACACACTTGAGCTTGCGCCTTGAGGGCTGGTGTGGGAAGCTTTCTGGTGATAGGTCCCTAGAGCCTGATTCACTTGAAAAGACGCTTCCAGCATTCTACCAGCATCCTTCCAGAGAGCATCTTTGCGAGGCCTCGAAGCCTCCCTCACACCCTCCCGCTTGCTGCAGACCCACTGGTAGATCAAACGCCCCAAATGTGGCGGGCTCGTCACTGACTTGGTGCCGTCCGCCCCGGGGAAAGGGGAGCTTGCCGAAGCTCTTTTCTCTCTCTCTTCTCTTGCTCTCCTTTCTCTTTCCAAAGACACAAACATGTGGACTGCCAGCACATGGGGAGGGAGGTCGGGGGATGGAGATGTTTATTTTGTAGTTTTCAAAGAAAAGGACTTTTGGTGTAGAAACTGAACATTCCGCTGGCTTTGGAGAGAAGCTTTGCTTGTCCCAGCAGGTGTCTCTGGGGGTGACTTGGGGTGAGGCAGGACAGTGGCATAAGTAATGCTGGGCCGCAAAGTGGGTGCCAGGCCAGCAGCTTTGGCGCAGCTCCAGGTGATTTGCCCAAGCAGGGCACATATTCTCCTTGGTGCTCTGGGAACATGCACGGTTGCTTTCTTCTGAGTGACAGGGACACTTACATTGCCTGTGCTCTTTTGTGCCTCCCGTTCTTTTTAAAGATCAATGCCATTGTATTTTCAAAATGGCACATGTAGTTCATAAACGCCAAAGATTTGAGCCACATGTAAACACATCAAATAAAGCGGGATTGCTTCTGCGCTCCCCATGCTCCTCCTGTCCCTCCATTGGTGCTCCCTGATCACCTTCCTACTCCTGCTCCTCCAGAGGTGCTCACTGACAGCCTGGCTGGGGCTTTAGTGCCTTTACACACACAGTCATGCACACAGCCTTTAACCTGGGTTAAAGCCTAATAAGACTGTCTTTAAAGGGGACGAGGGAGGCTCAGCAGGTAGGAGTAACTGCTCTTGCTGAACGCCCATGTCGGATGGCAAGATACATGCATTCACATGCACATACCTGCCTCCCCACCACACTACCACAGACACACAGTACGAATAATAGTAAAGAACACATTGGGGCTGGAGAGATGATGCATCAGTTGACAGCATTGAACCCGCATGGTGGCTCACAACCACCTGTAACACCAGTCTCCTGGGAGCTGACACCCTCTCCTGGCCATGTGCGTGCATTCAGTGTACAAAGACGCAAAAAGTCTCTCTCTCTCTCTCACACACACACACACACACACACACACAATAAATAAATAAATGTTTTTAAGAGACAAAACTGAAGACACAAGGGAGACATATAGACTGTTGTATGATATGATTTCTTCCCCTAGGGGGTCCTGATGTCTGTGTCAGCAACACGGAATCTCACAGATAGGACGCGGCTGATCCTGTTCCTGTGGATGGGCTAGGCTCACTGATAGAGAGTGCCCTTCAAAACCTTTCTGGCTCGAGGAGTCGCGTGCCCTGGCCTCGTTCTGATTGAACCCTTTCCTGTCTTCACCTCTGTGACCACAGCTCCTCCCCACTGTGCTCTCTGTCGCTGTGTGAGGAACTGGACTTCGGAAACCATGAGTGCAAGACTCTTCCCCACTTGTTTCTGTTGGCTATTTGTTACAGAGACGTGAAAGTAACTGATAAACCCATGGGCAGTGTGAGAGGAGGGTGTGTGTGTGTGTGTGTGTGTGTGTGTGTGTGAGATTTTCCTGCTAAGTCTTATAGTGTAAGGTCCACAGACCTTAGCACACTGACTCCAAGATGGAAGTACCATTCAGGCTGTAAGACTCAGCATGTAGACATCACCACCTGCTGAAACCAAAACAAAGACCTAATCCAGCCGGGTGGTGGTGGCGCACGCCTTTAACCCAGCACTCAGAAGGCAGAGGCAGGCGGAGTTCTGTGAGTGTGAGTTAAAGGCTAGCCTGGTCTACAGAGTGAGTTCCAGGACAACCAGAGCTACACACAGAGAGACGCTGTCTCGAACAAACAAACAAACATAAAACAAAGACCTAATCCATCACAGCCCTTAGTTCTCGGAAAGTCTCTAAAAATACTAACCTTGCTTTTCGGTTTCTGTAGATCCACTCTGGCTAACTGTTCTTGTTAACTGAAGTACGTCAACCCAGGACATGGTTGGGTTTTGTTTGTTTGTTTGTTTGTTTTTGTGCATAAAAGCTCACCATCCTGAGAAAAGCTCCAGGCTACACTGAGTTCCCCAAACACCCAGTGTAGTCGCAGGCTGGCTAATAAAGACTTTCTATTGACTTCTCTGGTGAATACACCACAACAGTAAGGTAAGGGCAATGGAAAATGACCTTCAAGTGTGAGAGGTTCTAGCACCCTGAGAGGGAGAAGAGCAAAGTATTGACTTTCAGTTCAGGTTTAGAACCTGGAGGTCAAGACACCGGAGATGTTAACGGAGGATGATGCGATGCGGGTTACCGGGAAGCTCAAATCCAGTGCTCATTTCCTTACAATCTCAGATCTCACCACAGGGAGGCGCCGGTGAGCAAGGCTGCACAGGCGAGGGCTTGTGCGGGGTGGAGGCCTGCCAGGGCCTTGCAGGCCCGGAGCCTGGCTGCCAGCCGGGCCAGGTGCCTCAGTCTGTCTGTTTGCCCACCTGGGGCCTCGAAGGAATAGGAGGTCGTTCAAGTTCTCCTGGGTTTGTTCCCTTAATTAAGCGGTTCTCAACCTGTGGGTCGAGACCCCTTTGGCAACCGTCTATCTCCAAAAATATTTACACTACGATTCATCACAGTAACAGCAGCTATGAAGTAGTAATGAAAATAATTTTATGGTGGTGGTGGGGGTCACCACAACATGAGGAACTGTATTAAAGGATCGCAGCACTAGGAAAATTGAGAACCACTGCCTTAATTGAAGCAAAAGATAATGAAATTCGCTGAAGGACCGGGAGCAGCAAGGTAGATTAGGGCCTGAGATGAAGGCCAGGAGACACTCCCGTGGGGCCGCGGGCCTGAGGGCATGGCTCAGTTGGGAAATGGCTTGTTGAGCAAGCATAAAGGCCTGAGGTCCAGCTTCAGCGCTCACATAGGGAAGCCAGGCAGTAGCTCACGCCTGCAGTCCCAGGGCTGAGGAGGCGACGGCAGGAGGACCTGTCCTGCTGGCCAGCTGCAGGGGCACCGAGAGGCTCCGGCTCAGAGCATAAGGTGGAGAGGGCCACCGAGACGGCTCAGCCAGGAAAGGTGACTGCTGCTGCCAATCCTGACAACCCGAATTCGAACTCTAGGACCCACCTTGTGAAAGAGAAAACCGGCACACTCAAGTTGTCCTCAGATCTCCACATGCACACCGCGGCATTCTGCCCAACGCACACGCACACGCACCATGTATTGAGTGTTCTGCGGGGAAACCAGTCACTGAAAGCAAGCAGGTCAGTTCTCTTCTAAGAAGCACGCTGCCCTCATGAACACGCTGCTGCTTTGTCATCTGATACGAGGCCAAGTCCCCAAGGACAAGATCATCTAAAGTCCTGGTTCGACTCAGCTCTTATTTGCAGAATAAGGACTTGGGCATGGAGGCACAAATCTGTAATCTCAGAACTCAGGAGATAGAAATAGGAGAGAATCAGGTTCAAGGCCAGCCTCAACTACATCGAAAGTTCAAAGCCAGTCTCGTCTGGATGAGTTTGTTTTTTTTTTTTTTTTAAAACAAAACAAAACAAAATTAATCAAACCACAAGAATAGGGACTATGGACTATGTATCTATTACAAAGACAGGGCCTCTCCTGTCTTTGATCCTTAGTTACTGCTAAAAAAAAACCCCAAAAAACAAAAAACAAAAAAACCATCTAAATGTATTAAGAATGCACAGGCCAGGGCTGGAGAGATGGCTCAGCAAGGGCTGTTCTTCTAGAGGACCCAGGTTCAATTCCCAGCACCCCGAGGGGAAGCCAGTACATTACACAAACTGTCTATAAAATTCCAGTCCTTGAGAATTCGACACCTTCACACAGACATACATGCAGGCAAAACACCAATGCACACATGAAATTTTAAAAAATATTATATTTTTTTAAAAGGCTGGGTGTGATGGTGCACATCCTTGATCCCAGCACTTAGGAGGCAGAAACAGGCAGAGCTCTGAGTTCAAGGCCAGCCTGGTCTACAGAGTGAGTTTCAGGACAGCCAGGGCTACACAGAAAAACCCTGTCTCAAAAAGAAACCAAAAACCAAAACCAAACCAAAACAACAACAACAACGGGGGAAAAAAAACCCACCCAAAAACCAGAAAAAGAAAAAGCGCAGGCACTGACTGCAGAGGCCGAGTTAAATATGAGGACTGGAGAGATGGCTCAGTGGTTAAGAGCACCGACTGCTCTTCTGAAGGTCCTAAGTTCAAATCCCAGCAACTACATGGTGACTCAACAACCATCCCGTAACAAGATCCAACACCCTCTTCTGGAGTGTCTAAAGATACATATAATAAATAAGTCTTTAAAAAAATATGAGGTGTTCCATTTACTAACAGGGTCTTGCTATGTAGCATAGGCTGGGCTTGAACTCATGTCCTTTCTCAGCCTCCCAACTGTAGGGATTTCTGGAGCATCACATGTAGCTGTGCTCAACCAATGGGCAGTGGAGTTGGGGCTGGGAGGGAAGGTAACGACTGGGGTCTGGGAACCAGTGGCAGCGGAAGCGGCAGGCCCTGCTTCGAGCCTAGGTCCGCAGTCGGAGGACTATGTTCCTCCGGTAGGGGATCCCTGGTTTCCCTGGCAGAAGGTGAGCTGGCCAAAGTTACGCACACAGGGTGTGACATCAAGCCCATGTCCTGCACACGATTGCCTTCTTCAGCCCCGCTTTGTCCTCAGTAATAGGCTGGGAGAGTTTCTGGGACTCTGAGTCCCAGCCTTGCAAATAACCGGAGATGGAGAGGGCCCTGTGCTAAGTCCCAGCCAACCAGGGCGACCCGCCTTGCCTCACTCACTCGAAGACTGACTGGAGGGGTCTCTGTGTGGGAAGGAAATGATTTTAACCCAGGGCTTGGCTGGGAGGCTCTGGGGGCGGAGTCCAACTCACGGGCATTAGTAGAGGGAAACAAAGAATTGCTGAGGACGGCAAACTGGTTATAATTAAAAGAACCTGGGCTTTGGAAAACAGTGTGGGGCGGCCAGCCGTCCCGGGCCTGGGCTCCTGCCGTGGGGCTGGGGGTGGGGCAGGAGCAGACCCCAAGAGCCGGCAGCCCTCCCCTGCTGGGCAGAGCGGCCGTGGGAGGAAGCTACGCTGTCTCCTTAGGGCTCTCTCAGGCCAGGATGCTGGATGGCACAGGGAGGGGCGTGTGTGTTTGTGTGTGTGTGTGTGTGTGTGTGTGTGTGTGTGTGTGTGTGTGTGTGTGACCCCCTCAGCTCCCGCTCTATTGCTCCTTCCCTTTTTCCACAACCAGACTCACCCATGTGTCTCTCAGTAAAGCAAGCAGGCTGGGGGAAGGAGTTATTTAAACTCTCCGAGCCATGTTCCTACCATCTGAGTGGGGACAGAAACAAGACCTAATCCATGCAGTTGCTGCGTCGATGACGTAGTGAACAGTAAGCAGTGGAGGACAGGGTTGTGAGCAAAGGCCTGTGGGCAGGCATCTGCTATTACATATTACATATTACATGGTCGCCGAGCAAAGGACTCTCACGCTCGTCACTGCTGGGGGCAAATATCAAAGTTTTGTAAAATTGAAATTTTGTTTTGAAAATGTTCTCTCTCTCTCTCTCTCTGTGTGTGTGTGTGTGTGTGTGTGTGTCTGTGCACAGGCATGCAGAGGCCTGAGGACAAGATTGGGAGTTCACGGGTTCTGAATATTGAAGTCAGGTGCCAGGCTTGCCTGGCAAGCACGTTTACCCGCTTGTCATCTTGCTGGTGGAAATTCTGGTGTCCATCTTCTTACGACATTTAAAATGTTATTACATTTGTGGGGCAGGGTGCGTGGGCACATCATAGTATGTGTGTCTGTGGAGGCAGAGGACGGCCTGTGGGAACCGCTTTTCCCCTTTCACCACGTGGGTCCCAGGAGTGTCGGGCGTGGGGCAAGCACTTTCAGCATCCAGGAGGCAGAGGCAGGCAGATCTCTGTGAGTTCAGGGCCAGCCTTGTCTACATAGTGAGTTCCAGCGAGACCCTGTTTCAAAAACCAAACAAGCAAACTACTGAACACCGGCCACTGAGTTGGCTCAGTAGGTGAATGTAGAAAGTGAGCAAAGTTCTGAGTGACTTGGCGTTGCTGACGTCAGCGTGGTCATGTCAAGGACCCCAGTTCCTTAGCTCCATGGAGTAGAAAACCTTCCGGGGCAAAAAGGCTCACAGGGCCCCAAATCCTTCCTCAGACCAAGGGTGAATGTTGACAATGTGCACAGAAAATGTTCATAGCATTCTGCACCCGGCTGTTTACAGCCTGGAGCCAGCTCCCCTACAGGGCCTGCTCCCACCGAGATGAACTAAATCTGCCTCCTCATTCAGTTGTATTCCATAAACCCTGCCTCCTTGTTTATTTCTATGTAATAACCCCACTTCTTGTTCAACTGTATATAATAGCTCAGCCTCCTGTTCAGCTGTATATCATAACCCTGCCTCCGGCTCAGATATGTATTATAAACATGCTGAGCTGTTGTGGTGCTGTGGCTTCTCCAGCAGACAGCCCAGTCCACCGGACCCCAGCTCTTCTGTGTACATTTATCTACGTGTCTTCATTCCCTCGATTCCCCTAGTCACAGTCCTGGGACCCAAGCTGTGTGAGACGAAACAAAAAAGCATTTGTCACCAAGGCCTGGTGACCTAAATTCAATCCCCAGAACCTATGTATATGTGGAGGGGTTCAACACCAAGTTGTCCTCTGAGCTCCACATGTGCACCGTAGCGTGCGTGTCCCCCCTCCCCATGCTTCTTACTTTGAAATTCTGAAATATATTAAATAATGAAATAGTTAGTTTTGGCTACTTAGTAAAAAACTTGCCAAGCCCTGTGTGGAAATGGTCTGTTAGATGTATCCATGATCACCGTTACCCCATCTGTCTTGATTTATTGAAGAGATAAATCACAAGACTAAAGTCTATGGAAGGGCTTTCTGATGTCTGTACCTCCAGGGTTGTCATGTAAAGTTCTGTGGGTAGGAAAGGAGTGTACACATTCATCTGATTCTTAAAAAAAACAAAACAAACAAAAACCCTACTTTGTGTATGTGGGTGTTTTGTTTGCATGTATGTTGCATGCATGTGTACACATGTGTGCCTTGGAGCTAAAGTTACACACGTGCATGCTCAGGTCCTTTGCAAGAGCAAATCAGTGCTCTTAACTGCTGAGCCATCTCTCCAGCCCCACCACACCTGTCTGATTCTTAAAGGAGTGCATGTCCTCAAACTGAGGAAGGAGTCGAGGTTAGATTACTTCTTTGTCTTGGGCAAATGTGTGCACACTCTTCCTGCACTGTCTGGAGACATCTACGATGCTGAGCTATTCGGGACTCCTCTCCTCAGTGGGGGCTGGGGGCCGAGGTTCATCAGGAGGAGGTGCTCCAGTTCCGGAGCTAGTGGTCCTTGGCGGATGCTGAATCCTGGCCATGACCTCCACTGCTCGACCTTCTTGAGACTGCTGGGCTGCTGCAAAGAATTCCCTAAGACTGGTGTGTTTGCCTCTTGTCGTTCTGATTGTGCAACTAGGGCTTTGCTCCAACTAAGGGCCTATGGGGTTCTTGTCAGACTTCCTTGTTTAAGTGACACTGTCTTTAAGTCCTTTGTGGGCTTAAAGGCATCGCCAAAGGAAGACAAGGCAACCTGGAAGTCCATCTACTTCCTTAATATCGTCCAACTTTTGGATGACAACTCACAACGCTTCAGTGTGGGAGCAGGCAGCTTGGGTGCTAGGAGCGTCTGCAGAGGCAAGGCTGTGGTGCTGACGGGTAAGAGCACCACAGTGTGCCAGGCCCTCAGGAACATCTGGAAACCGAGTCAGCTCCGGAGAGCCATGGGCTTGGGTTCCCTCGGGGACGTGCTGATGGCCAATAAGGTGCTGGCTACTGCCATGATGATGTCATCGCCCCATGCTGGGTCACTGTGCCACCCCAGGATGTTGACTTAGGGCCTGTGAAGGCCTCTTTCTTCTCCACACTTTAGGTATCACCACTAAAATCTCCAAAGTACCACTGAAATTCAGAGATGTGAGGCTGGCATAGACGAGAGGCGAACAAAGTGGGAGCCAGGGACACAGCACCCCTGAACTCTGCCAAGATCTCCCCTTTCTCTGTTGGGCTGATCACCCTGCGGGTGTTTGACACTGGCAGCATCTACCGCCCCACAGTGCCGGACTCGCTTCCTGGAAGCCGTGCACAATGCCAGCCAGGGCTTGCAGACTGACCCCTGCCCCAGCCTATAGCCTATCATCAATGGAATCAATGGATGCAGTTGGGTCCTGGCTTTGTTGACACCAAAGACACCTTTCCTACTTGCTGAAAAGGTCCAAGCCTTCTTAGCTGATTTATCTGGACCACGGCTGCTTCTGCTGCTGCTCTGTGGATTTAGTCTCCTCCCCAAAGCAGCCAACTCAGTCAGCTTTTTTTTTTTCTTGAGACAGGGTTTCTCTGTTTAGCCCTGACTGTCCTGGAACTCACTCTCTAGACCAGGCTGGCCTCGAACTCAGAAATCTGCCTGCTTCTGCCTCTCAAGTACTGGGATTAAAGGTGTGCGCCACCACTTTATATGAGAAGCAAGGAAACAAAGGTTTACTTCTCTTAAAAAAAAGTTCCTATAAGGATTAAGGAAACAGCTCCCATTCCAAGGCAGGATGCATGGTCGTTGGCATCACACGTAAGCCTGAAGGTGTGATGTCACCTTGGTCAGTGATAAAATGTCAAACAAACAAATAAAATAAGGCAGATCCAGTGGTCTGGGAAGTGCGTGGCATGACACTGGGCTCACAGTAAGTATCGTGGCCAATGGTAGCTATCGGTGCCCTTGTGATTTGACCAGCAGGTCCGGAAGCTTCCCTCGGCTCACACAAGCTCTTAAAAAGCTGCTCCTGCATTTGGTTAAATCAGAGGTCTGAATAGTCCTTGCCGCTTCTACCATCTAAGATACCACATGATCAGCACACAAGGTAGTGCGCCAGGACCATGCTACGTTTAGTGGCCAGAATTAATGGTGGCAGCTGCTACACTCCAGCCCCCAGCAAAGAGGATTCTGTAGCTTTGCTCCTGCAAAGCACTGTGTAACTTAGACCTTTTGGTGTTCTCCTGAGGACCTTCAGTCCCCAGTCTCCTTTACTTGCAAAGTCCTTCCTACTGAACCTCACTTGCCATCCCTGCCCCCACAGAGCTGACAGGTTCATTTCCCAGAGCATCCTTGCAGCTGTCTGTCTTAGAGATGGTCTTCCATGTCCAATTCACTGTCCACCCCCAGTAGCAGGTGTAGGCCCATTCAGTGGGGGCCTGGTAGCTCTAAGAGCAGCTGGAGACCAGAAATTAAGACTCGTAGCCGCAGGCAAGTGCTACTGCACTTGAAGCTGACGTATTCTATAGCTGACATAGCCTATCCCCAAAGTGTCCCCTTCAGCTGAGCAAAAACATACCCCTGTAGGGACCCAATGCTGCAACGGAGGAACAAAGGCTTCTCAGTTCTCTGAGCCCCAGAGTCTGCCTACAGTTTCAACACACATGGCCCACTTGGGAGAGGACGTGACCATGTGACTCCCAAGCTTGGAGACAAGGTCACCTTTGTCCAGCCTTTTCCCCTGCAAGGGAAGAGCCTTTGACTGCAAGACAAAGGATGAGACCGGAGCCACCCTGGTGAGGATCAGAGGCTGTGGCGAAGTGTAACACACTAGGTCAAGGTCAGGTGGCCCCAAGCTCCATTCACAAGGGCTTGCTGGTCTGCCTCTTCCTGCCGTCTCACAATCCCAAATGGGTTCTCTGGGCAGGGCAGTTGCACATTCTAGGCTCGTTTATTTATTTTTCTGTCGCTGCTGGGGTTGTCTGAAATCTAGCAGCAAAGCCTCTCCATCTGTTCTCACCAGCCATTTCCTGCCATTACAGATTTTCTCCATCATGGAAGGATAGCAGTTCTCGGAAAAGAGGAAAGCTCAGAAAGATAAACAGTCCAGCAGAATTGGCCTTCGTGGTGTGGTCACAAGGTGGAAGCAGTGTCCCCAATGCGACACAATCTGGACAAACCTCTGGGCTGCCTGCTGTGCCGCACGCATGTCCTCAGTGTGGGCCACACTCCTCTGTCCTGTGACACATCCGGGGCCGGAAGTCATTGTAGCTGAGTAGCCAACAACCCTGTCCTGTTGGTAGACACAGTGGTCTACAGCTCGTGCAGATGGCTGTGTGGAGCTGACTGTAGTCAAAGTTCCCAAGGGATGAAGTAGTGGCTAGAGGTGGTGGGTGCCTCTCGGGGGAAGCCGGTCTGGGAGGTCTGGGTCTGGGGTCAGGATCCTGCACATCTCAGGCGGTGATGGAATTCTTTGGCTGAACTGGCCTGCTGCTCCCCAAGAAAATCTGGCTGAGCTGAGACTCAACCAGTCCCTGAGAACATGGAAGTGGGACTCAAAGGAGCAGCAGGCCGTGAGGGAGAATGGACCTCGACAGTCAGCTACTTGGCTGGGAGGTTCCAAGGCTTCTGGGGAAGCGCTGCCCTATCTTGGTCTTTACTGTAATTCTTTTACCTGCCTCAGTGCCTCAACACTGTCCTGGCAGCTTTTTGGGGTCACCTTCTACACTTACCCCAAGGATATTAGGATGTCAGTATGGAAGCGGCTCTTCAGACCAGAGTCATCTGTCAGATGGCTCTGCCTTGATGGCCCACACTGGCATCACTGGAGTTGGCTCCCATGGAACTCATCAGGGCTTTATGTACCCATGACTTATACATTCCTTGTCAGAGTGGCCCTTCTCCCCACCCAGACACCAAGGTCAGATCTTTTTTCTTAACCCCTAGGTGTATTCTAGATTAAGAGCAACAGCTACCATTTAACTAATGATGTACAGCAACCCAATGTACTACACTTGCCTGTGTTAGACTGTATGAAACAGGCACAGCCGCCCCATGGTAAGTGGGGTCTGAATGTAACCTGAGCACTCAGGTTTAAGCATGTGCCTGACCGATGGGCATGGCCAGCCTCTCCTTCCACGGTGCTGGTTTGGGGCATCCTCAGGCCCCAGCATCTCTTGCCTGGACCTACGTACCCCCAGCGCTTTTCTCTGGTCTGTTTGCCTTTGGTCTCCTCACCCTGATCTGATTCTTCAGATGTCAGTCCTCACTGGAACTCTTGAAAGTTCCTCCTGCTTTACTCTTCCTGGCCTCAAGCTGAAGTATGGACGAATCAGAACCCTGGCCGGTTCACTACAGGCCAACACTCCGACTACAACCGCTGCCTCACTAAGACATCTTTTCCTCGCTGGCACAGTAGGGGCCATGGTAAAGCATTGCTCACTTAAGGAGAGGGTTGGAAAGGGGTTGGCAGCAGTGACTGGGGAGGCTGAGAGGGAGGAATGCTTAAACCCAAGAGTTTGAGGCCAACTCGGGCAGCAGATCAGAGGAAGACCTTATCTCAAAAAACAAAACATCAACCAACAACAGAGAGAATGGGGACAGAGTTACTCTGGGAGGCCGGCTCAGTTCTTCCTGGGACAGTTGTACTGTCTCTCCATCAGGGCTCCATCATCTGGGGTGACGGCTGTTTCCAGGGTGGCACAGTGTTAGGCTGAAGCTATCACACTGCATGTGGAGCTGATCTGGAGTCCTGGTGTTTAGAGCTTGCCAGCTCTGCCTCAGCTGTGATCAAGCAATGACAAGATTCAGAGACAGCAGGAGAAAGGTGGCCAATGCCAGGCCTGATGCCTGGGAGGGCGAAGAATTCCAGCTCTCCGTACTTTCCTGTGGGCATGACTCTTGGGGTACCCTGGAAAAATGACAGCCTAGGCCCACCACGGTTTCTACAACAATGAGAATATTTATTTTCTTCAAACAGTAAAAATAACATTTTTCTCTCTTTTGTAAAAGTTAAGTACCATCACATTCCATTTTCTTAAATAACAAAATCCTAAAAATATATATTAAATTGTATACAGTGTATCACACTTCATTTTATATTTTAAAATACATGATGTTTCTATTTTATTCTCAAAGTTGCATATTAAGAGCATATTTACAAATAAAGCCTTAATGTCCAAAGTCATATCCCTGCTGGAGGGTGAGATTGGAAACGGGAAGATCTTGGTGCCATGAAGGTGGCAGGGATGGCAGCTCCCTGTGCTGGCTGGAAAGGCTTCCTCCCAATACACCTTCGGACACTTCCCTCTGATGTGAGAGATGCCCCTCCCACCTGCCCCACTCAGCCCCGCCCGCCCGCCCGCCAGGCTGGTGTGCTCAGCTCCAACTTGGCAAGACCGAAGCCCGTGTGAGGCCCCCAGGTTCCGTTGGCAGACCAGGGTGGGGGTGCAGCCGGCGGGTCCCCCCACCCTCAGCCAGAGCAGCCAGAGCTGAGAGTGGCCTGGAGGTAGAAAGGGACAGTAAACAAAGACACAAAGGGACCAATCAGAGGTTAACAGTTCCTGGGGTGATACCCAAATACCAAACAGGAGATTCCACACAGAGAAGCCAGGCAACCATGGATGCTTGTGGAGTGAGGACTTGCCTGGGAGACCTGTGTGGCCCCTGCAGAGAGGCTGACAGAGAGAGTCTGGGAGGCCACCCACTTCTAAGTGCTCTTGAAGGTCGAGTGTGGGCTGTCCTTGGCAACAGCCTGTGCAAGCTGATAGTGTTGGGCCAGTGACTGGTGAGGAGCGTCAGGTGGGGTCCCTCCTGGGATGACAGTGAGGCATGGGGTGGCACCTGGCCCAGGCACATCCCATGGGCTGGCCCAGAGGCCAGGACAGCTGTACCCGCCAGAGCTTTGATCTTCAAGAGCTGTCGGCTGAGGCTCTGCAGCCGGAGCCCACATGTCCAGGGCTCTGGCCTCCTTGCTCACCTTAGGCGGCCTCAGCCCCATCCTTGCTGATACGGAGAGGACGAGGACGAGGACGAAGGCTCCTTTCCCCGCTCTGCCTCTGCTTTGTAAGCAGTATGACAGGAAGGGAAGGACACAGGGCACCTATGCCTCTAGCTAATGTCTCTGAGGGTCAAGCAGAGTCTTCTGGGTCGCTCTTCTCCCTCAGGCTTCCCTCTGCGCTCTGGGTAGCACAAAGGCCCTCTGAGACCGGCTACAGGTTCTAACAGACTGTGACTGTCATTTCTGGAGGTCTGGCCTGGGTGATTTACAGCCCTTCCCACTGCCCCCGCTGTCGTTGGAGGTGGGTTAGTTTTCCTTGCGTGCCCCCCAACCCCCAGAAGAGGAAGTGGACCCTGCAATGCTGGGCTGTGCCAGGCCAGCAGCAGGACGAGCGTGGGCACATCCACTGCCCTCCTGGGGACACCAACACTGAGCTGCAGCTGCCACCACACTGGGGCTTGGCTTCCTGTGTCCAAGATATGAAGAGGCAGGAGAGTGGTAGCCTAGAGGAAGCCTGGAGCCAGCATTCTGAGCTCAACAAATGTCCTGGCCAGCGACCCTTCCCTGGGAAAGAACCCACATCCTCTGCGTACTACGCACATGGCGCTCTGTGACTCAACACTTGTCTCAGGGGAGATCCTGCCAACGCTATGGACAGCCTAGAGTGGAACCTGCTCCTGTCAGTCTATTTCCAGAGGTCTTCATATGTGGCGGGCCTTTCCCATCAAAGTGAGACGATGACCCCTCACAGCTCTGAACCCTTGCAGGGTCCCCATAGGCGCCGGGCCAGCACCCCAGCCCACTGTAGAGACTCAAGGTTCCTTCTCTGGTTGCCTCTCTCCCCATCAGCTCTGGTCACTGCCCCATCTGTACTCCTGTCCAGATGGTCCCATCAGTCCTGGGGCAGCAGCTGCAGATGAGACGCTCGAACCCCATGAAAGGCTGAGAGACTCGGGGAAGGAGAGCCTGGTGTTCCAGGAGGGTACCCAGGAGAGCAGAGGCTCAAGGGCTGGCAGGAGAGTGACCAAGGTCCACCTTCAGGGCACAGGCTGTTCCTCTCAGCTGCTGCTGACGAAGGCCACTCCCAGACTGCAGGACCTCTCAGTCAGGGATGGCCCTTTCTCTCACAACTGCAGCTGGGACTCTCAGTCTTTTGTTTTTCCTGGGAGGATCTCCAGTTCCCAAGCCTGGTCTTTTCCTGCCTCCCTGTCTGAGGGACAATGGGCAAGACAAGGGCCTTACTCCTAACTATTCTGTTCCCATGATAAGGACAAAGGACAAAGCTCTCCGTAGTTTTGATCATCTTTTAAAATGATAGTCGCCTCATGTAGGAACCACAGAAGGTGCCCGTATGCTATGCTACAGTCTTTTTCTCTACCACCTTTTTGGCAGTACTGGGATAGAGCCTAGGGCCTGATGTATACAAGCTCTCAACCACTGAGCCCCAGCCCCAGATCTAGGCTAGTCTTTAAATTGCTGATTCTGAAGTAGGATTTCGCTGAGGACAGAAAGACAGGCTGAATTCAGACTCCGTAGGATTGGGAACTGCTTGAGGGCCAGGCTAGTTAAGTCTAGTATACAAGAAGTTCTCTGTGTCTGTTCCATGGACAGACAGATGGTCCAATCCTCAGGCTTGCCCCACAGGTCAGTGGGTACTGAAAAGAACCCTCTAGAAAGAAGACATCTGGTGTGGCCCTATTCTCAGTCCCCTCAGACTAGATGACACATCGTAGTCGGCACCAGAGAGAGCTCCAAGGCTAGACTGGGCCTCTGGGCCTGCGACACTAACGCCCAGGAGACCACACTTGGTGGGGAACCGTGCCAGCCTTTAAGAAAACCTGACAATTCTTTCAGTCTGGCTCTGTTGCAAACTGTAAAGACCAGGGGAAACTGATCTGTATGTGGACAAAATAGAGAAGAAGTCAGAAAACTCATCCTACACTACACCTACCCACCACCCGAGTGTCTTCTAGAATCAGGCCAGGCTGTCCTGTCAGTCCAGCCCAGGTCTTAACGTCCTCAGGGCAGCCAGGCTGCTATAGGTGATGGAGGACTCCAGGCTGGGCTGCCTCTGCAATGGGTACCCCCCAAAAGAGATGGAGGTGAATGGAGAGGCAGGGAAGTTCTCAGAGGAAAACGCAGGGGGAGGGCCCAGCAAGCTCGAGCTGGAGCGGAGCCTCCCAGCCAGGCGCGGGGCTTCAGTCACTCACGAGGGGATTTCGGTCATCTTGTTGACTCTGACCCTTGAGCTTCTTCTTAAAGATGGAGATTGTAGTGGAAGGTTCATAGAAAATGGTCCAGATTTCCCCAGAAGCACCAGGCTGACGACAGTCTCTAAGGTCTCCTGAAGCAGGAACTCGATGAGATCTGTCAAACAAAAACAGGTTTTCCAGCAGATCTGAAGAAAGCTCTCAAAGAGCCTCCTCACGAGGCTCTGGTCCCTGTGACACTGCCTGTGAGGCTGCCCTGGGAAGGGTGTGGGCTGCCTCAGAGTTGGGGTGAAGGCTGGGTGTGGTGATGCATACATGGAACTCCTGGAGCTCAGGAGGGGAGGCAGGCAGACCTGAGCTTGAGGCCAGCCTAGTCTACAGAGTGAGTTCCAGGACAGTCAGGGCTACACAGAGAAACCCTGTCTCAAAAAACAGCTAAGGATGAAATATGTGGAATGTGGAGGAGTGGCCCGTGCAGGAGGCTGGCAGGGCAGGGGCCTCCTTGTGGTAACAAGGGAATTTCTGTCGAAATAATCCAAAGCTGGAAGAAGCTGTTTTAGGAGATTATGAATTTTCAAATATTCTTTTGCTTTCCTTCCTCTTCTTCCTCCTCCTCCCCTAGTAAAAGAATACTACCTACCAATGCCGTTTACCTAGAAGGCCATCTACCTAATGGGGTAAGGGGAAAGTTCTGTCTGAAGCAGTGAGCCCTGACATCACTCTGCTCCTAGCCCATCCTTCTCTTCCCCTCCTGACAGGGGCAGGGGAGCTGACAAGGGGTTCCAGTATTGAGAGGACTCAGGCCTGTGCTTTAGGGCCTCAGCCCTGCTTCAGTCTCCTGTGAGACACTGCCCTGAGGGACTTCCTCGGATGTGAGTTGTGACATTAAAACACATATGGTCCTCTGAAGGTGGAGGCTCTACATCAGCGAGGACAGCCAACCACAAGTGAAAAGCCTTGAAATACACTCCGTCTGTGCTGACCTGTCCAGACACTTCTCCTTTCCATCATTCACTGGAAACAGCAGTGTTGGCTACTGTGAGAGGGGCAGACAATATGCTAAAGTATACACCCTACGGGAAGACCTGTGTCATGCCCAGTCCTACACCATTTTACAGAACGCTCAGCATCCTTGTGGTGTTCTGAAACTGACTCTCCCCCCCCACATTTCACTCTCTCTGCATGTCTGTCTGAAAGGTGACAACACTAAGGACATTATTTCTACTGAAAAAGTTCAGAGAGGAGCTGGGGGAGGTCAGGAGTGTGGCCACAGTGGCCAGGAGAGGAGGCTCGAACAGAACTCACTCCATGCTCAGGAAGATCTGTAAGTGGGAGTCTAGAGAGGGCAAGAGCTCTCCAGGCACACAGACAGCACCGTCAAGGGACTGCCCTTGCTGGGAAGGCAGCGCACTATTTCTTTCTTCAATTTTGTTAGAACTGAAAGGTAAGTAAAGCCTTTGTAAGTTTTCTTTTTGTTTTTGAGATAGGTTTTGGTTTTTGTGTTTTTGTTTTGTGTCACTTTGTAGCCCAGGCAGGCCTGGGATTTATTAAGTAGAAAAGGCTAGTCTCAAAGCAGTGAACAGAATTATTCTACTTTTCTGAAGGTCCTGAGTTCAAATCCCAGCAACCACATGATGGCTCACAAGCATCTGTAATGAGATCTGACACCCTCTTCTGGTGTCTGAAGGCAACCACAGTGTACTTAGATATAATAATAAATAAATCTTTAAAAATAACGTGTACTTACTGGAAAACTGGGGATAAGACAGTTTGGGCATATAGGGCCAACAGCCTCAGACACCAACAGGGGCAGCACAGGGACCTGCGGCCCAGAAGTGAGATAAGGGCTGGGCACGCGCAAGCCCACGGGGTCCTGGGCAGCCAGCAGTGAGTGAAGCAGAGCACAGGGTGTTAGTGCTGCACGGAGCCTACACCGAGGTCTCCACAGCAAACTGCCATTACTGCAGAGTCCACAGTTGGTCAAGTGCTGAGAACACATGACTGCTACAAGCTCAGCCTTAAAACGGACACAGCTCTCAGCCCTCCACCGCTCAGGACACAAGGGCCAGGCGATGTGAAACGCTGGCCTGTGGGGATGGCATGGCATTGGCACTCAGGAATTCATGGCAGCTGTGGCTGCCCACATAGGGCTTGTGTAAGACTGAATGACTCCAAACATTTAGTCACAGGTGGGGGAGGGGCTCGTGGGCCACAGCCTCACCCAGGGGAGCCAATGGCCATCAAGGGCTGTTGGAGGAGAGGAAGCCATTGTCGTCAGGGGTGTGGTCCACACTCCAGTGAGCATCTCCACACCCACTGGCCATGTGGGCAGCCCTAGCTAAGCGCAGTGGGCCACAAAGTAAAAACAAAAACAAGACAGAAAGGCGTGGGAGTGGGGTGGGGGCCTGGTGGGGGTGACGGGAATGGGAGGGGAGAAGAGAAGTATGAGGTGATTGTGATCAATACACTATGTACACGTATGGAACTGTGAAAAATAAATTGGTAAAAATCCTGAGGACTAATTTAAATGCTGAAATTATCTTTGTAAGACTTCTTTGGTTTCTAGAGGCACTAAGAAAAATGCATGGGTCAGGTCATCGTGGCACATGCCTTTAATGCCAGAACTCAGGAGGCAGATGAAGGCAGATCTCTGAGTTCTGGACCAGCCTGGTCTACAGAATGAGTTGTAGGACAGCCAAGGCTACACACAGAGAAACCCTTTCTTGAAAGAAAGAAAGAAAGAAAGAGAGAGAGAGAGAGAGAAAGAGATAGATAGATAGATAGATAGATAGATAGATAGATAGATAGATAGATAGATAGATAGATAGATAGATACATACATACATACATACTGAGGTCACTTTCTAGTTCCCAGTTTTGTGTTTGCAGGGTCCTCTTGTTATGGTAAACTTGACCCCGCCTGCTCTAGCCTGTCCCACTTCCTGCAGCCCACTACCCAAACTTCTTTAAGTTGTACGGTCCAATGCCTGTGCTTCTCAGAGGCTAGCCAAGGCTCCTGTCAGAGGGACAGAGCGTGTGCTTCTGAGGAGTGATGGTAGATAAGTCTGCAGGCCTGTCTGGGCTGTTTAGGAGCAGTAGGATGGATGGAATGATCACTTGGGAGTCTTCCAATCCTGTCCCTCATCTCCTTTTTTATCTATCCCAAAAAAGAGAAAAAGAAAGAGTGAGAGAGAGAGAGAGAGAGAGAGAGAGAGATAGATAGAGATATGGAGGCATGGTATTGTCTTAGGAAGCTGGACTTTTAAATACATCTCTATGCTAGAATGTTTTCAACCCTTCCTGAAACTGAGTCTACTGGTCACAGCTCCCTTCAACCTCAGTGTGACTGGTCCTGTCACCTGTCTCTCTTGGAAGAGCAGCAGTGTTCTCTGCCTTGTGCTGCCTGGGACTCAGCCTCTGGAATCCTGTTCTGATGTTAAACTGTCCCCAGACAGATGAAGAAATGATGGAGGAAAGATGCTGAGCTCCCATCTGCACCGATACTCACTTAAATGTGACGTGCAGAAGAATCTTTGCAACGACAGCTGTGACTGTGAGGATGAGGAGGGTTGCCAGGCCGTACACGGTCCACCCTGAAAGTGCAAAGCAGAGTTCACTGAACTTGTCTTCACTTTTCAAAGGAGACTGGCAGCTCAGGGGTGGAACTGGCCCTGGGGTCCTGCAGGCAGGACCGGTAAACCTGCAGGCAGGAGCGACTCAGAGTTGGGCTCTGGTAAAACCTGGACACTAGCGTTTGGTCCAAAGGGGTTCGGTAAATCTCTCTGCCACCGGAACTCAGCAGTGAATGACTTAGAAGCCTTTGGGTCCCAGTTTTCTCATCTGAGCAACAAGAAGTGAGACCTATGAAATCCTACTAGAATCCACAGCCAAGTGAACGGGGCTGGAGAGGTCTCTCTCCCCACCTTCTGTGGTGAGATCTACAGAGGTGAGGGGGCAGTGTGAACACTTCTAGACTAGATCACAGATGGCAGTCCTCCTCAGAGCACCAGCTCCCTCAGGGACACGTCCTCAGCAGAAAACCAGGGAGCTATCTGCAGCCCACCACACTAGCTTAGCCAGAGAAGGACACGGCCCATGTCTCTCCCCTGCATGGCTTCTCGTCAAAGTTCGTAGCACTCCTGGCCTTGGGCAGTGCTTCTGGTTCCCCTCCTCCCACTGGTAACCCATAGGAAACACGCACAGTTCTGTCCCAGCGTCTGTGTGCACTTCACTCTGCAGAAGAGGAACAATGGCTGGCCTTATGCTGCCCACAACTTGGAGACCAGGCTTGTGTTTCCAGACAAGAGAAGGGCAGGGGTTTGTCTGGTTCAGTGTATGGCCCAGTGTTTAGTACAGTGCATGGCATCTCGGATGGAATTCTGTATCTTTTGGGTTTATAGCCCCTTCCTGTTGGTGCACATTTTACTCCTGAGCTGACCTCCAGCCCTGTATACACCTTCTGAGCCAGTGTAGCTTTACTTGGGGCTCTAGAAAGATGTTCTCACGAGATGTTTTTTATGATGAAGAGACCATCTTAGCTGCTAATCGCAGTTCCCAAAGGCACACAGAAGCCATCTTTGGAGGGGAGCTACGCTACTGAGGGCATTTCTCTCAAACACCATTCAGACTAGAGGTTGCAGGGCCAATAGCCCAGCCTGTGTCTGCAGGGTAACCACCCACAAGCACCTTTGTTTCTGTAAGTGTTGAAAGAACTACCTTCCACTCTGTGGCCGCTGGCCCCAACCGACGGTGCCCAGGAATGGCTACCTGGGACGGTCTGCGGAGGCTGGCTGGGGCCGGGGGTGATGACATAGAGGACTTTGGAGGACTGGGCAGCGCTGACACTGAGGTTGGCTTGCTCGGTGATCACCTCTGCCAGGGTCTGGTTGACAGTAGGCCTCTCCTGTGGTGGTTCCTCCTTGGTGGCTAGGAGAGCAAAAGGATTATTAACCAGACAGAACTGAGGACCGCAGCAGGAAGGAGGGCGGTCCTCTGAATGGCATCAGGCCTTTTCTATTTTTCTTTCTCTGTGTGTGAGAGGATGTTTTGCATGTGTGTAAATGTACATGCATGTGGGGTGCATGTACATGTGGAGGCACAAGGTTAATCCTGGGACTCATCCGTGAACACCCACCCCTCCATGTTACTCAGTAAGGCAGACTCCAAAACTGCAGAACTCCACAGTATGGGGAGTTGTAGGAGTCCCACCTCCACCTTCCAAGGCTGGACTCTGCTGGGCCACCACGCCCACTCAGGATTTATATGCGTCCAGGGCTCTGCATTCCATTCCTCACACTGGCTCAGCAAGCACCTAACTACTGAACTCAGCACTTCCTTCTTTTTGAGACAGGGTCTCATATAGCCCAGGCTGGCCTCCAGCTATGTAGCTGAGGATGACCCCGAATTGGTTTTCTTTTTTATTAGATATATTCTTTATTTACATTTCAAATGTTGTCCCCTTTCCTGGTTCCCCCCTCTCCCAAAAATCCCATAAGCCATCTCTCCTTCCCCAATCAACCCTCCCCCTGATTCCCCATCCTGGTATTCCTCTACACTATGGCATCAAGTCTTTCCAGGACCAAGGGCCTCTCCTCCCTTTGGTGTCTAACAAGACCAACCTCTGCTGCCTATGCATCTGGAGCCATGGGTAACTCCATGTGTACTCTTTGGTTGATGGTTTTGTCCCTGGGAGCTCTGGGGGTACTGGGTGACTCATATTGCTGTTCCTCCTGTAGCGCTGCAAACCCCTTCAGGTCCTTGGGTCCTTTCTCTAACTCCCCCATTGGGGACCCTGTGCTCAGTTCAATGGCTGGCTGAGAGTGACTCCCTCTGTATTTGTCATGCACTAGGAGAGCCTCCCAGGTGATAGCTATATCCGGCTCCGGTCAGCCAACACTTGTGGGCATCCACAATAATGTCTGGGTTTTGTAACTGTATATGGGATGGATCCCTGGTTAATCTTCTGGCTTCTACTATCCTCAAGCTGGTCTTACAGGTGTGTGGCATTACTCCTGGTTGAGGAGGCCAGATCTGATTCAATGCAGTTTCCTCCACTGGTCTCTGCTGGTGAAGCAGAACCTGTCAGGCTATGGGCTGGCCTGCAGGGCGGAAGGGAGAGACTGCTGAGCCTAGTGTTGAGACTGGTCTCTTCAGATACTGAGGGCACTTTCTAGTTCCCAGTGTTTGCAGGGTCCTCTTGTTATGGTAAACTTGACCCCGCCTGCTCTAGCCTGTCCCACTTCCTGCAGCCCACTACCCAAACTTTTTAAAGTTGTGCTGTTCAATACCTGTGCTTCTCAGAGACTAGCCAAGGTGCCTGTCAGAGGGACAGAGCGTGTGCTTAGATAAGTCTGCAGGCCTGTCTGGGCTACTTAGGAGCAGCAGGATGGATGGAATGATCACTTGGGAGTCTTCCAATCCTGTCCCTCATCTCCTTTTTTATCTAACCATGTAGTTTGTCTACACAACTGCCACTAAAACTACTAACATGAGCCTAAGGAGATGGCCCCGTGGCCTGCTCTTTCAGAGAACCTGAGTTTGGTTCCCAGCATCCATCCATTTGATGCCCTCTTCTAGCCCCCAAAGCACCCTACACATGTGGTATATGGTATACACTAACATAGTCATAAATAAATTCTAAAGTAAATAAACAAAATTATTAAAATAGTGAAATTGGCTGGGCGTTGGTGGCGCACGCCTTTAATCCCAGCACTTGGGAGGCAGAGGCAGGCGGATTTCTGAGTTCGAGGCCAGCCTGGTCTACAGAGTGAGTTCCAGGACAGTCAGGGCTATACAGAGAAACCCTGTCTCGAAAAACGAAAAACGAAAAAAATAGTGAAATTGAGATAGAAACCAATTGTGCACTGGAAGGTGGAGTTGTGTACTGGAAGGTGGGGTGTTGTGTGATGGTAAGTTGGAATGAATTAATGTTGAAATCAATTGTAGCTGGATTAGGAGGACCAAGTCTGCCTCCAAAGATCCACTTTAGGCTGGCAAGGAAGAGAAGGCAGGGGCACCTATGCCTCCAGAGACAAGGATATCTCACCTTGGTACAAGACAGCAAATCCCTGGGCCTGGTTGATGCGATCAGAGAAGAAATACAAAATGACAAAATCCAGAGAGACATTAAAGGACAAAGGTGGGCGGTTCCTTCCACTGAGACGGACCAGGACGCGGTGGGTGTAGCCATCCAGCAGCTCCACCATGTCTGCGGAATCCCTGATATCAAATAGGGTGAAGTTGAAATGGATGCGAGAGGCTCCTGGAACCCGGATGGTCCAGTAGCAGACCCGCCCAGTGGCGTAGGTGTCAGGGAAGTCAGGGGAGTAGACCACGGCTGCCATGGCTGAGTAGTTCCCACCGCAGGCACCCACGAGAGCTGCAGAAGAGAAGACAGTAGGCCTGAGTCTCAGCCTGGGGTTCCTCTCTAATGTGGACACAAACAAACTCTTAGGAAATGTGATCTTACCAGGGACATTGTTTCTAGCTACAAACCAGGCCATCCTGGGTTTTAGGATCAAATCACAGAATGAATCACTTAAACCCTGAACAAATGACTGTGCAGACTATTTGGTTTCCCCAGGAGACCTTAGACTAGTGTTTGGAGGAGTGGTGCAGCCCAGGCTGGGGTCTGGCTGGAGTCAGACAGTCTGCATTCAGGAACAGCAGGGCCATGTGATCCTAGGAGCTGCACCTCATTCCCAGGCCTCTCCCTTGTTTTCCAGTTTAGGGCCACCACCTGCTGCTGTATCCCATGACACTGAGAGGACATCTGAGATAAAGTGCATGGAAACACTGGGACCTCTCAGCCGAGGAGAGGCTTTTGAAGAGGTGACGTCATAAAGGAAGGGCCCTGAGTCTCCTCAGGCAAGAGCTCAGTGGTAGAGTCTTTGACTACCTCATGAGTCCCTGGGAAACTGCTTTTTCTTCCTAGCAATGAGGAAGCTCAAAATCAGAAGCTGAGGTCTCAAGACAACCAAGGGAAGTTACCAATAACAAGTAGGGTCACAGAAATGGGCTCATCTGTGCCAGAGTCCAGAGGGAAGAGATGACTACCACAGAGTCTGAGACGGCTTCATGAACAAGTCCTGGGGACCCATCAGCCTGGCTTCTCAACTGAGGACACATGGAGCCTGAGACACAGTGGTGTTTGTGTTCACTTGCGAGCTCTTCTGCACAGGCCTCCTCACGGTGGCAAGAGTGACCAGTGTCCAGCAGCCACCCAGAGTTCCCCTCTCAAAGGAACCAAGAGCCTCCAGTTGCTGGGGGAGGGCTGTTAACCCATTTCTCCCAGGGCCCCACAGAGAGGCGGATGTGACCATGTCTGTGTCTGTGACGGGTAGGAGAATACTTCCTTAGTAATAGGTAAAGGCCAACCAACTGCTTCTGGGAGAAGAGCTAAAGCAGAAGACTTCGGCCCCTTGTTGCCTTAAGGCCTCCTCGGAAGAGAACAGGAGTCTCTTTCCCAAGTTCCATCAAAGACCAAAGTGTATGGCTGCCAGGGGAAGAGGGAGGACTGCTGAAAACACCTTGTCCCTGTGGTTAGTGGCGGTCCTAAGCTGTAGAGATGCAGGGGAGCCAGAGACCCCCAAGCCTTCCCACAGACAGCACCAAATAGCAGCAGCGGTTGTCTCCCACAAGGGCAGGACACAAAGGGACCTGCTCAAGGCTCAGCGTGGAACAGGACACTAAAACCCACACTAGTGTCCTCTGCTCCACACCAAGTACAGCTTCAGGGGTCAGGGAGCCTGAAGCCACCAAAGGGAATGACAGGAAAACTGCCACAGACAGACCCCAGCCCTGTGCTCACGCTCGGCACACTGAGGTTGGAGGCAGACTGACCCTAGCCCTGTGCTCACGCTCGGCACACTGAGGTTGGAGGCAGACAGACCCTAGCCCTGTGCTCACGCTCGGCACACTGAAGTCGGAGGCAGACGGACCCCAGCCCTGTGCTCACACTTGGCACACTGAGGTCGGAGGCAGACGGACCCCAGCCCTGTGCTCACACTCGGCAGGCCTCTACAGTGTAAATGCTGCTTATGTCAGTGTCTACCATTCTACCCAGAGTATGACATTAAACAGAATACCACAGTGCATACATAAAGGCAAGAAAAAGTAGGGAAAGATTCACTGCCAAGGAATAAAGCGACCCATGGAGTAAGATCCAAGAGATCCTGAGGTTGGGGCTGCCTAATGAACACAGTACAGTTTAGAGTGAGGAGACCACACATCAGGGCGGCTGGGAATCTCAGGAGAGACGTGGAAATCACAGGAGTCAGTGAGCTAGGCACGGAGCTTCATGTCTAATTCTAACAGCTAGAAACTTAGAGGCAGGAGAATTAGAAAGTTAAGGCCAGCCTTGACTACACAGTTTGAGGTCAGCCTTGTCTCAAAAACTCAAAGGAGTCAAATGTTGGGACTAGAGAGCTGGCTCAGCAGTCAAGACAGCATGCTGCTCACGCGGAGGATCCAGGCTCAGTCTGCAGCGCCCACGTCAGATAGGCGGTTCACCGCTGCCTGTTAGGTCCAGCTCCACTGAAGCCCTCTGCTGGCTTCCACGGGCATTGTGCTCATGTGCATTTGTGTGTGTGCGCGCACACACAGACACACAGACACACAGACACACACACACAAAACCTAAAAATAAAGACATAATGAAAAATGTAAAATAAAAAATCAGATACTATCAGGGATGAAGTATCTGTCAGTAAAACATATTATCCAAAATGAAACAGAGAGGACAAACCCAATAAACAAAAAGAACACTTAACAGCCACAGACGGCATCAAGTGCATAGCGCATGTACACGTGACTGGAGTCTCATAAAGGAATGAGAAAAGAGACAGGTAGAGGAGTTATTGGATGAGGACATTCCAAAGCCAATTATTAAGGGTACCAAAGATCTAAGAATCTCAGGAAACTCAAGCCAAAAGTAAACCAAAAGGAAGCTGGGCAGTGGTGGCGCAAACCTTTGATTTTAGCACTCGGGAGGCAGAGGCAGGTGGATTTCTGAGTTCGAGGCCAGCCTGGTCTATAGAGTGAGTTCCAGGACAGCCAGGGCTATACAGAGAAACCCTGTCTCGTCAAACAAAAAAATGAAAAGGGACTCTCACTACCTACCCACCCCTCCAGTCACTCAGAGACCTCTGTTCTCCCAAATCCTGAGCTGTCTGTAGCTAACCTCTTGAAGTGTTCCACCTTATCTGTAGGATAACGAGCACGTGACTGCGTTACCTAAAGCACCTCCCTCTGATAGAGGAAGCTTTAGGATTTGTGCCTATGCTGTTATATCTCCTTATCTCTGAGGAGCAGTGAGGTGAGTTACAGAGCTGGCCATGGCCAGGGCCTCTGGAGATGGACTGTCAACTTTCTTGGCCTGGGAATGCTCACAGGCAGAAAGCTCAGCTCTATGGACAATGAAGGAATGATAACCAGGCACACTGGGCACCACTGGACACAGACTTTAAAGATCAAAGCTGGACCAGTTGTTACTGTTAATAAAAGGGAGCTCAGTTGCTAAATGGATTTAAAAACCCCAAACTGGTAAATTTGGGGTTGAGTCTTGGCTCTGGTACTTACTGAAGTAACCTACTTTATCTTTAGGGTTTCTTTTTCTTTTCTTGAGGCAGAATTTTACTATGCAGCTGAGGCAAGCTTTAAGACAAACACACTGTGTAGACAATGTCCAGATTAGAACCTGCAAAGGATCGGTTAAAATGAACCTGGCTGAGCTGGACAGTTATGCTACATGATAATTGATCTGTGTCCCCCAAAAGGATCGATTCAATCCTACTACTGGGTCTTTATACATGTCATCAAGCTAGGATGATGTTATAAGGGGTTGGAGAGGGTACTAAGGTCAGGGGTCTGTGCCTTCACAATAAGACCCACAGAAATACGGATACACAAAGAGGGAAGGCGGCAATGTTCGGAAAAATGGAGGGAGAGTGCGAAACAGGTACAGGCCAGTGATGTCAGAGATGGCTGGTGAGAGTCTGAGTCTGCCATGTTCCTTAGAGGCTATGCTTTCATCCCTTGTCCCTAGCTAGTAGTGCAATTTGGGAAGGTGTGTGACATTTAGGGACAGGCCTAGCTCGCTCACTAGGGGTGGGCAGTAGGCGGTTATAAGTTACACCAATCCCTGGCTACAGTCTCTTCTATGCCTCCCTATCAGCACGGGAATAATCTCTCTGCCACCATGAACTGAATTGTTCTGCCATCCTTCCTTGTCATGACAGCCTCCTAAAACCATGAACCAGAACCATAAACAGTTCCTCCTGGAAGCTGTTTCTGCCAGATATTTGGTTAAAATGATGCAAAAGTAACATAGAAAATTTGTACTAGGGAAGTGGGAGGTCACTGCTGTGTGTGGGGTCACTGCTGTGCCACGCTAAGGGATCAGGAACCGTTCTACCGGAGGAGGGTGGAGGCTGGAGATACAAGCTGAAGAAGCCTCAGAGTGATGTTAATTCTGCATAGTTCTAGTGGGAATGTGGAAGCTGGAACCTCAGCAGAAACAACATTAGCACTTGGGAAGCTTCGGGTCAGAACAAGGGCTCTAGTGAACTGATTACCGCCCTGAGTGGAGTCTGGCAAAAGCTCTGTCTATGTCCTGCAGTGGTCTGAAAATCTGAGTGAGGCTAAATTAACAAGTAATGGGAAACGACTGGCAGAAGAAATTTTAGGACAGGGTAGCACTGTGCTTGTGACATGGTCACACTGGTGTCTTAGGTCAGTCACGAGACTTCAGAGCAAAACAAAGAGCAGAGAACGAAAAGCAAACAATTGGCCTGAACTGAGTTTAAAGTCACAGACAAAGCAAACTGGAAGAAGACGTCACAGAGAAGGACCACTGTGGACTGGGACAAAAAAGTTCTTTGATGGCATTTCAGGAAGGAAGTGGTAAGCTGTAAACCATGAAGGCTCCGGGATGTAAGGCTGCACATTCAGTTAGGAGGCGGTGCAGCCAAGGCGCCGTGCTGGACAAGGACTGCCTAGAGGAGTGCTTATGTGCCTAGGCACTCAGAGGCGGCAGGAGCCATGGTCCAAGTAGGCCTGGAGACAGATGCCACAGGCTGTCAAGCAGAGCTCAACACTGTAATAGGGTACATATGGCTTTGCTGGCTTACCAAACGCAAGAACTACGGAGTCACGGTGGTTTGATTGACATTCATGTGTGCTGTGTAAGTGGGTCAGAAGATACCTCAGGTACCTTCAGGACCTGTCAACCTTGTTTCTTGAGACAGGAGCTTGCCTGTCAGTAGGCTAGACTGGCTAATCAGTGAATCCCAGGGATTCATCTGTCTCTGCCTCCCTAGTGCTGTGATGACAAGCAGTTGTCCCTCTACCCACTAAGCCATCTCCTCAGTCCTACACCAACCTTTTTAAGGAAGACCCAGAAGGCCGTCAGTAAGCAGCAGTGTCCAGGTTCCCTGAGGGAAGCCCATGTGTGAAGCCATGAGAGTGAAGTTTAAGTGTCACTGGAGACCTTGGGACATGCCAGGAATATGGATGTCTGTTGAGGAAATCTGCAGCCAAAGAGTGAAGCCAGACCAAGAGAAATGATATGTGTGTTACAAGCAGCAGGGGCATGTGGGTAGGCCTGTCCAAACCTGTCAGAGTCAGTGCCATGAATGGTTTCTGAATGGCTTCCACAGGTACCTGCCTGGCTTTGAACTGGCCTTGTCCAGTCTTTCCTTACTGCTCTCCTGCTCTGCTTTGGAGATGAGAATGTAGATTGCTGCCATGGAATACAGGGAGTGTGTAACTCCCTCTGGTGTTACAGGGTCGCAGTTCAAAGTTTGCCTGCACTTCAGAAGAGACTTTAAGAGCATTGGCTGTTCTAGAGGACTTGAGTTCAATTCCCGGCCCTCACATAACTTCTCATGACTCTGTAACTCAAGCTCCAGAGGATCTGGCCTCTGAGGATGCCAGGCATGCATGTGGTGCACAGATAAACGTGCAGCCAACGCACCCATACAAAAAATGTAAATAAAATAATAAAGTCATGGGTTTAAAACAAACACTATGGGTACTTCTGTTTTAGTTAGGTTTTCCTTTGCTGTGATGAAACACCATGACCAAAAGTCAAACTGGGGAGAAAAGGATTTATTTGGTTTACTTATACATTTGTATATTTATATATTTATATATTTAACTTCCATATTGCTGTTCATTACTGAAGGAAGTCAGGACAAGAACTTAAACAGGGCAGGAACTTGCAGGCAGGAATTGTTGTGGAAGCCATGGAGGGGTTCTGCTTACTGGGTTGCTTCCCCTGGCTAGCTCAGCCTATTTTCTTATAGAACCCAGGACCACCAGCCCAGAGATGTCACCACCCACAATGGGCTGGGCTGTTTTAGTCACAGTTCCTGGAGCCTTGAAAGGGAGCGTGGCCTGCTAACATCTTGATTTGGGGCTTCTATTCTTTGTGAGAGGGTAAGTTCCTATTGATTTATGCATTATAATTTTTAATATCCCATTATGGAATTTCTAGGAAACAAATCTTGTGAAGGTACTGCTGGAAATGGAGCTCCCCACCTAGTTGAGATGTCAGGAGTGCATGCCTGGTCCCTCGGCCATCAGAGATCCTGCAGACGTGCTAATAACATCCTCCGTAAGCTCGAGGTCTCTCTTCTGCCTTTTACCTGAGACTTCCCTTTGTAGAATGTTAAAATCAGGGGTCATAGCTCTCATGAGGTGTCACCATTACTTTGTGTGTGATGGCAAGGGACAGGAGAGCACAGTAGGAGAGGTAAGGCTCAGAGTCCACAGCAGTCAGCACAGCCCTGTCTCTTGCTGGCATCTCACACACATGGTGGTTCGGGGCAAACTCAATGACTTGAAGTGTTTGCAAGGGTATTGGCTCAGATGCACCTTGGTGAGGCACCAAGCCCCAGTGCCTTCAAACACACAAATGGGGCTGTATCAAAACAAGAGCACACAAGAGCAGACACTAACTAACACCAGTGTGTGCTCTAATCTGAAAGCTTATCTTTCTCCTTGTCAAAGTGGTCCTGGACAGCCTGTGGGAGCACAGAGGGAACAGGGTTAGAGTCACAGGGCTGTCCTTTCACAGGAAGGGCTGCACCCCCAGTGTCTGCTCCGAGGGTGGGGTGGGTGTGGTTAGCAGCCATGCTGTGTGCTGTGCGCTGTGTGGTCGAGCCATGGCAGGTCCTTACTTATTTATCGTGAGCTCGCCAATCTACAGAGCCTATCTTTGTAGGTGTCTATGTAGTCTCTCTATGGGACCATCTTTATGGATGACATCACATGGACTTTACAAAGAGCTTCAAGGTAGCCACATCTTATGCTTTACCGTGCACATGGGATTGAGTTAATTACCACTAGGAAATTTTTCATCAAATTGGGCTGTGCTTAAATAAGCCTAAAATAAACTAGTTGGGGTCAGACTCCTAAAGTTTGAACCAACACCAGCTACTAAGTCATGTTGAACTGAACTACCTCCTTGCCTCCTGAGGGTCGCTTCTCTGTGGGTCACAGTGGAGTATGTCCAGCAGAGACACCTGCCAAGATACTCAGAGCACTACACGCAAGTCTAGACTGTTGTCCCTTCCAGAGGGCAGGCCTGAGTCAGCCTGTTCTGTACTTCAGTCCCAGGAGCTGAAAGCCATGGTTGGCAGCATCACATGGCGCATGCTTGTGAGTACTGACGGATGGATAACTCAATGGTTGGGTGACTTACTGTTCCTGGCCGTGCCTTTGGCACCAAACATACTCACTGTCAAAGAGGATAATCCTGCCGTCCCCGCCACAGGGCTGTGTGTGGTCCCCGAAACAGACACTATTGCATTCGGTGCTGGCTGCCTCCCCGTGTGTCCAGTAGTCAGGGTTGTTCCCACAGAAGCACGCGTAGCCCGACTCCATCCCAGCAAACTGGCACAAGAGAAAAGGCGCGTGAGGACTTCTAAGTTGGACTACACGTATTTCGCACTGAGACGGCTATGAACTTGGGGAGTCTGGGTAAATGTTATAACGTGATGTTGAGAAGGTTATGCGGGTGTCAGGCCCAAAGGAGGCTGGCAGCCTCCTACCCTCAAATCCGGAGCAATTAGCCTGTTCCCCTGTCCACCCTTTCCCTGTGACCTTTCCTTAGCTTCCCTCAGGTGCTCCCTGCCTGTGAGGACTCTACTGGCCTCATTTCCATAGTATTTAAGTCTTTAACATGAGGCATTGGTTAAAAACAGCTAAACACTTTATTGACTACTTACTATGTGCCTGGCAACATTTTAATTAATTAATTTTTAAATAAATTAATTTTTATATAAATAGGTATTTTGACTGCATGCATGTATATTCCTGGTGCCCTTAGAAGCCAGAAGAGGATTTCTGATCTTCTGGAACTGGAGTTACAAATGACTGTGAGCTACCATGTGGGTGCTGGGTATCAAACCTGGGTCGTCTGGAAGAGTAGCAAGTGCTCCTAACCACCGAGGTATCTCTTCAGTCCCCTTATTTTTTTTTTTAAAGTCAACCTTTATGTGTATGTGTGTGTGTATTGTGCCTGCATGTGTGTCTGCACTGCATGTGTGCAGTCCCTGTAGAGCCCGGGAGAGCACAGCGGATCCCGAGATTGGAGTTACAGGTAGTTCTGAACCGTCACGTGGCTGCTGGGAATCAAACCCAGGTCCTCTGGAGGTTTAGTTACCTCTCCAGTCCCGGAGACTTACTTTTTTTTTTTAATGTGTGTGTATGTGCGTGTGTGTGTATCTGTTTGTCTGTCTGTATCTGTATGTCTGTGGACACATGAGCACTGGTGCCCACAGAGGCCAGAAGACAGTGTCAGGTACCCTAACACCTGAGTTACTGAGCTGCTGGACATAGGTGCAAGGTAGCAAACTCTGGTCCTTCCCAGGAGCAGTGTCCTTAGCTGCTGAGCCATCTCTCAGGCTCCAAGACGTGATTGACAGTTAAATGTCACAGCAAACTCATAAAACATCATTTACAATTTCATGTCATTTTTAATGCTAATACACTGACTGAGCACACAGTCTACAGGAGCCAATCCTCAGATACAGAACAAGTTGCACCACACCGCAGCCTTCACACTCTTGCTTCACAGCCCCGCCCAGAGTCCCTGGCAACTACTACCCAAGTTGTTCTACTAGTACCATTTTGAGAATATAAAGGAGCTTAAAAAACCAAAACTGCCCTCAGCATGCCTGTAAGTTCATACACGCTGGAGCATACACTAACAGTTCACTCCTTTAGCTTACTGATACAGTCCTGTATAATATGGACAGGGCATCATTCGTTCATCTATTTCTAGATCTTTGTTATGAAGACTAGAACTCCCATAATCATTTGCATACACATTCTTATAAGTTTTCATTTGTCTGAAGTAGTAATTAGGGGCGAGATTGTTGGGCTTAACTTTTTAAAAAGAACCACGAACCTTTCTCAGGAACCCTTTCCCAGGAGGGCTGAGCCATGCCACGTCACCAACGATGTGTGAGAGCTTCCAGTGCCCTGGGCCCTTGTCAGTCAGCACTTGCTACTGTCAGTATATCTAACTTTAGCCACAATGGTGGTTGTGTATCTGATGGCGGCTTTAATCTGCATTAGTTTAATGACTAATGGTGTACAGAATTTCATTTGCTCGTTTGCGTTGCTTTATCCTCTTTGGTGATAAATTGTTTGTTTCTTTTGCCTATTCTAAAACTGCATTGCCTGACATTTTACTATTGAGAGCTTTAGGTTTTTTTGCACATTTTGGGTCAAATCGACCCTGGCTGTAGGCAGCAGCATCCCTTGGGTTGAGGCCCAGACTTAACAAAAGAAGAGAGTAGGAGGAGCTGCAGCCTCTCATGGCTGTTTCCTGACAGTCCTGCATTGTGACAGCAGCCTCATGCTTCTCATGCCACATCTCAAAGTATGAGCTAAAATAAACCTTCCTCCTCACGCTTCCTTTGTCACAGCTCTGAAAAAAGGAACCAATGCAGAGTCCAAACACTGTTCTGCATGCGATTAGCCCACTGCCTCATTACCATTTGCTGAAGACTATTCTTTCCTAATCTAATAATGACCTTGGCAATTCTGCTAGAAATCAACTGACCATCAATTTATAGGTTCATTTCTAAGTTGTGAAGTCTATTGTTCTGAATGTCTATTTTTATGACATGCTTACAGTAACTTTTTTCTGCAGTTGAATTTAAAGTCAATCTTTGCCTAAGTTATGATGCAAAACAAGACTCTTTTTTTCTTCACTAAGAGTTACGTCTTCCTCAGGAGTACTCGATGACAACCGCTCACTGATGAATAGCCTTGACTCTTTCATAAAAGTCAACTATGTGCATCTGTGTAGGTCTGTTTCTAGATGGTTCTACTGATATACAGCATTTTTCAGAAAACCTTTTCCATAAAGGCCAGAAATAAATATTCTGCATTCTGTGGGCTACATATTTTTTTTCTACCCAGCTTCCTAGCCACATAATGAAAAGTTACAGACAATATATAAATGAACAGCAGGCATGGCTATTTAATAAAACTTTATTTACCTGAACAAAAAATAATAGATGTGTGGTCTGATTTGTCTGTGGGCAATTTCTGACTGGCTCATGATTTACTCTCTTGGTGACAGTGGCTTTATGGAACAGCTCAGGTGAGTAAGATCCACGTAACTGTTCTTTACCAAGATCACGTTGGTCTGTCTTTGCATACGTATGTCAGGGTTGGCCATTTTTCTTTAGTATTGCTGGGGCATTGACCCTGCCTGGGTCTTGCTTGTCCTGGGCAAGTGTTTTACTACTGAGTGTTGTCTCCAGCATTGTAGCTTATTGGTTTTTTTTTTTTTAAAGCTCTACTTTTTATTAGGATTCCATTTAATTTATAGACTAACCTGAGGGAGTCACCACCTTAATAATATTTGTGTTGTCTCGGTTGCGAGCAGGTGATCTGTCTTGTCACTTATTAGGTCCTTCATTATGAGCTCTTAGATCTCATTAGTTACCTCTCCTCCTTACTTCTGCTTCCAGTGCTGTTGGGATCTAGGGCTTTACATGTGCCAGACAAGAGCCCGGCAACTAGGTAACACTCTGGGCCCAATCTATACTCTCGTAAAATGGTAGGATTTTCTTTTCTATTCTTTCTTTTCGGGCAAAGGGGTTTATTGAAATATACTGTGCGAGAGCATCAGCTGAGCTCCCAGAGAGGTCACTCAGATACACCAATGAGATATATAATATTATAATTATTTGTTTAGAAGCATACATTATTAATTATTCACTGCTAGTATATGGATACACAGCTTTTTGTATATGAACTTATAGCCTACGACCTTGTTAAATTTATTCACTGATTCTAGTTTCTTTTTCATAGAATCTTCTATAAAATAAAAAATTAATTCTTACTTTCCAATCTACCCTATTTCTTTTTTTAAAAAGATTTATTTATTTAATGTATGTGAGTACACTGTAGCTGTCTTCAGACATACCAGATTCCATTACAGATGGTTGCGAGCCACCATGTGGTTGCTGGGAATTGAACTCAGGACCTCTGGAAGAGTAGTCAGTGTTCTTAACCCCTGAGCCATCTCTTCAGCCCCCTATTTCTTTTTTTAAGAACCATTCTTTAGCAAGACCCTCTAGGCCAATGATGTAAGAGTGGGTATTACTGTCTGCTTATACTAGCTGGGAAGCACAGGTTACCTCACAACTGAGTAGGGCACTAGCTATAGGTATTCTTGAAATACACTTTTAATTACAGCTGGCTCTACAGTGAATGCTTATAATCCCAACACTCGGGCAGAGAAGGCAGGAGAACTAAATTCAAGGTCAGCCTGGACTATATAAGACACTGTCTCTACACACACCCACACACACATTTGTTTGTTGTATTTTGAAGCACGGTCTCATTATGTAGCTGTGATGGGCCTATAACTCACTATACAGATCAGGCTGGCCTGCTCTAAAACTCACAGAGATCTACCTGCCTCTGGCTCCCAAGTGCTGGGATTAAAGGTGTGTACCACCATACCCAGTCATTGTGGGTGATTCTTAAGGCCAGGTACACTTTTATGGAAACTGTAAGTGAAGATATGAGATACTGCAGACCTTGATGTTCATTTTGTGAATCATACTATGAGGACTGTCATATGAATAATGCCACCATTTCTTCTGTACTTACTAGTTGGCATTCTCTAATCATGAATGTTTATCTTCTCACTTGGTCATCACTGGGAGTGGAGTGGGGTACTCTTATTTATTTGTCAGTAAGATGCATTTGTTACAATCCTTATCTGAAGCTTAAAGCATGACAGATTTAGGTCATGGGACACCTTTCAAGGCAGCTTCATCCATTGATGAATCTGTACTAATGTTTCTGTCCTATACAAGACGTTATGAACACATCTTGTGCTTTGAACACAGCCTGGGTAATTTCCCTCACAGCTCCTTTCTGGTGGAGACCTGAGTGCTGGCTATACTCTCCGGTATCAGTGTGTGGCAAGGATAGTGATGAAGTGTATGTGAATGCATGCATAGCCATTGCAGAATTATATAACATTACTATCTACCTGTCTATCATCAAAGGCACGGACTCACACTTCCCCCAGTGCTATCTGGACTTCCTTTCAGGTTCCCGGGCTCCCACATTTGCACTCCCCTCCTCCAGCAGTCAGAGTACACTGGCTCTGAAACAGTCGTCATACGCTCATGCTCTGCACAAGCACCAACCACATGGGTCCAACTGCCTTGCTTATTCGCCTGCCTCACATGAGCAGGGTACCCTTCTTTCTTGGACTTAATTAATGACTTCTAGACTGAACTGGTTAAGGAAAGAGGGAAAAACAAAAGGAGAGAGGGAGGGATCTTCTGTCTAATTTAATACAAAATAGCACTACTGAACCTTAATGATTGGGAAATACATTTCAGATAAAAAGAGGAAGAAAAGAACATTTGGAAAAGAGGTAAGGCATGGCAGTTTGCCACAGAAGGGAACCACTGCCTTGGCTCAACTCTATGGAGTTGTTAATATCCCTGATCATAACAGACAGGGCCGACAGAGGCTACTGGGGACCCTCTCTTCCCATCTTCACATGGAATGCTGTCTGTGCTTCAACCCCCAGCCTGCTCTTCCCATGTGCCTGGACCTGTGGGCTGCTCTGACTTATCATTATCTTTTCTACAGTTGTACACCACGGAGCTGGTACCTTGAATCTCTGACTCCGACAAAAGCTGATACAGGTCTGTATAGTGAGCTTGTTGGATGTTTTACTGGTGCCGGTGAGAGGAGGTGGGTTTCCATGATCCTTGTAGCAGCCAAGGTTTCCAGGCACTAGAGACAAACAAAACAAAAGAATTTCACAACATCTGGCTGGGAAACACTAAGAAGGAAATGCAGTCTGTGCCAGGTGTGCTCTGCCCACAGTGTTTACACCCGGAGGGACAACACAGGCAAATGACAACAAGCTCTAAAACGGACCCTCTGGTACTGTTCTCTGCCAGACGCTACACCATCTGCAAGAAAGTGTGGCATGCAGATCTCCAGTTTACTTTATCCGTGTCGGTAGAATTTAGTACTGGAGGAAACCAGGAACAATGTCTTAAGACAGAGAAGGTGGCTTTGCTTCTGTCCCACAGCACCTATCTTCCAGTAATTCACCAAAATGACAGACACGAGCAGAGGAGCCCTGGGAGGAAACCCAGAGGTGTTCCTTTGGCCACACACATGCAGATCTACAAGACTGATACTATAGACATCAAGGGAATGATCGCCATTCAAAAAGGAATGACCGTAAATGTTGCCACAGCAAAATTGGAAGTGCCTTGAACAGCATTCAGCCCACCACTGGCGTCATTGCAAGCAAGCAGGTGAAGGCAAGCTTCTCGCCAAGAGAAGGAATGTGCACACGGAACATGTTAAGCACTGAGAGTCAAGGCAGTTTCCTGAAACTGGTGATGGAAAAACCTGTCAGAAGAAAAGGATGCCAAGGAGAAGGCCCGTGTGTTGAACAGAGCACCGGCCAGCTCCGTCAGAGGAGCACGCTTCATGTGAACCAGTGGGAAAGAGCCTGGGCTGCTGGAGCTGTTCCCTATGAATTCATAGCTTAATGTGCAAAAAAAAAGGCCTAGATTGTTTAAAAAAAAAAAAAAGACCAGAGAGGCGGGGCTGACAATGTCTGTCTCAGGGGCTAAAGGTACTTGCTCAATGACCTCAGTTTGATCTCCAGAACTCACATGGAGAGAACCAACTCCTAAACGTTGTTTTTTGGCCTTCACGTGTATGCTGTGGCATGTGCTGCCTCCTCCCATGCCCCACCCCCCAAAAAGAGTAGTGAAGCGATCAGATTTAAATGGTTCCAGGTGACTGGGTGCGCTTGAGTGGTAAGCACAGGCACACAGCCCCAAGATTTGAGGTTAAAGCAGGAGTGATCAATTTGAGGCCAATCTGGGCTACACAATGCATTGGGATTTGTTTAAAAAACAACAAACAAAGGGGCTGGAGAGAAGGCTCTATGGACAAGAGCACTGGGTCTTCTCCCAGAGGACACAAGTCGGACTCCCCACATCTATAATTGTGGATCAAGACATTTCCGTAACTCCAGTTCCAGGAGATGCCATCTTCTGGCCTCTGCAGACATCAGACATGCACATGGTATACATACATACATGTAGGCACACACAGAGACACATAAAATAAAAATATCTTTAAAAAAAACAAACAAAATCACCCCAACCCCCTCAAGGGAACCCAAGTCAGCTTAGTACAGAGTATATACATGTTTTCTGTGGCATTGGCCTAAATGCCCGTCAACAAATGAATGATTAAAAAATGTGATACAAAGACAACTGAGTTTTCCTCAATCATAAAGAAAAAAATTGGGGCTGGAGCAATGGCTCAGAGGTTAAGAGCACTGACGGCTCTTCCAGAGGTCCTGAGTTCAATTCCCAGCAACCACATGGTGGCTCACAACCATCTGTAATGAGATCTGATGCCCTCTTTTGGTGTCTCTGAAGAGAGCCAGTGTACTCATATACATTAAATAAATAAATGTTTTTTAAAAAAGTTGTTTAAAAAGAAAGAAAAAAATTATAGCTGGGCATGGTGGTGCATATCTTTAATTCTATCATTCACCAGACAGAGGCAGGTGGATCTCTGTGAATTCAAGGCTAGCCTGGTGTACATAGTGGGTTGTTCCTGGATAACCAGGGCTACATTGTGAGGCTCTCACACAAAAAATAAACAACAGAAGAAAATTCTTCAACTGCACATACAAAGGCACATTGGTTGTGATAGTATGCACAAGCCTATGCAACCTCAGGCTAGACCAAACCCTGGCATGGAAAGAAGGCCAAGGAGGGCATGAGGTCCCACTCCTAGCTGAGGAGCCCTTGGAACTGGCAGCCACTGGAGGAAGGAGCATCAGTTTTCCTTAAGAGGGCTGCCCCTGACAGGCTGGACACTCTGGTGGAAGGTCACACGTCCATGAATCTATGGGCAGCACAAACTGGATTGATGGGAAGGAAAACAAGAGACAGAACACACAGCTGGGTGGGAGGAAAAGGGGCGGACATGGGAGGAGTCGGGGAAGGAGTAAATACAGTTTGAAAATGTATTAAATTTTCACAGAACTAACAATAATAAAAAAAATTATATCATTTGCAAGAAAATGGAAGAACCTGGGATCACCAATTAAGGAAAATAAGCCAAACTCAGAGAGATAAATATAACATTTCCCTCAAATGTGGAGCCACGAGTGGTTTTCCTGGAACTTGCTCTGTAGACCAGGCTGGTTTTGAACTCATAGAGACACCTGCCTCTGCCTCCCCGGTGCTAAGATTAAAGGTGTGAGAAACAACCACCCTGCCACAGTTTCTTTTTCAGACGGGGTCTCTCACTAGTCCGGAACCCATCAAGTAGGGGAGGCCAGCTAACAAGCCCCAGGGATCTGACGTCGGCCTTGCCTGTACTGGGATCAGATACACGGCCCACTGTGGAGAGCTTTTTAATAAGGATTTGCCTTTAACTGTCTGTATGTGTGAGTGAGTTTATGCCTGCAGAGTTTATGCCAGAGGGTTTTCAGTCCCTCAGAAGAATGGAAGTTACAAGTGTCTGTGAGCCCCAGACACTGGTCTGAGAATCGCATCTGGGTCCTCTGCAAGAGCAGGACATGATTCGAGCTGTCGTCGTCCCTCCACCTCCTTGGAGGCCTGGCTTTTTTTTTTTTTTTTTGGTTTTTCGAGACAGGGTTTCTCTGTATAGCCCTGGCTGTCCTGGAACTCGCTCTGTAGACCAGGCTGGCCTCAAACTCAGAAATCCACCTACCTCTGCCTCCCAAGTGCTAGGATTAAAGGCGTGCGCCACCACCGCCTGGCTAAGCCTGGCTTTTTTATTTATTTTTTATTACTTTTGTTCTGGGAGATCAAACTTGGGTTCTATGGCTGATCAATCTCCACAGCCATTTATGCATATACAGATGACGTAAAAGCGGCAGTGGGGGAGATGGAAGCAGACTAGTGGGACACAGGCACGGGGAGCACAGCCAAAGTGCGTGGTGCACCTGAGTTGAGTACACAGAACTGGAGGCGCCATGTCGCTTGAAGACTAACTCTGTGCAACAGCGAGTGGGTTTCCCCACGGCCCTCCGCTTTCCACACCCACACTCTCTCCCAATGGGATCTGTCAGCTTTTGTTTTACTGAAGGCTGGAAGAACCAGGCAGGTTTTAAGGGCAAAAGGAAGGTGTCAGTGGGCTGAGCCATGCTTGAAGAGTTCTAAGCAGCAGCCACACAGTTCCGGCCATGCCGCCCCCAGTCCTTCATCACACCTTCCCTTGCTGGCTTCCGGTGTCCTGTCATAGGCCTCTGACTCATACCTTCCTGTAAATGCACTGGACTCACATGTATAATCCAGGATAATCTCTCCTTCCCAAATCTTTACTCACACTTGCAAACTCTCTCATGCCATTTAAGGTCGCATTCTCATAGATTTGGGATTATAAAGTTATAATCATTAAAGGTCATTATAAATAATGACCCTTTGGGGGTCATTATTTAGCCTACCTCAAGGAGTATGCCAGTGTTTTACAGCTGCATAGTAAGCTGTTTGTCCTAGTGAGGAGCTGTATCTGAGGCAAGATGAACAAATGTAAATACAGGTACTAATCATGGTAAGTGGCTTTCACATAGCCTTGGCTCTGCTAAGGACTGAATGTTTGTATACACTGCGATGTAATAAGAAATATACTCGGTCTCTACCCACTTCCTGCCACCAAGTTTCCCAACCCTCAAGACTCTGGATGACTCCTTTCTAGTGAAGCACCTCGTGGTGGGCCTCTGGTTAGCCTCATGGTGGGGTTGGACACCAGAAAGACACAATTAGTAACTTGGAGCCATGAGTCCAATTCCCCATCCTCCAGGGAAGAGAAAAGAGCTAGGGATAGAGTCAATACTTGATTGTGACTACCTGGTGAAGCCTCTTAAAAACCCTAGAGATGGAGTTCAGAGTTTCTGGAGTGATTTACAAATCCTGGCTAAGAAATGGCACACTCCACAGGGACAGATTCTCTGGGGCTCAGATTCTCTTGAACCTCAAACATAGGAACATCTTCAACCTATCACATTCTTTCTGATACAGCAGCAAATGTGTCCCTCAAATTCTGAGAGTTACTACAGCAGATTACTTAACCTGAGGTGGAAGTCCACTTTGTAGACAAGCCTTGAGATTCACAACTTGAGACTGGACTCTGAATCAGGGTGTGTTCCCCTACTGCCGAGCCTTTAACCCCTGCGCTGATGCTGGATATCCTGTCATGAGTGGTAATCCATCCTGCTAATGTGTAGAGAGTGACTGGCTGCTGGAAAAGCCTCACCCATCTGGTGTCACAATAAAGCCTGTGAATGTATAGGAAAAAGATTGGTTTCCTTCCTTTCATATGTCGAGGTCTGAATAAACAGTGTGAATGGACTGGAGTGCGACCTCCGGGCAGTGATTAGATGAAATCAGGAAGAGTGAGCTACCACAATGGAGTAAGAAGACAAGAGGAGAGTTCGTTCTTTCTCTGCCCTGTGAGTACTCATCAGAAACAAGCCATCAAAGAGCCAGGAAGAGGGGTCATACCAGACACTGAATGCCATGAACTTCCAGCTTAGTATGTCTATTAAGCTGCTTGGGTCTGAGGAATTTTGTTTAAAAAAAATCGCATACTACAGGGCATTTTAGCACTTTAATCCCAGCATTCAGGAGGCAGAATCAGGTGGATCTCTGTGAGTTCAAGGCCACCCTGGTCTTCATAGCAAATTCCAGGCCACTTAGAGCTATATAGTGAGACCCTGTCTCTCCCAGTCCCTACGAGCACCAAATAGGAAAAAGGAAACTTTGCCTAAAACAGACCCATGTCTCTAAAGGGCGTTCATACCTTTTGTATTCCCATCTTTTTTTGAAAAAAGGTCTCAGTATGTAGCCTAGGCAGGCATCAGCTTTTGAAGATTACAAGTATACAAATAGGCCATGTCAAAGCCTATGGCCAAACACTGAGGGTGGGCTGCGTTCCAGCCAACAGCACACATAAAACTGCATCTTATTAAAGCCCTGTGAGCCGGACAGTGGCTCTTTCCCTTCCTGTTTTTAGAGAAGACATTCCAGCCCTGGCAACAGCTTGCCTGCAGCTTTCTAAGAGACTTCAATGCACAAGACTAAGTCAGTCTAGGCTTTTTCACTCACAGGATGTATGACGATTACAATACACTACTTTAAGCCACTAAATTTGGGGGTAACCTGTTTCAAAGTAGTAAGTTACTAACACATGATACATTCCAAATCTGTTCATGGTTAACTCACAATAAGCCATGGGCATGCTGGTCTCTTAGAAATTTAGTGTTCAGTCCCTGTTTTGTTTTTGTTTTTATGTGCACTGGTGTAAGGGTGTCAGGTTCCCTGAAACTGGCATTACAGACAGTTGTGAGCTGCCATGTGGGTGCTGGGAATTGAACTTGGGTCCTGTGGAAGAGCAGCAGTGCTCTTAACGGCTGGGTCATTGCTCCAGCCCCCTCAATCCATGTTTAAAACTCAGGATTATTAGTTGAAGTCCTTTTCCAAACATCCTGCCCTTTCTTCTAGAACCAATTCTAAAACCCTAACCTAAGAGACCAGAGAGTCTAGGATAGTATTTTCCTTTCTGTTTTAAGATTGGAAAGAGAATGTCTCAGATTACTGAGCTATATTTGCACATCAGTCTTCTGAGCATATAAAAATATGTACATGTATGTGTATGTACACGTAGGAAACTTTCCTCCTTAAACCATCTGCCCAGTTTATATTATGCCTGCAGGAAGTCCCTCTGCTAATCTAATCTTCACACGTAAGTCATATGGTTGTCTTGCTTCTGTTCCCATCATTCAGGGCTCAGATGTAACAAATGTGGCTCTCCATACAAACTTTAAAATGAATCTTTCAAAAACAAACCAAATCTCTACAGTAGCAAGTGTAAATAGAGCCGGGGCAGGAGCGGTCCAATCTTCAGTGCAGGCCAGCCTGGGGATGTCTGAGGTTTAGGGCTTAAACAACTGCAGAGCCAAGCAGTTCCAGCCAGGGTTTATGAGACAAACAGAGCTTGTTAGAGAGAACTTCTGTATGGAGACTAGAACATGCATTTTAATGATTCTTAGTAAGAAGTACTTGTTCATGATCATCTTGGTCATTTACTCTGATTTTGTCTCATTGATTCATTATGCTCACATAAGCATGATATGTATATTAGACTACACACAGCCCAAGGCACACAGCCATAAATACTAAGTTTAGACATAAGCAAGGCTATAGACTACATGAATAGAGCTGGAACCTATAAGCTTTGTTCACAAAGATTTGGTGAGCAAATCCAGGCAGCTTATGTTCCAGTGAGGTAGTGGGGTACCGACATGCACCACGAAGGGGATTAGGAATCAGGCTGCTCTCTGCTGCTGTGCTAATCCACCCTGACCTCAGTGGTCTAAGGTGACATCCTTGTCCCATCCCAAGCTTAAACTTGCCAAAATTCCCACTCTACCTTTGCACTGAGTCTCTATGTTGCCAGTTCCCAGTTTTCTCTCTTTCTTAAACATTTTCTTCTCATAACCCCTTTCACCCCCCCCTCCAAACTTCTCTGATATGACCCAGGGTATGAAGGTATATAAAATAGGGAACTAGGGAGATGGCTAAGTCAGCAAAGTATTTGCCTTGTAACTACAGGACCTGAGTTTGAACCCCAAAACATATAAAATATCCATGCGCATCAGTGCTGGGGAATCCCTGGCTAGCCAGCTTGCCTAATCATCAAGCTGCAGGCCACTGAGAGACCCTATCTCAAAAAACTTGTCAGGTGGTGGTAGTACACACTTTTGATCCCAGCAATTGAGAGGCAGAGGTAAGCAGATCTCTGTGAGGTCAAGGGCAGCCTGGTCTAGAGTTGAGTTCCAGGATAGTGAGGACTACACTGAAAAACCCCATCTCAGAAAAGAAGATGAGGGGAAGAGAAGGAGGAAGAAGAGGAAGAGGAGAAGGGAGAAGGGAGGAGGAGGAGGAAACGGGGGAAGGGGAGTAACAGGAGGAGGAGGAGCAGGAGGAGGAGTAGGTGGGGGTCAATTAGGCTAGTCTGGCTAGCCAATGAATCGCAGTGATCTGCCTGGCTTTGCTTCCCCAGTGCTGGGACCACAGGGACATGTCACCATGATATTTTTACATGGGTTTTAGGAATCCCATGTTTGCATGGCAAATACTTTGTGGACTGAACCCTTTTCCTAGCATCATAATTGAATTTTTTTTTTTTTTTTTGGTTTTTCGAGACAGGGTTTCTCTGTATAGCCCTGGCTGTCCTGGAACTCGCTCTGTAGACCAGGCTGGCCTCGAACTCAGAAATCCGCCTGCCTCTGCCTCCCAAGTGCTAGGATTAAAGGCGTGCGCCACCACCGCCCGGCTATAATTGAATTTTTTAAAAATGAAATTCACATCAGCAATTCAAGTAGCATTTTAAAAATTAAACATTCTAACATCATATAATTCAAAGATATATTAATTTGATACATGTTAAGGAATGACAGCATAGAATTTTTTTTTTTTTTTGTTTTTTTGTTTTTCGAGACACGGTTTCTCTGTATAGCCCTGGCTGTCCTGGAACTCACTCTGTAAACCAGGCTGGCCTCAAACTCAGAAATCTGCCTGCCTCTGCCTCCCAAGTGCTGGGATTAAAGGCGTGCGCCACCACTGCCCGGCAGCATAGAAGTATTAAAAGCTTTAGTTTTTTCAAAATTAAACCATTAGGTTTCCATAAGAACAGTGATGCAGCCTGTGGGTTATGACCCCTTTTGGCGTCATATATCAAATATCCTGCGCATCAGATATTTGCAATATGATTCGTAATGCAAAATTAAAGTTATGAAGTAGTAATGAAAATAATTTTATGGTTGGGGGTCACTACAACATGAGGAACTGTATTAAAGGGTCACAGCATTAGAAAGGTTCCACTGCTTAAGAACTTTGTATGAGAGTTTGAGGCCAGCCTGGTCTACAGAGTGAGTTCCAGGACAGCCAAGGCTATAAAGAGAAACCCTGTCTCAGGGAAAAAAAACAAAATGAAAAAATAAAAGAGAAAGAACTTCTCGTGAACAATAAAAGCACTGCCATTCACAACACAGCCGTCCCAAATCTCAGCAGAGTTGCTGCATTAGTTGTAAAGCCATGCAGTGTGTTCAGAACCAGACAGTGGCGAGGCCACACGATGCCACGCGGGCAAGAGCTGTCAGAGCTGCCTCAGCCTCGCCACAGGCTTCATTCTGAATTAGTTCCAGACACTGCAATTCAGACACCTTTTTTTTTTTTGGTTTTTTCGAGCCCTTTTTAAAGCCCTTGCCTGCATGCCTGACCACCTATTCAACGTTCAAAACCCATATGGTGGAAGAATGGACTCTTACTGATTGTCCTCTGAACCCCATATGTGTGCCATGGGATAAATACATACATACACATGCTCACCAACACAAGAAATAATAAGTAAGCAAATATAAGTTTTTAAAGAGCTGTGTCTTAGGCCCCTGCATTAGGCTCCTGTTCTGTTTCTAGGCTTGTCTTACTTGATAGCAGCACACTGCCACCACAATCATCTTTATATGCCAGGCAGAAGAAAGGTAGTATAGAGGCTGAGGCAGGGACATTAAGAGGCAAATTGACCAGTGACAGCGTAGGGATGGGTGGAAGGAGGACAAGAGCTGCATGGGCCCTTCGTTCACCCTGCAAAGCTCTTGGCTGCCTCAGCATACAGCCTGGAGTTTCCTAGGTGGCCCCCCCCCCCGCATCACCTGCTCCCCAACCCCCTTTCCATGCCCCATCCTTTCCCCATGCCCCACCTCCTTTCCCATGCTCTCCCCCTTTCCCATGCCCCACCCCTTTCCATGCCCCACCCCCTTTCCCAGCAGCACACCCTCGCCTCTGCTCCTTAGTCAAACTGAACTGTGTTTATGTTTCCGGCTTTACCTTGCTCCCTGGCCTCTGGATTGTTACACTTGCATTCCCTCTGCTTATAAAACTCTCCCCTACTTAAGATTTCAGTCTGAGCATCATTTTCCCCAGGGGTCACTCGGGGTACACTGTCCTTCCCATCTTTCCCCAGTAGAAAGTGAGCCAGGTGGGCAGTAGTGGCGCACGCCTTTAATCCCAGCACTTGGGAGGCAGAGGCAGGTGGATTTCTGAGTTCGAGGCCAGCCTGGTCTACAGAGTGAGTTCCAGGACAGCCAGGGCTACACAGAGAAACCCTGTCTCGAAAACAAAAACAAAAAGAAAGAAAGTGAGCCGAGTGGCCAAGTGGCTCAGCTACAGCAGCGTGGCCGTGGCGTTAGAGTCCAAGTATAGTTTCCTTGTCTCTCTCCCAAACAACCATGGAGGAGACGTAAGCGCAGGACATCATCTTCCATACCCTGCTATATTCTCTCCAGATACTCTGTGACTGGAGGATACACAACGAGTGGGTACAAGGCCCCCTCTCGGGCAGCTGTCAATGAACTCAGTACCTACTTATAGCTAGCCATGACTATCATCTAGAAACACCATACTAGTTCCATACAGGTCAACTTTACAACTTAAAAAGTACTAAGTCACCTCATCAAACCTTCCCAAAATGCACTAGTTAAGGTCTGTTTTGTTTAAAACTCTTAAGTTTTTAAACCTTTTGTTTGAAACTCTTAAGACAGAGTTTCACTGTGTAGCCTTAGTTGTCCTGGAACTTACTTTGTAGAGCAGGTTGGCACAGAGATATGGTGCCTCTGCCTTTTAGTGCTGGGATTAAAGACATGTGTCACTATGCCCAGTTGGAAATTTGGGAGGACATGTCTATTCTAAAACAGATGCCATGGAGGCTACCGGAACCTTGGAAATGAGTCCTCAGAGGGGTCTTAAGGGGGCATTTCTTACTGCTGTTGTACCTGTACTCTGGACTGAGAAGAAAACTATACAGCTTATTAGAGTTGTGCTACAAGGAAAAGGACAAATACTGAGCATGACTTTGCATACCTGCTAGAAGCAGGAGAACTGAGTTCAGTCAGCTTGGGCTGCAGTGGGCTGTCTCGCCCTGCACCATCCGTAAAGTGGTTCAGAAACTGTCTGCTCACTGCTAGCTCTCGGCACTATCTGAAGACTCTGATCTACCCACCCTATGCCCAGCAGCAGCCAGCATCTTGGCCGCTCCATCGTGGGCTGCATGTCTTCCTTTCTCTGTTTCCCTTCTCAGTTCAGGGGATGAAATCCAGAGGCAAGTGCTCTAGCCCTGAGCCACATCCCACCCCACTGCAGCCTTTCTGAGCTCAGGGCATCAGTAGTGGAACAATATGGGCCTCAGAGGGTTCTTGTGAGACTTGGGTAAAATGTATCCATACCCCAAGGTTGGGCAGGACGATATATGCTGAAGAGAGTAATTACCAGTCTGTAGAGTAAGGCTTTCACTATTCACCACACAAACAAGAATAACTTGCTGGGTAATAGAAAATTACAATAGCATTGATTTAAAAGACAACATGAAAAACGGCCACTTCAGAAATGTTTTTCCAGATATTAAAATATTCATCTTACATCTGTGCTGCAGTGTGCTCACCAGGTCATCTCACAGGAACACCCGCCATCTCTCTGGGGGAGGCGGGGAGGAAGACAAAGAACCATGAAGGTGAAGGGCTTTGCATAGGGACACATAGCAGTCCTTGGAGGCAAGATAGGGTGCAATGCCTGCTGGCTGTCTTATATAAACGTGATAGTCACCATTATGGAAGAGAAACTGCTGTGCTCACTGAATCAGCGTGGCTACCGTCACTGTGGTGAAGAAAGCAGGGCTGCATGGCTGTACCAAGACAGTTACCTGCATCCCCTTGTAGGCTGTAAAGTTCACCAGACCTTCACCCAAGACTACATCCAGCACAGCCTCCTGGCTGCACAGGGACTTGGGAGGTGCTGGAGAGGAGTGGAGGAGGAGGGCTGACTTAGGAGTAGGGGAAACCCAGTGATAAAGCTGCTTTTGAGTAGACCACGCTCCTGTAACTAACTTCAATCACCCCAGCGCATTAAAGGTACAGTCTATTGGTGCCTTCAATGTGATGAGTAGATGTTTGTTCACACAGCCTAGACAAAGACATTCAACACTCCTGACAGATTCAGGCAGCTCCGCCACATCATAGGAGGCATCTAGCAGTTAGCACTGACCTCACCCCTCAGCCCAAGATGGAGTTCTACCTTTTTTCTTTTCTTGTTTGACAGGGCCTTGCTATAAATATGTAGTCCAGGTTGGTCTCTAACTCTTAACTCCTTCTGCCTCAGTTTCTTGATGTAATAATTACAGGCATGTTCCATCACCCCTTCCAATAGTTAAAGACACAGGTCCCTCAGGGTTCTGTGTGTCCCCAGGGAAGCCTCTGGGACAGGGCCAGCCTGTGGGGTGTTCTTTAACTGGAAAGGGTGGCTCTATGTCTCCCCAGAGAAGACACGTCATGTGGGATTTCCAGACTGTGTCCCACCCTTAGGTCTTCTCAGAAGCAGAGAGGGAAAGTTCATTAAGAAGGAATACTTGTTCTCAAGTTCTTGTACTTTCAGGGCCACTTGGAAGTCCTGTGGCCTCATCAGACAGTTTTTTTTCTTACGATGAGGCTTCATCACTCAGAAAGTGTAACCCACAAATGGACCTGTTTATAAATGCTCGGCAATTACAGTGGCCCTCCCTTATCTGTACGGGATGTATTCCAAAGTCCTCCAGTGGACGCCAGGCACCACACAGTAGTCAGCCATGCAGAAGCTGTTTCCTTCCTATAGGAGCACACACAGACTCCATTTCTCCATTCAGACTGAGCCCTTATCACACACCATGGCTCAAGCGTGTGCCGTCCGAGGTGTGACCACAGAACTGGCTCTGCCTTCTCTTCCTCACAACTGTACACAGAAGATTCAGCCTCAGAACAGATGTTAGAAAGCCCAGCATACATTTCCCCATCTTTATTAAGCTGAAGACTGTAAACTCAAATTCCAAGAAAAGAGCCACACCCGAGATCCTGCAAGGCTGATGGATTGATTAGAACTTTGTGACTGTGGGAGATGGAATGTGGCAGATCAGGAATCAGATTATCTTGGAATACCTTTAGCTCCCTTAATATTCCCATGGTCCCCCTCTGTGTCTCACCCAGCATTTCTGTGACTATCACAAGAAACCTTTTGGGATGTATTGACTTAACAGATCTTTCATGAACCCAAAGGCTAAGAATGTTATCAGATGAAACCTTTGGAGCACATTTCCCTGCTTGGCTATGAGCCGCCTCCCTAAAATTTCTACCAATATACTCGAAACCTGCCCCAGTGATAACTTTACATGTCCTGTCATCATGAAAACTTCATGAAACTTACCACACTGGAGCCTGGTGTTTGCAGCAAACTCAGTCTGTGTTCTAGGCTATGATCACTCACATTTGGATTTGCCATCCCTTATTCCCTGTGCGGTGAGAGCTGTGTTTTATAGAGTCAGATAAGCACCCAGGAGACACTTCTGCACAAAAGCATTGACTCTGCATTCATTTATGCCATCCATATTTTTCACTTTGGCTGAAGGCATGGAGATAGGTCATCTCCCTGAATCTGTGTATGACTCCCAAGGTGGGTAATTATCCATAGAGGGGTGAGTTGTAGGTGGATGCATCTTGGAGCAGAAGTGGTCATTACTTAGAACCACTTTGTCCCCCAAGAGACAAGGACTTCTTTGGACCACTTTGCAGAATTGAGACTATTTAGGCCTCAAGCTCATGTGATAGTGGCCAAGTCTTGGCATACTGAGGATAAGTGGCTAAGCTTAGCAGTTACAGCCCAGGCTTTTGCCCTAAAGACTTTGATTAGGGGATGTCCTCCTATTTCATTAAAGAAAGTCCTTTAGGGCTTCTCCTTGGTATGAATGAATGAATGAATGAATGAATGGATGGATGAATGAATAAATAAATATCATTTGAATACAAAAGGTGCCATCTCTGTTGGGACTAATGGTGGGCACTAGATTTCATCATTGCAGTGGTTTGAATAGGAATGGCCCCCATAGACTCATATCTTTGAATGCCAGGCACAGAGGGAGAGCTCTATTAGGAGGTGTGGCCTTGTTGGAGGAAGTGAGTCACTGTGGGGGAAGGCTTTAAGGTCTCCTATGCTCAAGCTATACCCAGTGAGGTACAAAGTCTCCTTCTGCTGCCTGCTGGTCCAGATATAGAACTCTCAGCTACTCCAACATCATGTCTGCCTGTAGGCCACCATGCTTCCTGCCATGATGATAATGGACTGAACCTCTGAAACTGTAAGCCAGTCCTAATTAAATGTTTTCTTTTATAAGAGTTGCTGTGGTCACAGTGTCTCTTCACAGTAATAAAACCCTAAGACAATTTATGCTATCCAGAATTGCACACAATTTAAAAATTATGAATTGCTTATTTACTTATTTTGCCTATATGTGGAGGTACAGGTGAGCCACAGTGTGTGTGTGTGTGTGTGTGTGTGTGTGTGTGTAGCTTGGAGGATATGTGGGTTCTTTCCTTCCATCCTGTGTGCTCCCGAGGTTGCAGGAACCTAGGTGCACATGCCTTCACCCGCCAAGCCATCTTGCGCACCCTGGTCTCCCTTACACTTTACACCTGGTTTCTAGTCCACTGTGCACAATTGTGCTTAGGATGCATCTGTGCCACTGAAGAAAATGCTCACTTGGTTCACAAAGTCTCCAGTTTGTTTGTTTGTTTTTAACAATACTAGGGATTGAACCTGGGGCCCTAGGAAATCTAGGCAAATGCTATAGCATGCCACTGAACTACAGCTACAGTCTTAAAGTTGGCATTTTTTCCATGGTAAACTAAATAACATGAATTACAAAAACCAAAACTTGAATCCACACCAGAGCTGAGTCCATAAAACTACACTATAAGAACACACACACACCTTTAATCCGAGTCCACTGGAGGCAGAAGCAGGTGGATTCTGAGTTCGAGGCTAACCTGATGAACATAATGAGTTCTAGATGGATCAGCCAGGCTACAATGAGACCCTGTCTCAAAACGAAACAAAACCAAACACACACAAAACCACCAATGTGGTCCTTTTGTGACCCTGAGTCCAGTGCCACAGCTACTGATCAGCTAGTGCAGCAAAGGCGCCATGGCCATCCCCACGTCTAGGTGGACAAGGGTGCACAGAAACAAAAATAAACACTTTGGAAATCATGTGGCAGGAGAGCCCCAGGAGAGACCATTCCCTGGGGAAAACACACCCACATAATAGCTGGTGACATTTTCATGCCTACTATTAGTTTGGTCCTAAACTTGAGGTTTATGCATTTTATTAATATTCAAAACAGCCTGAGAAGGCACCGAAGAGCAGAGAGAGCCCAGAGAAGGGCCCCTGAAGGAGCGATGCTGTGGGCCTCGAAGTGACGCTGAGGCCCAAATGCTCCCATTACTCACACAGGAGTCACACAGAAGTCATTAGTCACCTCACTGATGGAGGAGGGTGTAAGCAGTACATCCTCTAGCCTCCTGCACTAGGGGGAGCCTTGAAGCACTTTGTTCTCCTCTCATGTCCACCAGCACCCTCCCACAGGTGCACACATGTCCAGGGAGGGTGACCCCATGCGAGCACGGCATCCTGGGAAGTCCTGGGAACCCTGCTCTATGTGAGGCTTTCCATTACTTAGGAATTTCAGAGCAGGCCCAGCCCCTGCCATCAAACAGCTTCATCTTGCTGACAAAACTTGCCACAGAAAGCAAACGATATTAAAACTGGATTCTGACAATGCCAACATGGGTAGTCTAAACGTGTACACATGAAAGAAGATGCTAAGCAGTCAAGATGGCAAGACAGGGAGGCGCTGGAGACCTGCGGTATTCATGTTGCCTCCACCTCTGCTGTGGCTACTAAGGAAGCAGGAGGTTTCTCTTAGGCTGGAATGAGGCAATGTGCTCTGTCTTTGAAATGAACTTCAGCACACAGCAGTGAAGTCTGAAGCTGGGAAAGACCCCAAGGCCCAGAAAAGGCTGGCAGAATGTTCTGTCAGAGGGTCCAAGCCCGAAGCCAGTTCCCAGACAAGAACAGCTGGGCAGAGAACACCCACAGTGCCAGCCTGGCCTCAGAGCAGCTGTGCTGTGCAGAAAAGGTCTCCCGGGTGTCATGGCAGCCCGCTCTGTGCCGGGGGCTTGGGATTTCCCAAACAGAGAAAGGAAAACAACTCAGAGCCCGCAGAATGAGTTGTGTACCTGCTACCTGTCAGCATTCAAGTTGATCCCTTCATTTCCATGGCGTCAAAAAGGGAACTCTATTACTTCTCTATACTATTTAAATTTTGATCTTAATTCCTAAAGAAAACACATGTACACACACACACACACACACACACTCTCTCTCTCTCTCTCCCTCTCCCTCTCTCACTCACTCACTCAACAGTAGCTCAGATTCATCCTAGGACACCAGTTTTCAAGAAAACAGGAAATACGGCTGCTTATAAGGACCACAAGGAAAAGGAACTACTCTTGCCTTGGGGTCCTGTATCCAAACCCTATTTGACCCAGGATGTAGTAGAACCAACTAGTCTCTATTTTCTTACTGAACAATGGGGGAGAGAAGACCAGACACATCTGTAGCTGCTATCAAGTCTGCACGAGAACATGGGTGTGGTACAAGCCAGGCATCCATCAATAGCTGAATACAGAGACCAGTGCTGACACCAACGACAGACGTGTCAGCATTGCACACATCCTACAGTGGGACCAATGACAAGTGTGTCATCATCACACACGTCCCACCAGCGACAGACATGTCAGCATTACAAGTCCTATAGGTGGAAAGTGTCCTTCATGAAGCTTTGGAGATCACAATTTTATAAGAGCTCACAATTGAAAGCTTTTAAATTCTCTTCAGGGCAAAAATGAACAAAAGCTAAGGGAAGACAAGATTAAGCAGAGTGCCACTTAGTTAGGAATTTGTAAAATTATTTTTGTTGGTAATTCACAACTGTAATTTTGCAGCTCTTATGGGTTGTAATGTAAATATTTGGGTTTTCTGATTGTTTTAGGCAATCCCCATGAAAGGGTCATCCTAACCCTGAGGGGTCGAGACCCACAGGTTGAGAACTGCTGACTATAGTCCAGTAAGAACAGCCTAGCTACTCACAGTCCAACTGATAAGCAGCGAGCCAACGTCCTCCCACACCTGGCACGTGCCCTCTCTCATGTGTATGATGTTTGTCACCCTCAGTTCTCCAGAGTATTAGGCACGAGCTCACCTGTTCATGTAGCAGTCTTCTATCTTAAACTGCAGGCTTCCACCGACTACAGACCACACCTGGGTACAAGCTCTTACGTGTAGTCAGAGCCTCAGAAACTGGGCTGGGAGTGTAACTCAGTGATAGTGCGCTCTCCTGGCGTGTGCCAAGGCCCTAGATTCTACCTCCAGCATCGCACAAGTAAAAAGGGAAGAAAGAAATACCATTTGTCACAGCTAACAACTCTCAAAGTTCTTATAACTCTATCACACTTATTTCTCTATGTGTGTGTGTGCATGCATGTGGGCCAGCAAGCCAGAGCAAGCATGGAGGCCAGAGGACAAGTGGCTCTGTCCTGAACTACATGATGACTAAGGATCAAACTCGGGTCATCAGGCTTGGTTGTAAGCACCCTTATGCACTGAACCATCTTGTTGGCTCCTAAAGTTCTTATGATTTTAAACTTTAATAATTAATTTTAATAACTACTTCAATAATGAATAGTTTTCATAACTTTAAGTAATAATTAAGAGTCGTAATAAACTTAATTAAACCCTTAATGACAAACTTTAACAACAAATTCAGGCACTGACAAGCTAATGGAAAGTTCTCCAGGAGTCATAGACGCTGCTTGGTCAACATGGTAGAGAGAGAGGCCCAGAGCTGATCTCAAGCTAAATATTTCTTTTTCTTTTTTTTCTGAGACAGGGTTTCTCTGTGTAGCCCTGGCTGTTCTGGAACTCACTCTGTAGACCAGGCTGGCCTCGAACTCAGAAATCCGCCTGCCTCTGCTTCCCAAGTGCTGCCCGGCAAGCTAAATATTTCAATCCAGATATTCTGAATGGTATACATATTTTAAACATTTAAGATCTTACAAGGTATGAAACTTTACTTAAAAAAAATGTAGCTGGCTCAGTGATGCTAGAGTTTGATCCCTGGGACCTATCATGTGGTATAAAGAAGAAAATGACTCAAAACATCCTCTGGTCAGCAGCTCCTCCATCTACTCAGGAGGCTGACATGGAAAACGTAACCCTAGGGATGGAGACCAGCCCGGGAGACATAAACCACCACCCCAATATTTTGGTTACTAAAGTTAATAGAAATTTATTAATATCGCCAGACTCAACCTTTCAAATTTCTCTTAAGTCAAAGATTTGTAGGTGAACATTTTTTGGTAGATTAAAGAAACTGCTCTCAGATATGAGAAGGTAAATTTTTTATGCCTTTTATGTGCAGAAAACTTTATTTAAATTTTTAAAAAAAACATGTAAGGGCTGGAGAGATGGCCCGGTGGCTAAGAGCATACACTGAGCTTCCAGAGGTCCCGAGTTCAGCCCTTGAATCACGTCAGGTGGCTCACAGCCTCTTATAACTCAGGAACAGGGGGATCCGATACTGCTAGTCTTCATGGGTACCTGCACGTGTGTGCACATGCCCTCACACAGAGAATTAAAATAAAGCCTTTAAACGTTTGTTGTAGTGAGTGGCAGTTTATTTATATCTGGGGCTGAGAGGTCAGCATGTGGCGTCTGCTCTCTCCTTAGGTCCTAAGGCTCCAACTCGGCTTACCAGAGCATGGCTGCCCTTACCTGCAGCTTACCAGAGCACGGCTGCCCTTATCTGCTGAGCATTGCTGGACCTTTATCTGCCTTTAAATGTCATTTTCAGACCATTTCCCCACTCAAAAATGGCATTATTTACTTTCAAAATCTTAAGTTTGAAGTGTTGCATATGCTTGTAATCCCAAAATCCAGAAGGCTGAGGCATGAGGGTTTTAAATTCTAGTCCAGCCTAGGTTACATACTGAGACCCCACCTCAAAAGAAAATAAAAATCCACAGGTAAAATAGAGTAAATTAAAAGCTGTATAGAGACTACACAAGCCTGTCCATCAAATGCAATGGAACAGAAGGATGACTATTTAACATAAGGGAAAGATGTAAAGGATGTCAGAGTTCCCCTCCGAGATCTGACAGCCTTGGAATCTGCTTGTAACATCTTGTTTCTCTTGGAAGCTCTAAGAACCAGGGGTTCTGAGAACTGCATTGGCAGAAGCAGTTAGTGGGGGTGGGGCGGGGCAGATCTGGGAACTTCTGAGGATCTGCCCTTTAATAGTTCTGCCCAGGCTCTAATCCTTGAGGCAGTCTGACTTCTCTCCTGAATCCTACTCCATCTCCACCTCCTGCTCATAACACACCAGGAGCAGAGGTTCACGTCTTCACACAATGGCTCACCATTCAACCAATTCTCTTCTGTCCCCAAACATTTATTCTCCTGCCTCTGTGGGGCCTGCTCTATTCAGATATGAACACTGCAGTAACTTGATCAGGACAGGCCTTTTCCTGAGTGACAAGCCCAGTGCTCGTCATGAACAAGCAAGTGCTACAGAGGCTGGTATCATTCATAAAAATAGTGACTCCATCCAAAAGTGGGCCAAATGCGGCCTTAGAGGCAAGCACAGGCCTCGGGTCTCCTGCTACGGCATAGAGCCTTTTTGTCAGCCATGTTAGTAGAGCATGGCAGAGCCCTGAAGTCAGGGCTCTGGCTTGGCAAGAAGGTTTCATACAAAAGAATGAACTGGAAGATTTTCCAAAGAACTGCCCATCCACCCACCTCAGCACCACTCTTCCTTCCCACGGTTTGCAAGCCTCCTTATCCTGACCATTTGAGAAGGTCATCAAAAGGCCAGAAGGATGGGAATAGTGTTTACTTCTCTGTCTTTTTTGACTGTGGGTATGTTAGAGATATACTAGTTGGTATATTATTTTGCCATAATTTTCTCTTCTCAAATCTAGTTTCAATGAGTACATGAATCAGCTCCTACTGACCTGAATTATGCTTTACAAATGTGGGCTGAGCATTATCTTTCCAAATGAAAGTGCCCAGATTGAAACACCCTGTTGTCCTTCCTGAGAATGGCATAGACGGAGAGGAAAAGGCCATCTTTGTGTAGAACAAATGGACCGAGGGAAATCCGCTTTCCTCTCTGCCCTTCTTTACATGGCCACTGCCAAATGACATGTTTTATCATTTTAAAAATCTCGCTAAGTAGACTGAGCAAAGGGCCCATTCTTCTGGTCTCTACAGTTTTCTCAATTGAAGACCTGCACTAAAGCACACTCAGGCTGGCAGGGTGGTGACAGTAAGAATAGTGGGCCCACAGGTCTGGCCCTGCCTCTCTCTCCCCCTAGAGCTGTCAGCATGCAGACTGCTCTAGGCAAGTGGGAGAGGGATCCCAGGTCTCAGAAGGACCTGCAAAAACAAGCTTCCCGAGCCAAGGACAAGGCAGGCAAGGGGCAGGCTTATAATGAGGGGGAAATCAGCTAGAGGCTGGGGAGAGGCAGAAGCAGAGGCAGAGGCAGAGGCAGGAGAATCTGAATGAGTTTAAGGCCAGTCTGGTCAATATAAAAAAAGTTCCAGGATAGCCAGAACTACATAGTGAGGCCCTGTCTCAAGAAAAACAAAGCAAAGCAAAGCAAAACAAAACAGAAAAACAATTCCCATCAAAGGCTTACTTTATTTTTAAGTTCTGTGTGTGTGCCTTTGGGTATGTGCACCTTTTTGCAGGTCAGGGGCTTAGGGGTGGGTTTTAAGACAGGGTTTCTCTGTGTAGCCCTGGCTGGCTTGGAATTTACTCTATAGACTGGGTTGGCCTGGAACTCACAGAGATCCTCCTGCCTCTGCCTCCCCAGTACTGGAATTAGAGGTGTGCGTCACCGCTGGCTGGTGTGCGTCACCGCTGGCTGGCATGCTTGTGCACTTCTCTGTACAGGTGCCCATGAAGTGCAGAAGGGCTCTGGGTCCCCTGAAGCTGGAGGTACTGGCAGTTGTGAGCCACCTGGTGGAGTGCTGGGGACAGAGCTCAGGTCCTCTCCAGGAGCAGCGAGTGCTCTCCAACTACCATTTTATGTTTTTATTTTGAGACAATATTTTAACATGTAAACTGGACTGGAATTCAACCTCTTCCTGCCTCAGGGTTCAGAGTGTTAGGATTTCAGCCTGTGCCTCCATGCCGGCTGACAGGAGGTCAGACAGGTAAAACAGTAACAAAGCCCCAAATCCCTCAGGAGAAGGCTCACCCAACTCGGCTGCTCCCCTAAGAATCTGGATGTCCTTCTGCCTTTATATTGGCATAACATAACAAATAAGTAGGAGAAAGAATGAAATAGTAGAGAAACAGATCTTTACCAAAAGGCTAAAGAAGGACCCAGGGAGAAGCTTTAGTGGGTAAAGTGCAGAGTGTGGTCTCCAGCACCCGTGTGAGAAGCCAGGCATGGTGACATGGGCTTTTATGATCCCAGTAGGAATAGGGAATGGAGGTGGGAGGCTCTCTAGGGCTGTGCCCAGACAGCTTTGCCTGACCCATCAATCCCAGGTTCCAGTCAGAGACCCAGTCTCAGAAAACAAGGCGGATGACTCCTGAGGGATAACACCCAGGGCTGCCCTCTGGTTTCCACTCATACAAGCATGTATATGCGCATACACATATCCTCACACATATGAACACACACATACGTAGACACAAAAGGCTGAAGAGACTGAGTCAGGAATCATCATAAAAACACAATAGATACTGTGAATTATAGCATTGTGAGTTAAAGACCTGTGGGTGGTATCCAACCAGTTATTTACTATTATTTTCCAGAGACATTGAGGCCAAATAATACCAAATATGGGAATTTTTCTTTTCTTTTGTTTTTTTGTTTTGTTTTGTTTGAGACAGCATTTCTCTGTGTATCCTGGCTATTCTGGAACTATCTCTGTAGATCAGGCTGGCCTTGAACTCACAGAGATCTGCCGTCTCTGCCTCCTGAGTGCTGGGACTGAAGGCATGTATCACCACTTCTTGGCTAAATATGGTGCCACTGAACTGGGTGTTTCTAGTGCTTACGTGGAGGCCCACAGCCTGGGAGCTGAGCTCGGGCCCCAGACTGTCAGAGGGTGGGGAGCCTTACTCTGGCAGGCGGGGATGTCACAGTACTTCCAGTAGACACCGTCCTCATGCTCGGCCACGTAGCACCAAGGGCTCACATCTCCATCTGGATTTCTGTTGGGAATAAGGACATGTTGATGACACTGCTTGTGGGGCTAGTCACCTAGTCCATTCGGTTTTACAGCTTTGAGTTCCCTGTCATTTCTAATATCTGGTATATATTTCAATGTCATCTCTATTCAGGAAGGAAAACATGAGCTGGTCACAGTGGCTCAAACCTGTAACCCCAACACCCAAGAAGGTAAGGCTGGAGGGTTGCTACAAGCTCTAGGCCAGCTTGGGCTACACAGCAAGATCCTGTCTCAAGCAGGCAAACAAACTAAACAATAAAACCACAGATAGTACAATTCTCCAGAGTTTAGAAAAGGAATATTTAGGGAAAGATGTAATCTCAAAATAACTAACTAACTAACTAACTAAATAAATAAATAAATAAAAGGTTGCTTTTTGTGTTATTTGAAGCAGTGTTTCTCTGTGTAGTCCTGGCTGTCCTGGAACTCACTATGTAGACCAGGGTGGCCTCTGCTTGCCTCTGCCTCCTGAGCGTAAAGAGAATCTCTCATAAGCATCACCAGTCAATAAAAAAGTCAGCGGCCAATGAGCTGAGGCAGGAAGTAGGACATGGGACACTGGCAGGAAGAAGAGGATTCAGGGAAATAGTGAGAGAAGAAAAGAAGACTAGGGAGAGATTCGAGAAAGATGCTGAGAGAGACACTGTGAGAGACGCTGAAGGAGAGACAAAGAAAGAAGCGGACAGGGACTGAGGAGAGGTAACTAACCATTCAGAAGACAAAGACTAGTTTGAATGGTTAAATAAGTTACCAGCCAGTCAGAGAATGAGCCAAAGCTTATGGCCTAGGCATTTACTAGTAAATAATTGTTCTCAGAGTCGTCATTCCAGGAGCAGGAGCTGGGAGAAAAAAATGGATTTAATTTTTTTACACCTGAGTGCCTGGATTAAAGTATGTGCCACCACATCCGGCCTAATCTCAAATCTTAGAAATGTTTATTTCTAGAGGATAAGACGTTGGCATTATAGGGGTTTTTTTTGGGGGGGGGATTCTTTTGTGATTTTATTTTCTTCCTCTTTCAATAATGAATATCTCAAGTACAGTTTCCAAACAGCTAAATAAATTCACAAAACACACACTCGGCTGGCAAGCCTACTTGGTCTATGCTGATTAACTCACGTGACAGAAATGGTCCTCCATCACCACAGATATCCCACAGAGGCTTCTCAGACAGGACACTGACTTTTAACCATGACAATCAGACTTTTTAAGGATTGACTTCCACATTCCCAAGTGAGAACAGCTTGGAGTAAATGACCTTCAAGGTTGTTTGGGTGAAGAGACGTCGTCGCAGATAAAAAAGAGCGGGCTGGTGAAGGAGTTCAGCAAATGACAGGGGCTGCTACAGCGAGAGAAGCCCGCCTCCTTCACCCCTTCCCAAGCCCCCTTTATTTAGACTCTGAATACTGGAAACCTGACACTCCAGTTAGGCAGGAAATGGGCATAAGGACACCCTCCTCCCCAACCCCAGCTTTGCAGCAAGCTCCTGGGCCTGAGCAGACAAGCCCATTGTGTGGCCTAAGAGATAAGCTTCTCCAGGCACAAAGGAGGCTTTTCTTTTTGTGCCCTAAGGCAGGTGCAAGGACAACTCTGCTCTTCCTGGCATGGCCTCTCTGTCTAATCCAGATACTTTAGGTCCAGCCAGGAGAAACCTGTTCCCATCACTCGATAGCATGTAGCCATCTCAGATGTGATGGATCTGAAAAGTTGTACAAGGCAAACATGGTGTCGGATGTCAGCTGAGAAATCAAAGTGGCAGGGCTTGTACAAAGCCCTTCTTTAAACAGTATGTCACCGTCATCTTCCTCCCTCTGTTTGGAGTTCAGCTTTGATGTAGTATTGGATAAAACCCCTAGACAACAAGTGTTTATTATCAATGTCAAAGCCATTCTAAAAGCATCCGAATAGCTTAATAAAGAGCAGGCAAGTCTATCCTTATTTCTCCGCATCACTAGAGCAAAAGGCCTGGACTCTGAGGTGATATCATCAACAGACTTGCCTCGCTCTCTTTTGAAGTATAAACTGGTAATTCAGGTCTGGTACATTCCATCAAATCAGAGGGCTGTAGCCCAAGGAGTTAAGGGGGAAGGTCCCAGCCCTCAGGTACAGCCCCCTGGAATGCTATGGTGCACTCCTGCAAGCCTGTGAGGATAGTAGACACAGGACTCATCTAGCTAAACCAGTAGGCAATACCAAAGACCCTACTCCTTTTTCTAAGTGCCCTTCCCAAGCCAGGCATTCTCATGAATAGAAAGACTAGAGGATGGTAATACAGCAGAAATGGAACTGTGGGGATAAGTGTACGTGCATGTTCAGACTGTGTGTGCTCATGCATGTGTGTATTCGCATGTACGTACACCCATGTTCTTGTGAGTCCATGTTCCTGTATGTATGTATATGTTCATGTACATACTTATGCATGAGTGTGCATTTAGAGACCGGAGGTCAAACTTGGGTGTCATTCCTTAGGTGTAATTTACCTCTTTTATTTTGAAACGGGGTCTCTATCACTGGCCTGAAACTTCCCTAGTGGCAGGCCAGATGCCCCGGGGATCTGCCTGTCTCTGCAGTATGAGGATTGCAAGCACACAACCACTCAGCGCTTTTATTAATGTGAAAGCTAGGGATCAATCCGGGATCTTTGCGTGAGCATTTCACCAAGCTATCTCCCTAGCATTTTTTTTTAAACATCAACTTTCTTATTTGTATGCAAGTATGTGCACACATGTGTAGGGAGCATGTGACATGGCACAGAGAGACCTTTTCTTTCTACCATCCAGGTTCAGGGTATTGAACTTAGGTCATCGGGCTTCGAAGCAAGCACCTTTGCCCACTAAACCACATCAGCAGCATGCAAGATTTTATTTATACAAAATATTAATATTCAAAACTTTGAAAATAAATGAAAACTTGGCTAATGAGCATAAGTAAGCCTAACAATAAACTACAAAGGACAGGGGCTAGAGGGATGGCTCAATGGTCAAGAGTATGCATTGCTCTTCTGGTGGACCTAGAAATCTAATTCCCAGAATCCCACTGGGTGGCTCAGAGCTGAAGGGAAGGACAAACTAACTAACCAACCAACAAACCAACATGGTCTATAAGCCTAGTAAAGTCAAGACAGTCACAAAGGCCTAGTGTGTTAGCATGGGCATGTGGAGGACGGAAGGTAAACAGAGTGGTCCACACAATGCAGACATAGATGTGTTGGCTCAGCTGGGTCAACAGTGCCCATGGTTAGACGTTTCATGGATCAACAAAGCAGAGTCGTAGCATGGAACTCGGAGGAGGGCTCTGGAGTCATTCTTCCTTGTCCTAATGGCTCAAGGCAGCTGTGCACTTGTCCTAAGAATGATTAAATTCACCACATTGCTGAACCCTGAGTCACATTATCATGAGCTTGGGTGTAAGTAGCTGCGAGGTATAAACAAAAGCGCTTGGAATTTTTGCTCTGGCTTCTACATACTTGTAATTCTATTTTTATCTCTCTGCCTGCTCGTGTGTGTGTGTGTGTGTGTGTGTGTGTGTGTGTGTGTGTGTGTGTGTATGTGTGTTTGCACGCACACACATGCATGTATGTATGTGTGTTTATATGTGTAAACACACATTTGAGGATGTGAGGTTGACTTTGGAGGCTTTCTCTATCGATCTCCACATTATTCATTGAGACAGTGTCTCTCAGTGAACTCAGGCTAACCAATATGGACAGCTAGGTAGCCAGCTCCTGGAATTCCATCTTTGCCTTCTGAGCACTAGCATGACAGGTGGGTTTTCAGGACAGCCCAGAATTCACTTGGGTTCTTGGGATGCCAACTGTAAACCACAGGCCATCTCGCTGGCCACCAGTGATTCTCAACTTGTCTTTAATCTCAGAAAACAGAGAACCTTCTCAAAGCTGTGGCTCACCTCCCACAGAAAATCATAAATATACATCTGAAGACCACAGAGTTAGGTCAGGGCCACACAGCGGCCGTGTCTGTGGTCCAGCTGCTTGATATGCTCAAGAGCAGAGTCACTCAAATCCAGGGGTTCTGGTACAGTCTAAGTAACATGGCAGAGGAAGGACTGGGTCCTAGAGGGTCTGAGTATCATCAGCAGCAGCTTTGATGCCCATGAAATGCCCACTGGTGGGAGGACCACCTGAGAAAATCCTCCCAAAGAGACAAGAGAGTGACCAGACAAGACACTGCTACGGATGCCAGGATAAAAGCCAACTAAGGCGGAGAAAAGGGAGAGGAAGACACGGATCCATGTTAGTTCATTTTTATTTCTCGTGCGTGTTTCACTGTATGTTTGTCTGTGCACCACATGCAGTGCCTGTAGAGGCAGAAGAAGGTGTCTGACCTCCAGAAGCAGAGTTACAGGCTGTTCTGAGCTCCCATGTGGGTGCTGGGACTCCAACCTGGGTCCTCTGGAAGAGTGCTAAGTGCTCTTAAGTGTTGAGCCATCTCCCTGGCTCTAATTGGTTCATCTTAAAAACAATGTGGTTCTCTGAGTTGGCCAATAGGAGATAAGAAAGCATTCCAGCTGTGAGGGCTGGAAGGAGCGGAAAGAGGAGACCAGAGACCATCTTGCAGCACTATGGCCCCGTCTTACCTGCAGTAGTTATGCTCACCCAAGCCTCCTTCCCCATTGGGGTATTTCAGCGTGTTGTATGGATGCTGGAAAGTCTCGTTCCAGAACAGACATGGCTTCCCGCCCTGCACTGCCGTCCAGCTCTGTGTGCCCCTATAATCTGCACCGTTGGCTGTGAAGCACTCTAGGAGAAGGAAAACAGCATACTCATTTTCTGGCAACATTTATAGTTTCCTCCCTCTCTGGTGGATGTTTTATTTGTTTTGTTTGGATCAAGCTAGAAATGGATCATGTTTTGCTAGATCCTGGGCCGCCTGCTGGGATGACTGAATCTGCAGAGAGGTACCCTGTAACACTGGCACTGTTGGCACCGGCTTGTTGGGGCACTGGGACATTTCCCCTTGAAGTCTACAGGTCCCAGTGAAGATATAAACATGGAGCTGAAATGTGTTGGAGTTCATGAAGTGAACCAGGAACCCTCCAAATCTAGAGTAGTTGCTAACAGCCATGCACATGGACTTTTGAGCCCTCCGAGGGGGCCAGCTCTCGCCAGCGTCTCCCTGTGGTAACTAGAACCAGGTCAGCAGCTGTAACGGAGTGCTCCCCTACAGTCTGAAAGGCTGCGCTGCCACTTGGATTTAATAAGCATCGGACACAGCAATGCTTTGGAATCCCAATCACACAAATCGGGGGATGACTCACATTCCCTGGTAATGAGGAACAGTCCTCCCTGCCCAGTCTGAGGTGCAAGAAAACAAGGGCAACGGAGGACGGGAGTGGCACTTTCTCTCACCTCCTCCTGAAATGCTTTCCTAGAAAATGTGTCGAAATGGTTTCAGGTCCCATTTTATGAAATGACAAATCCTTGCAGGTGCAATCATGCACTTCTCAAATCCACTTCTCAGACTGGGGGTGGGGCTGAGGCTGACAGGCTTCCTCCCACATATTGTATGCATTAAACTCACAGAGGTTCATGGGAAAGGCAGAGTACAAAGAGCGACTTTTTAAAATTAGCTTAGTTAAAACTGACAGATAGAAGCACTTCAAACACTTCTTTAAGATGTATCACTAGAATCCTGACAGTCTGGGGGAGTTATACCAAAATTCTTAGCTCTCCTCCTTTCTTTCTCCTCACACACAGTGACCTACAACTTCGGGCAATAAGGAGTGATGCAGTCTCCCACTGGAAAGTGCATGTGCCCGACTAGACTAATAGGCACGTGGACAACAGGAGCACAGCTCTATCCTCAAAGACATCTGACTACTTAGAGAGACCGTCCGCAGGGCAGCTTTTTTCCAGTCACGCCTTCCTCCTACCAGCTGGTCTCTGTGTTTTGTCTGGAACGGCACCATTTATGGACAGCTCAACTAATCTAGAATTCTAGGAGATAGAAAACCATAGCAACTCTCCATGCCTAGTGAAATATGAAGTTAGGAAGTGTGAGTCCTCAAGACCAAGAGGACTTTCTGCTAGGGGTCTACGCTAACAAAAAGCTCAAAGAGGGCACAGCGATGCGGCACAGAATGGCAGATACCAACTAAAGGCTCAGCGTTGGCTCATCGCTTGGACTGCTGCTGACTGGCTCTGCAGCCTTGGACAAGTCAGCATCACTCACATCAGTTTAGTATTTACATGTTCAAGCGTTCGCCACACTGACTTAGCACACTCCTCTCTACACAGGAGGCAGCCAGAGCCTCTGCCCCATCCCACGCGACTCCAGCATCCTTCCTTCCTTCGCCCCACTTCCCTGCTGACTCCCTGAAAGGCCTTTGCCTCCTCACCTTCCGCACCTCTGTTTTGGACCCACTGACCACGAGAGAGCAGGTTAGAGCTCACTTCCCTCTTGTGCTCTACAGCCCCCTCTCCACATAGAACTCAAAGGTCCCAGGAGAATGAAGGCTTTTCCTCTGGGTGTTTGAGACGCCCGTCTACTGGAAGCCCAGCTCTTCCCTTAGTTACTCACTGCGGTCAAGCCACACTGGTCTGCTTTTAATCCTGGGAATATTCGTTTCCATTTCCTGCCCAAATGTTCTTCCTCTTATATTTCCAGTTGCAAGATAAACACTGTCCCTCAGAATCCCCTTCCCATCTCTGCCTCCCCCTGCCTCCTTCATCTGTCCACAGTGCTCTCTATCACGAGGGATATACATACACAGCCCTAAATGCAGGCTGCACACACTGTGCACACACACACCGATCCCTTCCTAGCCATCACCCACTGAGCGGAATGAGCTGACAGCTATTCACACATTGTAATGGTTTGGGTGTTCTAAATGACCTAAGGATGACTGAAGGCATATGAAGGGTGTACAATGACACACAAACAAGTACCTGCACCATGGGTCCTCAGAGGCTAGAGCAAATGCTGCGCAGATAGCAAGGGACAGCTATATTTGAGAGGACGGGGTAGGGGAGGATGATGTTTGTGGTGCATTCCACACCAGGGCCCTATTCCAACCTAAGTAATTCTGAGCCTAATCAGTTCTGATTTTATGAATATCACACCAACCTCTATCAACTACTATTATTTAATTGCTATGTTAAAATGTTTTTACCCTATCTAATCTTATACAGCAAAATGTTATATTTCAGGGCTGGGTAAGATGGCACACACTTTAACCCCAGTACTTCCCACATAGTGAAGATAGCAGAGTCCGAAGCCAGCCTTTAAAGCTGGACTTCTGAGAGTTTGAAGTGGGTTTACATAGAGCATTCCAGGTTAGTCAGAGTTATATATTGAAAACCTGCCTCAAAACAAAAATAAGCAAACAAAAACCACATTATGTTGCCTCCCTTAAATATAGACAATAAAAAACACATCTTAAAAAAGAAGGAGGGGGCACTGGAGAGATGGCTAAGCTGTTACGAATATTTGCTGCTCTTCCAGAGGACCCAAGGTTGGCTTCTAGCATCCAAACTGGGCAGCTCACAACTGCCTGTAATTCCTGCGCCAGAAGACCCAGTGCCATTCGGCCTCTGCAGCACACACTTGGCATATACTCACGCACAAACACATATACACAAACATATCGAAAACCAAAAACCCCACAAGACCAACCAAACCAAACAACAACAACAAAAAACAAACAAACAAAAAAACCCCAAGTGGCAAAAAAGCAGGGCATGGTGACACTCACCTGTGATCCCAGCACTTGGGAGATGGAGGCAGGGGAGTCAAACACAACAAGAACCTCCTTGGGTCTAGGTCATTCGTGGCTACACAGTCAGGTAAAGTCTGGCCTGGGTTGTGTGAGAGAGACCCTGTCTCAAACAAGCAAACAAGCAAGCAAACGAAAAAGGCCAATGACTCACAAGCCATCAAAAAGGCTTTCATAACCAACAGCCTCAGCAATACATGGTAACCTATGTATGGGTCAAGTTCCCAAAAATTTGGATGATTTTATTTGTAACACAAAAGGATGTGCCACAGATATGATTGAGATGTCATTTCCCAGCAGAAATGACACAGTGAATCCTTTTCTGGCTCAGTTTGTTTTTCTCAGATCTACTCTTTTTAAAGCTTTTTGAGACAGGATCTCGTACAACTCAGGCTGGCCTTGAACTAATTATGCAGCTGAGACCTCAAACTCCGGATCCTCCTGCCCCTACCTCTCAAGCACTAAAACCACGAGTGTGGCAGTCCACTCAGGTGGGTTTCTTGGATCCACTCTAAATAAGCATATTAGATCTTAAAGATTTTTTTTTTTTGACCAAGTTCGCCTAGTGGTGAGGAAAAGGCAAGAAACACAAAGAATGCTGTGACTGAAAGTTACCTGTGCACCTTGACTTCATCAGGTGTGGACTAGGTAATGGGGACCCCGCCTCCTTTCTACTGCTATGAGATTTACATGAGCTTTGTCTAGATAAACAAGGAGAGGCTCAGACAACAAAGGAAATCACTTGGTGCCTTGTGTGTTTACATTTCAGTAAGAGAATGAGTAAAAGGCAAGAGACCTAATGCCTACACCACCTTTCATGAATTAATTCAACATTTATTCAGCCCTTACCACTGCCTGGAGCTGTGGCAAACGGACAGTGGATTCTTGGTGTCTCCATGTTACTGGGAGCACAGGCTCATAACAGACAGTGAGTGGTCTGTGCTATGAAACAGAGGGGCGGCAGGGCTGCTCCTCCCTGACGGGCAGGTGAGTGTGCAGGGATGGGGCTTGACGCAGAAGGTTCTGATGCCCCTTTACTTTCAACTCGAAATAGCTACGCTCTCAAGATTTAAGAAAGCAGAACTAAGATTCAAAAGCCTGGGGTGACTTGAATAGAAAAGACTTGGGGCTTAAATTCTCTTCCAGACTTAAAATCCTGCAGTTCTTCATGCCTCTCCACCGCAGGTAAGAAGTCTATGGTCAGTCACAGACAAGTACTTGCCTCCTGTCAGGCCCTTTCCAGGTGCCACTTTGACCCTCCTTCTGCTTAAAGGAAACCACATCTTTAACACAAATCATGCAATGGGGAGACAAATAAACAGACAAAACAAGTGAGGGCATTAGACATGCTTAAAATTCCAGCTCTCAGAAGCAGAGGCAGGAGAACTGCTGTGAACTTGGGGCCAGCTTAGACTATATACTGAGTTCCAGGGTCAGTACAGCCATACAGTAAGACTCTGTCTCAAACAAACAAAAACAAATGAAAGAGAAAGGGAAGGAAAGGGTTAACAGACGCTTACATGTGTCTGTTTGTATCTGGGTCAGAACAGGCAAAAGTCATTCACTGAAGCCACTTTCCAAAATTCTACCTACCCTTTGGATACATTGTTGCCCTTTAAAATGTTCTCTTCTAATATCTGTACTTAAATCTATATTAAAATCTCTTTGTTTTTGAGACAGGGTCTTAGCTGGTTTTAACTTGTGGCAATCTTCCTGTCTCAGTCTCCCGAGTACCAGGACACAAATGAGCCTCCATGACCAATAAAACCTTTTTTTCTCAGTAAACTCCAACTTTGCTTCAATATATAAAATAAAATTCTGAGGAGACATCAGGGCATTGACACTTATTGGATATTTGATGACACCAGGGAATTGCCACATTTTTAGTTTCTATAATGGCAGTGTGTAGTATAATGTGTGTGTGTGTGTGTGTGTGTGTGTGTATACATATATTACTTATCATTTAGAGATAAGGACTGAACCATTTACAGATGAGATGAGATGAGAATGAAACAACAGCGGCCACAGTTGGGAACCCTGGCCCTAGGCAATAGGTATTTGTGGCTTTCCTAGACTATTTTTGTGCATTTCTCAATTTCCATAATAAAAATGTAATCCATTCTAAAACTCATTACTAGCATATCGTTTTGTAATAATTATTCCTTAGCTTCTTGTTAAGAACTATAAAGTCAACTAGCCAAGTTTGCCTCCATCCAACCTCCAGATGCTCCCTCACGTGTTATGTTCTCAGATAGTACTTTTGCAAGTGACCACAGGACCAGCTGTACTTCTGCCCAAAGTGGACTAAGCATATAAATACTCAATGTAACTTTTGAAACATCAGTAGCTTTTCTATTAGAACTTGTAGAGAGCTTCCTTTTCATTTACAGAGACAGTGTTCTTAAAGACAGTAGCAGGGACCTGAGGGCATGGTTCAGTAATAGAGCACCTCTGAGCACAGATGAAGCCCTGGTCCCATCTCCAGCATATGTACTTACACATACAGTATCACAGTAACAGATAGAAAAGACCATGCTTCCCAAAGCTATCTTAACGGAATTTACATTTTTGTTGATTTAAGAGACAGGGTCTCATTATGTAGTCCTGGAACTCTCCTCAAACTCTCTCCTGAGATGCCAAGACCAGCCTAAGCATATATACTTGTGGAAGGAGAGTTTGAATTCTATTTGACTCTCTAAAATAGTCTTCTTTATAAGAAATGAAATACTAAATTATGTAAAAGACCATTCTAAGAAAAACAGCCTACAGTGAGCAGAGGGTTAAATTTGGAAGTTGTCATAGAGAGAGGTCTTATTATTAAACAAAAATTTTAAAATGAAGCCAGGTTGAGGTGGGGGCATGTGCCTTTAACCCCAGGACTCGGGAGGTAGAGGCAGGAGGATCTCTGAGTTTGAGGTCAGCCTGGTCTACAGAATGAGTTCCAGGACAGCCAGGGTAACACAGAGAAACCCTGTCTTGAAAAACCAACCCCCCCCCCCAAAAAAAAAGGTCTAAGAACTGGCAAAATGGCTCAGCTGGTAAAGGTTAAAGGTGAATGAAGCCAAGACTTACAACTTAAGTTTGACACTCAGATCCCACATGGCTGAAGGTCAGAACTGACTCCAGCAAGCTGTCATCTGACCTCCAATGTAAGCATGGCAGCAGCAGCAGCTCGCTCTCGCTCGCTCTCTCTCTCTCTCTCTCTCACACACACACACACACACACACACACACACACACACTCACTCACACACCACTAAAATGTAATTTTATTTTCTAAAATGAAGCTGGAATAGCAATACACACTCATAATCCCAAGCACTAAGGAGGCAGAGGCAGGAGGATCCACAGAGATTCTAGGATAATCAAGGCTACAATCCTAACTAAAAATAAACAAATAAAAAATAAAAGCCTTTTTAAAAACTGAGTTGTCAAAGTAGAGAAGGGAGGTAGAGGGGGTGACACTCTGTCACATCTGGCTGTCATCTGGAGCATGCTTCCCTCCCACCCAGGCAGGGCCCCCTGGGAAACACGCTATGGGTGTTGCTGTGAACACATGTTTTTGCCAGGAACAGCCACCATGAATATGTAGTAGTGTATGAGAAATTTCTACTTAGCATTTAGGCAGTGGTTCTCACCCTTCCTAATGCTGTGACCTTTTAATACAATTCCTTTATGTTGTGGTGACCCCCAACCATAAAATTATCCCATTGCTACTTTATAACTGTGATTTTGCTGCTGGTTATGAATCATAATGTAAATATTTGATGTGCAGGGTATCTGATGTGTGACTCCCAGAAGGGTCAGGCTGAGAGTCACTTATTCAGGGTATTGCGAATCAAAAATCATTTCCCTGATACACAAAAGACAGTTGGGGCTTTGCTTAGTGCTTTTCTTTTCAGTGTGCTGAGGATGGAGCCCTGAGTTTCACACAGGCTAAGCCCACTCACTGTCAGTCAGCTACATCGTTAACTTAGCAGCACTGACGTTCCTAACATAGTCAGATTAAACAAGCCTTAGTTTAAGAAGGGCTGTAAGAAGTTAGTTGCTTTGCAGAACCCTAAAACATTTCATTAACAAAGCTCCTTGAGGGACTTTACTGTCAAAACCAAGAGGATTTATTCTGTCATGGTTCTCTGGTGACATGGACCATTCACTCACCCATGAAACATGTAAGCACCACAGTGTGCTACATGGGCCTACCTGATTGAGAGTATGAACCATTTAATCATCCATGTAATATGTGAGCAGCATGCTGTACTACTACTTGAGGTATTTATAAATAGCCTGTCCTATCTTAACATTGGATTTCACACAAAAGAAAGTTTTCACATAAGGAAACAGTAAACATGACATTTTCAAGCTCTGAATTCTGCTTTCTGATAGACAGTATCTCAGTTTACTATTAAAAAACAAAACAAAACAAAACCCTCAGAAAGTCAGAAGGTAAGGCTAGACCAAGACAGACAGGCCACAGGTTCCGGTGCACGGACACTGGACAGATCTGAGGTGCCAGTGAGCTTCTTAAGCATTCTATCTTTGGTTTTGCTTCTGGGATCCAGCTCAGGCTATCCCACTCTTGTGATGTATTGTCCTCCAAGTATGGTATGACTGCTATGATCTTGATCAGAGCAGCTGTGATTACCTGCTAGAGACCCTCACAAGATCCGGCCTGTTGACATTCCTTCACAGAAGAACTGCACAGAATTCCAGCCCGCTGCACTTGGTTTGGGGGAAACACAGGAGTATATAAGAGGAGAAAGGTTAACTGTACAGCTTTGAGAGGGGACAGTGGCTGGAATGCACTGTTCTGTAGCACAGCTCTTTTGGGGGGTCACTGTGCGTCTGTATATAAGCCCAATAAACTCACTCATTCTCCAAGCTGGGCTTGACAAAGCTGTTCCTGGTGCCCTATCTGGGAAAGCAGGCATTGTTCACGTTTCCCAAGGAAAAGCTAAAGCAACATGCATATGTTAGGCAAGCAGCCTACCACTGTGGCTCACACATGTAATTGTGGAAGATGAGTCATGAATTTAAGGCTAGTGTAGGCTACAGAGTGAGACCTTGACTCAAAAATAACTTGGTGAAGTGGTGTGCATCTGTAATCTCAACACTTGGAAGACAGATCAGGAGCTCAAGGTCTTCCTCAGCTACACGGCGAGTACACTTGCCATACGTCAGCCCCTATCTCAGACCTCCCCACACAAACTCCAACCAAACCACAGCAACCCCAATACCGTCACCCCTGAGCTTCAGCCCCACCTCTGGCCACATTGAGGCTTTATTTTTCTGTTAGGGACCGAACTCAAGCCCTGTACTGTAAATCACATAGTCTCAGTCAGCCTAACTTTGAATCCCCCACGAAGGCAGATCTCAGAAAAGGCTGTTTTTGTTTATGTCTGTGAAATAAGGGAAGACCATATATGTATGGTTGGTGGTGGTGAGGAAGCAAGAGGTGGCGGGCAGGGAGGATCTGTTACATAATCAAGTACCCCAGGTTTTTGTTTTGTTTTTGTTTGGGGGGGGGGTGTTTTTTGTTTTTGTCCGTGGATCAGCCTTCTGACTGCCTAGCAATCACCTCTGAGAAGTTCCAGTTAGTTCTGTGTCAATCAAATACTTGAAAGTCAAATACTTGCTAGTTTAAAAAACCCTGCCAGACCAGTGCCTATCATCATCCCAGCACTCAGGAGGCTGAGGCAAGGGGACTTCAAACACTAAGTTAGCCTTTGATACATAGTGACACATTGTCTCAAAACACAAATTAAGGCTGAGGATGTAGCTTCCTTGGTAAAGTGCTTGTTCAGCATAAATGAACATAAATTAGTAAGTGGATTCCACCTCCAGCATTTACTAATAAACCAGGCATGGTGATGCATACCTACAATCCCAGCATTCAGAAAGCAGAGGCAGGGGAATTATAGTTCAAGTCCAGCTTAGGCTATGCAAGAGATCCTGTGTATGAATGAATAGACATATAGACAGACAGACAGATAAACAAAGTTGATGATAAGATCGTGCCTGTGCCCTTTTGATTTTTAAGACAGTCTCATATAGTCAACTTTATGACCTCACTACACAGACAAGGAAGATTTGGAACATGTAATCTTCCTGCTTCCACCTCAAAAGTGATGGAATTCCAGGTATATGCCGAGGCAGCAATTTTACTTGGTGTGGGAATAAATCTAAGACTTTGTGTGTGTTAGGCCAACACTTAGCCAAGTGAGCCATTTTTACGTTCTGAGTTTCCTTTAAGCAGGAAACACTTGGTTCATATCTATACCTTGCTTCATGATCACATGAGCAATCCTATGGCTTTTTTTTTCTTTGCAGGTCTAGATCATGACTTCACTCCTGTTAGGCAAGTGACCCGGTCACTAAATTACATTCCCAGCCCCTAGCAATCCTATTTTGTGCTGTCTCAAGGTCTCAATCAGACTAAAAAGAAATTAAATAAACTAATAAAACCCAGCGTTCAGACAAGTTTTATCAGCACTGCCTGTGACCTACTTTTAAAGTTCTCCAATAACGGAATCCTGGAGGGTGTGGTCCTTGGTCCATGGAAGCCAGACTCTGAGCTTTTCAGCTGCCTTTAGTTGACAAAGGATGGCCAAATAATACCAGAGTTCCTGAGGCGGGAACTAATTGCCAGGTGGACAAGCTCGCTCTGGAGCGCATCATCAAAGTAAACCCTACAGTACAGTTACTGGCTTCTGTGATCTGGCACAGGGACAAACGAGACCTAGTGAAAGATACCAGCATCAGCAGACATTTGATAAGCACTTGTTAACTGATCCCAACTCAAGAGCCATGCTGCAGAAATGCTGGCCAGGGAGAAGGATTAGAGCTAAAGGAAGGACGCAGACCAGGCAGGAGTGTTAGAGGAGCTGGAAGGGCCCACGCAACAGTGCCTACACCAGCTGGGAGGACTGTCAGTGCTGCCATCGCAGGTACGCAGAGCGGCAACACTGAGGACAGAGTGTGGCCAAGAGAGTGGTCTGACTGTCCGTGTAGAAAGGCTCATGCATTGTCTCCTGGGTCTTGGAGGCGGGCCCCAGGCTCATCAGATGAAAGCACAGTGTGCTTGGTTACATCTGAATCTCAGATAAATACTAAGTAGGAACTGAGGGTGAGTAGAGTACCTGTCTCGCCTATGTCAGGGTCTGAGTTCTACCCTCAGGATTAAGGAACACACACACACACACACACACACATAATTTTTCTTCCTACCCTTAATCCAACTACTGAAGTTTAGAAGTTTTCCTAAACATTGAATGAGGAACACCAAATCTAAAAATTTGTTTTGTATTGACCTGGTCTCCAATTCAGTTGGGCATCCTATACTTTATCTGACAATCCTGAGAGGAAGTAGAAAGTCAGGAAATCCTCACCCCATGCAGGTTTACAGAATGCTATGAACTGAAATGCTTAAGGGACTTAGATGAAGACAATGAAAAATGTTCTATTTTGCCAGATAGGGTCTCATGCAACCCAGGCTATATGACAGACGGAGGCTGGCCTTAAACGCCTGATCCTGGTGCTTCTACACCTAGGGTGCTGGGAGTATAGGTATGTGTTACCACACCAAACTTGTACTTCTTTTTGGTTTGTTTTTGTTGTTGGAGATGGGGTTTCTCTGTGTAACAGCTCTGGTTGTCCTGGAACTCAATTTGTAAACCAAACAGGCCTCAAATTCAGTGATCCACCTGCCTCTGCCTCCTGAGTGCTGGGATTATAGGTGTGTGCCACCATGCCTAGTTCTCGTTTTCGTTCTCTCTCTCTCTCTCTCTCCACGGTTTTGTTACATTCCTAGTCCTGCCTCAGTTTTTCTGAGTGTTAGGTATGTGTTGCCATTCCCAGCAAGAATCGACTTCTTCTTGGTTGGACGTGGTGGCTCACACCTTTAATCCCATTACTCAGGAGGCAGAGGCAGGCGGAGCTCTGAGTTCAAGGGCAGACTGTTCTACAGAGCTGTACATACTGTTCAAAACAGGCAAAACTGATGTTGATCTGCATTGCCCGCTCGTAGGCCACAGTGAGAAGACATAATAAAGACACAATTAGGACAGGGGTTTCCCAAAGCACTATCTTTACAGATGGGTAATTCTTTGGTGTAGGGGACTATCTTATAAATCCTAGAGTATTTAATAGCACCTCAGGTTTCTACCTGCTAGATAGTAATAGCATCCCCATGTGACAATTAAAAAAAGCCTTCAAGTATTGCAAATTATTCCCAGGGAGCAAAATTCTCTGTCTGCTGAAATCACTGAGTTAGAAGAAATGGACAACTGAAGAGAAAGCGTCATATCCACTAACCGGTGGTCATATAACAAAAATCACTTCTCAAGGGAGATATTCTCAGCTCTACTGTGGCCTTCCAAAATCATAACAGGGAAGAAAAAGCCTAATCATTTCAGTTAAGACAATTAGAAACCCTTCAGCTGCCAGAAGTGCTTAGGAAGAATCCTGGGTGAGCCAAGCCAATGACGTCCCGCATACATCACGGCGGGCAGGACGGGGCACCCAGCCTTTGAAGAGGCTCTTTTTAAGTTAACCTCCCCTCCAACTGAACTTTTTCCAAATCTCTTCCTGCCATTTGGAAGTTGAGTGATTCTCAGCTGCAAAGGCCTGTGTACTCGAGGTGCAGATGGCAGCAGTTAGGGCCCTCACCAGATGCTGCAGTCTCTAATTTGATTGAAAGGATATAATTAGACAACAGAAACACTTTAATGAAAGAGCAAAACATGGAGGGAGGGAAGGATTGAAGGCCCTTAACTGATGCCAAGACACCCACCAGTAATAGAGGCTTTGAGTCTGGGGCACAGCGAGGGGAAGCCCCTGAAAAAGACAGTCCTCGCTCGCCCTGTTTATTTCCCCACAGACAGAGAAATGGGGATTTTATTATTGTAGATTTCCACTGTATTTTATGTGGGAACAAACTGATTAGAACCAGAAGATTCTTCGGAAGAACATCAAAGAAAAATAAATATGACTTCTGTGGTCATTATTAAAAATATTTTTACCAGCCCAGTAATTTTCTTTGAAGATGAATTTTTATAGATTGAACAGCAGCAAGTAATTTACATACTATGATGGGATTGGCTAGCAATCCCTACTACTCTCGAAGCAAGCTGCTTGGCTGCCATATTGTTACTTGCTTTGGGGATATTAGGACGCTCCAAGCACCACAGTGTATCGACTTTGAGGATAAAAGTAACCACGCGCAGCGTCCTCATACAGGCTGAGGGCTACCTCCATTATGAATCATCTTTAAAAGTTGCCTATGCTGTCTCTACTCTTTCCTGGCTTTAAAACTGAGTGTAAGTATACTGTTCTGGTTCTAACCAAGAATCTAACCAAACTGAAAAAAAATCCAGCCCTCAAAGTCTGCAGTTGCTAATGTGGTGCGACACTCGGGTTTTGGAATGGGCCACAGCCTCCTCAGCCCACGAGGAACAGGGCCTCGCCCTTGTGGTAAATTAAACAATAAAAGTTTAATGTTCTGGTTATGTGCCAGGGATTAAACTGTGGCGGGAGAAGCTGGAAGCTGGCCCTAGCAGGGGTGAAGCCCCCAGGGGCCCTACTGCAGAAGTAAGAGGGACAGTGACAGCTCTGCCTATAAAATGGCCTAAAGTGTTGTTTGGGAAGGAACTGCCTAGCCCCAACTTCATTCTTCCTCAAACTGGTAAAAGAGCAGCCTAAGGAGGTGCTTACCGTGAAAGAGGACAAAAAAAGAGTTCTTTGGAGGAAAAGACAAACGTCTGTGGGATGGCATTCCTACCGTGGCCCCTCTCCTCTCCCTGTTCTGGCAGACAGTCATAGGAGGTCTGGGGAAAAGAAATGATACCTTGGCAGGAGGACTGAAGATAAGAAAGAGCTAAAACCTGTTGGGTCGCAGTGCCCACTCTACCCAAAGGGACACTTCTGGGTTCTAGAGCAAGGGTCAAGGTCAAGCAAAACACGAAAGAATCTCAGTCATCATCTCATTGCATCCTTGCAGAGGCTGCACACTGAGCTAGTCCATGCCGGAGGAAGAGTTCTCACCTCCAAACCTCTCAGCCCTGCTGCTAAGTTTATCCTGATATTTGTCCTTATTCAGGACATAAAACCTCAGACAAAAGCTAGGGCCCCAACTTCCGGCCTCTGCCAAGCATTTCCCATTAACTGTCCAGCCGTACAAACACAACGGGCTTGTTATGTTTCAATGTTTTACTTTGTTTTGTTTTTTTCAAAAATGCTTTAATTAAAAAAAGAAAAAAAAATCAGTCATGCTAAGCACATTGTTGTTTTGTAGACACTTTAACAGGACAACCTAAGCATGGAAGTAAAAACTAATAGTGACAGAAATTCTTTGCCCCAGCGGTTGTTTTTCCAGTTCTCAGGGCTGGTGCCATCTGCTGCCTGGGCTTTCCTCTGCAAAACAGATCTCTCAACAGTTTGTTTCAAGTAACATCTGCAGGCTGAGTGAGCAAACTGTGGGTCAGCTCCAAGGTGGGAATTATTTCCTTAAGTAGTGCACTGAACTGCACTGAATCTCTATTAATGAACTAAATTTATGTACACAAGCTTTTCTTGGTCAGCTGTATCTTTTTAGAAATCCTGGGGAAATGTAACATTTACCATTTTAACTAGCACTTTCTCCTCGCGGGTCTTGTTACACGCACAGGCAGTCTGCTGGCCTGGAACTATTCTCTCATCTCTACTTTCCAAATAGCTGGAGTACAACTGTATTATCACTGTGCCTGACTCTCATATGTATCTAAAAGTTAATTCACAGTAAATGGTAAAAGGTCTGATCATTCAGTAAAATCAACCTACTTTGTTGCTTCTTCCAGATCAGTAACCACTTAAAAGTCGGTTCACATGACCTAGCGCAAGGTTAGCATAAGTGCAGCTGTGAGCAAATCATGACCCAGAAACCAAATCCAGACTGGGTTTTAATTATAAAGAGTTTAAAAGGACAAGATACTGTGACGTGTAAAAATAATATAAAGATTTAAATTTCAATGTCCACAGAGTTTTTTAAAAATACAACAATGAAGCCAGGTATGGCGATATTGCTCCAGCCCTTGGGAGGCAGAGGCAGGCAGATCTCTGTGAATCTGAGGCCAGCCCAGTCTATGTAGTAAATAACAGCCAGAGACACAGTGAGACTCTGTCTTAGGAAAAAAATCCAAACCCAAGCCATAAACAAATCAGCAATGCCTATTCCTTTTGTCTATGACTACTTTTACCTACACAGTCGGAGGTGAGAAACTACATCTGTTCCAGTCTATGGGCCACAAAGCCTAAAGTATTTACTGCTTTGCCTTGGTCTAGAGCAGTGGTTCTCATTCTCAATTTGTGGGTCTCAACCCCTTTGGGGAGTCAAATAACCCTTTCACGGGGGTTATCTACAGCCATCAGAAATGCAGATGTTCACATTATGATTCATAACAGTAGCAAAATTATGGTTGTGAAGTAGCAATGAAATAATTTCATGGGAGGGGGTGTTGTCACCACAACATGAGGAACTGTATTGAAGGGTTGGAGCATTAGCAAGGTTGAGAACCACTGGTCTCTGTCCTCAAGTAGAGTACCAGGCTCAAAGATTCTACACTAGTTAGTGGCTATCGAAATGACTCTGAAGTTAGAGGTGTTTGCATTAAGCTTGATGATCTTAATTTAATCTCTGCAACCAACATGGTAGATAGGGAGAACTGACTACCTGAAATACTCTGATCTCCACATTCACCCCATTAAGCCCTTGTGGTCATACTACCCCAATAAATAAATTCTTTCAAATTTTAGATTCTAAACTAAAGATGGTATCCTGCCTACTACCAAAAATTCCCAATATGGATATTGTGAAGCTGTAACTTTTGTTTAAATCATTTTACTTTTGGTCCACCTATGCTAAACTCTGAGCATACTGATAGTTATATTGAGCGCACACCTTGTTTTGGTTAGTACTGAGCCTAAATGCAATACTTTCTTGCTTTGAGAGTTATAAAGAGAAAGCCAGGTGATAATGGTAGACCCCTCTAATTCCAGTGCTCAGGAGTCAGAGGCAGGCAGATCTCTGGCCAGCCTGGTCTAAAAAGAGGGTGGAGAGGGAAAGAGACTTACTGCATCTTAAACACTTAAATTATTCATCTGTGGGGCCAAGAGAAAGTACTATAGAATATACAGGCCTTGCAGGTAACCAAATTCAGGTATTATAACAACACATATTACTGACTAATAGAACAAATTCCAGATGAGGCATCAAGGGAGGATGGTGAGAGGCAAGAAAAGGCTACCACTAACCTCTGTGGTCTTTCCTATCAGTTGTGAAAGAGAAGGCATGACAAAAGAACGGAGACACTGGAGATCATTTGGGGTTGACTACACACTATAATTAGAATAACATTGAAGGGGAATGAGCTAACTGTTTTTATAAAGTCAGCATTCAAAAATGCAAACCACCAGTAATTTAAATATTACAAAGTTGTGCAGAATATAAGTATTGGAATAATTTTTTCCATCCACAAAATTTTAGAGAAAATTACAGTATCACAAAATATGAAATGGTAAGTTTGGCATATTCTCAGTGTACAGCATTTTTTTTAATTGGAAAGGATTTAACAAACTAGCGGCTAGGTTCTTGACAGGATATGATGCTGAAAACCATGTGGTTTGTTTCTGAAACTGCTTCTGGAACCAGAGGGGAAATATCACAAAGGCACTGATGTTGCAGAATGCTAAGGAACCAGGCTGATGAGAGTTTGAGTTACTTAGTAAAGTGTTTCACAACAGCCATGAATTTGTCCTTACCCAAGACTCTTAAATAAAAGCATACTAACTTTACCCAAGAGCTGTTGCATCTGACCTAGCAAAGCAAAGGTGCCTAACAGATGCTACCTCCCTGTAAGCGTGGGCAGAATAGGCTCACAATGCTTTCCAGAGCTATGCTGTGCCCTTTCCAGGAAGGGAAACCAGTCCAGTTCCACCCGTACCTCTCTCTCCATAGAGCACATTAAATCCTGAACACACAAAATGACAAAGTGGAAGGGGTTACTAGGTTACAGTTATGTTGACACGTCCTGGCTTTAGGAACGCCCCTCTCTCCCTGTTCACATACTACAAACAGTAGAAATGAGCAAATTGTAGAAGTCCCATAGAAGGCAGCAATCACCTAGATACTTCTACTGAGTCTCAGGTTTGGACTGTTGGGAATTCCTTATTCTGCTGTCCCAAAGCCCGGCTTTGCCTTTTGCCGGGATTCATCCTATAAGAAATTCAGTATTCGCAGGGTAAACCAGGTGTCTATTCCCTAGTGAACTGGGAAACACTGTAAAAAGTATTATTAAATTGTTTACTGACTGTACATTGTGGAACACTCTAAGCCAAGTTGCCTACAGTGTATCATTTAATGTTCACCAACACAGCGATGGGAGCGAGTTACCATTATATCTGCCTTTTCAGATCAAGTAACAGAGGTTCAAGCAGCTCTAAGTTTGCCTCAAAATCACACAGAAAATAAATCTCAGCCTTTCCCCTAAGTCCAAGCTGGCAAGAAAACAAAGCAACTCTGAGTTTTCTTTTACCAACAAAACCCTGTCTTAGCAACATCACAATCCGCAACTTAGGGTGGAGACCCCAGTGGCAGGTTCACCAATGCCCTGTGCTCAGCACTCAACAACCTGCAAAGAAACTGAACTGGGCCAGACAACACCCTCATGCCTGTCCTTCCACTGAAAAAGGATTCTACAGCAAGGAAGGGCGTGTGGGAACTAAGCTTCCATCCCAGCTTCCATCCTGGCCGAGGGCACCACCTCGGGCAAACCGCGCGGTGGACTCGGCCTGGGAAGCAGGACGCCGGACTCGGAGTAGTCTGCACTCCGTACGGGCGACCTTAGCCGTCACGCACCCCTTCTCTCGCGTAAGTAGTAAGAAGAGTCCGGGAAAGTTCGAAGCCGGCACGCGGGGCAGAGTCCTGATAACGCGGGACAGGAGCGTCCACGCCGCGTGCCGGCTTCGGGACAGAAGTCCGAGCATCGCGTTCTCCGGGGTCCACGCGCGCGCGAGAGCGCGCGGGGCTTGGGGGGTCGGGGTCTCACTCACCGGGGCCGGGGCGGGGACCGGGCGCGGGCCGGGCCGCCAGAGTGAGCGCAGCGGCGGAGAGCAGCGCGAGGCGGGCGGCGGGCGGCGCCATGGGCCGTCAGTGCGGGACCCCCGGGCGCGGCCCGGGGCAGAGGGGGCAGCACCGGGAGCCGGGGGCGGCCATGGGAGCAGGACGGCGCTCAGCGTCGCCCCGCCCCCGCCGCCGGGCCCGCCCCGGCCCGCCCTCCTCAGCGCCGCCCCCCTCTCCTCAGCGCCGCCCCGATTGCCAGCCGCCCGCAAGGCTCCAGAGCCGGACTGACTGCGCGTGCGCATTCTGCCCGCGGCCTGCCACTCACGCGCCGGAGCCGGCCCCCGCCCCGCTTCGCCCCGCCCCCACGGGCCGCGAGGTGAAGACATCAGAGGTGTGGGGTCCGCAGGTGAGGGCGGGACGGGCCCTGCCTCTGAGTCCCCACGCTGAGGGTTGTCGGCGCTGACAAGGGCCGGGCGCCCAGTGACCTCTGGTTCACCCTCACCTAGGTCGTGACCCACGCGCGAGTTCCACCACTGCAGTAGTAACCAGAGCAAACCGCCTTCCCTTGCTAGGCTCGTGGTAGCGGTTAGCTAAAGCGTGTTTTGGAGTCCTCCTGGCCCGGTTCGTATCTCACTTGGTCACTCGTAAGATCTGTATAAATTTGTAAAGTTTAAAGAAAACGGGGCTCCCTTCTGCTAAGTGGTATGTCGACACCATCCGCTCCACAGAGCGGTGGTACAGAGTGAGATAATGCACGGAAACCACGCTCGCACAGTGAGGGCTCAGTAAATGTGGAGTTCTTCCTCCTTGTGGAGTCCTGCAGCTACCAAAGGGACAGCATACTGAGCCTTGTACAGAATCCTATCATATCCGTGTCAACTAGGGCAACTTATTCTTTTAAAAGTATTTATTTACAACGGGGCAGTGGTGGTGCACTCCTTTAATGCCAGTAGTCAGGAGGCCAGTTTGGTCTATAAAGCGAGTTCCAGGACAGCCAGGGCTGTTAAACAGAAACAAAGAAAAAAATGTATGTATAAATGTACATATACATATATGTTTGTATATTTTTTTTTTTAAAAAAAAACTGTGTATGTGCGTAGGTGCGTGTGTAAAGTCAGAGGACCACTTGTGGGAGTCGGTTCTCCTTGCACTGTCGGTTCTGGGAATCGAACTCAGGTCCTTAGGCCTGGTGGCAATTGTCTTTACCTGCTGAACCTTCACACAGTTTTAAATTATTATTATTATCATCAGTATTTTGAGTCAGGTACTTACTATGCAGCCCTGGCTGGCTTGGAACTATGTAGATCAGGCTGTCCTTGCTCTCACAGAGGTCTTCCTGCCTACGCCTACCAAGTGCTAGATTAAAGATGTGTGTCCCCACTACCAGTTAAATTATTTTTAATTAGTATAAAATGGGTGGTACACTATATATGTATTTGCATATATATATATATATATATATATATATATATCAACCACCAATGTATTTTGCTCAACCATCAGCAAAATAGGAGTCATAAAAAACCTCAAGATTCAAAGACATGGAAGCAACTAAAGTGACCAAGTCAATGGGGCTAGTGCTGTGTCTCTTGATTAAGGGAGACTTGGGGTTCTGGTGGCTTAAATTCTCGGTCTCCCGCGCGAGGCAGCCCCTACCCCCACTCCCAGCATCTCAAGCCTCCTTATTCCTTCTCACACCCCCAGGCAGCGGGGATTTTCCGATTGCTCTTGCTTTAAATGCCACGGTGCCGCCCGGCGGGGCAGGTCCAGGCTGTGCGCCGGGAGCTTTCAAGTCCTTGGTCCGGGGCTGGCAAGTACAGGCCTGCATCAGGCTTGGCGGCGGCGGGAACATCTGCCTTCCTGTTCCTACTCGCTGTGCCCAGAGCAGGGCTGGGCGGTCCTGGCCCCGCGGGATACCCTGGCCTGCCTGGGGTACACCCAACCCTGCGCCCCTCGCCCTCTCACTGGGCCGGTGTTCTCCCCAGCCTTCCTACACTCAGGAGGCAGCTTCCAGAGCTGGGCCCCAAGGGTGTAGCTACCTCCCACGAGGTGCCTGCCTTTCTGTCCTTCTCCACCCACACGACCCAGAGCTGTGGCAAGAAGAATCTTGTTCAATCCTTTGCTTTCCCTGTCGTTCCTGAATTCGAGAACCCTAGATGTTTCTGATTGGACGCCCCCACCGCCCAGTGGACACACCCTTCACTTGCTAGTGAGAACTCAGCTTCCATGTTCGGCACGTGGGACTGTTGTATAATTTTTCTTTTCTTTTTTTCTTCCTTTTAAACTGAGGGCTTAACATGACCCATGAACATGGGACATTACGGAGCGATTATTGCTAAGTCTGTGGTAACAAGGGGCTGCCCCAGGTGCTTGTGATATGGGGAGCCGCCTCTGAAGGCAGCACTCCACAAAGCTGCTTCACGGAGGTTGTTTTTAAGGGCCATAGGACTTTCTGGTGATGTGCCTGCTTTTGAGTCACCCCATCTCCTGTAGTGAAACGGGATAAATTCATTGGTTACAAAGCTGAACTCGGGAGGAGTCTTCCTTTGCTATTGGAGCTAAATTTAGGGTGAATGGGTGTTTGTTCATGCCTCCTCAGGAAAAGCAACCCAACACCAGTCTCTTGGCTCCTCCAGCAAGACCTGTGACCTCTATACTCCACACTCTTGGCTTTTCCCCTCAAGCAGGATTACCTTTAAAGACAATTAAAACCAACAGCTAACATTAGTGCAGACACGAGGTAGGGTGAGCCTTCTCCCACTCCACAAATAGTCAGACGTGGGATAGGGATAAGACCTGTTCCCAAAACCAAATAAACAAGGTGGGTGGCACACACATGCCTGTCATCTCAGCATTGGGAGGTAGAGGCAGGAGAATCAAGAGAGTTCAAGGTCACCCTCAACTACACAAGTATGAAGCCAGCCTAGACTACGTGACACTGTCTCAAAACAAAGACAGACAGGAACATGGGAAGTGCTGAGGACAGAGCCATCAATGTAGAATACTAGAGAGACAGCAGTAAGAGGATGCTCTGTGCATGTGTGGCCAGTGCTCTAGTCCCATCTCCAACCCTATCAATAAATAGTTGTTGAAGGCAGGCAGGCTCGCTTCTGTCCCACGTGGGGCTGGGAATGTGGTACACTGGAAGAGAGACTTGCCTAGGGTATGTGAGTCCTTGGGGTCCATCCAAAACACAACAGTCACTCAGGATGCTGGAGAGAAGTAGAACACAATCACCTGCAATTTAACTTACCTACAGTTTAATAGACTTTTTTGGTTTTTTTTTTCAAGACAGGATTTCTCTGTGTAGTCCTGGCAGCCCTGGAACTTTCTCTAGCCTCCAACCCAAAGATCTACTTGCCTCTTTGTCCTGAGTGCTTAGATTAAAGGTGTGTACCACCACACCCAGCTACTAGATTCTTTCTATATCTCCTTTGGGTGTCAGAGGAGAAAATAGGAAGGGAGTACACAGGAGATTCAAAATAAGATTATTTTGGCCAACTCTGGGCACCCAGGCTTCCTGATAATAGCTTGAGACAACTGTGACTCCTCCTCCTCCCTTATATAGGAGGTTGCCCCTGCAGAACCGGCATCAGCCTCTACCGCTCATCCGACTCTCCAACCTTAATGCAACCAGAATAAGCTCTACCGTTTGTATAGCTGCATAGGAAATGAAAATACAGGGTCCTAGCTGAGCACGGTGGCATATACCTTTAGTCCCAGCACTCAGGAAGCAGGTGGATATCTGTGAGTCTGAGGTCAGCCTGGTCTACAAAGGGAGTTCCAAGGTTCCAAGAAAGCCAGGGCTACACAGAGAAACCGTGTCTCTAAAAACTATACATACCTCCTCCTGACCAGCACACAAAGAAAATACAGGTCCTGTGCTCAGACTCACTTATTAAGAATCTCAAGCCTGGCAAGCTGGTACAACCACTCTGGAAATTAGTCTGGCGATTCCTCAGAAAACTGGGCATGATACTACCGGAGGACCCCATTATACCACTCCTGGGCATATACCCAGAGGATTCTCCAGCATATAAAAAGGATACATGCTCCACTATGTTCATAGCAGCCCTATTTATTTATTTATTTATTTTTTGTTTTGTTTTGTTTTTGTTTTTCAAGACAGGGTTTCTCTGTATAGCCCTGGCTGTCCTGGAACTCGCTCTGTAGACCAGACTGGCCTCGAACTCAGAAATCCGCCTGCCTCTGCCTCCCAAGTGCTAGGATTAAAGGCGTGCGCCACCACCACCCGGCAGCAGCCCTATTTATAATAGCCAGAAGCTGGAAAGAACCCAGATGTCCCTCAACGGAGGAATGGATACAGAAAATGTGGTATATTTACACTATGGAATACTACTCAGCTACTAAAAACAATGAATTCATGAAATTCTTAGGGTGGATGGAACTGGAGAATGTCATCCTGAGTGAGGTGACCCAATCACAAAAGAACACACATGGTGCCGGGCAGTGGCACGCCTTTAATCCCAGCACTTGGGAGGCAGAGGCAGGCGGATTTCTGAGTTCAAGGCCAACCTGGTCTACAGAGTGAATTCCAGGTCAGCCAGAGCTATACAGAGAAACCCTGTCTCAAAAAACCAAAAAAAGCCAGGCAGTGGTGGCGCACACCTTTAATCCCAGCACTTGGGAGGCAGAGGCAGGAGGATTTCTGAGTTCGAGGCCAGCCTGGTCTACAAAGTGAGTTCCAGGACAGCCAGGGGTACACAGAGAAACTCTGTCTCAAAAAAAAAAAAAAAAAGAACACACATGGTATGCACTTACTGATAAGCGGATATTAGCCCAGAAGCTCGGAATACCCAAGACAATTCACATATCAAATGATGCCCAAGAAGAAGGAAGGAGAGGCCCCGGGTCCTGGAAAGGCTCGATGCAGCAGTGTAGGGGAACAGGACAGGGAAGCAGGAAGGGGTTGATTGGGGAATAGGGGGAGGGAAGAGGGCTTATGGAACTTTCGGGGAGGGGGGAATCCAGGAAAGGGGAAATCATTTGAAATGTAAATAAAGAATATATCTAATAAAAAAAATTGAAGACTTACATTTAAGAAAAATCTTATAGAAAAAGGGTAATACAGAAAATTACTTGTAAATAAGAAGACAAGTAAAAAACATTTGTGACAAAAGTGAAAATGTATGTAGAAAAGGTTCTGATAAAATTGAAGACATAGAAAAAAACCATATATATATAATGTCAAGCCTGGTCTTATGGCTCACAACTGTAATCCTGCACTGGGGAGGCTGAGTTAGGGGGATTGTTGGATGTTCAAGGGCAGAGAGTGAGGGTCTGCCTCAAAGAAAACAGAAGAATTTTAAGATGTTGACAGCAGAGCATTAAAAGGTGGCGTGGCTTGTCTAAGCACCTTGATCTTTTTCACTACATACGTGGCACCCTCATGGAAGCAACCCTGTGTATAACAGCCTGTGAGCTCCTACCCATTGGGCAGCCTTGAGAAAGAAGCATCCCTCTGGCTTTCCCCACCCCCACCTTCTCTCTGAAGCTAAAAGCCCAGCACAGGTGATGGAAACATCGTCCTGGAGGCTAAAAATACAGCAGAGTGTGTCTAGGTCATAGTGCTTAAGGGCTCAAGGTCTTTTGCTCAGTTGTGTGCTGTTGGGCTCCAGCCCCAGATGCTCATTTCAATGCTTTGCATGCCTAGGGAGTTTCGGAGACTTATTTCATGGAAAGAATGAGGATATTCATGGCAGCACCTTGCCTTCGGGAAGATGCTGATGTTTGAGTCCATTTACCTGATTACACTTGGCAGGCAGGCTCTTTTCCTCCTCCTGGGGGAGCTGCTTAAGCAGTGAAGTTTGGTCAGTCTAGCGTTTAAAGTACTGATTGGAATGAAGTCTGTTCTGAAGGCTCTCATGTTGCAGATAAACACAACACAAAGGTGTCTGATCCCAAACATCTAGAGCTTTTTTTACTCAAAAGGCATGGTGGTGCACACCTTTAGCCCCAGCACTCTGTAGGCAGAGGTTCTCTGTGAGTCTGAAGCCAGCCTGTAACATAGGGAGTTCTATGCTCTCACAGGCATAGATGATGAGACAACACCTTAACAAAGAATTCCCAAGTACTTTGCAGTACTTTTGATCATACGATCATATTTCACAGAGCCTCTCCCCCAAACCTTCTGAAGGAGGTCCTGAGGACTAATGTGATGGTTCAGCAGAGAAAGGTACATGCCACCTAGCCTAGTGATTTGGGTTTGATCACTGGGGCTTACATGGCAGAAAGAGAACTGGCTGTTGCATATTGACCTCTGACCTCCACATTCAAGTCTTTACATCCCTGGGTACACACACTAAAAGACACACTAGATGAACAATGTAATTTTAAATACACACACACACAGAGAGAGAGAGAGAGAGAGAGAGAGAGAGAGAGAGAGAGAGAGAGAGAGAGAGACTGGGAATATAGGTCAATCAGTAGACTGCTTGTCTTGCAGCTGAAGTTGTGGGTTCCATACCCAGCACTGAATAAACTGGGAGTGGTACACACACCTGTAATCTCAGTACTTGGGAGGTGAAACAAGGTAGTAGCCCTGTCTCACCCAAATGTCTGTCTGTCTGTGTACCTGTCTACTTGCCTGCCTGCCTGCCTGCCTGTCTGTCTCTGGATCAAGCACATGCCTTCTACCACTGAACTACATGTACCCATTTTCAACATTTCAAACAAACATCAGATCATTCCTTCATTTTTTTCCCTCTGGACTTAGGCTTGGCTCAGCACTGAGTTGTATACTGATCCTAGCTCAGGAACAGGATCTCAGTGATAGGAAATTTAAGAGAGTCAGGAATTTACTGTTTTGATGGAGTAAAGGAAAAAAAAAGAATCTCTGGTCCTGGGTACAAAGAGTGATCAGTGGGAACATTTGGGTGAAAATGAAGAAATGGAGTCATTGAATTTAAAGTCAGGAGGCCAGTGGCCCTGGGTCAGACAGAAAGAACATCAGTTACCATCTCAGGCCCAAGGCCTGTGTTGGTGAGTGTTCAGTCTTATGGTCTAATCCACTTTATCCCAGGTCAGGACTCCACATTCTCTCTCCAAAGGTTCTCTGTCCTTTTGCATGATGAACCTCAGCTGTGTCCCCATATGAGCATGGGAGTTTGCTGCTTGTACACTAAATAAAAACACCCAAAGAGACTGGCAAATGCCACTGTGGCTTGAAGGGAGGTGCAATAAAGGGAGAAGAGGATTCATAAAGGCAGGTGCACGATCTTCTTTATTAGTTGATCCTCCAGAAAGAAAATAAGAGCGGAGAAAACCAGAGAGAAGAAAGAAAGATTACAGGAGCTAAAAATACTAGGAAGAAAGCTTGGCTGAGCATCAGAGAAGGACAGATGTGTTTCCAAATAGAAGCACGAGCTTGCAGATGTCAAGGAGCTCAGCTCCAAACGTGGGAAGCAAGACTGAGCTCAACAGAATACCATTTAAAAAAAAGTTTCATAGAGCAAGACACACAAGGACATATGGACATCCTCTTCCCTCAACCCTAAACTCTCCCACCAAGCACAACTCTGCTTAGATTCCATTAGATCAAAACAGGTATTTTCAGGGTGATATTGCTGTGAAATTGATCTCACCGCCCAGGCCAAATGACAGTAAAGATCAAAACCCTCACTAGGCTTCTGGAACCTAGACCTAGACCAAATAGTATTTGAAGCCTGACTTCACAATTTTACAACCTCTGAGGCAAGAATCTCTGAAGAGCCTAACTACTTTCCTCACTTTCTACAGGCACCCCTCCCCATCTAACAAAACAAAGGTTTAAGAAATGCAGCATTTCAGAAAGCTCTACAACTGATTATTCAGTGAAATAAATCAAGAAAGGAGATCTTAGGGAGCTGGGGGTAGAGCTCAGTGGTGGAGCACTTATATGGGAGGTGTGTGTGTGGGGGGGAGGATATGAGGAAAAGAGGATGCTTTGATATCCAACCCGCATCAAAAATATTTTTACCTCAAGGGGGTCCATTGTTGGACTTTATAAACCAAATTGATTGATATGGAAACCTGACTTGAAGGTCATGTCAAATGTTGGATCATGCCACTCAAGACTGTGGGCATCAGGAACTAGGGAGAAGGGTTGATAAACAAACAGGTCACAATGTAACATTAATAAAAGCATTATCTACTTTCTTTTTAAGCTTTTCAAAAACATCTATTGTGTGTATATGTATGTGTGTCAGCGTGTGTGTGTGTGTGTGTGTGTGTGTGTGTGTGTGTGTGTGGAGGTCAGAGGAACACTTGCAGATGCTGGTTCTCTCTTCCCACTGTGTACATTCTGGGGGTCAAGCTCAGGTCACCGGGTGGCAGGCACTCTCACCTGCTGAGGCATCGCAATAGCCCTATTATATACTTGAAAATTTACTTTATTATGTATACATATGTGTGTATATGTATACATATGTAAATATATGTATACATGTGTGTGTGGGGGGCCATGGCATGCTTGTAGAGGTCAGAGGACAACTTTGTTGTGGAGTTGGCACTCTTCTACTTTTATGTAGGTCCTGGAAGTTGAACTCAGGTAAGCAGCACTGCATTGCCAGGCAGGCAGCAAGTATCTTTATTCACTGAACCATCCTGCTGACCCTTATTATGTATTTTCTTTTTTAGAGGATTTATTTGAAGCTAGGTGTGGTGTCACATGTCTTTAATCCCAGCCCTGGGGGTGTGGGTGGTGGGCAGAGGCAGACAGATCTTTATGAGTTTTTGAGGCCAGCCTGGTCTACAGAGTGAGTTCCAGGACAGCTAAGGCTACATGTCGAGACCTTGTCATGTTCATATATTTATGCCACATGTATGTGGTGCCTATGGAGGCCAGAGGAAAGGATTAGGTTTCAAAGAGGGAACTGAACTCAGGTCCTCTAGAAAAACAGGAAGTGCTCTTAAATGCTGAGACATCCCCGAACCCTCTTGCTAGCTACTCAGTTTAATCTGGATCACCTGAAGACAAAATGCCATACCTCTTGCTTGAGATTCCTAGTGCAAGACTATTGCATATTTGGCACCAATTATGTGGGCAGTGATGGCCAGAACTTGCTCTGCATTGGTCCACTTCATTCTCATGGTAATCACTTTGGAGGTGCTGTTGGCTGTCCCTGTCTCAGGGAGGAAACCATTCCAATTCAGAGGATGCTGAGTGATGATCTGGGATACCAACTTAGGTAGAACAATTCCTGAGCCTAGAGTCTTGTGACAAGATAAGACTAGACCTGGGCCCAGGGAAGGTGGGTAGATGGACCAGTTAGGGAAGGGGCGGAGTCACTGACAGCTGTGACCAACCCAGAGCAACCTATGTGGACTTTGGCTAGATCTACTAGCCATAGGGACTGGGGTGTTATTCTTGAGCAACTTGTGCCTCGGTTTCTTCATTTGTAAACTAAGGGTGGTACCAGTACCCACACCCATGTGACTGTGGGCAGCATTTCATGATAGGAGCTTAAATAGCATCTGGCTTTCAGTAACTCTTCAATAAATATGAATTTTATTGATGCAGGAGAAATAGCACAAGTGCAGTTACTAAGGTTTGGGTTAAGAAGAATGGGTGTGTGTACCTTTAGGGTGCAGCCAACTGAAGTGAGCCATGCTGAACAGAGGGAAGGAACAGAATCAAATCTGAAGAGGGCAGGGCTGGAGCAATGGCCCCACACTTGAGAGCACCTGCTGATCTGGTGAACCAGAGTCTGGGTCCCAGCACCCACATGGTGGCTCACTGCTGCCTGTAAGTAACTCTAGCTCCAAGAGATCTGATGCTTTCCTCTTGCCTTCATAGCAACTTGTGCATGTATGCATATACACAGAAATAATTTAAAATGAATGCTGTGAAAATATGAGAAGTGGGACTGGGGATAGAGGCCAGTGAGAGAGTGCTTCTCTAGCATGCTTGAAACCCAAGGTTCAAATGCCTGACATGAAGTAGGGGAGATTGTTTCAAGAGACATTCATGTGAATCGCTGTGTGCCAGAAAGTTCAATGTTCCCCAGAAACTAAGTTGTGTCTCTCCATCACTGAATGACAAAGCTAATGGAGTGAATGTGGCGGGCAAGCGTCTGGAAGAAAGCTGATGAGAAAATCAAACTGGAGATGGGGAAGGATGCTGGGCATGGTGGCACATGCCTGCAAGCAATCCCAGTACTCAGGAGGCTGAGGCAGGAGGATCATGAGTTCCAGAACACAGCCTAGGTTGCATTTTATAAGGGAGACTGTGGGGGAGAGGAGGGAAGCTGGGGCAGACAAGGAAAACAGAATGACTCTTGCTATGGCTTCCTAGTCTCCACCAAAGAAGAGTCAAATGTAGTGACTGTCTGTTGACTTACAAGCATGGTGCCATCTCTCCAGGATTTACTGGTATGGAAGGATGTTTTCTTGTCTGGATTTAGGTATTTGCAAACCCTTCCCAAAGACAAACCTTTTCCAATGTCCTGCTATAAAACTGACCCACCTCTTGGGAGGTGAAGCCAGAGTTTGCTGCTGAATAGGCGTCATTGTCTTCCCAAGTGTCTGCGGGCACAGATGCCATGGGCCTGGGGGTGGCTCTACCACAGGGCAGCCTGTGTTGTGGTCGGCCTGCCAGCTTTGATTCACTCCAGGGACAACAGTTGAAATTTCAAACAGGCAACACATGGTGATTCCAGGAGTCCCTGCCAGACACATACTTTGTTTTTCCATCCTTTCACCCTCCTCCCACTCTGGAAGGAGCCTCCTTTGGCATTCTGTATATGAAAAAATCAAAACCACCAACAGGACCTGCACCTGATAAGGAGGTGCATTGCCCAAGAGTTCCCAGGAAGAGGCGGTCTTTGTTCTTATTTCCAGGTCTTTATAGTCCTAACAGCTCTAATTACTGCATTTGCCATGGGATGTAAAATAAAACCACATTCCAGAAACCATGTCATCTCCTTGGGCAAGAGACACAGGGAGAGGTGCTCAGGGCTGCAGGAACGTGTTCTTTCATTTCTGGTCCCCTAACCTTGGCAGCTATTTGGATAAATTAACAGTACCCTCTTTATGTGCATGGAAAAAGACACTTTTGCTCACATAAGGATGATCTCGACATCTGTACCCACATAATCTGGTCTGCATGTCTGGTGGTATTTTATGCAAAGTGTGTTTCCTAAGAACACTAGGATCTTTTCCCCAAGCCTTTTAGGGAAAATGAAGACTCCAGACATTTTGGAGCTTCTTCTAAAAATCATTTGACCATAAAATATGATGATGTAATGCCTGCCCACACCCACTTCACAAACCCAAGTGACATCAGAAAGCCGAGTGAAAAGCTCAAAACTGCCTATATTGCCACCCAGAATCTAGACAGACGGCAATTCGCTCCAGATAAGAAAGGCAGGTGACTAGACTAGACAGGCGAAAGAAACAATACACAACACACAGACCATGGGGGAAGGGGAGAAAAAGAAAAATTCACACATTTCTTCCCCCTACTAAGGTAGCTAGAATAAAATTAAGGCATCCCCAAAATGGTAATTTTATTTAAAAATTATGTGTATGTGTGTGAACCTGATATATGTTGATTATTAAGAGGCAAAGGCTTTCAATGCCAGTCTCCCTTCCTAAACCCTCAAGGCAGGAGAATGGTCTGGCATTGGCCAGAAGAACTCCAGCAGCGGCCAAGCCCCTCCCCCAGACTTCCCTAATCTCATAACTGTTTTCAGCCTCTGTAACCATCACAAAAGTCATCCCTAGCCCCTCAGCAGGACTCTCCCTAGATCACGCTAATTTTAGGTGAAAAGTCTGAACAAAAGTCACCAATCTCTGAATAGGAAAACCCACCAATCCCTGAACTTTTCACACACCAACCTCTGAGCATGAAAACCTACCAATCCCTGAGCTCCCTTAGGCTCAGGACTTGAAATCTCATCAATCCTCACCCTGGAAATCTCCCGCTCCCCCTCCCCTCAAGAAGCCCTATAAAAGCACTGTGCTTTGTCCTATTGTCTGCTCCCTCTCAGTAATAGAGGCAGCCTCAATTGGATTTATTCCTCCACACCCTGGACCCTTCAATACATCTCTGTCTGGTGTGACTCTAGTCAGAAGCTAAGAAGCAATGAAGCGAATGGAAGTGAAGAAGGTGGAGCAGGACTGAGGCTCCTGAGCTCCTTAGCTCAGCTGGGGATCTCCTCCCCTGGGAGCTGCACTGCCTCTGCTGAGGAAGCTTCCTCTCAGAGCTGTGTGGTTCCTGGGCCCCCATGTCTCAGGATGTCCTTAGAACACCTCAGAGCTGTGTGGTTGCTGGACTTCCAAGTCCCAGGACACCTTCCCATCCAAGCAGAAAGGCCAACGATATGTATACTACTTATGTGCAGGAGTCCAAGGAGGCCAGAACGGGCGTTGGATCCTCTGGAATAGTAACCAGCTCTCGACTGCTGATTCTAGTCCCTGATTTCAGTTTTGTATAGGTGACATTCTTAAAAAGCCAGGTCTTCTAGTGTGGTTAAATCTACCCAAATTGTTCCCAGTTCCAGGAAGTACGCGTTGTTCTTTATGAACTCCAGAGTGAATTTCTCTATTGAGTAGCTTTTCCTGGCTCTTGCTATCAGGTTAGAAGTTATATTCACAGTCCAGCAGGACTTACCTGCTGTCATTTGTGTTTGAATGGGCAGGAGTTGTGACTGTAGCTTATATAGAAGTCTTGCAAGACGGTCCCATTTCTTTTCTGCCTGCTGTGGATTCATCTTTCCAGCAGGCAAACTGCCTTATGTTCCTACTGAGCTCTTCCTGACTCCAGCTTCCTGCCCCGGCATGCTGTTAAGAACCAAAATATCATGACCTTTAAAAACTCACATCTTTCTCTTACTTGGTATATATAAAAAAAAAGTCTAGATGAGCAGAAGGCACAAAATCCAGCTAGATTTCTAAAGTCTGGGGCAAAGGAATAACATGTAAAATGATGTTAAAGCTTAGACTCTTAACATAACTAGTTTCTTCATGGGAACTGCTCTTTAACAATAACAAAAAATAATTTCCCCTTTTTATTTCTAACACCCAACCAATATGAGACAAGATCCCAGCATCCCTACCTATGGACTCCAATAATCCATCTCATTGAACACCAGGCTACTGGCCTGCTATGTGGTCCTATCAACATCTGTGCAATCAGATGGGTGAAAAGCAGACTAGCACCCAGTACCAGGTACCACTTTACCACTGGGAAGTGGTAAAGAGCCAGTTAATTGCCAATTCATTCTCTCTAGTCAAGGTCATGCTCAGAGGCAATTGAAGGGTAAATGCTATTGGCATGCTTTCCAAACTCAGAGAAGCAAAATTCTTGAAGGAACTGAAGCCCAGTGACAGCACAATGTTGAAAGGCACCAAGAGACACAAGAAATACCAAGAGCAAGTGGCCACTAGGCCAGCTGCTGGTCGCTCCAGAGCACAGGTTTGCAGGTGGCATCAGAGAGGTAACCAACCACCAGTGGTAGTAAGATGGATGGGAGGAAGGAAAAGCCAAAGGCAGAGATTTCACTACCAGGTGATGAAAATTCTTAAGTTGAAGACAGGATTGGGGTAGAAGAGTCTGTGATAGAGGGATGGAACACCAGATCTATGGTTAGGAGAGTTAGAGTTCATCCTATGCTTAGTTCTGTAGGACGACTTCATATACACAGAAGGAAGCTGACAATGAGGGAGAATAAAGAGGGAGAAGGTGGGTAGTATATGCTTCTGTATACACAGCTGAGGTACCTATAGCCTGTGAACTTGCACTCACAGAACTTGGCAGCCAGAAGCCTGGCCTGACAAGTCCAGTCCCGTCACTTTATGGTGGCCAGCAGAACTCAGTATGTCTTAGAGACTGGCTGTCAGGGTCCAAGTCTCAAGTGTGTGTCTTGATTTTATCATATAAAACGATACTGGCCCTTCTCTCATAGGGTTCCATGAAGAATAAATGAATTAATACAATAATAAATAAATGAATTAATGCAAAGGCCTTTTGGATGGTTTGGCAGAGAATAAATAGGAGCTTACTTAGTATGCAATAGATGTCAGCTGTAGTTATGAAGTCCCTAAACTTTGTGGCCTTGGGCAAACCAATTCCAATTTCCCCACCTTTAAATTCACCTCTGCTGATCTACAGAGTTCCAGGGAATACTCAGTGACATATGTAAAGGTATTCAGTAAGGAGACTATGCTAGGCAAATGTTGGTTGTTGTTGTAGTCAAGACTCAGACACAAATCCCAGATAATTATTCTGAGTTCCCTTCTCAGGTTTTAACTTTGACATCTCTACTTTCTTCTTGGCCTGAGTAAAAGAAAGTTCAAAGGAGAAAAAGTTAACAGTCAGCCAAGATCTTAAGGACAGATATGCCAAACATGCAGCCACTACCCAAGTGTTGTTCAGGGACAGTGGGACGACAGCCTGGAAGGGTTGGACACTGCTTCCTGAAACCCAAGAGGAACAGCAGTTGGAGGTCATGCCAACCATCCATGGCATCCTCACTGAGGGTTACCAGGCTCTGTACCACAGTGTGGTAGAGTCCATGCTGTGAGATCCTCCTGGAAGCCCCAAGAGGCGCTGCTCAAGAGCTAGGCAAGGCCATTAACCAAAGGCTCTGGGAAGCTTTGCACAGTCAGCTGCTACCAGGAATGCATGGAGAGGCCTGAAGCTGGGAGGGAGAATGGCCCAGGCTAGGATAAAAGATATTAGGAACTCATAGGATTAGAGTCTCCTCTTCAGTATGTCTGAAAAATAAACCGTACCTTTCACCTAATCTCAGAATGCTTTACAAACTAGTGACTACCCTCCCAGGGAAAAGAGACAAAGCCCCAGTCTTTTTTTTTTTTTTTTTTTTAGGGGTGGGGGTGGGGGTAGGGAGACAGGATCTCTCTACATAGAGCTGGCTGTCCTAAACTATGTAGACCAAGCTGAATTTAAACTCAGGGTTCCACCTGCCTTTGCCTCCCAAACACTAGAATTAAAGGTGTAAGCTGCCATGCCCAGCTGGTTTTCTGGGAATGTCAGGGCAGGGGAAGGGAGATGTGGGGGATTGAACCTAGAGCCTTGACCGTAGGCAGGTGCCCAGGCTCCAGCTCATCTTTTCCTTTTTTTGAGATAGGGCTTCATTACATTGCACAGGCTAGCTTTGGATGCTCTCTGTAGTTCAGGATGGCCTGAAAGTTGTGGTCTCCCTGCTTCAGGTTCCTGCCACACAGTTACTCAAGGATATAACCCAGATTCCAGCCAATACTCTGATGACTGGAAATACCCATAACTTGGAATTTGTTAATAGGAGCAGAAGGTCATAGGCATCTCTGAATAAGATGGAACTCAGAGCACTAGCCCAGGCTCTAGACTTTAGGAGCCACAGCAATGACCACATGTAACACATACTTGATAAAATTGTATTTTTTTTTACAGTCATTTGTACAATTTGTTACAAAACCATAGAAGTCTACAACTTGCTTTAAATCATTTTTGGTCTGCAAATATGTAAAATCTGTGTGCAATTATCATGTATTTACAGGGCCTTGTTAGTCATTTTCAATGATTATTTCAACAATATCACACTCTCAACATAAGACATGGCTTAAGATAAATATATTAGTAAATAAATATTCTGAGAACATATTTCCATAAATGAAATGTGCTGCTATACATATACAGAATATACATAAGTTGTTTTCTAGCTTTTAAAACAGTTTTTAAAATGGTAATGTTGAAAAAGAGCCCTTAGACCATTTTATCACAAAAAATCTTTACAAAATATTAAGTGCTATGGGAGAAATTAAAAAAAAAATTAAAATAGTGTCATTAGACCAACACGATACAAAAAGTTTATGTAAGGAATAGAAAAAGGCAGATCAGTTTAAAAGATGATACTTTTAAATTCTTTTACAGACCACATTTTAAAAGCATTAGTCCTGTGTGAACTTTGAGACCAGAAGCACATAGGGAAGGACCTGAGCCACAGGACTAATGATAGAACTTAATAAAATGGTCTGGGCCTGGAGGGGAGGGGTGGATGGCCAGCTTCTGGAGCTGCGACCGCAGAGGCACCTCATGGTTCAGAATAACCAAATTTCCATTTCCATCTGATTCTAGAGTCTGGGTTGACATGGCTGTCTTACACCCAGGGCTGGGATCAAGCCCACACTTGCTATCACACACTCAGACATTATAGAGGTTTCCAGGGGAGAGTGGGGTGCTCCTTGTCCATGGTTATACAATTCCCACACACTGCTGACATTCCTCTTCCATCTTCCCCTCCCCAAAAGAGGGTACAGACAGTACTGGGGGTCTCAGAACTTCATAGACATTATTTCTTCTGTCTTAAATGGTGACATAAGATAGGTTTTATTCTGGTCTGATGTGGCAACACAAAGATGGTAATTGTTTCTCAATCTTCCTTTTGTTTCTACTAGCCCAAAACTACAATTACAAGTGCCTGTTACCCACCAAAAGCATTTTTTCAAAGGAGAGTTGGACTTGTTTATTTGACTCCGTCTAGTGGCATTCAAATTCTCTACTCATCTATGAGTACTGAGAAGTAGTTTTCTAGCCAGACAGTACAAGGGCAAGTCTTTCTGAGGTCTGTTTCAGCCAATGGAGAAATATGCACATACAGACACTAAAAACAAAAAAAGCAAAACCAGAAACAACAAACATCTCAACAATGAGAAGCTACACTTTGCAGTTCATGTTAAAAGCTGTGCCCTCATCCCCCCTGCACCGTTAAGGCAAGCTACTGTTCTTAGCAGCTGCTACTCCTCGCCCCAGAAATAAAGGCAGCCGGATCACATGTCAACAGTTTAGGCCCTTCTCACACTCTCAGCAACAGGTGCACTGGGCATAGCCCAGGGGAGGAGCCTCAAGGGTCTGACCCCCCAGAGCTGGGCAGAAGAACAAATTTCACCATGGCCACTTCCTAAAGGGCAAATAACAGGATCATCTGATGTGGGACTTCTTTTGTTAGATTCTGGATAGAAATAAGTAAATGTCCCCATCCTAGGATGGGGTTTTAAAGAATAAAGTACTCTGATCATCTCAAAATGTGCAGTCTGGACCCTGGGATGACTTCCTGGGAGCCTAACTGGAAAAAGCTTCATTTCTGTCTCTGGCGACCCAGGTGGTCCCCATTCCATAACTGAGCTTTTAGACCTACTGGGCCAAAATCTTCCTGGTGGCAAAAGATATCTGCTAAATGAGTGACTAAAAGTGACCAGAAGAGTTAGAGAACACAGGGTCAAGCTGTTTCCTCTAAGGAAAAACAAATACTTTTAAGAACAAGGACTATTTTGAATAAAATGGATTACAATCCCTGAAGTGATTTTAAATAGATTCTCTCTCCCTTTTAAAAATAAACAAAACATCTTAAAAACAATAACAACAAAAACAACCAAAAGTGGTTTGGGTTTAAAAAACTCTTCCCCTTAAAAAAAAGAGGCTGGAAAAAATATACAAAAGCCTACCCTTTGGGTCTGAACTATCTGATAGTCTGTCTCGTGGAGAATCAGTACATAATAGTGCATCAGGCAGACAGGCTAGCAGACATCTGCTGGCAGGGTGAGCCACTGCAGCCACCAGGCAGAGGCCTGTTTCTGGGGATGGGAGACTGGTCCAATTGGAGCTTAGTACACTCCTGTGGTTCAAGCATGTGTCCCCCAGGAAGGCAATCTAAGGGGGCAACAGCTGAGGGGTATGGCTGCCCCAGACCCATGGGCACGTGTGCCCCAGCATACCTTTCAAGGAGCTGTGCACTGCTATTGAGAGGAGAGCTTGTTCCTCTAGTCCCACAGGACACCAAGGTCACAAAACAACATTCCTCCTGGGTATCCACCCTGCACACCCATTTAAATCACCCCTGCAATTGATGGCATGAAGCGCAAAATGATTTTACAGAAGACTCCAAGGCTAGACAGGGTGAGAGTGTGTCTTCTCTTGCCCAGTGGTCAGAGTGCAGGAGAGACCCTAGTAACAGGGGTGGTCACAGTCACAGCCTCTGCTGGCATAAAGACTGCAATATCTGTTCTTATTTGGGATGATGAACCAAAGGAACAAAAGAGAATGGGCAGAACTGTCCCCAATAAACTGGGCCCAGGCAATAATAGTTTGACACTGCGCCCCACTTCCCTCCTGTTCCATTGCTGCCTACAGGTGTGGGCAGGAGAGGTGTGGCTTCCTACAAGTCTTGAAGTCCAGATTTGCCTTAAAAAGGGAAAAAGGACGAGGCAGCTTTGCATTGTTCCTTGGAGTTTGTACCCATATCAACTGGTGTTTTACTTCAAGTTTCTGGTTCATTTTCAATAAGGCAGGTGTAACCCTGAGCTTTTCAAAGGCCTGAGGTCCCTCCAGGGAGACGACAGTATGATGTGGTTCATTTAATGCAGCAGTGATTTTTCTTTTCTTTTTCAACAGAAGTTGGTAGTTAGGGTTCTTTAAAATATATATTTAAATAACTTTTTACATTTACATATAATATCTTAGAAATAAAAGCAGAGAACTCAATCCCACACACCTCAGAAACCCAAGCACACATTACAAAATAGAACACATTATTAAAGAGGCAAAGGACTCAAGAGATTTTGTCTGTTGGTTTGTTAATGGGGAAGGGATGCCACAGGTGGCTCACATTTTGGGTTGAGGAGGGCTCTCTTTATTACCACTTTTGTGTTTGTCAAAGCTAAAATGTGTGTGTGAGTGTGTATATATATATACACATACACACATATATATATGTATATATACACACACACACACACACACACATATATATATTAGTTTTAAAGGAAGCCAGACTTTGAAGTCTCCGTACAGTTCACAATTTCTACATAAGAGTTCCTTCTGAGCTCAAGCTCCCGTACCGATGCCTGGGCCAGATCCTGGTCCTGGGAGAGAGAGGGAGAACAGTCATCAAGGTTATGGAGAGAGCTAGCATGCAGGCTTTGGGCAGTATGTATCACATAAGGTCCTTGAGCATCCCTAGGGGCCCTTGGAAATGATAGTTCACAATGGTGAGTGGACTATGTGTGATAAAGGGGGCAGCAATGGCTCCTTCTTTCTTGAGGAGCACAAGTCCACATTGAGAAGAGTTGTCGGGGTTGAGGGTGAGCAGGTCCCCCTTGATAGTTATACTGAATCTTCTGGAAGCCCTCTGACGTCATGGAAGCATAGGTAGAAATGAAGTTAAGTGAATTCCCAGGGGCACTGAAAGACCATGGACGACCCCTCACAGATTACAGATTTTCCCAGGAGGTGCCTGACTTGAGGTGACTTAGGAGATAGCAGAGGGACTGATACTGATGGGGAAAGGAAGGCTGTTTAAGCTGAGATTGGAAGGATCTCAGATGGAGATGGAAATGAACCTGACATGCTGCAGGAACAGGACAAAGGGAGCATCTCCATTTAGAAGATATCTTATGCTGGGCAGTGTTAGTACATGCCTTTAATCCCAGTACTCAGGAGGCAGAAGCAGGGAGACCTCTGAGTTCAAGACCAACTTGGTCTACACAGAGAAACCCTGTCTCAAAACAAAACAGAAATGCACAAAAACAGACATCTTATAAAGGTAACTGAAAGTCATTACAGCATTTCTAGTATAAGGACTGTGACTTGAGCCTCCCAATGGGACAGCAAACAATAACAGTGATCTGTCAGGACTTTGTTCTCTAATAGGCACAGAACCATAGGAGATGCAGAATAGTTCATAAAATGGAGATATGCTGTTAGGATATGAAGCATCTGATGGGAGAAGATGCCACCATCATGGATAGCGGGTTTGAGGATGGGTAGGGGCTGAGAAGCAATGTTTTAAAGTCATCAGGTACGGAAGCCAAGGGCACAGAGGAAGCCAAACAACAAAGGCCTGAGACAAGGATCCCTATACAAATACTACTGTCATCTGCTCTCACCTGAAGCCTCAGCAGCCAGGGCATGGGACTCCTGAGTGTCCTGGGGGGCACTGGAGAGGCTAGCCAGGGAAGCATCTGCCTCCTCTGGAGAGCAGCCAGGCTGCACCTCAGCTTGGTAACATGGAGCCTGTTCCTCTTCCCGGGTTGTCCCCAGACTCCAGTGGAGTCGGGGAACGTCCAAGCCCAGTGCCCCACCCCAGGGGCTGTGGCTGTGCATCCCTTGGCAGTCTTGGGGCAAGCCCAAGTTACAGTCTACATCCTCTGGAATAATGGGGATGCGCTGGCTCAGGTCCCGGGGCCCTGCATAACAGCTGGGTGGGGGCTCCTCGGTGAGTGTGTACTGCACACTCACTGAATAGTCCTCAGTGTAGCAGCCACTGCCCCGGCCAGCACTGTGGGCCACCTGTTTCTCTTCATAGAAGCAGCAGGGCAGGCCCTCATATTTCACCCCATCTGTCCTAGGATAATGGTCTGAGTGAAGGCCATACAGGCCCTGGGAACTCCCTAGTTGTGGCTCCCCACTTGGAGGGGTGCAGTCCTCAAGGAGCCGGGGACCCAGGAATAAGTTGCTGCCACCTGCAGTTGTTCCTATCCCAGAGCCCAGGGTGGAGGGCTGGGGCTCAAAGCAGCAAGCACATGATGGTCCCTCTGGGCCCCCTTTCCAGGTCCTCCTGAGGTCCAGGGCGGCCCCAGGAGAAACCTCGAGCCCCACTTCTGAGGTAGAGCTGTTGGGCCCTCTGGGTTCCAGCGAGGAGTTGCTGCTGTAGTTCATCTCCAGGCTGCAGGTGGACAGCTGGTCCCCTGAGGGAGAGGCAGGGCCTAGCCATGGCTCACCCCGCCCAGCACCTTGATTGTGTGCTGCTGGGAGCTCCTCTGGTGGAGGAGAGCCCTCAAGGTGCACAGCAGGCCCCCGGCTGCGGTAGATGAAGGGGTCATAGTCGCTGCTGAGGGAGCTTCGGAAGGTGGAACAGCTCCCGTACACACCTTGGTTGCTGACTTCTGTGCAGTCCACCACGGAGTCACTGGAAGAGCAGCGACACTGGCCAGAGCTGTTGCTGCTGCTATCACTGCCAGGACAGTCAGCCAGGTAGCCACTACACACAGAACGGTGCCCATGGTAGCAACTGAAGCTAGATGTGCTGCCACTCTCCACGTGGGCTGGAGGGGCCATGTGCACCATCGTGGGGAAGAGCAGGCTGTTGCCACCACTTGGTGGGAAGGCACGGGATTGGCCCCTGGGTGTGACGCTGGGTACTGGCTGGCCCTCCTGCTCTGGGTAGCTGAGACCCTGGAAGTAGTAGTGTTGGTACATGGTCTCATACTGGGAAAAGCAAGCTGCCTTGGAGAAGCTGCGGCTGCTGAACTTGGGCCTGCGGAAGGGATGGGCTGGTGAGTAGGCCCGGTGTTCCAGGCTACAGCGATGAGGAGCCAGAGTGTGGTCCAGGTGCAGGGGTGGGTAGCCACGGACGTAGGTGGGTGTTTGTGGAGAATAGAGGTTCTGCTCCCCATGCCGGTCCATGGTCAGCAGTGTGACAGGGTTGCCATGGGAGTCCATACTTGTCCTAGTAGGGTAGGCTGGGATGGCATTGGTCCTATGCACACGGCCTGGGTAATGTACTGGTAGGGTCACTCTTGGCTGCCGACCACGTGTAAGGTTGCTTGTCTCCACACAAACAGCACCTGGATTTCCCTTTTGTTCTGCAAAAGGTGGAGGAAACAAGGTAATGGGGTAGAGACTGAAGCATCAAGTGAAGCTATGTGCCAGGGACATCTATGCTTGACCCTGCCACTCTGTAAGCTGTCTCCAAGTTGAGCTGAGCTGGTAGAGGGTAACCTGTCTCTTTTCCCATCTCCCCACATAGAGTTTACAGAGAGCAAAACAAACAGGCAGATGAGAGTGCCTCCCATGCTGCCCTGTAATGACGACGTGGGTGCAGCTGCAAACATTGCTATTCATCATCCCTGTGTCCCTGGAAACAAGCCTGTAGTCTAGGCCTGGGCAGTCAATGTTATCGTCATCTGTTAAAGAGATGGGGCCTTAAGGCTTAAGGAGGCCAGGTCAGGACAGTGAGGTTTTGTTTTGTTTTCTTTTTTTCCTCAGACTTGTACCCCAGACTGGCCTCCAACTTGCCACGAAGCTAATGCTGACCTTGAACTTCTGCTTCTACTTCCCAAGTGCTGGGTATACAGGTGTCCATCACCATACCCAGCTAGGATCCTATTTAATTGGAAACTCAAACTTGAACACAAGATGATTTTCTTTAGAGGCAGGGGATTAAGGGGGCTGTCAAACCTAGGGCCTTGCACACGCTAGGCAAACAGTCTACCACTGAGCCATATCACTTGCAGCTCAAAGTGATCCTTAATGCCAGGTTCTGCTTAGAGTTGTGCAACCAACTTCCAAAACATGAGGCTATCTGAGGTCCAGAAGGCCATGCTGTGTTGGTTCAGCTTGCCCATGAGCCTACAGCATGCATCATGCACTTGCCATACTGTGTAGGGCCAGGGTGTGACAAGGCCTGTAATAGTTACCTATGATGTTGTGCCGACAATGGGGGCAGGTATGGTGCTGCAGTAGCCATGGATCCACACATTTCCTGTGGAACCGATGGGTACAAGGGATGACCCGAAGCTCCTGCAGAGAGAAAGAACAGACTGAAGGATGGACTAAAGAGAGGGTACGTCTGCCTTCAGCCTCACACGTGCTTCCTTCAATGGAGTCTATGGGGGACAGACAGCTCTGTGCACTGTGCTGGTGTCCCCTGCTGTAATATGGATCCTAAGTGTTCCTAGCTCAGCAGTACCAGGGAAGGGAGCCATGTGGGATCTGGTCTTCTTTCTCCCTCCCGGATAATGTTATTAATGATAAAGAGAAAACTCCCAGGCCAGGCAGCAGTGTGTCTCAGCAGTTGCTCAGGAGAATGGAGGAGGAAGAGAGCCATGGCATTTGAGTTAAGCTGGGCTGGAGTCAGATACATGGAGAAAGACCAAGGATGTCCACAGTGGGAGAGAAGGCATGCTTAGAAAAGAGACAGAAGGCCGGGCGGTGGTGGCGCACGCCTTTAATCCCAGCGCTTGGGAGGCAGAGGCAGGCGGATTTCTGAGTTTGAGGCTAGCCTGGTCTACAGAGCGAGTTCCAGGATAGCCAGGGCTACACAGAGAAACCCTGCCTCGAAAAACCAAAAAAAAAAAAAAAAGAAAAGAGACAGAAGAAAAGGAGAAGGTCCACTGTTCTAAGCAATTCATGGCTGCATATTACAAGACTTCCAAGGCTGCATGACTGCCTTAATTTTTACTTTGAATTATGTGTATGCATGCTTGATGTCTGTGCATGTGAGTGTAGTTGCCTGAGGAAAATAGAAGAGGGTGCTAGGAACTGAAGTCAGGTCCTTTCCAAGTCAGGTGTGTGCTCATAACCACTGAGGCACCTCTCCAGTCCTAGCCATTGCATATTCTTGCCATGATATGCTGTCTCTCTATAAGCCTAATAAAGGATTGCAGTCAAGCGCATGGGTTAAAACATCCAAAACTGGGCTGGAGAGACAGTTCAGAAGTTAAGAGCATTGGCTGTTCTTCCAGAGGTCCAGAGTTCAAGTCTCAGCATGGCTCACAACCATCTGTAATGAGATCTGATGCCCTCTTCTGGCATTCAGGTGTACATGTAGATAGAGTACTCACATAAATAGACCAAATAAAACCATTAAAAGCAAAACAAAAGTCTAAAACTATATGTTTAAACAAACCTGTTTATTACTGCAAGCATTTGTTACAGGAATGGAAAGTCAAGGTACTTCTCACTCTCTTCCCTAACTCTAAAGGCCGGTTTCATTCCTTAAAGTAGGGCCCATAAGGAGAAGGAAACTGCCCAATCCATCTGCCCCAATCACAGCTTTAGGGCTAAAGGACAAGGAGCCTAAGGAAGCAGATTCCTTCCCAGGAGCTGGGGGTACACCTAAGTCCAAAGCCACAGGCCAGGGAGCACAGGGTTTACCGGGAGAGTAACAATCACCCCAGGCCATCTATAATGGTGTAGATCTGTGGTTCCCAACCTATGGGTCAAGACCACAAAAGATCATGAGAAAATACAGATATGTACATTACCTTTCATAACAATAGCAAAATTACAGTTATTTAGTAGTAATGAAAATTATCTTATTGTTGGGGGGGGTGTCACCACAACATGAGAGACTGTATTAAAGGGTCGCAGCATTAGGAAGGTTGAGAACCACTGGACTATAGCTGGCTGCCTCTAAGTACTCTTGAATGAGGTCATGTAGAAAAGGAACGTTTGATGGGGCCACTTGGTTTCTAAGGAAAGCAGCCAATTTGAAAGAATATGATGGGTTTTCCAAACCAAAGTATCTTCCTGACTTGTTTTTATTCTTTTCTTTTCTTTTCCCACCAGTCTGACACAGTGATATTCAAATAAAAAATCAATATTGTGCTTTAGAATGCCTGTATCAGGGTTGGAGGGATGGCTCAGTAGTTAAGAGCATTGGCTGCTCTTCCAGAGTTCAATTTCCAGCAATCACATGGTGGCTCACAACCATCTATAATGGGATTAGATGCACTCTTATGGCACACATGTGTACATGCAAATAGAATGCTCATATACATATATAAATAGATAAATCTTTAAAAAAAAAAGATGGTATCTTCTCACCTAAATAGCCTTTGTGAACATCTAGTATACTGGTTGGTGTCTTAAGTGCAGACACAGAATGAAGCCACTTGCCAAGTTCACAAACCAATAATCTAGCTGGGCTAGGTTAGAACCCAGGAGTCGGTAACTACAGTTTATGCAAGAGTATCATCCAAGGGCCTGTGTACAAACATACTTTCACCCAGCAATCTACACATCAGGGGGTGATCTTATCCAGGGGATGTCCAAGGCCTGGACTCTTGGGCAGTTTGCTCCCCACTTTATATGTACCTATCCTCCCAGGCGACAGACATAAAGGTAGCAAAATGATAATGCTGGATGGCTCTATGTGAACGGTGGTTCTATGCTGCTCCTGATACTTGCAACTATTAATACAGAGCTACAAGCAAAAACAAAAGGCATCAAATCTCTTGACTTTTTCCAAGTAAACTCATTACTTAACCAGTTCTTCAAAGCAAAGCAAGCAACTTGTTCTTATAGTTATATATATTTTCTGTCCAACCATGTGCATTTTTTCAAAGCCGGGATCTTAAACTCACAATCCTTTTGAGTAGCCTCTCAAGTACTAAAACTACTGGCATGTGCTACTACCCTGGTCAACCATGAATCTATGGTGTGGGGAACTCTGATGATGGTCATGGTGGTCCCCAGCACTGCTTGGGGCCTGTACATCCCTCCCCACCCAAGACAGGCCCTGTTTCTGCAGCTACCTCTCCATCAATGTACTTCTCCAGACAGATGGCACAGTCGGATGTAGAGCCGCTGCTAAGTGTATCCAGGGCCCCACAGCTTCCTTCCCGGCGCCCCTTGCTCTTGGAGTTGAACTTTCTGGTTTCCATCTTCTCCAGAGCCTGCACGGCCAGTCTGTTCATGGAATTCTGCATGGCAGAGCATTGTCAGTGTTGATACGCATTAACAGTGGTAGGCATATCCCAGGCCATGGCACTCAGGACACTGGGACAGACACGACTAATCTCACCTAGGTCAATCAAACAGATCCTTGAGAAACTGTTCAAAACTCATATTGCTACTGTATTTCCCAGACCCAACAGTGCCCATGACACTGACTCTACTACAAAGTCTTGCCTTCAAGAGGAAAGGCAATTCCCTGTCTCTGATACTTCCCAATTCTGTGCAACATTGGATTTTAGAAGGCTCTAGGCCAAATGTCCCTCCTGTTGAAGGGAAATTTCTCCAGGGTAACGAAACAGTTCACATGAGTGCCCAGCATCTGCTACACAGTGTGAGTGCACAAATACTAGCCCCTAATCCTGTCTTGCTGGTGGTGGCCCCTCAACCCTCCTGACAACTGAAATGTTCTCCTTTTGACAGTCACTATCTGAGGTACTGTCTCTCCCAAGGTGTCATACCACCACATATCTCAAAGCCTAGTTCCCTGCTTTCCCTCTCACCACCCTCTGCCTATAGGTATTTCTCTTGTAAGTCACAGTGATGGGCCTGCTATAGCTACCTGTTCATCAACAATCAACAGATGGACCTGGCAATGGCAAATTTCATCACAAGACCTAGAGAAGCCTGATAGTCTGTATTTCTACCAACCTCAGATCTACTTGAAGAGCAAGGTCTCATGCTCCAAAGCAGCAGATATTTAAACATTTCCCTCAAAATACTAGTTTGGAACACCTCCAATGCTGAGGCCTTTGTGTGGGTAGACCCACTCTTCTCAACAAGGCTCAGTACTTGAGGTCTGGTATCCTCCAGGCCACTGAGATAGGATGGGTGCCATAGACAACAGGTTGGTCAGATCCCTAACCTTTTTTTTTTAAAGTTTTGAGAGACAGGGTTTCTCTGTGTAGCCCTAGCTGTCTTGGAAATCACTCTGTAGACCAGGCTGGCCTTGAACTCAGAGACCCACCTGCCTCTGTCTCCCAAGTACTGAGATTAAAAGAGTGTGCCACTACATCTGGTTCCCCTAACTTTCATCAGTAACAGGGCAATGGGGTTCACAAGTTACTCCTAGGGGTTACCTGACTACGACGTTGCTTCAGCTTGATTTTGACAAGGAGAATGAGGCAGACCAAGGAGACCACGACGAAGAATGCCAGGAAAATCCCCATGTCAAAGTACTCGGTGGGTTGCTAGAATAGAACACAAATGCCATGAACTATGTTCTCTTTGGCCTGACTGGTGGGCATGTGGGCTGTCAATCCTGGTTGGGAAATGGAGTGGAGGAATGAGGACAGGATCCCTCAGTGTGTAAGAAGCTCACATGCACAGTGATGGCGCCTTTAGTGTGGCCAGGATGAGGGGGGGGAGCTAAAGTAGCCTGAGGCTTCCAGTAGCTGAGAGAGCAGTTTGTAGAGTTTGGCTTCCCATTAACCACTTCGAAGTTTGGTATAACTAGTGAGAAAAGCCCCTTTGAATAAACACAAATAATCACAGTTATAGACAAAGGAGTGATGTGTTTTGAGGGAACAACGATTACTAACCATATATTTAATGGTTTACAACAACATAGAAAACTGTACACTGCTTCCACAAATATCAGCTTCCACTATAATGAGCCATGTTTACCAAAGTTCCTTTTTACTTTAAAAAGAAGCCAGCAAGTCAGTTCTGCAAACTTTCCTTGTTTCTTTTCTTGGGGTGAGGTAGGAGGCGCAAGGCAGTGTTTATTCTAGGTTGGTCTTCTACCTAGCTGAACTGAAGATGACCCTGGATTTCTAACTTTATAGCCACCACCTTCTAAGTACTGAGATCACAGTTGTGCCACCACAGTGGCTATACAGTGCTGGGTAATGAACTTAACACTCTGGATACTAGGCAAGCCCTCTACCAACTGAAGTATTCCTGGCAGTCTTCATTTCTTCTGTGAGAACACTGCCTTCTGTCACCTGAAGCTGCTTCACCTAAGACATGCATTTAGCCAATAAGAACAGGACCCTAGTGAGATGCTCTGCTACCCAGATACTTGGTACAAGTGGAAGAATCACTCCCACATGGGAACAGTTCACTAATTGTGGGGAGGAAAGAAAAAATACATGGGGCACTAGCCCTAGATTCCTAGAATGCTTTAGTCCAAGGTTGAAGAGAAGATATCAGTTCTGCAAGCTTCCTTGGTTTCTTTTTCTTGGGGTGAAGTGTCAGTGGGCAGTAATATTGCTTCAGAACACTGCCTTCTGAAGAATAGATATGAAGAAGCATCTGATCACTACTTGTCACCAAAATGTCAGCCTGAGGCCTGAGTAATTTTTAATGTTTTGAATAATTCTTAACATTCTTATTTGTGAGTCAGGGAGTTTCAAGGGAGTAATCTACATGATTGAAAGAAGGAAAATATAGTCTTTTTTCTAATCTTTAGGTCAGATGGAGAGAAGGGAACAAGGCAGTCAAGGCGTCATTCTTCATCTTCCTCGGCTTCTCTCTTAGAAGAATGAACTGAAAAAGGGCAATGCCAGGTTGGAGAAAGCAGACTTCATTGCATACAATGTCTGTTTCTATACACTTTTACAAATTTTTACAAATAAAGAAAATCTATTTTCACACAGGTGAAAATCTCTCTGTATTCCTGTGCCACATTTAAGCTCAACCTGTAGAAACCTATATTACACCAGCATTCTAGATATAAGGGAAGAGAGGGCTGAAAGCTCAAAGGGAACCAAGGCACAAACAGGATACAGGTGGCTGCCACTCACCCGAGGAGGGAGGTGCTGGATCCTGGCTCGGGCGACCTTCTGTTTGTTGACAATGCTCATCAGCTTAATAGCATCTGCACCCTTCACGTACACCACCGGCCTCTTAAGAGGGTCTTCTGAGCCTTGGTTCAGCTGACAAAGAAGAGAGGGCACCAGTTAAAGACATGCTTACTGTAAGAAACAAGAGAGGATTTGGAATGTGGCTCAGTGGTAGAGTGCTTGTTTGGTACATGCAAGGAACAGCACGCATGCACACACACAGGAGAGGAAGAAAAGAATGCTAAATCTCCATTTGGAAATCCTTGAAGTCTTCAAGAATTATATAGCCTTGGGGTTTTCAGAAAGGTAAGAATAGGATGCTATACTTGTTTTAAGATGGGCTGAGCTGCCCAAAAACCCAAAGACTTTTTGAAAATGTCCCTCATCCTTAACCCCTCAACCCACAACAACTTTCTATATGCCTCTCAGGTATGATATTCAAACACAGGCATATTACTTCAGCGGACAAGTAAAAGTATCTGAGACAAAGGTGTCAAAACAGTGCCTACTCAAGATGACCAAAGCAAATGCTTCTTAGGCAGACAGTAGGACTGGTTGTAGTGGTGGTTTACCTGGTCGATGGCTTCTGGGTTTTCAGATACATCAAAGATAACTGCAGTAGCTCCTCGCTGAACTGCTCTCTTGGCCTGGTGGAGTGAAAAAGAGCAGGTTGGCAACTCTGTCCTCTGACTCTGCCAAGACTACCCTTATAAATCAGGCTTCAGAATGCAGAACTGGACAGCAAGCAATGTCTGTGCCCCTGAGCAAGTTGATCTTCTTTCCTAAGCCTTGGCATTCTCATCTGCAAAACAGGAGACAATGCCACCTACTTTGTCCTATCTTCCTGAGAGCCTGAAGACTTAGAATGGGTAGGACTAAGTAACTGACTACTACAGAAACCTGTCTATCCCCAACCCCCAATCTAGCTGGAACATTAAAAACAAGACTACAGATGGGCAGCTTGCCCAGCCAGCACAGAGGTATTGGTTTTGGTATTTCTGCTATAAACATACTGCCCCTGGCAACCAGAGTAAATGCTTTTGGTTTGTCTCTTGTGGTCCTTTCTTCTTTCCCATATCATCCAGTTAAGATAGCATGTTGACTATTTCTGAATCAATCTCAAAATGGTCACTTTTAACTCGTGACACAAGCTGAAGACCTCTAGAGACGGGGGGGGGGGGAGGAGGGTGCATTATAAAAAACAGTAAGTGGGGATTTAGAGTAGTTGGCTGCCAAGTTAGGCTGAACATCAAAAACTACTTGGGAAGTTTGTAAAGCAGATTTCCTGGCTCCAACCACAGAGACTGGTTCAGTGGGGCTGGAGGCAGGCCCAGGAAGCTGAGTTCTTTCTGTAAGCTCTCAGGGACTTGGATAATTCTACCAGTTGGAAAACTAGAGGTCAGAGGGACAAGACAAGAAGGCTTAGAAACAAATGAGAAGTGATAATTTTGTTGTTGTTGTTGGGGTAGGGAGGGAGAAAAGATTCCTTTCCACCTCAATGAACTTTTTTTTTTTTTAAAGATTTATTTATTGTTTTATGTAAGTACACTGTCGCTGTCTTCTGACACCCCAGAAGAGGGCGTCAGATCTCATTACGGATGGTTGTCAGCCACCATGTGGTTGCTGGGATTTGAACTCTGGACCTTTGGAAGAGCAGTCAGTGCTCCTAACCGCTGAGCCATCTCTCCAGCCCCCTCAATGAACTTTCTAATTTTATCTCCAGCTAAGGGAACAACAGAGTTGAGTCTGCAGAAGGAAGAGACATGAGACAGATCCTTGCTTTTAGGACTTGAACTCTTGTAACAGAGACAACCACTCTAAAAAAAATACAGGGAAAACAAAACAAATTCCCAAATCAGCATGATAAAAGATGGGCAATTTCAGCCAGTGCTCAGAGGTCATATCACCATGGGCCTAAGTGTTTGAGAATAAAACCCAAATTCTTTCCACAGTAATAATCTGTACTGACAGGTGCACAAATCCAATGGGCAAATACTTTACTGAACCACTAGAGGGCAGTGTCATCTCATTGCTTTTTAAGCCAATCCCCTGAACCAGCAAGTCAAAATTTAGTGATATTAGGGGTATAGTATGTTCCTTGGAAGTTTAAGAAACCCTGGAATCTTGGGTATAGTGCTATAGAATTTGTTCTTGTTCTACAGGCAGCTTCCTTAAAAACTAAGTGAGACTGAACAAACAGAAAGTTGCCTGAGGATCACCTCATTGTTTCATCAGTCAGTGATCCCAAGTGACCAGTGAGGTTCAGAATTTCTCTTTCTTCTAGGTAGTGCTGGGTCAAACCCAGGCTTTGTTTATGCTAAGCAAGTGTTCTATCACTGCATCTTAAGTCACTGAATCTCTTTTAGTCCCAGCCTCAGAACAGCTATGGCCCTGCAAGAAGCCAAGGTGGCAAGTTTGTTCTCATCTATTAAGCTCCCTAGGGCAGCAGCTCCTGAGGGTACAGCTCAGAGGCTTCTGAGTAGGTGCTTGTGTTTCTGCCCCAGTAGTACTCTAGGCTTCTTCACAAATTCTGTTCTTAGAGGAAGAAATCAAGAGGGCTTCTCATGTTTTTAATTCTGCTTTCAGCCAGGGATCCAGCATATCAAAGAGTACCTGTTGGGAGTGTGAGTTCAAGTATGTCCTGACTGGGAGTGTGTGCTCCTCCAGCTTTGATGCTGGTGCACCTGGAGAGGCTGGCAGCATCTGCAGCACCTGGGTAGGGAATGCCTTCCTGGAATGTGCCTCAGGGAAACACAGCCAGTGGGCCTCCTGGGCTTCTCAGTATTTCTTGTTCCACAGGAACATGAATGTTCATTCGTTCTAGAGTCATGATTCATTCAGGACAGACATCATAGAGCTGGGGGATGAACCCTGGGCCTCATCCATGCTTTACACTGGGCTCCATTCTCAGCCTTACAGAAGATGCTTTAAAACATACTTGCTTTCTTTGGTGAGGAAGGCAGGTAGAGAATAAAGTGCTTAAAGCCCATCTACAGCCCAACTTCAGACACAATTCACTAATGCATGGACTCTAAGAACAAATATTGTGGCTGAGGAATGCATAATTTTCAGTGAATTACATTAAAATTATATTTATTGAGGCTGGAGATGTAACACAGTGAGTAGATTTGTCAACCATGCATGAAACCCTAGCACTTTATATAAAGTGATCCTCCATACTGCATAAAACTAGGTATGGTGCCTGTAATTCCAGCATTTGAGAGGTAGAGGCAGATTCCAAAGTTCAAGGTCATCCCAGCAACATAAGAGAGTTTGAGGGCGGTTTGGAACATGTGAAACTTTTTAAAAAACATGTAAAATAGCTGATTGGTGGTGGCACACACAAATCCCAGAACACAGAAGGCAAAGGCAAGTGAATCTCTGAGTTCTGGACCAGTCTGGTCAACAGAGAGAGTTCCACCTTGTCTCAAAAAACAAAACAAAACAAAAATTGTATGCTACTGAATTAATCTGTATTTCCTGTACATATCAGAACTGATGGGAGGAGATCCTATTGAGATCTTGCCTGTAGAGAGATGGCTTTAGAAAAGACTGGTGGTTGGGGATGTTACTCAGTGGTAAAGTGCTTGCCTAGTACACATTAATCCTCAATTTGTTTAATCCTCAAGAAAAGGCCACAAGTAATCTTCATTTACAAAATGGAGTTTTCATTATATTTTAAAATCATAGAATATTGCTTGGTTACACTTTTCCTCCTGACTCGATATAATTTTAAAAACCTAAAGAGTCAAATTCTTTGAGAAAATTTTCTTTTTCTTTTTTTTTTTTTTTTTGGTTTTCGAGACAGGGTTCTCTGTGTAGCCGTGGCTGTCCTGGAACTCACTTTGTAGACCAGGCTGGCTCGAACTCAGAAATCCGCCTGCCTCTGCCTCCCAAATGCTGGGATTAAAGGCATGCGCCACCACCGCCCGGCTCAAATTTTCTTGTCTTAATTTCCAATTTTATCTAGTCAACTTCCTGCAAGATTATCGAATTTCTAACAAATGTAAAACCTAGGTAGACGATTACCAGTCTTGTGACCAGTATATATGGTATTATAGTATTATACCTCTACTGCTTTAAAAACTCCCAAGATAAAGCTGCTTGAAAGAAAGGATGGGAAAGACAGCCTGGTGAATCTGGCCAGGTGAGGGCCACTGGCAAGCTGTGTTCACAGGAGATGGCAGTAACGAACCATTGCTCAGAGTTCTGGATGACAGGGTAACAAGGAGTTGAGCTGTCCATAGCTGATGCATGTGTCAGCTGCTTATGGGAAGTTCTAACATATAAGGGTTCCAATCATTTTTTTGTGTGTGTGTGTGTGGCTATTACTGTTTTAAATTTTTATGTAATTTTTTAATTTATTTGTTTTACCTGCATTCATGTCTGTGAGGGTATTGGATCCTCTGGAACTGGAGTTACAGACAGGTGTAAGCTCCTCCGTGGGTGCTAAGAACTGAAACCCAGGTCCCCTGAAGAGCAGTCAGTGGCATCTCTCCAGTCCCATTTTTTTTTTAAAAAAGAGGGTATTATTTTGTAGCCTAGGCTGCTCTTGAACTCATGATCCTGCTGCCTCAGCAACTCAAGTGTTGAGATTACAGGTATGTGTCACATGCTGTAAATTTGCTTGTTCTGTATCCTTGGCTGTCTTGAAATTTACTAGGTATACACCAGGCTGTTTTCCACTCACAGGGATCCTCCTGCCTCTGCCTCTGAGTGCTGGGATTAAAAGTGTCAATGGTGATATGCCCCTTCAGAGACTACTCCTTTTGGAGGGCTGTACTAGGGTTTCACACATGCTAGGTAAGCAATCTATAGCCAGTTCTTTTTTTTTTTCTTTCTTTCATTTTTTACTTTGACATAGGATCTTCCAAGTTGCCCATGATTGTTTTGATTTTGTAGTCCCCACTTCCTAAGCATCTGAGATTATAGTCCTTCGCCATCAGGCCTACCTAGATCCTTCTCATGTATTTTTGAAATCTGTACTATTTCTGTTTTCTATTACATTAAGTGGACCTTGACTTTCATTCCAATTTCCTTAAGATAAATACTACCAAAGAAACAGGAAGATTATTAAGAATCTTCACAGAATATGCTTCTTAGATTTCATTCAAGCCTGTATTAATGTAATGACAAAGTAAGATGACATAAATGAACAACATAGGCAGGCAGGGGCTAGCTACATTCTCTGTGGCACCTGTCCTTAAGATATCTGAATGGTCCTACATGCAAACTCCTCACTCTGGTACTAGACATGTCCTGTGTATAACAGAGACTCCTAGGGGTCAACAGGTAGATGTTATAGGTTGCATTTGTATACTCCATAAAGCCTAACAAAACAGATGGCTCCAGGCCATCTCAATATAATTAACATAACAGTGAGGAATGGTCTAATTCTGTGTGCATTACCATTTACACTAGGTGTGTTAATCCTGGGAACAGCAGACAGAGTGACAGGTCTTTGTCCTTATGGAGCATGTCACCTGCACCTGATGACTGTGGAATAATACCATTCCTGTGGGGCAGCACCAGGAAGGGTTGGGGTTTAGTTCAGGGCAAGAGATGAAGAACACAAGATTGCTTATCCTGTCTCTAGAGTGGCTTTTCCAAAAGTGCATGTATGAAAATGACCTATTTTCCTTGCTGGTATCATCTGGAAGCTCTGCACATTCTAGAGCTATCTGTGATGTATGTGAAGCATATTCAGGTTTGGGTAGCTCCAGACTACCCAGCATTAGAAAGTCTTCCAAAGCAATGTATATACAGACCTTAACTGCTGTGAAGCAGGCTTTGTTTGGCTCAGTGCTCCTTGGTGTACAGCATGCTTGGGTGAAAGGATTATCAACCCCTCTCTCATATCTTACTCTCATAGGTGGAAGGATTGATATTTTGCTCTGGTAGCCAACAACTAAATAACGCACACATCTACAACTTAACAGAAATGGTGTTTATTGGTATGAAAACATTCAATTACACAGTTCCATCTACAAACAATTTAAGGTAGCAAAATAATTGTGTCATAGGTACTTCAAGGAAGACAAAAACACAGACCTTTTGGAAGCATCTACCATAATGCACCTGATAATCTGAGTGAAGCACTCTTTCTTAAGCAAGGTGAAAGTGTGGGGATCTCTTCCCTTCACCCTGTGAACACACTCATGAACACACTCACAGAGCTCTCAGATGTGCTTACAAATAGCAGCTTAACCTAAACGGGCAGAAATGACAACAGTGGGGAATTCATGGTACTGGAGGCCCAAGGATTGCTTCCTCTGACTTGGCACCAGTTTTCTGCTGCAGACTGGATTTCTCCAAACTTCTGTAGCTATTTCCAGAGCAGGGCAGGGTACATTATCTCAGACACTTGAGGGCCATTTCTTGAACAGGACAATGTGGGTGTCATGGGCCTATGATTAATTTAATCCTGACTTTTAAGTTGCTTGTGGTGGTGCATATCTGTCATTCTAGCACTCAGGAGGCTGGGGCAGATGCCTCACTGCAAGTCTGAGTTAGTCAGAGGAATAAAGAGTTTATGAACAGCCTGGGACACTGTCTTAAAAAAGCCAAAGAAATGGAACCAAATCTTTCTTCCCTACAGCTTGGGTTCTCTTCTCAAGGTGGCACATGGAAACTGTAGTCTGTTGCTTTACCCTTCTATTTAACTGTTTACCAAGCTATACTGATTTCAATGTCCAAATCTACTTACTGTTTTTCTCTACTGTCGAAACCCTATCACCACCTTGTGAGTCACAACTATTTTATCTCTCCCTACCAAGTCAGTCTTACCCACCACAGCACAGCATAAGGACCTTTCTCATCAGGGATCTATATTGCTTTTAGGGCTGCTTAAAATTTGACCTCCCTTGTTAACTGCTTCCAAACAGCCCTCTCCCTTTTACCAGAGAGTCCTCCTATTGGTTCTCTGAGTGTCTTTGCCATTGTAGGATGTAGCATGCAGCACCCCTAGAGCTCAGCTTTACCTCACTTAACTTGCCCTTTGTGGCATTACCAAACCCTTGTACCCAGTTCCATATTGCAGCACCAGTCTTCAAAAGCTTCCCACACTAGAGGGCAGCCTGGCTGTCAGACTTCTTTACAGATGATTCTCAGCACAAGGGAACTGCCAAATCCTTCTGTGCTCATAAAGCAACAGTTTTACTCAGTAGTAAGCACCATACTTGGGCTTTGCTGCTGTCAACACTGACTGCAGCTCACTCCTCTCCAATGGGTATCCTGTGGATCCAATCCTTCAATCAGGAATGGTCTGTTTAGCTGTCTTCTTGGAACTCTGCAATCTGCAGTCTTCACACTTCAAATTTCAAGACCTGCCTTCTTATTTGTACCATCTTCTGTTGTACTGCTGAGGAGGCTTTTGAATTCTGAGGCAGACATCTTGTCCCTGGCCAGTATTAAACTCAAAAGTGGCTCTGCCTGTGGCTCTTAGGCTCTGAGTTTTGTACACACACATCTCTGGATTTCAAAATTCTCAAGAAAAAAAAGATCTTGTACATTTACAGTGTATGCTGTGTCCCTTCTCTCTCTAGAGAAAAGTGAACTTTCCTTAGAATTCCAATGAGGAAAAGCTAGCCAGATGACTACCGTTGGATATGTGCCCTTGGCCTTCCTCTGGTCTAGAGGGCTGATGGAATCTATCCTACCACTTGCAAGAGAGAACAAGGCACAGGACCTGTTGAGACACGGAGCATGACTCTCTAGGAGTACTGGCTGCAGAAACCACAACTTCACAGCTCTTAAGCACCAACATGAGAGACACCAATCTTTTCTGCAGCCTACAGGCTTGCAGAGTGGCAGCAACAAGCTTCTGATGTTGTGCAGAGTCCTATGTCTGTTGCCAGGGAGGTCATGTAGGGGAAAGTGGTGGTGGCTGTGGTAGGGGCTGTTCATACCAATGGAGATCAACCAGTGGACCTATGGGTTGACCATACCTACCACACCATCAGCTCTCTCTTGGTGGGTCTTCCTGGTCCAAGCAGCCACCCATTGAGTCCTTGTCTATCCCTTCTCTCTGGAGATCACTAAATGGATTTTAAATATTCATTCCTCACTTTTTCCTTCCTTCGATTTCCTCTAGGCAGTGACCACCCAAGCATATTCTGCACAGTTCCTGTGCCCTAAAGCATGAGTCACACCAGGCAAAGGGGCTCAAAGAAGACTCCAAGGGCCCTGTTTTCCGACAGAAACTTTTCATTCCATAGGAAATGAGGTCACACACCAGGGCACATCGGGAACCAGTGAGAAAAACTTGGTGCCAAGAAACAAGGTGGGGGGTGGTGGTGATGCTAATATTAAAAGAAATGGGGAAACATGACACAAACCACCAGGAGAGATCACCTGTGCTCTGGAGTAATTTGTACTAGACTCACACAGAATTAAAAACAAACAAAAAACAGCCCTGATTTCCTCTAAAGTACATTCGGCATATCTGATTTTACCAAGTCACATTTGGAAGGCATTTTGTTGGCTTACTGCAGGCCTTAGAGCCCCCAATTCAAAAGAAGACCAACACAGAAAGAGGACCAAAGGATGGGGTTGCCAGATAGGGTTACTTCCTCCAGGGTGGGAGGTGAGGGCGGTGACATAAAGCTGCCCGCTCCACTGACTTGGCTCCTCATTCCAGGGCTTGGCTGCAGCCTGGCCTGACCTTCCAGGTTTCCCTGGCAAGTGATCAAAGCTCTGAAGCCACAAACACAGTTCAGAATTCAGAGGCCCTGCGGCCAACCTCCCCCCCCCCACCAAGTCACCCCTCTCAGTCCCCCTCCCCCATGACTGCCTTTCTGCCAGCTCCCATCCGGCTTCACTGAGAAAGGGCTCTACCACCAGCTGCACTCCTACCCACCAGAAGATATTTCTTGCCATAATTAAAGTCATTAAGCCTCCAAAGGCTCCCGTGGCTTCAAGTTCTAAGTTCCCGAGAGAGAGGATGAAGGATTTTTAAGTCCTAGTTAAGATTATGCTGATCTATTCAGGAGACATGTAGCAGCGAGAAGCCAGCGGTTAAGTTAATGGTTAAGGCTTCCTAAGTTTAAACAGTGTTATTTATTCTCAAAATATGCAGCAGCCTCCACTTAATTCCTACTAATTAAAGGAACCAACAGAAGAGACTGGAGTCTGTAGTCGTGTACGGCGCCGATACACAGGTTGGGAGTCTTTTCACAATCAGAAACTACTGGGTGTTAAACGGAAATGCATTTCCTTAGATCTTAATCTCAAACATAGACTTTTAGATCAGTTCCAAGAAACACAATGGTCCCCTTTGTTTTAACACCTGACAAGGAATACCAAAAACTCAGGAGAGCCTGTGCACACCCTCCTAACGTTCCATCCATCCTGGGTGAATGAAGGACGTTATGGAAAAATGGCTGTCTATGCCTGAAAGAGAAACTTGTAGAGGACTTGGAAGCTGTTACCTTGCCTTGGGAGGTTCTGAAAGTCCCATTTCAGGCCAGATCTTATTAGGTCTGTAACTGGAAACTTCAAAAAAGGACCACTGCCTTCTGTACATGTGGCAACTAATTAATATAAACAAGTGTTAATTATGTGGCAGAACCAGGCTTAAGAAACTTGCCTGCAAAGTCTGAACACCTAAGCAGCCCTCTTGAGAATAAGGGTAGGCTCTTGCAGTAAGGGGCTTCGTTCTTAAGGTTGGTTCACTGAGGGAGAAACTGGGGAATTAAAAAATAAAAATAAAATAAAAATCACAGGCTGGTGAGGTGGCTCAGTGGGTAAGGACATCTGCCATCAAGTCTGAGAATTCAGTTTGATCCCTAGGAATCTATGTTCTGATGCCAGTGGGCTAATGGAGTCTGGATTTAATCGGGCATAACCCAGCAATACTTGCGATGAGGTAAAAGAAGATATTACAATAGTCTTGAATCAGGTGGTAAACAGATTTAAAAGCAAAATCAAAACAGGAACATTCTGACCATATAACTTTAACACTAATCACAAGATATCCTTGGCATATATACACTATTCCTCAGTTCTTCATTAGAGTATGCTCACAGTTCACCTGCCACTTGGAAGGGGCTTACAAACATGCAGGTGGACTCTCAGCCTTCAAACACCAAGTTCCCTTCACCTTGCTTAGAGACCTGTGTTGCCATAGTAGTCTGTCACTAGGAGGACAGCTCTAGGAAGGACTGGAAGGGCTGGGAACTAGCACAGGGCCATCTTGGGGGTGGATTAAGGGAATGATAGATAAGCTAGGTCTTCTGCCAACACTACATGTCGTGTCATCAGCAATAGTGATTGGAAGCATGAAACTCAGAAGGAAAAGTAAAATACTCATTAGTGTATGAGGCAAGACACTCAGTGCTTCCAAATGGTACTGAATGTGCGCAACTGCAAGGCTAGGGCAGCTGGCCCCACTACAGAGCTGGAAGCTTATAAGTTATATATCTTGTCTATGGTCATGAATTAGAGGGTTGACATTTGATTTAAACCTCTTTCCCATCCCACCCCACCTCTCTCCCTCCCATCCCATCCCAGAGAAGTTCTCATCTTGTCCCACTTGGAAACATGAATGCTGAACCTCAAAATACTTCATTGATAGTTTAAACCAAGAAGTGTTATACTGGCCAAGTTTAGAAGAGCAGATTTATAATACCAACTACTTGGCAGGTTGAAGGTCAGCATGGGCCCTGCCTCAACATAAAAACAAAGAGGGCTGGGACATAGTAGTACAGCTGTTACCTAGCATGTATGAGACCTTAGGTTCAATCCCTTGCCAGGTGAATGCCACTCTCCATAGCCCCACAAGGAAGCTCTAGATAGTTTTTTTTTTAATCTTTTAAACATGTATTTATTTTTATGTGCACATGACTGCTGCCACAAGAGGGCGTCAGATCCCCTAGAGCTGGAATTAGAGATGGTTGTGAATTGCTATGTGGATGCTGGGAACCAAACCTGGATCTTCCACAAGAACAGCAAGTGCTCTTAGTCCCTGAGACATCTTTCCTAAGCCCTTTCCAGACCCCGCTTAGTTCTTATTTACTCATTTGGTCTTCCTCTTTAAAACTTGTTAAAAATGTCATGTAAATCAAATATTCAACATAAAGAGGAGTCTTATTCTCTCAAGTTGCCTATTATACTACCTCATAAGAGGCCATCTCCCCAGCTCCGGGAGGTGCTGAAGGAGTGCCCCTCTTTGCCTTCAGGCTAGCAGCTTGGAAGAACTGTTCTGATTAGACAAGGCTGTTTCATTCAGTGGTGTGATCATCATTGGTATTTAGGCCAATGAAAGTTCATAAACAGGGAAGTTCTTACCCTTACTATTTGTTTTTTGCTTATTTATCAATTTTTATTTTTGAGACAGAGTCTATGTATCTCTAACTGTCCTGGAACATATTATGTAGATCAGGCTGATCTTGAACTCACAGAGATCCACTCGACCCTGCTGGGGTTAAAGGCCTGTGTCACAATGCGGAGCTCTCGCGCTCTCTCTCTCTCTCTCTCTCTCTCTCTCTCTCTCTCTCTCTCTCTCTCCTTGTTTTTTCAATATTGTTTCAACTCTGGACATTATTATTAGAAGTTTAACAACGAGTGTTTAATTACCTTAGTCCCCCACCAAGATCATTTATAGCAACATCAGCATCACATCTTTCTCTAGGGAAGAACAGTCACAACTCTCCCAGTTCCCTACCTCCATCCTGCTAGTCTTATGTGTCTACAACTAGTTTGATGACACTGCACTAAGGTGACCTTCAGGACTAGCACAGGCTGAAGGTCAGGTGACATCAGCTCAGGCTGGCCACCTTGTTTTTATTTTAGCTCTGCCATGGAGGAAGGGAAGAGAGTTGAAACTCTTGGAATTGCAATCCTGACTCACTGTTTTAATTCCATGACAGTGAGTGTGTGAGGAAAACTTATCTTTACTCTGCATCCTCAGGGATAAAATTAATAGCACACTCACAGTGGCTGGGAGGGCTGACCCAACAGATACAGGGATTCAGATCTAAGAACCTGGGAATGATGTACCATACACATCTCTCTCCTATGAACACAGCATATAGTCTACATTTCTTGATGGATCCTTACTCTCCCCTTGATAGCTGCATATATGATGTATTCTCTTGAAGAAAGAGGCAAAGTCATTCTCTGATACTTCCTGCAGGTGTGGGGTCTGTACAAAGCAAGAAGTTCTCACTCTTACTACTTGTTTTTTGCCTACTTTGTTTTTTCAGGTTAACAGAGAGTTGACCTGAAGATTTCTAGAGGTTGATGTAACATACTGCGTACTCCTAATACCACAGGAAAACTCATACAAGAGCAAGAAATAAAGTAATGGAATGACCAGGCACAGGGTGGCAGTGGGAACTACTTAGGGAGTTTGTTAAAGACTTCCCCTGGAACTAGAATGATTGACAACTCAGTGGTGAATAGTGCTTGCTTCTCTTCCAGAGATTCCAGTTTTGTTCCCAGGATCCTTGCTGGGAAGTTTACACTGCACTAAGGTGACCTTTAGGACTAGCACAGACCATCTCTCCTGGTCTCTGTAGACACCTGCATATACATGGTACACGAATGTGAGCGCTCACATGCGCAAGCACACACACATACACATACACACACACTCCCCCCTCTAAGCGGGGTGTGGGGGAAGACTCCTCCCTGGAGACAGATGAGGGGAACTGCGAGAGGTACACTGGGACCTGTTAGAGGTCTGAAAGCTCTTCAGACCTGGAGGTTAAGAAGAGTGGAGGTGGAAATATGGCAGGGTATGCCATATTACTCTAATTCACCAAACCCTTGGCTTTTTTTCTCACCGAGAATGATCCAATTCCTTCTTCAACTATATTTTTGGTTTTCAAGAAATTCACTTAACTATTCTAACTCAGACTAAAGGAGAGCCTTATTAAAGGGACAATGTGCTTTTAGGGTACCAGACAACAGGGGCTTTTGTAATGTCTGGGAAAGGTACCTTTAAAGCAGATGTCTGGGTCCTTCACAGTCAAGGCCTTGTGAAGTTATTAAACAGACCCACCCCACTATCATCCCTGGTCACAGCTCCTGACACAACACCTGCAATCCAGGAGATACATAAATGCTGGGATGATATATAGCTGTGGCATGAACAAGGCAAACTTTGGTAGTGAAGGACAGATTCCTAGTTCCTGGGTCCAGGCTTTTGGTTTCTACTACACAGGAGCTCAGGACTTTGTATAGGGCCCCCTCCTACTGATAAAACAGAACCATAGCATAATAGATGGTAAAACCTGGGAAGAACGACCTCAAGGACATCATTTTGACTAAGTGTCCACTTCCTTGAATTAAGCTCTTAATTAATTAATTAAGTACTCACAGTACTTCCAAGTCAACCTCCCAAGTTCTGTCATCAAGGGTTTTCTTAGTGATGGGGACAGTGGGTATAGTGAGAGATGCTGGCGGTAGGAGTTGAGGTCATGAGATAGGTTATAAAACAAAGAATGAGTTAAACTGGAAAGTCTGTAATTCAGGGTCTAATTTAAAGAGTGAGTGCTATAATCAGACTCCTATAGACTAATAGGTGAAAGACTGCTTTTTTAATGCATACTCATTGTTCAAATTCTTCTAGTCCTGGCCCTCATTAAAGAGCCATTACAATCTTGGTACTGATGGAAAGGGAAGGATAAAACAAGAACAGCTTAGTCCTAAAAACAGACAGTCGTGGTCACACCAATAAACACAGAAGACGGGCTCTGCAAAGGTGATTCTGGGGTATATGGTAATTCTGTACTATAGTTCTCACAAACTCAACACAAAAACTTACTACCTACTGCCACCTTGCCTTACTCTCAGTAGCAGTCAGTGTGCGTACAAGTCTAGATTCTGGTCTGCAGGCTCTCAAGTGGACCTTGGATCTCTATTTGGAATTTTGTTCTCTGGAAGGGGTTCTCTAACTCTTACACATGGCTCAGTTCTGTGGCTCTGTTTCCAGACAATAAAGACTCATGTATTTGATCAATGTTTACTGGGCATTTCCCAGGAAACTACAACTGCATGACTCCAAATTCTAGTCTCTAAAGCTCCAGTTTCTCTTCTCATGGTGCTTTTGCAGTTCTAGGGATGTTTTTTGTAAGCACAATCAGAAGTGTTCTGAAGGAGTTGAACTTCACAGGACAGCAAGAAGGAAGGAAAGCAAGTGCTTAGGGCACCTGTGTGTCCACTTGGCAGGCTGACCACACTGTAAGCAGCACCCTGCAGAGCCCTTCCTTGCTTAGCTAATATGAATACATATGCTTGATACCAACACTCATTCATTAGCACATCAAACACAACTGTTTTAAGGCAACTGTTAAAGTATAATGTGGTAGCTTTTAACAAAAAAAATTGAATAAAGACAGACAGATGAACAGATTTTATCACCTTCAAAAATCATTACAATGAAAGAAACTTGGAGAAGTATGACTGGGCCCATCACTTCCTTTGGTCAATAACAGGTGAATAACTGCAGCTAAAAAAGAACTTGTAAAGGGACAGCTTGATTCCAAGAAAAGTTACACTAATGGAATCAGGGGTAGTCACTAACATCTACCCAGAACCCTTCTCGTTCGTAAGTTTCAAATGAACAGAGTAGATCATGTGTGCACTCTGCTTTATAATATAAGAGTTTGCCAGTGGGTTTGTAGGCAAGAAGAGGCAGCACCACATGCTCTGCAGAACCCCAAATACAAGTCAGTAATTGTAGGAAATGGCAGTGCTGGCTAGGAGGTACCCAGCTATCAGGTAGGCCTGGAAAACTGGCTACTACCATTTTGTTTTTTAAAAATTACTTTATTTACTATGTGTGTTTGTACATGAACATGTGCGTGCACGTGTACACACACACACACACACACACACACACACACACAGAGTAAAAGACAAAGAACAATTTTGTGGAGTCTGTTCTTCCACTTTTATGTGGGTTCTAGGAATTGAACTTGGGCCATCAGGCTTTTGTAGCAAAAGTGTTTATGCACTGAGTCACACATACTGTTTGCTCCTTTTGTAACTGTTGAGAAAAGGTCTCACTGTGTAGCCTTGGCCAGCCTGTAGCACCCTATGTGTGTTAGTGGTTCTCAACTAAGACCATTGGCAAACACAGATATTCACATTATGATTCACAACAAGAAAATTAGTTATGAAGTAACAATGAAATAATTTTATGGTTGGGGGATCATCACACCATGAGGAACTGTATTAAAGGGTCACAGCATTAGGAAGGTTGAGAACCACTGCCCTATGTAGACCAAGCTGATCTCCAAGTCAGACATTCAGCCTGTGTCTCTGCCTCTAGATTGCTAGAATTAAAGCTGTATGCCAACACAGCCAGCACTTTTTAATTGAAAGTTTATTTATTTTTATTATTATTGTGTCTTTGTGGGTGCATATGCCACAGTGAATATATGGAGATAGAGGACAACTTTGTGGATACTGTTTTCTCTTTCCACTTTTATGTGGGAATTCTAGGTATTGAACTTTCTGGATCACTAAGCTTATACCCTCTTGCTAGCCTTGAGGCTAAAGAAATCAAACTATGCACCCTTTGGGTGTGTGTAACACACAAATGGAAAGATTAGTGAGCCAACTCTAGAGGAAGGGCCACAAACCACTTCCTTTGAAGTTCTGGCCAGTTGTCCCTACACAGATTGAGTCTACTCTTAGTCCCCAGAGCATAGCTATGTGGCATACCTGAGGATAGTGAGCCTGCTTCTTCTATTCGGAAGTCAGGGTCCCATTTCTTTGATTTGCAAAGGTAGCCATGCTTTTCCTAAGGACAGAGTGTATTCTACTCAAAGCCAACAGTACCTGTCAAATCTGCTCCCAACCTACTATTAAGTTTTGCCAAGTCCAAGTTTATTGGGGTTGAGAGAACCCAAAGTTAGATCTCTCTCTCTCTCTCTCTCTCTCTCTCTCTCTCTCTCTCTCTCTCTCTCTCTCTCTCTCTCTCTCTCTCTCTCTCTCTCTCTCCCTGTCTGCCTGCCTGTCTGTCTGTCTGTCCTGGAGCTCACTCTGTAGACCAGGCTGGCCTCGAACTCACAGGATCTGCCTGCCTCTGCCTCCCCATGTTGGGATTAAAGACTTATGTCACTACCACCCAGAGAGTAGCCAGTTTTCTTAACCACCAAGCCACTGTTCCAGCTCCCACTATTAAATCCTTTCTTTGTATTTTTTTGAGATAGGGTCTCTCCATGAGCCCCAGCTGTCCTGGAACTCAATACATAGACCAGGCTGACCTCAAACTCACAGATGTCTACCTTCCTTGCCTCCCAAGTGCTGGGATTAAAGGTGTGCATCACCATATCTGGCCATTATTAGATTGTAAAGTGAATACTTTTGTAGCAATCATCTCCCCAGTACATTGAGTCTGCCCCAAGGCAATGCTGGGGTATTTACATAACTTGAACCTGTCAGAGAATAGCTGAAGTTTTTAAAGGACACTGTTCCATCCTAGACTGCTGTCATAAAGCTACACGTATTAGGGTATATAGATGTGCCTACTCCCCCAAGTACTCTAGGCTGCCTTCAGTTACCACCTCAAGAGAAGGTGTGCTTAGAACCAGATAGTCAAAAGGAAGTTAGGCTTGGGGGTCATGTTAACAGCTAACAGATGAAGTTATAGATTAACTCATCAGTGCCATTAGTTGGTTAATGTACAATTCACAGGTAACTTTACAAGTCCTGGCCCAAGTTCAGAGTAAAAAAACACAAAAATAAAAAAACAAAAACAAAAACAAACAAAAAACCAGAATGCTCATATGTATTCAAATTTTAAAATTTGAAATCTCTCTCTCTCTCTCTCTCTCTCTCTCTCTCTCTCTCTCTCACACACACACACACACACACACTGATTCCATATGGAATTCTATATGCAAATTAACTTATAGCTAGAGAAAGCAAAATAGTGGTCTGGCAGTTGGGAAGGAATGCATAGGAGAAGGGGATTTCAAAGGGGGGGATGGAGGGAACTTCTGGCGTGCCAGGTTATGGTTTTGTAGGCGTGTGTACAGGTCAGACTTCAGAGGGCAACATGCAGGAATTTGTTTTTTCCTTCCACCATGTGTATCCTGAGGATTCAAAAGAAGGCATCAGGCTTGACAGTGAATACTTTTACATACTAAGCCATCTTGGTGGCCCCTAAAGTTTGTTCTAGATGAAATGGGTGTACAACCCAAAATTACTCTTTTCCCATTACTGCTTATAAGCAAAACTTTTCTGAAACTGATGAAATTTGATCATGTGAATGCTGTTCTTAAAAAGACTTACTTTATTTATATTTAGGTATATATTTGTCTGTATGTGCATGTATGTTTGGAAGGATGCCAATGGAGGCCAGAAGAGGATGTTGAACTTGAAAATTCTGGTCCCCTCAAAGAGCAGCAAATCCTTAACTTCTGCGCTATCCCTCTAGTGCCCGCTGATGTTGAGGATGACCTTGACCTACTGAGCCTATCCTCAGGCTTCTTTTCCTTCCTTCTTTTCTTTTGTTTGATTGGGTTTTGTTTTTGAGACAGAGTTTCTCTGTGTACCCCTGGCTGTCCTAGAACTCACTCTGTAGACCAGGCTGGCCTCAAACTCAGAAATCCGCCTGCCTCTGCATCCTGAGTGCTGTCATTAAAAGTCATCACTGCTCAGCCAGAATTCAACTCTTAGAGTGGTAGTATTCATGTTGTGTTAAACTGCACCCAGCTGAGAATGTTATTAATCTTAGATAATAGAAGGAAATTCAAAAGTTAGTTTCAAAAATTACCCAGATTGAGCAAGATAATACCCTCTTTGATATTTCAAACTGACTCAGTACTTGAAATCTACTGCCAATCTACTGCCAATGCATCTGGATGAACAGTAAGTTTAGCTAGCAGTGCAGATTCTACTAGGCCTCTGGGAAGCAGGTAGATCCCAAGTAAGTAGAGAGTGAGTATTTCATTAAGGGATGACAGCCAGGCATGGTAGATCTTTGAGTTTGAGGCAGTCTGCTCTCTCTATAGAGCAAGTTCCAGGACAGTCAGGGATATGCAGAGAAGCCCTGCCTTGAAAAAAACAAAACAAAACAAAACAAAAACCAAATGGATAATCAACAGTGTCAAACTGCTTTCTAAATATTCCTGTTTATATCCATAGCATTAGTATGTGCTCCACTTGGTGAGAGAAGCTTCTGTTTGCAGTGGGCAATGGTTAAGGAAGAGACTCATAACTGGCCAAATACTGAGAACAAGTGACTGCTGAGTACTCAGCTCTAAACAGGACATCCATTACACTACCTCCAAAGCTTAGGGAACACTGTGGAAGAAGGGGCAGAGAGGATGTGAGAGTCAGAGGATGGGGAGAAGAGCTGACAGTCAGTGTTTTCTGCTTGGTGGACTGTCACTAGATTCATGAACTCAGAACAGTTGCGGCTACCTGTACAAGACCTCCACCTCTCTCTGAGGAAAGGAGAATCATTCTGTGTAAGAGCCAGTAGTAAGTTGCCTTTGCTCAAGTAAATACCCACCACTCATATTCATGTAAGCAATCCTAATTAAATGCACACACAAACACACAAGTAGGGTACTTATTGGGGGAGGAGTTCTGTATGAGGGAAAAAGGGACAAAAGAAGATAATGGGGTAGGGAAACCATCTAAGTACTATGCATGTGTGTGTGTGTGTGTGTGTGTGTGTGTGTGTGTGTGTGTGTGTGTAAAAGGAAGGGGTGGAAAGATGAGCCAAGCAGGGAGGAGAGGTAGATCCAGAGACAGGCATGGTTGTACATAATTGTAATTCCGGGACTTGGAAGACTAACAAGAGGACTGTACAGAGTTGGGGCCGGACTGGGTGAACTCAAGTCCAACCTAGGCTACATATTAAGATCTTTTCTTGAGGGGAGGGGAAGAGAGATGAGCACAAAGTTGAATGCACACTCATTGCTTCTGTCAGGGAGTCCAGGAGCCTGTGAGGTTTTCATTTCTGTTTCTATCACTTATTAAACAGATACCTTTGGCCAAGTCAATTACAGTTTGATCCTCATTTCTCTACTTTTAAAACTGGGACAGTGGTAGTTACAGTATTGTTATATATTATAGAATTGTTAAGATTATCTATCAAGCCGGGCGGTGGTGGCGCACGCCTTTAATCCCAGCACTTGGGAGGCAGAGGCAGGAGGATTTCTGAGTTCGAGGCCGGCCTGGTCTAAAGTGAGTTCCAGGACAGCTAGGGCTACACAGAGAAACCCTGTCTCGAAAAACCAAAAAAAAAAAAAAGAAAAAAAAAAGATTATCTATCAAATAATCATGGGTATAGGGTACTTGGCACAATTTGGGAACACAGTATCTACAAACTAATGGCAGCTATGATCACTTTTCATTGGCCTAGTCTTACATGAATATTAGCAGTAAAGTGTTGAATCCTATAGATCAGACAGTGCTGATTTGAGCAGGGGTGTTTCAGGTTGAGTTTGTAACTGATTATAAATTTTTTATTTTCTTTAAATCTCATTTATTGTATGTTGGATATGTATGCATGTATGTACTTGTGTAGAGTCCAGAAGACAACTTCCAAAAGTTAATTCTTTCTTTACCCCACCTGGGTTCCTGGGCTTAAACTCAGGTGGTCAGGCCCAGCAGCATACCTTTACCTGTTTTTGGGCTTTTTTTTTTTGAGACAGGATATAGACCAGGTTGGCCCAGAATTCATTATGTAGCCTAGGCAATCCTTCTGCCTTGGCTCCTGACTGACTGAGCCACTACATCTGGCATTATCAATCTCATTTGCTTGGTGTCATGAACCAGACTGGTATTGATTTCCTGCTGTATTACTTCACTTTTCTGCCATCATCTGAGGCTGAAAAAAAAATAACTTCCATAAGGATGTTTCCACAATTTCACTTATATTCTTGCATGAACTGAAAAAAATGCCTACAATATTTTGTGTCTATTCCCACGCAGAGATGGGAGGTTGTTTTTCCATCTCTTGAAGCAGGTCTGAATACACGACTCAGGCATGCTTGCGCTCATTCTCTTTCATACTTTCATATATTCATTTTCTCTTTCTTTCTCCCCCCCCCAAGTCTCTCCCTCTCTCCCTGTCCCTGTCTGGAACTCCATGTAAAGAACCCTAAGCTCCTGGATGATACGGCACAGCTGTCTCTGGTAAGGTCCCAAATGTGATTGGGGCTATCCTAGACTACTCAGCCATTGCTGAACATGCCAGGCGACCAGAGATCAAATCAGTCAGGGTGGCCCCGACCAGAAACACTTAGCCAAGTCACAGAAATAGGAGCAGTAGTTTTTGTTTGGTAGGTTTTTATACTAAGTTTTAGGGGCCATTGTTATGTAGAAAAGCTGACATACTTGTGCTAAATGAATGCATAGGTCCTGCTCCCTTACATGCCTATCTTCTGTGCTCTATGCCAGCTCTACTTCTCTCTTATCTTTAAATTCCTTCAGGACCCTTCAATGATTCTTTCAAAGTCCCACTAACTCTTTTTCCATTGAGCCCTATACTAGGTCCCTTTTCTCTAAATTCTCTTCTAGGACAAGCTCATTTTGCACCATCTCCAGCTATGATTTCCCAGGCAATTTAACATGCATAAGACAGCAACAATATATTCACATACATAAAATAAATAAATCTTAAAAAAAACAAATAAAACAAAACAAAAATCGCAAAACAACATCAATAAAACCAAAATCAAAGCCATCAAGTTTCTCCTAAAACTTGCATTTATGAAACCATTGTATTAGATGAGAAACACATCTCCTTCCCCTCCTCTCACAGTCCTTCCTCCTTTCTACATCCAGCCTGCCCAACCCTATCTACATAGGATTTGCATAGAGTTTGCACGCAAGCTCTCCCTTTGCAACTACTATCCTGTACTGAGTTCCCATCTCCAACGGCTTTCCAGCCCCCTTTGCCCTCAATGCCCAGCATCATCTTCTCACCCCTTGCAGATGCTAGTGCTGACTCCACATGTATCACTCAGGAGCCAAGGTGGTCTTGTCACTCATTAGCTCTGTTACAGACCATCTGTGGAAAGGATGATATCCAGCTTCACCTAGACTATCAGGAACACATGACTTTCCTTTCTAGGAAAATGTTACTTTTCCCTCTCTCCTCAGGTCTTTTGGATAAAAGCATGCTGCATGCCACTTGGCCATAAAGTCACAGTGCCCTAAAATCACGGAGCTCTTCTCTGCTTGGAACTCTCACCAGAACAGCTAACTTTTTTCCTTTTCTTCTTTCCTTCCTTTCCTTTCTTGAAACAGGGTCCTGCTGCCTAGATCTCAAGATTCTCTTGCTTCATCCTTCCAAATACTGGAACTACAGGCATGTGCCACCGTGTCCAGCTTGTTGATCTTTAAATGTAAATATAGAGATATCCCACTTGAAGCTCCCTGTTTAATTAGTATTACTCTGAAATACAACATTAAGAGGTTATCCACATACTAGGGAACCAACACTCCTCTGCTTCTATAGCCTATAGCAAATAATTTAGAGAAGTCCCTAAATTCAAGGTGCATCCTAAGTTCTACTGTGTCCTTAAATTAATGTCCATCAAACAACTGAAAGCCTACTTCAGGCTTCCTCTACTGTAATTATTCAGTGTTAGCAGGACCTTAACAGAACAAAAGAAGTGGGTTCTAGTACAACCTTTTATTGGCTAGAGATCCCCCCACTCCATGCAAAGCCTTGTTTTCTCATTCACTTTTTCTAAGGAGAAAGTTGTCTAGTCTATCAAAATCTATTCTCCATGCTTTCATCTTTTCTCAAGATGGTTGGATGCTGCTTCACCTTCCTACCTTCTCGAATGCATCTCTCACTAGTCAAGAGGACACTTTGCTGGTCTTTGGATTTTTATGTGAACACAAAGTTGATGCACCAGGTAGCTCTGTGACAATAACCTTTACTAGCACCAGAGATACTATTTGCTAATGATCTCTTAATTACAGTATTTCAGGGTATAAGATACAGTCAGATAGTTTTAAGTTCAACAGATTCCCCTTCCCAAATCCTTCCCTTTTTATAGTCACCAAAAGAGGGAAAGAAGTCTTAAAGGAAGAATGAGTACCCAAAACAAAATACTGCACTGGGCTTTGTAGGTTACATGAATCTCTAAAACAATACCAAAGGTTGAGTTTTAAGGGACATCCACATACCCCTTTATATCACAGTAACTTTCCAAGGTTAAAAGTATCATCATGAAATAGACAAGTAGATAATATTTAATAAGGTTCCTAAAATAGAGCAGCTAACTTTCTGTAAGACTAAGTACCTTCCTGTCATTCTTATCACATGCTAATACTTATATGGGAGCAAGGAACTGTTTGATGGGTTTGAAAATGACAGGGATGACAGGGAGCAACAAAGCACACCCTAGGCAGCAGACATACCTAAGATCAGAAGACAAAGCAGAGGTAGCAAGCTCATTGTGGGAGATGTGTCTCTCTCTAGGCTAATGGCTCAATGCAATTTAGGCAGAGATGCTCTATTCGTCCTTTTACCTTATTGATCTTGCAACCACATCATGGCCCGAAGTCAACTCTCTTGTGTGTGTGTGTGTATTCATGTGTTGGTTGTCTCTGCAATCCCTTTACTGACCAAGGGTCTCAAGAGGGCAGGGAACTTGTCTACTCTAACCACTACGGTGTCAGGAGTGTGTAGCCCACTGCCTGGGCTGTAGGGGAGCCCTAATAAATGTATAACTGAATTACCAAGACAAGATCTGTTTTACACTGTACAAAAAGGAGTAACTTCTGCAAGTTTGTGTCTAAGTTACCTTAGATAGGAGGCTGGGCTTCTTCTCTGCATCCTGTTCAACAATGTGTTGCAAAGTGGGTCTAACTGTGAGTCTAACTGCTGTGTAGTTAGTAGCTGCTGAAATGTTCTTGGTTTGAAGATCTCACAGACATGAGGAACACCAAATCCAAGCCTGTACCAGCAAGCTAGAGGACCACAGATAGTCACACAACTGAGTAACATCAAACATACCATTTGAATGTCATTTTTTTTTTTTAGCTCTTTTGGGCAGCAAAATTTAAGAGTATTCTCACTGCTGATACAATAGCATTTAGTATGGTGGGGCAACTTCACAGGAAACAAAGAAATTATCAGAGCAGAAAGGAAAATATGGAGAAAAGATGTTTAGGGAATGATATGAAGACTATTAAGTCCTTTGCATTATTTTCTCTGAGTAAAGACATTTTTAGCAGTCTCAGCAATACTAACTTGCCCTGGTAAAGGCTATTTCCAATATTTCACATTGCCTATGGTAGGTGCTATCAGGCCCCTGCTACTGTAGCAAAGCTTCTATAAATCCAGGATTATTCAGTATTCCACATACTCATGCTTTTATGACCTAGACAGCTAATCTAATTATCTATGGTAGAATTTTTCTTTTTAATTTTCTTTCATTTTTAGTGTGTGCATCAGCATGGTCATGTGTGTGTGTGTGTGTGTGTGTGTGTGTGTGAGAGAGAGAGAGAGAGAGAGAGAGAGAGAGAGAGAGGGAGAGGGAGAGGGAGAGGGAGAGGGAGAGAGAGAGAAGAGGTGAGAGGACAACTTATGGGGTCAACTCTCTCCTCCCACCATGATCTGAGTTGCAAGGGCTTCTACCCAGAACCATTCTGCTAGCTCTAGAATCTTTTTTAATGTACATATGTGGGAATTTTGTTTGTCTGCATGTATGTCTGTGTATAACATACATGACTATTGCCCACTGAGACCAGAAGAGGGGATCTGATCCCTTGTAATTTAGAAGTTACAGAGGGTTGTGAACAGCCATGTAGATGCTTTGGAAGAACAGTCTGCACCCCTTACTGCTGAACATCTCTCTAGATTCAGAATTAATTAATTAATTAATTTTACAAACCTAGTTCTAAAGCGACTGTTGACACAAGTTTGACATGGAATGGAATGGTCCCAGCTTTTCCTTAGGTATAAGTGTTAGCTGAAATGCAAATTACCAGAAAGCTTCCCTCCATCCACCTGCCTGTTTTGGTACAGCTTTGGGTTACCTGTGAGTGTAAAGGTATAACTTAAAAGATTCCAGGTAACAAAAAAGGAGTAAACATTGCTACTACACTATCATTTAAACATTGTACACTACATAGAGTCAGAGAATAAACTTAGGAAATAGCCATAACACTGTTTCAGATATCATTTGAAAAAAGAGAAATATAGCTAGTAAAAGCTTGGTTTTCCTTTTTTCAGTTCTAGATTTACCTGCTTCTCAAAGCAGGTGAAAACTGAATCAAGAATGAAAAGCCAGAACAAGGGTCCATTAGCAACAGCATGAAGGGATATTCTGTATGACTGCCATTTTTCTATGAAGCTAGGAAAGCCATTTTCCTAGGACCACTTTCTTCCAAGCTGGAATGGACCACAAGCAGAGCTGAAAAAGAACTGCCCTGAAACCTAACTTTAGGCAGGGTGAACAATCAGTATGTCTGTGTATACGTGTGTGTGTGTGTGTGGGGGGGGTGGTGCACCTCAGGAAAAGAAATGCTCCAGATATACATTCTTCTAGCAGAGGGTAGCCAGAGATAGGTGTGTTGACAGCAATATGCTTCTCAACAATGGGGCGGGGGGAGGTAGACTGTCCAGGAATCCATCCTGTTACACATGGAGAACTAGAGCGAGGAATTCTCCAGAGGCTGCACAAACCAGAGGACAGAACTGATGTGCCAAGAAGAACTGCAGTGGTCTAAAAGAGCTTGTGAGGCTGGTGCTAACCTGGGTCCTGGACAAGCCTTAGCTCGTGTCTGCCTAAGCTCCTCTCCCCAAGTCTGGGATCATTAATCTTTGAACTAGATTCCAGGTTTTTGAGTTTTAAAGAAGGTCAGAACAAAGTCCAGCCCTAGCTTTTCAGGAGTAGCTCCTTGGGAGACATATCCTTCCTGTATTTGGCTCAAAAAATGTCTAATTTCTCCCAGTAAGTTTTTTGAAGTCCCTTAGGCACAAACATTTTGTACTAAGTCATGAATTTGACAATGATGAGGAGGAGGAGGAGGAAGAGGAGGAGGAGGAAAATAAAAGTTAGCAGCCATAAATTGGTGCTTAAAACACAAAGACACATGAAATTTCCCAGCTTCCTCGCCACACCACACTCAGTGATGCGAAGATGTTGCCTGAAAATAGAACTTCTCTTTGAGGCTAAAAAAGTACATTACTAGAATTCACATAGAATTATCTAAAACCAGAGCTATAACTTAATAGTTAATTCAATACTTTAGGTCCAGAGAATCTCTGTTCATCTGTCTTTCCAGAGCCAAAGAAAAACAGAATTGAAGGGACTCTGCCCTAAGCCCTGACAGGTGCCTCACGGGGCAAGGATACATGAAAAACAGGACAGGTAGCACTGATGGGTCCAAGCATAGTCTCCACGGATTTTATCTTAAGAATCAGAAGCTGACTGATCCACCATCTGGATATAACAGCTAAGGAACTATAGGAAACAAAGTGGACCTAATAATAGTGTGTTCACTTCTCCTAGGCTTGGCAGGTCAGAACCACAGCTCCTCATTACCGCTCTGCATTTTGCTCATGCCTCTGTTCTCTGGGATGGAGGAAATGTCAGCCAATCCAGGTGACCCAGCCCAAGCTCTTTGCTTTGGATTAGGCTGACTGCAGGGTTCTCCGGCTGTGGTGGGCCCACACTGTTGCACTCTTTCCCAAAAGGATCCTGTTACAAAGAGAAGCTGGAAATTTCTTTGCACACAAGCAGAGACATGGCAGGCCCTGCAAAGGCCCCAGGGTAAGGATTAAAGAAAAACAAAATAGAAACCCTTCCATTTCTAATTAGGGTCTTCATTTGCCAAAGTGCCATTCCCCAGCAGGAGGGTTTACATTTAGGCCACTGCTTGGAGTTACTTGGAAAAACGTCTCCCAGCAGGTTGGTTCCTCAGTTTAGGCAGGCTCCTCTGAGCCAACAGTTTCTGGTTACTTAGAAGGAGTGCTGCCTGCATACTGTTTTAACGGGCTTGGCTATTGCAGCCAGCCAGCTTAGCTGTATGAACAATCTTCCATTCAGAACTTAAAGATAAAAGCACAGTTTGGTTGAAAAAATCTCTTAAAAAATTTTTTTTTTAACTTGGGAATTACAGGTTTTGGAACTGGCATTATTTCTCTTGTGCATGGAGTGTTTTCCCCCTTTGCCTTGGTTCTCAGCCGGCAAAAGCTGCATCCTGGACTTCAGCCAGCCACCAGTTCCCATTTCCTTGCCATTCACACCACAGGGCTGGTAGCAGCTGGCCATGGAGACAAGACAGCAATTCCCCAATAGCAGGAGGTTGGCCACAAACAGTGTGGCCAGCTAGCTGGACCCTGATAGCCAGCCTAGGGCACCTCCTGTGAGTTTTCTTTCTCATTCTTCATGTCCAAAAAGTGAACATCTTCTAACACATAGAGATACTGGGAGTCTGGCCCAGGATGCAATGACTCTTCTCTGTTCTGGAATTCTCAGGATAACATTAAATTGACAAATATATTTGTTTAACTTTCTATGTGAAAAAACAAAAACAAAACCAACCAACCAAGCAAAAGAAAACAACTATACAAATATTATTTTAAAAAAAGGAAAAGAAAAGGCAAAAAAACCCAAAAACAAAACAAAAAACAGACACCAAAGCACAGGCAACAGGAAAAAAAACAAACTAGACTTCTTCAAGATTAAAGACATCTGTACATCAAAGGATACTATCAACAGAATGAAAAGTCAACCCAAAGAACGAGAGAAAAATTGCAAACTGTACACCACATTAGAGATTAATGCCAAGAATATATAAAAAAAATCCCTAAAAGTCAATAACAAAACCCAACCAATCTGACTTCAAAACAGGCAAAAGATCGTAATTGTTCTCCAATGAGAATGGACAATGGACATAAGTATGCAAAGGCTTCTCAGCATCGTTGATCAATAAGAGGATGCAAAGCTGCCATGAACTACCAGTCCATACTAAGTAAGGTGACCATTGTTTGCCTGTGTATACATGTATGCACATGGTAACAGGATGTGTAAAATAAACTTTTGTACATTTCTGGTGGGAAAGTAAAATGCTATAGCTATTGTGGAAAGCAGTATACTGATTCCTCAAGTCAAACATGAGTGACCATGTGGTTCAGCAATTTCACGTCAAGGTACAGTGTATGCTCCAGAGGACAGAAAGCAGGATCTCTCAAGGAGATATTTATGCACTCTTATTCATGGCTGTATTATTTACAATCACCCAGAGAAAAAAAAGCAATCCAAGGATTAATCAACAGATAAATAAGTGGACAAAGTGTGACAAGTACAATAGCACACATACTTTACTCATAAAAAAAGAAGAAAAATTTGATACAAGGTGTAATACAGATGACCTTGAAGACATGATACTGGTAAAAGAACCAGTCAGAAGAGGACAACTATCTTCTTAGCACATTTATATAAAATGCCTAGCATAGGCAAGTCCAGAGAGACAGAAAGTAGATTTATGGTTGCCAACGCAGAATCTGGCAGAGACTAAGAGTTGATACTTAATGAGTATGGAGTTTTAGTGAGGAAGAAAAGAATGTTTGAGATAGCTGCTGCCGTTATGTGCTAAAACAATGTAAATGTATGTCATATCTTAGAACAATATACTCCAGAAGACGTTAAAATGGTAAATCTCATGTTATATATTGTTAATCATCATCATGTACCTAATCATCTAGCAATGCATGCTCTCATACATGCACACAAGCATTCACATATCCACTCACACATACTTTTCTTTAGGGAACACAGTTCTGGGGTATGAAAACATGGCTATACATACCAGGCAAATGCTTTCTACTAAGTTAGAACCCAACTCCTTACAAATAAATAAATAAATAAATAAATAAATAAATAAATCCCAATTTAAAAGAAAGATGGAGGGGGCAGGGTATGGTAGTACTCATCTTGAAGCCACCCTGGTCTACATAGCAAGTTACAGGACAGCTAGGGCTATACAGAGAGAGAGAACTTGTTTCAAAATTAAACAAAACAAAACCAAAAGAGATTAAGGAGAAGGGTGGGAGAAAAAAAATGGGCTGAGAGAATTAACAGTGGAGCACATCCTTATTTTGTTTTATGTTAACCAGCAAGTCCTACAAAATACTACTTTGGTTCCCACAAAAAGAAAAAAAACAAAAATCAAACCAAAACAAAAAAACAACAACAAAACTTGCTTTAAGTTTTAAGGTTTTTAATTTACTATAAAGCTTTAAAAATACTTAGTATGTATGTATATGTGCATGAGTGTATGCATGGATACCACATGTGTGTAGGCGCCTACAGAGGTCGGGTGTCCTGTAACTGGAGTTACAGGCAGTTGTTGAGCCATCATCTATGTGCCTGGAACCTAACCCAGGTCCTCCATAACAGCATTTAAGTACTCTTACTGCTGAGTCCTTTATTTGTTCCTCTTTTTCCTATGCTGCCACAGAACTGCATCTATAAGCAATATTATAGAAGTGTCTAGAGATAGGCAAGATTTTTTTCTTCCTTTTTTTTTTTTTTTTTTTATTTGAGACTGGGTTTCTCTGTGTAGCCCTGGCTATCTTGGAACTTTTGGGTGGCCTCAAACTTAGAGATCCACCAGCTTCTGCTCCTCCCCCCGCCCCCCTGCCCCCCCCCCCCCCGTGCTGGGATTAAAGGTGTGTACCACCACTACCCAGATTAAGCAAGTTATTTCTAGGAGATGCACATCCTATTTCCCTTCAGCTTCTCTTCCCTCCCCTCAGCCTTCTGTTCCTTTTCTGCATTTATAAGCAACTTTTCCTTATCCAGGGGGATCTTCTCCTGCCTCTAAGATCCTCAGGCCCAACTGAATGTTTCTGGAACACACCATATGTTATTTATGCTACAGTTGACCCACTCTTGGAATTTCTCCCTCTTTTCCTTACCCTAAACATGCTTTCTTGAAACCCATTCCCTCTGTGAACCCATCTCTGCTGCTGATACTCTACTAGTCCAAAAAAACTTTTAGGAAAAAGTGCTTCCCAAGGTGAAGGAGCTCATGGAGCCCCTCAGCCATGACAACTGTGAATCTGGGAGTGTCTCTAGAGTCTTTGCACAGCTGTAAGGTGATTTTTAGTATCTTCAACACATCTATACCTTAAAATTACAAACTCTAGCCCCAAAGCTGTAGACAGTCTTGGGTAACAAAAAGGATCAGTGGTTGCCTAGATTACAGCCACACAGTTTGGACACAGAACTAAAATGAGGAGTCCCCTACAATTGGTGATGTTCTACTTTTTATAACCAGCTAAGCTACCAACAAGAACATGATCACTAGTGAAATGGAGCAAAAAACCATCTTCCTGCAGGGACTGAAGACTGAGGCCACCCTATGCCTCTCACCACAAAGAATATGAAGAGTCATACAATGTTAAAGTTAGAAGGGTTTGCTAAGCACGCCTTTAAACCCAGAACATGGGAGGAAGAAGCAGGCAGAACTCTGAGTTGAGACTGCCTTGGTCTACAGAGTGAGTTCCAGGATAGCCAGAACTACAAAAAAAACCCTCTCTCAAAAAACAAACAAACAAACAACAAACAACACAACAAAAACTCAAAAAAAGTTAGCAGGGCTTAGGTTGAGAAGAAACAAACAAAACCATATCTATATTATATAGAATCAATCTATCTAATCTTATCTATCTATCTAATCTTATCTATCTATCTATCTATCTATCTATCTATCTATCTATCTATCTATCTATCTATCTAATCTCTCTCTCTCTCTCTCTCTCTCTCTCTCTCTCTCTCTCTCTCTCTCTCTCTCTCTCTCTCTCTCTCTCTCTCTCTCTCTCCAGGTTACATACCTGATACCTAAGAAAGCCTAAGGTTAGACAAAGAATCTGGGAGAACTGGCTCAGAACATGTAATATACAAAACTATCACCAGGACTCCATAACCAGTGCTGTAATATTCAAAGCTGTGGACTTTGAAATGACAGTGTCTCCAACTCCAATGATTAAGAACACGGTTTGGAGCACACGCTCTGCCCACCAAATGGGAAATGGTTAGGATGACTTTGTGAACATCCAGTTTTCTTATCTCTTTCCTTACCAAATTTGGTATGGGCAGGCAAGAAAAAAAGGAAAAGGGATAGATTGTTAGGAAACTATAATCTACATGAAAGAAACTAGTAGATTTTTAAAAAAATAGTTCTTTAAGATGTTTCTTTCTCTTATTAGTCTCTGAAATATTTAAGCACTAATAAGGTATTTGCTTTCTAGAAAAGATTCTACTCTGACAGCAAACTAAAGGCATTGGTGGAAGAGTGGACGGTCTAGTGATCCCTGTTTGTCAAAACCAGCTACATGGTCACACACATTGTTAGGTCATCCTGGAACTTCATCCCTATACTCATTGAAAAAAATCTAGTACCATTCCCTTCCAGTAGGAATCATGTTGCCTATAATAGGCAACATAGTCTCCATTTTTATTTCCCATAGGTATTCCAAGGGCACCAGCTTTAGGGTTCCAACAGAGCAGCACAGAATGAGCTGTTCTTAGAATCCACCCTCTAAATGATGTTCTACAGGCAGTGAAACATAGATTTTGGGGGAAGCAAAACTTAACGCCCTCTAGAACAACTCCAAGTTCCAGAAACCTTCCCAAGATGTTTTAAATAGGAAATACAGTTAACTCCATCAAAGTGAATTCTCTTCTAGTAATATAAAGAGTATCGGTGACCTGTTAACTAAATTCCTATCACTACAGGGAAACCTAAAGGGCAGAAAAGAGGTATTCTGAAGGCTGACAAGGAATCAGGAAAGCAACATCAGGATAAAAGCCCAAATAAAGAATTTCAATCCCTCTATCCCTGGAAAACAGTTGGTCCATATGCCCTCTGCTGTATGGTAAGCTCAGACAGACCAAGCTGCCAGCTCTGAGAGCTAGGGTTCAGGCTTGGGATCTAAACCCAGGAGCTCTGCATTTATTCCAGCCTCAGCTTGGAGCACCTTTCAAATCTTTAAGCTCTAAGTTCTTCTTATCTTCTTTCAGTTGGGAGAGCCTGTTCCCTACATTCTGAAACACATGAATGAAAGAAAGCAACTGTCAAACCTGGAAGCCTGGCTCTGGGAGAGTGAGCAGGCATCGCTTCCCCAGCCAGTCTCCAGGGACAGAAAGCAAGAGCTATCTTTCAACTTCATTCTCTGTTGGCCCAAAAAAGACAGGAGTCTGGCCAAGGATATCTAACATTGGGCTCCCATTCCCACATCGTCCCCAGCCCATCATTTTCTTTCCCCCTTGCCCACCCAGAACACTGCTACCTCTTACAAGGACCTTAGACTTTGTACTCTCCTTCAGTTTCTATTATTTCCTAAACAAAGAGATGTAGAGAAAATAGCAATCTACAAACTATAAACATCTACAAGGGGGTGGCTCACTGAGGACTGGGAGCACTTCCTAGTACTGTGAGGTAGCACAGCCTTCTTTGGCAAAGGATAGGTCTTCCTCCTGGCAGGCGGGTCAGAGGCCTGGCAGAGGAGCCTCTCATTGTGCACTCCCTAGGGCAGGCAGCAGGGAGTCTGGGAGGAGAAAGGATCCCTTTGAAGTACATGGCGTTAAGAGCTTCCCAGTGACCATGGAAACAGGCACAGTGGGTTCCCAGCCTGAGAACCAGGGAGAGCCAGCCTGGATTCAAACACAAAATGTACAGGGCACAGAAGATCTAAAAAGCAGGGGGCCAAGGCTAAGGGGTATGTAGCCTGGCAGGCAGGCAGGAACTGAGACTCTCTGTTAGGAAAACCCAGTCTATGAAGTCATGCAGGTTGATAGGGGTGGGGGTGGGGGGAGAGATCCCTTTCATTCCCAAGGCTTTCTTCTCACTAGTTACTGCCCCTTGGGTTTTATTCAGCACCTCATCAGGTCAGTAGAGTCGGACCTTTAGTTGGCCTGCTGGCAGTCAGGCCTGGATCTAGCAGGAGGTGATCAAAGGAACCGTCACCACAGCGGCACTCCACCCCCTCCTCCCTTGGGATGAGGCCTCTGCCAAGGTGATCCGGTGGAAGCCTCTGGGGGAGGGTGAGAAAGAGACAGCTTTCATGTCTGTCTTTCCCTTAGAAGAGACAGCAAGACAGGACTAGCAGGCCAGAACTCCCTACTTCTGGGATGGATGGCTGTTCTTAAGAGAAGGCATTGGGGGAGGGGTAGTCACCTAGACTGGCACCTGGGGTGTGCTCTGGTGCCCTGATCTTGGAGGCCTAGAGACCAGCAGCCTTGTACATGGTGCTTCTGGATTCCCTTTCAAAGCTGTCTGCCTCTTCCTGGGATGAAGTTACACTGAAGTCTCCATGTTATCTGAGAGTCTTTGTTTTGGGCTTAATTTTGTCAGGGTTCCAACATAAAAGAGGGAGAGAAAATAGGCTGGCTTTTCTTTTTCCCTCCAGCAAGATGAGAAAACAATGTGATTAGAATGTGTTAAGGAGGAAAGATCCTGGCTTACAGATAGAGTATCTCTGTCTTGTACTAGAGGGAATCAAAATCAAATCTGGCTCAGCACTAGACCAGGGAAGGTGCCAGAAAAAGGCACAAGTCCACTTTATCCACTGGCCCAGCTGCTGGGTGAGCAGGGCAGACTTCATTAGACCAGCTTCTCTTGAGAGAGGCAGTGTTTGGACAGGCCTGCAATTTGAGAAGCCAGTTAGGTACATTCTCCCTTTCTTACCTTTGTTGGGCTGCCAAAATATTTACTTGACTTCTTAACTCTAAATCTCCGAAACACACCTGGATTGCAGAAAACAGGCAATTTTCTTATTTTTTTTTCTAACTTGTATAAGACAGTCCAATCTAAGCAAAAATAACAATATCATGAGGGGGTCAGGAAGAAAGGAAGGGTGGTAAGAGATGCCATTTTGCATAATTCAGTCACTTAAGAGGTTGGTAGATAACCTGGACTCTTCTATGTGTAGTTGTGAACTGGTGATGGTTGGTGGTTGCAAGGGCTTCATGAATAACTAACGGATTTTACAGGTGAGCCTTTTGCAAATCAAATGGATTTTATTTGGCTTTTAGGAGAGATTCAGTTTCTATGCCAAGTAAAATCTGTGTGGTAGTCAACTGCATTACTACTACTACTACTACTACTACTACTACTACTACTACTACAACATTAGTCATTCTACAAAAGTTGACTGCCATGTAACATCAGATTGGGGACCGTGTACCAGGGAGAAAGGGATGCTGCAACCACAAAGACTGAATTTACTTTAGATGAATTTCAGATGATAGAAAAGACCCCAAATCAGCTGAAAAATAAAATAAAACTAGGGAGAGGGTGTGTGGTCTTTTGAAGATTTTAAAAAAGAACTTGGGAAAACAGGTCTAGTAGAAGAGAAACTATGTGTGCCCATCTCTCTTTGTCATGTGTGCCTGTCTATCAGCCCATTTGCCAAGGCTGAGTGGCCTACAGTCAGGCTTCCATATAGGCCGGTTCTCAATGAAGCCATTTCATTGAGACAGGTAGATCTCAATGAAAAGGTCTCTGCACTGCCCGTTGGCACTCATCTTAGGCTCTCTAGAACCCCAACTAATAATCCTATCTACCCTTTTAGCTCTCAGGTTCTGAGAAGAACCTGGACATCAGTTGGGGAAATAATTTACAGTCTGCTGTTCATGAGCAAACTTTTGAGAGAAAAACTACTTTGAAAACATTTTGATCTTGAACATTCTAAAATAAACTTTTTTGAGCTGTTCTTTTCAAAAGCACTAAAACACAGCAGCTGTGGGAGGCTTACTGACAGCTGTCAGCAGCCAACATCTTTCTTTGGCAGCACTTTTGTTACCTTTATTTAGATAGACAGTCCTGTTTTCCCTTATTACAAATGATGGAATGTACTTTTAAGCCCATGGAAATAAGGTCTGACAGTTGGCCAGCAGGAGCATCCCCAGTCATGAAGACTTTCTGAGGTTCTAGGAAGTATTTTCCAGAACTATTATGAGCCTAAAACTGAGGCTCCTGGATGGTGCCTCTCTCATCTTTCCATACTCATAACTAGCTATTTTGTTACTATGAACTGAAGGGACCTGACCACTGCATGTCTAGGGACCTGCTACCCTCCCACTACTCGATACTATGGTCAAATGGCCCAGGTGGAATCAAGGGATCCTAAATGCAGATTAGAACAGGGACTAGTGATACAGACAGATCAATGCTTGTTGGGTTCTCTATTAACTTAGGAGAGAGGAAAGAAACTCTTCTGTAGGAATTCAAGAAGGTCCTCAAATATACGTCTATAATAAAATACCATAGAAATAACTAGTAGATCTCATCGAAGTAATGATTACCGAGACAGAAGATCAAAGTACAAACAGCCAAATAAATAGTGACTTAGATTTTATCAAAATGAAATAGTTTTGTATTGCAAAGGACTTCATCAAGAAAGTGACATGACAAGAAAACCCATGGAGTAGAAAGAAGTATTTACTAATGATCCTAACACGGTAGCACACACCTGTAATTCCTAGCCCTCCAGAGCCAGAAGCAAGAAGATCTCTGTGAGTTCAAGGCCAGCTTGGTCAACATAGTTAATTCTAGGCTAGCCAGAAGTATTTTGTGAGACTCTGTCTCAAACAACAACAACAACAACAACAACAACATACCACAAAACAAATTACCAATTAGCACAGGAAAAGATGCTCAACATAGCACGCCACTGAAAAAAACAAAATCAAAATCCACAGCAGGATGGCATTGACCAAAGTCAGGAAGTCAGTGAGGGTGCAGATAACTCAGAACCTTTACTAGAAGGAACGGAAGAGCAGTGAAGTTCTCTCTCTCTCTCTCTCTCTCTCTCCCTCCCTCCCACCCCCCCTCTCCCACCCTCACCAGTGGTGGGAATTGTTTATATATACTTCTTTGTATTATTGGGGATTAAACCTAAGAACTTTTGTACACTAAGCAAGTCCCAGGTGCTGACATTTAAAAAGTATGGCAGTTCCTAAAAACATATGAAAAACAAATTGTGTGTGTGTGTGTGTAAAAACTTGTACAAAAACTAGGGTAGTGGAATACGTCTTTAATCTTAGCACTAGAGAGAAAGAGGCAGGCCAGCCTGGTCTACAGAGTGACTTCCAGTACAACAAGGGCTAATAGAAAAAAACCCTATCTCGAAAAATGAAACAAAACATAAACCAAACCAAACCAAACAAAAAAGTTGAAAATATTCACAGTAGCAATGTTCATAACAACTGATAATTCCCATACAATGGAATATTATTCAGGAATAACAAGAGGGAGAGTTGGGGAGGTGGCTAAGTTGTTAAAGAGCACCTGCTGCTCTTGTAAAGAACCTGGGTTTGGTTTCCAGCACCCAGAGGCATATAACCACTCATAACTCCAGCTCCTGGGGATCTGATACCCTCTTTTGGCCTACATGGGTACCAGGCACACACAAGATACATATACTTACATGCAGACAGAATACTCATATACATAAAAAATAAACATAAAAACATTTTTTAAATGGGGAAAAGAGAAATATAGTACTGATATATGGATAAAGTGGCAATATTTTGCTAACTGAAAGAAACCATATAAAATACCACATATGATGATTCAATTTATAAGAAATATCTACTACAACAGGTAAACCCATATACAGAAAATGAATCAGTGCTTGTTTTGGAATAGAGGGGAATCTGTTGTGATAAAAGAGATTTGTTGTTGAAGTGTGAAATTGTGTATCTGATAAGGAAATTGGATTAAAGCAATAAAAAGAAAATATTCTAAAGTGATTTTTTTGGTAACGGTTGAACAATTTAACTAAAAAAAAAAATACATGTTTTGAAAGTAAGCTTTTGGATAGTTTCATATAGGAACAACTTAATCAAGACTTTCTGTTTTCTTTCTAAATAGTATACAGCCATCAAACATTTCCAAACAGAAACAGGTAGAAAAGTTTTGGTGATGAAACAATTTTGGGCAATGTAAATTGAAATGAAGTTTGGGGTTGGCTTTAACCACTATCTATTTTTCCAAAATTAAACAAAAACATACCTCATATCCTGGAGTGACCTAAAACTTGAGTGTGGCAGCTAGGGATATCATTCAGATGCTTGAGTACCAGCACAATATGCACGAAGTGTTGGACTTAATTGCCGGTCACAGTGTAAAACCAGATACGGTGACTGCATGCCTATAACACCAGCATTTGGGAGGTGGGGGCAGGAAGATGAGGCGTCAAAGGTTACCCTCAGTTACTCTCTAAAGCCAGGCTGGCCTATGTGGCATCCTATATTTTAAACAAAATAAGCTCCCAACCCCCAGGGAAAAAAGCCCAAACCATTAAATATAGAAATGGTTACAACGAGCAGAGGTTCTGAAAGTAACTCCCATACTGACACTCTGGTGCAAAGATGTGATATATTAGACGGTAGATGGGGATTAATCAAGATTCCTTGTTCTAGGGAAAAAAAACATAACCAGGCACTCACTTTATCAATTATTTTAAATGTACTTACAAGTATAGTTCTCTTAGCTCTAAAAATGAGTGCTTTCTTTTCTTTTTTGGCAGTTTCTGAGTTTTCTAGCTTTTAAAATTATATGTATATGTCTGAGTACAGGGGTCCTAAGAGTCCAGAAGAGGGTTTGGGGATAGAATTCATGTCCTCAGTAAAAGCAATACATGCTCTTAGCTGCTGAACTATAACACTCCATTCCCCAAAATGAATCCTTTAAAACAATAAAAAAATCACAGTAGCATAACATTATGCCAAAAAGACATCCAGATTTGATAGAAAATACAGGGTATGATCATAAGCTCTATAATTTACTATTTTAGTATATATGAATTTTAATATATTATATGTTATAACATACTATTATTTTTACTGCATTTATTTACTGGGTGTATGTGAGGGTACACATGTACCAGGGTGCTCATATTGAGGTCAAAGGACAACTTGTAGGAGTCAGTTCTTCACTACCATGTGGGTTCTGATGATTGAACTAAGGTCAGAAGTCTTGGTGGCAAGTGTCACAGGCTGCTACGTTATCTAAGAAGCTCAATATATATATATACTGAAGATTAGGGTACATAGAAGGCTGGAAATCACTTAAAGAATGTGAGAATTTTTACCCAGATTTTATACCCATATCTGATATTACACATTCCTATAACAAGATAAGTTTTAAGTGATTTAAAGATAGAATATATTGAGATTAGAAGCAACCAAAAAAAATAACAAGAGCCACACAGAAATTTCAAAATTCTGTACATCCAACAAACAAAAGATGATTAAGAGAGCCAATTACAAAACAGCCTGGAGAAACAGAGGATGAATCTGTATGTGAAGAGGGGAAGTAAAGTGACTGGGAGGAGATGAGGGAGAGGAAGCTGTGGTCGAAAAAAAAAATATATATATATATAAAATATATACATTATATGTAATGTGTGTTTGTGTGTGTATGTATATAAACAAAACCCCCAAAAGCAAAATATCCTAAAGCAGGAGGTGTGTGTGGCTCAGCATTAGAAAGCCTGCCTGATATGTAAAGTCCTGGGTTCTGACCTCACCACTGCAAAGAACACATCAAATGGGTACTTACACAGTTTTATTTTTCAAAGCCTACATTAATATCCATGCATAAAAATGAGTTATAGCCAAGAAGGAAAATGTTAGGTCCAAAGCAGCCCCCCACCCCCATGTCAGTGCTGGTGACAATATCCTAAACAGAAGGACTTTGGCTGGTAAACGGGAAGATTGTTACCAGGCAAGCAGAAGCCTAAAGGTGGGTTTCTGCCTCACTTATTCTGCCCTCAAACATCAACTCCCTGGGGAAAGGGCATCTAGTTCCTGGTCAGTCCCAATAGCTGGTATCAGTTCAAAAATCCTCCATCTTATTGACTGGCTGACTGTCATAAAATCCATTTGTTTTTCCACCATTTTTCTTCTATCTGTCTCTTGAGAGTTACAACCAAAAAAAAAATCTTTTTACTCATGGAATGGTCCAGTTTGGTGGTTTCATTGTGTCCTCACTTAGAGAAACATTTAACAAAAAAAGAACTTAAACTAGAACAGAGAAAAAATGTTTCGAGTTTAATGTTTAGTGATAATGTATGATAATCAAAAATATGCAACTGAAAATAACTACTTTTAATCTTAAAATTAGTAAAAGAAACATTAACGGGGAGAGCTAGATGACTCACTGGGTAAATGTGCTTGTTGCAAAGCCTCAGACATGAGCTTGATCCCCAGTACCAACATGGTAGAAGGAGAAAACTGACTCTGGCAAGCGTTGTTTTCTGACATTGGTGCCATGGTGGCATGTATCTGCTGTCAAGCACACACATGTGCATGATCACCAGGGCTACATAATAGACACCCTGTCTGGAGAGAGAGAGAGGGAGAAAATCAAATGAGTCATTTCTATCAACTATAAAATGTGTGTTTGGGACAAAGAATTAAAATCTTTTTTTTTTTTATCTCCTCCACCAAATAAGACTTTCATGCAAATATTTTAATCCTCTCCACCCTGAAAAGCCTTTCTTTATGCAAAGACCACAGCTCAAGTCTAGAAATCTGATGGCCTGGAGCACTGACCCTTTTTTCTTTGGTGGTCCCTTTCCTCCTCCTTCATTTCCTCTGCCAATTCTTTTCAGACTAGCCAATTGAATAAGCTTGTGAGGTTGGACCCGAGCCAATAGGGAAAAAACTGTCACCAAAGTTAGAAACCAAATGCAGAGGCAGGTAGTTCTCTGTGAATTCCCAGCCAGCCTGGTCTACAGAGTGAGTTCAAGGACAGCCAGAGTGACACAGAGAAACCCTGTCTTGAAAAACCAAACCAAACAAACCAACCAAAACCCAATGTACTTCCTGTCTCAGTATTTGCCCTTCTGAGAACATTCTCTTAATCAGAAATAAAGTTTGCCCTGTTCAGACACACTGACTGGAGTAGTAGTCCCTTTCTTTCTAACTAGTGGTGCTTGCCTTTAATCTCAGATTTCTGGATCACTAAGTTCAAGGCCAGCCTGGTCTACAAAGTGAGTTCCAGGACTGCCATAAGGTTTGCCTTACTTTCTAAGACCAGATTCAGAGGTCTGACCATTCCTTTTTCTTCTCATCTGTGTTTTAATTTGGATGTCAAAGACGATTTTTCCCCCTCTGATACTTTGGGTTTCATTACTCATTCTCTAAATTCCCCATCCTGCTTGTCAATCATGTGACCTACCTCTATTCTGGCTTAACCCAAATGGCACGTCTTTATTTTTCTTGTTTAGGCAGCTGCTTTAACTTACAGCTTTCTTGCCTTGGGTTTTTCTTCTAAATTTAAAATTGTCCTCACACTATCATTTGAGTCTATTGTTAAATTCTTTTAATATTGAGACTCATAATTCTAAGATGAGACCCAGATTTCCTCAGTATTATCTGATAACTACGAAGAAACAACTTAAATTTTTTTGGTAACATATTTAGTGGCCTCTATGAGGATATAACAGAAGTTTTTCTGGTCTGAGGATACAACATGATCTTAGCTTGTACCTAGGAGATCCAGATGACACCTCTGTTGAAGCCAGTGACCACCACTCCCATAGCCATTGGAAATGTTGAGTCAGAAGAAGAATAATCTGTAGAAAAGAAGACTCCCGAAATTAACAAATGAAAAGTGGCAGGTATAGAGAGGCTTCCTCCAACCAGAGCTTCACACAGACAAGTAATCATGCTCCAAAAGCCCATGTATGAGTGAGAAGGGTACTATGTAATGACCCTAAAAGGTCACTAACAAATGGTAGCTAACAATTGTCTCTAACTCTAGTTCCAGTGGATCCAACACCCTCTTCTGGCCTCCATGGGCACTCACCATTCACATGGTGCACAGATATACATTTAGGCAAAGACTTATACACATACAATAAAAATAAATCTTAAAAAAAAGCAAAAAACAAAAAACAACAACACAAAACCCAAGAAGTTTTAAAAACAAAACCTGAGATTTCAAGTGACATTAAAAAAAAGAGAGAGAGGGTGTTAGGGGTAGAGAGATGGCTCAGTGGTTAAAAGCACTGGCTGCTCTTCCAGAGGACCTGAGTTCAATTCCCAGCAACCATATGGTGGCTCACAACCATCTGTAATGGACCTCATGTTCTCTTCTGTCATGCAGGCATGCATGCAAATAGAGGACTCATATACATACCTAAATTTTTAAAAGGAGAGAGAGAAACCTGATTTTTTTACAAATGAATCTGTTGTTCACAAATAGATGATAAAGCTGAAAGCTTTTAGCCTTTAAATAGTAATCCAAATTTTTATTTTTAAAAAATCAATAGTTGGGAGATGTCTCAGAGGGAAAGTACAGAGGATGCCAGAAAATGTCTTCTGACACTACACACATAATATGGCAGACATACACACACACAAACACACACACACACACATGGGGGCGGCTAGGAATGAAGACAACAGGTTCCTTGTGTGATCCATTTTTTTGGTAAGAGTATGGGTAAACTTGTGAGATACTAGAGCAATAAGTTCATACTGAAGATGGTAAGCTAAGTTCCTTAATTAGCACAAGAAATAGCATAGTTTTTCAGGATGGCTAAAATCTTATTGGCTCTAACAATGGTTACAGTAACTGAAATAGGTTTATAGTTATATTATTTAAATATTTTTTTTACAGGAACAACATACTGTATTAAATATGTAAAGTCTCATCTACATGGGCTTGATTACAGAAACTAATAAAGTATTTCTTAAATGAAAAATGTGTATTATTATATTTATTTATTTTGGGTATGTGGGGAGAGTGGGGTTGGGCATGGGCATGCTGTGTGTATGTATGTGTAGGTCAGATGACAACTTGTAGTAAAGAGTTGGTACGATTTCCACCATGTAGATCCCAGGGGTCAAACTCAGGTTTTTAGACTGGCTCTTTTACCTGCTGGGCCCTCTCATTGTCCTTTTATTGTTTTATGACTAGATTAAGAAAAGAATATTATGGAACAGAATGGTTCCCAGGAACTACATACATGTGCCTGTATGTTTAAGTTAGTATGAAAGAACAAAGTAAAAGAAGGGAAAGATAAGGTATTTGTGTCAAGAAATCTGAGGTCTCGTGATCAAGGTCAGCAGACAAGTTCCCCTACATCCCCTACTTTGTCTCCAGGGGGATTCTATGCCTATGTGAGAATAGCAGAATTTTGCTCCTATGCTATACAAGTACAGTTTGTATATGTGTAAGTTAGAAATATCTATAATTTCCATGGCCTTGGTAGCTGTTGAGGCAGCTCTCATATCACCTTTTACCATAGCCAGAAACTGACGCTTAAGCAAGTTAATGCATGTGCAAAACCAGACGTGTGCGAGGTTGCTCAAATTGAGAATGGGGAGCAGATGGGACTGTGGGCTTGCCCGCATGTACGGTTCTGGAGAACTGACCTGGTAGCTGCACTTTACATAATGTGAACACATAAGACATTGGAGTCACAACCTCTTAGACAGATTCAGTAGCTATCTTTGATGAGCATTTGGACAGTCTTGTTACCATCTCTTGTGTTCTAGAACAGCTTAACTGTGGCTCTGGTGAAAGCAGATCAATGGCTGGAGACAATGCTAAGGACTACTAAGACAGGGGCAGCCTTCCCTGAGTCCTAGAGGGGGGCAAGCTGCCTTGTATCCCTTGGTTAGCAGACACAATGTTTGGTCTGTTTACTTATTATGTCTTCAAAATGCCTTTAAGCCTCCCAGTTGGTGGTTTCAGCTTTTTATAGCTAATGATTTATCCGATTTTACACACACACACACACACACACACACACACACACACACACACACACGTAGGATATTTGATTGCATTGCAAACCCCAAGGCTGTGAACTGGAAAAACCTTGTTGTGAAGTGGCTCAGCCCTAGCATACACCTTTAAACCAAGAGCTTTCTGTAAACAAAAGCTAAATAAAATCAGAGGTAGGTCAAGAGGAGGAGCAAGTAACTGGCTGAGAGGAAATTAAAAGAAAAAGGATGGACATTGAGGGAATTTAGACAGCATGGAGAAGGAGGAGCTTTTTCCTTCTGGGGCATTGGTGGAGTAGGAAGGTCAGCTGGGTGCTTTCTTTGCTTCTCTGAGCTAGCAGGCTTTCATCACAGTGTCTGGCTTCTGAGTCTTCATTAGGTAAAATCAAACTGTTGGGCTTTTGTTTTAAAAACAACATATTTGTGTTTAATACTGTCTTTTAATCAAGAGCTTTAATGGAAGATTTGGGTGTTAATGAAAAGCATCACTTAAAAGGTCTGACTTTCAGACCAGACTCATGACCTCAAAAACGAAGTGGTATTTCCTAAATTTTTCCATTCATATCAAGCCAATCTTTTCCCCCAGGTCTGATTTCTTTTACCAAATTCCTTTCTTGCTTTTTTAGTCAAATATGGAAGATATTTACCCATATGTTCCTTAAAATAAATCTGTACAGTCTTCCAAACTTCCTACCCAATAAGAAACTCATTTTAGGAAAGGACTCCCACTGGCTTGGGAGAAGTATGTTTAAAGACAGAAGGAAACTTGAATTTCTATGAATTTGGCATGTGCACATGCATGCGAGCACACACGTGTGTGTATATATATATGTACATGTATGTGAGAGTGGAGGTTGTAAGGATAACTTTTAGTTAGTTCTCTCCTCTCACTGTGGGCTTAGAAGAACAATCTTAGGTTATTAGACTTGTGTAGGTCCACCACAACTCTTTGAAGAAGGAGACTTGCAGAATTCAAGGCAAAGAGACACTAACTGGCTTAAAGACCCCTGACTTTTGCTGAGTAGAATTATCATTCATATACAGGCTGTTTGCCTTCATGGCTTGGGTCCTGCATACATACGTCTCAATGTGCAAAATGCAATAAACGTATAAAATAAAAGTATAGAATTAAAGTATCATGTACAGAGAACAACGAGGACAGAAGGGAATGATGGAAGAATTAGCTTCCCAAAAGTAACTAACATCTTTTGGAAAGAGAATGTTTGCATGCCATAATAAAAGACATGTCTATTGACATGAATATTTGAGGTCAAATTATTCTTTTCCTTCTATTTTTTTAAAAGATGTTTTTATTTTGTGTGTGTATAAGCATACTGCCTGCAGTTCTGTGCACCAAGTGTGCATCTGATACTTGACGAGGTCTGATAGGGCATTGAATTCCCTGAAACTGGAGCTACAGACATTTGTGAGCTGCCATGTGGGTGCTGGGAAGTGAACATGGATCTTATAGAAGAACAACAGATGCTCTTAACTGTTGAACCATTGCTCCAGTCCATTCTTTACTTTTACCTGACAAATAATTTTATAGTACATTTTGCAGGGCCGGAGACTCCCTGTGGCAGCGGCTATCCTGTGAACAACAGGATGCTGAGCAGCAAGCCTGGCCTGTACTCTTTCCCCGACCCTAACATAATTTCCTAAAAATGTCCCCAAACATAATACCTCACTGAAAACCACGTCATATACACAAAAGATTCTATAAAAACAATAAGGACATAGGCTGGAGAGATGGCTCAGCAGTTAAGAATGATGTTCCTGTACAGGGCCTGAGTTTGATTCCTAGCACCCATATTAGATGGTTCACAGCTTCCTGTAACTCCAGCTCCAGGGAATCAGAAACCTTCTGGCTTCTGTGAGTATCTGCAAATAAAATACATATTTATAAGTAAAAATAAAATAAATCTTAAAAAAAATTGATATAGGAAGTTTCCTAAGCATTGCGTAGAATGTTTCCAGGAATGCCAAGGCAAATAAGCTATAGACATGTCACCTTGTGCTAGAATGTGACAAATACCTACTTGTTTTGTTGACCAGAGACAGCCTGCTGAGGCTAAAGACTGCAATGTGAAGCAGCTGGAGCAGCCAGCCACATTTTTTCTTCAGACAAGGATTTCAGTTCTATCATTCCTCTTGAAATGGGCTGAGCTGAGCTTGGGTTAAGGACCAGGAAGACAGTCACTGGAGGTGGTAGACGAGGTAGCAGAGTACACCTTAAATCCCGGCAGGGAGGCCAAGACAGGTAGATCTCTGTAAGTTACAGACAGCCTGGTCTACAGAGTGAGTTCCAGGACAACTAGGGTTGTTACATGGAGAAACCCTGTCTCCAAAAAAAAAAAAAAAAAAAAAAAAGGAAGGAGGGGGGGAGGGGAGGGGAGGGGAGGGGAGGAACAGGACACTCAAGTATTCCTGGAAACATCTATGGGCAAAACCCCAAATGAGAGTGGTGTGCTGAGGATAAGCACCTCTTCATCCACCTCAGTACATACACGTTTTAAAGAGCACTGCAGTTTACCAGCTACCTAAAAATTACTGCTCATGCAGATAATCCCTGTTTCTAGAAGGTCATGGCTTAAGGTTATATACCAATGCAAGCCTCAAAGAAACTAACATGTTCTAGGATACTAAGAAGTCTTCATATTCGTCTGGTTATTATTTATACACGGCCCTCTATGGCTTGTGTGCCTACTTATTCCCATTGACTCAGTAACAGTCATAGAGCTTAGCTGAGTTCTGTGAGATGATCTTGCTGTAGAAACATAACGTTGGGTTAGCAAACTCAAATTTCACTCCATATTCTCATGTTTGTATGGGTCACAGCTATTTAATATTGAGCTTATTAGGAACTAAAACATAAAAGGTAAAACATGGAACACACAGACACATAATCCATTAGGCATGAGTGGGATGAAGTCAACACACACAATGACAGACACCCTTTGAAAGACCTACTGTGATGGGATGGAGTGAAAAACATATGGTACTGTAGTATACTGTGAAAATAATCCTGATCATCTGAGTCCTGGAAAAGATGTTATGTCTCCTGGCCACACTTTAAAACCTGAATGGTTGGATTAATATCTACACCAGAGGGGCTGGAGAGATGGCTCAGCAGTTAAAAGCACTGACTACTCTTCCAGAGGTCCTGAGTTCAATTCCCAGCAACCACATGGTGGCCCACTACCATCAGTAATGGGATTTGATGCCCTCTTCTGGTGTGTCTGAAGACAGCAACAGTTTACTCATAAACATTAAGTGAATAAATAAATCTTTAAAAAAAAACTATACCAGAACCTTATTAGGCTCAGTGTTTACTGGAGAAGTCAGTGAGACAGCTCCCAGAAGAGAGCAGCCCTAAGTCCAAAGTATTTGCCAAAACCATTCATTATCATGAGATCACTGGCACTTTGGGGAAATTTTGCTCCCTGTGTCTATTTCAGGCTATAGCCAATGCTGTTGGTTATCATCCAAAACATGACAGCAAGAACTTATTGTTAAAGACACATTCGTGAGTTAGAACATAGAGAAATATAGACAGTATCAGTCACAAACATCTCTACTGGCTAGCTCTCATAGTGCTGGAAGATACTATGTATACTATAGGAAGATAAGTATAATCACCAGTCTCATCCAGCTGTGAACCCTGTGAACTACAATAATGACCCCCGTTGACAGATGTGCCCACTGGTACAATAGTGGTATGAATGTTATGGGAGGAATAAATGTTAGGCCCACTCCAGGATATGGAGCCCATACCTTGACACTGTCAACAAAACCACAAACCCATGGGTTCCCTAAGGGAAAACCTAATACAATTACTCTACTAAATGGACACAGCAATAAGATACCTCCTAATGACTTATTGCCATCCCCATAGATCAGTACAGTCTTGACCCTCATAAGAAAAACTGCTGTTGCTGTTTTTTAATTAAAAATTTAGACTTTCACATCATGCACACCAATCCCACTCATCTCCCTGTCCTTTTCTATTCTCTCTTCACCGGTGTAACTTCCCCACCAAAGAAAACAAAAAATAAAACCAAACCAACCAACCAATCAAACCAAAACCAAAACCAAAACCAAACATCTCACCTTGGAAGCTGTGGTGTTAAAGCGTGTCAGGCAGTATTCCTGTTTGTCCGCACATCTTCTCTTGCAAGTGTTCATTGCAATAAGTCATGGGCCTTGTTTGAAGCCTCTGGCTTCTGCTATACTATCAGTACTGGATCCTCCCCTAGGACTCCTCCTCAGACATCCTACTGTTGCCTTGTGCTATGGACATGCCACAGCTTTGGATCCGCAGGATGAGTCCCATCATATACTCTAGGAGTTCATAGACTGGGTGGATCAACTCAGAGCCCTGGTTCTGACACCGGGAGGAAGCTGAGTAGGTCAGCCCACCAGCTCTCTCGTGCCCATGCCACCAGGGCTAGCTCTACTGTGTTGCCTAGGTGATGTTCAGGGAGAAATGCTTCTTATAACAGCTGGAAATTAACAAAGAGACCCACAATGGGTCAATGTACAGAGAATAAGAGACTTCAGAGTGCTCAGTTCTAAATAGGATGTCTATATTACACCCCTCCCTTCAAGGTTCAGGGATCTATCTGGAAGAGGAAGCTGAAAGACTAAGAGTCACTGTGGTGGATGACTTAAAGTAATTTTTTTTCCAGGCACAACAGACAGATGCACTTTAAGACCTGCAAAAATTGAAATCAGACAAAACCCCAGTATGGAAGAGTAGAGGTAGTGTCTTAGGGGTTTATATTCATGCACAAAACATCATGACCAAGAAGCAAGATGGGGAGGAAAGGGTTTATTCAGCTTATACTTCCACATTGCTGTTCATCACCAAAGGAAGTCAGGACAGGAATTTACACAGGGCAGGAACTTGGAGGCAGGAGCTGATGCACAGGCCATGGAGGGGTGCTGCTCACTGGCTTGCTTCCCCTGCCTTGCTCAGCTTGCTTTCTTATAGAACCCAGGACTACCAGCCCCAAGTTGACACACAAAACCAACCAGTACAGGTGGGCATGAAGTCCGATCCTTAGTTGAGGAGCTATTGACATCTGATCACTGCCAGGAGAGGGAAAGTCATCTTTCCTTAATGTTGTGGTACCTGGTATATCGACCACACTCCAGGGCAGGGCCTCATGCTCAGGAGTATTTATTATGACAACACAAACTGCACTCAATGGGGGAAAGATTGAGAGAGAACATAAGGCTGGGTGGTTAGAGAGATAGAGAATGGTGAATGATCTGGAGGAGTTGAGGAAGAGGGATTAATACAACCAAAATACAGTATATGATAGTCTCAAAGAATTATTAGGACAAAAAGGAAGGTTTGTTGTCAACAACAACAAAAATCATAAACTTGTGTATTTTGAGAGCTGTAGTTTGAACAGGGAACATACTTTCCTGAGACAGACTGATGTTCAGAAGATAAGGCTCTCTGGCCATTTCTGTCTCTTTTCTTCCATATACCAGGACTCAGAATTATCAGGTGTCCCTTCAGGGGACTACACTTTACTACTTCAGGAACAGAAACTTAGAGCTGATGTTGTTGCTATTTTGCTGTGTTTTGGAGCCTGGGCTGGCCAAAACACACTATGTAGCACATGCTGACCTCAAACTCCTGATGATCCTCTTGATCTCTCAAGTGCTGGGATTTCAGACATAAATCAACCCACTTTATTATAATTATTTATACCTACAGCCATTCTAGTCCATATACTGTAAAATGATTTAAGAAATACCATGTTTTGTTTTTTGGGTTTTTTTTGTTTTTTTTTTTTTTTTTTTTTTTTTTTGTTGGTTTATTTTTCGAGACAGGGTTTCACTGTATAGCCCTGGCTGTCCTGGAACTCACTTTGTGGACCAGGCTGGCCTCGAACTCAGAAATCCGCCTGCTTCTGCCTCCCAAGTGCTGGGATTAAAGGCGTGCGCCACCACTGCCCAGCAAGAAATACCATGTTTTATTTGGGTAAAATATATAGTATGGAATTTATCACTTTAATTATTAAGTGCACAGGTCATTAGAATGAAGTATTGTCAGTCATGGCTATCAATAACCTTCAAAATCTTTTCACCTTTCCAAACTGAAATTCTACACCTAGTTAAAAAAAACAAAACAAAACAAACAAACAAAAAAAAAGCTTTCCTGCTCCTAGATCCCAGAGTCTGACAACCAGCAATTATTTTACTCTCCACATTTCTGGAGTTCACTATAAAAGTAATACAACTTTGGGATGCTAAAAGAAATAGGATAATGAGGTAAGGAGAGAAAGAGGAAGAGAATATGGACAACAAAAGCCACTTTGTTGAGTATATTCATCTGCGCTAGCAACAATGACCAACAATAGATGTATTCTCCTTTAGATCCTGTTCCTATTTAGGGAGGTTGGAGCATGGAGAAGGCTGAGTGACTGCAGGGGTCAGAGCTTGGGACTGTTGAAATTGGGAGTTAGACTGTAACTTTGTGGTTGAGTGTTCATATAGCATGGGGGTAGGGGCTGGCTAGTTTTAATCCCTAGTATATGGAAATCAAACAAACAGTTAAAACTGGAGTTTAAACCTGGATTAATAGGAAAACATCCCTTGGCTCTGACTTCAGATCATCTTGGTCACCAGGTGTATGAGTCAGGGTTTACTAGAGAAACGTAACCAATGGAAGATTTCTCTCTCTCTCTGTGTGTGTGTGTGTGTGTGTGTGTGTGTGTGTGTGTGTGTGTGTGTGTGTGTGTGTGTATGTCCATTTTCTTTCCAAGCTGTTTTTTACCAGTATTTTATCTCAGTAACAGAAAGGAAACTAAAACAGAGAGATTTTTATTTTTCTTTGCAATGACATTTCTGAGACTCTGATCTGGAAAAGGAGACAGAAAAGCAACCTTAGCACAGGGTGCAGTACTCTACCAACCTTCACCCTTGGCTTCTCTGTAGTTCACCAGAAAGGCCAGTTTTTAGAGCAGTTCTTCTTCTACTCATGATGCAGCAGGTTTCTTCCCTGTCACTCTGAGGACTCTTCAATCTCTGCACTGAATGTCTATGTGTGAAAACTGACCAGGACAGAGGCAAACATAACTCCTCGCCAACTCCCTTGGCTAAAAATGGTTGATGTGTGGGCCTATACAGTTCCCTAATAATTTGCCTGGATGCTACTGCCAAGGCAAATTATGTCATTCTATTAGAATCCTTCAATAGCACCTTTGAGATAAAATTTCCTCAATATGTAAGCTCTCTTCTTCAGCAACTTTCCACACCTCTAAAGAGCTCTGATTCCCTTTGCTTTGCTTTGTTCTTCCCATCTCCTGCTTTCACAGTCCATTTTGGCTGGCAGCCCTTCAGTCACCATGACCATATCTATGTTCTGATCTCTGCTATGCAAACACACACGACCCAAGAGTCTTCTCTCAATAGACCCACTTCAAGTGACCTGGGATAAACTAAGAACATTGACCACTAGCTTGTGACAACATTCTTGACCTAGCAACTACAGGGGCCTATTTAGGGATAGCAGCTCAGCACTACTCCAGCCCCTACCCCTTTTTGAAGAACACATTTTCTTCCTACCCCCACACATGACAAGGTGAGCCAGGCTTAGTTTCATAGTGTCTTCAGCCCCATAACACAACTGATAAGCCTAAAGAAGAGTGCCTGATTTGAGATGGGCCAATGAATCCCTCTCCTGGAATCTTTTTAGACTCAAAACCAGGAATATGGAGATAGGGGCAGGGAGCTAAAAAATGGCTATAAAGAGATCTGGAGAGGGGGCTGCCGATGTGGTGAGGACTGGCAGTACCAGATGTAGGTTCTATGACACAGTTCAACCTTCAAAGCAAATGCCCTGTCCATGAGAGAATTGTGATTCTACCCTGTAGAGGCAACAGTCCTGACCACACCCAGTTGATACTGAAAGCAGCTGGTGTTTATTATCTAGAAAAGACTGACTGAGACAAGAGGAGACAAGAATTCAACACTGGTGAAGCACAGAACAGTTCTGTTTCAGCTCCAGGGTCTAGTGAGCTATGTGAGCTGCGTTGAGAACCTTACTAGGACTCAGTTTCCTCACCATAACGTGGGAATGTGAACAAGATGTCAGTGTGACAAGCAAAAGCAACTACAGCTCCTAGCAGGCAGTGTTCAGGATGGGTGCATGAGCCAGGAGCTGAGCTAAGTGCTCTGCTAACATCTCACAGCCCTACAGCAATCAGAGGGCAGTGCTTTACCAAGGAGCAAGGGACCAAGAACTAAAGTTGCCTTTGTAAGGTCACTCAGGCAAGGCACTCTAACATAAAATCCTCTAAATGTCTTTACATTAACTTCTCCATGCCATCTTCTGAAGCATGGAATACAAGCAGGTCCAGGCCTGCTGGATTTACTATATTTCACAATGCTAGCACAAAATTGCTCTGTCTGAGGTTTGGGGTATATCCAGCCTGGAATTTCAGAATTCAGTCCAAGTGAATTCTGCTAGAAACTCTAGCACATCATGAAAGTCTCTGTGAATTTGATGGGTCATAATAGCCAAATTAAAATTAACCTTTTAGATTCTTTGTAGCCCTGTAAGATTCTTAATAAACACTATGAAACTGAAGGGATGAAATGCCTGAGGCATACAGACTCTTGCACTTTGGGAATGATTTAAGACTCTTAAAGTAAGCTGCCCCCAAATGTCAATTCTACTGTTTTACTGTCATAGGGTTAAGTTGTGTAATGAGGGCATTAGAGAAGATCTTAACCTTCATCCCGAAGCTCAGAATTCCAGACAAGCAAGGCCCTAGAACATCACTAAGTAAAAGAAAAATTGCTGTAGAGATCTGCCTGAGCCTGGCCTGAAGTGAGGCCTGGGGGCATCCTGGCCCACTTCTTCTCTGTGGTAAGAGTTCCCCCAACTCTACTTACCTAGTTGATTTTGTCAGTACCTTTATAGAATTGGAAAGATTAGAAGGATGTGATCATAAATTATTTTTCTCTCACAAGTTTAAGAGTGTTGTATTCAAAAACTCTTGGTAATACACCAAGGTGATGAATTTATATCTTTTGCTTTTAAAATAAAACTTGATTTGGACACTTAGAGAGGCATTTATGTATTTTAAAATCTTTGGGGTTTCAGCTCATGATTTTCTGTGAGCTGGTAGGGTAGGGTAGGGTAGGGTAGGGTAGGGTAGGGTAGGGTACGGTAGGAGGAGCCTGTGTCTAGTCCTCCTAGTTTCCCATAGGCTTTTCTGTGGCAACAGAGTCAAGTTTCAACGTCCACTCACAGCAGTTCATCCATTCCCACCTGCACACTGGGCTAGCTGAGTTTCTTCCTATACCTTTTAATTTCTTCTTTATTTCTGTACTAGCGGTGGAACCCTGAGCCTCACATGCTAGGCAGGAGCTCTATCACCAAACTACATTCCCAGCCCAGTTCTTTTGCCTTTGTGCTTCTCCTTGCCAATCAATCTTTGCTATAGCCACTGAAAGTCATAAATAGAAGGAAAACCATACTGTCTGCAGGGGACTGGCATGTTGAGCTGCTGGGAGAATCACTGTGCCTTCCTCCACCAGACTTTTGTTTCTATTCTTGGGAACCCAGGAAAATAGAAATCAGAGTTGGCAAAGTCAGTGAAATTAAAGTTGTGAACAGGAAGGAGAAGGAGGAAGAAGAGAAGGAAGAAAGGAAGGAAGATGTGATTGTTCTGATTCATCATACCTCCTCTACTAACCTACATTTAAAGCAAATGGGAAACCATTTTACTTTGTCTGGTCCAGGCATCTTTACTAATGATTTTACTCAGGTGCCAACTCTTAAGACAGACAACAACAGCAAATGTGTACTGCCTTGTGCCACATCCTAGTCTCAGCCTTTCCCAACAGAAATAAACTGCTCTTAGGCAGGTAGAGCCACACACTGAGCTTGTAGGCCCCCACATTCAATAACTACTTCCTGATGAGTAAACACAAAAAGTGCTTAGTAATTCAATATATATTCCATTCCGCTGGCTTCACAGACCAGCAGGCCAAACCATATGAAACTCACCAAGTAAACCACAGTGTAGTTGGTTCAGACAATGGAGTAAACAGTTTGGTTCTGAGTGACTTCAACAAGTACCCATCTCTAAACCATCAAAGGACAATAAGGGTTACACTGTGGGACCCTGTTCCAACCCATTTATAGACACAAGAGATGGATCCCCACTGGGCCCTGTGTTGCAGGGAGGGAGAACACTGAAAACAAGCTGAGCGTAGAGCAGCTTACACCTAGAGGCAAACGGCAGAGCTGAAGCAGACACCTACAAGGAGAACACTGTTCCTGCCCTTTGGATGTAGCCAGTGTCCCCCAGGAAAACACTAATGCACTCTCAGGAGGGTCACTGCTCTCCTAGCCATCATTAAGCCACTCTGGTCAACTGGAAAAATGAGGTATCAACACTGAGCTACCTCACACAACTTCATTCAACTCAGTGAATCATAAACCAAACAGGCCGTAAATACTGTCAGGTTTCTCCCCAATGAAAGGGCAGGAAAACTTGACAAGAGTCATGCGGTTTCTCAAAAGGAATAAGAGGGATAAAAACCCACAAACAAATTAGGCTCACGAGGATCTCCAGGACCAAAGGCCTTTTAGGAGTAGCTGACAGAAGATTCTCTATGTTTTGTGACACAGCTCTCTGCACCAACATCACCTCTCCTCTTGCTTAAATATCCAAGAAAACCTCAGTTTCCAGGAACATGATGCAGTTGTCTTCCACAGTACACAGTTCTGTAGCTTTGGGGACCATAAGATGTCCAGGAAGTAAGGCTACTCTTAGAGGCACTATCTTTCTCCCAACCAAAAATTCAAATTACTTTCACAAAACCCTTTCCCTTTAACAAAGTGATCTACTTTATGACCTATCACATTACGAGTTCCTAATGGATGGATGGATTTGCAAAGTGAATTTATTTCTATCATATACTACAGTCAGAAGTTATATTAACCCCAGCAGCTAAAAAAGCATGTTTTGTTTGCTAGTGCTTCTAAATGGTATGCCATCAGCAAATAGTGACACACGAGGCACCAGGCATTAGATCTCAACTCACCTCCTAGTCACTTGTGAAGTAAGTTCTAATGTAGGGCCATAACTGCTGTCTGCTATTCTGAAACCAAGGAAGCTCTAAATTGCAAGAGTTTTTCCATAACAAACTTGACAGCAAAAATTAATGGATTTGAACTCATTTGGAGGTAAAGCAACTGTGGGCTAAGAGGAGGCTGTTTAGGCTTTAGTTATCCCACTTGATGTGACTATCCATACAGTTTGCTACACATATATAAACGTGTATGATTACTGAGTATGGCCCCAGGTCCCCACGGATACTTACAGAAAATATATACACCATAATACTTCTTGAAGTTCCCAAAATCTCAGGTCTAAAACCTCTGGCCCCAAAGGTGTAAGGTACAGTATTATGGATTTCTAATATCAAACCATTTCACAGATAAGAAATTAAGACTCCCAGGGAAAGCAACTAGCCCAAGGCCACATAGTAGGCAGGGGTACAGCAGACTCAGCCTGGGGCCTCCTACAGAGCCCGAGTGCATGAGCTCCATGGTGCTCTGTCTGCTCACACAGCTTCGGAAGGAGTGTTATGCCAGCATGGCTCTTCTTCAGAACCTGCTATGAGAAACTCAGGAAGGAAAATGCTTAAGTAGAAGACACCAACCACAATGGCAAAGACACAGAAGACCTGGTGCTTACCTTGCCCAGAACAGTGAGACATGGTTTGGGGTCCAATTCTGGCTGCTCAAGCTTCACCACTCCTACCCAGCCATATTCATACAAGTCTTCTTCATCATTGTTATTACATAGGCCTAGCGGGTGCATCTAAGAGACAAAATGGAAAGAAAATATCAACAGGCTGGCCACAGGCTGGTTTGACCCACTTCTTATTCTGAACTAAGCAAAAGCCACTTCCAAACTTCAAACTTTATGGCAGGAAACAGTTTTTCAATCCACAGGGAATTTCAATTCATTATTGTGAGCTGAGCATCGAAGAGAACACAATAAAACCCCTAGAAATAGATATTATAAGGGGTGGAGAAATGACTCAACAGTTAAAGAGCACTGACTGCTCTTCCAGAGGACCCAGGTTCAATTTCAAGCATGCACATAATGGCTCACAACTGTCTATGACTCAAATTCCAAAGAATCTGATGCCCTCTTCTGGCCTCCATAAGCACCAGCCCTGCATATGCTGCTATACAGATACACTCAAACATAACATCCGTACCCATAAAATGAAATAAAAATATGTATATATTGTATACCACATATATTCATGCATATGCACATTTATGTAAGTACGTGGAGCCCAGGGATTGATATCAGATGTCTTCTCAATCTCCCTTTACCTCTTTTTTTTTTTTTGAGACAGGGTCTTTAAAGGAACCTAGAGCTTTCTAATCCAGCTAGAATGATTGGCTAATAAGTCTCAGAGATCCTCCTGTCTCTGCCTGTCCAGTGCTAGGATTACAGGTGTACACCATTGTGCTTGGTTTTTACATGGTGCTGGGGATTTAATTAAAGGCCATGTTTGCACAGCAAGCATTTTACAGATAGAGCCATGATTTCAGCCCCTATAAATATATATTATGGCTACTTTCTCTCTGCCTTCAAAGAAATAGTTGTCCAAGGTGGAAGAGAGAAAGCATCTTATATAAATGCCAATCTAAATTACTATGAAATATCATAAATCTAACACTAAGCAATTGTTTAAAAAAACCAATGAAGCCTGGGCGGTGGTGGCGCACGCCTTTAATCCCAGCAGTTGGGAGGCAGAGGCAGGTGGATTTCTGAGTTCGAGGCCAGCCTGGTCTACAGAGTGAGTTCCAGGACAGCCAGGGCTACACAGAGAAACCCTGTCTCGGGGGGGGGGGGGGGGGGGGAGACAATGAAACCAAAAAACCGAAAAGCCAAAAACTAATCAGGATAATAACCTATTTGGCTTCTAGGTCTTAAGGTCACATTAACTTATACATGAGACATATTTAGGACTTTATGGGAGAACTGGAAAGCAGACTATTTTAAGATTACAAATGGTTACTAAATGGATGACATTCCTTGAAGTGTTTTCAAAATCTGTTACACTTCACAAAGTAGAAACTAGGTAGAGGAGTGTCAGCTTATTTTCTCATATAGAAGCTTGAAAACCACAGAAATCCCAAGGTCTATGTTTAGAATTCTAGCATTGACTTGTATCAGACTATTCTGTAGCAATTTCCTCACATGTTCTTTAAGATCCAGTTCTAAAGGGGAAGCTCATTAAAACTCAGAAGTTATAGGACTAGAGAGTTGGCTCTCTAGTGGTTAGGCTAGAGTGGTTAGGCTACTTGTTGCTCTTACAGAGGATCAGGGTTTAATTCCCAGTATCCACACTGACAGCACACAATCATCTCTAACACCAATTCCTGGGGATCAATGTCTTCTGACCTCTATGGGCATACACATGGTGCACATACATGCAAGCAAAACATACAGAGACATAAAATAAAAATAGAACTTTAAAATAGAAGATCATCAAGATTCAGAAAGTAAAATTTAGAGTCTCAGGAAGTCCATGAAACTGACTAGATGCACAAGTCACCTCCCTCTCTAAGCTTACATAAGTCATAAAGACTACCAAGGACACAGAGATCAACTATGTTGCTTAGCAGAATAGACCCATCAAGCTGCCCCTAAGAGTTCGGGACTAGCTAAGTGGCCTGTCAGAGATACCCTCTGACCTGGTGAATTACCTATAAGTCAAGGAGTTCCAGGATTCCAGCTTTTGCCAGCCATCATCTCTGTTAGGGTGGGCTTTGGAAATGTATCTGTCTTTAAAATTATTCCTGCTCCTGTACAAAGCTCCTAATCCATACTCCTGTAAGTGACCCCAAAAAATTCAATGGTTTGTCAGTGTACCTAGGTGGCATCTGTACTTTGGTTTGTCCTTGATTACCTATCTGGAATGAGCAGACATTTAAGACTCTCCAAAGAATAGTATCATACACGATAGACTCCAGAGTCCAAGAACAATGTGGAAAGAGGAAATTCTCATAGATAACTTACTAAGTTATAAGCTAGCACTGTATGTGCTAAATATCCCCCCCTTTAATATTTATTTGTTTATTTTTATGTGTATGAGTGGTTTGCTAGCATGTACACCTGTACACCAGGTGCAAGCCCTAATCCTGGCAGAGATCAGAGGAGGGAGTCAGAAACCCTACAACTGGACTTGTAGGCTACTTTGTGGGTGCTGGGAATTGAACTTTAGTCCTCTAGAAGAGCATCCATGCTTTTAACCACTGTTGCATTTCTCCAGACCAATGTGATAAACTCTTTAAGTTGAAAGATATCTCTAGATTTGTATTAAGAACCTTCGGACAGTCAGGGCTACATAGTGAGATCCTGTCTTGGGAACGAAACAAAACAAAGAACCTTCTAGATTCCACTATAGAAGGAACAACTGCTCCAAAGACATCTATATCCTAACCTTCATACATTTTACCTTACACAATAAGACACACTGGCATCATTTCCTACTCTGATTCTACAACTGCTTCGTGTTTAACTAATATAACCACACTGTTCCATGAAACACATTTTGAGAACAAGCTGGAAGGGAGAACACATACATACTAAATACAAGGCAAAGCTAAATGACCTCAAATATTGAAGAACCAACCACGACTCAAGAGTAAAAGACACTGGAAAGAGAGACACGGAGGGCAGTGAACAGAAGGGAGAGAAGATAAACCAGAACAGGAACCAAGAGCAACAGAAGCCACAGTTGGAACTTGACTCACTACAGCCACTATGAGAATGGGATCTAACATTAAGGAAGGTGTGTCAAAAGTGTGTGTCTAGGTATGCAGAAATGTAAACTACACAAGCATCAAGCACAACCAAGGGTCCCTAAGAGTCTGTCAGACCAGCACTCTGGAAAAAACTTCCTACTAGGCTGGCTTGCTCTTTCTTTCACCCTTCTCTAAGACCCCCCTCATCAGACTTTCTTGCTGATGCTGGGGTAACTGTTAGCAGCCCTGGCATGACTCTTGACTACTGAATAGTGTCAAAGTCTTCAAAACTAAAATGGACTTTTCTAAAGCACCCATTATCAGTTGCCACTGGTTGTTCACTTTTCTTTGTAAAGATCCATAAAAAATTATTACAGGATTGGAAACCCACCTTACAGCCAGACACTGTAGAGCAACAGAGGCAGGCACATTTCTATGAACTTAAAGCCAGCCTAGTCTTCACTGTGAAACCCTGCCCTCCCCCAAAAAAGGGAGATGATGTCAAAGACCATCTCTACCCCAGTTTTCCACTCTTTTTAACTCCCCCAGGTAGGCCACCCTGCAAATTCAATTTTTGCTACCATAATTAACCAATATAACTATTGGCTATAACAATTTTACTCATCTGCCAAAAATAATATTGTAAATTCAGGCTGCTGTTAGTTCATCTCTGACAACAGTATTAGCTTCCAGAAATGTCTGTTTGTCCCACACCTGCAGCCATTTGCATCACAGGGTTCTATTTTACTCAAGGAGGTCCAAGTTACAAGATCAGGAAAATGCTCCCCATCTGCCCCAAAGGGTTTCTCTGTGCTGTCCTAGAACTCACTCTGTAGACCAGGCTGGCCTCAAACTCACAAAGATCCACCTGCCTACCCAGTGCTGGGATTAAAGGTGTATACCACCATGGCCAGGCTGGGAAAATATTTCTCAAATAACTAGAAAAAGTTGTATGATGAAAATATGAACTAGTGAGATGATCTGATACAAAGAATGTTTCCTAGGCAAAAGTAGGCATCACGTGCGAATGAGCATGTTATGTCAGGGGGAAAGGAAAATAGTGAACTTCTCATCTGAAAGTGTGTTACTAGGTTACATTTCAATTTCATTCCATGCTTATAGCAAACTGTTAAATATGCAATGATAGTGATTGGAGTACATAAAGAACCTGCAAACTGGAACTGCAAGTCAGTAATGAAGCCAAATAAATGGTACCACAAGAATCATGCCAGCCAATGAATAGCTGGATCCCACTCAAAGTCAATGGAAAATGATCTAGTTAAGAATTAAAGAATTATGCATGGGTGCTTCCAGAGAGAATGAGCAAAGCAGAAAAGGAACTATGGAGAAATGAGAGTTTTCTCAATTGGAAAATGACCCATGAATGGTATCACCGAAGTCAAACATAAATAAAGGATACCACAACCACTCAGACAATTCTCCTGAAAATATTCTAACACTGTTCATCTGAGATCCATTGTGCAGTCCCAGTATAAGATACTGAGGCTATAATTACATTCTAACTTGTTAAATTAAAAACAAATTCTCAACCTATTTAGCTTCAGGTTCTTTCGGTCACATTAGCAGTGTCATGTATGGATTCCATCTCAGAATAGGTTTTCAATAACAACAACAATCCTAAACTTTTTAATTTTTAGTCTCATTTTTCAAGACAGTCTCAATCAGACTCATTACTATTATCTAAGATATTAGTCCCTACTTTTAAAAGATCCTAGGCCCTTTTCTGGATAGCAATCATCTACACAAAACAAGAACCTTCTACACAAGGAATTCAAATAGTCTCCCAAAGGCCCAGCTCAGTACTGCTTCTACAGCATTACTCCACAGCCACTATGTAAAAGCCTCAGTACCTATTCAGTTGGTGCCATCAGATCACTCCACACAGGACCAATGTATACTTCTGATACTTTATCATTCAAAATTAGTATTAGGATCAATCATGCAGTGTATGGTTTTCAAACATGGTAATTTTTTACTTAATAAGGCACATTAGCATTTAAAAATTATAAGCACTTCTGAGTTTTACTATTATAAGCGCTCTGTGTGTTTTGTGTGTGTGTGTGTGTGTGTGTGTGTGTGTGTGAGAGAGAGAGAGAGAGAGAGAGAGAGAGAGAGAGAGAGAGAGAGAGAGAGAGAGAGAGAGGGGAGTGTATGGGCATATATATTTGGAGGCCAGAGCAAGAAATTCAATGTCTTCCTCTATCCTTCTCCACCTTGTTGCCTTGAGACAGGGTTCCTCACTGCACCAGAAACTCCTGTTTTGGTTAGGCTGGCTAGCCAATGATCTCTTTGTCTCTGCTATCCTCTCCTTAGAGGCAGTTACAGGCATGGGCAGCTGTGCCTGGGCTTTGTAGATACAAGCTGGGAATTCAAACTCAGGTCCTTTGCTTGCAAGTAAATACTTTTCCCCAGGCCCAGAATTTTTCCTAAAATGTTTGGGGAAAGAGAGTTTACCTAACCACATGGCTGAAATTTAAAAAACTTTTACTCTACTATTTTTAGGACAGTTTAAAAAGACCTAATTACATATAAAAACCCAGAAACATCACAAATGGGGTGGGGATCCCATAGGTTCAGAAACCTAGAATGGAACCTGATGAAGATTTCACTAAAGTACTTAATTTTCTACTAGGACATGAAGGACAGCCCCACTACCTAGAGCAAAAAGACAAGCAAATTTTCTGAGACAGATTCATGGGAGAATATCAGGCAAATAATAAGCTATAGTTAAATGCAAGAATAAAACAAAGTATGTTCTGTGTTTAACATCAACCCTGTGCTTTGGGAAGAGTAACCTGGGTATGCTCAGTATGGCATGAGTCAAGGAAGAAAGAACACAGTTCATTCTTTATTGGGACTGATACTAACCTCAATGCCTTAATGGGAAACAAGAGTTAAAATGAGATGTGACACAAACAAATAGCATAGTAGGTGCTCAGTGACTAAGTCCTCTTTATTTTCTCTAGATCTGTCTAGTTCACTTTTGCTTTATGCCTTTGCCAAGAACACTCTGTCTTTCAAGACCAGTCTCAATGTCACTCTTTCCATGAAGTTTTCTTGAATGCACTCACAAAGCTAAGTTGCGTCCACATCTTTGATACCAAATAATGTCATGGTGCTTACCAGTCCCTTTTACTGCTCCCTACCCCCACCTAATGTGAACATCTGCTTCTAGAACAGTATTACTCAGAGCTTCCAACCACCCTGTTAACCTTGACATCAACAGGTGCTCAATAAATGACTGCTTGTTGGACAAAGACTTTGGCCTCTCTATTTGGCTGTCTGCTTTGTTTTTGGAAAGCCACTTAGGTCTCTGCTTAGCTAATGGAGGGTCGAGGGCAAATAAATCAGGATTTAGCCAAACTGTAGCATGAACCTTTTAAGGATTAGCTCTATAAGTGTTGATTGCCAATTCATCAAAGTCATTTCCAAACAAAAAGATTCACTGGCACTGACTGGCACTGGAAGCTGATACTTCCTACCCAGAGAACACAACCCTGCTGCCCTTCACTCATGTAGGCTGGTGACCATATTTTGAAAGGCCAGTGGACGAGGAAGGAAAATAGATGATGAATCCTCTCAAAGAAAACTCCACGTGTCTACAATTTTCCTACTTATGTCCAGTTCACAAAGTTACTGTCAGCAACAACAAAAGAAAGGAACTAAACTCAAGGAGAGGTAGGAGTAAGATCCAGGTACAAGAACTCCAAAAAGAGAGGAGAAATAAAGGAAATCTCAAAATGAAGGCCCAGAGGGTGACAGCTGGAGGAAAGTCAAACAAACAATGAAACTCTGAACCACTGCCAAATAAGACTGTTAGTACTCAGGAGTTTTATTACAGTTTTGAATAAGAGAATGAAATGTGGAACTAAGGGATTAACTGAGAGCAAGAAGAGAGAATAAGAACACAGCTCCTTAATCCAAAGAAAGCCAGGCTTTACATCTAGGCATGTAGTTCCAGCAGAGAATACTACTGCAACAATAATGTGATGTAAGGAACAAGCATGATATGAAAAATACAGAAGCCAGGCCTGGTGGGGCACATCTTTAATCCCAGCACTCGGGAGGCAGAGGTAGGTGGAACTCTGAGTTCAAGGTTAGCTTGGTCTACAGAGTGAGTTCCAGGACAGCTAGGGCTACACAGAGAAACACTGTCAGGGAAGGAGGGAGGAAAAGAAGGAGGGAAGAAAGGAGGTGGGGAGGAAGGGAAGGAGGGAAGAAGGAATAGAAAGACATAAGTAGGGATGGTGGGGGTAGTCCAAAACCTTCCACTTTACATAGTAGAAGTAAAAAAGACAATGTGAATATGAAACAGCAACATGGACATTTTTCAAATAAGCTTAGAAACATTCAAAGAAAAGTGAAGAAGTTGCTCTACTAGAAGCCAAACAGGCTGCCAGAAATCCAGGTAGGCTGCCCTACCATGGACTTCCCTACACTCTTGGTACTTCCCTTCATGTCCCCAATCTCCACCCCCTAAGCAACACCATGTTCCAGCTCCCAACTCAGGGAGAGACCCTGACAGACAAGAGGCTACGCAGACTGCCAAAAGTCCAAGTAGGCTGCCCACCTACAGAAATCCCCCATTCTTTCAGTGTTGCCCCCCCCAACTTTTCCCAATTCCTTAACCTCCTTGTTGCTGTGTCTCGGTCCCCACTTTGGACAGAGACTTCCTGCTTTATCATAGGCCATGCCAGGTGCCAGAAGTCCAGGCGGGTGGTCTTTCAGACTCTGAGAAACCATGGATGGCAGCCCAGACTACAAAGTTATGACCTGCAAAACTTTCAATCATCACAGATGGAGAAAACAAGGTTTTCCATAATAAAGACACATCTAAACAACATCCATCCAGAAAGCTACCCCTCCAGAAGGTACTAGAAGGAAAACTCCAACCCAAGGAATTCAACTATACCCATGAAAACACAGAAAATAAATAATCACTCACCCACACACACACACATAAACACACACAGGGGGGGAGGGGGAGGGAGAGGAAGAGAGAGGGAGGAGAGGGACACTAATCGAATGAATTCAAAATCAGAATCTATCCTTCTGCGGCATACAAGAAACATACCTCAACATCAAAGATAGACATTACCTTGAGAGTGGGGTTGGAACATTTTTTTTTCCTAAGCAAATGAACCTAAAAGAACAAAACAAGCTGGTGTAGCCATCTAATATCTAACAAAGTAGACTTTGAACAAAAATTAATCAAAAGAGATGGAGGACATTCCATGCTCAAAGATGATGCTTCAATTCTTAACATCTGTTTGCCAAACACAAGGGCACCCATGTTTGTAAAAGAAACATTACTAAAGCCTAAATCCCACATTGACCCTCACACATTGACATCAGGAGACTTCAACACCCAACTATCACCAATGTACACAGGTCATCTAGCCAAAAACTAAACAGAGAACTACTGGCATTAAGAGACATTATAAACTAAATGGACCTAATAGACATCTACAAAACATTTCACCTTAATAGAAAAGAATATACCTTCTTAGCACCTCATGGAACTTTCTCCAAAACTGACCACATATGCAGTCATAAAACAAGTCTCAACAGATACAAAAAAAATTGAGAAAAAAACCCTGCACTCTATCAGATCAGTGTGGATTAAAGCTGAGTTTCAACAACAGGAACAACAGAGAGCTTACAAACTCATGGAAAGTGAACAACTGTCTATGAAAAAAGGGTCAATACAGAAAAATAAAGAAATGAAAGACATTCTAGAATTTGATGAAAATGAATACCAACATACTCAAACTTATGCAACACAATGAAAGTGGTTCTAAGAGGAAAGTTTGTAGCACTAAGTGCTTACATATAAAAATTGAAGAGGCCGGGCAGTGGTGGCGCACACCTTTAATCCCAGCACTTGGGAGGCAGAGGCAGGCGGATTTCTGAGTTCAAGTCCAGCCTGGTCTATAGAGTGAGTTCCAAGATAGCCAACACAGAGAAACCCTGTCTGGAAAAGCAAAACAAAACAAAAATTGGAGAGATCTCCTACTAGCAACTTAACTGCACACCCTGAAAGCTCTAAAACAAAAAGAAGCAAGCAAAAGAGTAGACAGCAAATAAACTAATCACTGAAATAAGCTAGAAACAAAAAGAACAATACAAAGATTCAATGACACAAAAAGCTTGCTCTTTGAGGGAAAAAAAAAAATCAACAAGATAGACAAATCCTTATCCAAACAAACTAAAAGGCAGAGTATCCAAATCAACAAAATCAGAAATGAAACGGGGGACATAACAACAGACACTGAGGGAATCCAAAGAATCATTAGGTCATACATTAAAAACCTGTACTCCACAAAATTGGAAAACCTAAAATAGATAATCTTCTTGATAGATTCCACTTACCAAAATTAAGTTGAGATCAGAAACACCATTTAAATAGACCTATAACCCCATAAAGAAAGAAGCAATCATTAAAAGTTTCCCAACCACAAAAAGCCAAGGGTAGATAGTTTTAGTGCAGAATTCTATCAGACTTTCAAAGAAGAGGTAACACTAATACTCCTCAAATTAGTCCAAAAAGAGAAACAAAAGAAACACTGATGCATTTGTATTTGGAACCTAAATAAAATTTGTCATGCAGTTCTATTCAATTATGAAAAAAAGAAAAAAAGAAACATTGTCAAATTCATTGAGTCACACTCACACAAAGATTTAACAAATAAAAAGGGAATTACAGATGAATTTCTCTCATGAACATAGATGCAAAAATACTTAATAAAATACTCGAAAGCCAAATTCAAGCATACATCAAAAAGATCATCCACTATAATCAAGTGGGCTTCATCCTAGAGGTTCAGGAATGTTTCAATATAACAAAGTAAGTCAATGTAATCCTCCAAATAAACAAACTAGAAGAAATAAAAAAAAAAAAAACATGAAAATCTCATTAGATGCCAAAAAATCCTTTGACAAAACCCAACACCCATTCACAATAAAAGTCTTGGAGTAAGAATACAAGAAATATAACTAAATATAATAAAGGCAATTTATAGCAAGTCTATAGCCAACATAAAATTAAATGAGGAGCAACTCAAGGCAATTCAATTAACACTAGGAACAAGACAAGGCTGTCCACTTTCTCCATATTTATTCAATATAGTACTTGAAGTTCTAGCCAGAGTAATGAGGCAACTAAATGAGATCAAGAGGATACAAATTGGAAAGAAGAAATCAAAGTATCTCTATTCACAGATGATACATAAGCAACCCCAAAAATTCTAGCAGGGAACTTCTACAGCTGATACACACCATCATCCAAGTAGCTAGATATAAGATCAACTCAAACAAACACACACACATATCAGACTATATAAAAAATGACATACAGACTAAGAAAGAAATCAGAAAAACAACACCCTTCATAATAGCCACAAATCATATAAAACATCTAGGGGTTAACTCTAACCAAACAAGTGAAAAGACTTACATGATATAAACATCAAGTCTTTGAAGAAAGAAACTGAAGATATCAGAAGGTGAAAAGACCTCTTATGCTCATGGATTAGTGGGATCAAAATAGTAAAAATGGTCATGCCTCCAAAAGCAAACTAGGGATTCAATGGAATCTCAAACACGATTCTTTATGGACCTTGAAAAGACAATATTCAACTTCATATTAAGAAAAAACAACAACAACAACAAAAACAAAACAAACAAGGATTCCAAATCAACTGTGAACAATTAAAGAACTTCATGAGGTATCCCTGATTTCAAGCTCTACTATAGAGCTATAGAAAAAACAAACAAACAAAAAACAAAACAAACAAAAAACCCACAAAAAAAGTCACACATGGTACTGGCATAAAAAGGCACGTTGATCAATGGAATGGAATTGAAAACCCAGAAGTAAATTCATACACCTATAGACACTTGATTTTTGACAAAGAAGTCAGAAAGACATAACGAACAAAAGAAAGCATCTTCAACAAATGGTGCTAGTATGACTGAGTATCTGCATGTAGGAGAATGCAAATAGATCCATATCTAATCACCCTGCACACAAAACTGAAGTCCAAGTGGATCAAAGACCTCAACATAAAACCAGACACATTGAACCTGACAGAAGAGAAAGTAGTGCCTTGAACACACTGGCACAGGAGACAACTTTCTGAACAGAAAACACCTATAGCACAAGCATTAAGATCAACGATTAATAAATGAAACCTTGTTGGGCTGGAGAGATGGCTCAGTGTTTAAGAATACTGTCTAATCTTCCAGAGGACCTGAATGCAATCCCCAGCAACTACATGGTGGCTCATAACCATCTATAATGTGATCTGATGCCCTCTTCTGCCATGCATACAGATATTGCACTCATATACATAAATAAATAAATCTTAAAAAAAAAATCTCTGAGTTCGAGGGTAGACTGGTCTACAGAGTGAATTCTAGGACAGCCAGGGCTACACAGAGAAGCCCTGTCTCAAGAAAAAAAATTTTTTTTAAAAAGACAAAAAAAAAACCAAACAAACAAAAAAAAAACAACCAAACAAGCAAGCAAGCAAACAAACAAAAACCCCAAAATACTGAGTTACAGATCTAAATAGAAAATTATCAATAAAGGAATCTCAAATGGCTGAGAAACACTTAAAGAAATGTTCAACATCCTTAGCCATTAGGGAAATACAAGTCAAACTATTGTGAGATTTTATTTTATACCAATCAGAATAGCTAATAACATAAGTAATAGCTCATGCTGGCAAGGCTGCAGAGTAAGGGGAATAGTCTTCCATTGCTAGTGGGAGTGTAAACTTGTAGAAACACTATTGAAATGTGGCAGGCTATTCCTCAGAAAACTGGGAATCAGTGTACCTCAAGATCCAGCTATACTGCTCTTGAGCACATACCCAAAGAACATTCCATCACTTTCTTAACTATGTTCATGGCAGTGATATTCATAATAGCCAGAAACTGTAAACAAATTAGGTGGCCTTCACCTGAAGAACGGATAAAAAAAAATTGGTTGCTACATTTACACAATGGATTATTACTCAGCTGTTTATAGAAATGACATCATTAAATTTGCAGGTAAATAAATGGAACTAGGAAAAAAAAATCATTCAAAGTGAGGTAACCCAGACTCATATACTCTCTTTTAAGCAGATATTAGCTGTAAAGTAATCATGCTACAATTCACAAACCTAGAAAGGCTAAGTAATGGGGTGGGGGGTGGGGTGACACATGGATCTCCCTGAGAAGGGGAAATAGATAGATGTTCTAGTGGACTGGAGACAGGTGAGGATGGGAACAGGGGGGATCAGGTGGAGAGGGGAAGTGGAGGGATAGAAGAAGAAACACTAGAATTGGGGGCACTGGGGTGGGGTTACAGGGGGGTAATGTGGAAATTTAGTACAGTAGAAACTCCTAGGAATCTATGAGGGTGACCTAGTGAGGACTCCTAGTAATGGAGGATATATATAAGACTTAACTAGCTATTTTCTTTAAACTTGTGGGAGTGGCCAACCAATGACTTGGACTAGGACCCAGAGGTTGGATAGCCTAGAGACCTAGGATAGAAGAAAAAAGAAAAAAAAAATCAACAGAATGATTCCTAGTGATATTCTACTATACTCATAGATCAGTGCCTCGCCCAACTGTCATCAGAGGGGCACTGCTGGCAGCTAATGGGAGCAGATGCAGAGACCCACAGCCAAACATTAGGTGTAGAGAAAGTCCAAATTGGAGAAGAGCTCAGGGAACCCCACCAGAAGCCAAGGAGGAAAAACTGTAGGAGGAGTTAGAGGTATCAAGTATACAAGGAGAACATGGCTCCCAGAATCAACCAAGCAGGGCTCTCACAGAGCCTGCATGGGTATGTGCTAGGTCCTCTATATGCATTATGATTGTGGGACTCGTGACAGTGGAAGTAGGGATGTCTCTAACTCTTTCACCTGCTACTGGGTTGTCTTGCACAACCTTGATAGGAGGGTTTGTGCCTAATCTTACTATATCTGGTTATTCCTTGTTTGGCTGATATACCTCGGAGGCCTGCTCTTTTCTGAAGGAAAAAGGATTAGTCAAGGGAGGGGAAACTGATATATTGAAAATGAAAGAAGAAAATAAAATTAGGTTTAAAAAAAGAGAAGAAAACACCAAGCAGTTAATGACAGTCACAGAGGCTGAACATAGCAGTGTGTGACTTTAATTTCAGCACACTGAAGACAAAGTCAGGCATAGTCAAACATACCTTTGTAAGTCTGAGGCCAGCCTGGTCTACATAGAGAATTCCAGGAGAGACCCCCCCATTGGTTCTCTGCATGAGACAGTGTTCACTTGAAGGGAGACTGTTTGGGATGGCTGTTTTGGGAGCCATCCAGGACATGGGCTGTAGAGAGTTAGACAATGAGCATGTGGGATGACTCAGGCAGACAGTGAAGAAAGAACCAGCAGCCTTACCACCCACATGACTAAAGCTAACTCCTGGTGATACTAAAGTCTGACATGGATTTGGGTATTACAGCTACAACAAACATAATAACCAGGTGAACAACCTGAGAAGTTCTAATTTTCTCCTCAATAGACAGATCCTATGATATCTAGAAAAGGCAATGAACATCCATTTGCATTTCCCTTATTTCTAAATAAGGGGCTGCTAAAGCAGAATGGCTAACAAGGAGCATGCACACCAGACCAATGGATGGTACAGATATGGAACAACTGTTTTATGCTAGAATGTGGAAATGGACCTTCTTCAGATTTCTCAGTGCCCACTGAGACTAATTATATCACAGTTTCACTATTTTCTTAATGGAACCCCTAAGTCAAAAGACAATGTGTTGGCAGGCATAAGTGTCTGGGGAGAACTGTTCCCTTGAGATGGTCCACCTGCCAAGCTCTGAAACCAAGAGTAGCTCTTTCAGAAGCTTTTAACACAAATTGCTTGAAACACACAGGCACAGTCTGTCTCCCCATGTCTCAAAGGGGAGAGCTGAAGCCTGGACTAACTGTGCTTTTGCCCAAGGTTATAATACTTCTACATTTCACTGAAGGTTTACAATAACTTCAAAAGGATTATCTGCTTGCAAATGAGTTACTGTTATATAGGAACCACTTGCTATACTAGCAGGACAAGCTAACTCACTCTGTAATTCTACCTTATCCAAAAGTTCCTGGGATTTAAGGGGGAAACTTCCTCCTGTTCTCCTTTCCCCTTTGTGGTCCAGACTTTTTCTTAAAAGTGTGGTAGCTAAAATCAAGGCTTATAAATTATGTGAAAGGATAGGGTAAAACAGTCCCATCCACTTTTCTCTTGAATCATAAGGGTTTTTTCCCCCTTTTTATGTATAAAAAATACATAATTCCTTTTTCAAAAAATTAAAAAGCTCTGTATGTGTGCATGCAGGCATGTATGGAGAGGTGAGAGGATGGCCTCAGGTGTCAGCCTTTGCTTTCCATCTTGTCCTTCGCTGTTTATCACTGCACATGCCAGCTAGCTGCCCCCAAGCTTCTGGGGTGTCTCCTGTTTCCACAGCCCACTTTAACATAGAAGTACTGGAATTACAGACTTGTAGTATTCTCTCCACCTTATGGAGGATCCGAACTCAAGTCTTCAAGTTTGTTAACTGAAGACTTTACCCTCTGAGCCATCATTCAGAAGGTTAGAAAGTTGTCCTGAAATGAATGCCTCTCCAGCTCTTTGATCAATGGCCTAAACTATTTTTTCTGGAATCCAGAACCCAGAAGAACAGTTTTTCTTCCTGTTGTCATAGAGATGGTAGCAACTGTAATAAGGATAAGAAACTGACACAGAAAAGGAGCTCTGCAGCTCTGGCTATGTGTGGAGGCTTCCAACTGGGAACAGTTGGAGAATTAAATCAAAACTCCTCTACTTCAGGCACAAGTTTTCTGAATGTTCAGCCAATTGACTTTGCTTTTTAGAGAAAAACCAAGAATGCTTCTATAATCTATGGTTTCTCTGTACCAAAAGAGGATAATGAAAATAACACCCCAGGAAAAAAACTCACATAAAAAAAAAAGAAAGAAAGAAAGAAAGTTAATGTGCACAGCCTGTGCTACTTCTAAACCACAATCAAACTGAGGTGTGGTTCAGTGGGAGACTGCTCACCTAGTGATATGTAGGACACTGAAAATAGTCATCTGCTTCTGATCGAAAACTGAAAATGAATATGTGAAAGTTAATGGGCTAGAGATTAAGGATAATAGCTTTAAAAGACAGAGATCCTAGTATTCACTTTTTTCTAATTTTTTAAGATAGATTTATTTATTTATTTATTTAATGTAAGTACACTGTAGCTGTCTTCAGAGGAGGGCATCAGATCTCTTTACAGATGGTTGTGAGCTACTAGGTGGTTGCTGGGATTTGAACTCAGAACCTTCAGAAGAGCAGTCAGTGCTCTTAACCACACAGCCATCTCTCCAGACCCAGTATTCATTTATAACAATTATGCTAAGCACTCTCAGTGGATGGACACTAAGTGAGAAATTGCATTTAAGTATTGAACCTTCCCTGCAATCATGATGTTTGATCAGCTGTTTGAAAATGATTCTAAAATGTACCTATCTGCTGCCTAAGAGGTAACTAAAACCCAAAACATAATACAGCTTAAAAGCAAACACGCAGTACCTGGTAGTAATATGTTTTTAAAAGACATACTCCTCTCTTACAGCAAATACTATGGCCTTTGATGAGTTGCCCTGCAGGGGCTGAGTGACCAAAGAAAGTACTCCTGAAGGCTGGAGAGACAGACATGCAGCTCTGGATGCATACACTGGTTACCTCTGCATGTGTAGCCTGCCTGCAGGCACTCAGCAAGAAAACACCAGAGTACTAACAGCTCACAGGGGAAACCAACAATAATATGAATTTAATCAGTGATGACAGTGCTCAGCTCCAGTTATTCCAACACTTTGAGCTGGTTCAAAAGGATTATCCAACAATAGAAGCACAAAGGGCACATGGCCCAGACCTTGCTCACATCTAGGGCCATAGTAATTATTTCATTTCCTTAATCTAACAAACAAAAGACAAAATTACTCAAAACCAACCCCCCCCCAAAAAAAAAAGGTTAAAAAAAAAGCTTTCACTTCTTTTTGCTTCTGGTTGTTGTCAAAACAGACAAGTTCACAAGACTCAGGAAGACACTACTCTGGACACAAGCTGTCACTGTGAGGAATACTGATGACACCTCACACCACTTATTCAGCCATTCTTGAGACCTGAAATTGACTGCTATTCATGCAAAGTAACACTGCTGTAGTTCAAAAAAAAAAAAATATATATATATATATATATATATATATATATATCTCAAGTCTTTCGTAAATGCCTATAACAATCACTCTGTGCCCACAAGAGGTTCTGTGGACATCCTCTTGGATAAAACTGTCAACCAACAAGGATGTTTTCAAAGACAAGTCTGAAATGCAAAGCCAGACGGGAGACCATGGTCAAATTAGAGGATACAAGAGGACAAGAACACGTGGCTCCTCCAGAAGCATATTGTAGATATTTTTGTTTGTTTGTTCCTGTAATGAAAAATTGGGTATTTTACCACATGCCAATAATTACAATGAAATGCAAGTCAAACTTCTTTTTTTTAAAGGGCAGGCATACAGCTCAGGCCTATGACCCCAGCACTCATTAGATAACGGCAAGAGGACTGCTACAAACCTGAGGAAGTCCCCTGAGCTACACAATGAGTTCCCAGCCAGCCATAGATGAGACTTTGCATTTAAAAAAAAGGTTTTTATATGAAATAAAGACTAGAGACTTGCTATTTGGAGATTTCTTTACAAGAACCTAATGGGTCATGATATGGCCAGTTTTTTTGTCAACCTGAGTGGTTTTCTGAATACACAGAAAGGAGGCCATTGGATGGCAGGCAGGTCCATTGCTCCTAAATTAAAATTTTAAGTTCTTTTTTTCTCTCTCCCTCTGTCTCTGTCTCTCTGTTTCTCTCTCTGTGTGTGTCTCTCTCTCTGTCTCTCTGTCTCTCTCTCCCCCCACCTCCCTCCCTCCCTCTCTCTCCCTCCCCATCTTCTCTCTCTCTCTCCCCCCCTTTCTTGACATGAAGTCTCTTTAACTAGAAAAAAGAGAAACTAAAATAAGAATAAGAATCCAGCATCTGCTGAGCAGCTAAGTTTGGGAAGGGTATTCAGTCTGAATGGCAAGAACTTTAGTGTTTGGCCAGGAATATACCCAGAAACCCTCACTGTGCTGAATGCAGATGTGAGCTAGGCATGGGCCATGTGGCATGAGATAGGTTCTAGCTCTGCTGCTTCCTATAGCCCTAGATATAAGCTAAGTCTGGACCACCTGGCCTGGAACAGATGATCCTGGTCCTCTGGAGCTCACTGGACTAAATCTGAACTCACAGAGCTCCATGTTTCTGCCTCCCAAGTGCTGGAATTAAAGGCATGTGACAGCATACCTGGCCAAAATTAGAAACTTCTGAGTTATAAAAGATACTATCAAGAAAGTGAAAAGACAACCCACAGCGTGTAAGGGTACATGCAAATCTTTGTTTCCCTCACCTTGCAATGTGGGGCACCAAACCAAACCTTGTGTATGCTAAAAGTGCTCTGCCTCCAACCTCTGTGCACTGTATACTGTACATTTGGCAAGATACTCATACCTGAAATGCTAAAGGAGTTTTTATAACTCAATAATAAACAAGACAAAGTATCTAATTAAGTATAGGAAAAGGCTCTGAATATACCCAAAAAAGACACGCAATTGCCAATAAGCACATGAAAAGATGTTCATTATTATCCTAAAGGAAGACAAGTCAAAACCACAATCAAATACCATTTCACACCAGCTAGGTATCAGTCAAAAAAAAAATGGCTAGCAGTGGTGGTGCACACCTTTACTCCTAGCATTTGGTAGGTAGAGGAAAAAAGATCTCTGTAAGTTTGAGGGCAGCCTGGTCTAGAGAGTAAGTTCTAGGACAGCCAGGGCTACAGAGAGAAACCCTTTCTTGAAACACCAAATAGATGATTGACAGATAGATAGATAGATAGATAGATAGATAGATAGATAGATAGATAGATAGATAGATAGATAGATAGTTTTTAAAAAATCAATGGTAAGCAGCATTGTGGGGCTGGAGATGGTTCAGGGGTTAGTTAGAAGCACTGGCTGCTCTTGCAGATGACCCAGGTGTGATTCCCAGGACCCACAGGGAGGTTCAAAACCATCTGTAACTCCAGTTCAGGAGGATCCAACAGCCTTTTCAGGCACCAGGCATGCATATGATACATAACTAAACACTCATGTACTTAAAAAAAGAATATTCCTCTTTAAAACAAAGCAAAAACTAAACTAAAAACCCTAAGCACTGGTTAGAATATGGCAAAATTAGAAACCTTAACACGTGACTGTTAAAAATGAAGAGTTGGGACTGGAGAGACGGCACGGTGGATAACAGCACTTGCTGCTCTTTTCAAGAACCTGGGTTCCATTTCCAGTACCTTAGTGATCCACAACCATCTCTAACTCTAGTTCCAGTCCTCTGCTGACCTCTGGGCACCATGCACAAACATGGTGTACAAACATACATGGAGCCAAACACATACACATAAAATTAAAATAAAAATTTAAACAAAGAGGGATTTTACTGTTTTGCCAAATTCAATTAGAATTATGTCACCCAGAAATTTCTAGGTATATACTCAAAAGAGATACACATGCAATTTTAATTTAATTTTTGCAGGGGGAGGGGTAGGACAGCAGAAAGCACCTCTCTATATAGCCCTTATTGCTCTGTAACTCACTATATAGACCAACCTGGTCAGGTGTATGCCACCATACCTAGCTATATACAAAATCTTGTATGTGAATGTTTTAAAGGCTATTCACAAAAGTCTAGAGGTATATATAACACAAAAGTTTACCAACTGATGAACAAAGTGTGGTATATACACATAATGGAATTGCTTACTTAGAAGGGAACAGAGCACCAGGGACATGCTCTAACCCTGATAAACCTTAATATCATGCTAAATGAAAGAACCTAGGCAGAATAATACATGTCTTCACAGTTCAGAATAAGGAACTCCAAAAGCATAAAACTGGTATTTAAGACTGAAGTACAGGTGTGGTGTAGTGGAAAAAAAAAAAGGTATGTGCTACAGTGTGTGCCATGAGATTTCTTTTATTTTTATTTTTACTTTTATTTTTTGAGACAGGTCTGTCCTAGAACTCACTATGTAGACCAGGAAAGCCTTGAGCCCAGAGTTTCCGTCCCTCTGCCTTTCAAGTCCTGGGATTAAAGATATGTACCACTATGTCTGATTTGGGGTTTCTTTTTGAGGTGATTAAAATGTTGCAAAAATGAATTATAATGAAGAATATATAACTCTCTATATAATACACTAATACCCATGGAACTGTACAAGTTATAAAGGAGAATTACATTGTGCATAAACTGTATCAACAAGGTTATTATTAAAGAACTATGCGAATAAAGGACAAGTGGGGAAAAAAAGAGCAAGGTTTTAATTATCATCAAGTGCATATACATGCTCATGCTGTTATAGAACTCTGTTCTACAGATGTGGCATGGCACAGCATTGGTGTTGTCTTGAAATCAGATCAGTTGTGATTATCAGTACAAAACCCTCACAAGATTAGGCCTATTAACATTTCCTGCTGGAAGGTAGGTGAGCTGGTTTAAACAGGAATAGCCCCAATAGAGCCATATACTTGAATGCTTGGCCCATAGAGAGTGGCATTATTAGGAGGTGTGGCTTTCGTGGAATACATGTGGCCTTGTGGAGGAAGTATGTTACTGTGGAAGTGGGCTTTCAAGTCTTGTATGCTCAAGTTATACCTAGTGGCAGTCTCCTGCTGCTGCCTAAAGATCAAGATGTAGAACTCCCAACTCCTTCTCCAGCACCATGTCTGCCTAGACACTGTGGTGCTTCACACCTTGATAATTCTATATTGAACCTCTGAAACTGTAAGCCAACTCCAATTAAAATGTTTTTCTTTATAAGAGTTTCTTTGGTCATGGTGTTTCTTCACAGCAATGAAACCCTAACTAAGACAGTGGGAGAGAGCATATAAGACATAGGAGGCTTCCTCCCTCCTACAGTTGCTGGGACAGAATCTTATTCAGTGGTGTAGCAGTTCCAAAGTTGCTTATGCCCCAATTAAAGCAGCCCCAATTAAACTCATGGTTCTACCAAATTAAGTTAGGTGCAATCGTTTCTTTGTTTGAGGTTGGTGTCCTATCTGATATTAACAGATGTCTGTTCACAACTCTCTTAGGAAAGTCACAAGCGCTCAGGATCCAAACTAAAGCTTCACATATGACTAGCATATCAAATAAGTGGCATGCATGTGGAAGTCAGAGGACAACTTTATGGAGTTGGTTATCTCCTCCCACCTTTACATGTATTCTGGGGATCAAACTCAGGTCATCAGGCTTGTACAGCAAGTACTTTCACCCCTTGAGATATCTCACTGGCCCACAATTTCTTTTTAATCATCTATTACTGGTATTAAAAGCTAAACACTATGTTAGACTCTCAGGGTATCCCATTGCTAACAAATGAAGGTGTAAGGAGTGGAGTTAACAAAACCAAGCAGGGTAGACCCAGCCTTGATAATTAACTCATCACTTTACTCTTTATGGGGGTAAGAACTTCTGTAGGCAGGTTCAACCCAGCTAGTCGTAAAAACAACACAGATGAAGCTAAGTATAGAGAAACTACTTTACCTCCCTGTCAGTTCAGCTTGTTCACCTGTAGAACGGGAATGGTCCCTAACCCACATGCAGGCGGACAGCACAAAATCAACAGATAGGGAGAGATATAGAATGTAATACACAAGAGGGAATGGGTCCTGGGATGAGGTTCAGAAGTTAACATGTTAAGAATGAAAATGGCACCCCAAAGTGAGTGGTACAAGCCTTTAATCCCAGCATTCTGTGATCCCAGCCTAGCTCTGAGTTTGAGGCCAGCCTGCTCTACAGAGTGAGTTTCAGGATAGCCAAGGCTATCCTGTTTTGAGAGAGAGAGAGAGAGAGAGAGAGAGAGAGAGAGAGAGAAAGAGAAGGAGGAGGAGGAGGAAATGGAGGAGCAGGAAGGAAGGAAGAGGAGGAGGAGGAAGAAGAAGAAAAAGAAAGATGGTGCAGCCTCATGGGTGGAAAAGCAATCAAATGGAAGGTTGGTGGGACAAGAAGGCCTTCATTGAATTGCACTGAACAAAGCTTCAAAAAGAGCCCCAAAACAAAGAATGTAGAAAAGCAGGATAGCAGCTATGAATCCAAAGTGGGCAAGAGCTCTCACAGACAGGATGGTTCCTGCACGATCACTAGCTGTACTCAGACTACAGATTCACTGTCTCTGTAATTGCCCTGGTAAGTTTCCAAACCCAGGGAGAGAGCCAAGAGTGCTCCAGGAAAGGACACTTGATGAAAATCACATGATTAAAATATTCCTGAGTAGTTTGTTAACAGAGGGTGAATAAGGGAGGGAAGAAAACCATAGGCTCAGGCACTGAAAGTAGTAAATTATGTGCTGGCTTTGTCACCCTATATGATCTTGGGCAAGTAATATAAGGACCCTCTACTCATTGGTCTTGAGAGCAATGGGAATGTCTGTTGACCTCCCTATCTCGTGTGGGTTTGATGTTTGTCCCGTGTACTGTGGAATCCCTGTAGACAACCATCATATATCAGGGATTATGAGCACAAATTAAAGTAGTTTCCTGCCCATCCTCACTTCATTATATCTATGCTGGGTTGAACCTGCCTACAGAAGTTCTTACCCCCATAAAGAGTAAAGTGATGAGTTAATTATCAGGCTGGGTCTACCCTGCTTGGTTTTGTTAACTCCACTCCTTACACCTTCATTTGTTAGCAATGGGATACCCTGAGAGTCTAACATAGTGTTTAGCTTTTAATACCAGTAATGGATGATTAAAAAGAAATTGTGGGCCAGTGAGATATCTCAAGGGGTGAAAGTACTTGCTGTACAAGCCTGATGACCTGAGTTTGATCCCCAGAATACATGTAAAGGTGGGAGGAGATAACCAACTCCATAAAGTTGTCCTCTGACTTCCACAAGCATGCCATATATTATGTATTATATACACATCAATAATTTAAGAAATTAATTTTTAAAGAAAGTGGGCATGGTGGCTCATGCTTTTAATCCCTAGCACTTGGGAGACAAAGGCAGGTGGATCTCTGAGTAGTCCAGGCTAGCTACAAATAGGTCCAACCAGATATGCAGAGAAACCTTGTGTCAAAAAACATAAAACAAGTTTTTTCAAGAAATAGTGGCTCTCTAAACTTTTTCTTGTGAGATCCTTTGCTTTGTTTTATCCTTTGCAGGCATGAAAAGAGCTGGTTGCCAGGTCACCAGACAAGCTCCCACAGTCTTCAACCAGTCAAATCTTAAGTATTACAACAATGATAGTGTCAAATTTCAAGGCAACCAGATAAAGAGCTGATTCTACACTTATGAGAAGCCTGTATTTATTGAGTTTCTAAAATGAAGGCAAGACCATATTGTGGAATGTGTTTTTTTAAAAAAACAAAAAACAAAAAACAATAATTAATGCTGTCCTCTCTCCAACTGTGTAAACTTGACATTTATTCCTAGACTCCTCACAAGTTTTGATATTTAATAGGGGGAAAGTTAGGAAGAGACCCAAGTGCCTCAGGCAAAAGATGCCTATGGACTCAGGCATAATGGGCCTATGGACCAGAGAGCTCTCAGACACAGCTTCTTGACACATACTTATGGAGCTGAGAAGTCAAAGGGTATGTCACTGAAGTAACCATGAGGTGCCCTTCAAGGTCATCTCCCACTTACCCCTTTTATCCTGTAGGTTCGTGATGAGTATGAGGCTGCCTGCTTCAGCCCACTCAAAACAAAGTAGCAGAAGGGGAAACCTTCTTGGTAGCAATCTTGAATGAATTCTTCAGCAATGGAGCGCCTTGTACTATCCAATGTAGCACCTGACCCTTCTATTTCTATGCCACACTTCATTGGAATGAAGGACAAAGAAAGGACACTCGTGACTATGCACCCTTCAGCTAGTAAGTAATAATCTGTATGAATTAAAAAGTGACATGTTGTAGCTTTTTGTGTACAGTGTATCAGCCCAATCAGAAAGGCTTTGCCCCTTGTCTTAACAAGATTACCCTACACTCACCTTGATTGGATCAAGACTACTTCCCAGGACCTGTCACAATGAAATCGCAGGACAGGACCCAGGACAGTGAACAAATTTAGACACTCCTGGGTCAGCCCCTCCCACAGCCAGAATCCTTCCTATCTGTTTCACTGTCCACATGAAAAGATCAATGCTGGAATTATAAGGCTGTTGTTAAGATTAGAAAAAAACACCTATAACTCATCCAGAGCAGTGCCTGACACAACTACCAAGAAACCAGAGATGATAACATCTTGGTGACATTTGTTGCATGCTTGCCAGGTCATAGGCATCACTCCAGTATCACGCAGACACTGACTTATCTGGTTCTCACAATCACTTCTGGAGTATACACTCCTGTCTTATGGATGAGGAAGACAAGTACAGTGTCACACACAAGGATGCTACAAGTTTGGAATTTAAACCCAGGCAGCCTCTGAACCTAGGCTTTTAACCAACTGCCATAGTTGACATTAAAGTCTTGCCATAACTCACTGCTGTGGCAAAAAACACCATTTTATCCAGTCTAATCTAAAAATCCTGACTCCACATATTCTTAATTAGGTTGAGCTTGAGTAAAAGGCAAACATAAAGCAAAGACAAGCACTGACTAAAGAAGGCTTCTGCCCTGGTGAGCAACCCAGTTCCCAGTGGGTAGGTAACTGGTTCACAGGTAAGGAAAAACTAACTCCAAAAACCCCTTTGCCTCCACAGGTCAAAGGTCCAAATTTAAGAATGTAAAATATTTTCAGCCAAATGCTGACCATATTAAGTGAGATGCAGCAATAGAAATACAAAATTACCAAATGAGAATACCACTTTGTAGGAAGAAAAAAAGATTTGTGAAAAAATGGGTATAGTCTCTGGCTTCTAAAAATGTTTCATATTTACATATACACACAGGCACACATGCAGACACAGACACACAAATGCACATAGAGTGGGGGAAACAACCCTTGGAGTTGATTATATCCTTTCACTTTATGGTTTGTCAAGCTTGGCAGCAAGTGAGCCTTCTCACCAGCCTCAATCCCTGATTTATTAAAAAGACATTAAACTGGGATAAGGATATAGCTGAGTATTAAAGCACCTGTCTAACATGCAAGAGGCCTTAGGTTCAATGGGAAAGAAAAAAAAAGCATCAACTTGACAACTGTATTACATACTAAATCTACCCATGACACCTTCACCTCAAGCACATTCTGCACTTCATAAATGATTTTCCTAACATGGGTTCTGTCTCCCCAAAGCAGACTTCTGACAACGTGCCAGGTCTTGCTCAACTGAAGAAAGAGAGAGAGCTGTGACCGAAATGAAATGTTTGGAAGTTAGTGGGGTAATGAGCAAAGGAAACAAATGGGTACTTTTAAGGAAAAGGCAATACCTAAAAGAAGTCATACATAGGAACACATATTTATGGCACTAACTTGATCTAGCATCAATACAAAAAAACAGGTCTTTTTCTTTCTTTCTTCTTTTTAAAGGAAGTGAACAAATAAGGAAGGACTAACTCTAGCAGGTACTGGGCTAGTCTGTTGTTCTGGAGGATAACCAGGCCATCTAACACCTTCATTAGGACAGCACAGTAAGAAGTCGGGAAATGACACATAGCCTTGACCAAGACCTGAAAGGCTACAACACGAACTCCACGTTGAGAATTTTAATTTACATCCAAACTTAAAACCAACTCCTGAGCGCTTTTGACTGTCTACTTGGCTAATGTGTACAATCCACCTAAGGAGGGCTACACAGAGCAGACACTGAAAACCATGGCCCTTCCTCTCTAAAACTGTGTGGCATAGGAACACAAGTACAGTCCTTTGTCAGAAGCAACACCCTGTTGCCTGCTGTAGTATTTAAAGTTAAGGGCTGTAGATTAAGAAAAGGAAGTACCACCGGGCAGTGGTAGCACATGACTTTAATTTCAGCACTTGGGAGGCAGAGGCAGGCAGATTTCTGCGTTTAAGGCCAGCCTGGAACAGTGAGTTCCAGGACAGTCAGGGCTATACAGAGAAACCCTGTCTCGAAAAACAAAAAACAAAAAACAAACAAAAAAAGAAAGAAAGAAAGAAGAAAAGGAAGTACCTTCAAACTTGTTCTCGCAATAGGCTACTTGTCTTCTATCTTCAGATTTTATTTTAACCCTGCATTGGGCTATTCTGCTACAATGTGTCTAGTTGTAGATATGTGTTCCAATTCATCCTGTTAATCAAAGTACTCTGTATTTTGCTATAAAAGCTAGTGTCTTACCCTACTTCTGGAAAGTTTTCATCTCTCTAAATCAGTGCTTCTCAACATGTGGGTTGAGACCTCTTTTGAGATTGAGGGGAGGGGGATTGCCTAAGACCATTACTACTACTACTACTACTACTACTACTACTACTATTATTATTATTAAACAGTTGCAGCATTAGGAAGGTTGAGAATCACTGCTCTAAATAATTCTTGTCTCCTATCAATCCTTCTCTGTGCTCTGGAACACAAATCAGAACTGGATTAGAAGCTTAGAGATGCCCTCTTGCTTACTCAATTACTCTGTTAAAATATATTACTTTTCCTCTATGCATTCTGGTAAATTCCTCAGGACAACTTTCACTTCACCAATCCTATCTGCCTTCCTCTTCAGCTTAGAGTTTTACTCACCCCCAACACAGTGAGACAGGTTCCTGCCCAGACTGTCCTTGAACTCCTGGTCAATCTCTTGCTGAATTCAGTCTTCCAGGTACTAAGATACCAGTACTGCTCTATTCTCACTTCTAGTGCATCTAGTCTCATTCACAGCTGCTAGCAGTATTTACTTTTTACCTGCTGTGTTTCAAATTTTTCTTACTGATATTCTTTATTTTATCTCCCTCAAAATGTTTTCTGGATGAATTGTTTTTAAATCCAAGTCTTACTATAGTAGAGACTAGACTTGAACATGGTGGTTGTCCTGCTTCACCCTCAAGAGTACTGGGATCATAGACACAGAGTAGCTTTAAAAATGTGGTTTTGTTGTTTATGATCTTCCTCTCTACTCCCTTGCTAGGGTGCTTATAATGGCAGACGAGCCCTGTATTTGGCTACTAATACAATAAAATTACTGGGGTTGGAAATGAAAATGTAAACTATAGATATTGATAACTTACCATACTATGGTCAAAATGCTCATTGTGAAGCTATTGGGAATAGAGTTTGGTATAATTATTGTGATGACTGGAGAAAGGCTAATGCCCATTTTGTACCAATTTTGAGAGCCATAGTTATCAATGACCAAGAATAAGCTGAAATAACCATTTTAAGGAAAGAAACCCACTGAAATGTCACAACATAGGTTTAGAGAAATATCACAACAGCATCAGCCACCTAAACTTCCACTGGAGAGAAATATCTCTTAAATCATCTTTCTACCTTACAATGAAAATAAGGGGCGAGTAAGAATTGAAATGCCAGATGTGGAAAACTCCATGTTTGACTATGAAATAGCAACAAATACAAAATTCTTCTTAGCATTCTTCGCCCCATACATATGGCACATGAACCTTGTGTCTGGCTATCAGTACAATAAAACTACTGGGATTGCAGATGAAAATGTCTATGATTATCCAGATTGGGTCTAGAATGAGGCAGGTTACCTGACTGAGGAGATATCAACATCAACTGCAACAAACCCAGGTGAACCCACGATTCGACATAACTACATTTGACCTAGACAGTGGCAAGAGAACACTATGAAAAGTATTTCTCTCTGAGAATACAGTACAACCCACCATATGGATTCAAAAGCCCAAATTCACTTTTTGAATTACACCTACAACTGAATAGGCCAAAAGTGACTGTATTGGATGTGGCCAAATTTCTTAACCTATTCTACTTTGGTATGAGGGTCATATTCATTTTCACCTATTAATGACTGGCTAGAAATTGCAGATTGGAGACACAACATTACAGATCTCCACTAATCTTGACTGACCTGCTGCCACTACCCTTCGCATTTTATTATACTGAAGTCCCACCACCCAAGGACAACCCATGCAGACAGCCAGACACTCTGTACCTGCACAGTATTCTATAGAGCTTAGATTATACTGTAGCATAGCCATCATATTAAAAGTAATTGCATTAACTTTTATTTCTGAATAGGTTTTCAACTTGGTACATAACAAACCTGAAAAATCCAAACTTGGGAAAATACATATATGCCATAGGGATCACGGCAATATCCTGTGATCTACATTGTTTGGACCATTTTGCTTATTAATTGTTTTAGTGTCTGGAGATTTATTTTCCTCCATTTGTCTATTAGTGATTGGAATATTTATTGTATGTTTCCTCCTTTTTCTGCTGTGGCCCAAATTTTCAAATCACTGTGAAATTGTTAATAATCCTTATATGTGGTCCTCATCAGTACTCTGTATGCCTCAAAGACCAAGAGATGGAATGTAATAAGCATAGTAAAAAAAAAAAAAAAAACCTCTTAGACATGAAAAAAATAGCTTAGTCAGGAACCTACTACACCCAGAGCTGCACCTGATAACCAGATCCCAGTGACATCACTCACTCAAGAAAATCAGACAGTCCTAAAACTTCATGATGCTCACTAGACAGTATGTTAGCAGAGACCAGGAGCAGTGCTCTGATTTACACGTCTGGAGAAACTCCACCTTGATCTGTCCTATGGCTGACAAGTCTCCCCTAGGATCCTGACCCTCAAATCAAAGACTTCTGTTAAGAGACTATACCTGACCTTCAGCGAAGATAAGTCGAATAGATGAGCAAGCAGCCTTGGCAAGACTGTCTTAGGACTGTAGTTAGGAATTTAGAGTATTATGTAACTTTTGTTATACTAACTACCTATTATCTACCTTTTTGCTCACAACAGTGCTGGGGATCAAAACCTCTCTAGCTTCATTATACCAAATGCATGTTTTACCTCTGAGCTACACCTTCTGAGCCCAGTTCTCTTTCTATGGGGCCATTTTCCTCAAGTGTGCTTATGGTCTGCAAACTTATACTCAGATCTAATTGAAAGACAACCTCAAAGAAGGTGATTCCCTGCACATACCATTCCTTCCTCAACAGTTCTGTGACTATTTCCTAGGATCCTTAAGCCTGCCATAGTAACACTGGCAGTCTTCAGGCCTCCAGGAGGCCACAGCACTCATGTTTTTTCTGTGTCTTCCAACTGCCCCATAGGTACCTGAGCAGTGAATGAAGAATGGGTTGTCTGAATTTTTATCTACTTTCATAGCTGGAAAAGTCAGGCAGTCAATCTGACTACAGTCCTCCCCACATAGAGTACTTTCAGGTCTCCCTGGACTCCCAGAATAAAGCTAGTTTCAACAGCATCAATGCCTATTTTCTTTTTTGTTTTGTTTTTCAAGACAGTTTCTCTGTGTACTCCTGGCTGTTCTGCAGACCAGGCTGACCTCAAAATCAAGAGAAACACCCACCTCTGCCTTCTGGGTGCTAGGATTAAAGGTGTGCACCACCACTCCCCAGCCAATACCTACTTTCAAACTCAACATGGCAGGACTATGGCGCCAGCAACAACATTTCTTCTTTTTTTTTCTTTTTTTGTTTTTGTCCCCATAGATTTGTTTATATCTTAGTTTTTAAGGATAATCGCATCTCTAATTTTCTTTTTATATTTGATGTTTGAAATGGAAGTGGAGCACTGGGTGGTGTTTTATGCCTAAGGATAAAAAAACAAACAAACAAACAAAAAAAAAAACCAAGGAAACAAAATCAAGTACAAAACACCTGAAGTAGGCATGGTGCAGTGGAGAAGGAAGGACAGGCAAGGGGAAGAGTCTATTAGAAAAAAGGAAAGTGGATACAGAAGGCCAAACCACAAAGACTTTATAAGTCTTCAGATGGGAATCAGTGGTGAATTTTGAGGACGGAAGTTATGTGGTCTGGCGTGTACTTTAACTGGATTGCTATAGCTACTGCTGTACTTGGAAAGACTTGGTAGGGGGATAACCATAGAAAGTGGGACCGCAGAAGGAAAGCTAGGGAGGAGGCTCGAGGAGAACCAATAGCAATGTAGAATAAGGTAGTAACAGTGGAGGTGTTGGTTGAGAAGTGGTTAGACTCTGAAAGTGAAGGTAGAATTGGGGGGGGGGTTGATGAGTTAAAGATGGATGGGGAATAAAAAGGAACCAAGAAATGACTCTCTACATAGACAAAGCATAACCAAGATGAGGGAAAAAGGCCAGTGCTCCTCCTCCAAAAACCTTAATATTAATTAATTTATTTGCTTTTTAGTGTTAAAAATGGAACCAGAGCTTTGAGCATGCTAGACAGATACTCTACCACTGAGCTATGCCCCAGTTAGGGAGTTCAGTTTTAAACACTTTATATATATATAAACTGAACTATAAAAAATACAGTAACTACTTTAAAACTCAAATGAGGACTGAGGACTATAATCCAGAACATATAGAAAGCTCCTTTTTTTGTTTGTTTTTCTATTTTTTAAGGCAGAGTTTCTGGTGGTACTTGCTATGTAGACCAGGCTGGCCTCAAACTCAAAGTAACCTATCTGCTTCTGACTCCCCGGTGGTAGGATTAAGTGTGTATCACCCCACCTAACTTTATAAAGAACTCTTAAAACTCAATGGTATGAGCATCAACAACTCAACCAAAAGTAGCTAAAATATTAAATATTAAAGTATTAAGTAAAACACAGGGCATGATGGTGTCTACATCCCAGCAACTTGGGAAGCTAAGACAGGAAGATTGCAAGTTAAAGGCCAATCTGGGCTACAGAGAAGTTCAAAGTCTGAACAAATTTGAGAACCTACCTCAAAATGAAAAGCCTGGCACATGCTTTTAGCCCAGCACTAGGAGGCAGAGGCAGGAGAATCTCTGTGAGGTTCGAGGCCAGCCTGGTCTACAGAGCTGGTTCCAGGACAGCTAGGGCTCCACAGAGAAATCCAGTCTTAAAAACCAAAAAGAAAAAAAGGAAACAACAAGAATGATAATAATAATAAGAAGAACAACAACAACGATGGTGAGGACAGGACTGAGGATATACCTAGGCAGAGCATGCGCCTAGCATGCACATAACCCTAAATTTAATCCCCAGGTCTCCTCCCTCCCTTCCCCAAAACACACACAGTAAAAAGTATGATTTCACAGAGAGGCAGAGATAGCAAGATGTCTAACAGCCTTATTCATCAGAGAAATGCAAACTGAAACCGCAACAGGCCAAAATGGCTAAAATGTAAAGATATAAAGTGTTGGCAAGAATATGAAGCAATAGAATGCTTGCACACTGCATTTGTGAATGCATTTCCAAAAAGTAGTCCCTTCAGAAAAAAAAAAAACTGGCACTTCTAAAGAGTCATGCCTACCATATTCTACACATTCTATGAGATATTTACACAAAAGAAATAAAAACATTTATCTATACAAATTTATTTAATTATCCACAGAATTATTTTCAAAAGCAAAAACAAAAATGAAGACGGGAGGGAGGGAGGGAGGGAGAAGAGAGAAGCCATCTAAGTGAATGGATAATCAGCTGTGGCACAGCCACACAAGGGACTGTTGTTATTCAGCAACAGAACAGTGATGTATATATGCTACAAGGATGAACTTCAAACATCCCACTTAATAAGCAAACTCAGACTTCCTCTTTTCCTGCTAACATAACAGCAAAACTACATATGCATATAATAAATAAAGTAAAATAAAATAAAATAAAATAAAATAAATACTATATTAGACTTGAGGATGGGGGTGCATGCCTGTAATCCCAATCTTTCCCCATGGAGGCAAGAGGACCAGAAGGAAGTCCAAAGCTAGTCTGGGCTAAATGACACCTTGTCTCAAAACAAACAAACAAACAAACAAACAAACATTAAAAAGTCCTCACCCTTCCCTGGGAACAATCTTTGCCCAACATGACAAAAGACAGGTTCTAAACCAGTCTAAGCTATTTAAGACTCTACCTTTATTTTATTTTATTTTTAGTGTGTATATATATACATCTGTCCACATGTGTAGGTGCATATGTATAGGCCAAAGATAAACTTTGGATGTCTTTCCTTAGGCCAAAGATAAACTTTGGATGTCTTTCCTTAGGAGAAATCTATCTTTCATGTTGAAATAGGCTCTCTCACCAAAACCTGGGATGAAGCAAGTAGGCTAGGTTAAGCTGGCCAGTGAGCCCCAGGAATCTCCATGTCTGTCTCCCCAGCGCTAGGATATGTGCCCTGAATCTTGCATTTTACACATCTGTTGGGAGCTTGGGGGGTGGGGGCACATCACATTTATGTCCTCATGTTTACCAATTGAACTCTCTTCCCAGCCTAATCCTGTTCTTAAAAACAAATAAACAGAGCCAGTGTGGTTGGGTGACTTTAATTCCCAGCACTGGGGAGACAGAGGTAGGCGGATCTGAGTTTGATGCCAATCTGGTCTATATAGTGAGACTGTCTCAAGAAACAAAAAACTCAAACAGGAAAAACAATACCAAATTCACATAATGCTCTCTCAAATCTAAAATGCTGTTGATCATTACATACCCCCCCCCCCGCCCCACCACCCCTCTTTCAAGATACGGGCAGACCTGGCTGGCTTAGAAATTGTTACATAGCTGGGCAGTGGTGGTGCAGACCTTTGATCCCAGCACTTGGGAGGCAGAGGCAGGTGGATTTCTGAGTTTGAGAATAGACTGGTCTATAGAGTGAGTTCCAGGACAGCCAGGGCTACACAGAGAAACCCTGTCTCAAAAAAACAAAACAAAAAAAGAAGAAGAAAGAAAGAAAGAAAGAAAGAAAGAAATTGTTGTATAAACCAGGCCACTCAATTAGTTTTAAAATATTCTAGTTTCAGAGTTGATAACATATAAAAAGAGAAAAACATGAGAATCAGCAAAATAAGTTGTCAATTTTTCAAATTACAATCACTTTTTAAAGGGTAGTGGGTATTTTTGTTTTTGTTTTTTTTTAAGATTTATTTAATGTATATAAGCACACTATTGCTGTCTTCAGACACACCAGAAGAGGGCACCGGATCTCATTACAGATGGTTGTGAGTCACCATGTGATTGCTGGACCCCTGGAAGAGCAGTCAGTGCTCTTAACTGCTGGGCCATTTCTCTAGCACCGTGTAGGGTTTTTTTTTGTTGTTGTTGTTGGTTTTTGTTCTTTGAATTAAAAATTTTTTGAAACAGTATAAAGCCTTGGCTAGTTTAGCTATGTAGATCAAGCTGGACTCCTAAGTGCTAAGATGAAAAGTGTGTATCACCATGCCTAGTTCAAAGAAAACTATTAAATTATGCCATTGTGAACTGAACTATCTCCCTAGACTATTGAGATGAAGTACTATTTCCCAAAGTATCCCTGCAGTTGAGGACTTTACGGGGTAACGGGTTATATGAAGTCATGACGAGGTTGTTGTGATGGGGCAAATGTGTTCTAGGTCGAGGCACCAGATAGGTTTTGTTCTTGTTTCTTCTGCCTCCTGAAGAAAGAAGACAGCTATATGTGAGGCAGCCATCCAGTCAGCCCTCACCAGAAATCAACCATACTGGTAGACTGATTGTGGTGTTATATGGCTTCCAGAACTGTAAGGAATAAATGACTCCTACTCAAGCAGCTCAGCTTGTAGTGCTCTGTTGGAGAAGCTGAGTGGATTAAGACTGTGACTACTCAGGTGACAAATATGGAAGAAACTGCATCCGTCCCAGTGGAGGCCATAATGAGCTGTGTACTAGGTTAGATATGGATCCATTTTATATGAAGCATATTTCATATTTAAAACAAACCAATGACATGTAACCACCAACACTGTCAGTTTCAGAGTAATGCATTGAATACCATGAAGGTGAATGACCTGCCTAAAGCCACGCACAAGTACCAAATTAGAATTCAAGCAAGGTACAAGCATGTGGGCCCCAGATCCCTGTTTTTCTAAACTACAAGACCCCTCTAGGTACATCCTTAAGAAAGTGCCAATATTTTACCAATTCTCACTTTCAAGAATGGAAAACTCAACACAACTAAGTGCCATCAGTCAAGAGTCTGATTAATGACAGGCTGCAGAAAAATTATCCTTTCAAGATATAGTGGCATACTGGTCATTAGTGCACATCATTGAAGCTTATCTCAGAGTCCTGAAGCTTTTGAAATATTCTGGAATGCTTAACTAAAAGCCTTCTTCATCTTTCTCATTGATATTCCAATTTTCGGGGGGTGGAGGGTAGAAAGAAAAAAACAGGAACACATGCTTCACTCAGTGTCAGGGCTAGCCTGTGGTTTTATAACAATCTTCAGGGTCAATGACTTCTCCAGACTGACCTCTCTCCGGCTGTAGCCTTGCTCCTATTGCCTGTGGCTGAACCAGTGGCTATTCCTGTGGCTGCTAGATAGAGCTCTAAGCCAGAAGTGGACAAATACTCCCTAAGATGAATGATCTGGCTTATAGACAGAACAGCAGGGACATGGCTAGGACTCGTTTCTAAGAATAATTATATATTAGTTGACCAAACAAACAGGGTCCTCCACCCACCAGTTCTTTCCTGTTAGTATCACTGTACAGGGCTACACACTACCCGACGCCCTCGATGCCAAGGTCTACTCTGAGCACTCAATGATGAATGGGGCCGCTGGAGTTGTGCAACATGCTGGCCCCTCCTACACGGATGCAGAAGTAGCTCAGATTTCTAATAATACTGGGAAGATGACCAAAGACAATCTGAAGTTGGGCAGAAATCTGATCTACACTATGATCATCAAGGAGGAAGGCTAGGAGAACCTCATTACCATTACACTTCATTATTAATGTTTGATACCTAAGGCTCTCTCTGAGTGGGTTAATACTGTAACTCTCCTACTAAAAAACCCAAACATGGAAGAACCTCTTTTATTTTTATTTCTTTGAACTTAAAACCTCATTCTTATAACTAATATAGCTCAATTCCTAACTCAGAGCAATATGTACATATAAATATATCATGTTCTCAAACATGTTCTTAATTTTAACTGCCAAAGTTCACACCAGAAATTAACTCAAGCCAGAAACTGTGCTCACAAACACTCTTAATGGAAATAGACTGCTCTTTTCCCTCAAGCAAAGCAGAACTATGTAATGCCTTTGTGTTTGGGGCTCAAAACTGTGAATGGGAATACTTTCCCAAAGTCACTAACATACAAAAGAACCAAACAAAATCATGAAAAAAAAAACATGGAAATAAAAAACTTGTCTACACTGAAAGGAGCTGTTCTGTTGATAAAGAGAGGTTCAAACATATTTTAAATATTTTTAAACAAAGGCCTAGCTGATGTCCCTTAATCCATCCATCCAGCTCAACTTTCTGCTTAGGCAGCTGCGTAATAGAGTACCCATCCAGAAGGGAGATCCACAAACATTTCTTCAGTGCCCAGCATTCCTGGGGGACAAGGGACTCACCAAGGTTAACAGCAACTTCAACCTCCCATGTAAGTGCAACAACATCTTCATAAAAGTTTTACAAGGACATCCTGGCACAAACCAAACTACCACGAAGGGTAATGTTTCGGGGCCCTAAGCGTTCCAGCAGCTCGCTTTTCTTGGCTGCCTTTCCCAGCTGTGTGGTTGAAATTGTCAGTCAGCTGGGAGCCCACAGAAGGATACCATGGTGAAAGCACTTGGAGAAAATATAGCCAGATAGCCCCATGCAGGCTCAAGGCTCTGTGGTCCCCAGGAAAGGGAAGCAGGTGGAGGCCAGTCAAGTTCAACATTTCTGACCAGGACCAGTGCAGACCAAGAACAGGCAGAAAGGTGGATGCTGACACACACACAGTCACTTGTCTCTGGGCGTGTCAACATTCGCCAGCATCCTTCTAGAATACATCACCCTCAATGTTACATTCTTCATCAAGGTGACCATATACAGAGCACCACTCTGAGAAGGAACCTTTCGTGATAGGGGCACAGGTCACCCTGGGAAATAATGAAGTAGCTTTATGAAACAAAGAGTCACAGTAACTGAAAGCATGTGACTATGGTCGACAACAGTCAGCCAAGTCATTTCTCAGGGCTGCTAGAGCATAGGAGTACAATCTGAGTAGCTTACACCACTTAAACTTACCATCTAACAGTTTTTAAAAGCCTAAAGTCAAAGTATAAGCATAGGCTGATTCCTTCTGAGAGCCACAAGGAAGACTTCCAGGTTTTCTCAGCTTCTAGTGGCTCGCTGGCAACTATGAATGATTCTTGGTTACATCACCAATCACTATTCACCAGGGGTTCTCCCTGCCTATGTGTCTGTCCAAATCCTATCTTTTTTTAGGGATACTACCCATAATGAATTAGGACTCTCTCTAGTGACCTTATAGTACCTACATTAGGCCTTTTATGTAGACTCTGATTCCAAACATAGTCACATTCTGTGGCACTTCATGTTAGGGCTTGTTTGTTTGTTTTTATTTTTAAGATTTATTTATTTTATGTATGTGAGTACACTGCCACCATCTTCAAACAAACCAGAAGAGGGCATACAATCCTGTTACAGATGGTTGTGAACCACCATGTAGTTGCTGGGAATTGAACTCAGGACCTCTGAAGAACAGCTGAGCCATCTTTTCAGACCTCCTGTTAGGGTTTTTAACTCACAAGGATTTTTTTTGGGGGGGGGGGAACCATTAGTATTTTCATTCTTTAACATGTCTTTCAAATAAGTAACTACAGAAGCCAGACCTGTAATATCATGATGAAGGAATAAGGTGAATAAATAATTTTTAAAGTGGGTGAAAATATGTGGGTGAGAGAAACACAGGCAAGGTGCCACCTCAGAGGGAAACAAAGAAAAATCAGTTGTAAAACAATACATTTCTAGACTGTTTTGGCAGTGGCCTGTTGCCAGTAGCTATACAGTAGAACCTCAAAGCCTGGCAAGATATAAAAGAGGTTGAGGTGCAAAATACACTAATGGCCCAGCTACGGCTTCAGATGGAGTCATAATTGGCTGGGAAACTGGGCTCACCTTACAATTCCATGAATTGCTAAGTTAGAGTCTCATGCCATTCAGTGAGGATTTACATAGCAAGGATCAGGTCATTGCTAGCCATTGGCCTGGGTCTGAACTATACACCAGTCAAGGTTTCTTAGTGTGAGGAGTGTCCTAAGACTGGAAGAAGACTCTTATGGGCCACAGCCTTTGCAAATTTAAAGCACAAAGAGAAATAAAGAAGAAACTGGGAAAACATTTTATTTTTCAACAAAGCTTCAACAGGAATAGCATTGTGATTTTAAATTCTGAGAAGATAAGGAAATGGGATAATTAAAAGGTTATGTTACCAGTCTGCAAACAGCAAATGCTTTTAACAGTTTAGCCCTAATTCCATTAAATACTTGCTAGGCCATCAATTCTCTAAGTCCAATCTGTAAAGTGAACTGTGGTATCCTTCAATCTCTTCAGGTAAAATGTGAAGGCAAAACATTTTTTGTCAGAATACAAAGACAACATTTGCCTTGTATATGTTGGTAGCATTTATTCTAAGCAACAAAGAGAAAAGCTGAATGAAATTAATGTAGTGGTTGCCACACTTCACTTTTAACTATACACATTCAGGTAACATTTTCTAAAGAATGTTAGTAAAGTGATACTGAGATTTTATGCATCTCAATGGAGCACACTTGTTTTCATACTGTTTCTTTTGTGTGTAACTTATGCATATGTGCACGCGCGCACACACACACACACACACACACACACACACACACAGGTAGAGGCAGGAGACCAATGTAAGGTGTCTGTCACTATCACTCTTTGACCCAGGGTTCACTAACTGGTTAGACTGGCTGGTCAAAGAGTTCCTGAGAGTTCCCGGGAGTTCCCATCTCACCTCCAAGCCCCAAGTGCCAGCCAGGGTCACAGATACTCATGACCATACCTGGCTTTTATATGGACTCCAACCCAGGTCCTTATGCCTTTATGTCATGCACTTTAACTGACTGAGGCATCTTCCTTTTTTTTCTTTTTTTTTTTTTTTTTTTTTGGTTTTTCGAGACAGGGTTTCTCTGTATAGCCCTGGCTGTCCTGGAACTTGCTCTATAGACCAGGCTGGCCTCGAACTCAGAAATCCGCCTGCCTCTGCCTCCCAAGTGCTAGGATTAAAGGCGTGCGCCACCACCGCCCGGCCTTTTTTTTCTTTTTAAAGATTTATTTATTAGTATATCTAATTACCTCCAGCCCCAGAGGCATCTTCCTAATCCCTTGTATTCATATTGTATGACAAAATGTGAATAATACATAAACCGCTTCTGATTTACAATGAAACTTGACAGTTATTTCAACTTGTGTGATTTTGAGCTACAAGTTAAACTAGCAGATTTTCTAGAGGACTCCATTTTACTTAAAAGAATATCTGATGAGTATGATTAAATCTCAGATATATCCAGATAGTTATAGGGCAGATAGATTTAGGTAGGTACAGGACAGACATTTTCTCCAATGAATAAAGAACTCCCATAACTTCAAGAAATATAATTTAAAATTTTATTTCCAGTGATAAATTTTCAAGTAAAAAGTAGTTTAGGAAACATATCTGCTACCATGTATCTCCCAGAATCCTGATACCCAAAGAACTTGTTATTGAGATTGATGATATTAATGTGCAATACTATAATGCATAAGGTAAATGAACAATTTTTAAAGACTATATAAATAAACGTGTCATTATTTGAAGAGCTTCTTAACTGATTCATTATTTACTAAGGCCAATTCATGATAATAAAAATTTATGAGTAAAGGAGTGATTCAAGGTCTAGGAATGACCAACAGATTTCATTATAAAACATATGAAGAATTTACTCATGTGGTTTCAACACCTCCATTGAAGTCAACATATTTTTGAGAAAATGTCTCTTCAGACAAGTATAGTAATAGATTACTAGGAGACAGAAGGATCTAAAGTTCAAGGATAACCTAGCTATGGAGTAAGAGCCTGTCTTGAGGAGGAAGAAACCCAGACAGGAGGCTAGGAAGACAGTTTTCAGGTAAAGGTGCTGGCTGACAAGCCTGAGTTCAATACCAGAACCCATATGACAGAAAGACCAGACACCAACATGTTACAGCTCTGACCTTCATGCAAGCACAAACATACATACAAAAACACACAAAAATTTTTTAAGAATGTTAAAAACAAACAAGCCAGGGGTGGTGGTGAATACCCTTTAATAATCTCAGCACTCGGCAAGCAGAGGCAGGCGCATCTCGATGAGATTGAGTCCAAGCTGGTTTAAAAAGTCAGTTCTATGACAGGGCTACACAGAGAAACCTTGTCTTGAAAAACCCAAAGAAACAAACAACCCCAAGTAAATTTTAAAATGTTGGGTATGATGGCATGCTATATCTAGAGACAGGAGAGGGGAGGGGAGGGGAAGGGAAGGAACGGGGAAGAAGGGGGAAGAAGGGGGAAGAAGGGGAAAGAAGGGGGAAGAAGGGCGGAAGGGGGAAAAGTTAGGGGGAAGGAAGGGGGAAAAAGGGGGAAGGGGAGAAGAGGGAAGGGGGAAGGAAGGGAGGAAGGAGAAGAGGGGGAGAGGGGGGAGGGGGAGAGGGGGTGAGGGGGAGAGGGGGAGAGGGAAGGGAAGGGAAAGGAAGGGAAGGGAAGGGAAGGGCAGGGCAGGGCAGGGCAGGGCAGGGCAGGGCAGGGCAGGGCAGGGCAGGGCAGGGGAGGAAGGAGGGAGGGGGTTAAACTATATCTTGTCAACTATCTCTTGTCAAACAGCCAAATTTTCTTTAGATAATTCAACTAATGCATATTATGACAGACTAGACATAGAAATGAAATGATTTTAAAATCTATCTTCTGTTCAGACAAGCATTAAAGACATTTACAGGGCTAGGGATGTGGCTCAATGGTACAGTAAGTCAATCCAGGAGCAGAAAGTGGTATTATAAATATATAAAACAAGTCTACTTTTCTTAAATCTTCCAAAATAAAAAAATTTTTCAAACAAACAAAAAAATTATTTGGGAGCTAGAGAGATGACTCAGCAGTTAAAAACGCTTATTACTCTTGCAGAGATCCAAGTTAGGTTCCTAAATTCACATCAGGCAATACACAACTACCCCTAACTACAGTTTCAAAGGATCTGATATCTTCTGACCTCATAGGTATCTGCATACACACAGTACATATCAACTCATGAAGGCACATATTCACAAGCACATAAATAAAAATAACAGATAAATACATTTTAAAGTTCATTTAGTTAAAAGGTATTAGGTTACAAGGTTACCTTTAAATAAATTTTAAAATATTTTTAAATGTTCTAACTTTTCATATGGAAACTCTCAACAGACATAACTTAATGAAGAAAATCACTTTGTGACCATGAATTCAAAAATAAAACAAATACCATGACTGAAATGGTCAAAGGATATAAACAAACACATCTCCAAAGAACATGTAAGAATAACCAATGAGCACATGTTAATATACTCAATATCATTAGCCATCTGGGAGCAAATCAAAGTCAGCATCATGCCTATAATCCCAGAACCTGGAAGGATGAAACAGGAAGACTGCCTCGAAAATTCGAGCCTGGATTCGTACTACACAGTAAGAACCTTGAAAAAGAAAAACAAATGAACAACAACAACAACACCCTATAATAAAGATACTACTCTGCATCTACTACAGTATGTCTAACATCAGAAAGACAAACCATTAAAGGGGTAAGGATGGTACTGGAGAAAAGGCTAGGGAGTTGAGCATATGGGGGGGGGCGGGGGCTGGAGAGACAACTCAGCAGTTAAGAGCACTGGCTGTTCTTCCAAAGGATCCAGGCTCAATTCCCAGCAATCACATACACAGCAGCTCACAACTGTCTGCAACTCCTGTTCCAGAGGACTCTCACAATAGACATACATGCAGGCAAAACACTAATGTGCATACAATTTAAAAAAAAAAAAAGCACATACAGTAGAAGACCCCAATTCAATTCCCAGCCACAACTGCTTATAACTCCAACTCTAGGGAATTGGAGGCCTTCCTTCTCTGGCCTGTCAGCAACTGCACCCACATGCACACACCCTACACTGATAAAATCATAATACTATAATTAAAATCTGTTTTGTTTTTTTCATTTTTTGGTTTTGTTTGCTGATCTGGCTTTGTTGACTTGGCTGGGCTTGAACTCAGAAATCTGCCTGCTTCTGCATTCCAGAATGCTGGATTAAAGTGTGTCACCATATCCAACCCTTTAAATCTGTTTTAAAAGCTAAATCACAGGGGATGGAGAGAAGGTTCACTAGTTAAGAGAACCACTTGATACTGTCACAAGAGAACCAGGTTCCATTTCCAGCAACAGCAGCATAGTGGCTCATAACCATCTATAACCCCAGCTCTAGAAACTTTAACACACTCTCTCATAGGAGGCAAAACACTCATATACATTTTAAAAAAATCATGATTTAAAAAAAGAGAAAAATGAATTAGTGGAGTCATCTTGCTGACAAAAACGTAAAATATTATAGCCACATTGGAAAGGTATGCCAAAATGTGAAATAAGGTGACTCTATAAGAAGCAGCAATTCCTCTCCTAACCCTGTAACCAAGAATAAGGAATATCCACAGGATAATAGTAATCAGCAATAAATGTTTGATAACAAGAGACTAGTAAGAGAATATTGTTCTCATGTGTTTATTTACAGGAATCCAAATACAAGTGTTAAAAATATGAATTCTTGCATATGGGCTGCACTGACTGGACTCGGTGAGTTAGCATGTAGGTGTTTTCGGGAGGAGTTGGAGGAGGTGGATATGATCTATATACATTTTATTCATGTATGAAATTACTGTAGACTGATTTTTAATATCTCTCAAAAGGGGTTGGAGAGATGGCTCAGTGGTTAAGAGAGCACTGACTGCTCTTCTAAAGGTCCTGAGTTTAAATCCCAGCAACCACATGGTGGCTCACAGCCATCCGTAATGAGATCCGATGCCCTCTTCTGGTGTGTCTGAAGACAGCTACAGTATACTTACATATAATAAATATGTTTTTTAAAAAAACTCTCAAAAAGAGCCAACTCTAACCTTGTTCATCTTTCAAAAAATGGTGAAACTGGGCAGCCAGTTGATGGCTCACGGGATAGGTAAGAGGGTTTTCTGCCCAAGCATAAGAACCTGAGTTCAGATTTCTAGCACCCACATAATAAGCCGGCATGGCTGCAAGCATCTGCAACCCCAGTACTCAGGAAGACAGCTGGGACTTACTGGCCAGCCAACCTACCTGAAAAAATCCTGGGTTCAACAATGGACCTCCTTCAAGGGACTATGGTAGGGAGCAATGGAGGAAGACATCCAACACTGTCCTCTGGCCTCCACATGCACACTCATGTACCCTCCTATAAAGCGCATATACCACACACATAAACCACATATACATCAACACAAAATGCTGGACCCAACAGAAGCACTATCCTGTGGTTTTATCCATATCCCAGTGCTCTGAATTCAACTCTCAACTTCCAAATGTCTGAAAATATCTCATCTTTTCCAGCTTTACAGATGAGTTCCAAAGAATCAAAAGGCTGAGCTCAAGGTTTCACATGTGCAGTATTCCAAACTCAATCAACTTTATAACCAAGTCTATCTTAACACACAGCACAGACTTCAGCCCTCAGTAGCTACCACCACAACTGAAATTTCCTGACTCCCTTTCTCGTCCCTCTGATGCCTCTAAATCCAAATTCAGGAATCAGAATTATTTCAACAACAAACAGACTAGCTCTCAAGTCTACCACCATTCTCACCCACCTTTAGCCAGGCCTCCTGAACTTTGTCATAACAGCTGGTTCAAGCACTAATTTCTATAAACTATTTTGACATCAGGTATCACTGCATGATCACAGGAAGGTGATACAGAAAACTGCTAAGTTATAAATTAAAATGCAACTTAAAGCCACTTTTCACTCAAAGAATGACAGTGGCTTTAACTTGTAAAAAACAACATCAGGGTTGTAGCTGGCAGTTCACTTAGCAGACTGCTTTATCTAGTGTGTACTAGGTTCAATCCTCAGCACAGCATTAAATCAGGCATAATGATACATGCCTATATATCTGTAATCCCAGCACTTAGAAGGTAGAAGCAGGAAGAAAGAAATTTAAGGTCATACTCCACACTGAGATACTTTAAAAAAAAAAAAAAGAAAGAAGAGAAAAGAAAAGAAAATCTAGGTTATCAAATTTAGATAATTTAGCAATTACCAACAACAAAAAGAACAGAGGTATTTATTTGTAAGTTCACCTATTAAGTAAGCATTTAACTTTAGATTTTAAAAAATATTCTCAAAATGCTTTGTGGGACATGGAGAATCAATTAAAATGAACATTCTCAGGTTATAAAAGTAATATTTATAAGATAAAGAAAATGAAAGTATTAAAAACCCTTTATCAAAGGAACCCTTTTATATGTACATAGGGTTTTTTTCCCTTATTTTTTAGTTAAACAAAATTAGGAGTTTTAATTTTCTTTTCTTAGGGTAAATTCCCAGAAGAAAAAGGTGTTGGTCCAGGAATAGGAGTACTTGAGTTTCTCCACCAGCAGTGCACCAATTATGGGAACCTGTTTTCTTCTACCTTCTAATGAAACTGAATGATTTTTCTGGTAGCCTTTAATATTTGGATAGGTTTTTTCTTTTTATTTTTTTCCTTTTTTTTTTCTTTTTTTAGGACTTCTTCTAAAAAATTATAGCCCTGGGTTCTTTTGGAATCCTTGTTGTTTCACAAAGTCCTAATCCCCACCTTGTTCAAGGCAAGAGCACTCAGTTGAATCCAAAAGCAAATCTTACACATTTCCCCAGCACATCATCCCTAGCACAAGGATAGGCAGGGAAGGATCATGGGATTCCCAAATTCAAAACAAAACAAAACAAAAGCAAAGATGATGCTTTGGGGGAAAATAGAGATGTTACAATGTATAAGGATTTAGGCAATTTAGCAATTCCCAGACCTCAGATTACACCAGAAAGCAAGTTTACTGCCAGCATGCAGACCTTGGGAAGAATAAAAGAAAACAAGTGGTATTCCCTTCCCCTCTTACTTATGTTAATCACACTATTAGAAAGATGAGAAGTCAATTAAGTAGTTTTAACAACCACTGCAGCATCTGTTTCCAAATTAACTAGGACCAGCCTGCAAAGTAAAGCTTATGGGGAGAACAGAAGGGAGCTGCTTTCTTTTTCTCTCTTCTACTCTCTCCCTCTCTCTCCCAAACCTCAAATTTTAGACAGAGAAAATCCATGCTGAGGGACACTGGGAATCCTAGAATAAATGCACTAACAGCAGGCCCCTACCCCCAGCCTGGTAAACCTCTCATCTATAATCCAACATGAGAGACAACAGGCAAACAGCAAGAGGTCATCGTCAAAGGACTGGTTGCTAAGGGAAGCAAGTACAGAGGCTGCAAGCATGTCTCCATCAAAGTCCAGCAGCTGCAGAAGAACCACAAAGGTGCAGTTCCCTTCAGAGTGGAGCAGGAAGGGGGAGGAACTGAGGAAGAGGAGGAGGAGGGAAAAACATCATACTCTCAGCAGCTGCCCTGTGGAACTTTAAACCTGATTGTTTTGTTCTGTTCAACAAGAAGAAACTAGAAAGAAAAAGAAACTTAAAAATAAAAACAAAAACTAACATTTCCTGAATATGCCTTTTAAAGAACTACCCAATCTTTCAGCAAACCTGAGATGGTTAGAGAAAGGTCATAGCTATGAAAAAAGCAAACACTAGTGATACAAGAAAGGAAAAGCTTTGAGAATACACCAGAACAAATATAACCCAACTCTTTATGAAAATGCTGACAATTTTTAGTCTAAAATGCCCCTTCCTAATGCTAGGTCATGGAAATGTACTTATCTAAGCACATGAATCTGAGAGTAATCTGAAGCTGCTTTTGTTTTTCCAAGTAAAAGAGATAAGAAAAGTCCACAGCCCTTAAGTCGGTACCTCAAATATTCCCTTTCACATCTGAGATCTCCATATAACACTGGTCTCTAGGAACTAAATAGGACATGGAGTAGAGAATCAAGTCCCATTCCTTGGCCCTGAAGAAAAACAAAAGGCTTGGGGTCACTGACTTACAAAAGGCCAAGTCTCCCCATCTCTTAGAAAACAACCCCTTCCAAGGACCAGCTACAACTATAGGACCTAAGTATCAGAAGGAAAGAGCTTAAAAACTGGTCTTCAGCAAGACAGTGGTGGAGCATGCCTTTAATCCCAGCACTTAGGGGAATCTCTTGAGTTTAAAGTCAGCCTGATCTACAAAGCAAGTTCTAGGTCAGCTGAAGCTAGACAATCCATCTCAAAAAAGGGAAGGAGGGGCCCGCTGTAGAGATGGCTCAGCAGTTTAGAGCACTCACTTGTTCTTCCAGAGGTCCTGAGTTCAATTCCCAGCAACCACATGGGGGCTCACAACCATCTGTAATGGAATCTGATGATCTCTTCTAGTGTGTCTGAAGAGAGAGACAGTGTACTCACATACTTGAGAGAGAGAGAGAGAGAACAGAGAGAGAGAACAGAGAGAGAGAATAGAGAGAGAGAGACAGACTAGAGAGCACACCAGAGCCCAATGTTCCATGTAGGGACAAAGCTAAATGGCCTGGATCATTGATTTCAGTTTAAACACTTAGAAGTTAAGAGTTATGATATCTTTTTGTATCAATGGACCTGTCTTCATATTCTGTAGACTTAAAATGCCCTAGGTTAAAAACAAAACTTTAATGACTTGTTCAATTGGCAAAGAGTTTTTCTCAGTGACTGTCCTCAGTCAAGCACAAAAGCATCAACATGTAATTTAGAAAACGAATCTTGCCAGGCATGGTGGCATACACCTTTAATACCATCAACTGGGAGCTAGAAATCAGGCAGACCTCTGTGAATTCTAGGCCAGCTACAGCTTCAAAGTGAGACTATCTCAAACAAACAAACAATCTTATTTTATCCATGTGATGAGGTTAAAACAGCTTGTATTAAAAAAAAGAGATCTAAAATTAGATTTTTTTAAATGAAAAGCAATAAAGAAACACCTCTGAATCCATATCAACATAAATTGGCATTACTCCATACTGCTTGGTACCTGGTGCCATGCAGCTAATAAATAGCTATTACTCATGCAACATTCAAGTGAATTCTGATTTTCTTCCCTAATTAATCGTAGCCACCACTGCCTGCTCACCACCTCAAGCTAACCTTTTCTACAGTGACAAGACTGCTAAGAAGCCTACTATACTGTTGCTTTAATGTCAGAGAGCAGAAAAGAGGGGAGAGATGTAGTGTTTATTACCAGGAGGACAGACCACCTAAGGGCCTTTCACTTCTGTGGTCAAATGCTGGAGAGCTGAAGACAGAAGGTGGGGGGAGGGTGGGGGAGGTGGAGTGAGGGTCATGAGGGTGAGTCAAGCCAGAAAAGGAACAACTGTCCATAAAATGAACAATCTCAGTAGTATGAGTCCCATTTAGGGGTTGGTTATTTTTATTTAAATTTTTGGCTAAAACCATCAAAGGCTTCTGCAAGGGTAACTTTTTTGCAAGAGTAAATCCCTGCTGATAACAGTGCACAACCAGAGATAAATTTTAAAAGACCCAGCCAAACTCCTCATCCAAAGAATGAGGTGCCTGTTCCTGTCCTGGGAACCTTCTAAAGTCCTAAGAGGAAGACCTTGGTGGCCCTGGGTCAGGTGCCAGCAGCCTCTAAAGGGGAAAGCAGGGGCCTCTGAATGACCAGATTAAGTCTGAATGGAAGAAGACCCTGTGATTAAGTTTTCTGAACAGTTGGCTCTCTCAAAGGAGAGCAACTGCCTTAAAAAACAAGAAACAAAAAAAACCAACCCTAGTGCGGCTCTCTCTCTGACTGTCTTTCAAAACTGAGAGTCCTGCTGCTCAAATTTAGGAGAGTGGGTTTTCACAAGCTCTACAGATTCGTCTAACTTCCAAAAGGAGGAGGAAGAGGATAATAACACTGTCACACTTCTTGGACAGGTGAGATTGACAAGGAACTTGCCTTGAACACCAGTCTTCCTAGGACAAACTTGAAAACTTTCCCAAGCCATTATTACATAGTGAAGAAATGGTCACTTAACTCTTCTACCTACCTCATCTTCAACAAGTTTCTTTGCCGTAATCTCTCAGCATAGCTGACAAGCATCCCTGTGGGAAAGCACTCTGCTCCAAACATGAGCAGAAACGGCAAAGAGCAAGTATTTATCTAACCTGTGGCAAGCTGGTTATATATATATATATCTCCCTGGTTATGCAAGCCTTAGGCCTGCTGAGGTTTTGTTCTGCTTTTCTAAGTAGTGAGAGAAATATCAACATAAATCTTCCTTTACAGAGAAAGAGCTAAGGATTAAGTCAATTTATAATGAAGACTGCTCATATATCAAGTATAATTCATTAAAAAAATCTTGTTCAACAAAATGTTCAGTGACTCTTCTATGTTAAAAGCTCAAGGTTGGGTGGCAAAGGCTAATGTTTTTAAAAACAAAGGGGGAAGACAGAAGAGGTGAAAAAAACCTTACAAAACTATCATGTTTAAGCTCGACCTGCCATGCATGATTTGAGATTATTCTCTAACATCTGTTTCTATAACTGAAGTTTAATGTATTCCCATTAAACTGCAGGGGACAAAGGGTCGGAAGGCACAGATCTGAGCTCCATGAAATTGTAGCTGCAGAGGAGAGTCAATGTGAATAGAACACAATAAATATGGGGTTGGAGGGTATGCATCCATTGAGAGGATGCTTTAAGAACCAAAGACCAAAGATGAGGACAGAAGATCTCAGGATGGCTTCTGGGTTTGATTTCAAGGACTTTAAAAGGCAAGCTCTTCACTGAGTAATCAATGTAGCAGATATTGCATTTATGTTAAATATACCATTTACTTTTACATATGGGGCAGAATATTAGCTCTGGATTTAAATTTATTTAGTATTTTAAAGATTTTTTTTTAAATTATATGGAGTTGTGTGTATATTTGAGTGCAGGTGCCTATAAGTACAAGTGCACAAGAGGCATTAGATTCTGCTGAGGGTGGAGTCCTGAAGAATATCTAATGGCTGAGAAGCACCTAAAGAAATGTTCAACATCCTTAGTCATTAGGGAAAATGCAAATCAAAACAACCCTGAGATTCCACCTCACCCCAGTCAGAATGGCTAAAATCAAAAACACAGGAGACAGCAGGTGTTGGCGAGGATGTGGAGAAAGAGGAACACTCCTCCACTGCTGGTGGGATTGCAAGCTGGTACAACCACTCTGGAAAGCAGTCTGGTGGTTCCTCAGAAAACTGGGCATGACGCTCCTGGAGGACCCTGCTGTACCACTCCCCAGAGGCTTCCCCTGCATGCAATAAGGACACATGCCCCACTATGTTCATAGCAGCCTTATTTATAATAGCCAGAAGCTGGAAAGAACCCAGATGTCCCTCAACGGAGGAATGGATTCAGAAGATGTGGTATATTTACACAATGGAATACAACTCTGCAATTAAAAACAATGAATTCACGAAATTCTTAGGCAAATGGTCAGAACTGGAAAATATCATCCTTAGTGAGGAAACCCAATCACAAAAGAATACACATGGTATGCAGTCACTGATAAGGGGATATTAACCCAGAAACTCGGAATACCCAAGACACAATTCACGTATCAATAGATTTCCAAGAAGATGGAAGGAGAGACCCCTGGTCCTGGAAAGACTGGATGTAGGGGAATACCAGGACAGAGAAGTGAGAGGGGATTGAATGGGGAACAGGGGGAGGGAAGAGGGCTTATGGGACTTTCGGGGAGGGAGGAACCGGGAAAGGGGAAATCATTCGGAATGTAAATAAAAAAAATATAGGAAAAAAAAAGATGATTATAAGCCATCCAACATGAATGCTGGGAACTGAACTTGGGTCAGTTGCAAGAGTGGCACATGATCTTAACTGCTGAGCCATCTCTCCAGACCACACTTATTTAACTATTGCTATTATATACTGAAACATGGTAGCAAACATCTGTAATCCCAGCACTAGAGAGGCAGAGGCAGGAGGATCAGAGTTTGAGGCTAGCATGGGCTACACACACCCAACCCATAATACTCACAAGATATACCTTTTAAAATACTTATTAGAAAATTTTGTAAAGATCTTGGTATGAAATTCTCAAAGAATGGAAATAGTTTAAAAAGTCCCAAGTGATGGAACACACTTTTAATTTCAGCACCGGGAGGCAGAGACAGCTGGATCATAGGGGCTCTCTGCTAGCCAGCCTAACCTACCTGGCAAGTTCCAGGCCAACAAGAGACTCTATAAAAGAAAAAGAAAAGCCAGCCCAGTGTGGTTGTATAAGTCTTTCAGAACTTAGGAGAGGCAGGTGAGTTCAAGGCTAGTCAGGTCAATGAGTTCCAGTACAATGAAGACAGCTAAGGAGTGAGCTGGAAAGGGAGGGGGAAGGGGGAGGGCAGAGAGCAGCCCCAGAGAATGATGAGTCACAAGTATTAATTCCTTGTCACCAACACAAGATCCTAAAAGCACCTCCAACATTGGTTTAAAACACTCAAGGAATGTGTCTGACAAACACAGTTGGTGTCATCAATTAACCTGTCCAACAGCAGCTTCTAAACAGGAATGAATGATATCTCAGGTTGTCCTCTGGCTTCCACATGCACCCAGATACACGTGAACAAGCATACATTAACACACAGAATTTCAACATGGATCTCATTTCCAAGTCTAATAGCTGAGTGCTGACTTTACAACAGCATGAAAGTCATATATATTAGGTATAAATCCTCAAATTTTGAATCTGGATTTTTTTTTTTCCTAAGCTACTGATAATTCAGTACAATACTCTCCAAAGATGCTAAGCAATGGCAGAGACCCTACTGTGTGCTGTGTTGCTAAGTAGAAATAGTGTGTGTATGTGTGTTCTGTATACTTTCAGCTTATGATATTTCCCATTTACTATGGGTTTATCTATAATCACTGTGAGCATGTGGACCTCATTTGCACCATCGAAGCTGCACATGTATATATACCTTATCCTTCAAAGGACTTTTGAAGGCATAAAAAATCCTCTTTGCAAGTTCTTACAACTCCCAGTCTTTCACATATGCTTTCTCCACCCTTGAGTACTAAGAATGAACCCCTGGCTAGTCAAGGCTCTACAACTCAGCTGTATCTCCAATTCCATAAAGTACTTTGGTACATTATTGTTTTTCTATGTACTTTATGTCTGAAGTAAACTGGAGTTAAGGATACTCTTTCCCTTCCTATAGTAGCAAAAGGTATAGCACTGGGAAGCTGATCAAACAAGCCATATTGTATTCTGATCACAGCACCCAAAGTGCCAGAAAATTATGGCTTCAGCTACAAAGCTGTCAGAGGATTTTACTCCCTTAACCTCCCTGACCCTCATCTGTTAACAGGAAAATAATGATACCAATTTCTTAAGATTGTTTTGATAAATAATTGAGATAATATGTTAAGTGGTTGGCAGTGTCTAGAATATGCTAAGAACTCCACAGAGGCTAGGAAATAATATCTAACTTCCAATATAAGATAAAAGGGACGTGTGACTGTCCTTATCTTTCATCTGCTAGATTTACAATAAATATGAAAATAGATAATATGTACTAAATTTAAAAGGGTAAAAAACAAAAACAAAACAAACAAGGGAAATAATGTGCACGGCCCTTTAAAAAACAGTGAAGCAAATCCAGAGGTGCTGATACAGAAAAAAATTAGAGTTAACAAAAGTACTCTTGTCTTTAGATTCTTTATAGTTCTAATGTAAAGGCTCTGTAACAGATGATACTATACAGACTGAAAACTAATAGTAGGAACTGGACCTGATCTGGATGCACACACCTTTAATTCAAGCCCTTGAGAAGCAGAGGCAGGCAGATCTCTGTGAGTTCAAAGCAAACCTGGTCTACAGAGTGAGAGTTCCAGGACAGCCAAGACTACATAAAGACTCTGTTTCAAAAAAACAGAAACAAAATGAGACAAAAAGTATATCTCCAAATAAGATGGATCTACATACTAAAAACAGAAATAGGGCATAGGTTAGCTGTTCTGTATCACGTTTCCTATAAATCCAAAACAAAATAGTTGTATAAAACAGCAATACTGTGTGCAGCACAGACCATTGTTTTTTTTTTTGGTTTTTCGAGACAGGGTTTCTCTGAATAGTCCTGGTTGTCCTGGAACCCGCTCTGTAGACCAGGCTGGCCTTGAATTCAGAAATCCGCCTGCCTCTGCCTCCCAAGTGCTGGGATTAAAGGCGTGCGCCACCACCGCCCGGCAGACCATTGTTTTATAAAAGTATTTCTATATTGGAATATATACCTTAAGATGTTAAGAATTTCCTCTATTAACATTAAAAATGATGTTCATTTCCTTGTACCTTCTGCATCTCAGGGAGACTGCCAGGTCAGCAGCAGCAGCAGCTGGGAACTTGTTAGAAATGCAAATTCTCAGGCCCCACCCCAGAGCCACTGAATCAGCCTCCTAAGAGGTGGGGCCAGATGATTCTGATGTACATGAAAGCTAGAGAATGGTGCCCTAGATCATAGAAACTGGTTTTGTAACAAGTGCCACTTTCACAGTCAAAACAATAGAACAATGAAGCTGGGAAAAGGGGTCAGTGTGCTGATGGATGAATAGCATTTAAGAGTCACCACATGCCCAAACATGGTATATACCATGGGACTCAGGAACAGCAATTCTCAAGCACACATGACCTACTAGCTCTGTCTACCTCCCAACCCCAAACCAGCTTAGGGGGAACCTCTGGAATGCCTACAGAGATATGGCTAAAGAAAGTTTGGCACTTGGGTTTTTTCTTTTTTTCTGAAAAAAAAAAAAAGTTATGCAAAAGAGAAGTCCATTGGCAGATTTTGATCTTCATCTCCAAATGAATGACCTCTGGTCTCAGTTTGAAATTAACAGCACTAGCTGAGGTGTAACAGTTTAAAATTTGTAGGTGGTACAGCTGAGATGAACAAGGCGCCATGACAGGCAGTGGGCCCTGCTTTGGAGATGACCTCCTGTGGCCTCCTTTACTCCTGTTCTGTAGCTGGAGTATTTACAGCTCTCTAGAATCACCCTCAGACTGACTAATGCCTAGGGTAGAAAACCCATGGTTGCTGGTTTTTTTCCCCTCAGCTCAATTTTGAGAGAATGTTCTATACTTTTCCAAGTACCAAGAGGATGCTTTTGTCCATTTATGAAACTTAGCACATGCTATGGAAAAGAAAAAAAGAATTGCAACTTCTAGAAATGTTTACTTTATAACCAATCAATTTATTCCCACTTATGACTGGCTAGAGCAAAAACTGGCTGGATTGGGAAAGGAGAAGGTATGAACAGTCAGAGTAACCCTCTTGTGACAATACAGCTATTCTAGATACTTTTCTGAGCCCAAGGAACAGGGGTCACAGTCCAGGTACAGAGGGACGTAGGTGTTCTACCATAGAGGGCTGTTAATGCACTCCTAAACAACAAGAGTGGGAAAGTTGAAATGGTAATAAACTATACTAGGGTTATCACGTTGGGTAGGTAAGGTGGTCACAACTACCATGGATGAGATCACCCAAGCCAGAAAGACTAGTGGGGAGTAGATCTTGTCTGGGTGTTGACTGAATAAGATCAGGCTTTTCAGCCACAGAGTAAATCAAGACCTATGAATACAAGACCTTCTCATGAGTCTGGAAGCACCAATGAACAGAGACTCCTAAGAAATACTTCAGGGGGCAGTGGTGGCACACGCCTTTAATCCCAGCACTTGGGAGGCAGAGGCAGGAGGATTTCTGAGTTCGAGGCCAGCCTGGTCTACAAAGTGAGTTTCAGGACAGCCAGGGCTACACAGAGAAACCCTGTCTCGAAAAACCAAAAAAAAAAAAGAAAGAAAGAAATACTTCAGGGTGAATGAAAGGAAAGATATCTGCGAGTGATTGACATGTGAAGTCTGTGCCCAAGAGAACAGCAACTAGCTTTCTAAATTGCATCAACTGTGTATCCAAATAGTACTTACTCTAAGCACCAGAAAAGATGGCTGGTGGAGCTCCAGCTCAGGTTCCTCATTATGGTGAAGGACAATAAATGTAGGCAGAGCTCGCTGAAGCAAAACCAGACACTTCCCTCTCTTCCCCTTGGGTTACTTGACAGTTGTGTGAGGAGCCTCTATGCAAATGCTGAGAGAGCTCCTCATTGCTGGTGGAGTTGCAGACTAACTGTGGAATATCATTTTATGAAGCTATGAGAAGTTAAAAACCAACAAACCAAGCCAGGCTGTGGTGGCACATACCTTCAATACCAGTGCTTGGGAGGGAGAGGTTTGAGACCAGCCTGGTCCTACAGAGCAAGTTCTAGGACAGCCAAGGCTACACAGAGAAATTGTCTCAAAAAAGAAACAACAACAATAAAAATAAATAAAAACAAAAACTAACAAATCTTGAAGGACATAGAAGGAGGTGGCATGCTGATCTCATGTAACCAGTCAGATCTGTGTTGGTGGTAGCAGTTTGAATACTTCATCCACACAGCACTCAACAGTAGATAGCCTAGTTCCCAGATGTACAAAGATAGAATGCAGCTGTGACCCAGGGAGAGAAGGCCAGTCAGTATAGTTCAAGTAAAGAACAAGAAAAGAGAAAGTAAAACTGATGAGGAGCAAGACCTCAAACCTGTGCCATGAGCTTTATAAACCACAGAGCTAGAGGGAACTGAACCACCTGATTAGAATATCCACAGTGGTACATCCAGAAAAAGACAGGTTTTAAGGGAATTGAGCAATACAGAAATTCTATACCAGAAAAGTCCTATTTAAAAAAAAAAAAACCCACAGGACAAAAATCAAGATCATAAAATCCATGTCCAGAAAGTGGGACAGTATCTGAAGCTTCTGGAAAAGAAACTGGGAGCTTAAAGTAAATGCTGCTTAAGCTGTGTGTGGTAGCACACCCTTAATCTCAACACTCAGGAGGCAGAGGCAGGTGGATCTCTGTGACTTGGCAGCCACAACTGTCATATTGGAGAGTCCCAGGACTAGAGTGAAACCTTGTTTCAAAAAACATGTTAATGCCATTCTCCCACAAGTGCTTAGAAGCATGTCCTGCCTCATAGTCTGAATCATAAGCCAACACAAGGTTTTGTTATAATGTATTTTAAAGCCCTTGTATTCAAGGAGGACCCAGACTACCATGTCTTATAACAAGTGCACAGGACAATCCTTTTTCTGCAACAGCATAAAAATGTAGCTATAAATGCATTAAAATGCAAAACCAAATACCCAGGTGGCTTTAGTGTATCTACCGTAAGAAAAGTTGGACAGAACTTCATTATATTATTCACTATTTAGATTTTAATAAGCATGCCTTCTGAAATTACAAGAGTAATTCTCTAAAGCAATTTTTTTTTAAAAATAAAAATTAAGAACAAGAGTTCAGGGGGGGCTGAATAAAAACTACCCATGAATGGCTTTTTTTTTAAAGATTTGCTTATTTATTTTATGTATGTGAACACACTGTCACTGTCTTCAGACACACCAGAAGAGGGCATCGAATCACATTACAGATGGTTGTGAGCCACCATGTGGTTGCGGGAAATTGAACTCAGGACCCCTGGAAGAGCAGTCAATGAATGCTCTAAACCACTGAGCCGTCTCTCCAGCCCCCCATGAATGGCTTTTTATGCCAAATCTCAATGCAGCTCTTTTTCCAAGGGATTTTTGAGAGTAAATAAGAGGCAAAGAGAAATGGCCACTCCAAGGCACTCTATATAGAAACAGGCAAGTTTTATGGGGCCTATTAGGCTGACAAACTATTGCTACCACAGCTCCAAAGCAGCTAGGTAGCAAAGCAGAGGCACTATTCAGAACCTCTAAGATCTTCCCATTTGTAGTCTAAATGTTACCTCTGTTCTTCTTAGGCAGGGCTGGGAATACAGCTTAGTGGTACATCCCTTGCCTAGCATGTGTCCTAAGTTCACTTTCCAGTGCCCTATTTTAAAAAAGAAAAGCTTCTATGTCACACAGTCTTTTGCTGATAACCAAATGACCACATGTGCAGCAAAGCAGTAAATCCTTTCCCCACCCTCCAAAATATGCACAGTCTAGGCAGCATCAGTACAGCAAGTCCTTAAGCGGAAAGCACTTGACTGTCTTAAGTGATTTGCTGAACTTGAGCTGCACTCCAGTATCACTGCCAATTAATTCAAGTTATCGCCCCAAATAGAAAAAGTACTGTTCTCTGTTTCACAATAAAATAATCACTTCCTCTTTCTACCCCAGATCCAGGTAAACAGGAGGCAGAAAGGCCTTTGACAGGAGGTTCAAAATGTTAACAGAGCAAACTATGCAACCACAAAGCCAATGATCCTTTTGGCCATAATCAAGAAGAACCTTCCTTTGTTGTGGCCTAATGCCTAGTCTCATCCTGTCCTAGCATCTCTTCAAGGGAAGAACAAAACTGACTGCCAGAAAGCATTCCAAGTCATTGTTAATAACAGACATTACAGGGGAAACCCTTGGGTTAATATTTAAACATGGCAGAGGTAATGTTAACATCTTAATAGTAGTTACGTTGGGCACCAGCTCACTGAGCTGTGACTTCATTCAGGTTCAGGGTGTGCTTTAGAAACTATCTAAATTACACCCAAAATTCAAACCTCAATTGATTTGTGTTTTAACAACTTTTATACAACTCCTAGCTTTTCAAAACAAGATTTCAATAATGCCTAGAAAAATTAAGGAAAAGAAAGGGAAGATTATGGTAAAGTTTGAGTATAATTGAGAATGCCTTTTTAAGTTTAGATGATATTTTTAAAGCCACAAACTATTATTAAAATACAGCTATGCTGCCAGAGGGAAGTATGCATTCTAGAATGTCAGATGGTGTACTCTGGTAGATTTGAGAATTACATAGGTATGCCCTCCAAAGCTTCATCCTAATGCTCTCTAGCAACCTTTGTTTTCATATAATTAGCTGTTTTGCTCCATTCTATCACAATAAATGAAGAGTGGAAGAAAGAGGGCTTGAGTAGAGAGAAGAAAAGGGTATCTTTCCAGGAAGGCTAAAGAAACTCCTGATGAGCAAATATCTAGAGAAGTTATTCTATTCATTAGGCCAGTCATTTACTCGTAGGAGAAGGATCAGGTCAGCCCTGCCTGGACCCCAGGGTTCCAATTACAGAAGCATTTCTGTAGATTCTGCCTCTCAGCAGAGCAGAGGAGAAATTTCTCTGGGTTAAGATGAGTAGAACTGGGCATGGTGACTATGTAAGTTAGTTTTTGTCAACTTGACACAAACTATAGTCCCCTGAGAAGAGTGAACCTCAATTAAGGATTTACCTCCACCAAACTGGTCTATGAGCATGTCTGTGCAACATTTTCTTGATTCATGATTGATATGGGGGAGTCCCAGACCACTGTGGGTGGTACCATCTCTGGGCAGGTGGATCCTGAGTTGTATAAGAAAGCAAAATGAATAAGCCATGGAAGTGAGCCAGTAAGCAGCATTCCACCATGGCTTCTGCTTCAGTTCTTGCCTCAAACTCCTGCCCTGGCTTCCCTCAATGACAGACTCTAACCTATACACTGAATAACCTTTATCCTACATCCCCTAAGTTGCTTTTGGTCAGTGTTTTATTGTCAAAACAGAAAGCAAACTAGAGCAGAAATTGGTACCAGAAAGTGGGATGTCACTGTGATGAACCTGACCATGTGGTTTTTTATAATATACCTTTTGGACTGTTGGGGGAGGAGGGGGGAGCAGTCAGCATCCAGTGCTCTGAGCTTAATGAGCTGTTGTGAAAATCTGAAAGATAATACTGAGAAAAAACAGATGATGGAAGTCTAGCATATGAAGTTTCAGAGGGAAGCAAAAACTGTCAGAATATTTGTGTGATATTTGGGATTAAAAATGTAAGGAAGTAAAACCCATGTTTCACTGCAACTGCTAGTGAGCTGTGGCTGTAATTAAGGGACGAGCATCACTGAGGTGAAATCTTCTGGGAAGTGTATTTCCTCAGGGTCAACACACAGAAGCTGTGGTCCAGAGAAGGCCACAGCTGCATTTAAAGCCGGTAGCAGGACATAGGAGTGTGTAAAAGTCTCCCACTTGATATTGAAGACCTGAAGGGGTCATGGGGAACAGCTGAGACTTGGCACTCATCATGAAAGGCCAGAAGGGTCATTGGTGAAGGTGCAGCTTAAGTTGCAGGAGAGACCCCAGAACTGAAGGAGTCATGGAAAGAAGGTGAGGTTTGGAACTGGCAGAGGCCAGGAGAGATGCCTTTGGCTAAGGTGAAGCCTCAGCTGCAGTGGAGACCCAGTATATTAGAGCTGTCAGGACTGTGGAGTGACCAGAGACAGCAAGCAGCGGAAGTGCATGCAGCTGGCCTGCACCTCTAAGACAGGCTGTGTGTTGCTGAAGGCACAGATAGAAGCACAGATGTGCCCAAGTCCTAAAGGGCCCAAAGATTGTGTTTAGTCCCAGATAGTAGGCATTGAGCTGCAAGATTTGGAGCTACACTGTTTCTATGACCTGGCTCTTCCCCTTTAGAGTAGAAAATATTTAAGTTGTTTTGTTTTCTCTCCATTATACAGAAACTCAGTTAAGAATTTCCTTTAAAAGTGTTTGAATTTTTTAAAGACTGGGACTTTTAGAGTTTTATTGTGTTTTATATTGTGATATGAACATAAGATCTTTGGGATATGAAAAGTAAGTTATGGGTTAAAAATGATGTGTTTGTGTATCAAGTTGACACAAGATCAATTGTTTGGACTAATTCTGTCAACTTGAGAAAAGGTAACCTCAATTGAGGAACTGCCTCCATCATAATGGTCTGTGGACTTGGGACATTTTCTTTCTCCCCTCCCTGCCTTCTGTTGTTATTTTGTTTTCTTAAGACAGATTCTCTGTTATGTAGCCCTGGCTGTCCTGAAACTCACTATGCAGACTAGCAGGCTGGTCTCAAACTCAGGATCCACCTGCCTCTGCCTCCCTACTGCTGGATTAATGTGTATGGGATTAAAGGTGGAGAGAAGCTGAGATTTATTGTCCACCGTGAAAGGCCAGAGGAGCCTCAGTTGCAGTAGAGACCCTAGAACTGATGGGACATTTTCCAGTCCTGTGGGACATTTTCTTAACTAATAATTGATATGGGAGGACCCAGCCCACTTAGACAGTGACACCTCTGGGCAGGTGGTCTTGGGTTTTATAAGAAAGCAAATTGAGCAATCTATGAAAAGCAAGGCAGTAAGCAACATTCCATTGTATCTTATTTAATCCCTGCCTTTAGAATCCTGCTTTGATTTCCTGCCCTGAGTTTTCTCAAAGAACTGTAACCTGTAAAGTGAAGTAACATTCCACCAACAACAACTAACTAAAACAGTAACACACATCTATGATCCCAGCACTAGGAAGGTAAAGGCAGGAAGATTTGGAATCCACGGCCAATCTCAGGTACATAGCAAGTTTAAGACTAGCCCTGAGTTAAATAAGGCCCCATTCCAAATCAACCTACCAACCAACCAACCAACCAACCAAAACGAGAGTAACGGCCTGGTGGCAAATTACCAGTACATTCATAAAAGGGCCTGGTGTTATCACTAGGTGTTCTAGACACTAACACTTTGAAATTCTGTACTTGCCAACAGGGATTCGGTCATCAGTAAAAATGTACACCATACACTCTCTCCAAAGGTAGTGGGAAACAAAGTGTCAGGTCCTTCCATTCATGTGGATCAAAAAACAAGAAGTAACCAGTTACATGTCCAGCTTTATTTTTGTTTTTGAAAAACTGAATTTGGAAAGACCTCTTTGAGATACAGATGTCACTGTTTACCTGTGAGGAAGACAAATCCAGGAAAGGGCTGCCTCCCACTAAGTATAACCTTTTCCATAGTCCAGAGCCATAAAGCCTCCTGATTCTATGCTTTCATCCTCAGCTACTAACAAGCATTCACGGGTAATTCCATGAATGGCTGAATGGTTTCTACTTAAGCAGTGACTTTCCACATGCCTGGCCAGTGATCTACACTGTCCTTACTACAGTCATATCAGCTATCAGTGTCTAACACTGAGCTCATCATGTCCCATCTACCCTTTTGCCTTCTTTAAGCATAGGCCCCTCGCCTGTATTTTGCCACTTATCCAAAACTTAATCATTCCTGAATCACAAGGTTTTACATGTTCAACCCTGTAGCACTAGATAGCAATCTCTGATTCCAGAATGGTAATGTCCTAAGACCCAAGTTTCCTCAGTACATTATTCTTTCCCATTGCAGAATCCCAAGTATTACTGGATGATGGATAGATAGATTACTGGATAGATACTCAGTATTCCCTAAGAGGGTAATGCCCTCTTTGGATTCTCATTTCCTACATCAGAATAGCCATGTTAGTTTAACAGGAGACTTTGTGCTATACCTATGACAGGTTTAGGCCATTAATTCCAGGACCACCACTTCTATGTAAACCTCTATTGGGTTACTCAAGAACTCACAATACATTCAGCTATTGGACCAAAACTGGGAGATTCTAGCTCTTCTTGAGAGCCAAGAGAAAAAAAAGTTATAAAGAGTAAATAAGATTTGTTTACTGAAAGTAAGCTCTGAATCTATAATCATGAATCATAACAAAAGGTCCTTCAATATACGAACAGATGTGAAAATTTTATCTAACTGTTTAATGACGTAAGCTCTTGGCTCTGACTCTGGTTAACTTGCTAGAGAAATCAGTGGAAAGGGGACAACAGAATCTTAGTAAAAATAAATAAATGTTTCTTTCTAGAAAATTAAAGTGGCTCACTGAAGTGATTACTTCTTTTTCTCTAGAATGACTAATCTTCACAGTATCACTTACTTAGTATGCACATCAAATATGGGGAAAGAAACCATGGTAAGAACTCTGGCTGTCTAATACTGCAGGCAAACCCCACTACCTTCATCTCCCTCATCCTTACCCATTCTCAGGGCTCAGCACTGAGAAACCAGTAAGCTCCATTCAAGAACTACTTAAGACAAAGCCCTAGCTCTGTGATTCCTCAACAGCAGTCATGAATGTGCACTGGGCAAAGCTTCCTCAGTTTCTACTGGTGACTCAAGTTCTCATGTACTCTGGGTTATAGAGTAAGAGACAGCCAACACATTCTCAGAAGAACACATCCGTTTTCTCTAGTTAAGCAATAGCTGGCCATTAATAACAAAGCGATTGTCTTAGTCAGGGTTTGTATTCCTGCACAAAACATCATGTCCAAGAAGCAAGTTGAAGAGGAAAAGATTTATTCAACTTACACTTCCCACACTGCTGTTCATCACCAAAAGAAGTCAGGACAGGAATTTACACAGGGCAGGAACTTGGAGGCAGGAGCTGATACAGAGGCCATGGGGGGTGCTGCTTACTGGCTTGCTTCTCCTGCCTTGCTCAGCTTGCTTTCTTATAGAACCCAGGACTACCAGACCAGGGATGGTACCACCAACAATGGGCTGGGCCCTCTCCCCTTATTCACTAATTGAGAAAATGCCTTACAGCTGGATCTCATGGCGGCATTTCCTCAAGGGAGGCTCCTTTCTCTGTGATAACTCCAGCCTGTGTCAAGCTGACATACAAAACCAATCAGTACAGGTGGGCATGAAGTCCGATCCTTAGTTGAGGAGCTATTGACATCTGATCACTGCCAGGAGAAGGAAAGTCAACTTTCCTTAATGTTGTGGTACCTGGTATATCGACCACACTCCAGAGCAGGGCCTCATGCTCAGGAGTATTTATTATGACAACACAAACTGCACTCAATGGGGGAAAGATTGAGAGAGAACATAAGGCTGGGTGGTTAGAGAGATAGAGAATGGTGAATGATCTGGAGGAGTTGAGGAAGAGGGATTAATACAACCAAAATACAGTATATGATAGTCTCAAAGAATTATTAGGACAAAAAGGAAGGTTTGTTGTCAACAACAACAAAAACCATAAACTTGTGTATTTTGAGAGCTGTAGTTTGAACAGGGAACACACTTTCCTGAGACAGACTGATGTTCAGAAGATGAGGCTCTCTGGCCAATTTCTGTCTCCTTTTCTTCCATATACCAGGACTCAGAATTATCAGGTATCCCTTCAGGGGATTACACTTTACTACTTCAGGAACAAAAACTTAGAGCTGATGTTGTTGCTATTTTGCTGTGTTTTGGAGCCTGGGCTGGCCAGAACACATTATGTAGCACATGCTGACCTCAAACTCCTGATGATCCTCTTGATCTCTCAAGTGCTGGGATTTCAGACATAAATCAACCCACTTTATTATAATTATTTATACCTACAGCCATTCTAGTCCATATACTGTAAAATGATTTAAGAAATACCATGTTTTATTTGGGTAAAATATATAGTGTGGAATTTATCACTTTAATTATTAAGTGCACAGGTCATTAGAATGAAATACTGTCAATCATGGCTATCAATAACCTCCAAAATCTTTTCATCTTTCCAAACTGAAATTCTACACCTAGTTTAAAAAAAAACAAAACAAAAAAAGCTTTCCTGCTCCTAGATCCCAGAGTCTGACAACCAGCAATTATTTCACTCTCCACATTTCTGGAGTTCACTATAAAAGTAATACAACTGTGGGATGCACTCAGTCTCCCAAACAGCACAACTACAAGGATGTGTCTCTGTGCCCCAAGACATATGCTCTACTTTTGTTTTCCAGGGTTTTTTCCCTTAGTTGGTTGCTTTTTGTTTTTTGAAGCAGGATCTTACTGTATAGTCTAGTCTGGCCTCAAAAGCACAATCCTCCTACCGAAGTCTCTCAAGTACTAGGACTGTGCTACCACACCTGCTAAAAAAATCCAGATTTAAAATTATTTAAAAAAATTTTACTTTTCTTTTATGTATATGAGTGTTTGCCAGCATGTATCCCTATGCACCAGGTGCACTCGTGGTGCCCAAGGAAGCCAGAAGCGGGTGTCAGATTTTAGAGAAGTAGAGCTATAAGAGGCAGTGAGCTGCCTTGTTAGTACTGGGAACTGAACCCGGGTCCTCTGGAAAAGCAGCCGATTCTTTTAACCACTGAGCCATCTCTCTGCACTCTATCCATTGAACAATCTCTCTGGATTCTAACCATTGAGCAATCTCTCTAGACCACACAGAAAATAAGATTTAGAAGCACAATGGGGAAAATGGGGATGGTTCTGTGATTAAGAACATTGGCTCAGAAGATCCTGGTTGGCTTCCCAGCACCCTCAATGATGGCTTACAACTATCCCTAACTCGAGTTCTAGGGAATAACAATGATGTCTGAACTTCATGGGCATCAGGCACGCATGTGATACACATATATATGTTTTGGTGAAACACACACCTAAAATAGATAAATCTTTAAAAGTTACTGAAAAAACAAAAGAACAAAACAAAACAAGAAAAGACCACAGAGCACAAGATTTCACCTTTAATCCCAGTACTCAGGAACAAGAGGCACAAGAGCTCTGTGAGTTTGAGGCCACCTTGGTCTATACAGCAAGCTCTAGGGCAGCCAGAACTACATTGAGAGATGCTGTCTCAAAACACACACACACTGGCCAGGTGGTAGTGGCACACACCTTTGATCCCACACAGTGGCACACAGGAGGATGAGGCAGGTAGATCTGAGTTTGAGGCCAGCTTGGTCTACAGATCAAGTTTCAGGACAGCTAGGGCTATATACAGAAACTGTCAAGAAATATCAGCATGCACATAGGCACACTTTATTACAGACACTTGGGTAGGCAAGTCACCTAAACATAACTGTGCCTCCACAGTCAACCCAGCTACCAGGTAGCCTTTGGTCTTTGTAACCAACCTCCTGGGTTCCCCTGAATGTTTGAATACAAGAAATAATATCTTCATATCTATTCCCAACCTGTGTGTGGGCAGGAGAAATCTACAAATAAAAGTGGTATTAGCATAATTTAAAAGAGGCCCTCAACCCCCGCCCCCCGCAATCATTAGAACAGGCAAGCATACCTGAACTAGATGTACAAGTGCTTATGCTGTAAATACTAAAATTGTGTATAAGCCGAGCAGTGGAGGCACACACCTTCAATCTCAGCACTCAGGAGGCAGGTAGATCTCTGCGAGTTCAAGGCCATTCTAGTCTAAAGAACAAATTCCAGGACAAGAGAGACAGTTATACAAAGAAACCCTGGAGGGGTAGGGCATGGAGGGGAAGTCATGTATGCATAGGCAAATTGTAAAACTAAAACATTAACGGCAGAATGTAAGGAGTCAATATATATAAGGGGTAGCTGTGAAATTACTTCCAATGTTTTTCACAATAAAATATTTGGGGAACATGCAGGTAAGGGATAACATTTGGAAGAAGAAAGAGGAGGAAGGCTTGAAAGAATGAATGAATTTCATTCTTGCCTTCTAGGGCTCACATGTATAAAGACAGAGAAAGCATGAGGCAAAACAAAGGGACACCTCATTGAGGATAAATAATCTAGAATGGTTATCAGCTTCTTAGCTAAGTAACAGACACTGGTTATCCTAAGAGAAACAGTCATGGGAAGAAAGAAAAGTAATATGGTTTACATACAGTATGTCTGCTCGGGACCAATGCAAGACGTAGAAATAGACCTCAGTCACCATGACTTCAATTTAAACTAAAGAATGCCAGAAACTCCACTGAGTTTGAACTCTGATTGGGGGTTATGGGGTATCTTGGGAAAGAACTCAGCATCCACCAACCTGGCTCAACTGGAAGGCTGCTTAGTCTATGTGGTCATTTGTAAGATTCACTAGGCAAGAAAACAAAATATGGATATTTATTCATAGAGGTAGTTTACAGGGTTTAAAAGATTTGTGTACCTATCTGTTAAAGGCAGAGGGACAGATGGAAGCTAGGAACACCGCTGATCAGCTAATGTCAAATGCCAGTAGTTTTTATAGAGAATGGAAGACTATTCATGTATGTGGAGGGGTTAATCCTCACATGCTAAGGCTTCTGCCCACCAGTCTCTGGGAAGGGAAAGATGAGCTTCCTTCCACAGACTGCCTTCTTCTGACCTGTTTCCCAACCTGCTTCACCAAATGTGGCCTGAAGCCTGTATCTTCCTTTGTGGGATGGTACTTTCAAGATTTTAGTAATATAAGCCAGGAACAAGTCTTGGCATCCTAAAAAAGTGGGAGAAAATTAACTGCTCCTAACGCAAACAAGTTGTCTTTCATGGAAAATCTCCAAGCCCACCTGCAGACTAGCCACTACTAGCTGCCCCTTTACAAACCAACCAGGCTAGAATGGATACCCCCACACCCCCACACTGCACGTGTGCCCTGCACAGCACTGGCTTTACCTTGCTAAATCAACAAGGGGAGTCTTTGTTTAAATTAAAAAAAAAAAAAAAAAAGGAGAACCTGTCTCACAGGCTATGATTACATCAGCAGGGCGCTCTCATTCTCAACATCAATCCGAGAACTGCTCAGGCGGCTTTGAAGCACCTCAGAGCTCGGAGCCTTTGATCTTGTGATTCCCGCTTACAGCAAAGCTGATACCATCAAGGTGCCCAAGCAGGATCCCAGATCCTGATCACAAGGGCCAGGGCCAAGCCTTGCAGGTTGAGTCCCATTGGCCAATGGCCATCAGCCACCCCCACCTCCTGCTAAGTACTGAAGAGCACACATTTTCTGGGGGGAGGGGAGCAAGGTAGAGAAATAGCTCTAGAAAAGAGACAACACTAAATTAACACTGACCTCTAACGTGACTAGCCTTGATGTTTTGTTTTTCAAAATATTTTTTCTCTTTACTGGAACAATTACAGAAAAAAATATGGCTGACTTTATATCAAAATAATACAGGAACGAGACAAGCTGAGCAGGCTTGACAACTGCTTGAGTGAAGCCTCTATGGAGGTCCACCGAATCTTATGCCCTACAGATTTCTTTAGTATACATCCGTGCAACTATGTCCTACAAATGAGAGTCTGAAAATGACTATACCCTCTAACTCTGCTACCTTTACCCTTTGCAATCTTTTTTAAAGACACCGTCTCCCTATGAAGCACAGGCTGGCATTAGACTTCCTACCTTAGCCTCCCAGCTGCACTCAGATCACAGAGATGAATCACCACACCCAATTTCCTCACAGATCTTTAGTAGTTTGAGACTAGCTGAAGGACAGTGAGGGTAGATGTCATGACATTCCTACTGTATCCCATACTGTTAGTAGAAAATATAGAGTATGTAGTCCACCGAGTCCAGTTTTCCTGTACGGTCCCTGTAGAGCATAGGGGATTACTATCACATCTTCACAGCAATTCACTTTGGGGAGCCCATCCATGCAGAGAACTATCCATGAATAGACAACAGGGAGAAGGTCTTAATCAGCTCTGTGGGAACCAGATTTGAAATGACCCCTGAGGGGTAAAGTTGCTGCTTTACTTAGATATCTCCTTCCTATGAGTTGCAGTACTTGACAAGCCAGGGGATTCCCAGCACCAACATAGGGAGCCAGCATGGGACATGGCACATTCTTGGGCTGCACCACAAGGTTAACTTTGCTCCAATGATTAGCTGTGTGGTCTTGAGTAAGTAGCCTAACCTCTCTAAGCTTGTTTCTACATTTTTAAATCAAGAGTTACTACTGTTAGCACCTCCTCTGATATACACCTGACACAGGAGGATAACAGAAAGAAGTGCCAAAAGAAAAAGAATGCAAGTGCAGTTCTTCCCTCAGGTGCAACAGAACATGCCACATACAGAGTGGACAAAGAGCTAACTGGAAAAGGACATAAGACAGCATTACTAGGTATGTTCAAGGCCAGATCCCAGACACATGGGCCAAAAGGCAGGGCACATAACACAAACTAAAAGAGAGGGTCAAGAAAACAAAGTATGTCCTCACAACAGCTAAAGGTGATTAAAATACCATACCTATAAATTAAATAACACAAGATAATATATTATTAAATGTCAAATGAGTAGCCAAGCAAGGTTGTTACAAGTTCAGAGATGGCAGAGATGAGCTCCAAGACAGCTTCCTGGAAGTGGCAGCTAAAGCTACAGTCTGGAAAGAAGGGCAGAAAGTGTTCAAAGAATGTTTGGAAGAACCATTGACTGGGGGTGAGAGGTCTGCAGGACACTAAACACATGCAAAGATGACTGACAAAGCAAACAGCCAGGAGATTTAGAATATGAAGGTAAAGCAGTGTATAGACACCATCAGTAAAAGGCTCTGAGAAACCTGAAAAGAGAATGTGACGTCTGGCAGCAGAACAGCAGACAGTAGAAGGATCTAGGGCCCTAAGGAAAATAGATCACTGGGAGTAGAAGGTCTTCCTGTTTAAAGGAAAAGTGGCTGCCTCTCAGTGAACTAGAGGTAGTCATGTGCTTGGGCCACCAGTTTCAGGAGGGGGAGTCCCCCTGGTGTGTGTTTAAAGAAACAAAGGAGTGAAGATGAAAAGAAACAGTTTGCAAATGAGAGCCCTCCTGCTCCTGACTTGTCATTTCTAGTCCTTTCATCTTTTCTCCTGTTTGAAATTCAGGTGGGAAGGAGGCATGTGGCCAGTACACTGAGAACCTGCCAGCCTGGCCCAGGGTCAGGCCCCATGTGTGAGTAAGGGCAAATCTGGCTAACTTTCCCAGCCCCCACCCCCCAATACCCATCAAGAGAGGAGGGTCAAGAAAGGCTCTAAACCCCCTTGAAAGAGGTGCAAACTCTGGTTCCAGGCTAAGGAAGGTCAAAGCTTATAGTGAAAGCACAGGCTACTTGTCTATTCCCAACTCCCAGACCTTCAACTAAGAAGTCACAGTCAACTAGAGTCAGAGGGAGAGAAAAGGCATTCCTATAAAAAAACTAGTTCCCATTTGTGTTTATTTAAATACAAATGGATCAATAAGGCAACTGATGAACCTGAACAGAAATGGCCTGAATGAACAGAGGTCAATGTTCCACTTCTTCCCCTAAAAACAACTCCTGAACAAGTCTGGAGCACAGAATGAAATCTCACCTCCATCACTTATTACAGCTTCTATTTTATTATGAATAAAGGGCTAAAAGTGTGGCACACTCTTGAAATTCTAGCACTCAGGAGGCTGGTGAGTTTAAGGCCAACCACAGCTAAATACTGAGACTCTGTATCAAAACAAACAAAACGAAACAAAACAAAAAAACCAAAGAAGTAAAGTTCTAAAGTTAGTGTGATGGGGGTCTCTTTTTCAACCCTTGTACAGCAGAAACTAAAACTTTGGGCAAATCATTCTTCTGGCCTCAGTTTCCATCCTCATTCATACAATGGGGACAAGATTACTTAGCAGCCCTGGGCTGTTATGGGATGGAATAAATGAGGTCATTCATGCTGCTGTTTAACACAATACATGGCAAAAATCAGCAATAAATGCTAGCCACATGTAATTATTTTTAAATCTGTAGGCTTCATTCCTTGTCTGAGAGACAAAGAAGCCATGTAAGAAGATGTTAGACATCCAACGAGGACATCTTCAAGGGAAGAAAGGACAGCAGCCAGGGTCAGAAGGAATCTGTGTGGCCCCTCGTGGAAAGCCGCAGGTTGGCATTCTTCTTTGGAATCTGACAGCTGCCTTTCCTCCTGCTCTTGCCCAACCCCTCCTCGGTTGCAAATACTGAGGGATTAAGAAGCCATTCAAGCCTTGTTCTGTGTCTTTTCTGCTCTGGCATTCTCTTTGGCCTCTTTACCCTAAATGCCATTTCTGCTTCTTAGCAGACCTACATTAGAAAAAACTGTCCTACACTTTCAAGGCCCCTACCTCAGTATTTCCACAGATCCTTGCAACAAACACTCTTGCAGCTAACTCCATTTACCAAAGGGAAATCCAAGGTAAAAGTGAGATTTCTGACTCTGACGTCAATGCTCATTTGCACTACTAGCCTTAGACCTGAAACAGAGATAGGATCCATAACAGCTTTCCTTCCCCAGAAAGAAGCAAGAACAGGGCTGGCTGCATTAGAAATTCACATTATACTCCAAGGTATCACTCCTGCTGGGAAGGATGGAGTACTCCCTCAGAGAAGAGCCTTCGAAAGGATTCCAACTACCAAGTAAGCTGGTAGCTGCATCCTAACTATTCCTCTTGGTAAGAAATATTTCTTTGTGGAAAAAGAACACATGGGGATGGGAAGCATGAAACTGAAACTCAAAGCTGCAAACTACAGGAGGGGACACACTCTGCCTGAGAGGTTCAGATGAAAGCTGAGCAATCTGTTCCTCAGCAAACTCCCTGGGAGAGAAGTGCATTTGAGCCCCACTCCAGATTTTATTCTTCACCAGGTTTTACCCTTCACCGCATCTCCTAACACTTCAAAGGAAGTATTTTTGTACAGCCCAGGGAGGAGTGTAAACTGGCCAGCTGCTTCCAAAGCAGAGAAATTAACCCTGAAAGGGCTGCTGGCCTGGCAGGATGGAGGGTAGGAGGACAAGTTCATGGGGAGCAGGTCATTAGTCCCCACACTCATCAGGCCTTCCCTTTCCGACCACACCAAGGGCACAGCTCTTAAACCACCATAGAAAGGCAGGGCCTAGGCTACTCTAAGCATACAAACAGCTAGTTATAAATACCCTCTTAGGCTAGAAGGTCAAAAAACCCAGCAGTTCGCACTTCAGTGGAAACTCCAGCTAAACACACAGATCTCTTTTGCTGCCTGAGCCTTCCCTGAGCCATTCTAAGAACTGTGGAGATCAAAAAGCTACCAGGACAAAACCTGCTCCCTGACTTCTGATCTGGTATGGCATCAATAGGCAATACAGCCTCAACAGCCTTCTAACAACAAGCCCTTTCTAAACAGTGTCTGGTGGAGGGGCTACCTCTCCTGGTTTGCCAGGATCTGGCTGACAGAAGACTCTAGGCTTTGAAGGCCTTCCTCAGAGCCTTCCCATACTCTTAATATCCATCACTGTACAGATTACTTGGCCCACATTTAAAATAATCTTCAGTTGCCTTGCTGAATTTTGAGGCTCCTCCCCCAAACAAACACTGCACAGGATACCCACCAAGTTCACTAGTGAATTAAGTCATCCTCCACCTTTTTTTCTAAGTCAAAGTCTCATGAAGCCCAGGATAGCCTCAAACTCTTTATGTAACAAGGATGAATTCAACCTTTTTATCAACTTCTGGCCCCATCTTCAACTTCTTTTTTTTTTTTTTTTGGTTTTTCGAGACAGGGTTTCTCTGTGTAGCCTTGGCTGGCCTGGAACTCACTCTGTAGACCAGGCTGGCCTCGAACTCAGAAATCCTCCTGCCTCTGCCTCCCAAGTGCTGGGATTAAAGGCGTGCGCCACCATCGCCCGGCCCATCTTCAACTTCTGATCCCTGCCTTCCCATTTCCTGAGTTATAGGATTACAGTCATTTGCCACCATATCCGGCCCTCTGTGCAAGTTAGGAAAGCATTCTACCAACTGAGTCACATACATAGTCACAACTTAAGTCTGTGACGGTAAGCTGGCAGTGAAACCAGCCTGGGCCTCTCTCAAGAGTACATATATCTTGCTATCTCTCTCTTTTTTTTTTTTAATTGCCACCACTCCATCACAAAGACTATGGATCTAACTATAAACTCTGTGCCATTTCGCCAAGCCTTAGTATTCTGTATAGCACCAGGTGAGACCTCAGAAGCACTCAGGTGGGGGCGGGGGCCCACCTCCTGTCACCTGGCTGATGCTACTAGGCAATCAAAGACAGCAGATAGATGTTAGCCCCATCCCACTGGCAAAAGCAGCCTATAATTTACTGAGACTAAAAAGTAAGCTATAAATAGCTGGTGTTTTTAATGTTGTCAGGCCTCCAGAAGAGAGGGGGCCTAACAGCTGGGGTTAGTGGGGGTCAGGGCTCTGGGGTTCAAAGGGCTTGAATTTGGAAATCCTGGGCGGTGCAGTCAAAGTATCTTCAAAGACTGTTACTCCAAGAGTGTTGCACTCTATCTCATGACACTACAAGAAGGGGAGAAAGACTGTTCAAACTAACAATCAGGATTTCCAAACCACAGGTTAGCAGTGGAGCACCAAGTGGTTTTTTTGTTTTTGTTTTTGTTTTAATGGACATTCCACACAATTCAACAGCAAAAGGGAATGGGAGTATAGCTCAGTGGTAAAGCACTGAGCTTTGCCCGAGCTCTGAGTTGTATCTCCAACATGGGAGGAAGGGAGCAAACTAATTCCTAAACCTTATGTTGCTGTTTCTACTTCATTTAGGCTTCTAAAACACAAGGATATCCCTGCTTAAATACTCACAAGGTAATTAAGAGGATTCATTTAGCCATTCAACAAACTTTTTTCTGAACTTCACTCTTAGTACAAAGAACAAAGAAGAGCCTCTTGATAATTTTTAAGAGAAGATGGGTAATGAAAGTAAACTATTCCCCGAAATAAAGAGGAAACCTTATAGTATTGAATCTAATTACACTACAGGTTGGCATAAAACAATGTAACTCGAAAGTTATGCTCAGTAATTGACTTCTAAGCTCTCCAGACAAAATCAGACTTTAAAACAAAACAAACAAACAACCAACTCTACATTCATTTGGTTTTTTTAAAGATCTATCTATTATTTTATGTATATGAGTACACCGTTGCTCTCTTCAGACACACCAGAAGAGGGTATCAGATCCCATTACATATGGTTGTGAGCCACCATGTGGTTGCTGGGAATTGAACTCAGGCCCTCTGGAAGAGCAGTCAGTGCTCTTAACCGCTGAGCCATCTCTCCAGCCCTCATTTGTTCTTTTGAAGTAACTATCCCCAAAGATTTTCCAAAACTGAAGACTCTGAGGAAGGCAGAAGAGTGGTGAGTGAATGAAAACACAGATGCTTTCGTCAGAAATGCCCAGTCAGCATCAGGCTTAAGGCTGCTGGGCAAAGCTACAGTGGATGATTACTCGACCATCTCATAATGCAAGTAATCTATTAGTGGTCACATAAACTCAGGCAAGTGAAGGTGTTAGTTGCAACTCAAACTCTGCACTCCCAACACACACTGTATCACCCCTCCTCCAGTTGTCGCTAAAATACCTTCTTACTATGGGTTAGAACATTAGAATGGTTATTATATTGACCATATCAAGCAGTCCATGATCCTTCCTCAACTAAACAAAAGTCCCAGTTTCAAAATGAGGAGGGACCTCAAAGCCATCTCCTATGAAGAACAGAAAGAACTTGGGGTACTCAGCAATGAGAAACCAATCTTACTGGTTTTATTGATTAAAAGATAAATAACAAGCCGGACAGTGGTGGTGTATGCCTTTAATCCCAGCACTTGGGAGGCAGAAGCAGGTGGATTTCTGAGTTCGAGGCCAGCCTGGTCTACAGAGTGAGTTCCAGAACAGTCAGAGCTACACAGAGAAACCCTGTCTTGAAAAACCAAAAGATAAATAACAGGTATTCAGGACCTTCAAAAGCCTGAAGGATCATCATGCTTTAGTGACTGTTGTAGGTTAAATTGTATCTCTCAAAATTAGTATGAAGCCAAGCATGAGGGTAAATGCATTTGATAGCAGCACTGCCTTCTGAGAGGCAAAAGCAGGCAGATCTCTTGTGAAAATGATGCCAGCCCGGCCTACATACAATTCTAGGACAGACAGGGCAACATAGAGGAACATTGTCTCAAAAAACAACAAACAAACACAATTAATATGAAGGTCACCTAGCATCTGAGACTATGACTATTTGAGGATAGGGTCTTACAGAGACAATAAGGCTAGAATAGTCCAGATACAGTTTTATTTTTTCATTATGTGCATATTTGTTTGTGTGTACATGAATGCAGGTATCCATGGGGGCTAGCAGCATCAGATCATCTCACCACAAGCTAGAGCTACACCTGATATGGCTGCTAGGAATTGAAGTCCTCTGCAAGAACAGTCTGAACTCTTTACTGAACCATCTCTCTAGCCATAGAGACTACAATGTTTATAGAAGGAAAATCTGCACAGTTGGAGGATAGACCATGGGAAAATAGTGAGACTCCTAACTGGTTAGCTTTAATTATCAACTTGACTGAATTTAGAAGTACTAGGAGACTGACAAGGCATATATATAGATGTATCATGCTAGTGTTTCTAGAAAGGATTAATGGAAGGGAGAAGATCCACACCAAATACAGATGGCACCATCCATGGACTAGGGACTCCAGGCTGAAGAGAAGAAAAGAATAGAAAAGCCAGTATATCACTGATGCTCTCTGCTTCCAGACTGCCATGATGCAATTCTGCCAGACTTTCTATGTCAGGATGGACTGCAGCTTCTGAAACCATGAACCCAATCTTTCCTCTTCCAGTTGTTCTCTAAGGTACTCTGGTCAGTGGTGTGATACAAGAATAACTAGTAATAATACAGCTCTCATCTTCTAAGCCATGGAGAGAGGGCCCAGAAGAAATCCAGTCTGCCATCACCCTGTTCTTGGACTTCTAGCCTTCAGAATTGTAAAAAAAAAAAAAAATAAATGTGCCTGCTTTTCAACCTACCCAGTCTGCACTACTTGTTATGCCTGCCCTAAAATACATACTAGGAGGTAGTTGTGGGATAATGAAGCATTTAATTCTACTTGGTGGGGTGGGGAAAAAACTTTGTAACAATCAACTCTCTGCAAATAAGAGATGATGAGAGGGAAAATAGACATTCTGTAGAGAAACAGGGCTCTGTGGAATCAGCTGCTGCTGATATCCCTGGGAGGACCTGGGGGGAGGAGAGTGGGAAGAATAAGATTATGGTGCACACCTTGTATGTTCCCAACACTTGTGGGGCAGAGACAAGCAGCTTTCTTTGAGTGTGATGCCAACCCAGTCCAGGCTAGCAAAGGCTACAGTGAAACCCTGCCTCAAAAGAAGGGGGTGCGCACTAAGTCAGCACTCTATTAAATACAGGACTTAGTTGGAGAAGAATTTGAACTTCTTACCTCAGAGTTTATCCCTGTTGAGCCTTAGAGAGTAATAACTAACCTAGCCAAGCTTGTGCCATATATTCTTTCCAAATTTCATGCATTCATTAAGGTAGACAAGTCTGGAAAAATGCATCCATTCAACTCAGCCTAACACCTCCAAGGTAGCTGGACCTCAGAAACATATCACCAAACTTACAGTAAATTTGGGAAACATGGCCACACCAACCAACCTCAAGATGGTAACCCAACAAAGTGAGGCTTGAATATCAGCCAGTGATCCTTACAGGTTATCACACACACACACACCCTGCAAACAGCTTACTAAATTTTCACAATAAAAGCCACCTCTGCTTCTTGCTATCCCCATCCCCCAAAATGCCACAGAACAAGTTTCCTGGATCCAGGACTAGGATCACTTTGGGGTTATGTCATGCTCTTACATAGCATAGCTTCTAATTCCTTGCATATCATCACTCACAAAGATCATGATCTGCTGAACTGAAATGTAATAGCACTCCCATCATCTTTGAAAGGTGTGCCCTTGGTTCTAGCTGGTAGTGACTTTATCTCCCAGGGCCTTTAAGGTAGAAGTAGATGTGCTCTTGGCCTATCCTACTCATAATCCAACAGGCACAAACCCTGAACCAGCTTAACATTACTAGGTACAAAATCTTCCCAAGTCCTTTTAAAAAAAAGTTTTGTGATCAAGTATATTTGAGTGGTGCCAGATTAAACAGATTTTTTTTCCTCCAGTAAGACTTTTAGGGAACTATAATAAACATCATTTCTCAAAGTGAGTTCATAAAATCCTTCTACCCTAGATCATTCTGCAGTGTTGGTGTCTTTTAGAAGATACCCTGAGAAAAGCTCATCTTGGGCACACTTCAAAGAAACCTACATATGGCTTAGAAAGTACACATCAAGAATGGGCATTATAGAATACACCTTTAATCTCAGCACAAGGGAGGCAGGGGCAGGTATCTGAGTTCAAGCTCAGTGAGCTCCATGATAGCCAAGACTATAGAGAGACCCTGTCTCAAAAACACAAACAAAAAAGTACACATTTATTTAAATACTGGTGTCCTGAAATTAATTTCCCAAGCCAAATTAAATCAAGCCACTTAAGGATGAAAGAATGGCTCCGTAGTTAAAAGCACATACTGCTCTTTCAGAGGACCCAAGTTTGGTTCCTAGAATCCAAGTCCTGAGACTCAAAACTGCCTGTAACTCTTACATGAGGGGATCTGACACCCTGTTCTGGCCCTGTGGGCACCTGCACTCATGTGGCATATACAGACAAATACACATAAATAAAAATGAATTAATCTTAAACCAAGGCACTCAGTAAAGATCCAGTTAGTGAGAGCTTAAAAAAAAAAAATGTGTCCTTGAGCCTAAAAGTCTTTGCCCATGCCCAAAAGAACTAAGTCTCCCAGGCTCTCTGAGACACTACCAAAGGCCAGGAATGCTTCCACCTCACTTCCCTGAATGACCATGTGAGGATGGAGCTAACAGAAGGGCTTTTAGACTCCCAGCTGTAATCTAGCACAGTTAAAAAGATAAGGTTCAACTATAATCCAACACAGCTAAAAAGTAAGAGATAATAATTAAGGTTTTGGGAGTGCCTTTTGTTGTTGTTTTGTTTTGTTTTTTAAGGGGGAAAAAGGAGTAGGCAAGATCCAGTGGCGCTGACACTGTAAGAAGCAGGGTAAGAAACCCAGTAAAACATTCTGAGGAAAACTCTGCCTGCACTGGCCTGGTTCATTCTGCACCTCTTGCCCTAAATAAAAAAGCTGACACGTGCTTTGGTTCTGGCTAGAACAAGCACTGTTTCTGGAACAGCTCCACCTTGGGTACGTGTTTCTACTTTAAACATTCCACAGTTGCTGAAGGCCTCCCAGGAGCATCTGCTCCTGTTTCTCCTGCAGGAAAGTGTTTGTTTAGTTTGATTACAACTTTGAAGAGGGATAGAAATTCTGGCTCAGAAGAATTTAATGGCGGGCCCTTCTCTTACATAATTTGTAAACAAACAGAGTTTATCCCAGTGTGGCTCATTTGGCTCACTAGCTGTATTTAAAAAAAAAATACTCATTCAGTTTGGAGAAGCCACAATAACACCCATCAATAACCAGAAAAATGTCCAAACCAGCCTATCACTCTATTGCCTAATCCTAAGGCAAGGGATGGGCCATGCTTACAAGCTCTCTGCTAAAACCAAGGTCTGCCCAATGATACCCCCAAACTGAAGGGTAAGGAGCAGAACTTGAAAAGAGCCTGATGAACTGCTCTCCAGAAGTCACCACACTCTCCTGGTCTATTTTCAAAACCTCAGAAAATAAGTTGAGCCAAGGTCAAACACCACACAACAGCAATTTTCTCCCAAGGTGTTGTGAATGGCTAAGTATACAAGTAGAGAGAGCAATTTGTTATAAACAACCCTAAAAGCCAAAGCTGTCATATTTATCTTTAATAAAGTAAACTTAAGGCTGTCACAAGAACATGACTCCCTGACATTCCAAATGATTTTCTTCATAGGAGTAACTGCTAGAACAGCCCCTGCACTGCTGCTGTAGAACACGGGGCAGGAGGGAGGTCAAGCTATTAAACTCTAGCACTAAACATGGTTGCCATCTGTGTTCTGCCTGAGGGGTTGGTTTACCTCTGCCTGGTTGTATTCACAGCCATCCCTACCTTCTAAGCTCTCTGTCCTCCTCCCTCTCTAGTTAGGTGCTCTTTCCCACTTAGATGAAATCCAGCTACAGGTCCCCTATTCCTGGCAGGACTGACTTGAGGCCGCATGCCCCAAGTCCACACACCTGCCAGTCTACAGATGGCAGGACTGAGGATCAGGAGAGAAAAGCTGGTTCCCCCTTAGGTCTTGTTTCACTGTCATGATTCTGGCCATGCCTCACATGGTCTTTCTTTTCTCCTGCTTTGTCCTGAGCTTATCCACACCAGATGACTCTGATATACACAGCAAAAATAAGCCTCTACTGAGTGCCAACCCAGCCTGGATCTCAGCAAAAGAAGTGGGGTATCAGGGGCAAATCTAAGAACAGGCCTTCCTTAAATGGGGCATAGCCCGGGACCATTCTCTGGTTTCTAGACACTCTTGGCCTCAGGCTAGTAGCACTGAGCCTCTGTAAGTAACACTGTAACCACCTAAAGTTTATGTATTTTCCAATGAACAATCAGCCTACCCCAGAAGATACCCAAGAATAGACCAACCATGTCATGAGCACTATTCAGAAAACCACAAGCTCTACATCCATGAACCTTCTCTAAGAAAGAGGTCATTAGGATCGGGGCTCAGAACAGTGAGGCCAGACATATCTTGAAACACCCCAGCCTGCTGCAAATTTCCTATCTTGGTATCCAAATAGTACACTACAAGGCAAACCATACTGAAGACTCAGGATATCTTTCATCCACAAAGAGAAGAAAGAAATGTTACTTTGCTTTCTTCTTGTCTTTCCAATCTAAACAAAGAGAGGTTCCCAGACACCAGATTTCATAACATTTATTGCATGAAATGAGGAAAGTACATAGCTCCAGCAAAGGTGCTATCTTCTCCTGTGAGAACGCATCTCTAAGAACACAGCATACAGATCAGATTTGTAAAACTACCCTATACCTGCTAGGGTGAGTTTTGGTTTGACTTGAGGATTTTTACAAAAATCAGCCTACTCTAAAGGATCTAAATGTAAAATGCATGCAGAGTGGGATTGATACAAGAACCCCTTAGGAAGGGGTCCCAGCTTCAAAGCTGTTGGCTCCAGTTGCTGTCTGTTCCCAACCAGCAAATTTCCCCAAACAACAAAGACATAAGAGCACAAAAGTCTTTAGTAGAGCTTTAGAAAACAATTCAAAATTCAAAAGAAATCATCTTCTTTTAAAAAATACTAAGATACTATCAGTGATCTGTGTACTATACCTTCAGCTTCATCTTTGCTCCCATAGAGACAAAATGAATCACCAATTTTTAAACCTAAGTGGAAAGCAAGTGTGATCATTGTACTATGAATGCAAGCCATTCCCTTTTCTTCAGCAAACACAAACTACACCCAACTGATAGAACAGCCAACAATCCAGCTAAGCATAAAGAGGGGTAATGCAGAAAAGATTTTGCTTCTATTACTCCTTTGGGAGGAGGGGCGCACACAGGCACAGAAGTACTTCATGACATAGGGCATGATACTCTGATGTCGCTGGAAATGCAAACCTCAGAGGTTGAAGATATGACTCGGTGAATAAGAGCACATATTGCTTTTCCAGGACCTGAGTTTGATTCCCAGCACTCAATGTCAGGTGGCTCACAAACGCTTCTAACTCCAGCTCCAAGAGAATCTGACTCCTATGGTCACATGTACTAGTGGCCACAAACACAAATATTCACATTATTTAAAATAATAAATCTTTAGCTAGGTACAGTAGTGCATACCTTTCATCCCAGGACTTGGGAGGCAGGCAGACCTTTGAGTTCAAGGCCAGCTTGGTCTACAAATTGAGTTCCAGGACAGCCAGGGCTACATAAAGAAGCCCTATCTTGGAAAAAAAACAAACAAAACAAAAAATAAATCTTTAAAAGAGAAAGAAATGTAATCACCACCAGACATGGGCTCCTGTGGTACTTAAGTAGATCCTCTTGGTCTATTTTTTAACTTAAATGTTACTAGTTAGTGATAGCCACATTATCTACTCTGACACACTTGCACGGTAGACAATGCTATTTCAGAGTTGTTTTCAAGCTTCCAACTGGACAGGAAAGACATAGAAATGACCTTAAGTCTATTTTAGGGAGCTTACAGAGATAAAAGCAACTGATTTTCATGTGTCTTCTGGTCTAGATTAAATATGTTCCCAATCAACTGAACAAATGAAAAGGATGCTGACATTGGTCCAATCTGTCGTGCAGACATCTCTCACCTTGTGCAAAAGAGGCCAGGGATACAGCACAGGGCCTATGTGTCAGCACTGAAAATGACTGAAATCGTGAAGTCTTGCAGAGAAAACAGCTACAGGCTGTAACTGAATCTGAACATGGTGTTGGTGGGAAAATCAAATCAAAGCAAAATCTTATCAACAAATCCCCATGGAGCCAGACTATGAGAAAGCATGGACATCATCTGGGCAGTGTGGGGAACCAAACTGTCACCACCTGCTCCCTTGGCAAGTTTCGAGTACATTCTCAAGTATTGAAAGGTTCTTATATAGAAGAGACTAGAAAATTTAAGGGAAATTAGATAAGATTAAATAGTTGAAGGATAGCACAGGGCCATACAAGATAAACTATTAACTAAAGTGTATCTGTGCACCTTAGGGTTTTATTTTACTTCAGGAAATCTTTCTTCAGGTAGCAATCAACATTTCAGTTCCAATTCTCCTAAGAGGGAATTGGACAGGGGGATTGGGGGAACACAAGACCAACACGATGGTCCCACCTAGCATCATCTGGCTTCAAAGAGGCCTCAAAAGCATCTGTTTAAAGATGATATAAAGTTCCCTTATCAGTGGCTCTGTCCAGAGTCCCTATTGTAAATGACAGACACCCCCCCCCAGCTTTAGCTGCCATAGTGTCTTCTAATGACTGATTCCTCCCACAGAACTATGAACTCCTTCAAACAATGACAATTTGGTAACACCAAGTCACCAATGTATTATTTCATTTAAGCTTTATAACTCTTTTTTGAGGTAGAAGCTAAATGGCCCATGCTACTGATAGGAAAAGAGTTCACAGAGGTTGGAAGACCTGGCCAAGGTCACACTGTTAGCAGTCGCAAAGCTGGAAAACACCTGTCTGGCACCAGCGTGGCTCTTGTATCCTTTTTTTTTTTTTTTCCGAGACAGGGTTTCTCTGTGTAGCCCTGGCTGTCCTGGAACTCACTTTGTAGACCAGGCTGGCCTCGAACTCAGAAATCCTCCTGCCTCTGCCTCCCAAGTGCTGGGATTAAAGGCGTGCGCCACCACTGCCTGGCGGCTCTTGTATCCAAAAACCTCTCAACTCTTAGGACATAGCACACATAGCCTCAAGGAATTTTTCTTCTTCTCTTTTAAAATCTGTAAGAGCCTAGCAGACCACCACTGTATATACCCACCCATAAGAGCCTAGCAGACCACCACTATATATACCCACCCATAAGAGCCTAGCAGACCACCACTATATATACCCACCCATAAGAGCCTAGCAGACCACCACTGTATACACCTACCCAGAACTACCATGCAGTCCTGAGTTCCAGATCCAGTTACAGCTCTGTTAAATTGCACTGCCCTTTGGTGTCCTCAACCAAAATCATGGGAGGAAACCTCATCATTCAGAGTCCTCCTGTGGATCTGGGGACACAGTGTAAAAGCCCAAGGACAGTGTCTTAACAGAGCATCCATTCATTCAAACATTTCATCAACCACCTACTTGACCTTCAGCCCCTCAAAGCTACCATGTAGTAGCAGGCAGAGCCTGCAGTGCTAAAGGAAGTCATGAAGTGCCCCAGTTTCTGCCTGTCCCAGGCAAGTAAGTGACAGAGAGCCAAGAGTTCAAAAACGTGGATTGTTTCACAAGCAGAATGTTTACCTGAGTCTACACTGACAGGCCGCTGTCCTCTCTCTGCCATATGTTTTCATTGGTACAAAAGTGTCTTTATTTTTCTTAGTGGCTTAACAAGTCTCTACACTATATCCTTGTTTATCCCATTCCTGAGTCTTAAGTCTTTGATTCTCTAGTATTTTACACAAGTCTAGTACAGCCACATGAAGCAAGCCTACAATCAAGAGACCATTATCTCCAAGGATCCATTACAAGTCACACCTTCTGGAGATTCAGACAATGCAGACAGGCAGAGCAAGACATGGCCACTGATCATCTTCCACAAAAACTGCATAAGGCACCAGTCTGAATGCTTTCAGGTTGCCAGAAAACAATTGCCAAAAGGAACTCTGAGAAGGTCAAGGGACAAACAAAAGTGACTCAAGCAATCTCAAGTGGGCCGTATGATACAGGGGGGATGACCTTTCCTCAAGAGAAGAAGAGTTGGCCTCCTATGTGTGAATGCAGCCAGAGTCTTCATCAAGCCTGCAAAGCAAGCAAAAATAAACCAGCAGGATAAAAAGAAAGCTGTTGCATGAGGAATAACTTTTGCTCCAGTTTTTTTTTTTTTAGAGCAAGACAGAAGAAGGAAAAAAAGCACATACTGAAATGATCTAAAGCTGCCTATAAATATTTGGGAACATCAAAGGCAGTCCTGTTAAATTAAAAATGCTGTCACACAGATAGGAACTAGCCTCTAGCACTGCCAGCTTCAACATGTGAGCCTGTGATCTGAGGAACGAGGGCTCAGCTCCTCAAGAAATCTGATTCACTAAAGAAAAAAGTGAACAAGCAGTTGAGTTTTAATAAGGGCATTAAATACCTTAGGAATGAGCTAATTAGAGTTTAACTCTTTCAAGATTGTCAGAGCTCTTAAGAATGCTGTAAAGTAAGCTCCCTCCAGAATCTAGTTAAATTGCTCTCGAAACCTACACCATAAAGAAAGTATTAAAATGGCACCTTAGGACTTCAAAGCTGATAACTCCCAACAGGTCAGCCCGGACATGACAGGGAGAGGCTATCTGGGAAACTACAGAACTGTTTTCTGGAATGAGGTAAGGTAAAGCTACATGCTTGTTTAGAGGCAGTTTTTTTTTTCCCCCATATAGATAGGAACAAACTATAATACTAGGTATGAACCCTGTGAATTTTCCTTAACCCAGCAGACTCTGTGGACAGATTCAGGGTGTCAAGTAGGAAGCCCTGCTGAAATCACTTATTCCCTCACTACATACAAAATTATAGCTGATCCTCCCAGACACATTCAAGGTCACTAACAGAAGTCACCCAAGTTTTCCTTGCACGTAGCCTCAATCAGTAAAGTTCCATTCTAACAGCAGACCCTTTCTTTGGCTTTGAAAAGAATGAGTGAAGCACAGTAAAGTTCACCTCTAATCTCTTGGAGTGGAGGCAAAAGGATCAATAGTTTAAGGTCATCCTCTGATACATAACAAGTCCAAGGCCAAGCTGAGCTACAAGAGACCCTGTCTTAAAATCCACACACCCTTCACAAGCTATCTTTCTATCACCTACTTTCAAAAATGTGAGAAGTAGGTAGGCAATAATGAAAACCACCTTCTCCAATCAAGGAGAGGAATGCACTGCTCGCCTTTGAGGATGGAAGTAGAGGACAGAGAGAGAAAGGGAGATTTTAAAAGCCCACAATGCACTCCAATCATTCCCATTTTTAGAAAAAGCCAATGGGGCGGGGGGGGGCGGGGGTAACATTAATAAACTATTTGCTTTGGCAAATTTGATGCTGGACTGAACCAAGTACTTAAGTCATTTGTGTCTGCCACATAATTAGGCCCACAGTATGGCCTCAATACACCACAGCTCTCCCAGTTCTCTAAAGGGCAGAATCAACCATTCTGCTTTCCTTTACAGCAGCCTTGACCAAATGCAGACCTCGGGACTCAGGGCAACAGACAAGGAAGCACAAAGGGTACATCACACTTCCTGCCCAACTGAGGGAGGGAGAGAGGGAGAGAGAGAAAAATGAGAGAGAGAGAGAATGAGAGAGAAAATGAGAGAGAGAGAGAGAGAGAGAGAATGAGAGAGAGAGAGAGAGAGAGAGAGAGAGAGAGAGAGAGAGAGAATGAATGTGTTTTTGGTCACTCCTCAGTCAGTGTTATCTTTTGGGCTTTAGAGTAAAAATGATCAACCACTGGGAACCACAGCACAAAAGTAAGGCACATGTGGAAAATGTCCCAAAACTATGTCTGATATTTTCATTCTCACCCTGACTCAACATTCACTGCATACTGTCAGTAACTCAAATCATCCTTGAGACAAATCTTGGAAGGATGAAGAAACTGAGATCCAGAGAAGCAAAGCCCACCTTCTACATGCTGCAGGATTCTTCCTCTAACCATCTTGATATCAAAGCCGCTGTGATTCTCACATGAGTTCTTCACAAGGTTGGGCCTACCAGCATCCACTCATTAGGAAGTATCATGAGGCTTGTAAGGCTCATAAGGGATAGGAGACTGTGGGCTCATCCCTCCTCAATAATACACAGGCAGCTAACAACTCCAACACAGCCAGGCGGTGGTGGCGCATGCCTTTAATCCCAGCACTTGGGAGGCAGAGGCAGGTGGATTTCTGAGTTCGAGGCCAGCCTGGTCTACAGGGCGAGTTCCACGACAGCCAGGACTATGCAGAGAAACCCTGTCTCGAAAAACCAACTCCAATACACACACTCTCTCTCTCTCTCTCTCTCTCTCTCTCTCTCTCTCTCTCTCTCACACACACACACACACACACACACACACATATGCATGCATGCATACATACATCCCAAATCAATAAGCATCCTTGATGGTGCAAATACCTGTAAGTTGCTCATGCTCTTGGCTCTATAAGTGGTTCAATTAAACTCATTGGTTCACCAACTGGGTGGAATTATCTCTTTGGCCTGTTGTAGCCCTATGTGCCAGTGGTAAATAGAAAGACTCTTCAGGAAAAGTCAAGCAATATCACAGTAGTAATAGTCAGTGTAAGAATGTAGTACCAGACATTCTGGCCCCAGACAAGGCATTGAGCAGACTTTCCCTTTATCAAAGAAAACACATAAATGCAGCACTCTACAGAACTCACAATATATTATAAGGAACCTGACAAACACTGGTCTAACAGCTATACTAGTGCTGATGATGTAAGCATCCTTCCAGATGTCTTCAGATAACAGCTGGCTAACTATATAGTTACCAAGAACTAAAGAGACTTTATATACAAGTCAGATTATACTCCCAAACTTAATTTGCAAGTAATGATTAAGTATTTTCACCAAGTGTGGTGGTGCAGTGATCCCTGCACTCAGGAGGCAGAGGCAGGTAGATTTCTAAGTTCAAGGCTAGCCTGGTTTACAAAGTAAGTTCCAGGACAGCTAGGGTTGCTATATAGAGAAACTGTCTTGAAAACAAAACAAAACAAACGAAAAAATCCATATTTTCTGCTGAACATAGTAGGGCACACTTTTAATCCCAGCACTCGAGAGGTAGAGGCACGAGGATCTCTCTATGAGTTCCAGGACAGCCAGAGCTGTCGCAAAAAAAAAATATATAGATAGATATATATATAAATAAAATATGTTCCCAAATTCTGAGGATCCCATGCATGAGTCAGCTTATGTTCAAAAAGTTGGCACAAAGTGTTTCAAAAAGCAGACAAAGCAGATGCCAAGACTCTATATACTAAATCTGACATTCCCCTTGGTGTCTATTTCCTCATTTTACATACATGGTTCCCTAGTTTTCTAGGAAGGAACCTCAAAAATCAGAAGCAGCAAAGCAGACTTGGAAGTGACAACGTATAAACAGGTGCAACACCACCCACAGGGAGAGAGACATCTCAAGGGCACCCAACCTGAGCAGTGAACATTAATGGATGTTCTGCACATCTGTCCTCATCCTAAACCCGAAATAGCTTCTTATAATCTTCAAAGAAGGGTGTTTCATTCTAATAGTATCAGAGTAGAGTCTGTTATAACAAGCAAAGCTTATGTGTGGCCAATCCAAGCAGTGATGAGACTTGAGGACAAAGGCCTCCACACAACACACTGCCTGGGCTGTTGAACCTGGACAGGGTACAGCCTCCAGTGGCTGCCAGGCCTCTTAAAGAGAGGTGCTACATAAGACTGGCACCAGCAAACCTATTCCCTACCTGCACTCTTGGGTTGATCAATTCTCTCTCTGACATGAAGTGCCATGCAGGACACTGTAAGATCCCATGTATAGCCAGGCCTGGTAGGAGAGGTCTGTAATTCCAGCTACTAGGCAGGCTGAGGTAGGAGGATCAACATGAAAGGCCAGCCTGGGTTGCATAGTGAATTACAGGCCAGGCCATACTAGAGTGAGATGCTAGCTCAAAAGAAACAACAAAAGCATTCCAACTGCAGCCATGGTGGTTGCTGATACATAAGAACAGAAAGCAGGAAGGTCTTGGTACAGGAGGTAAGGAAGAAATGAAAATAAGGAGCAGTGGGGGATAGAGCCCATCTACCCTTTCTCTTTTTCTATTCCCTCTCCCCAATCAGTGTTCACTAGATTAGTGGTACCAAAGGACAAGGATGTTGGGGGGAGGGGAGAAGTATTCATAATATTAGATATAAGAGATTCTTCATTTACCCCAACACGTAAAATACATATTAATCAGAAAGTCAATATAGATCATTCCCAAATTTACAAAAAGATAATTAAAACAAGCTTGCAAAAGAAAGTTAATTTAATGCTGTCAAGTATGCAAAAGAGAATTCTAAGGCTTTCAGGGCTGGAATGATGGCTCATCAGAGGGTCCGTGTTCAATTCCCAGCACCTACATGGTAATCACAACCATTTGTAACTCCAGTTCAGGGGCTCTAACATCCTCTTCTGACCCCTAAAGGCATGCACATGGTACACAGACATACATTCAGGCAAAACATTCAAACACATTTGAAAAATATATAATAATAGTAACTGAATTGAATTCTAAAGTTTTCTACATCTCTTTGAAGGGAATCACTTTACTTGAAATATCCAAAACTATTCTGCCTCCACACCATGAACTGTTTTAGAGTCTCCCCTTTCCAAAAAACAAGGTTGGCATAGCAACCAAGGCCAGTCACCATGGTCCCTAACCACATCCGCTGAGACTTGGCACGCTGAAACGTGTGCCAACTCTGTTGTCTGTAGGGCACTCCTGGCCACAGTATATAGCAAGTTATAATCAAGTAAAAAACCTTCACATTCATATAGAATACAGCTTAATATAAATATTCATTAAATGTGAGAATCTATGGTGATGAAATGTTCAGACTACAAAATCAAACATAAGAATCAGGAAATGCAAAAACTACCACTGCCTCTGAAACCTGAAATCATCCACATTGCACATTCAACACCACAAACCAGTATATATGTGTCCTAGACATTTAAATCTAGTAACACCAAAACTTCAAAACCATGTATTTATCTGTTCATTTAATAACTAGAGCAAGGGTAGCATTGGAACATACCTGGAAAAGGCATGTCACAGAAAAGCAGTCATGAAAATCCTCTAACACAAGTAAAATACAGCACACTCTATATCACTTCTGGAATACTCCTGAAGATACTGGTGTCCATGTGTCCGACACTATTCCATACAAAACAGCAAGAGAGACAAAAAGAAAACCTTAGCATTCCCACAAATACAATGAAGCAATAATTTCATAATTTTCTGATTATAGAGGCCCCATAGAATAAAAGCAATCAAACTGAGATTTAACGCTAATACATAGTCCTCAGGAACAAAATTGTCATCCTTTGATCAAGGCCAGTGACACAGCTTCCAAAGGGGCAAAAATTATTTGAAGGAACATACAACATATATTTAAGAACTCATATATAGCTGCTACTGGCAGGTCACTCAAGAGCAGTTTCCCCAAAGCACCAGGTTTTGTTGTTGTTTTTAAGTTTAGTGAGTCAGTGACACTAAAATATACTAATTTAAATAAATACATTCGTAAAGTCTAGAGTCAGACTGAATGCTTCCTTCTCCAACAAGTTCACAACACATGCCCAAGGCAGTCAGTCACACTCCAGGCTGGGAGGAGGTAGAGGGTATCAAAGACAGCACAAGCAAGGTGAAGGTTTTATTTGGTTGGATGATGGTTGATTGGTTTTTGTTTGTTGGTTGACTGGTTTTGCCATAAGGTAGCCTCAACTCATGATCCTTCTCTTTCAACCTTTTTCATGCTAGGATCACAGGAGAATGCTATCACACCCAGTAGGGTGAAATTATTTTAAGAGTCTGATCTACCCCAACTATTTGGAATAGCCTAGGACACACTCATGTCTGAAAACTGCTTGTGAATAGTTTCTACCAATATAGACAGTTCTCTGTCACCGGCTGTCTTTTCCTACACTAACACTCCAAAGTACTAGATCCAGAAGCATTTTAGTTCAGTAATTATCTTAAAAGTGTACATGCAAAGCACTGGAGGGGTGGAATGTTCTGCCTTAAGGGCTATCCCAGAGGCACTAGAACGCACTCCATGGTATGGACCAGAAGTTCTGTTTCCTAAGAGAGCTGGAGAGGGTAAGAAGACTCAGAGGCAAAGCAGGGAGCAGGAATATGGCTGACACACGGCAATGTTTTCAGCAGGAGGGCAATAGGAAGGAAAGTACAGGTGGAAGAAAGCACAGGACCCACCCTTCAGAGAACAATCAAGGATTCTGACCAAGAGCTGATGTGCTCAGAAGTTACTGTAGTAAGATAAATGAGGTAGGAAAGGAAGATATGGGGGCAAAAGGAGACTAAGGCATCACAGGGCAAAAGGTAAGGGCAGAACTGCAGAGATGGCTCAGCAGCTAAGAGACGTACTATCCTTGAAGAGGACCCTTACTCAGTTCCCAGCACACACCTCAGGCAGCTCACCAGCTCCAGGGGATTTGACACCTCCAGCCTCCACAGACTCACGTATACACACCAACGGGTACACATAATTAAAAATAATAGAAATATAACTTTAAAAGTAGAGGAAGTAAGGTCACTAAGAGACAGGGCAAACCGAACATCATCCCGTGGACACCTTTTGCAGTGACTTAATCCCTAGCTAACTTGATTTCTTCTTTGAAAGTTTTGCTAATCAAACGTGCAACATTCTTTACATACTGTCTGTCTGCTCACCATCTACTCCAAGACTAAGGTACTTTGTGAAAAGATGCCAAGTTTCTGGGTACCCAGTGATAATGGGGGGCATCCATAAAGCTGATATATACACAATGTCAAATACATTTAAAGAAAAATATACATTAGGTACAAAGAAAAGTATTTTGTGTCAAGTATGGACAAGCTCTGGCAACTGAGACCCCTTAAATGACAGAATGCCTTCTGGAGCAGAATCCACTCCCAGAAAAGAATAATAAAGACAATACAAGTCAACGTGCACTAGGGGCTCTAAAGCTCCAGGCTCATTAGAGATTTCCTGGAACTGAACCAAGGTAGAACACTGTTCTAGAAAGAGCACTGTAAAGGAGCCCTAAGTCCAGCCTCTTATATACCATCACACACGGTTCCCTTATGCTAAAGGAGAATGAGTCATGACACTTACAGGACAACCTCTTGTAACTAAAAGAAAGCAAGACCTGAGCATGGTGACTCATGCCTGTGATCCCAATACTTGGGATTCTGAAGCAGGATTACCATGAGTTTAAGGCCAACCTGAACTACACTGTAAATTCTAAGGCAGCCTGGATAACTCAAAAAAATACATACATACACACACACACACACACACATCATATACACATACATACATTCATACATACATACATACATACATACATACAAGATTGGAGAGTTAGCTCAGCTATAAGAGCACTTGTTGTTCTTACAGAGGAACTGGGTTCAATTCCTAGAATTCATATGGTGGCATATGTATGTATATATATTTATATAAATATATAAATAAAATTTAGCAAAGGATTGAGGGGAGAAAATCCCTACAAACAGGCCAAATGGCCCCAAGACTTTGGTCTCACAGAACTCCAAAAGGGGTTTGAGAATTAAGCATAAAGGTCCTAGGTTTAATCCTCAGTACTGAAAGGAAAGAAAAAAGGGAGGAAAGAAAAGAAAGGTAGAGGAGATAGGGAAAGGAAGATAATCCAAAACAACGGTGGGCATGCCTATAATCCCAGATTTGGGAGGCAAAGGCAAGGTCAGGATTACATAGCAAGTTCCAATTAGAGGCTTACAATAAGACTCTCTCAAAGGGAAAAGGAGGAAGGAAGGAAGGAAGGAAGGAAGGAAGGGAGGGAGGGAGGGAGGGGGGGAAAGGAAGAAGAGCGAGTTGTGTGTGCGTGCATGTGTGCATGTGCAGGCAGAGAGTAAAGAAAAAGCCCACCCAAAGAAGCAGCTGTGATTGGTGGGACAACATCTGCACTTGGATAGGAGAATCATGAGTCTGAGGCCAGCCTTGGCAGGATAGGAAATGGTCTGGGGAAAAAAAAAAAAGAATATTTTGCTCACATTAGAGCCAGTGCAGCTTTGTTCAAGAACATAGTATGAGGTTCCTGGGGTCCAGTGATGGACATCCAACACACAGGCTATTTGAAGAAACACACCTTTAGAGTTCAATTTCAGAACTTTCAGAGATAGAAAGGGTTGCAAAGTCCATCGCAGGCTGGATGATGCCGTAGGGACTTATGAGCTAAAGGGTTCCTGACCAACTCAAAGGAAGAACTAGCTGTTCCTCTACTGTGACTGTGACCTTGGGTTGTCAGATGTTTCCTTCTCTCACTAAGAGCTGAACTATATGTACACTAGATATTTAAGAGGAATCACTTTTCTAAAAGTTGCTTTCAGCCCAGAGAGTTTGTCTGATGCTTGATTCTATCTACTCATCAATAACTGACAGTGTCACTTAGAATTCAAGGTCAATTTGCTTGGCCTTCATTGAAGCCAGGATGCAGAGAAGTACTCTATGACAGACAGGCCTAGTAGAAAACATCCAAGGCAATAGCATCCCCCTGAGCACCAAGCTGCTTTATCTTGTAGCATGCTTTGCAGTCTCCAGACCTCCAAGCTCAGTCAACTTGGAGTGGACAACCACCTTGCCCAAAGGAGGGGCACCATCTGCTGCTCCAGAATCGAGGTCACAGACACACGCAGGGAAGGCACTCAGAGGCTACCAACAGCACATCTCTATGCAGAACTAGCTACCACTCAGAACACTAACAGAGAAAAATTGCAGTATTTGGTATTTACTAAATGACAGGAATATACAAATTTCCACCTTATCTGGTTTATTTGTACTAGTTTTCAAAAAAACATATATGTACCACAAGGTACATATTCTCCACACATGTTAACTGGTGTGGTATAAACTAACACAAGCCTTTCTACAGAGGTATCTGACAATGCCTGTGAGAATTTTAAACATGTTCATACTCACCCACTCTAAGGATTTCCCTGATAGTACGGCCTATAACAGAAAATAATAACCGCCGGGCGGTGGTGGGGCACGCCTTTAATCCTAGCACTTGGGAGGCAGAGGCAGGTGGATTTCTTAGTTCGAGGCCAGTCTGGTCTACAGAGCAAGTTCCAGGACAGCCAGGGCTATACAAAGAAACCCTGTCTGGAAAAACCAAAAAAATAAATAAATAATAATAATAATAACCTATGACATGGTCTCTGAAAATGTTTCAGACTATTTAATAACAATTAAACACTCAAAGCAGACAAAGGGCTATCACCACTATGTTTTTCCAATTTTCTTTAAAATCTCAATCAGTTTATAGGGAAAGCAGTATGTACATAATAAGATGGGTTTTTTTCATAATTTTCTGTATTTCCCAAGTATTTTATAATAAAATTATATTGTGTGTGTTATATATACTTGTACGTGTTCTATATTTTGGCAAGTACATGGAGGCCAGAGGTCAACATGGAATCTTCCCCACTACTTTCCATTTTCTCTTAGGGTTTCATCAGACATGCTGGCCTATCAGCTCCAGGGATCTGCTTTTCTCTCCCTGCCAGCACTGGGAATACAGACACACGTTGCTGCAGCCAGCTTTGTATGTGAGTGCTGGGGATTCAAACTCAGGTCCTCATGCTTGCATGACAAACATTTTACCAACCTAGTCATCTCATAAATTGTGTTTTAATCAGATCTTACAGCACTGGACGGGATCTTACATGTACCTAAAATTTAGTTATCCTTATTCTTCCAGCCCTCAAGAGTTCCCATTCCAACATTTTCTCCTCAAACTTCTAGTATCATCAAAGTTACTTTCACCAAGTCAACTCACATATTCGGTTTCTAAATAACCATATCACCCTGGCTGCTGCACAGAGAAGGGAATTAATAGCAACTCTTACAACATGTCTTAAGAGTAATAAAAATAAAAGGCTCTCCTTTGAACCACAATGGGCCAGCTGACCTTATTCTTTTCACACTATCATAAGTCAACAGAGCTGCTAAAAGTAAAATTTTAAAATATCTAATTCAGCCTACAAACAGAACAAAGAGCCTTCACTCTTTGCCTCCTGCCTTTCTGTTTAACAGGTACAAAGACATGTCTCCTCAAAAGGTTTATCAGTTTTAACCTCAAAGATAAGTAAAAATTAGTTAGAAAAGACCAGACTGCTCAAATCCACATACTATGCTGTGACATACAACAGCTTGTCCAGCCCAAACTTAGCACCAGAGCCAATATCCTACCAGACAGGGTTTCAGGGTAAAGTAGTACTCTCTGCTTGCCGTCTGGTCCCCACACTCTGCCTTAGCTGTGTTCCCTGCTATGCCCCATCCAGGATCTAGTGAATGCAAGGCACTGCTGAATTCTACTAATAGAAAGAGCAGGGACAGTCCACAGCTTCAGGGGTTCCTAAAAAAATCTTTTAATCATTAGGGAATGTACAGCCTGTGCAAAGAAAAGAAGCAATGTACATGGGACATAATCTCTCTGAAGACAGTGGTACAGACTCCTGACTGACTCTGAAGTCAGCCACAGGATGAGGTGTGTCTCACATCAGACATCCCTCAAAGGGCAGGCTGCTTCAGCCATTCCAGCTTTGCCAACAGCCCAAAGCAGCACAAGTACCATCAAGTGATAGCTAGGTACTTCTAGTCACTGTCTTCAGAAACTGGTCAGCCAGGCTCTAGGACAAAACAAGTTGGAATGAGCCTTCTCTGATTGTGGGGCTGGGAGAAGTGACAAGGAAAACCACTTCTCTAGTAGCTAGGGGGTTTTCTCAGTTACAAACACATTTCCCCATCAATGATTCTAGGTTTAATCTTGAATTAAATTTGAATTCCAAGATCAGTCTATATAACCTGATCACAAAAAGAAGTGCTATGTGAGGCAACCTCAGAAAAAAACAACCAAAAAAACCTCTGCCCCAGTAAGGTCAGTTTGAACCTGATCTGCTATAGAACTGCTCAGTAGCTGTCACAGGTACCACTTTGCTACTGACTTCCTAATCTAAAAACTGCCATCAACCATGTCCATTACAATTAAAGCATTGTGTCTACACATGGTTTACATGGCAAGCATTTGAACATTAGTTTTTTTTGTTTTGGTTTGGGTTTTATTGTTATCTTTTGTGTTTCTCGATAAGCTGTACAGGCTAACCTAAGACTCCTGGCTCCTGTGATCTTCCTGCCTCAGTCTCCTAAGTATCTGGAATTAGAGATGTGCAACCACGGCCATAGTGTCTGGCTTCATTCTTAGCTACTTTTCGTGTGTGTGTACATGTTATATGTGTATGTGGGTGCCAGAGGTCAATGCTGGGCACCTCCTCAGCTGCCCTCTACCTTAGTTTTTGAAACAGGATCTCTCCCTGACCTAGAGTTTGTTGATTCTGTTAGACTGGCTTGCCTTTACCTTCCCAGCACTGAGAGTACAGGCATGTATTTCCTGCCCAGCTTTTGACTTGAGTCTTGGCTCAGGTCCCCAGACTTACACTGCAAGTACTTTACCCACTAAGCCATCTCCCCAATCCCTGATAGCTACTTTTGTTTTGTTTTGTTTGTTTCTCAAGACAAAGTTTCTTTGTGCAGTTCTGTGTGCCCCAGACACAATCTGTTGACCAGGCTAGTTTCAAACTCAGAGATCCACCTGCCCCTGCTGGGATTAAAGGTATGCTACCACTACCCGACTTCCTGATAGCTATTTTTAAAAGCTCAGACAGAGGAATGCTGAAAAGACTCAACTTTTAAATAATCAGGAGAAAAGCAACCACTTACACTCAATATATAACTGAAGAATGCCTGGTTTTCCTTAATCATAAGCCATATTTTTTGTACCCACTCTTCCATGAGACAATGCCAGCTATATCAGGGTGAACAGAGAGGCTCCAAGTCTTGGACTCAGAGGAATTAAATGTTAATCATGGTTGTTCCTACCCTTACCATACATACACTTATGGCTGAAACAAGGCACTCCACCTTTCTAGCCTTGCATTAAATGCATTAAATTTGGTACTTTTGTTTTCTTCCATTGCAGAGGATGAAATCCAGGGCTTCAATCATGCTAGGCAAGGGCTCTGTATCCCTAAGCTATGTCTCAGTACACACATTTGATTCTTTTGACTATGAAGACCTGTCTCTCTGAGATTTGGGTTCACCAGAAGGCAGGGGCTACTCTTGCAGCCTTCCAACACCAGCAGCTGTTCTACTTCACTGTGCAAAGAATGATGGAAAGGGACACCTCTAACTCTTTGCTACCTCAAATCTTTCATTTCCACCTCTTCTTCCTCCACTTCATCTAAATGTAGAAAATCCCTTGAGTGTTTGTTACTTTTTTCTCTCTCCCAAGGATAATAGAGAACTAGCAGGACATAGATGCACAAACTCAGTTGAGATACAGATGCCTATGGGCATGAGGGTGCAATTCTGTGAAAAAACTCAGTTGGTAAGAATGATTATCTGTGGATGAGTCTATCTCAGAGGACTATAGCACTGCAGCATTGTTCTGTACAGGATAGGGTTTTGGTAGACATCCATCAAATAAGTAGGCTCGATGGAGGTTTGCAAAGCTGCAGGCTTCCCTCCAACCCTGGCCAGCCGAAGGGACCTATTACCTCATTCAACTTTTTTTCTTACATTTATGGAAAGGGCATGTGTGCCACAGAGTCTAGGCAGAGGTCACAAAACAACTGTCGGGAGGTGGTTCTCTTGACATGTGGATGTCAAGGATCAAATTTAGTCAAGCTTGACAGCAAGCACCTTTATTTATCCATTGAGCTATCTTCTGGGCCTTCGACTTAAATTCTTAGTGCTAGTACCAGTCAAAGACAAGTACTAGGTGGAAACTTCTCTTTTCCTCTTGGGAAGCTATCAGGAAAATGAACACACCCATTCACAAGAATGTGTGAATAATTTCATGGGGTTGGGGGAGGTGGCCATAGACTTTTGAGAACTCCAATACAAATTATGAGAAATTAGATTTGAATTAAATGTCAAAATCCTAACAAACTCAGGTTTACTTATTTGACAAGAACAAGGGCAGACCAAAGTTTCAATTCAGGTTTTACCATTTGCTGTCAGGTTAGAGAAACAAACTTTCTCTCAGCCTCAGTTTCTTCCTCTATAAAATGGACTAAACCATAGTATCTAAATCTGTATGAATGTAAGGATGGAATGAACAAGCTTAATGTGCTTGGCACAGTCCCCTGTACACACACACACACACACACACACCCATCAATGAAGCCATGGCTGCTTCCTATCCCCAGTCAGAATTACTGGTAATTCCCCCATGAGATCTCAGGGTATAAAACTAGAGAAGAGATTCTAGGAATTTACCACAACCACCACCCTCCTCCCCTCAACAATGAAAATGCTTGCTTTTAACCTATAAAGGACCATCTGACAAGACGGGTCGGCAGGCCCTTTCTGTGTAAATCCAAGTCAGCTGTCAGCATGCAATTGTTCTATTAGGCCAAGTCAATTTTTGGAGGCAGGCCTATTAAGTTAACTTCAAATGGAGATGAAAAGAAAGTGCTTGATCAAATGCTGAACTGTAAAAACACACTGACAGGGAAACAAGGCAGAGGAATTAGCCTCCTACAATTATTCCCTGTGATACCTTTAGTTACCCAGCCTATCTAATCACCAAGCAACTCTCCTTTCACTCTTTAACAGCTAAAAGAACTTCCTTAGTTCATGTTCACAGCTTCAAGTTCATCAAACATTTAGCCTGGGATCCAGAATAACTGATTTTCAAGTTGCACAGAACCAATCATTCTCATTCTTTTTACAAATGAATTTCTTAATGTTTCTAACTATTTGACTTCAATGGGAGAAATAGGTATTTCCACTTTAAAACAAACTTTCATTTCTAGTCACGCAAATTTTCTTGTTTGTTTAGCCAATTCACACACCACTAGCCACTGTTTAATCAGGCCTCTTATTTAACAACACCAGCCATGTGTGCTGCACAGCCAAGTTTAAAAGTTTCAGATAATAATAATTTCATTAACATCAACACATTGGTTTAAAGATGAAATATGTACCAGTATGTCTGAAAGCTTTTTAAAGGTCCACACCTGACCTGCTTAGATGCAAACAGGCTATAATGCTGCATGATAATAAAAGCAACTAATTTCACACTTAAGTAGTCTATTCATAATTTTCACAGCTGGAAATATCAAAATAGAAAAGAAAAAAAAATCAAGCACACACAAACAACCCTGTCTTTATACAGACATACTTTAAACTAATGACCTTGGGATAATTATTTATACCAAAATACACTCATCCCAAAATCTTACTTACTAATCCCGCTCCTAAACAAGCACACACAATCAGGCTTCCTCCTACCATAACCCATGAGAAAGACTGGACAGGTCCTTGGGCTGGCCAAGCTATGATAAGGAATCTATTGTGTATACACACACACACACACATACACACACGTTCATTGGCAAGTAACAGGGAAAAAGTCAGTACTACAAAATATTTCTTATAATTTTTAAAGAGAAACATTCAAACAGCTTTTTCCCTCTCTTCCTAATTAAGGACAATATTGCTATAGAATCACACTGAGAATAAAAGCAATGCTACATGCTACTATTTACTTCTAGTTATTAGAAAATAAACAGAAGACCATAAAATGTTCGTTAAAGTGCAAATCATTAAGTTTTTCAGGTGCTAAAACAAAAGATGGTGTTTCAAAAGTTCAATGAGTACTTAGAAAACATGATTAATGTGAAATTAAAGACCGGCTTTGTTTCTTCTACACTCTTATTACACATGCTCTCATTATATTCCCTCTCAGCAATCCTAAAACATTGGCTTTCCTTACAAAACTTATTCCAGGGCTGGTAGGCAGGAGCCACAACAGTTCCTTTAGTCTGACAGTATTCACAGAACTAATAAAAGCATGCCAGTCTGTGTACACACACAGCTCTGAAAGCCATACTGTGCTCGTCTGGGGACACACAGTTCAACACATTGATGACCACAACAAAGTTATTAAAGCTATGGAGTGTACCAACGACAAACTATCTTTTCAGGGAGCTCAGATAAGCCTGTCAATATCACTGCAGTTATAAAGGAATTAAGGACATCATTAGTGATTACTTAACAGGTAAACTTATTAAATACCATTTAAGTCATTTTTCTCCCCTTAGTGACTGTTGACTTAATTTGGAAGGGAGGTGCAAGTCTAGTAGACTACAAAAGAATTAGATAAGCACTTCAAAAACTTTTCAAGAGAACAGAGTCCTGCCAAATTCACACATTATCTCTCTACTTGTCAGAATAAAATAGTTACAAATGGTGTATTTAAACTGCTAATTTTGTATTAAATGGTGAACCCAAGAATATCTGCAAAGCACAGCATTATGCATAACGAATAGCTCCCCCAGACAAACTACCACAGAGAATGGCTCAAGTTTAAACACTGCAGATAAAAATCTCAAACTTCAAAAGTCTCCTTCAAAAAGTGAAGTGCCCCGGTTAAAACATACTCCCCCTCAGCTGCCACCCCCACCCCCCGGCTCCCAAGGCTGTAAATCAAACATTTCTAAAGCCATCAGGGCACAAGGAAAGCCTCAAAGAAAGTCGAGGACTCACAAGAAGCAAGATTTAAAATTCAAACTTTTCTTAAAGGCTGCAATAGAGATGTTTAGGTATCTTCAGCAAAGCATCCTCTCTAAACCTTGTAAGTTAATGACAGAAACAATAACATTGTAAGGGGGGGGGGAGAAGACCTAGCACAGTTAGCAACATCTGTAGTCACAGAAATTGGTCAAACTTGTAATTCGCTTTCTATAGATAGGAATAAGAACACCACGGAACAATGCTTTTCAATCACAGGCAGGGTCCTCCTCCAGCTTTGGAAGGACACACACCTTTAAGGAGCTACACTGTATTGGCCAGTGTCCTATCAACTCAAAGCTCTGGGTGCAGCTTCACCTCCTGTCTACACTCAGAGCTACTTTGTAGTCATTCCGCACAGTCCCTTTCCTCTTCATAATTCAACCAAGAGCAAAGCACCGAAGATCCCAACTATAGGCCTCTAAAGCTCCGAAAGATTCAAAGACAAGCCAACCGTATCAGATCACTCCTACCAGAGGTGCGCCTAACAGCCATAAGTGTGCTGGCCCTGGAACATGTTGGTTGATAAAAATCATGGTCGAGGAAGCGGGAAATCTATGCAGCTATCCATCCGCAGAAGCTTCTATTGAGAGTCTCTCCTCAAGGACTTGGGACAGCTCAATGCTCTCCCTAGCCAGCTTCCTTTGGGACGCAGCCTTCTTTCATTTGGAACAAGGTGGAGGCCCTGTCAGTGAGAGACCCAGGCTCGGGTTTGCAGGCCTCTTCGGTATTAGTCCTTGACCCAGGGGCGAGCCTGCGGTCTCTCTCATGCCCTGTAATCTGAGGCACGCCGTGAAGACTGCCTACCACGGCCACTACAGTGCCCTCCCAATTCCCACTCCTCAGCCAGCTCCGCCTGCTCCCCTCCTGCTGCTGCCCGTCCAGAGCCCTGCCAGAGGGTTAGTGTCCAGGTAAGGCTGCCAGAAGACTTCAGCAAAAATAACCTGAAGATGTGCACCCCGGCAACTTGGTCGCTCCGAAAACAGAGCAACACGGATGGAAAGCAAAGCCTGTGCGACCTTTAAGGAGCCGCTCCATCCTTCGACTCTCGCCTTTGCAAAGTTGGCATTCAACAGGTAGTTCCCGGGACTTTCACCTGAGGGAGAAAAACGTCCCGCCAACTCGAGAGTGCCGCCCAGGCGCCCATGCCCAGCTCAGCGTCCCCACCCCCACCCCAGCGCGGTACACCCACCGGAGGCCGAGCCCCCACGTGCGCTCGCCTCAGCCGCTGTGCCCCGGAGGCCCCGTCCCGCCCGCCTGGGAGGGATGCCGCCGGGCTCCGCGCCTCCCCCAAGCCCGCCCGCTAGCCCGCGGCGGGGTCGGCGGGCGCAGCCCCCGGAGCCATCTTGTGGCGGCGGAGCGCGGGGCCCGGGGCCCGGGTGGCTACCTGCACGATCTCGCCCTCCGCGCTGAGCATGGCCCCGGCCCGCGAGAAGCGGCCCGTGAGGCCGGTGGTGTGGGTGGTGTAGTCGCCGCTCGGGCTCGACTCGAACAGCACCACCTCCACGAACGCCGTCTCCTTGGCCCGCGCCGCGCCGGGCCCCGCGGCCGCCAACAGCAGCCCGAGAAGCAGCGGCAGCGGCGGCGGCGGCGGCAGGCGACGACCGCGGGGGCTGCGGCGGAGGCGACGGCGGCGGCGGCCCGGGGCCCCTGGGCGCCCGCCCGAGCGTGGCCTCATGGTCCTGCGGCGGGAGGGCGCGGAGGGCGGGCGCGGCCGGGCATAGTCGCGGGCCGGCGGAGGACCGAGCGCGGGCGGTCGCCTCACAGCACCATCGCGGCGGCGGCGGCTTTGTGGGTCGCAGGCTCTGCTCCGCTCCCCCGGCCGTCGCGCCGCGGCCCTTTCATCTGCTCCACGTGAGGGGTTATCCCCGCCCCCGCAGCGTCGTGACCCGCTCTCCCCTCCCTCCCCGCGCTCGGCCGCGGCCACCTCTGAGGGGAGAGGGTAGGCGGGGCGGGCGCGCCTGCGGCGAGAGGCGGAACCCCGGGACCTCGCCCGCCCCGCCCAATCGACTGAGTCCCGCCCCGACTCAGTCTTAGCCACGCCCCTCCTCCCTTGCTCCGCCCAGGTCGTCTTTTTTTCGGTCACGCCCCTTCCCTTAGCCACGCCCCTTCGTCTGTGCTCCGCCCTCCGCGGCGGACATTTCTCCTAGCTGTTGCTGGAGTACCGGGAGAGTAAGGTCCTCAACCTGTTCCCGGGCGATTCGCCCGCCCGATGCGCCCTGCTTTGGTGCGGCATTTAGAGCCACTGGGGCGTCAAAGGCCTCGTCATTCCGTGCAAGGATGCTTCATCTGCCGCTCCGGCACTGCTGGCCACCCGCACTCGGTGCTCGCGCCCTACCATCTCCATGGAACGCGAAAGGCCCGGGAGGTCAGAGGCGGTTTACAACCCGCCGGAACACGTCCAGTTCTTACGTGGGTGTCACATAGACAGTTACCCTCAACGAAAGGAGTGAGGACAGGTGGCGGAGAACTTAAGAAGCTATCTAGATTCTAATGGAGTTCTCTTTCTGCAGCCCTGGAGACAATCTCTAACACTCCCTTCAAAAGAAGTTCTGAAACGTCTCACCATGTGCAGAAGGGCGGAAGAGTCAACACGCTTAATGCACAGACTGCCAAACATACCAAAGACACGTGCTCCGAGCCCAGACGTTCCCAGTCACCCAGAAGATAAACTTTTAATTCCCTTCCCCTTTTTGGAACAGGCTTTTTCCTTCCTCAGCAAATCTATGAGACTCGCAACCCTCCTTTAAAAGCCACATTCAATTTCTGCTTCCCCAGTCATCTTCCCTCCCTGCCGTGAAAGGCTTTGTTTAAATATTTGCAAATATTTGGTTAGGGTGATCTGCTTCTACTTGCTACCACACCCAAAATATTAAGACAAAAAGAAAAGTCATTGAGAGTTTCCTTGAGTAATCAACTTATCGAGGTTACAGTTTAAACTGAAAAGGAATGTTTTGCCAACGTGTTGAATAGAAAAATACAATTGAAAAGAAATGCACAGAACTCTGTTACTGTATTTGGACCACCCAAAGCTTTGGCATAGAAGGTAACTGACAAAACTAGAGAGTCATTAGTTTCCCCAAGCCAAGCTTAATCAGTGCTTACTGCTTGGGAGCACTGATGGGAGCACTGTTAGTTCCAAAGATTGTGACTTCATCCACTAAGGCACAGCCCAGTCTTTAAGGGGAGAGCAATTATTACAGCCCATGCATAGCGTTATAATCCTTACAAGTATGAGGTCATCATCAACTGATGAATGAATATGCAAATATGGTCTATCCATACAATGGAATCACATTTTTAACATAGTAAAGTTTCGATCTTCAATTGCATTTTAAATAACAAAATCAAAGGCAAATAAAGTAAAATACTTAATATTGAATGAATGAGACAAATATATACTAAGTGAAGCATATAGCCTTTCCATTTGTATGAAATGCCGAGAATATAGAAAAATGGAAAGGTTAGTGATTGCCAGATGCTAAACTGGAAAGAGGACTGGGTAGTATGACTACTAATGAATTTCTCCTAAGGGTAATGAAAATATTCTGTAATTAGATGGTGATGATTATATTCTTTGTAAATACATGAAATTCATCACCAAATTGTACATTTTTTTAAGGATGGATTTTATAGTATATAGATGACGTCTCAATAGAGCTGTTAGAAATGTAAGCCTTCTCGCACTTGACATACTGGAGTTCTCTTTAATCCTAGCACTGGGCAGGCAGAAGCAGGTGGACCTATGAATTCAAGACCAGCCTTGTCTAAAATAGGTGTTTCAGGCCAGGCAGGGTTACATAGTGAGACCCTTTGGGTCTCTTTGCCTTGGGGCAAGAGAGGATCCAAGCCCAGTTCCCAGCACACAATCACCTATGACTCCAGTTTCATGGGACCTGGGATCTGACCCCCCTCTTCTGTACACATACGGCATACATTTACACACAAACACACACACACACACACACACACACACACACACAGAGAGAGAGAGAGGCGGAGAGACAGAGAGACAAAGACAGAATTTTCAAAAGGCTCAGTGGTAAAATGCACTTGTTTCTCTTGTAGAAGACCCAAGTTTGGTTCCCAGCACATACATAACAACTCAGAACCCTCTGTAGGGAAATCCAACACTGTTTTCTGGTTCTAAAGACACTGTACTCGTGTATGCACAGACATACATGTGGGCAAAATACACATTAAACACATTAAATCTTGTTTAAAAATTCAGCTCTCAGTGATCTCTTCATTAAACATGCTTTGCTATAATGGCAAGGACCTTGGTTTTGCCTAGATTGAAGCTACCTGGTCCAGAACAGGCACCTAATAAATACTTATTACATGAACTAATGAGTAAATGATGGAGTGATAAGATCATCAACACATACCCCTTCCATTCTTCGGACACTTAAAGACAGCTTGTCAACAGCTGCCTAGGTGTACTGGGCTTCATGGGTCCAAAATAAATTCTGAGAATGAAGAACAACAATATTTCTCTTAAGAACTTCAGTACCAATGACAATACAGACAAGGGTCAGAAAATAACCCAGTTTGGATCCAGTAAGATGGCGCTGGGGAGGTGTTTGCTGCCGAGCCAGAAGATCTGAGTTCATTTCCTAGAAGCCACAGGCTGGAGAGGAAGAACCAACTCCCACCAGTGACCCTTTGACTTCCATTCATGCATATACAAGTAAACAGACAGATGGACGGATAATTTCTATTTCTATTTGGTTTTCTCAAATAGAGAAAAAAAATAGCATCTCTGTGTAACCCAAGCTGGTCTCTTATCTCTTAGCAATCTTCCTGTCCCACCAGCCTCCCAAGTACTGGAATTGCAGGTGTGTGCTACCATACCTGATTGGATTTAATTGTTTAAACTCTGCTTCAAGATATGATCAATAAGACACAGGCTGGTAACATAGAAACAGCATGATCTGACTCTCAAAGAGACAACGTAACTTAGAAACTGAGGTATTTACCAAGTTTCCCCAAAATCTGGCAGCAGAAAAGGGAGATAGAAAGTAACTTCAGCCACTGGGGGATGTAGCTTAGTGGGAGAGTGCTTGATGAACACGCGTGAGGCCCTATGTTCTATCTCCAGAACTGGGGGTAAATCCTGCAATCATTGGCTCAGCGGTTAAGCTCTCTTAACAATCGCTGCTCTTGCAGAAGATAAGAATTCAGTTTGCAGAACCAACAATGGATGCTGCACAACTCTACAACTCTAGTTCCAGGGAATCCAATGACCTCTTCTGGTCTCCATAGGTATGTGCACATGTGTGCATAAACATACCCACATACACACATAGACACAGAAAAAGAATAAATCTTTAAAAAGAAAGAAAGAGAAAAGAAATAGTCTTGTGAACTAAGGCTACGGAAGGAGTCTACAAGCTGGATCAAATGGTAAACATGAACAAACATGCATGGCCTGTGGTCATCAATACACAATATATCCTGTAAACCATCCTGGGTGTGAACCATTATCGAGCTGTTGGAAACCTTTTAAGTGTCTATCCATCACAGACAGTGCATCCACTCACTCTAACAGGACACATATTAAACAGCTATTTAGAAGGAGACATTTAGGACAGGGCAGAGGGTGAGGAGGAAAAACAGGGGACAGTGACACATAGGTATGAAATTACACCACAAATCTCATCACTCCATACACTAATCCAAAATGTTAAAGAAATTCTATGAACTTGTATAGAAGGAGTTCAAACATACGCCTATAGGTGAAAAAAATATGCATGTGTATATATCCTTGTGAGTGCAATAAATATATGTGTAGAATATGATTTTATTGCAGAATATACTGCTAAGTGAAAACAAAAGATGCTGTAACCAAAAAGGGCCTTGATGGGGTAAAACAGATACGTGAGAGTTTGCATGGAAGGCAGTATAAAACATAAATGGGAATTAGAGAGTTGGCTCACCAGTTAAGAGCAGTTGTTGTTCTTGCAGACTCCAGGTACAATTCCCAGTGCCCATACGATGGCTCATAACCATCCTTAACTCCATCTCCAGGGATCCAACACCTTCTTGCCTTGGGCATCAGACATACAACATGTAGGCAAAAACTTATACACATAAAGTAATAAATCTTTTAAAAAGATGTATTATTTTTAAAAAGATTTATTTATTTTATGCATGTGAGTACACTGTGCTGTCTTCAGACACACCCAAAGAGGGTATCAGATCCCTTAGCACTGAAGTTATAGATGGTTGTGAGTCTCCATGTGGTTGCTGGGAATTGAACTCAGGACCTCTGGAAGAGCAGTCAGTGCTCTTAATCACTGAGCCATCTCTCTGGCCCAAGATGTATTATTTTTAAGTGTGCATCTGTGAGTCTGTGCATCTGTGTGTCACATGCCCTTGGAGGCAAGAGGAGTTGGATTCTCAGGAGCAGAAGGTTCAGGCAGGTGTAAGTCACCAGATATGGGTATTGGGGACAGAACTCAGGTCCTCTACAAGTGTAGTATACACTCTTAGCCACTGGGTCTCTGCAGACCCAGTAAATCTTTAAGAATAAATAAATGACTGGTTTTCCCTGAATAACTAAGACCTGTTTGAATTTTGCTCCCTGTGCATATATTTATTACCTTCCCAAGAGAATAAAATGAATGGAAGATCTATGAAATCAACAAATGATAGCATTCCTTTTCTATATTCAAACAGATCCATCCATTCAATAAACTTTATTGAATAGCAATAAGGTGTTTGCATGAAGCCATGCCACCAGAAGACAAATGGGATTGGCCTATAGTTATGGAAGAAGATGTCACCATTGGGAGAAGCCAGGCACACAGGCAGGACTGCCTGGATTATTTTTTTAATAGTTTAAAAATAAAGATTAAATTTATAGCTATATTAGCCAGTCCCTGGATCCAATTACTTTCCTGCCCCCTTTTTTCTTTTGCTTTCCTTACTTCTGAAAACATTTATTACTATATGAGACAGACAAAGAAGTCAATAAAAGATTTCCATAAAATATAAGTACACATTAACTATTTTACAAAATGGTTTTAAGACTTTGAATCTTATCCTACTTCTTTTAGGCAATTCAAATTTAAGCTATGCTAGCATTCTTCCACAGCATTTATATCTATTTCTGGAAACTTCATTTATTGTATTTAAACATCATATAATTCTCTTGAAAGGTACAATAGCAGTTATACAGACAAGTAGCGGCAGTTCTTTCAAACCCCTTAGAAGTGTCTCTTCCATCTTTGATGTATACCATCAATCTCTGTCTCCTCTGGGCCTTGAGGCAGAAGGCCAACCTAGGCCCAGACTCATCGGTGGTTTAAACCTTGCTTCAACCTGCCCCTGATTTGCAATGGCCACCCAACCACGAGTCACAAAACTCAAACAATGCTCCAGGGGCCAGGCAGGGAATGTGAGTGAGTGAAGTTAGCCAGGTGTAAGCAAAAAGTAATCGGCAAGTGCCACAGTAAACGAGACAAGATTGTGGGGCTTCAAACAGAAACTCCCTTGGGAGTGGCGGGCAGCCTGGGAATGCCTGGCCATTTTAAGGTTACTCCACCACCTAGTTGCCATGGGAAATGTAGGCCCAGGAAGCTTAGCTCTTCTGATTTTTTCAAAAGAAGGAAGGAGGAGAGGAAAATGAAAGGAAGGAGGGAGGGAGGGAAGGAGAAGGAGGAGAAGGAGAGAAAGAGAGAGGAGAAAAAAAGAAGAAAAAGGTAAAGTATTTACAATTGGTTTCAGAGATTTTACAGGCCAGTTGTACCAAGGATGAAAACCTGACCAGGCTGTGCTGACAGAGGAAGAAGCAATCCTGGGAGCGGAAGCAGTACAGTGCCCCGCGTGGGAGAGAGAGTGTCCGTGGATAGCAGTCCTCATCCAGGAGGCACAGCTAACTGCACTGGAAGCTAACCACATCCCTACTCGGCCAAGAAAGGCTGGTGGTAGATGAGGGGTCATTAGGCCTTTGAAGAGAGGCAAGCCAGGCTGCTTTTATGTGGGTTAACCTCTTTTAGGAGAGAAAGCGAAAAGGAATCAGAGGAAATAAAGGTTGCCTACTTGGTTTGCCCAACTGTATGGTACAGGATGGCTTAACAGAAGTGATTTAGGAAGAGGAGAGCCTTTGGTTGGTAGTGTGGAGACCTGCGATCCATACTGTGGCTAGAAAAGTTCTGCTTGCGGGGGGGGGGGGCAGTGGGGGGGAATATAACAAACCAGAAGTATCTGACCTGGCCTAAGTTATCTGCACAAAGCAGCCAAACACACCACTTAGAAAGCTCATAGGGTATCTTCAGTGGCGGCTCTCGCCTTTAATCCAAGCACTTAAGAGGCAGGTGAGTTCTGTGCGTTCGAGGCCAGCCTGGTCTACAAAGTGAGTTCCAGGACAGAAAACACGAAGAGAAACCGTGTTTCAAAAAAAAAAAAAAAAAGTCAAAACACTAACCAAAAGACAGGTGGGCACGTGACTCAGAATGACCACTCAGAGCACTCACAACCACATGGGCTGGCTCAACAGTGACTGCTCCACCAAAGCAGGACCAAATCAAGGCCTTCTCCAAAACTAGCTCAGTAACAACCTGGTCGATAAAGTTGCTTTCTGCTCTGCAATGTCAAATTTAAAGACTGTATAAATGTAACTGTGTGGCTATTTCCCTCAACCACAGAGAAAATATGGACAAATATTTGCAATTTTCTACTGAAAGGAGAATATGAGCCCCCAACTGTATTCATTATAATACTTTTTATGAATTTAACAAAGCAACTAGAAAGTTTAAAATGAGCCTGGTGTGGTTACGTGCACACCTTTAATTCTAGTACTTGGGACACAGAAGTAGGCAGATCTCCGTGTTTGAGGTCAGCCAAGGCAACATAGTGAGACCCTGTCTCAAAAAAGCCAAAATAAGTAAGTAAATGTGGCAAACCTTTTGGAGGTTGGGGATGTGGAGGGGCATGCCTGCAATCCAAGCTCTCAGGAGCTGGAGACAGGAGATCAGAAGTTCACGGTCAGCCCCGGCTTCAGTTCCTAGCACCCACATGCTACCTCACAACAGACGTTAACCCCGGTTTCGAGAGAGCCGATTCATCTCTGACCTCCTCAAGGCTCCTGCACATGGAACACACACACACACACACACACACACACACACACACACACACAATTCTTTTAAATGCAAAGCAATTAAATTCTTGTGCAAAGAAAATAATTGCATGTGTAAGTATTTTAGTGTGTGTAGATATATGTATATCAAAATTGAAGTATGAGAACTGACGCCTAGGAAAGAGGCAGAACATATTAAAACTTGTTCACTCTCAGTTACAGAAACTCAATTTAGATTGTCTTCAGTCTTAAAGGGATGCGTGTGTGTTAATGATTGGTATAAAAGTGTAAGGTCCAGGTGGGCAGTGGTGGTGCACGCCTTTAATCCCAGCACTGGGGAGACAGAGGCAGGCGGATGTCTTTGAGTTCGAGGCCAGCCTGGTCTACAGAGGGAGCTCCAGGACAGCAGGGCTACACAGAGAAACCCTGTTTCAGAAAAACAAACAAACAAACAAACAAAAAAGAGTGCACGGTGCTGGGGTAATTTGGGTTCTAGAAATAGCGGTTCTTGGGGTGCTCGCAGGATGCTGCTGGGTTCCACTTCACACAAGCTCACGGTGCTTTCCTCTGTGATGCCATTTGTCTCTAGGAGTAGCTCTCTTCTGGAGCAAGTCGCCTAAATTGCCCACAATGCCCAGGAAAAGAGCATTTTTCCTCTTAGTGCCCGCCCAAGGCATTGGTTGACTGTCATTGGGCAGACTTGATTGACATACAGCCTAGTAAGCCAATCACCATGGCCCGAGGGAAGACCGATGCTGATTGACAATATTAGATTTAACACCATTTCTCTGGTACTTCGAGACTAATCCTGGCAGACTTGTTATTCCTTAGGAAACGCTGGACTGGGGTGCTAAGCACAGAAAACCCTCGAAGGCAACAACAGATCTGGAAGTCGACTCCTCTGACAGCCCCTGGCTCCCCACCCCAGGGCGGACAGGTGCCTGAGCCGGGATTCTTGCCCCTTGAGCCCACTTGCGACCTTCTGCGCAGCACAAATTGTTGGAGGTTCATCCTCCTTAGAACACTTTTCCTAAGGACAAGTGCTGTGCCTTTTGCTTCTGTAGCTAATCCCTGGCAAAATGCCTCATATACAGTTGGCACACAATACATATTTGCTAAATGAATGACTGACTCTTGACTGTGTGACAAAATAAAAGCTTTAAGAGTTGAAAGTTTTTCTTGATTGGACCCCCAAACCATCCTTCCAGCCTCCTTTGTACGCTCTTTGCACCCCTCTCAAACACACAGCAGCTCCCTCAAATGCAGCCAGCACTTTCCCAGGTCTTCATTCCATTTCCTCTGCAGACTGCCCTTCTGGCATGCCCCAGAGACTTACGATGGAAAGATCTGGAAAGGTTGGCAAACCAGTTTTCTGACCGTAAGGCCCTGCCATTGACATTTCTGTAACAGAAACCACCGACTACTTTGCTCGGTGTCTTCGCTCTGCTTCCACTTATCCGACACCTTTTGCAGGAAATGACTGCACCTCTCTCCCATGCCCGAGTTGGTTCTCCAACTGAAGAAATCAGAACAGGGATGCATGCAAATTGCTGTGGGGGCCAGGAAGGCTGAGGAAGCGGTTTCCTCCGTGTGAGATGATAACAGCTTGTGTTTATTGAGTATTTATTGTGTGCCAGGCACTAGGCCAAGTGCTTGGCACAGGCTTCCCCCTTTGATCTCTACCCAAGGTATGCAGTATTCCCACTTGAAGGGGAAGTGGGCTTCACTGAAGTTGCAGAGCTACATAGAGGTGAAGCCAAGACTGCACCCAGATCTGATGCCAGGACCCTTGCTCTTAAGCCCCAAGTAGACGGAAGAGTACTCTGAGTGTGCTCAGTGGGAAGTGGAGTTGGTAAGCTATGGGAGTCACAGAAAAGACAGTGAGGCGAAAGCCAGAGAGATGGCTCAGTGGTTAAGAGCACTTACTGCTCTTCCAGAGGACGCGAATTCTGTTCCCAGCACCCATGTCAAGTAGCTTGCCACTGTCTGTAACTCTAATTCCAGAGGATCTGATGCCCTCTTCTGGCCTCCACGGGTATTGCACATACAAGCTCATGTATGCACACATAAAATTTAAAATACAAATAAATGAAGAAAGACTGTTGCTGTCTTGCCTTTCAGAGCTTTGTTGATCCTGTCTCAAACTAAAGTGCATCAGCGATCAAAGAAATTCCTGCTCTTTTTCCCCTCCATGACTGACAAGCTGTGTGACCGCAAGGCAAATTGCTCTCCCTCTCTGAGCTTGGGTGCTCTTGCCTGGAAATGCATCTGTGATCCTTCCTTGCCCTACTTCAGAGGGTCAGTGTGAAGATTACGTGAGCTGGCAGCTGGGTATTCATAAGAGAGCTCTAAGCATAAGGTAGACTAACTGGCTGTATGATCTGTTCCTATAGCCCCTGGACCTGAGACTTGGCAGTAGAAGATGCTCACTAGTCCCTTGCTTTGGCTCGGGATAAGCACTTCTTCCCGTCTGTAAACCCTTGGTGTGGGAGATGTGGTTTATACCCCTGTTTGTTTCTTCCACAAGTTAATGATTTACCGTCAGTGCTTAATTTTGTTTAAACAGACACGACCCCATTGGTACCCAAGGCTCTGTCCCAGGCCAAAGTGGCTCAGAGATCAAAGACACCCAAAGACACAGGAGCCCTCCCACTGCCCTCTCCTGGAATTGTCCTTTAGCCTGCTGGCACCTACGGTTGCCCTGCTGCCCCTTGACCTTACATGTAGCCATGCTGTGGTTAGCCCTTCTCTTTGAGATCAGTTGGCTTCCCTTGGGGCCACCAGGAAACCATGCACCCTCCAGATCTCCAGGGCCTTTGCCTCTACCACTCCAACGTTCTTTCTTCCATGAGAACACTGCACTTCCAAGGGCTTGCCCCAGCCCAGACTAATGCCTCTGTTTCTTGGCTGCCCTGTGTCCCCCTCTTCCCTCCCTCCTCATGGATAAGACCCCCCCCAGGGGCCTCCAATAGATCTATTCACTCCTTTGAGGACACTGAGAGACAGTCTGCCTTCAGCTTGGCCCTGTCACGTATACAACTCTTTATCCTCACATCGGGAGTAATGTCATACTCACCAGCAGGACCGTCTCACACTTGCAGAGGGCTTGAACATGCCTCTTCCCCCAGTCCTCTTTGTCTTCTCTGACCCTCCAGCCTGGACTCCCTACCCACAGGCTTTCAAATCCAGATTCCTGTCTTTCTGTCTGTTCTTTCTCTCTCCTTCTTTACTTCCGCCGTCTCCTCCTTCCTATTCTTTTAACGGGGCCTCACAATATGGCGCTTATTAGTCATGACCTCCTGATCCTCCTGCCTCTGCTCCTTGACTTTTAGGGGTACCCCACACCACCCAGCTACCTAGAATAATTTCTTTGGGCCATTTTGGAACATTATCACACACTTAGTGGCTTTAACCAACAGCATTTCCTTCTCTCAGTTTGGAGAACAGAAGATCTAAATCAAGGTATCATACCAGGTGACACTCTGCGTTCCCTCCAGAGACAGAAGGAAACGTCTTTCACTCTCCAGGCTTGTAGAATCTGCCAGGGACCCCGTAGCTCGTGGTTTCGTTACTCCAGTATTTTCTTATCTTCAAATGGGTTTATCCATCTCTCTATGCATCTTCTCTTCAGTCTCTTCTGAGGACTTTTAATGTTACATTCACGATCCACCCAGGAAATCCAGGATGAAGTAGGATAGTTGATGAACAATTATATGTGCAAAGACCCATTGTGGGAGAGCCGTGTTTACTTATTCTAATAGGGTTGTCTTTTGGAAGTATACTGTGCTGGGGAGTAGCGGAGGATGGACCATTGCTGTGACGGACCTGACCATATTGTTTTTGGGAGGATTGAAGGTGTGTTTGGGGCCCTGGTCTGGAAAATCCATTGAGTACTCTAAACTTTAATGGGCTGCTCTGTGGGAGCTTGGAAGACATGAGAGTTGAAAGAATTGCAGATAATTGAGACCTGGCTTGTAGAGTTTCAGAAACAAATATTCTGCTAGGGTTTTTGTATGATATATTAAAATAAGGACATGTGGGTTTTGTTCAGCTGGGACTGAAAAATCAGCTGTGATTAACAAAAGACTAGCATCACTGAAGTGAAACCTTTGTTTACTGGGAACACAGCTGGTTAGTTGGAACTGAGAAATCAGCTGTGGTTAAGAAGATACCACTGTCATTGAGGTGACATCTTTTGAGAGTATTTCCTAAGGGTGGTCACACAGAAACAGTGGTCAAGGATAGCCAAGGCTACATGTCAAGCTCATAGCCAAACTTCATAATATATGAGTCTCCCACATGGTAATGGTTTTGAAAGCCTAAAGGGGTAAGTCATGGAAAGCAGCTGAGGCTTGGCACTGTGATAGCCCAGGAGAGGCCATAAGTGATGGTTCAGCTTCAGTGGCAGTTGAGATCCCGGGGTTGAAGGGGTCATGGAGAGATGCTGAGGCTTGGTACCATGTGGCAGGGTTAGAGTCCTGCCTGCAGAAAAGCCGGGAAGTCATTGGTGAAGGTGCAACCTCAGGTAGAGAATCTCGGACATTGGCGAGTCCAGGACTTGATAAGACCACCACGAATAG